>OZ007595.1:57724660-60124660 GCA_963931845.1 Maratus michaelseni
GTTGGAACGTCAGCTTTCCACTGTATACTGTCTTTTCATTGAAGTAAAATACTCTATTTTATATGTCACCATCTAGTATGCATTTCTGCCTTAGCCTAAGGGGGGCTGCAGTTCCCTCTACTAAAAGTCTATATTGTCTTCAGCTCTTATTTTCAACTCGATTTCGATGGATGAAACCTCCCTTGAGCGTTTTGGCTGCCCTTGGCTCTTCTTGAAACTTTAAACAAGAGCTGCAATGTTTCCAGAGGTGATTTAAAAAAGAAAGTCCTTCCGGCCTGTACCGGGAGGAAAAGTTTAGCTTTCCTATATCTTCGTTTTAAAATTTTAGCTAATGTTACACGAAAACAGCAAGTTAAAATGCAAAGAAACGGTTACAAAAGATTCGTTAATACTGAATTTGAATAAGAAATTCGCCAAATTATTGAGCAATAGCCAAATTGGCTTCATTTATAAAGACTTATTTTGGTCGCCAAATTTGGCGATATTTCGCCAAATGTCGCCAATTTTTGGCGACAATTTGGCGCTAACGGATATGAATATTTAGTTTTATGCGTATGATTGGGAAAATGATTACAACAATGAAAGAAAATAATTTGCGAGTAATCGCGTTAATGTGCTGTTTTGTTTCAAAATGTCAGCCACCCTAGAATTTCAAACTGCTCTATCTCAGCCATTTTTTAAGATAGAGGTAAACTAAAAAATGCTCTGGAATCCTCGTATCAAGGCCTAAGACTTAATTAAAAAATAAATTTGAATTTTTAACTTTTTTGTATATTTATTTTAGTTTTAAATTTTTAAGTGGCCGCCATCTTGAAACAAAATGGCGGACCAAGCTGGCCAACGAACTCGGTCGAGACATTGGTGAGCTTAATACACACAATTAGTTTCATCAAAATTGATTTATAAATACGAGCGTTATCGTATGACATAGATCAGATATATATAGGGATATATATATATATATATATATATATATATACATATATATATATATATATATATATATATATTTGAACGGAAGGTGGTTTTGGCTGCAATAGGTAGCTTTATATTTTTTTGTATTGAAAGCTACCTAGTAATGTGAAGCTAGTCAACTTATTAGTCGTTAAGTTTTGCAATTACTGTCTGTAGCTTGTCGGTGAAACAATCGATTGTAGAAAATATCGATAGTAAAATTCGACTATTGATAGTTTTTGCTATCGATAGTATTTTATACGATAGCGATTGTTATCGATAGTTGAAATTTCGAGAATCGCCCATCACTAATTCCCACCTGGTATGAGTTCCAATATAAAATCTTTGCATTTAATTTAATATACAAAAGTTCCTCCTTTATTAGCAATAATACTATTTTAGTTGTGAATGAGGATAATTCTAATATGTGTCTTAAAAATTTAATTAACGATTCCCATATCAAATTAAACAATTATCAGCTAAGTACAATTGAAAGAAAAAGTCTATAAATTGAATAAGAAATTAATTCACCACCAGTATGAAAAACATTTACCTTACGTATTAAAGAAAAAATATAAACGGAGCTCTATGACTCAAGAAAATGAATTTGTATTATGGTCTAATCTGATCTTCTGTATTGAGAATAGTATTTCAGATCTATTTAATGAAATTTACCAATGCACTAGATGTGTTTTTAGACATCAAAGTGTTTGTCTTCATTACTGTTTTACATTTAACAACCGTGAAAAATTTAAACAGGTTGGAGACATGATTTTAATGTTGGTTAATTTTGAAGATGTTCTATCTATGTTTTTAAAGAAAGTGAATTCTGTTAGCGATCACTTTTTATGTAACCTGAAAGTCGAAACTTTTGAAAGTGTATTGTTCAATTAAATTGTCATGATTTTACTTAATGTGTCTTTATTTCTATAAATTGTGTGTGTTTGAATTTAATTAAAAAAAATTGTTATTGGTATACACTCTATTCAATAAACTGAATATTAATAATAATAATAATCAACAACTTTACAAAGAGAAAATATATGAAGTTAATATATTCTTACATTATACAACAGCTTGTTGAAATCACATACGTTTTACAGTTACTTCGAGATAAATGATTAAAAAATTACAAACATTTAAATTTATATAAAAATAAAGTTAAAAAAAGATTTAAAAGAAAAATTATATCTTAAGAGAAAAAAGTTTTAAAAAATTCACAAAAATGTTTTTATTTTATTCATAAGCTATTATATATATGTGTGTGTGTTTGTATGTGTGTGTATGTATATACATACTTGTGTTTATACATGCATATATACATTACGTGTATAAACGTATGTCTAATATTATAGAGCAAAGCGATTTTATTTATATCTCTCGCTATATGTATATGTGTTTGCATACATGCGTGTATGTATAGGTGCTTGCATGCATGCATGTATATATATATGTGTTTGCATATATGTATATGTACATACATGTGTATGTGTTTATGTCCGATATTATAAAGCAAAGCGATTTTATATATATATATGTATGCACGTAAATTTATATGTTTGTAAAATTTCAATGTTTGATGTTCTAACTATCGAACGAATATCCTCCAACATACAATTGTTTATCGTAGTAACGCTTGTTTACCTAATCAATAAACCAACTAACCAACTGCCTTACCAAGAAACCAATTACGTACTCTAACAAACACATATTCCATATCTGCGCATGTATGTATTTGGTAATTAATGAGAAACTAGAGTAAAGACATGCTTAATCGAAAAAAAAACGACTAATCAAACAGGATATGTCCTAACTTGATTTGGACCATTACCTATGGTAAGATAAGACTTGGGAACAAAGTTTGGAAGTAAATTGCTAAACTCTATACATTTCCCTCGAAAACTCACGTATATTGTATTAAATATCTGTAGAAATCAGCACAGTTTATTATTAAAATTAAATACATTCTCACTAATTCTCATTAGTTTGTAAATCTACTAACTTATAATATTAGTATGGTAACTTAAATTATTAGTATTCCCGCATAAAAATTTCTTTTGTAGATTTAATATGATAAAGACTACATGAGTCTGACTAAACTTTTACCATTTTCATTTCCACTTAGTTTTAAGAAATTTATCTACATAGCTTTAAATTTTACTGTTTAGTTAGTCTATTATTTCAAATTGTTATTTTTAGTTCTAATATTTAAAACATATTCATATCGTTTAACATAACATTTTAAAACGTTATAACATGTATCAAATCAATTTAAAATCATATTAAAATATATATATACAGATACTATTCTTACCTAATACACCAGCATGCTGTACACACATCATGTACTTATCACCTGCGACTTCATTACATTGATATTGAAACTTTTTGTGCTAAATTGATCAGAAAGAAAAAAATTAATCTAAAGTAAATGCTTGTTTAAATAATAGTGGGAAATATATATATATTTTTTTTAATCTGATTAGAAACAGTTTTGAATAATATAAGAAATTCATCGCTATGCCCTGAACAATTGCATTTTAATCAGTTGATAATAACAGATTTTTTTTATCTGAAAGAACTGATTTTCGACCAATTTTAATAATTGCATGGTTACGCACTTTCGTGTATATTTCACTGTTTCATATGTTGCAAGCATAATTTTAATTTGAGGATCCTCTCTGTCAAAAGAAAAATAAAAAAATCCCTGACGGCTCGGCCAGCAGACACAGGTAGATGTTGAAGACGCAGACCGTGGGACGCCTGTTTGTTGGGAATTGCAGAAGAAATTACCTTTTTGCCATGATGCTGCAGTTGGGACCGCCCACTTCGAAATTTAACTTTTCTGCAAACAAAACCGGCAGGGATATTTTTTTTTTTTTTTTTTTTTTTTTTTATAAGAGTTGGTGATATAAAAAACTTGTCAATATACAAGTTTAGATAATATTAAGAGGATTTATAATAAATTTAAGCGGATTTGATGTCTTGTGAATTGACGAAGTTATGAATTTTTTTCTTCTGAAACCCCCCTTTTTCTCCCTTTGGGGCCATTTTTAATGATTTCAAAAATCTGTCATACATAAATTTTCGGCCATTTATCTAGAATTAATAATAACTTTAAATGGATTCGATACGTATCATAATTAAGAAGTTATGGGTTCGATTTTGCCCATTAACGAACTTGACCGAGATTTTATGCCCCTTGATTTTATGTATCAGTTTGGAAGAGATTTGTGCAGAATTATTGAAGTTACCGTGTCCATAAAAAAGCGACATAGATAGATAGATTGATAGATAAAGTTTTGAACTAGGGGTGGTTTTGGGTTCTGTGAGTCATAATCGGCGTAGATCTACAAAATTTTTTCAAAAATTCCAACTTAGTGGAGAATGTAATAGGTAGTATTTCATACGAAATCTGCCTAATAAGAGCATTTACGAGCACTCGAGTACCACTTTGTTTCCTCAGTTTGGGGTCTTATTTTTCTCTCCTGAAAAAGATGATTCAAAAGGTCTCGGAACTCCCGTAGATACTTTTGATCAACTTACAGTGGATACATAAAGGATTTGAACAAGGAATTTTTGCAAAACGTTTTCAATTCTTTCTTAAAATTCCTATAATAAAGATTTAAAAAAAAAAAAAAAAAAAAAAAAAAACATGTCGAATAATAACTAGTCGTTGGGGGCCCACCGTAATACTTACCCATCATGGATATGCATAATGTAAAATATTAAAATAAAAATGTGTAAACTGCTTATAAAATGCATTGCAATTCAAATAAAATCGTGGCTTGATGACGTCACAAACTTTAAAGGCTCGATTACTGAATTGCTTGAAAGAGGTTTTTCCTTATAACTCCAAAAATAATAATCCTATTAACTAGCGGTTTATTGCATCTGATTAAGCGTCAAATTTCCAATTAAAATATATCTTTGAAGTGAAATTTGGATGAAATACAGGGTCATGAAAAATCGAAGAGTGTGGAAAATAGGATTCCAAATATCTCGGCAACTAATTATCCGATCGACTTCATGCTTTATTCAAAATTTATGTTTTTTTATTGTCTTTTATATTCATTTCTTAAAATAAACAATTTCGAAAATTTTTATATACCTTTCATCAGAACGAATATTTCGAGAGTCCGAAAAAAATTGTTCCGGTTAATCGAGGTTATTGAAATGAAATAGGCTTCTTCCCATTATTACATACTAAGTACATACCAAATTGCAAGTCTCTATCTCAATTTTTTCGGGAGATAGAGCGTTTACAGACACACACACAGACGGACGGCAAATTTTTTTTTCTAAAATTATGTTTTTCGGAATCTCCAGTGTCTGAAACGTGTAAATCCGTCAAAAAAAATTTTTCGATTTTCAAAACTTACCCTATACTACGTATGATGGGTAAGTAATAATAATAATAATATAACAGTAGCAGTAGTGGGTGGGATTCAAATAATTTAACCGCTGTTCGCTACCCTTATAGCCGTTTTGAGTATGAATGGGAAAGAAAAATTACGTGCTATAGATTATCAGACATCTTCCAACATTGTGACATATATGTAAAGCTGCGTTATTTTATGCTTTTTCTGTTTAACAGATTTATGTTAAGATTACATTAAACTAGTTTTATAATATATGTATATAGTAAAAAAAGTATATAATATATAGTAAAAAAAAAAAAAAAAAAAAAAAAAAAAAAAAAAAACATAATTTACAGTAAAGACATTTATGTTTTTTTTTCTTTTCTTTTCGTTTCTTTTTTCTTTTTAACTAATTCTAGTGCTAATATAATTGTATAATTGTGTACGTGTATACAGATTAATAGACATTTTTATATTTTGCCAAAAAAATAAATATATATATAAATAAATAAATACATAAAATGGAGCAGCACTATTACGCTAATTTTTTTTAGGTAGATTTCGTAAGAAATACTACCTATTACATTCTCACCTAAGTTGGAATTTTTGAAAAATTTTTGCAGATCTACGCCGATCATGACTCCCAGAACCCAAAACCACCCCCAGTTCCGAACTTTATACACTATATTGCCAAAGGTGATTGGTCACTTGCGATTTTAGACGTTTTGTTAACTATATAGAAAAATACATGAGGAATTAACCTGAAACTGCAGGTGTGTAAACTGTATAGTATAGCTTATATATTTTCGTGAATATTTTTTCCCGAAACCCCATAGGGAACTGTCAACAAATTGAAAAAGAACGAATATATTTTGGATTACCCTGTAAAAACTAATGTAGCAAAATTGTTCTAATTCAAGATTATTAATAAGTGGTTTATTGTAATTGTAATATGCTGTGCTAATTTTTATGAGGATAGCATGAATATTCGAAGAGAAATTAAGGTTTTTATAACAACCGACTCAAATTTCGCCAAGTTTTATCCTTATAATTTGCAGAGTTCTTAATATAAAAAAAAAGTTATTTTGAGAAATATGTCAAACAACATTGTACATAATCCTCTGCAATCGGAATTAAAAAATAATAAAAATTGGATGAAAAATGAGCAGGTTTACTAAAATATGTTTCACTGCGCATGCGCGAATGCACTCAAAATATAATTTGCATAATGTATCCAAATATAGTAGTTCGTGCAATATTGTGTACGCTATCTTGGCACTAATCAACAGATATTTCATACAACCCCTCATATTTTTGCTTCTTTTTGGGAACAACGGATTTCGAGCTTATTCTATCGACGATAATTTTCAGAATTTTCAAGCTATTATTTTGAGACTTTCCCAAAAGTTGCTCTATATACTTAGCTAATACATTATGTATATTATATTTTGATTGCATTCGCGCATGCGCAGTGAAACATTTTTTAGTAAACCTGCTCATTTTTCATCCAATTTTTATTATTTTTTAATTCCGATTGCAGAGTATTATGTACAATGTTGTTTGACATATTTTCTCAAAATAACTTTTTTTTTATATTAAGAACTCTGCAAATTATAAGCAAAAAACTTGGTGAAATTTGGGTCAGTTTTTATAAAAACCTTAATTTCTCTTCGAGTATACATGCTATCTTCATAAAAATTAACACAGTATATTACAATAAACCACTTATTAATAATCTTGAGTTTGAACACTTTTACTAGATTAGGTTTTACAGGGTAATCCAAAAGATATTCGTTCTTTTTCAATTTGTTGACAGTCCCCTATGGGGTTTCGGAAAAAAATCTTCACGGAAATATATAAGCTATACTATACTGTTTACACACCTGCAGTTTCAGGTTAATTCCTCATGTATTTTTCTAGATAGTTAACAAAAAGGTCTAAAATCGCAAGTGACTAATCACCTTTGGCAATATAGTGTATTTCTATCTATCTATCTATCTATCTATTTATCTATCTATCTATCTATCTATGTCACTTTTTTATGGACACGATAACTGCAATAATTCTGCACAGATCTCTTCGAAACTGATACATAAAATCAAGGGGCATAAAATCTCGGTCAAGTTCGTTAATGGGCAAAATCGAAACAAGGGGGGAGGGTGGGGGGGCTTTTTGTGAAAACAGAAAACCCCCCATAATTTCTTAATTATGATACGTATCGAATCCGTTTAAAGTTATTATTACTTCTAGGAGAAGGGTTGAAAATGTATGTATGACAGATTTTTGATATAATTAAAAATGACCCCAAGGAGGGGGGAAGGGGGTGTTTTAGAAGAAAAAATTCATAACTTCGTCAATTCACAAGATATCAAATCCGCTTAAATTTATTATAAATCCTCTTAATATTATCTAAAACCTTTATATTGACAAGTTTTTTATAGGACCAACCCTTACAGCAAAAAAAAAAAAAAAATTAAAAACAAAAAAAGTCCCTGCCGGCTTCGCCTGCAAACAAGTTATTTTTCGAAGTAGGCAGTTCCAACTCCCGCATCTTTTCGAAACTGATACATAAAATCAAGGGGCATAAAATCTCGGTCAAGTTCGTTAATGGGCAAAATCGAAACAAGGGGGGAGGGTGGGGTGGCTTTTTGTGAAAACAGAAAAAAACCATAATTTCTTAATTATGATGCGTATCGAATCCGTTTGAAGTTATTATTACTTCTAGGAGAAAGGCCGAAAATTTATGTATGACAGATTTTTGATATAATTAAAAATGGCCCCAAGGGGGGGGGGGGTAGGGGAGTTTTAGAGGGAAAAAAATCATAACTTCGTCAATTCCCAAGATTTCAAATCGCTTCAATCCTAATAATATTATAAATCTGATTGTGTGCAAATGTTAGGCTGAAGCCAGCGTCAAAATGAAGCATTTAATTATCCTGTATCTTTGCATATAAGTTGATTATACCCTCAAATGAACATAGAATGGTTTTTGTTTATTTTATTTCAATATTTTTCTTAATAATTCAAAATTTTTCATAGAGAATAAATGGACATTTTTTCGTATATTTTAAAATGGTTGGTTGGTTTGGTTGGTTTGGCCCAAAGGGCCCAGTTTTGCATTTTTTTTTAAATGGTTAAATTTATTTTACAGTTGCTAATACTTTATCGTTACCAATATAAAATAAAACCCCTGAGTAATAATTTTTAATCAACAATTTATTTTCAAGTGAAAAATGAAAAGGAAATGAATTATTTAAGAATTAAACAGAATATGAAATGATGTCATATTAGAAACAAAACGTGCGTTTTCAAATATTTGATAATAACACAAAGTGCATAAATACGAGTAAGTATGGAAAGCAAGCGAATATGATGTCATATATAGAAGAATAAAACAGATTTGTTTTGATGTTGAAATAAAATTATCTTGGGTTATCAAATTATTTGTGATTAATTTCTCTTTTTTTTCTTTTTTTTTTTTTTTTTTTTTTTTTTTGACATGAAAGGAAATGTACGTAATATATGTATTTTAAATGTATGTGTTGTAAATTAAAGTTCTGTGTTATGAGTGAAAGATTTATATTTTTAATGAATTCAATACGAATGATGGGATAGGTTGGCGATTTATCGTCTGCACACGGCTAACATAAAGATACCATATTTTTAATTTAAATTTTAAAAAGTAAAAAAAAAAAAAAAAAAAAAAAAAAAAATGGATGGCAAATGTCAATGATATGCATCGCAAAATTATCCGTATCGAAAATCAGAAAATCTTAATAAAAATAACTATATTTTTTAAAAGAAAGTTGCTTTTCTCATAAAAGCTATAGATTTAATATGATTGTGTCGAAGTAACAGCATTTTTCCTCTATCATTTTCCCACAATCGAAACACATTTGTGAATCGTCGTTTCGAACCGGAATTTAATTTTACATTTCTTTTAGTTTTAAAATAGGAAAAAATTTGTTGTCGTTTTTAAATATAGCTTTTTTTAAAAGTTGTTTCATAATATATTTTTGTAAAGTCTTGTAGGATAAGAAAAATTGCATAGATTTTAAAGCAATGTTTAAGTAAAATTACAATATTTTTTAAACTTAAAAAACAACAATGTTATCGAAAAGAAAATCGATTTTACCAACAAATTCGCGTAATGCAAAAGCAAAGAAGAAATAAAAAAGTAATGAATATTTTCTTCCAGCCGAATTGTGTAAACTTGAACAAGCCGATCGTGCCAATTCATAACATTATTAACGTGAAAGCGCGTTCTATATAGTAGAATTTTTTTTACATATAGGTAGAAAATTTCCGAGAATAACAAGGTTAGGGGTCTGTAATTAAGTCCATAGTCAATTTTCTTTCTTTCTTTTTTTTTTTTTTTTTTTTTTTTTGATCAAGTGAAATTTGGCGCAAAATTAAATACATTGTTGTAACCAGATTTGTTTTTGCGTGGTAAGCACTTAATGGTATTTTAGATTATCATTAACCCGCTCACCTTTGATGCCAACTATGACTGTAAAACATATTAAAAACTATTAGCCGATAATTTTCTAATTTTCTTATTGCTTCATGATGGTTCATACTTTAAAACTGAATCGGTCATGCCATTGTCGTTCAATTTTTATTCCTAATCATAACCCTAATCGTATCCTATCCTAATCCTAATAATAACTTTAAAGAATATTCTTTGACACGAATATGTAAATTAAATCAATATCCATAAATGGAATGAATGAAAAATAGAATAAATAGAAATGGCAAAATAAAATAACAAGAAAGTATATTTATTCGACACCTAACCCTAGAGAAAGCGTAAAAAATTTCAAGCGCATGAAATAAATTAAAATAATCCTATATATACTAACAAATATATATAAATTTAGATAATCAGATTTGTGTCGTCGGTATTTATTTGCTAATAGTGTTCTTGACGCGATAGAGAAAATATCGAGGTTAAATTGGGCAGAATTTAAAGTACTTTCTAGCAACCTTTATTTACCTTTTAGAATCGCATCAGATTGTTATATCTTTGTGAAATATCTATCAATGTATAAAATCCACAAGCAGTTTGTTCACTATTTACACCACTTAGTGTGAAGCACTTAATTTAATACATACATAAACAAGATAATGTAGTAAGAAATATATAACATATGTCTATGCAAATAAACAATATAATAATGCCCATTTAGCAATGCACACATATACAAATTGTACACCAAATACCACCTAAAATGCACTGTTGTATAGAAGAATTCTGCCAGTGTTGTTTTTCGTTTTACGAAAAGGAATTCCTCGATTTTTACGATTTTACTGGGTCCTCCTTTTTTCATTAGTTGCAGTTTCATTTTCGCGATTGTATATATTATTTGGCATGAAATTTCACTTTTTTAAGACTGGGTTATGTCAAGGCCCCTATAGCAAAGAAATACCGTATGGTCTCCTATAAAATGTGATAAAGCTTTGGTTAATTATATATGTTGTAATTATCAAGTAAAATGTTTTGCTAAATTAATGCATTTATTCTTTTTTTTTAATGTTACGTGAACGAAGTCACGGGTAACAGCTAGTTTATTATAAATCCTCTTAATATTATCTAAAACTTTTATATTGACAAGTTTTTTATAGGACCAACTCTTATAGCAAAAACAAATTTAAAAAAAATCCCTGCTGGTTCCGCCTGCAAACAAGTTAGGTTTCGAAGTAGGCGGTTCCAACTGCCGCATCATGGCAAAAAGGTCATTTCTTCCGCAATTCCCAACAAACAGGCGCCCCACGGTCTGCGTCTTCGAAATATGCCTGTGCCTGTAGGCCGAGCCGTCAGGGATATTTTTTAATTATTGACTACTAAAGAATGCAAGTTGTAATTTGGTATAGTTTTTTTTTTTTTTTTTTTTTTGTCATTTTATTTCTATTTCTTGCTAATTAATAAGAAGTTAAATATCTTTGACTTTGTTTTAATACAACGTAAAATAAAAGCAAGACAAAAATCGTTTTTCATAATAATTTCGTGTGACAATCGCGATTCCACGATCGGGATTGATACTCGCAACTCCCGAAATCAGTTCCCGGATTAATGGCTGTTACTGTGGTGGTGGATAACAGATATTTGCAGTGCCAAAGCTACGGAGGAGCAAAGGGGGCATATGCCCCGGGCGCCAGTGTAGAAGGGTGCGCCAAAATAGGATTTGAATCTTCTTTTGGTACAAAAAACAAATAACGAAATTTGAACAAAAAAGACTCATAATCAGGCAACCTAAAATAAAAACATATTCGTTCATTTTATTATCTTTGCTTTCAACAGGGCTGGTTTTTATCATTAGGTGATCACATAAAAGTACTTGATTAACGAATTCTTCCAAGATACTTGCAAGAACAATATACTGTCCTAATTCGGTTTAAATATGCTCAGTATATTTCGGATGTTATCGCGATGACAAGCTTTGAATGTTTTTTGCTTTTGTATGCTCCTGTAAACGAACTATAACAGCTACATACTTGATTAACGAACTCATCGAAGATACTGCCAGATCAATTTACTGTCCCAAATAGGTTCGAATTGATTCTGTATTTCACATTTTATCGTGAGTTTTTCCCATATATTGAAAGTTTAACAGAGTTTTGGAATTCTATAGCAATAATTCTTATTAAACAAAAATTATTAGAAAATAAAAACCATTTTTTAAGAAAAATGTTTACACCAATGAATGAAAAATTTTAGAAACAAATTACCATTCCTGGTTGTTTTATATTATTGATGTTAATTTTCTTTACTATCATGAAACTGTTGTTGAATTGTTTGTTGTACTAACATTTTAGCCTGCTCTTATGTTAAGAATTATTTTAGGATTTCACCAAATCAACAAATTTTATATATTCCTATTTTTGAAATAAAATCTTTTAGGAGTATCGTATTTTGTATTTTGTATTTTCTTATTTATTTTGTGTATTTGAAATCGTATTTGTATTAAACTATAAAGTTGACGAAAGTTAGTTAAGTTATTGAAACGTATTGAATTATATAGTTATGATTTTATTTCTTGTCTCAATATCTACAGTTCTAATTGTGTGCAATTTTTAAATTTAAATATACTGTTACACCGTTTCAAAAACTTTCAATCACCTAACAGTTGAATTTCAGAAAACACCTTTTTAATGGATTTTTATGTCATAACAGGAAGTAACAACTAAAATTTTACGATTTCAGGTGCAGGCATTTCGGTTTCGGCTGTGCATTGATAATGCAGTCAGAAAGGACATTGTTATATATTAAGACTCTCAAATATACTTCGTTTAATGAATTATGTTTTCCCAAATTGACAGGTATCCGAATTTGATTTTATAAAAGATTCTACTCACGCATGAACTTAATACTAAAAGGAGATAGTCCTGGGAATTGTTTAGAAATGGGCAGACTGAGAAAATGACCGATTTCCAAATAATCGTACCGAAATGGAGTGACTCTGAAAACGACCGGTTCCGAGGACTGACATGTAAATGAATGATTGGTTATCTTGAGGTGGATTTTGAAGAGGGATCTAATTATAAGGCTTAAAATTGCGTAGACCCTGGTGCCAAACATCAGAACTAGAATAAAGATTCCTGCATAAAATAATTAATAATATAAATGGGGGGGGGGGCATTCAACGATATATTTTCAAGAGGAAACCCGATTACACTAAAAATGGAATGGGTCGCCACCCTAGTGGGCAAAACAAACAGCTACAATAAAATTTCTTTGCTAAACTATAGCGGTAAATGAAAGGTCATCCAGGGGTAAATTTTCAAGAGGAATTGAGTTTAATCCCATAAACCATAAAGTCAGGGAGTAAACTTGTATTAGGGTAATTAGAAAAACTTGCTAATTAATTGCACACACTCATCAATGAAATGAACTCTTGAAAACGAAATCATCTGTCCAAAAAATTTAAAAATAAGGCGAATGGATGCGTAAGAAAATGAACGAATACGTAAGAAAATAAATTAGTACTAGTCGATCCCGCGCAGAGCATCTGCGCTCTAGTGTCTACTCTTTTAAATATAAGCATATTAAATTACGAATTTAAGCATTATATGTATAAATACTACGCATAAAAACTTCTTCACTTAGGACTGGGTACTTTGAAATTAAAATATATATACACATCAGAAGATACGGACGACATTTAGAAATATGAAAACAGAGGTACTTTTTCAGCATCATGCATATAAAAACCTTTGTATGCACACAATAGTTACTGGATACTCTTTAAAATTGAAAAAGTGTATACATATTATATTGAAAGTATCTACACCATTCACAATTATCAAAATATTTTTATCTTTTTTTTTTTCAGCATCGAAAACTTCTTTATGCACACAATTGTAAATTTCAAAGCTCACATATACTACAGTAACTGAATCAAAAGATCTAACTCTTGAAAGACCAACATACAACTGACCATTAGCTAAAAACTGGATTTGACAAATCTAAGCAATTTCTTTCAAAAGTTTGATCCTGGGATTTATTTATAATTGAAAAAGCTAATCGGATACTAAATTGTATACGCTTAAATGTAAAAGGCATATTATTCTCTGATGGCATAAGTGGTATTCGAGGGGTAAGAAAAGTTTCATTAATATTGAAATCAATTTATTTTGCTTCAATATCATTATTCTGTAAGTTACTAACTATAAGTCTTGCACAGACCTTTAGAAAGTACTAAATTTCTTGATAACATTATGATGACCCCTGACCTTCATTTCAGTTTATGAGGTAGCATTCCAATTGGTATTAAACTGTTTAAAAATTCTTCAGTATATGCAAGTTGATCTTGTGGATCATAATTTATGATCATGTCAATGCTTTCATAAACTCTTTCCGTTCCTAACATACAATGTAAAAAACGATTTTTAATTTCAAGTGACAAATTGTTTGTCGCTGTTAGTATGGCTCTTCCTTTAACCCTTTTAGTGCCATACATAGTTTACCAATATATGCTAAAAATGCCAGTAAAAAAGTGCATTTTTATAGATAATTTATATGAACAAGAGAAATATTCACCATTTCCGTTACAATACACCAATATTCATAATTTTTTCAACATTCTCTTCAGAAGATTTTGTACTATGATAATAAAAACACAGAGCGAGAGGAGCGCGACGGCGCTCCTTGGCACTAAAAGGGTTAAGCTTTTGAGGTGTCACTGTCATGAAATCGATATCACTGAAAAGTTGATGCACTGGATCATGTATATCTGGATAGCAAATTGGGGGCAACTTAATAATTTTAACACCCTTTTTGACATTCGCCAAACTGTAACAGCCATTGTTTGGGCAACAGTGCCATTGTTTTTTTTTTTTTTTTTTTTTTTTTTTTTGTTGTTGTTGTTGTTGAAGGGAAACGAGACAATCAAAAATTTACCTGGAAGAATGTCTTGTGCAAAAAAATCTAATATCAAAAATCAGCAACAGTGCTCCTTAAATTAAATGCCCATAATCAATACCAATAGCCCATCTCGGCGTCAAACATGACCTATGCTGGTAACAATATATTTTCAAGATTATAAGAGTTACAACCAGGGCTTAATTTCTAAAACAAAAAGTACCGGAGCCCTAATATTCTGCAGTTCTAACACACTGCACACTCCCCCCACCCAACACTTCGTCATCACTCCATTTTGCATATTTATACTTCATACATTATTTTCAAAATTTAAAGCATTGTTTTCTTATTTAGCAAAATAAAAATTTTAAATACATTTGTGTTTATTTAGCTATCAACTATTCCACTTTTTAGTTATTACTACTTCCAAATAGAAACATTTGCCTAATCTTAATGTTACTTAATCGAAGAATTCTGCGATTAAATAAGCTCAGGATAATGATTTGGAAATAGTGTTAACACACACACACACACACACACACACACACACACACACACACACACACACACACACACAAATCGCAACTATCCAGAATAGAAAAAAACTTTTTCTGTTAGCTCTTTATTCTGATCAAAATAGCGTTAAAATGATTTGAAGTGGAATTAAATAAAATTTGGAATTTAAGACAGATTGAACTCGAGCATACCCAAACCCGAACACTAATATAACTAGTCGGATGGGCCAATCCCAAAACTTTCTTCTATGTTACACAGGTTTCGCATACACTAAAAAAGAATTGGCAGAAATTTATACAAGGTCTAACTGAATCTAAAGTTTTATTCAATTCCGTGCATTAGTTCTTGAGATAAGACTATTGCTTAAATCGTGTAAATCCTACAAAATGCAGCATAGCAGCGCCACCAATTGCGAGATTTAGACCAAAACCTACTCAACAACAACTTTATGTCAACGCCTAACTTACTTTCTTGTAATGATAGAAGAAAGTAAAAAGAAATATTACGTAATATTAATCATACATCCTTTACTATTTATCAGATAGTCAAGAAATTTGGACAAAATGTTCTAGAGATTTTAAGGTTCATTTTGGGATTAAAAAAAAAATGAAACTCGCCATTTTTTTCACTTTTTGTCACAATGACAGGTACTGAGTCCTTTTTAAAGAAAGACACAAGTAGTCAGATGTACCAATCGCAAAACTTTCTTCTATCTCACATAGGTTTCGCATACACTAAAAAGAATCAGCACCAATTTATATCAAGGTCTAACTGATTCTAAAGTTTTATTAAATTCCGTGAATTAGTTCTGGAGATATGACGATCGCTAAAATCGTGTAAGTCCTGCAAAATGCAGCATAGCAGCGCCACCTTTTGGGAGATTTAGACCAAAACCTAATCAACAACAACTTATATCAACATCTAACTGATCTGAAGTTCGATGAAAATCCGTGCATTAGTACTTGAGATATAGTTATCGTGATAATAATGAAAAAAGGTAGCATAGCAGCGCCACCTGTTGAGATATTAACACCACAACGTAAGCAGCATCTATTTATGTCAAACTCTAACAGAATCTGAAGTTTGATGAAATTCCGTGCATTAGTTCTTGAGATATAGCTATCGTAAAAATATTGAAAAAAGTGGTATAGCAGCGCCACCTGTTGGGATATTAACACCACAACGTAAGCAGCATCTATTTATGTCAGGGTCTAACTGAATCTCAAGTTTGATGAAAATAAGTGCATTAGTTCTTGAGATAGAGCTATTGTGGAAATCGCGAAAAAAGCAGCATAGCAGCACCACCTGTCGGACGATTTTCACCCAAAACAAACCAGCACCAATTTATATTAGGGACTAACTGAATCTAAAGTTTTATTAAATTCCGAGCATTAGTTCTTGAGATAGAGCGCCCACAAAATTTTTGTCACATACAGACAGACAGACAGACAGACAGAGTCACAGAGTCACAGACAGACATTTTCTAAAAACAGTCAAACCGTGTTCAGGACCTTCTAAAACGTATAAATCCGTCCAAAACCGGAAGTCGAAAATTTTCATGAATCCAATACTTTCTTCCACTTATAAGTGTTTTGATGAAAAAGAAGGCAAAAGATTGGCGATGGGAGGGAAAGGGAAGGGTAATTTAGGATTCGTTTTTCGGAAGCGTTATTTCACTGGGCTCCGGAGCACAGTGTTTATGAGCTCCGGTAAATGCTGGCCAAAATTTAAATATTTACTAAAAATAGAGAAGTACCGGAGCTGGACTCCTGCGTCAATTAAGCCCTGGTTACAATAATAGTTACAAAAATTTAATTACATTTGCGCCAAACCACGCTCCTTAAAATTTACAAACTGGTTGTACACCCGATTACAGAAGTATATTGAAAGCACGATCACCATTCAATAATAAATTAGTAGCTGATGTAGCACTTAAAAGGTGGAAGGATTTTTTCTTTCTTTTTTTTCAGTTAAAAAAAGAATTTTCTTAATATCTGTCATTTGTTAAAAGCACTTCTGAAAGCCGTTTTTAAAAATTTAAACATGTATAGAATAAATGGTTCTTATCGTCTCACAGTGCACAAGCAAGCAGTGCTTGTTGCAAAATTTTCAATGTGATTTTATCAAAACAATGGTTTTCATACTTTCCAACATAGTTGAAAAGTCTTTACGAATTCGTTTCGTCTGATTGTGCTCTAACTTACGTAAATATAGTCGAATCACCACGTAACGTTATTGACGCTCACAATGGCACGTTCAATATTGAAAATGAAGTGTATACGTAGTCTGTTAACAGGGACACTCAAAAGTATTACATATTTGTATACATATTTGTATGCACACTATATAATATCAAAGTTTCCAAATTTATTTTATTTTCTAATGCTTTGTTGTTGATTCTTGTAATCTGTCATGCTTTTAAGCTGTTGAGATATTCTGTATAATAAAAGGTAGAATTGTATAGTATACTTGCGGATACCTACGTTGTCGTAGAGGAGACGGAGTGCCTTGAAAGCGGAATACTGTTTGCATTTCATTTATCGTTTATTTGCAGCGACACACAAAATAATTCCATTCCAGTGTTGTACTGTCTATGAGCGATAATCGCTGGGAATGAGTTTTTAAATTTAACTAATTATTTGTATAAATTCTATACATCATATACAAGATACACAAAATAATTCGAGTGTATTTTTGTTTAATTGCGTTTAATTTTTGCGGTAATTCCTGAAGGACTGTGTTATGCTTTTCCTAACAGAATTAAATTTTAGCAGACTATATGGTATATATATATATAAATCTCTAGATTATACATAGCGCTCTACAGAAGAATTCAGATACTTTTCGGACCGTAGATGGTAATTGCTGAAATTGGGTCTTCAAATGTATTACGCGTTTTCCAAATTGTTTCATATTATATGGGCGGGGCTAGTTGAGCTTAAGCCGAAAGGTGGACCTTTCCGCCCGGTTTGACTTTGACCTTGTTATATATATATATACTAGGAGAGCAGTAAGAAGGCTAACTTGTATACTATATCAAATAATAGTAACATTTGAGAGAGAAAAAAAATAAGAATTGTATGTATGTGTAACCATGTATTCTAATAAAATATATACAATTTTAAGGAAAATAGTAATAATATTTTCCTTTCGAGCATTATTAACAAGGGATATTTTGTTAACATTCGATAAATTTAATATAAAAGAAGTGACTTTTATCACAACATTCTCCCTCCATTAATGAGTTATAAAGTAAAATCTAAAAATAAGAGAGGGTGGAGCGTAAAATCAATCCACTTCCAGTGAATTTAAACATTAAAAAAATGCGTTTTACATATTTCGGAACAGATTGCTTACACGCCCTCAGGTCCGCCATCTTGTTTTGTTGGCGAAAAACGGGTTTTCGCCAACAAGAATTTGTCGCCAAGTGGTCATTTTGGGCTATTTTAGGTGTTATTTTTTTATTTAATTTTGGAATATATACAGATTAATATATACAGATTAAACATAAAAAAGGGAAATTCAAGAAATTTTCACTGAATACTGAGCAAACGGCAGAAACGTAAATATAGTGATACTTAAAAAAACGCAAAGATTCATTATTAAACCAACATATCTCTAAAAATAAAGGCATTAAAACGTATATCCTATCGTTTAAAAAACAAACCTCGATAGAAAAATTTAAAAAACAAACATCGACAAATAGAAAAATCAAAAATCCCTACATAAACTTCTAAAATACATCTTAATAACAAACCTCCATTAAAAAAACCAGAAATTGAAAAATCAAACCTCGTACATAAATTGCAAAAATATATCTTTAAACAAACATAAAAAAAAAAAAACAGAAAAACACCTGCAGAATTAATTTGAAAAATCAAACACGGATACATCCATTGAAAAATCAAACCTCAGTGCATAAATTGCAAAAAATACTTCACGTTTCTACCAAAATTTCTTGAATTTACTCTTTTTTTGTTTAATCTGTATATATTTTAATCTGTATATATTCCAAAATTAAATAAAAAATAAAACTTAAAATAGCGCAAAATGCAATTGCACTCCAAAAATAGGCCTATCTTGCGAAACCTTGAAACCGCCTTTTGCTTTCAAAATTTGCTGAAATTTCAGCACAACATCACTAACAAGTGGTAAACTAACAACAGAAGCCATTATCAATCCAAAAAAATAATCAAATATTAATAATAATAATAAAAAGTTGGAATTATACAACATGATCAAAGATACCACGTGTAATACTGAAGTCAAGAAATGAAGAACACAACCTCTCACTTGTACACTCACAGAAGAAGTGAGAAGAAAAAAAAAAAGCCGGGTCGGAGATTATTTAAGGGTTGCCAGAAGGCAAAAGTCCGCCCGGTAGTCAGATCAGCAAATACATCGCCAAATCAAAACCCGCCAAACCTCGCCAAAAAAATGGCCGCGCTATCTGAGGGCGTATAAGCAATCCTAGCCCATAATTCTATATACATAGTTGCCAAGTCTCCGGCTTTTTGGACACCAGTATTTTAGTACAGAGAATGTTGCTTTAAGTAATTGGAACATTCTGCGATTTAAAAGAACAACATTATCTCTAAAATAATACTGGTGTTCAAAAAGCCGGAGACTTGACAAGTCTGTATATAGTATCAAAGTTTCCAATTTTATTTTATTGTTTGTCTGGGATTAGGATTATACCCTTGCAATACAAACTTCCAATAACTTTTGAAAGGAGTTTTTTTAAACTGCTCACACCACTATTAATAAAAGAAGATATTGGTATAGAAAAGATCAAAGTTTTATATATGATATAAACATTTACGTATATACTTCTTCCTGTAATCTCTCATGCTTTCAAGCTGTTGAGAGATTCTGTGCAATAAAGGTAGAAACGTATATACATCCGGAAAGGTTTAGAAGGCAGTGCATAAAAGCCGAGGTCCGCCTGTTCACACCTTTGGCTTAATTAGGTTAGTACATTTTCGGGCGATACATAACTCATTTCGACTCATTCAGACTGCTTGCAGAATTCTTTTGAAACATTAAATATAATTGGTTATTTACAATCTATTAGGAATGCGATAAATAAATAAATAAATATATATAAAATAAGCCGTTTATAATAAAGTCGAAAGAAGAATCCAAATAATTAAAGCACAATCAAATTACTGCATGTATACATATAAATATATGTAGAATAAATTTATAAGCTAAATTATAAGCTCTTCTTTTGAAACATTAGATATAATTGGTATTTACAATCTATCACGAATGCACATTATTTAAATTAGGATAACGTACGTAAAAGGTTCAATGAAAATTGTGATAAATAAATATATATATAATAAGCCGTTTATAATAAAGTCGAAAGAAGAGTCCAAATAATTAAAGCACGATCAAATTACTTCATATTTACACTATAAAAACATGTAAAATAAATTTATAATCTTAAAAAATATTTTTATTCTCGACATTTTCCTTTATTTGTTCTATATTATGAATTCAGTCATGTTAAAACTTCTGTACTATATTAGCATATTTATGCAAAATTATCTAATATTGCCAATAGACATAAATAACAATCCGTTGCATGGGACCCGGCAGCATGAAATCCACGCAGTGGAAATATTTTAGAAGGGTTATGACTCTAGTCCGCAGCCTTGGCCGCGTATTTTTTTTAATTGATACTATAAACACGACATAAGCTAAAACTAAAAATTTTGTTTGATCAAAATATCCGTACAAGACAATTTAAAAAAAAAAAATATGTATAGAAAAAGCAACTTAGAAATTTAAGAATTAACAAATATTAAATATTCAAAAATAATTTTCTACCAGCATTAAAAAAGAAAAGAAAAAAAAATAAAAGAATTGAACAGTAATTTCATTTTTGTTAGGGAAGGCTACCCCTCCTGAAACGCCGTTTAAGATATATTGAAACAAATGAATGTAAATAAGAAAACAGATCTAAAAGGAAACGGTCTAAAATTACAAGAATGAAAGAACATGGAACAAACCTATTAAGTAAATATATACACATAAAATATTAAACAGCGTCACATACCCTTAAGTGTTTTCGTCCTCGCTAGAATATCGCTGTCACTATTCATTTCAATTCAAAGTCTTCCTACTGTATTTTTGCTAGGATTATCTATTTCCCACATTTTTCTTCTTCTTTTAGTACATGATTATGAATATAATTTTGCCAAATTTGGAACGTGTGTTTTGACGCATAAATCATTTACTCTCGTCTTCCCATTATCGAGATTTAAAGTCTTAAAGTTTGCCAATTTATTGATTTTATAGAATGGAAGGAGGAGTCGATAGGATGCTAGGAGGAGTTGATACGATGGAAGGAGGAGTCGTTAACTTTTCAACGTATCACATCAAACTCCAGTCACTTGCACATTTCCAGTTTAGCGTTTCGCAATACCCCGGCATGATTCGGTATGCTTGGTACATGTCTGGTTTAGTGTAAACTGGGCCACTTCCATTTGAAACGTCCTTGCAATTTTGTATTTCGCAGGAGGGGGACCATTGTAATCATTTCATGAGATTTAAATTCATGAAATATTCTTGGTGCTACGATTTTCTATGTTTTAATCCTTTTTTGGTTAGGTACCATATATGTCAATAGCATATGTTTTGATAATGTTTGTTTACATATATATGTTTGTTTGTTATATACAAATATGTTTTGTATTTTATATTATCTGATTATTAAAATTTCTGAATCAGAACCACGCATTTTTTCCCTAAATTAAACAAATAAATTTGTAAACTTTAAGACTTTATATCTCGAAAACGAGCAGACGAGGGCAAATGATTTATGTGCTAAAAAGCATATTTCACAATGCTCTTTCGATTGCTGCTTTCTTAGATTTTTTAATTATTACACTAAGGCGTGGTTTCTTGGTCCATTTTATTCAGCGATTTTATCTATTTTATATGCTTCGTACTGTTTTTTAAATGAAAACATTCAATATAATTGGTTATTTACAATCTATCAGGAATGCACATTATTTGTGATAAATAAATAAATATATGGGGTAGATGTGCCAGTAATGCACCGCCTTCCAGTAATGGGCCACCTCCAACGTTTTTGGTTTATAAAAAAAAAATAACCAAGAAAAATTCAGCTTTTTATATTTCATTAATATGCTTTCTTTAAATTCTAGTTTTAAATACAATCATAATATAAATTACCTATTACTTTTTGTGGGGTGTCCATTACTGGAATTTAGGGTGTTTTGATTTATTTCTGTTATTTACAATTAAATTTCGATTCACATTGGGAAATGTGACTATGAACATGGTTAAATATTGTTGGTAGATCAATATAATATTATAAAATATGGAATATAAAAATTATAACCATTAATTAAAAAGTTAGTGTTAAAGAAATTCCTTAAGGGTGCCCATTACTGGCACATTTACCCTATATAAAATAAGCCGTTTATAATAAAGTCGAAAGAAGAATCCAAATATTTAAAGCACAATCAAATTACTGCATATATACACTATAAAAACATGTACAAATAAATTATAAGCTCTTCTTTTGAAACATTAAATATAATTGGTTATTTACAATCTATCACGAATGCACATTATTTAAATTAGGATAACATACTTAAAAGGTTCAATGAAAATTGTGATAAATAAATAAATATATATAGTAAGCCGTTTATAATAAGGTCGAAAGAAGAATCCAAATAATTAAAGCACGATCAAATTACTTCATATTTACACTATAAAAACATGTAAAATAAATTTATAATCTTAAAAAATATATTTATTCTCGATATTTTCCTTTATTTGTTCTATATTATGAATTCAGTCACTTTAAATCTTCTGTACTATATCAGCATAAATATGCAAAATTATCTAATATTGCCAAGCAACATAAATAACAAATGCATTAAATTGCATGGGGCCCGACAGCACGAAATCCACGTAGTGGAAATATTTTAGAACGGATATGACTGTAGTCCACAGCCTTGGCCGCGTTTTTTTTTTTCTTTTTTTTTTTTTTCTTTTTTTAATGGATACTATAAACATGACATAGGCAAAAACTAATAAGTTTGTTTGATCAAAATATCCGTGCAAGACTATTAAAAAACAAAAAATATGTATAGAAAAACCAACTTAGACATTTAAGAATTAAAAAATATTAAATATTAAAAAAAAAAAAAAATGTTCTACCAGAATTCAAAAAGGAAAGAAAATAATAAATAAAATAACTGAACAGTAATTTAATTTTTGTTAGGGAAGGCTACCCCTCATGAAACGCCGTTTAAGATATATTTCAAACAAATGAGAATGTAAATAGGAAAACATATCTAAAAGGAAACGATCTAACAGATCGCGGGTTCGATTCCACCTTGTGGCTTTCTCCTTTTTTAATTAATATCGTATTTTTTACACGTTACAAGTTTTAAGCACAGTTATGAATTATGCAGCTTTAAACTTTTTTATATTTAGAATAATAATACTTTACGTTTATGAATTTTTCGTGAAATTTTTAACTGGTATTTCTGTTGATGAATGTCCTAATTTATGAACTAATTTTAAAGCTAGGTATGTCATCTTTTTAAAACTGACTATTATCGTTTATATACACACATATACCTGAATTATGAAATTATATATATATTTCCATTTCCTAGGAAAAATGTATTTAATTTTATTTAAAAAAAATGTATTTTTCAGTTGGCTAAATATTTAAGTGTAACGTGGACAGTGTTTTTATTTGTTAGAATGAAAAAAAGAAATTGAAATTTTTTTTTAACTTAACAAAAAAATATAGTATATAGGTGACATTAAAAAGTTACGTTTCGTAAAAATACGCTTGGGAAATTCGACAAGAAAAATATTTTGTAAAAGTTGTACCAAAAAAAATATATATATATTTTTATTTAAAATTTTATTAAATAAAAAAATAGAAATAAAAGTATTATTTCAGAATTGTGCTAAACATATAAAAAGGTTAAATAATAATAAATTTAAAAAAAATAATCTAGACATAAATTAGTTTGTATTTTTGTCAATAAAATTTTAGTTTAAAAATTACAGAAAAATTATAAATGTTCAGAAAAAAATTCTAAAATGTAAATGTAATTTATTAGGAAAATATCAAAAAGTTCAAAGCTCCAGAATTCATAATTCTGCTTAAAACTTGTAACATGCCAAAAATATAAAATATATTAAAAATGGGAAAAAAGCTGAAGTTGGAATCGAACCCGCGATCGCCTGTGTAGCAAGCGCGAACTCTACCTCAGCGCCACTAATGAGTATTTAAAACGCGTGCTGACCTTTAATCTCAATTTTCTCAAAAACTAGAGCCCATTTGAAGGAAACATTTGACCTCAATATTTAGGGGCATGACTCTTACAACATACTTTAAAATCATCAAAATCTGTGCGCATCATGTTTGGCGGTCCCCTTGTTAGACCATTCAGCTATTGTTGTTCACGCGGTTAGAAGTGTCGTGGCCAATCGTTCTTTTCCTACGGGCAATTAAATGGTGGCGTGAGTCACCACGGATTGTTGGAGCCTTAGTTTACATATTCCATCAATTGATGCAGAATAAATATAGATAACTGCATGCGTCAAATACTTTAAATTTTTCACGAATTACTATTCGATAAGTACGTATTGGAAAATTCAGTATATTCCAATTAATTAAAATTAGCAAATTAAATTTTATAAATTACAGGAAAAGTATGCAAAATGTTGGATTATAGAGAAAATAATTCTTCATAACCTATACCTGCTCCCGAAAATATCCAAAACTCGATATAAAGACAAAATATAAGCGTTCATTTTCTAAACACAATGCTTTTCAATGGCATGGTTCTGAATGCTTTTCCCAAGCGGGCGAAATTTTGTAGCCTGAAACCCAAAGGAAGGACCTTGGTTAACAGGTATATTGGTAACTTGGTATATTTGGAAAGGGGTCGTGTTATTACCGCCCTCCTGCTATCCAGTGCAAGTGTGTATCCAGTGCTGTTTCTTCGTCGGGCGGAGCTTGGAAAGGGGGCGTGTTATTCGCGCCCTCCTGCTATCCAGTGCAAGTGTGTGTCCAGTGCTGTTTCTTCGTCGCGCGGAGCTTGGAAAGGGGGCGTGTTATTCCCGCCTCTCCACTGCTGGTGTTCGTCGCGTGGAAAAGAGGAGTCTTCTCCCGCCCACCTGATCTCTGCTAATCTTCGGTGACTGATCTTTTGTATGCCATGGCATTGAAAGAGAAACAACAACTAGACGACCTCGTGAACTTAATTATAAACGGATATGTTCCTGCGGACTGGCTACATGAATTCAACCAATTCCCTACTATAAATGAGCAAGTGAACGACGTTCTTCGAGAACTATTATCCGGTGCAGATAAGGAAATACTGTCTCTCCAACAACAAAAGCACTACAACGACACCCACAACACAAGGCTCAGGTAAAAGACCTCTGTCTTTTTGCTATATCTATTTTGGGGGAGCCATCTAGATTAGATTTAATTGATTTAGCCTGTAGAACTGGTTATATTAGATTTCTAGGGAATGACCAATGGGAAAAACTACAAATTCTAAAGAATTTTAGCTCACATTCTAATCCCCCCCCCCCCCCCCCTTATAGGAAAAAGAAAAAATTCTGAATCTGAAAATCCAATTCCCCTCAAAAATAAATTCGGAAATCTAAATTCCGAAGTTAATCTCGAGAACTATGATCTTATGGATCAAGAGCCTACCCAAGATGGTGCTGCAAGCACCGGTGTTGAATGTTCAAAAAATGACAAGCACCCCTTCTTTATTGAATTCAAAGATATGGATTGGTGCAAAGTCGCCCAAGAGATAAAAGCCCTTGATTCTGATAATCCCCTCAAGTCAGCCTCTCTGGGGAACTTCTAAAAGTTCTACCAAAATCTGTAAGCCAATTTAGAGATATCCAAAGATACCTAACTGACAAACATATGAAATTCAACACCCTTAATTCAAAAGAACTTCGACCAAAAAAAATCGGTATTAGGGGAATCCCCCCCCCAACACTGACCCCCAACTTATTATCGAAGACCTTGGTAACCATGGATTTAAGGCCACACGAACCGCCATGCTCAAGAGTCGCAAAACCGGCAGAGGTATGCCAATTTACATGGTCAACGTCCTCCCTTGCACTAACGTTGAGAAAATCTATAAAATTGAAGAACTTTGTGATATAAGTGGTCGTATTGAACACTTCAGAAATAACAATAACCCAAAACAATGTTACCGCTGCCAACGGTTCGGACACGCCTCCGAGATGTGCAGCCTAACTCCAAAATGTCTCAAATGCTCAGAAGAGCACCTCACTGATAACTGCCCCAAGACAGGTAAAATTACTCCAAAATGTTCCAATTGTAACGGTGCCCATCCGTTCTCATACAGAGTTTGCCCAAAAAATCCAAACAACATTAAGAAAAAAAATACCCCAACACTTAACACCAAAACAAAACCGCAAAACCAAAAAACAAATCTAATTGCTGACATCGCAGACATTTTCAAACCCTACAATTACACCATCCAAGATAAACCAAACGATATTAACAATAGTGAGACCACTACTGACGTTAATAACGATATCCAGGAAGCCCCAGTTGAGGACACTTCGAGTTACACGAAAAACAATAAAACACCACCTGTTATACAAAATAATTATACAAATACCTTCAAAGATATGTTTGACACCTTCAAAGACATGAAGGAACTTCTCCAAATTACCAAACTCTTGAACTTGAACTTGAACTTGTGGGCTTCCAAGTTGCGAAGCAACTGCACACCCTGCCTTTGAGTAGGTGTATATCAAATCCTGAGAGAGCCATAAGAAATGTTTAGCCGCAGTCTAATTGACTACATAAAAATAGGATAATGTTAAGTATATCAATAAAATAATGAAAATTTACTAGTTAAAGTATAAAAGTAAAAATAGTTCATAGTTCAAAAAAACAAAAATAATGCCAGACGAGGTAAAGTAAAGATGTTAGGAGAGGTTTAAGAGAAAAGTCAATTTTATTTTATTTAATAAAATAAACATATAATAATTTTTTTTTTAATTAAAGAGAAAATAAGAATTAAAGCTCGGAAGGACTATTCATCAAGAATAGTGGAGTACCTTGGTTTTTTCCGGTTGGATGGACTGCAAGCATCGTAGTCAGGTAGCTCATAGATGAGTTCATTTGGGATGTGATTAATGTCATTGTAGAATTTTTTCGCAAGGTGTTTAATGCGATGTTTGAGTGAAGTCGTTTTCAGATCCTTGAGGATTGTGGAGTTTTTGAGGTATCTAGACCCGTTCCTGATGTAACGGAGCTGTTTGTAATGGGTACTAGAGAGGCTGTTCATACTGGTTTTGCAAGTGAAGCCCCAGATTGGGAATGCATATGTGATAACAGAGAGAATGCAAGCATTATAAATTAAGAGTTTGTTGTGTATGGAGAGTGAGTGGTTGCGAAGAAGGGGGGCGAGGGTTTTGGAAATCCCGGCGACTTTACCGCCGATATTAAGAATATGCTTTTTAAAGGTAATGCGTTTGTCAATGGTAACCCCCAGGTACTTGGCATCGTCAGACCAGGGAATGGTAGTATTATTGAGGGTTAATCTATTAGGAGTGGAAAATGTTCTAGAGAAGTAAACAGCAGTAGTTTTAGATTCGTTTATTTTAATGCGCCATTGATCACACCAATCCATGAAGATGTTGAGGTGATGTTGTAGATTTTTGTAAAGATTGTATGGGTGATGTGCAGTGCCATAGAGAACAGAGTCGTCCGCATAGAGTGCGAGTGATGTGAAGAGTGTGCGTGGAATGTCATTAAAGTATATTATGAATAAAATAGGGCCAATGACTGAACCCTGAATAATACCACAGAGCATTATGTGTAGTAGAGAAAGTGAGTTGTTTACGCGGACGTAGAAGTTACGATCACCAAGGTAAGAGTGTATTAAATGGATAAGTCCAGACGGGAACTTAAGCCGAATTAATTTGTAAATGAGGCCCGCGTGCCAGACTTTGTCAAAGGCCTTGGCGACATCAAGAAATATGGCAGCAGTAGGCTTCTTCTCATTGAAGTTTTCAGTTAAGAATTCCACAAATCGAAGAAGTTGGTATTGGGTGGAGTGCTTGGCTCTGAAAACGAATTGTTCGGGCATAAGAATGTTGTTGTTGTGAAGGTAGTCATTGAGCTGTGATCTAATGACGCGTTCGATGACTTTACTTAGAGAGGAGAGAAGACTGATGGGACGGAAATTAGTTGGATCATTAATATTGCAGGATGGTTTAGGAATAGGAGAAATGATAGAGGTTTTCCAGGGTTTAGGAAAATAACAGTGTTTGAGGATACCAACTAATTAAAATGAACAAATTAAGTTTTATAAATTACATGAAAAGTATGCAAAATGTTGGATTAAATAGAGAAAATAATTCTTGCATAACCTATACCTGTTCCCGAAAATATCTAAAACTCGTTATAAAGACAAAATATAAGCGTTAATTTTCTAAACACAATGCTTTTCAATGGCTTGGTTCTGAATACTTTTCCAAAGCGGACGAATTTTTGTAGCCTCGAACCCAAAGGAAGGACATCGGTTATACCATTGTTATAAAAATCCAGGAAGCAGCGACATTCTTTGTTTAGTCATTTATAAAAGCTGATTTCTAAATGTGTAATTGATTGTTTTTTTTTATAAATCACGAAAACAGCCGTTAGCTTATGTGACAACGGTGGATGTGGCCCCTGAGCACCGACAAATCCCCCAGACAAAGGAAATGCATAGCAACCCGAGTACAGGAGATCCTCACTGATTGTGAAAATATCATTTAATTTCCGTAATCAGGTAATCTTTATAAAACAGAGCAAATTAGCGTGCTTTAAAAAGCTCCCGGGTCTGGACGGATGTGTTAGTGATCATAGCTCGAAAGGGGCAAAAGACCTTTTTTAAAAGTAAACGAGACAACCAAAAATTTACCTGGAAGAATGTCTTCAAAAATCAACAACAATATTCCCTAAATTAAACGTCTATAATCAATACTATAGCCCATCTCGGCGTCAAACATGACCGAGGCTGGTAACAATATTATTTCAAGATTATAAGAGTTACAATCAGGGCTTAATTTCTAAAAAAAAAAGTACCGGAGCCCTAATGTTCTGCAGTTCTAACACCCGTAGCGTACCCCCCCCCCCCCCCCCCAACACTCCGTCGTCACTCCATTTTGCATATTTATATTTCATACATTATTTTCAAAATTTAAAGCATTGTTTTTTTATTTATTTAGCAATAGCATACATAGCTATGAACTATTCCACTTTTTAGTTAATATTACTTACAAATAGAAACCTTTGCCTAATCTTAATGTTAATTAATCGAATTCTGCGTTTAAATAAGCTAAGAATAATGATTTGGAAATAGTGTTAACACAAAAAATGAATAGTTCGCAGCTATGCAGAATAGAAAAATACTATTTCTGTTTACTCTTTATTCTGATCAAAATAGCTTTATATTGATTTGAAGTGGAATTAAATAAAATTTTGAATTTAAGACAAATTGAGTTCGAGCCTGCCCAAACCCGAAGACTAATATAAAAATCGAGCTTTTTACGTGACTGTTACTTAATCGACTGTTACGTGAGCAACACATTACTACAGTGCTTCGAAGTAGATAGTGTTGTTATAGGTAGAGATCTGCACGGGCCGGAATTTCCAGGCCTGGCCCGAACGAAACCTATCTTGGCCCGGCCCGTTTATATTTTCACAGTTCATGGCCCAGCTCGGCCCGGCCAGTACAGAAATCAGTGAAAAAAGGCCCGGCCGGCCCGATATGGCCTGATACAATTTCTGCAATTTCTACTATTTTGAAAAAATTGAGATTTTTAGCATATAATTAAGATTTCTTTAAAGAATACTGCATACATGATATTTATGGGAAAAGTTTACAGTATATCTTAAAATTGCGATGTGTTCGCAAGACAGAAAATACACAATAGCAACATTAATAATTACTTAGATTCTAAGACTTTCAACATTTAAATAAGGATTCAAAAAAATTAATCTAGTTTAGAATAAACAGAAAAAAAGAGGGTTAAAACATCATAACTTTTGAAGCTGTATAATAAAAAGTAGATTTATGAAAATGTTTGTCATTTATTAAAGCTTTTCTCAAATCGAAAGGAGCTACTTTCTGATACATTTCTAAATTCATTCCTTTTCGGAAACGCATAAGATTAGCAGGTGTTCTTATTCAGAAACTATGTAATCGAACGGCGTTATCCATTTTTTGATAAAAGCAATATATCTTTGAGTAAATACTGTCAAAGTTAGTGTTTTGAATCGAATTTCCGGAAGCAACAGCATGGGAAAGGGGGAAAATCTGAAGCCACGTGACAGGGATCTCTTATATATCGACAAGTAATTTATTTTTCAAAAATGGAAAACGCTATTCGATTCCTTATCCCTTCAGTAGTCAGGCTTGTCAATTTTATCACTTTACAGTTAAAAATTAGTCAGAAAATGAGTCAAGGTTTCGCGTTGTTGAGTAAGAATTTAAGAACCACTTTTAAGGTATATTGTTAAAGATTACATTAACAGAAGTTCATTATCGCTATTACCGTATTTTCGGGTGTATAGCCCGCATACAGTGTATAGCCCGCACCCCTAAATCGAGCAGTACAGTAAAAAAGTTCGTGTATAAGCCGCGGAGCTGCATCGTTGTATAGTCCGCGGGCTATACACTGTTTACGAACGTATATTTCGATCCGGTTTCGAAATTAGAGGTCATTAGTCATAATTTGCAACAGAAATTCACCAAAATTTTTCGTGATGCATAATGCCTACAGAAATTCGGCTAAACATTAAGGACATCACTACAAGAATTATGCAAATACAAAAAAAATATATTTTTATATAACAGGTAGTTTTTTGTAATAAAAAGTATGGTATTGAAGTATCTTGAGTAAGTAATTAAACATCAGTAACTCAGAATTGCTATTACAATATTATTACTTAATAATATATGTTGATTTCGTTGAGAACGTGTTGGAACTATATAACGGTTATTATACAACGGATGGTTATTATACAACTGGAACCATTAATGGCATTTTACCACCTAGAAAACTTGTCACTATTATTTTGTTATTTTAAATAATAATTACTATAAATAATATAAAACTATTGTATAAAAAGGAACACATTAATTCGCTCAAAAATATTCATTTCAATCACTGGAATTGGAAAAATCTTCAAAATCGGAAGTTTCAGAGTGTGTCATAAACAAACCAATTATGCCGCTATTTATAGACAAGTCACCAGCTTCATCTTCACTATCAGAAAGATCAGAAACCTCTGATCTGTGTGGCTGGTGTTCAGTAATTTTTTATGGGGTAATCCAGCTTTCCTGAATCCCTTGATCGTTGTCTATGCCGAGATATTATTCTATGAATCGGCAATCCATTCACTAACTCTAGTCTATGATGCTTGTTTCATTCTTCCGTTTTTTGTGTATCCTTTTAATTCCTCGGCCATCCATTTCTCCCACTGTCCTCGAATTTTGCACTTGAATGATTGATTTACAGTTATATCCAGTGGTTGAAAAGTTTTGTCACACCTCCGGGTATAATGGCACGAAAACATTTGTTGTTCTTGCACTTCTTAATGTCATCATTGAGATGTGCTTTCATCGAATCCATTACTACAAGACATTTCGGCCTAAAATGTGAATGAAAAGCAACTATATAAACAAAAGATTATCACAACATAAAAATTGAAAAAAAAAAAAACAATTAAAGAAGAAAAAACTTGTTTTCATGTTTGAGTTAACGATGCGTTGTTTTTAAATATCTAGTGTGCTGATCGGAGCTGGTGTGGGACCATGCGTAAGCGCGGGACCTCTTCAATTCCCATCTCCCTATTTTCCTCCAAGTTTTATTTGCCTACTCTTTTTATTAATGAACTTTCATCATTTTTAAATATCAGCTCAATTTTGTAGCACACCTTTTATATAGTGACATAGGCAGCGGGGACATATTTCAGAGGTTCGTTCGGAAAGATTTTTGTTTAGAAGAGAATGCTCCCCTGGCGGTGGAAGAGAAAAATAAAATATTTTCCGGAGCGTACGAGCATGCCAGGTATACTGTGCCGAAGCCATCGGAGACCGCGGCCAGAATTTCGTTTTTTTTTCAGAGATTTAAGTTTATTACACGGGCTCGGGCAAGGCTGGGCGGGTCAGCTAGTATAAAATGAAATTTTATTTCAATAACTACTGTAGTTTTAACTATTTAAATTTTTAAATAGATCTTTATTAGAGTCTTGCATACCCAAAGAGGTTCCCGCGTTGTTGACCGGGTATAAATTTACTACCCGCAGATCCGGTTGCGGGTATCCTCGCGAAATTTGGTTTAAAAGCTTTTTTCTAATGCTAATAATACTATGCAACTGTTTTCGTTATTTTTAAAACCCTAAAAGGACCGATTTTTTCTTATGACTGTTTTTCTTTGTAATAATAATTATTATTTTTTATATAGAAGTTTTTTTTTGTTTGTGTTATTGCGAGTAACGGCTGCAGGTATACGCAAAATTTGCCGGTGCGGATAGATTCGAAGCAACAGCGAAAATTCTAATTTTTATTCACATTTTATTTCAGGTGATATGCATGCACGTAAAGAATTTTTGTCGGAAACTACAAGCGCAAAAGAGACACCGCCCTTTTAGGCAGCCAAATTTCTCTCTTTTTCTCCACGGCAAATAGGGCTCATTTCTTTTCTCTGTACAGCAGTTGATGCACTTCGTTTTACAGGGTGCTTTTTGTCTCTTTCCTTCCTTTCTTTAGTTGAATAACTGGAGACATTACTAGTGATTTACCGATTTTGTAATTATTTCATTATTTATTTTAAATTTTCCGCAATATTTTAAAAATTAAATTTTTTAACACAAGAATCTCCAAAAGTAAATGTTAAAAATTTGCAAATTCCATTTTTTGATATTACAATGCTTTTGTTGATAACAAATTATTAAAAGCTGAATATTGTTAACCCCAAAAAGAATCAAACAACTTATGTTACTAAAGAAAATAGTAAAAAAGAATGAAAAATATTTACTTGCAAAATGCACCGGGTCCTTTCTTAAGCCTTGGTTCAGCCACAACTTCATCACTTTTTCATTCATCCAGCCTTTTTTATTCACTGTTACAATGATTCCTGAAGGAAATGGTCCCTTGGGTAGCGTTTTTTCGTTTACGTAGCTTTCATTACAAAAAGCTACCTATTGCAGCCTTTCGGAGGAAAGCAATTCCGAAACATTTTGATGTATTATCAGCGATCATGACCCCCAGACCCCCAAACCACCCTAAGTTAAAATATTGCTATATATATATGTCACAAAATTGAAGAATCTCTGGCACACTCTGGATTTAACAGCAGTCGCACACTCAAACTGGAAATAAAATCTTTATTAATATTTTGAAGACATCACTTCAGGAGGAATGCTCGGTAGGCTGTAGTTAAATCTATGCAGCAGTACGATCCATTGCGACAGTCAATAATTGTCCCAAATTTAAATACATTATTTAGGTAAATGGAATGGATCCACTGGGCACGAAACCCTTCTAAAACTTTATCGAAACTTTCTACATTATTAACTAAAAAGATGATGTTACGAATTAGAAGCCAGTTAAATTTTTACTCTGCTCGTTAGCCAACGCTAAACGTCAATCTACACAGTCAAAGTTCGCTCCGAAACAGGATTGCGAGAGTTTTTAAACTTACTTGCGAAAGAACACAACACACGTCACGTGACCGACTTTCATCAAATCCCAAGGTTTTTTAAAGAACTATTAGTATTTCCGGTGGAATTATCTTGTCGAAAAATGGTTTCCCTAGCGCGAAAAATGTTCTACGCTTTTCTAGAGGATTCGATAATCTCGTACCAGACGCATGCCATATTAACAAACCAATTTATCTGCTTTGAGGCTGTGGTTAAACTTCGAATTTAATACGTAATAAAAAAATATATATAAAAAGAAAATGAATCTTTGTAGAAGAAAAAAAAAAGAATTAAAGTTTTTCGGAAATCTTTTAATAGACATTTAATATTTAATAATAGAATAACTTTACGGGAATAGGATTTTCTGAGCGAAATAATTTAAGAGATGAGATATTTTAGCATTTAAATAAAGAAGTTATAGCAATTTGACTACACGGAAATAATACTAATGAATTTTAATAATGGATTAAAACAAAGATGTTCTATTTAAAGAATAAATTAAAAAAGCTATCGCCATTTTTAGATCTAACTACTTTCGAATAAATATTATTAAGTGGATTAGGATAAACTGGCTTTACATATGGATATAGTCCAAGAGCTACACGACAAAAATAAGGTGAAAACTGCACATCGTGATACAGTTATACCAATTGGTCAGTATCTACTCTATATTAATACAAAGCATATAAGAAGGGGAGGCATCGCGGAAAGTGCGGGGAATTCAAGATGGCGGCCGTTATGCAAAATGGCGTCATTTTCGGGAATTAGTGCAATTTCGTTTCTAATCATCGTATAAAAGAATGTTTGATGGAAATTTAGATGCTTTTAGGAAAAAAATATTATTTGTAAAAATTTACAGCACAGTCGAAAAGTATTTATGAATTCAGTTTGCCTGTTTGTCTGTCTGTCTGATCGTCTGTCTAGTCGCGCGCTTACTCGAAAAAAGATAACCGGATAGCCAGATAATTAAAATATGGTATTTTAGTATACCGTAACAAGTTCGGTATTCATTTTCAAGTGTGCATCATTCGTAGTTCATTTACAAGGGCAATCAAAAGTATTCGGTTACATTATGGTCTGCAGACGAAAATCCCTTGCAATGTGTTTTAATGATGTTATACTCTTTGTAACATATTCAAATTAATATACATCAGTGCGGTTCAGTACAAGATACTTACTGTAGAATAAGCAGTGCATAGCAGTCTTCGTTCATTTACAGGGGCTCACAAAATAATACGGTTACCGTTACATTAATGTCTCCGAGCACAGTGCCTTTATAACTTGTGTATAAATTTTATAGTTCATCAGCTAAATCGATTGTTATTAAGGGAGGTGCTAGGTATGAAATAACTGCAATTTTTAATAATAATATCCCTATTGGTCAGTATCTTCTTTATATTAAAACAATGCATATAAGAGATGCATAATGAAATGTCTTAGGAATTTAAGATTTAGGCTGTTATTCAGTTTTTTCCGTTTTCGTCATATAAAAGTGTCTTTGATGCCATTTTCGATTTTTTAAATCAAAAAAATTTTTTTTAATATCAGAAATATGCTTAAAATGAAACTAGTTCAATTACTAAAGTATTTTTTATTGTATAGTGAGTAAAATGAATGCAATAAATAAATAATAAAAATGCATTTTACTAATGCCTTACTTATACAACGTATTAAAAAATGAATGCCACATAACAAATGAATGACATAAAATTGCAGAATATAAAAACTTTAGTTTGTAGCATATTATTTCTCATTCACATTCATTTTTACAGTTGCACAATAATGTGCAAGAAAGACCAACCTTCCTACAACTACACTTATTTTTGCAGATTTTGCACGTACATTTGTTTGCGGTTCTGATAAAAATGAAAATGCGATAGTAGCATCTTTATAGAGAATCCATGTCTTGTAAGCTGACTTTTTTGTTTTTCCTGTGAAACCAGGATTGCTGTCGCAGCCTGTGAAAGCATGGAATCCTAGTAACGACATTGCTTTTTCTTTTCCAATTACTGCAGCTACAGTATGGACGGGAATAAGTCTGTAATTCTTCCCTGTTCCAAATACAATCCAAACTGTTTGCAGGTGTCTGTCTGACAGAGTAAAGAAATGTGCAATTGCTAAAACTAATACATCAGTATCTACAGAGCGTATAGCAATACTTTTCAATCCGTTTTCTGCCATGTCTTTGAGGTGCAAGATTATCCTTGTATCAGCTTCTTCATGACCAGGGCAAGTCATTCCAATTAAGGAACTTAGTGCAATATTATTTCCTTTAACTTCTTCACCTGAAGTGGTTATAACGTGTGTATTTATTATGGTATTTATAGCTAGTGTTCCAAGCAGTTTAAATAACTCTTCTTTATTACTTGAATTTCTTAAGAAATCTTGCCAATTTTTAGGTAGTTTGACATGCGATAGCACTTGCCGCCTGGTTCCTGCACCCCTGTTTTGTCTTTTGTCCCTGTTTGCCCCTGTTTCACCTTTAATGCTTGGTATAATGTATCTATCCCATATCGAATCTATTCTTTGGCAAGTAAAACTCTCAATCTCGTTACATAAATGGGGTTGAAATGTGTTAATGTAGTAATCATTAAAGGTTTTTGAAGACTGGTGAGGCTTTAAAATGTTAAATAAAAACTGGCCCATCATAAATTAAAACATCGCATGTTCCTGGAAAGGGGTTTCTATTCTTCGCAATAGTTTCCTCTAAAATACGTGCTAAATCACTTTTATGGCTGGGTCGAAATTCACCGTTACTGGAAAAAGCAGGGGGAAATGGTTGATTTTCATAGTTGAAAAAATTTTGCAGGTCTAACTGACGATTCTGTGCAACTATTTATTTAAATGAAACTGGATTCTTAGAAAAAACGAAAACATTAATTAACACAAAAACGTAAATGGTACAGATACTGACACTGAATATTTACAAAATTAATCTTTATCACGCGTTTCTGTATATAATCGTGCATCGCACTATAAAACTATAGATTGAACAGATCTTTCATAAAAAAAATATTTTCATTTCAATTGTCAGATTGATCGTCTGCGCACCAAAGAGTCAGAGTAGAGTAAAAAATCACAACATTAAAATGAAATACAGTGTCTCACATAAGTGATGGGACACTTGTGCTTTACAAAAGGAAACTAATCAAATAAATTAAAAAAACATGTACACATTTTTTTTGTGGGTGTGTTTCATACTTAAATTTAGTAAAGATTATTACATAACATACATTTTGTCAAAATATTAAAATATTAATTTAATAAAAATACAAATGTTTAGAACGGAGCAAAAAATAGCTCACATAAGTGATGGGACACCATTATATATGCAACAAAAATCGTCTGAAATAAGCAATAAAAATATTTTTTGGGGTTTTATTTTTACTTAAAAGCAATTGGCAATAATTTATAAAATCGTCTGCAGTATTTCTCTCCAGTTTGTTTTGGAATTTTTGTGTTTTTTAGCTCTGTGTAGCCATGAATGCTAAACGAAAAGAAACTTCGCCTGAAATTCGAAAATTAGTTATTAATTTGCATATTGAACGTGGAAAATCTATTAGAAAAACTGCTGAAACAGTTAACTTAAGTCGTTCAACAGTTTTCAATATCATTAAACGATATAAAAAGAATCATATGATTCAGGATAAAAGAAGACCTGGCCGACCATCAAAGCTATCCAATGGAATAAAGCGAATTATCGTTCGAAATATTAAAAAAAATCCAAGAATTAGTGCTTCAAAAGTTGCTGCTGATTTACAAGCATTATATGGAATAATTGTTAATCCTGAGACTATTAGAAGGGTAATTCGATCTGCCGGATATCACGGTACTGCAGTAGTTTTTCCATTTCTCAGCATTAACATTTTCTAGTGCAAGGTTGGTCAATTTAAAAAGTTGATCCATATTTAAATCCGCCGTTATATTTCTTTTTCGAATGAATTCCTTCATATCCGCCCATACATACTCTATTGTCACAATATTTTACATTAACTTATTATCACAATATTTTACAACATTGTTTAACATATTTTTCACTGCACTGTGAAAATGTTTGCCTTGAGAGCTTTTAGATTCTTTTAAATCCATTTTATACAAGTAGAAACAAATACAAAATGAATAGCAAACAAAATAAGGAGAGAGAAAACAAACGCTAATAGTACTAGAACAGCCAGTGAAGAAATGACAAGCGGTCAGGCAAGATAAGGGAAACCTGTATTTTGTCTCCTCCTAATATAATGCTTCCCTCCCTTCGGATGGGTCTATTTTTTTGGCAGCATGCCAAGGTCCGTCTTTTTAGAGTGGTTCCACAGTAGAGTAGCCAGGAAAAAATTCTTCGTAAGTGAAAAGAATAGAAAACTCAGACTAGCTTTCGCAAAATCCAACATAAATAAGAATTCTGATTACTGGAATAAAGTTATATTTGCTGATGAGAGTAAATTTAATATATTTGGTTCTGACGGTAGAATCTTGGTGTGCAGAAAACCCAGGGAAGAATTTCGGAAACAGAACTTGGTACCAACAGTAAAACATGGTGGAGGAGGAGTTATGGTATGGGGGTGTATGTCGTCCGCTGGAGTTGGTAATCTTGTTTTTATTGACAGTATAATGGATCAGTACAAGTATATTGATATTTTAAAGCAAAATTTGAAATCTTCAGCACGAAAATTGAACCTTCATAACGATTTTAAATTCTACCAGGACAATGACCCCAAGCACACTGCTCTGAACGTTAGACTCTGGCTGCTATATAACTGTCCTGAAATAATAAAAACACCACCACAATCTCCAGACTTAAATCCCATAGAGAATATTTGGCAAGAATTGGAATCAAGAATTCGCAAACACACCATTTCTTCAAAACAACAACTAAAATCGGTGCTTCAAGAAGAATGGGGTAAAATCACTCCAGAAATCACAAAAAAATTAGTCGAATCCATCCCAAAAAGATTAAATCATGTTTTAAAAGTAAAAGGAAATTCAACAAAATATTAAAACCTTTTAAAAAGTAAAATTTTTGGATAAATATTTGATGGAAAAGTAAGTGTCCCATCACTTATGTGAGCCATTTTTTGCTCCGTTCTGAACAATTGTATTTTTACTAAATTAATATTTTAATATTTTGACAAAATATATGTTATGTAATAATTGTTACTAACTTTAAATATGAAACACACCCAAAAAATTTTTGCACATGTTTGTTTATTTATTTTATTGCAGTTTCTTTTTATAAAGCACAAGTGTCCCATCACTTTTGTGAGACACTGTATGTTTTGGAATTTTGGAACAAAACCCCATAGTGAATACATCTCATTTTGGGTGGTGCCTCGTCATCAGAATTACATTGTAATAAATACATAAATTCACGCTACATTGTATATTTGTATAAAAGAAAATGTTCATATGACAATTTGCAATTCTTTCATGTCTAGAAAAGTTCAAAAACACATTATATAATTAAAAACGCGCATAGACAGCATTGTGCTTATTGAAAGTCCTGTGACCGTATTATTTCGTGAGCCCCTATAAATGAACAAAAACTGCTATGCACTGCATATTCTATAGTAAGTATCTTGTACTGCACCGCACTGATGTATATTAATTTGAATATGTTACGAAGAGTATAATATCATTAAAACACATTGCAAGCGATTTTCATCTACAGACCATAATGTAACCGAATACTTTTGATTGCCCCTGTAAATGAACTATGAATGATGCACACTTGAAAATGGATACCGAATTTGTTACGGTATACTACAATACCATGTTTTAATTATCTGGATATCCTTTTAGTTTTTTTTTTTGAGTTAGTGCGCGACTAGACAGACGACCAGACAGACAGACAAACAGGCAAACTGAATTCATAAATACTTTTCGACTGTGCTGTAAAATGTTACAAATAATATTTTTTATCTAAAAAAATCTAGATTTCCATCAAACATGCTTTTATACGATGAATTGAAACGAAATTGCACTAATTCCTGAAAATGACGCCATTTTGAATAAGAGCCGCCATCTTGAATTCCCCGCGCTCTCCGCGATGCCTCCCCTTCTTATATGCTTTGTATTAATATAGAGTAGATACTGACCAAACGGTATAACTGTATCACGATTTGCAGTTTTTTCACTCCTAGCACCTGGACTAATAGTAAAAGACTATTTTAAGAATAAAAATTATTTTAATAAGCTGGGGTTATATACGGCACATTATTAAATGGAAAAATTTTATGTATGTATATATATATATATATATATATACATATATATGACATATGTCATGCTGCAACTCTCTTATTTATGAACCGAATTGGATGTGACTGAGTATCTGTATAGGACATACCAAGGTCTCGACCGAGTTCGTTAACGAGCTTCATCGCCATCTCGTTTCAAAATGGCGGCCAGTTAAATTTTTAAAAATTTTTATTAATTCAAAAAGATGCACAAAAAATTATAAATTGAAGCAATTGTTTATGTTAAGTGTTAGAACGTGATACAAGGATTTTGGAACTTTTTTTATTTTTGCTATATCTTAAAAAATGGCTGAGATATGGCAGTTTGAAATTCTACAGTGGCTGTGATTTTGAAACAATCTATTTGTTATGTTGTAACTCTCCTATTTATAAACCGATATGAATGTGACCGATCATGTGTACAGAACATACCAAGGTCTCGACCGAGTTCGTTGGCCAGCGTTATGCGCCATCTTGTTTCAAAATGGAGGCAATTTAAATTTATTTTTTTTTAATTCAAAAAGATTTATAAAAATTTATACATGGAAAAGGTTATTTCCGTAAGTGTTAGATCATGATGCAAGGATTCCGGAACATTTTTTGTTTTGGCTTTATCTTAAAAAATGGCAGAGATATGGCAGTTTGAATTTCTAGGGTGGCTGACATTTTGAAACAATCTGATTTTTATTATGCTGTAATTCTTATGCTGAAATTGGCATTCAAATTCAGTATTAACCGAAACCGGGATTGAATTTTCTATAATCGAGTTCCAAACCTTTTAGCTTTGGGTGTTTGAATAAAATGAGTGGAATTTTTAAATACATAGACTATGAAAGCTATCTTTTCCTCCCGGTACAGGCCAGAAGGACATTTAAAAATTACTAAGGGATTTAATTTTGTGCCATCTGTACAGCTGGTCAATAAAATCGTAAAGCAGTTCCTTTCATTCCCAGCAGTCGAAATGGATGTAGTATTTTGACCTAAAATTAATTAACTGAAAATTTTTATAAATGATATTGAAAAAATTTCATAAATAAAAGATTAATTGTATGAAATGAAATATGTATAAAGCATTACTTACCGATGGTATTTACGGTCCTACTGGGAGGCATGTCAAAAGCCATTGGCACTTCGTCCATATTTACAATAATTTCAGGCATAAATTTATGTTCTTTGATGATTTTTTCCACGTAATTTTTGAACATTACAATCTTCTCTTCCAAATCCTTTGGAAGATCTTGGGATATAGTTGTCCGGACTCGAATCGAAAGTCCGTTCCTTCTCATAAATCTGTTGCACCACGATACATTTCCCTAAAATTCTTCTAAATTTAACTCTGCTGCAAAACCTTTAGCTTTCATTCTAATAATGGTCGTTGAAATTGATTTGCCCTCCGATCTCGCAGAATCAATCCATTTATGAAGTGTTTCTTCTAAATCAGGCCATTGCGCTCCTTTTTTCCTCCTTGATCTTTGGCACTTCAGCATTTTCTCTAGGATTGTTTTATCTTTCCGCCATTGCCGAATACTTTTCTCATCAATGCCTAATTCTCGGGCAACAGCTCTATTGCCCGAAATTTCGGCTTTCTGCACCACTTGCACTTTATATGCGGCCGTATAACTTGCACGTCTTTTAGGCATCGTACGTATAAAAATAGGAAAAAAATAATCTTCTTAGTAGTAGCACGTGTTAGTCGAACAGAATCGGAAATGAGACGAACGATGAGTGTTAATTGTTCAACTTTAATTCTGACCCGCCTGATTGGTCGCTGAAACCTGTCAGGTCAAAAGTTACATTATTTTGAAGCGCAGGCCAGGTAGCTACTATAGTTCTGTTAGTGCAATACTTGGCGATAGTTGCAATAATTCTTCCAAACCCAGAAATAAATAGTAATAGCATTTAAACAGTAACAAAAACATTACAAACACGGGAAAATTCTATAAATCTCGCGGCCTAGCGAAAAAAAATCACAAATTTCGACGATTTTTGAAATTTTTTGGGGTTTAAAAATTGTAGAACAATCACACGATTTCTATTTTTTTAAAGAAAAAATCTTTGTATAACCCGCACCGTGTATAAGTAGCAGCGGCATTTCCAAATGTTTTTTTCTTGTATAACCCGCGGGCTATACACCCGAAAATACGGTAATACTTTTACAAAACATATTGCCTGCCCTACACATCCTGAAAACAATTCCAGTTCCGGCCCGGCCCGACTATGAAGAAAAAAAAATTCACGCCTCATCTAGGCCCGGCACGAGTCTGCTAAAAAAATATTAAGCCCATGTAACTGTCCGGTGTCGATCTCTACGGTGGACAACTTGCATTTCTGTATTATATTGTTAAATTAGCATGGGCTCGTGACGCTCATTTATAGTTATTCTCGCGAAAACCATATTCTTTGAAAATAGCTCACATTTTAACGGTTCTGTTTAAATAATTTTTAACGGGCCGGTAGCCTCGATAAATTTTTTTATCGGTCCAGATAGCTCGTTCAATTTTTTTGCCGGGCCGTCCCTTTGAAAAAATTGTTCTAATTCTACCGGCCCGTTTGAAAATTCACCTTCACTCCGACGGCCCGGGCCCGTGCAGACCTCTAGTTATCGGCCTCAAAGTTATACTTCAGAAATGAAGGACGCCGATAGATGGCGTCAGTGTTCTCGCCGCGGCTATGGTAACTTTCGTTTTTACATTACACATCATTTTAAATCTATTTTTTCTGTAATGAATCAGTACTTTAAAATGCTCTAGATAAAACATAAACAAGGGAAAAAATTCTAATAATGAAAATACAGTTGAGGAGAAATGTAATTGCTTTCATGACAACTAAATGTAATGAAATCAAACAGTTACAAACTTTATCATAGGCAATGTTTTTCTTCCTGCAATATTTAGTTATTTCTAAAACAAAATGTTGGATTTTATGCATATATATCTATACTATGATGATTTGTTGTAAAAAACATGTCCCTATTTTAACAACTTTTTAATCGGTATTCATTATTACATAACTTGTTTACATCCAGTTAACAAACTAAGAGTAAATTGAGTTGTTAAAAATCTCTGATATTTCAGAGCTTTAGTTTTGCGTAAAATAATTTAAGGTGTACTAGCAAACATCAAATGAGAAATGAATGATTTTTTCAAATCTAGAAAAAAAATAATTACTCTCCTGAAAGTATGACAAGAATGCATTTTCTTTAAATTAGGGTAGATGTGCCAATCATCTTTAAATAATCATTTAAAAATTATTTTTGATTAATTGTTATTATTATTATATTTTAGTTTTTTTTTTAAATATTACTAGATGGAACCCGTCAAAACGTGACGGAAAAAATACTATAACAATATCAGTAAAATAAGCTTCTTTATTATTTAAGTAGGGCTTCCTATGAAACAGTCTTTCAAATATTTTATTTTAAAAAATAGGTGAAATGCTATTTCCGATGCAAACTCCAAATGAACACTCCGTAAACAAATGTGTAATGCAAATCAGTTTGACATTACCACTATATTCCCCACGACGAAACAAAAAAAAGGGTCATGGACCTATAAAGTATCATACAAATAGTCCTATCATAAAGTATCATACAAATTTCCTACTTTCATCTCATATTCAGTAAATAAAAAAACATAGTATAAGCACCCCCCCTCCCCCCTGTGATAATGCAATCGAATGAGCTCCTATGCGCATATGTATTGCATCTGCCCAAAGGCACCGTTGAAATTCGACTTAAAAAAGTTTTAAAATGTTTAAATTAAAAGTTTTAAAATGTCCTCTTTAATCATTGTTCGTTTCAAATCCATATCTTCTAAAACGCATCGACTGTTTTAAGCTAATCAATTTTTATGTAAAAATGAAGAATTTTTGTTAAAAATAATAAATTAATATGCAGATGAGGGAAAATTGTAATGTTTTCAATTGTAATTTATTTGTATGGTTTCTTCTATCCCTTTACATAATCAGGATGATTATTCCTTTTCCATTACAGTCGGTCTCTTATACAGTTAAATATCCAATGGTTCTTTAAAAAAATAATAAATAATAGTTCCTAACATATTCTGATTCAACATATACATCAACGAATTCAACATATCAATTTTATGTTAATCATAAACTAAAAATAGTTTTTTTTCTTTTGACAGATTTTATATTAGCGCCAAAATACTCTATCTTATGGATAATCTGATCTTATGATTTATCAGGTTTTTATTATTATTATTTTTTTCACTTTTCATGAAGGTTAGGGATACCTATTTTCAATTGTTGCAACTTTCCAAGGGGCTATTTTACATTATTAAAACAAACGGATGGTCATTGTTGAGATAGAATTGAAAAATATTTCATGCTTGAAAATTATTTAAAAGTCGTTAAATTAAGCGGCAGATTTCAAATAAATTTCAATCGAAAGCTAATTTTTTTTTTCTAATTGAGGATGTAAGAATTGAAATTGTAAAATGTAGTAAAAAAAATAAATTTTTAGTATTTAGAAGTGATGTAAGCGCGATGAAAGCTAAAGCGATAGTGCCGTTTGTTGTCACAACCGTTATACATTTCTAAATATTGCCACTGTGTTTTGGTTGGCGTCCAAAAGTAGACTACCATTTTTGACATCGAAAGAAAAATTCACAGTGAAAGAAATAAGACTTTGCCGCTAATAAGGAACTGTTAAATGAACTTATAACAAACCTACCAAAATAATTCCTATAAAATATTAGCCTTACATTGTTTATTGTATCTAAAAATACAATCATTATTTCAAGGGTTTTTTTCCTGAAATTCTTTACTTTTGTGAATTTTTTTATTAAAAAAGGAAATCTTAATAATTTAAATCCTATAATTCCTATAACTTAATCCTATAATTTAAAAAAAGTAATTGGTAACATGTAATCAAGGTATGCAATCAAGATGAAGCAACCAATAAAGGCTTCAGTTCTAATCTTTAAAATTAAAAATTGAAATATCAGTTAATATTACGCCATGTTGACACAATCATATAAATTTTTCTTTTTAGTTTTATCAATGTTAAAATGCATTTAAAGCTAAGCATAACGTCATTTTCACCGGTACAAACTTTTCACACGTACATTTATGCTTAAAATGCATACCATGCATACAAATGAAAATATATTTTGCATTTAATTGTAATGAAAAAAAATGGCATCAACAAAGTTATAATGCTTAATGATAAAATGAACCCAATGGACAATATTTCCGTGACGTCACAGTAAATATGAATTTTTATTTGCTTATAAAACACACGGATAAATATTTTTACCGAAATACTTAAACATATTAACTATATTTTAACTTACAAATTAAAAAATTCGGCCTAAAAGTCACGTGCTTTTAATATTTAATATTTATTTTTTTTGCTCGCAATCATTGAGTTCAGAAAATAAACTCTCTACGTCGCAAGTGTGGGCGTTAATCCGATTGCCGACTTTATGACGTCATAAGCAGAAGTAAAATTTTAATTTAAGATTACGGCTAATTAATTAAATTTTCGAACAAACGAATGTACGATAACAAATCTGTGACCCAATATCTTTCATTTAAAAAAAGAATGATGTAATTTGATGTAGTAGTTTGTTCTCACGGATTGTCGAAACAAAACGCTTAGCGTTTTAAATATATAGATATTAATCTATCAACAATATTTAACCATTCTCATACTCACATTTCCCTATGTGAATCAAAATTTTAATAACAGAAATAAATCAAATACTTTTAATTTCAGTAATAGACACTCTACAAAAAGTAATACATTGATTTTGTGAATGTATTTAAAACCATAATTGAATGAAAGCATACTAATGCAGCAAAATAGTCATGTTAAAATAAATTTAAAAGTTAGGATATCAATGATTAATAAAATATTTATGATAATAATTCATACTTTAAATTATTTATTGTCATTATCACAAGATCAATATTTTAATTATTTCAGATAGAAAAATTAAAAATAATTGAGCAAATCTTCTTTCCCTTCAATAGTGTATTTGTAATTTCTCTCAATAAATTGCTCATCAAAATGCGATTCACATACAACTGAATATTGATTCAGGTCTTTATCGGCACGAGGAATGACTTTTAACGATTTTTCAAATTAGTTTTTGACTTTGGGGGTGGAAAATAGAGTTATTTTAGTTTTGTTGCTTTTATATCCACTAGTACATCCAGGAACGAAGCATGTTTGACCAGGTTTTCTTTTCTTAGTATTTGCGGATTTATCCATACTGATTTAACAGGCATAATATATTTTACTTTAAAATATTATAGAAATAGAAACATTTGTATAGTTTGTTTGAAAATATAGCGTTGGTTACATTGAAACTAACACTAGGACCAAGCCTGTTAAATGAAACTTCAAACGTAAATAACAGCAGTGGGAACTCAACGCCCTCTCGCGGAGAATCTGGTTTTCCTTCTGTCAGACACATTTTTTTTATAACCTCATTTATGCCTAGCGTCCCAATTTTGGGACATTTTATTAAAATGGTAAAAGTACATTTCACACCACATTTTTTTTATATAGAAATTTGGTGTTTAATTTAACGAGGAGTCTTCCACAAAATATAAGACCAATTTTCTATTTAAAGAAAAAAAAAAAGTAGTATGAAATGCACTTTTTTCCATTTTACTAAAGCCTCGATGCTAGGCATAAATGGGTTAAGGTTGTATTGGCGATAAGCACACTACTTACTTCTAGGCACTGTAACATTACATCACTTATAAGTGTTTTGATAAAAAAGAAGGAAAACGATTGGAGGAGGGAAAGGCAAGGATAATTTAGGATTCGTTTTTCGGAAGCGTTATTGCACTGGGCTCCGGAACGCAGTGTTTTTGAGCTCCCGTAAATGCTGGCCAATATTTAAATATTTACTAAAAACAGAGAAAACGGAGCTGGTCTTCGGCGCAAATTAATCCCTGGTTATAATAATAGTTACAAACATTTAATTACATTTGCGCCAAACTACGCTCATTAAAATTCACAAACTGGCTGTACACCCGATTACAGAAATATACTGAAAGCACGATCATCATTCAATAATAAATTAGTAGCGGATGTAGCATTTAAAAGGTGGAAGAATTTTTTCTTTCTTTCTCAGTTAAAAAAATAATTTTCTTAATAGCTGAAATTTGCTAAAAACACTTCTCACAGCCGTTATTAAAAACTTGTATAGAATAAATGGTTCTTCTCGTCTCACAGTGCACGAGCAAGAAGTGTTTGTTGTAAAATTTTCAATGTGATTTTATCAAAACAATGGTTTTCAAACTGTCCAACATAGTTGAAAAGTATTTATGAATTCGTTTCGTCTAGCCGTGCTCTAACTTACGTAAATATACTCGGATCGCCATGTAACTGAAGAACGTTATTGACGCTCACAATGGCACGTTCAATATTGAAAATGGAGTGTATTTATAGTCCGTTAACAGAGACACTCAATAAAATTCCGTTACATGGTGGCCTATGTGGAAAATTTTTTTGCAACGTATTATAATTTTCTTACACTATTTCAAATAAAATTAATTTATATCATTGTTCGTACGGATCAGGGAATTTTCCAGGAGTTTCACAAGTATTTTTTTAAGAAACAAAAATCTAAGTTAAACTTGCAAAACTTCGCCTTCTTTTAAGTGGAGATTTTCTGAAAGAAAATACTGGCACCGAAGAATTTCTCGGTCACAAAGTTCCAGGAGCCGTACGAACCCTGTTATATACAACACTAAGAAGCATTACAAGATGCTTAACTGCAGAATAAGGTTTGCATTGCATTTATCGTTTGTTTACAGTGACACACAAAATAATTCTATTCCAGTGTTGTCCTGTTTATCAGCGATAATCGCTGGGAATGGGTTTTTAAATGTAACCAATTATTTGTATAAATGCTATACATATATACAAGATGCAAAAATAATTCGAGTATATTTTCGTTTAATTGCGTTTAATTTCTGCGGTAATTGCTAAAAGACTGTTTTATGCTTTTCCTAATTGAATGAATTCGTAGAAAATTATATTGTATACATACATATAAATCTCTAGATTATACACAGAAGAATTCAGATACTTTTCCGACTGCAGATGGTAATTGCTGAAATTGAGTCTTCCAATGTATCATGCGTTTTCCAAATTGATTTAAATTATAGGGGCGGGCTGGTTGAGCTTAAGCCGAAATGTAGTCCTCTCCACCCGGTTTGACCTTGACCTTGTTTTATATTACATATATATATTAGGAGAGCAGTGAGAAGACTGAATTGTATACTATATCAAATAATAGTAAGATTTGAGAAAAAAAATAAGAATTGTATGTATGTGTAACCATGTTTTCTAATGAAATATATATAAAAATAATAATAATAATATATTTTTTAGAACATTATTAACAAGTGATATTTTGTTAACATTCGATAAATTCAATACAAAATAAGTGACCAATAACTTTTGAAAGGAGTTTTTTTTAAACTGATTCAAACCACTATTAATAAAAAATGACCTGAAAAGGGAAAAAAACCAAAAAATAATACCGAAGGTTTCTTATTAAATTTAAATTGTTTTTAATGGTATCTCTCGTAATCTCTTAAGTTTTCAAGCTGTTAAAAGATTCTGAGCAATAAAAAATAGAAATGTGTATTTAGGGAATGCTTTAGAAGACAGGGCCCGCCTGTTCACACCTTAGCAGCGTTATCATATCGAGGGAAATTCATGTCCATTTAAGGATTTAGGGAATTCTTTCTTATTTCTAGGGGAATTTCAAAAGACACACAATACTTTTCCAAAATCTAGGAAAAAGGGTAATATTTGTTAGTCTTCTGTGTTTTTCTGAGAACGAGTAGGGAAGACCAAGCTATGCCAAAAATGACCCACTAATCGGATTTTCTCGAGCATGTGACCTAGCCCAATGATTTTGTCGTGCCCCAAAACCGTAGGATACAAAATTTAGTTCAAATCGTCTGAGCCGTTTTTAAGATAAAAAAAATCAATTGACTCATAATGACCCATGACCAAAATGACCCACTTATCGAAATATCTCGAACATGTGACATAGCCCAATAGTCTTCTCATTCCCTAAAACTGTAGGATACTAAATTTAGTTCAAATCATCTTACCCGTTTTTAAGATTAAAAAAAAGTTTGACCCATAATGACCCATGACCAATATTGACCCAGTAATCGAATTTTCTCGAAAGTGTGATCTAGCCCAACAATCTTCTCGTGCCCGAAAACCATAGGATGCAAAATTTAGTTTAAATAGTCTGAGCCGTTTTTTAGATACAATTAGCTTCACCCACAGTGACCCACTAATAGAATTTTCTCGGACATGTGACCTAGCCCAATGATTTTCTCCGGCCCGAAATTCGTAGGATACAAAATTTAATGAAAATCGTTAGAGCCATTTTTTAAATAAAAATAACTTGACCCGCGTTGACCCGCTAATCGATAGTTCTCGAACATGAGACCCAGCCCAATAGTCTTCTCGTGTCCAAAAATGGTAGGATACAAAATTTAGACAAAATCGTTTAAACCATTTTTTAGATACAACTAGCTTGACCCTGACCCATGGGGACCCTAAATGATGCACTAATGGAATTTTCTCGAACATCTGACCTAGCACGATGGTTTTCTAGTGCCCCAAAACGAAATGATGCAAAATTTTGTCAAAATCGTTAGAGCCGTTTTTAAGATAAAATTTGTATATATATATATATATATAAAACCACACACAAGATTTCCTCATATTAGAATATATGATGAACGTGAGAAAATGATAAATGTGACGTGTGTGATGAATGAACATGGAAGAAGGAAGTAAAAGGATGGGATACATCATGGAGGAAGATATCTTCCTGCGTGGGAGAAATTGACTTCAAGCAACTCATTGGTTAATGAAGGGGGACGGGGAGGAGTTTCCGAAATACTAATCTCGTACCTCCCTTTCGTTTCTCGAAATACAGTTTGGCTAATAAATAATCACCACCTGAACTTACAGTTGTCAATTGCTCCAACTAATGGCACTGAATATTTTGTCATCCAGTTTCTTAGATTTGGAATGGAAAAATTATTTGCAGGTTTCAGCATCTCGATTGGAATCACTAGAAACTTTTTAAAGTGAAATTACCCCTCATATGGTCCTTCATTTGGAGAAAGTGTGGGAAGAGGGGCGAAAGTTAGATTTGCAATTTCTTTCTTCCTGGAGTATTTTCAAGTAAAACCAAATAGATCATCCATCTGATTTCCTTTTGTTAGAAAGCCCCGTATTACGTACGTAGGGATAATTCATTATAATTACACCCGTAATGAAGTATAATGCTATGTATAATGTATATAAAACAAAAGAATGTTAGATGAAAAGGTGTGCTAAAAAATTAAACATCCTGATCCTATAAAGAAATTAAATTCTACAGCTTTTAAGTATTAGTCGTAACAATAGCCAGCATTTCAACCAAGTTTACAAATTGGTATTTTATTCCAGTTGTTTTTCTTTATTCAAGGATTATTATTATTATTATTATTAAAGTTATATTCTTATCGCAAATAATTTCAAACGTTTACAGCAGTCAAGGACTACATCTAGGAAGTATAGCGTGGTTCTGAATGTTATTCCCAAACGTACTAATTTTTGCTGCCTCGAACCCAAAGGTAGGACATTGGTTATACCATTGAGGAAGCAGCGACATTTTTTGTTTAATCATTTTATAAAAGCTGATTTCTAAATATGTAATTGATCTTTTTTAATCAATCACGAAAACAGCCGTCAGCTGTTATGACAACGGTGGATGTGGCCTTGAAAACCGACAAATCCCTCAGACAAAGGAAATGCATGGCAACCCGAGTACAGGAGATCGACACTGATTGTGAAAATATCATTTAACTTTCGTAATCAGGTAATCTTTATAAAATAGAGCAAATTAGCATGTTTTAAAAAGCTCCCGGGTCTGGACGGATGTGTTGACGATCGTATTTCGTAGGGTGCAAATACGCTATTTTTTTTTTTTTTTAAGGAAAACGAGACAATTAAAAATTTACCTGTTAGAATGTCTTGTGCAAAAAAATCTAATCACAAAACCACAACATTGCTCCGCAAATTAAACGTTTAATCTTCCATAATCAATACTATAACCCAGCTTGACATCAAACATGACCGATGTTGGTAACAATAGTATTTCAAGATTATAAGAGTTACAATAATAGTTGCAAAAACTTAATTACATTTGCACCAAACCACGCTCGTTGAAATTTACGAATGGTTGTACACACGATTACGGAATTAATATAAAAAGCACGATCGTAATTCAATAATAAATTGGTAGCGGAACTAACGGATTTTAAAAGCGCAAGGATTATTATTTTCTTTTTTTCTTTTCTTTTTCCTTTTTTTTTTTTTTTTTTTTTTTTTTGTTGTTGTTGTTAAAAAAATAAACTTTATAATATCTAAAATTTGCTAAATGTTTTTTTCAAAGCCGTTTTTAAACATTTAAACATGTATAGAATAAATGGTTCTTCTCGTCTCACAGCGCACGAGCAAGCAGTGCTTGTTGTAAAATCTTCAATGTGATTTTATCAAAGCAACGGTTTTATACTTTCCAACATAGTTGAAAAGTCTTTATGAATTCGTTTCCTCTGACCTTGCTCTAACTTACATAAATATACTTGGATCGCCATATAACTGATATATGTTATTAACGCTCACATTGAATATTAAAAATGACACATTGAATACTAAAAATAAAGTGTATTTATAGTCCGTTAATAGAGAGACTCAAAAGATTTCCGTTACATGGTGGCCTATGTGGAAAAATTATTTACAATGTATTTTAATGTTCTTACACTGTTTCAAATAAAATTTATTTATATAAGGGTTCGTATGGATCAGGGAATTTCCCAGTAGTACCACAAGTATTTTCTTTAGAAAGAGAAATCTAGGTTAAACTCGCAAAACTTCGCCTTCTTTTAAGTGGAGATTTTCTGCAAGAAAATACTGGTAACAGTAGAATCTCCTGGTCGCAAAATTCCAGGAGCCGGATGAACCCTGTTATATACATCACTGAGAAGCATTACAAGATGCTTAACTGCAGAATAAGGTTTGCATTGCATTTATTGTTTGTTTACAGCAACACGCAAAATAATTCTAATCGAGTGTTGTACTGTCTATGAGCGATAATCGCAGGGAATGTGTTCTTAAATGTAACCAATTATTTGTATAAATTCTATACAACATATACAAGATGCAAAAATAATTCGAGTATATTTTCGTTTAATTGCGTTTAATTTCTGCGGTAATTGCTGAAAGACTCTTTTATGCTTTTCCTAACTGAATGAATTCGGAGCAGATTATGTAGTATATATACATGTTAATCTCTAGATTATACATAGTGCTGCACAGAAGAATTACGATACTTTTCCGTCCGTATGTGGTAAATGTTGAAATTGGGTCTTCAAATGTATCATGCGTTTTCCAAATTGGTTTAAATTATATAGGCGGGGCTAGCTGAGCTTAAACCGAAATGTAAACCTCTCCACCCAGTTTGACCTTGAACATGTTTTATATTACATATATATACTAGGAGAGCAGTGAGAAGACTGACTTGTATACTATATCAAATAATAATAACATTTGAGAAAAAAAAATAAGAATTGTATGTATGTGTAACCATGTTTTCTAATGAAATATATGTAAAAAAAAAAAAAAATAATAATATATTTTTTAGAGCATTATTAACAAGTGATATTTTGTTAACATTCGATAAATTTAATATAAAAGAAGTGACTTTTATCACAATATTTCCCTCTGTCGAGTACCATTAATGAGTTATAAAGTAAACTCTAAAAATAAGCGGAAAGGGTGGAGCGTAAAATCAATACACTTCAAGTGAATTTAAACAATAAAAAAAATGCGTTTTAAATATTTCTATGCGCACTACATAATATCAAAGTTTCCAATTTTCCTTTATTTATTTATGTTATTTTTTGTCTGCGATTAGGATCATACCCATGCAGGACAAACATCCAATAACTTTTGAAAGGAGTTTTTTTTTAAACTGACTCACACCACAATTAATAAAAAACGATATGAATAAAGAAAAGAAATCAAAGTTTCTTATTAGGTTTAAACCGTTTTTAATGGTAGCTCTCGTAATCTCTTAAGTTTTCAAGCTGTTGAGAGATTCTGTGCAATGAAATGTGTATTTGGGGAAAGATTTAGAAGACAGTATGTACTAGTGTTGGGTAGGACACGGAATTTTGGTGAGTTTTGTATGAGGTGCCTCAGGAGCATTTTTGTCATGACAATGTCATGCCTCAGTGAGGTGTTTAGTGAGGGGTTACACAGGAGAACTACAATTGAGTTAGGAAGGAAGTAATCCCCCTCTCTTCCTCTTTGTACTGTAGCTGCTCAAATATGACAATCTGAGTCTAGGTGTTAGGGGAGTTGGGAATAGCATTGATTCTAGTGTTCTCATTGTCAGGAAGATAAATAGTACTAGTTTTCGGAAAAGAGTAATTGGATTTAAATAGAAAGTGAATGCACAATGCAGTAACTCGCTGTTATCTGATTATCAGATGTTGTTTTACAATAATAATACTGTATAGAGGTAAAATAATCTTGTACGGAATAAAAGTGACTTTTGAAAAAAAAATTAGATTGACAAGAAAATGAATGTGAAATTGAATGCTTATTTTGAATTAAAGTTCAGTATTTAAACAGAGCAAGACTTTGGAAAATCTTAGGGAGGGATTTAGCAGTTTTTCACAAAATTTACGGACGATTACTACAAATTATAAAGCATATTTTTGGTTGGTATTATTCATCTGAAAAATTATATTAACAAAATACTCATTATATGTGACAATAAATTATGTCTATTGAAAAAAAATAATAATAATAATCCCTTTTATTCACCTTTGCTTTTACATCACGTTATGATTTGATTATTTATTTATTATTTCAACAAAGTATTAAATAGGACAGTTTAAAGAAAAAAAAAGTAAAATAATCGCAATTTTAAAGCTAAATTTACAATTTGTATTTGTTATTTTATTTTAAATTTGAAATGACACCAAGTCTAAAATTCACTCACTCATTCACTGACTCAGTGTCAATTAGGGTCGAAATTAGCTTTTTTAAGAAATACTACCTGTTACATTCTCCCCTATGTTGGAATTTCTGAAAAATGTTTTGCAGATCTACGCTGATCATGACCCTCAAAACCCAAATCCACCTTCAGTTCAAAACTTTATCTATCTATCTATATCACTGTTTATGGACCCGATAACTTCAAAAATTCTGCACAAATCTCTTCTAAACTAATACATAAAATCTCGGTCAAGCTCGTTAATGGGCAAAATCGAACCAAGGGAAGGGGTGAATGGGGGGGGGGGGGGCTTTTACTGAAAACAGAAAAAAACCCCATAACGTCTTAATTATGATACATATCGAATATGTTTAAAGTTAGTATTACTTCTAGGAAAAGGGCTGAAAATTTATGTATCACAGATTTTTGATATCATTAAAAAATGGCTCCAAGGGGGGGAGGGGTGTGGAAGGGGGTGGGGGGGGGGGGTTAGAAGAAAAAAATTCATAACTTCGTCAATTCACAAGATATAAAATCCGCTTAAATTTATTATAAATCCTATTAATATTATCTAAAACTTTTATATTGACAAGTTTTTTAAAAAACCAACCCTTATAGCAAAAAAAAAAAAAAAAAAAAAAAAATTAAAAGTTAAAAACAAAAAAATCTCTGCCGGCTCCGCCTGCAAATAAGTTAGATTTCGAAGTAGGCGGTCCCAACTGCCTCATCATGGCAAAAATGTCATTTCTTCTGCAATTCCCAATAAACAGGCGCCCCACGGTCTGCGTCTTCGAAATCTAGCTGTGCTTGTAGGCCTTGTAAGGGATTTTTTTTTCACCGGGGGCAAACATTGATTTTGGCGTCCTCCCACCCCCTTCTTCACTAAGTAAATTTACGAAGATAATCTTACTAAGCTTCTAATAGCCGACTTATAAAAAATGAGTTTAAAATATGTAATTATAAAATACGTAATATTGAACTACGGAATCATCTTTTACAAATATTTATTCATTAAAATCTGTAAAAACGAAATCGAAAGGAACTGTAAAAAAAATCGCTTTATACCGGTATCCGTCTTAGTGAGTGTAATTGTAGTTACTCCTTCTGTTGAGACTATATGTAATATTTTCATTTAAGACAGGAATCCGTTATAGACAGATTTTACTGTAGTTGCAAGTATGTCAAATTATTAGAAATGAGGCGTTTAAAGTCAAGTGACATCAGTCAGAACCGAAACTAGCCTTTTTTTTTTTTTTTTTTACGGGAGGCAAACATGGATTTTGGTGCCCCCCCCCCTCCCTCCTCTGCAATGTAAATTTACAAAGATAATTTTACGAAATTTGTAATAGTCGACTTATTTTAAAATAAAAAATAGGTAATCATAAAATATATGTAATATTGAACTATGTACTCAGTTTTGCCAAATATTTATTCAATAAAACCTGCGAAGCCGGAATCGAAAGGAACAAGAAAAAATTCCACTTTGTACAGATTTCCGCTTTAGCATGTATAATAGTTGATATTATTTCTGTTGGGGAAATGATTTTTCTCATTTAAGAAAGGATTCCGTTTTAGACAGATTTCATTTTCACATATTTTGCTGTAGTTGTATTGTTATATATTACAATACAATTGAGCGGCAGTTTAAAACCATAGTGATATGAAAGTGTCTCATTGTCTTAAGAACTGAAAAAACAGGATTTTCTGTAGGCAACGAATTCCAATAGCGTAAAATATCTTTGTGTGCTATCTACAGCCAGTTTCATGAGACTGATATGTCTAGATGCTTTCCTGAAACTAACGCTAATTTTAAAAATTACGATAGTGACTTAGAAAAAATTATTCAGTTTTTACTATTTTATTTTCTGAATTTTCCATCCCGTAGTGTTTAGTGTTTCGAGCAGTCGCCTCAACTCGCCTCATCAAGTCTGGATCGGGATATAAAAAAATATATGTATTGTACTAAAAAACTTTTTAAAATTGCCTATTTTTTTAGTGTCCGGGAAGTCACCGACTTCAAAAATCTTTTTATCTATTTGTCAATTTTAATGCACTTTGGCTCAGATTTTCTTTTAGATTCTCCAGCTGCAAAACATTTTTACCCAAATTTCATATATTTTTGTATTAAACAACAAACCAAATCTTCTGGCGCACCCTTCATCTTCTGTTCTGCCCCCCCCCCCCTCTTTGTTTCAACCCTGTATGAGTCCCATTGTCTAAAATCTGAAAAACCAGGATTTTCTGTTCGCCTAACAATGAATTCCAACACCGTAAAATATCTTTGTTTGCTTGGAATTATCACTTATTCCTCTCTTCCTACACTCTAAAATTGGAAGGAGTGAGAAGTTGACTCTTTGGAAGAGTGAGAGGCATTTTCACTCTTTTTGGAGTGAATTTTATAAAAATACACTCCTTAAAGAGTGGAATTTTCCACTCCCTAGAAAGGAGTGAAATATGTCACTCCGTTGTCGAGAGTGACTGTCTCACTCCTTTGACAAGAGTGAAATATTTCACTCCGTTGAAGAGTGAAAGCCTGGCATTATATAATTTTGTCCATATTTATTTATTGAGAGAAACGGAATTATAATTTTTTTTTTTCTTTTAGGTAGATTTCGTAAGAAATACTACCTATTACATTCTCCCCTATGTTGGAATTTCTGAAAATTTTTGCAGATCTATGCGATCATGACTCCTAGAACCACAAACACTCACCAGTTCAAAACTTTATCTATCTATCTGTCTATATAGCTATATCATTTTTTTATGGACACGATAACTTCAATTATTATGCACAAATCTCTTCCAAATTGATACATATAATGAAGGGAAATAAAATATGGGCAAAATCGAAATGGGGGGGGGGGGGAGTTGTGAAAACAGAAAAAAACCCATAACTTCTTAATTATGATACGTATCAAATCCGTTTAAAGTTATTATTACTTCTAGGAAAAGGGCCAAAAAATTGATGTATGACAGATTTTTGATATCATTAAAAATGGCCTCAAGTGGTGTGTGTGTGTGTGGGGGGGGGGGGGGGGGAATACGAGTTTAAGAAGAAAAAAATTCATAATTTCGTCGATTCACAAGATATCCAATTTGCTTAAATTTATTATAAATCTTCTTAATTTTATCTACAACTTTTATACTGACAAGTTTTTTATACGACCAAACCTTATAGAAAAAAAAATCCCTGCCGGCTCCGCCTACAGACAAAGGTAGATTTCGAATTTTGCTTTTTAATCATAAATGTAAAATAAACCTATGTGGAGAATTGATATTTTATCGTTTTTGTACTACTATTTATTTTTTTAATCATTGTTCAGCACTATATAATGCGGTTATTTTATTTTTGTGGCAACACTGCAAATAGAGGCGTCTTAAATTCAGACACTTATGTGTCTGAAAATGTAATTCAGCCACTTAATCTTGATTTTCAGACATTATAGATGTCTCAATGTAAGACACAAAAGTGTCTTACTATGATTATGGCATAAATGAACTGAGAAATATGTCTGAATACTGGTGATATGTCTGAAATTAAGACATTAAGCAATTCAGACACTTGGGTATCGGAATTTGATACAATTGTATACAATGTCTAGTGACTGTAATAGAATTGTATCAGTATATATTCCAGCAAAACCAGAATTTTTTTTTTCTAATAGATGAAAGGAGTTTAAAATACTTCTCCATCCACAAAATGATATTACTTTATAGACGAAGTAATTTGACCATAAGATGTGTGTCAAAACTGTACAAATCTGATTACCAAGTCTTGGAAAAAAACATATCTGTTAAAGGAATTAAAGAATTGCTTTTCACAGAAATATAAAGTTTTACAAAATTTACTTGCACTCGTTGGCGTACTCAGGGGAATGTAGGAATGGGCTCCCCCCCCCCCCCCTTTTAAATAAGTATTTGGAAGTAGCAAGATATATATCTGGAAATACTAACATACATGAGCGCCGGCAAAAAGAAATGTAGGGAGGGGGCATGACAGAAGCCCCGATTTTCAAACAGGTGTGCCTGTGGTCCACAACCTAGTACGCTTTTTAAAATGCAGATTATGAATATGAAAAGGTTAACTGAGATTTTTTTTGTGTGAACGCATCGTGCAAGACAACATTTAAACATATCAACCTAAAAAGCAATACAAAAATTTAATTAAAAAATAGTATTAAATATTCAAGAATAAGTTTCTAACAATAATTTAAAAAATAAAGAACTGAAGCGTTTTTTTTAATTGCCAGGGAACTCTACCCTTTTGAACCACTCGGTTAAGATAAATTTGAAACGTTTAAATGGAAACAGAATTAAAAATATTTTCTACGAGGGATTCAGAGGGGTTCCCCTGACGAAATGAATGTAGATCTTTTTTCTGTTAGCGAGAAATTATTCTATAATCACTTGAAATAATTTATATATATATATATATATATATTCAGACATAATTTTTTTTAATTAATTTTATTTCAAAATCTACGAAGGGGTAATTGTCCTCATTGTCCCATTCTCTACACACCATTATGTTAAAAGAAGGTATCAACTAGACATCCCCCCCCCCTCTAATAGTAGCATAGTGGTGTGAGTTTTGTGCGTCCGAGGCAAATCAGAATATTGCGCCTCTTCCTAAGTAACTATTATAGTTTTATGTTATAACTTTTTTAGCAACAATTCTCTGGCGCCTTCAAAAAGACCCTCAGACCCCTCAATCTATTTTAACGCCTTCGCGAAGGGTATTGTTTAAATTAAAGTATTCTAGTAAAATAAATTTGAACGAGATTTAGTGTAAAAATTGATTTTAAATTTATCAAGTTCGATAATTAATTTGAAAGTATGACGACAAAATCTTGTCATATTTTCACTCCGTCTGAAGCAAAGCATAAAAAGTTTCTGTTTTATTTCCAAAACGTATTTCAATTACTGATAAGAACTTTTACACATTTGAAAGCGCCTCAGTTGCAAATGGAGAATGAGTCATGATTGCTTCGTTAATGGCGCGGGCGCCGGAAAATGCTGACGTAATAGTAACGCTGTTTCTTTTGTGAATATGCATGTATCAAAGGCCATGTATAAGCCATTGGAGTAATTAGTAAAGAAACTGTTCCTTTTAGTGTTCTAAATATTGGGAATTCTTCAAATTTAAATGTCTTCATTTTGTGTATTTGTGCTATTATTTTATAGATGCTATACGTAGTGATTTTTACAATTTGGCTGGGGATTTGTGTGTTCGTAACATGTTTGAAATATGTTGAATATTTGATTGTGAATTCCAATAATCATGTGGATGTACAGACGTATTATCGATAATTTTTGTGCCTTATTCATCAAAATAGTTAAAGGAATACAGTGTGCTTACATTTTTTTGCCGATTTCTGATGAATTTTATAGATGCTGTACGTAGTGATTTTTACAATTTGGAAAGGGATTTGTGTGTTCGTAACGTGTCTGAAATATGTCGAATATTTGATTGTGAATTCCATTTATCATGTGGATGTACAGACGTATTATCGATAATTTTTGTGCTTTATTCATCAAAATATTTAAAGGAATACAGTGTGCTTACATTTTTTTAAAGGCGTTTAATCGCTATATTGTGAAAATATATGATTTCAAACAAATTCGATTAGCTGTTACATTATGTTTTGGGATCATTCTTTGAAGGTAAGTTGTTCCGCTTGAGAAGAACGATAATTAAAACTTTCGAGCAGAACTTTTCTTGGAAAAAAGTGAACGTTCTTGCATATATAGTATTATTTATTTTCTGTTTAAATTATTTTTATTAAAATAATTTGCATTTTTTATAATTGCAGCATTTTTAATATCCAATAAATATTTTTATTGTTAAAAGATTTCTGTTCTTATTTCTGATGATTTTTAATAAATACATATAATTTTCAAAGACCTTCATTTTATAGATAACATTTTTGCTATATAATCTGATTATTACTTGAATCGTATTATTGCTTTTTTTTTTCTCTTATGTATTCACTTCCAAATTAATTAACATTTCATACTCAATTTTTGCGAAAAAGACACTAATTGCAGAATATGAAATAATCAAGCTAATATTGAAATAATCATTTTAATAATTGTATTCATTTTAATTGCCATTAAACCTAATTATACTTTTACAGATATAATTTTATTTTGTGTAGAATAAATTAATATGGAAATCATTATTTATTTTTGCTTTTCTGCTTAAAATTTTTAGTTTAGGTTATGCAAAACTTGAGAAAATGAAAATTAATATTAATATATTATTTTTATTCTTTTTGGTAAAAAAGCGTTTGAAAATTTAAAGTAAAAATTAGAAAAAAAAAATAGTATTTTTTATATTTATTTACATAACTGTTTTGCACTTAAAATTGCTGTAAATTTTTTATATAAGTTTGTTTACATGAAAAATACAAATGCGACAATTAGACATTCTAATATGTATATTAAAAACAAAAGAAGTTTTGAAACTAGAAGTAATTTTTACTGCATATTGTTAAAAAAGACTATTTATTTACATTTTAATGATAGCTAAGCAACTCTTGTGATTACCGCTCTTATAGCAATATGTAAAGAAAAAGCTGATTTTTACATGATATTGCACAATTAAAGTTCTTTCCTCTTAATTTTCAGTTACTTTGTATGATTGATATAATTTTACATATACATTTTCATTTTTACTGACAATGTTGCATTTAATATAGAGTATATTATCAAAGTAAATGTTTATATATTGACAAATTTAACTTTATGTATGAGAAATGTTATGAACTTTTTTTTTTTTTTTTTTTTTTGCTTTATATGAGGGATACAGAACAGAAAACAAAAAAAAAATCATGAAAGTATAAGAGTGAAGTTTTGACTTTCTGAATATTTTATAAATAAAGTTTGTTTTTCAATGGGAAATAATCCGTCCTATAGTATTCTCCTGCAGGACGATACTATTTTTTTAAGTAATATTTATAAAATATGCTTGAAAATACAAAAATTACTCTGATAAATATCCTGTATTCCATCTCAATAACATATTTAAATTTTCGAGACATGGGGTCATCTTGAAAATGCCCTACAAATGAAGAATAAAAATATATGTGGGTGAATAATATGTGAAGAATAAAAAATCATGTTATTAATCCAATATGTGCTCTAAAAATATTTAAAAAATAATGTTGAATAATATCATGAGTAAAAAAAATGAAAATAATCAGAAAAAAAAGCCGATGGATATGTATAAAATCAATTGTCAGCCCATGACACGGACAAACACATTTTAAGGAATTTTCCTTTTTATAATAAAATTTGATATTTAAATAAAGAAGTTCTTAAAACACAGTTGTAATCTAATATTCTAGACATCTAAAGCTAGTAATGCCGACTGATTGGAAACAATGGTGATATTTAAATTTCTTGTTTTGAAAAGGTAAGATATAATTATTCTTATTATGCTTGCTCTATGTATTTCATACGATTATTATATTTTTTAAATTTATAATTAAATAAAAAAAAATACTGTGATATTAATAGAAAAAAAAAATGTTTTTAGAATTTTTTCCCCTTAGAGTATTTTTTTTATATATGTGGATGAAAAAAAAACTAATAATAATAATTAAAGTAATTTGATTTAAAAAAAATTAAATCTGATTTTTATTTATTTATTTCTTTATATATATGAAAATATTTGACCATAAAGCAGGTCTGGGTTTGTTCCAGAAGCAGAATCTGATTAAAGCATTGTCAAAGTGGATTGTGACCCTGCGCCCTCCCATTACTTTAGGGCCCAAATTTGATATGCAATTTTTGTAAAGCTTATATCAGCTTTACAAAAATTGCATACCAAATTTTGCCCCCTAAAATAATGGGAGGGGACAGGGTTATAGCCCACTTTCCCCTTTCTTTAATCAGATTCTGCTTCTGGAACAAATCCAGACCTGATTTATGGTAAAATATTTTCCCAGTTATTGAGGCTACAATGTGATCAAACACGACTGCTCTTGATGCTTAAAAAGAAAAAAAAAAAATGTGGTCAGAAATGGCTGTCTGTTATTAACAAATGAAGGCAAAAAATGGCCGCGATTCAGACGTTTCAAGTGTCTGAAATTCAGACACTATTAAGTGTCTTAAATTTTTAAGACACTTTAAAGTGTCTGTTTTTTTTAACCATCCGTTTCAGACACATAAGTGTCTGAATTTCAGACATTTTAGTTTACAGTGAACAATAATTTGAGGAAAAATCTTGCATTTCATTTATAAAAACAATGCCAATTTTTAATTAATATCAATATTTAATCAAAAACCATGTTTTAACGAAATGTGGGGTAGTACTATGTCAGAAGCTACTTCAAAAACCTTTCGAAGGAGGTTACCTCATTTGTTGTTGTGTGTTTTGTAAATTCATAGAAAAAGGGGTGTTGACAACAGAAATAACATGTATGATTTTAGAATAATAGGACTTGGCAAAATAGCGCTAATTTACTGAAAAGTACGGTCAAGAGATAAGAGTTTATATTTAAAACAAAAATTAAGTGAAATCACACATTGTTAGTCATAGAATATCCATCTATTGAATAGTTATTAATAAAACTTTAAAAGCAACTAAAATATAGTAAACAATAATGTTTGATTTGATTTAAATTCATTAGCAATGAATACAGAGATATAAAGGTGTAAAATTTGAATTACACATGAAAAAATAAATAACGTACATCACAGGGATTATTAAAATACTAAATACAACTTAATGGGTATTTGAAAAGAAAGAAATAATATTAACTGATTAAGATTTTGGTTAATTACTTGCCCTTATGGGCATTTTAAAACTATCATATCTTTATAAGGCATGCAATGAAAGCAAACACAATAGTGATAAGCTTGGAATAAAATATTTTAGTTTATTTCTGTCAGTAATCTAATTTAATTCATTATGTAACTCTAATTGAATTTTTCCCCAGGAGTTCAATTACTGTTACAAACTATGAATTAAATAAATATTGGCAATAAAGTATTTTATTCCAATCTTTACCACGCTTGTGTCTATTTTCATTGCATGCTCTAAAATATATGATTCTTTTAAAATGCCCATAAAAGAAACATAAAAAAAATAATCCACTCCATAAAAAGTGAACATTCACTCCTATGAAAGAGTGGCTATTCACTCCTGTCAGGAGTGAGAAATCCACTCCTTTTGCAAGAGTGAATAGTCACTCCTAGGAAAGAGTAGATAGCCACTCCTATGAAAGAGTGACTATTCACTCCTATCAGGGTGAAAAAACTCACTCTTTTTGCAAGAGTGGATAGTCACTCCCCTGAAAGAGTGACTATCCACCCCTGTTTAGAGTGAATATTCACTTCTCGGGAGTGAGTATTCACTCCTTCAGAGAGTGAACAATTTCACTTTTGCCTAGAGTGAATAGTCACTCTAAAGAGGTTGGGCAAATTTTGACTCTGCGATAGAGTGAATATCCACTCCTCCGGAGTGAATAGTCACTCTTTCTTATTTAGAGTGTATAACTATTCATTTGGTGGCTTTCCGAAATGATGTCAATCCTAAATGACAGGTTGAAAAGTGCCGCCAATTCAATACTTATAAAAGCAAAATAAAAAACAGCACTTTTACCTATCACCCCAACCCCACTTCTTTGAAGTCAATTTGTCCCTCCCCCAATTCTGCTCTGTTTTTATCTTCCTACGTTCTTTCAACCGTCTCATGTCTTAAGATTTTTCAAACATAGACCGCAACTCTTCCCGACCCCACTCCTCTGCTTCCAACACAATGACAAAAACACAGCTCACACACTTCATTTCCTGAAACAGCGCTCACCGCCTGAAAGAGAGGCAACATGACAAAATTTTTGATGTACCTCAAACTTGAAATGTGAGGTGATGGGACAAATTCTCACGGTGTATGGGACAAATGAGGTGCCTCTTGTATGAGTTACCCAACTCTAGTATGTACAATACAAGCCTAGATCCGCCTGTTCACAGCTTTGCAGCGTTCTCATATCTAGGGAAATTAAATCCGTTTAAGGATTTAGGGAATTCTCAAAAGACACACAATACTTTTCCAAAATCTAGGGAAAAGGGGAATTTTTGTTAGTCTTCTGTGTTTTTCTAAGAACGAGTAGGGAAGACCGAGCTATGGCAAAAATGACCCACTAATCGGATTTTCTCGAGCATGTGACCTAGCCCAATGATTTTGTCGTGCCCCGAAACCGTAGGATACAAAATTTAGTTCAAATCGTCTGAGCCGTTTTTAAGATAAAAAAAAAAAAAAGCAATTGCCTCATAATGACCCATCACCAAAATGACCCACTAATCGGAATTTCTCGAACATGTGACACATCCCAATAGTCTTCGCATTCCCTAACACTGTAGGATACTAAATTTAGTTCAAATCATCTGACCCGTTTTTAAGATAAAAACAGTTTGACCCATAATGACCCATGACCAAACTGACCCAGTAATCGAATTTTCTCGAACGTGTGATCTAGCCCAACAATCTTCTCATGCCCGAAAACCATAGGATGCAAAATTTAGTTTAAATAGTCTGAGCCATTTTTTAGATACAATTAGCTTCACCCACAATGACCCATTAATAGAATTTTCTCGGACATGCGACCTAGCCCAATGATTTTCTCGTACCCGTAACTCGTAGGATACAAAATTTAATCAAAATCATGAGAGCCGTTTTTTAAATAAAAATAAGTTGACCCACTAAAATATATATGATAATCATAAGCATAATAAGATGCTTTAAGATAAGCATAAATATTATGCCGACAAACATTTAAAACCTTCTGAACAATATAAACCAGGTGATCATGTTTGGGTTACTTTGCATCCCATTAGCCAAAGGAAAAATAACAAAACAACTAAATTCATGCCCCGTCTCGATGGCCCCTATGTTATTTTAAAACAAAGATCTCCTACTTCTTATACCATTGCTACTAAAGAAAACCCTTTTTCTCCCTTAGGCAATTATCATATATCAGCTTTGTGTCTTTACAAGCAAGATGATGGTGGATGTTCTAAAGGCTTCATTCGTCCAAGAGGCAGACCCGGGAAACGTCAGACGCCCAGCCAGCAAATATTTACGAAAGGTTAAAAAAACACGAGAACAATAGAGGTATTTAGTCACCAGAAAGCATCCCGAAGGAATCCACCCAGGAAATGCACACTGCATCTGAGGGATCAGTAATGCAGTGTGCGGGGAAGAGTGTAACGCTCGAACTATACGCACTCCATCATATTTTCTCTCCTTTTCTTTTTTTTCTTTCAAAAGAACTGACAAGCTGAGTAAATTAGACTTTACCAGAAGAGAAGAATGTTTACAGAGGTTGTTGCCGACAAGGCATCTGAGCTAAGCCGTAATGTTAAATTAACTGAGTTATTTTGTAAATAGTAACATGTAAATACGTTGTAAATATTAAATTCATTAGTCACTGAAGAAGTTATCAAGTTTTAATTTGTAACTAAAATAGTTTCCACCCCGGATTCTAAATAATATGTCACACTTGCACCTTTAAAATGTTAGATCCGCTACTAATTTATTATTGAATGATGGAATGATGATCGTGCTTTTAATATACTTCCGTAATCGTGTGTACAACCAGTTTGTAAATTTTAACGAGCGTGGTTTGGCGCAAATGTAATTACGTTTTTGTAACTCTTATAATCTTGAAATTATATTGTTACCAGCATCTGTCATGTTTGACGTCAAGCTGTGCTATAGATGTGTTATTGATTATGGAAGATTAAATATTTAGTTTGGGGCGCAATGTTGTGGATTTGTGATTAGATTTTTTTGCACAAGACATTGTTCCAGGTAAATTTTTGATTGTCTCGTTTTCCTAAAAAAAATAAAAATAAATGGCGTTTTTGCACCCTACGAAATACGATCATCAACACATCCTTCCAGACCTGGGAGCTTTTGAAAACACGCTAATTTGCTCTATTTTATAAAGATTACCTGATTACGGAAATTAAATGATATTTTCACAATCAGTGTCGATCTCCTGTACTCGGGATGCCGCCATGCATTTCTTTTGCCTGGGGGATTTGTCGGTTCTCAAGGCCACATCCACCGTTGTCATAAGAGCTGACGGCTGTTTTCGGGATTGATTAAAAAAGATCAATTACATATTTAGAAATCAGCTTTTATAAAATGATTAACCCATTAGACGCCGCTACATATATTAAACTATTTTTTTATAGAAAATTTGTTTTTTCTTTATGAATAGGAAGTCTTTAAACTATTTCTGAATAAAAAATTAAAAAAAATTCGGATATTTAGGAAAAATAGCACGTTCCCAAAATGGGAGCAATTGCGCTTAATGGGGGTACATTTTTTCAAAATTTTTACTTATGCCTCCGTGCATTTATGGTTGTTATTTCACTGTTCTTTAGCTATAAAAGGGGTAATATCATTCTGAAGCTGATATTTTACGAATAATTCGTATAATTTAGTCCAACATCTACATTTATAGTAAAAACAAAAAATAAAATTACGGACTCCATAAGCATTTTCATTATCCATCTCTTTATTTTTCCCAATTACATCCTTTTTGCCCTACTATTTTACATGAAAATGACTGAACATTTTTTATGCAATATTATATTAATTTTTTGCGTTTTCTAAAATTGATTTTTTAATTTTTTTTTTTTTTTTTTTTTTTTTTTTTTTTTTTGCATTTTGCATTTTGCATTTTGCTTAGTTTTTCCATATACCAATTTGAAGATTCGTCTGAACTTTCATCTGAAATATCAAGTCTGCGTTTAATACTTGATATTTTTTAAACTCTAAATCAGATATTTCTTGATTGTCTGTTGGTTTAAAATTTACGGGAAGTTCTACTCCACCAAATATAACATGGGATAAATCTTCGCATAAATTATTTTCTATTACATATGTAATAGAAAATAATTTATGCGACATACATACGAGGAAGATATCTTCTTCGTATTTTACAATACTTTTTCCAAACGATTTCCGGAACAACCGAAAAAACATCCAAATCTAAAAAATTGTTCAATCATCTTCCATGTAAAAAAATCAGAAAAAAAATAATGTATTGATGAAAAAAAAAGAGATGGATAATGAAAATGCTTATAGAACTGGTAATTTTATTTTGTTTTTTATTATAAATGTAAAAATTAGACTTATTTATATGAAACTAGATGGAACCCGTCAAAACTTGACGGAAAAAATACTATAACAATATCAGTAAAATAAGCTTCTTAGAAGGGGTGCGTATGAAACAGTCTTTCAAATATTATATTTTTAAAAAATTTCCCCAGTCAAATACAGTAGTATTTCCGGTGCAAACTCCAAACAAACAATCCGTAAACAACTGTGTAATGCAAATCCGTTTCACATTACCGCCAAATTCCCCACAGCAAGAAACAAAATGTCATGGACCTATGAAGTATCATACAAAAAGTATATTCCTACGTTCATCTCATATTCAGTAATAAAAGAACATAGTAAATAAAGCATACATCTCTCCCCCCTCCCACTGTGATAATGCAACCGAATAAGCTTCTATGCGTTTGTGCATTGCACCTGCCCAAAAGCACCGTCGAAATTCGATGTTAAAAAAGTTTTAAAATGTTTAAATTAAAAGTTTTAAAATGTCCTCTTTAATCATTGTTCGTTACAAATCCATATCTTCTAAAACGCATCCATTATTTTAAGCTAATAAATTTTTATGTAAAGATGAAGAACTTTTTTACAGTAATAAATCAACCTGTAGATGAAGGAGATTTTTAATGTTTTCAAGGGTAATTTATTTGTACATGCAAAAAAAAAAAAAAAAAAAAAAAATTGCAATTCCTAGCATATTCTGATATTTGCTGGAACATATACATCAACGAATTCAACATATCAATTTTATGTTCAACATAAACTAAAAATAGTTTTTTTTTTTTTTTTTTTTGGACAGATTTTTGTTTAGCGCCAAAATGCTCTATCTTATGGATAATCTGATTTTATGATTTATCACTCTGTTTATTATTATTATTATTATTATTATTATTATTATTCACTTTTTATGATGATTAGGGAAATCTACTTTCAATTGTGGCAACTTTCCCAGGTGCTATTTTATATTATTGAAGCAAACTGGTGGTCATTGATAAGAAATAATTGAAAAACTTTTCATGCTTGAAAATTATTTAAAAAGTCGTTAAATTAAGCGACAGTTTTCAAATAAATTTCCTTCGAAAGCTATTTTTTTTCTAATTAATGATGCAAGAATTAAAATTGTAAAATGTAGTAAAATGTAGTAAAAAATAGAAATTTGTAGTATTTAGAAGTGATGTAAGCCCGATGAAAGCTAAAGCGATAGCGCCGTTTGTTGTCACAACCGTTGTACATTTTTAAGAATTGCCACTGTATTTTGGCTGGCGTCCAAAAGTAGAAAACTTTTTTTTTACATCGAAAGCGAAATTCACAGTGAAAGGAATAGGACTTTGCGCTAATAAGGAACTGTTAAATGAACTTATAATAAACCAATGTTTATTCTAGCTAAAAATGCAATCATTATTTCAAGTTTTTTTTTTGTTTGTTTGTTTTTTAACCATAACACTATTTTTAATAAATTCAAGTTTGCAGAAATCCTTTTCTTTTGTGATTTTTTTTATTAAAATAAGAAATATTCTAACCTATAATTTAAAAAAAAAAGTAATTGGTAACATGTAACCAACGTATGCAATCAAGATGAAACAATCAATGACGGCTCCAATTCTAAACTTTTTAATTAAGAATGGAAAAAAACAGTTAAAATTATACATGTTGACACAATCACATACATTTTTCCCTTTAGTTTTATCACTGTTAAAATGCATTTCAAGCTAAGCATAACTTCATTTTCACCAGCGCAAACTTTTCACACGTACTTTATATATGTTACTTTAATGCTTAAATACCATGTATAAAAATAAAAATATATTTTGTATTTAACTGTAATGAAAACATGGCATCAACAAAGTTATAATGCATAATGATAAAATAAACCCAATGGACAATATTCCCGTGACGTCACATTAAATATGAATTTTTATTCGCTTATAAAACACGCGGATAAGTATTTTTACCGAAATTTAACTTGCAAATTAACAAATTCGGCTTTAAAACCGCGTGCTTTTAATATTTATTATTTCTCTTTTATTCAACCACAGAGTTTAGAGGATAAACTCTGTGCTTCGCAACAGTAGGCGTTATCCGATTATGACGTCATTAGCAGAAGTAAAAGTTCAATTGAAAATTACGGTTAATTAATTAAATTTTCGAACAAACGAATGCGTGATAACAAATCTGTGTTCGAATATCTTTCATTTAAAAAAAGAATGATGTAATTTGATGCAGTAGTTTGATCTCACGGATTGTCGAAAGAAATCGCTTAGTGTTTTAAATATATAGATCATCTTGAAATATTAGTTTCAGAATTTCCTTTTATAGCTAATAAACTGAAAAATAAATACCATAAATGCACGGAGTCATATGTAAAGGTTTTCAAAAACGTTACCCCCATTAGGAGCCATTGCTCCCATTTTGGGAACAACTTATGCTTTCGGTAATTGTGATTGATCTATTATACATATTAATCTTGGATTGATGTTGTTTAAAATAATACACTGTTATAAACAGATTTTAACTAACAAATATAATTTTTATTATAGGGTTATTTTTCAAAAAAAAAATTCTTTCGAGTACGGCCAAAAAGCTATTTTTCGCCTTTTTTAACACATTTTAGAAAATAGAAAATTCGAATGAAACTTTAAAAATAAAAATTTCAGAAGTCTAATATATTCAAAATGCAAATAACATAAACCTTTTAACAATATATAAAATATTCACTTTAGTAAAAAATTCTAAAGCAATGTTCCCAAACTGAGAGCAATGGCGCCTAATGGGTTAAACAAAAAATGTTGCTGCGTCCTCAATGGTATAACCAATGTCCTTTGGGTTCGAGGCAGCAAAAATTCGTACGTTTGGGAATAACATTCAGAACCACGCTATACTTCCTAGAAGTAGTCCTTGACTGCTGTAAACGTTTGAAATTATTTGCGATAAGAATATAACTTTAATAATAATAAAAATAATAATCCTTGAATACGGATAAACAACTGGAATAAAATACCAATTTGCAAACTTGGTTGAAATGCTGGCTATTGTTACGACTAATACTTAAAAGCTGTAGAATTTAATTTCTTTATAGAATCAGGATGTTTAATTTTTTAGCACACCTTTTCATCTAACATTCTTTTGTTTTATACACATTATACATAGCATTATACTTCATTACGGGTGTAATTATAATGAATTATCCCTACGTACGTAATACGGGGTTTTCTAACAAAAGGAAATCAGATGGATGATGTACTTGGTTTCACTTGAAAATACTCCAGGAAGAAAGAAATTGCAAATCTAACTTTCGCCCCTCTTCGCCCACTTTCTCCAAATGAAGGACCATATGAGGGGTAATTTCACTTAAAAAAGTTTCTAGTGATTCCAATCGAGATGCTGAAATCTGCAAATAATTTTTCCGTTCTAAATCTAAGAAAATGGATGACAAAATATTCAGTGCCATTAGTTGGAGCAATTAACAACTGTAAGTTCAGGTGGTGATTATTTATTAGCCAAACTGTATTTCGAGAAACGAAACGGAGGTACGAGATTAGCATTTCGGAAACTCCTCCACGTCCTCCTTCGCTAACCAATGAGTTGCATGAAGTCAATTTCTCCCACGCAGGAAGATATCTTCCTCCATGGTTTCTCCCTACCTTTTACTTCCTTCTTCCATGTTCATTCATCACACACGTCACATATATCATTTTCTCACGTTCATCATATATTCTAATACGAGGAAATCTTGTGTGTCGTTATATATATATATATATATATATATATATATATACAAATTTTATCTTAAAAACGGCTGTAACGATTTTGACAAAATTTTGCATCCTTTCGTTTTGGGGCACCAGAAAACCATCGGGCTAGGTCACATGTTCGAGAAAATTCCCTTAGTGGGTCATTTAGGGTCACCATGGGTCAGGGTCAAGCTAATTGTATCTAAAAAATGGTTTAAACGATTTTGTCTAAATTTTGTATCCTACCATTTTTGAGCACAAGAAGACTATTGGGCTGGGTCTCACGTTCGAGAACTATCGATTAGTGGGTCATTTTATTGTGCTTATTATTATGTTCTATGCGATCTCTTATCTGCATAGAACAAAGGCGAATTTTTCCATTTGGTTTTGGGACCAATACTACAGGCGAGGCATAAGGAGATTCGCAATCTTCTATTATACCTTTAGAGAGTAATTCATCTAATTCTTTACGCAAAATTTCCTTTTTTGCAGGTGACATGCGGTAAGGGGGTACTGCTACAGGAGGATATGATCCAGTATCAATACAATGTTTAACTTTAGGTGTAGCCTCTTCCCCTAGTTGGAAGCTACTTGTAAATTTTCCAAGCAGTTCATTCAACCTAACTCGTTGCTCTGAAGTGAGATGTCTACCTTCATCTTCTCTAACAAAAACAGTGTCTAATTCAACGGTTTTTATTGCTAATTCACTGGGAGGTCTATATGTATCTTCGGCGAATCTATACTTCCACCTGCATCTATCAGCAAAGAACCATTCTTGATTTACTACATCCAAAACAATTTTTGCTTTGCGTAAAAAATCAATTCCCAAAATTGTGCGATTATTTTTGGCATTCGGCAGAGCATAAAGTGTTGTTTTAACATCGCGACCTTCAATTTTAACATGAACTTCTGTTTTATAAACTTCGGCAGTGTTTTGTAGCCCATCCGCTAAGACTATGATCATTTGAGTTTTTTCAAACTTCACACTTTGGTCTTTTAATAAAGAATACAAAACTTCACCCGCAACGCAATGTGTTGCGCCAGTGTCAGCACAAGCTGTGCCAGAGAGACCATTTATACTTATTTTTACCAATAATGTTGGTGATGTTTGCATATTACATGTACGAAATTCTAGAGATTGAAAGTTCGCCGATACATTTTTCGGAGAACAAGTTGGACACTTGGATTTAATAACTCCCTGGTTTCCACATCCATAGCAACTTAACATTGGCCGATTTAAATTTGAAGGATAATTAATTTTATTTCTCTTGGACCCATTTTGATTGCCAAATTTACCAAACTCATTTCTTTTAAAATCTAAAGGCGTTTTTTCAAAGCGATTAGAATTCCCGATCTCGCTGATTTTATTTGATCTCTTTATTTCTACTTTGTGTGACCTCAAATTATCATATAAATCTAACTTTTCAGCTAATTCAACAGGATCTGTTAAAATCTCCTATTGGTCTAAATAATGTTCTTTGAAATCAGGGGAAACCTTTTTCTTAAATTAATCAGCAATAATTAATTCCGATAGTTTTTCAAAGGAATTTATATTTAATTCGGATAGCCATCCCTCAAAATAGCTTCTAATTTCAAAGTAATATTCTTTCCAGCTAATATCGGTTCTCTTTGGATGTCGATTAAATAAAACTCTAAACCTTTCAGCAGTTAACTTGAACCTCTGCAACAATATATCTTTAATATAAGAATAATCCTCAAATTTTTCTTCCGGTTCACGCGCTATTAATTTACCGATTTCATTTGGAAGGACTCCAATTAAATACGTAATCCACGGTTCTTTAGAAACATTCAAAAGTTCATTTGCCTCTCAAAAGTTATTAAAAATAAATTCATATCATCCTTTTCAGGATTGAAATCGGGTAAAACCTTTTTCAAGTCAACGCGGATTGAAGGAGTTTCTAGAGGGTTGCTTGTATTTGCAACATCTCTTGTTCCTGCTTCTAACCTGAGCTTCTGTAGCTCAAATCTCTTTCTTCGGCTAAACGCTTCTCTTCCTCAAGAGTCTTTCTTTCTTCTACGATATTTTCAAAAATTCCCTGTACAAAATCTATGTTATCTTTAAATGCCTCACTATTTAAAATTTTATCACGTAATTCGAGGACTTTATCATCGCTACTTATTTGTACTTTTAACTCTGAAGCCAAAGTGATTAAATCAATTTTCTTACCCTTAGAAAGAAACGCCATCATTTGAATTAATTATGTTTTAGCTAACTTCAAACTTAATTTGTATTACGAATAACTCTTAGCAAAATAATTTACTTTTATGTAATTTTTCATAACATATATGGAACATAAATAACATACAGTATCTTTCAAAACTCAATATAATGACACCAACTATTTGCCTTTTTTTTTTTCCCTACACAATAATATCAAACATTATTTGCAAATAATTTAAATCAATTCTTCATATAATAAATAAAATAATGCCAAGCACTCATTTATAATAATAGCTTCAATAATAATATAGCTCAGTGCAACTATATAAATGTATAAAATAAAGCAAACGATTTTTATTAGGTGCGTTCGTAATTATATAAATACGTAGCACCTATAGTCGTCGCTTGGTCCGTCCGTCTGTCTGTCTGTCCGCATATAACAACGCAAAAACTACCCAACCAAATGGTTTGCAATTTAAAATATGTTATCTTTGCTGAATTTTGTCGAGACATTTCAAATTTTATTAAAATCGAATCAAAACTTTAGGAGATATTAATAAAAATATTTATTAAGAAATTTGATTTTTTTTTTTAAATCGGTGCTTTTTTGTTATAGGAGCTTCCGAAGTTTAATCGTCAAGCGAGCGAAATACTTATTTTAATACAGAAATTAATCTGCAGACGATATAATTCATTTCACAGAATTAAAAATCATCAAGATCTGAATATTTTTTAACTAGCTGATACATATATATCTGAATATTTATATAACTAGTTAAGATATTTGTATGAACAGTGTCATAAAATATATACTTAACTAGCTGTTTAACCCGTTCTACGCACGGGATATCATGAATTTAATTCTAAAACGTGCGTACGAACGCACCTCGTTTGTAACGTTTGACGTACAATTTCCAACTTGTTTTTCAATAATAATTATTAGATATATTTCTCTTATGAATATCTTCATTTAATTCAGATACTAAAATACTTGAAGCTGCAGGCGATTTTTCGTATTTCAATTCCAAGGAAAATATCATTCAGGTTGAGTAGAATAATTCCAAAATATTTCGATTCTGGACGAATCAAATACAATTTTCAAAAATCCTCAGATTCCGGATGAATCAAAAGAAATACTTTTTGTACTTTAGTATCTAAATTTTCTTATTAAAACAGTTTAACACAATTTAAAAATAATACTTATCTTCATATCTTGCTTCTATTCGGGCCCGACGTTGGGGAGCCACTTTTGTGACTTATTATTTAGAATCCGGGGTGGAAACTATTTTAGTTACAAATTAAAACTTAATGTCTTCAATGACTAATAAATTTAATATTTACAACGTATTTATATGTTACTAATTACAAAATAACTCAGTTAATTTAACATTACGACTTAGCTCAGATGCCTTGTCGGCAACAACCTCTGTAAACATTCTTCTCTTCTGGTAAAGTCTAATGTACTCAGCTTGTCAGTTCTTTTGAAAGAAAAAATAGAAAAGGAGAGAAAATATGATGGAGTGTGTATAGTTCGAGCGTTACACAAGGAATTTTTTTTTTTAGTTAAAAAAATAATCTTCTTAATATCTTTAATTTGTTAAATGTTTTTCTCAAAGTCATTTTTAAAAATTTAATCATGTATAGAATAAATGGTTCTTCTCGTCTCACAATGCACAAGCAAGCAGTGCTTGTTGCAAAATTTTCAATGTGACTTTATCAAAACAATGGTTTTCATACTTTCCAACATAGTTGAAAAGTATTTATGAATTCGTTTCGTCAGGCTTTGCTCATGTCTGCTAAGTCGAGTGCCTACGTATATGTTAATAGAAATAGTTTTCTCCTGTAATAAATACATCCTGCAAGTTAAATTTTTTTCAAATTATGGATGATGGGCTTGGCGGCCATCTTTCCATATTATACACAAAATTCTAACACCCAAATCCGCAGTTAAAATCCGAAGATAAAAACTGTAACTTAAGCAAACATATTAAGCGTTTCATTTATGGACTTGTATGCTCTGAAAATTGTATCTTAAGATAATGATAACATCTTAAGGATTCATCTTATGATTTACTTTTTAGAGTAATTAATCATTTCAATGTAGTAAAAATCAATTTCTCAAAATATCAGTCTTCCTCAATTTATCTGTCCGTAGTTAAAATCTGAAGTTCGACATTTTTATAAACATATTACATTGCAAACATATTACGCTTTTACTTTAGAAATTTGGGTGCTTAGAAATATGGAAACATGGCCGTCAAGCCCATCATGCATAATTTGAAAAAAAAAATAATTTTCAGAAACAAGTTAGAATGTATTTATTACAGGAGAAAACGATTTCTATTAACATACAGTGTCTCACATAAGTGATGGGACACTTGTGCTTTACAAAAGGAAACTAATCAAATAAATTAAAAAAACATGTACACATTTTTTTTGTGGGTGTGTTTCATACTTAAATTTAGTAAAGATTATTACATAACATACATTTTGTCAAAATATTAAAATATTAATTTAATAAAAATACAAATGTTTAGAACGGAGCAAAAAATAGCTCACATAAGTGATGGGACACCATTATATATGCAACAAAAATCGCCTGAAATAAGCAATAAAAATATTTTTTGGGGTTTTATTTTTACTTAAAAGCAATTGGCAATAATTTATAAAATCGTCTGCAGTATTTCTCTCCAGTTTGTTTTGGAATTTTTGTGTTTTTTAGCTCTGTGTAGTCATGAATGCTAAACGAAAAGAAACTTCGCCTGAAATTCGAAAATTAGTTATTAATTTGCATATTGAACGTGGAAAATCTATTAGAAAAACTGCTGAAACAGTTAACTTGAGTCGTTCAACAGTTTTCAATATCATTAAACGATATAAAAAGAATCATATGATTCAGGATAAAAGAAGACCTGGCTGACCATCAAAGCTATCCAATGGAATAAAGCGAATTATCGTTCGAAATATTAAAAAAAATCCAAGAATTAGTGCTTCAAAAGTTGCTGCTGATTTACAAGCACTATATGGAATAATTGTTAATCCTGAAACTATTAGAAGGGTAATTCGATCTGCTGGATATCACGGTAGAGTAGCCAGGAAAAAATTCTTCGTAAGTGAAAAGAATAGAAAACTCAGACTAGCTTTCGCAAAATCCAACATAAATAAGAATTCTGATTACTGGAATAAAGTTATATTTGCTGATGAGAGTAAATTTAATATATTTGGTTCTGACGGTAGAATCTTGGTGTGGAGAAAACCCAGGGAAGAACTTCGCAAACAGAACTTGGTACCAACAGTAAAACATGGTGGAGGAGGAGTTATGGTATGGGGGTGTATGTCGTCCGCTGGAGTTGGTAATCTTGTTTTTATTGACAGTATAATGGATCAGTACAAGTATATTGATATTTTAAAGCAAAATTTGAAATCTTCAGCACGAAAATTGAACCTTCATAACGATTTTAAATTCTACCAGGACAATGACCCCAAGCACACTGCTCTGAACGTTAGACTCTGGCTGCTATATAACTGTCCTGAAATAATAAAAACACCACCACAATCTCCAGACTTAAATCCCATAGAGAATATTTGGCAAGAATTGGAATCAAGAATTCGCAAACACACCATTTCTTCAAAACAACAACTAAAATCGGTGCTTCAAGAAGAATGGGGTAAAATCACTCCAGAAATCACAAAAAAAATAGTCGAATCCATCCCAAAAAGATTAAATCATGTTTTAAAAGTAAAAGGAAATCCAACAAAATATTAAAACCTTTTAAAAAGTAAAATTTGTGGATAAATATTTGATGGAAAAGTAAGTGTCCCATCACTTATGTGAGCCATTTTTTGCTCCGTTCTGAACAATTGTATTTTTACTAAATTAGTATTTTAATATTTTGACAAAATGTATGTTATGTAATAATTGTTACTAACTTTAAATATGAAACACACCCAAAAAATTTTTGCACATGTTTGTTTATTTATTTTATTGCAGTTTCTTTTTATAAAGCACAAATGTCCCATCACTTTTGTGAGACACTGTATAAGTAGGCACTCGACTTATGTATATGATAATTTATTTAATGGAAAAAAGTTAAATAAGTTGTACTACAATAAAAGCTTGGAAATGTGCTTTCTTATAATTATGAAGTTTAATTAAAAAATATATCTTCAGAAAAAATGGCTGACTTGCAGATGAAGTTTGATGTGGTTTACCCGTAACTGATTTGTGCTATTATAATACAGATGTATACCGTCGTTGGCGGGTTTTATCTCTGTTTTGGAATAATTTTTAAATTACCAAGTTAATTACCAGTTTTTTGCTAATTAAGGATAGAATTTTTTTTTTTTTTTTTTACACTGGATTTTATAAAAGCACGTAGATTACGTAATTACTGGTCCAAAAATGCAATCCTTTTTTTTCTGCCCAATATTTAAGTCTGTAGGTTGTTTAAAAAAAAAAAAAAATGTTTGACGAAGAAAAAAGTGATCATTTTAAGTAACTCGACGTTTTCTTTAAAAAAAAATCTATATCTCTGTTTATAAATCCTTTATGAAGATGAGATTGGTCTCAAATTGAAGGATTTCTTCCTTAGATTCTTCTAGTTTTCGTTTTTTCCCTGCGACGCTTGGTTTATTTGATATCTGATACTTTAATCTGGCATGTTTGGTCGATTTAACATTGCGAAGTTGCTTCCTGTAAGTAAGCAATAGCAGTCTGTAGTTCAGTTCTTGGCGGTGCTTGTTTGGCTTTTTTTTTTATAGCTAGGCTTGGCAGAGCGACCTCCCTGCTTGATATATATTATTGACGCTCACAATGGCACGTTCAATATTGAAATTGAAATGTATTTATAGTCCGTTAACAGGGACACTCAAAAGTATTTCATATTTGTATACATATTTGTATGCACACTATATAATATCAAAGTTTCCAAATTATTTTATTTATTTATTTATTTGTCTGGGATTAGATCATACCCTTGTAAAACAAGTTTCCAATAACTTTTGAAAGGAATTTTTTTAAACTGATTACATGACTATTAAAAAAAAAACGATATTAATATAGAAAAAGATTACGTTCTTTTGCTGTTGCTTCTTGTAATCTGTCGTGCTCTTAAGTTGTTGAGAGATTCTGTGTAATAAAAGGTAGAATTGTATACTTGCGAAAATATTTAGAAGAAAGTAAGTAAAAGTTTAGGTTCGCCTAGAGCTCTTATAGGAGTCTTAATTCCGCCTGTTCACACCTTGACCTTTGGCTTAATCAAAGCCATACGCAGAAAAGCAAAGACACCTACCTGTACGGAAGAACTATCGTAAACTTACTTCACATTGAAAGTTCGGGAATTCTAGTTCTAAAAGGGATAACTACGAGCGCTGCGATCGGCCCGACCAGCGAACCTGTACGCATATCCTCCCATCTTCACAACACTTTTCAGAGTTCTAAGAAAATGTAAAAAAATCCCTCGCACTGATCTGTGCTGCATGTGTTGAAATTTCGGTAAGACTTTTTTCAGAGAATGCTCATTAATTTGTTTCGTGCAATCCATTTTAATCTCAATTAAGTTCCTTATATTTGTATATATATTATTTCGTACATGTTTAATCTCTTTGCAAAAATTAATTTGCGTTGGTATTTTCGTTGTAGAAAATGTAGTTGGTTGAAATTAGAAATATGTTTCTGCAGCTTTCATTAATATTTTTATTATTTTAGCTTTTAGGATATGTGGCATATTTTTATATTTTTAGTTCTTTTTAATTAGTGCGAATTCTTTAACCCTTTAGTGGGCAGTGGTCACAAAAAAGGACACCTAATTTTAATTCCAAAACTGACAAACGGCACCAAGAATATTTAATTAAAATTTTCTTTTTGGAAAGTACGGGAAAATCAGCAAGATTTTTCTTTTCGTAAAATCTGGTGTCAGTCCATTATTTCATTATTTTACAAACAGATTTATTCCGCGCCGGAAAGGGTTAAACGTATATTTATTCTATTAATTACAGAATAACATTTGGTTATTATTTGTTTCCATTCTTATCCATTCGATGCTCCGAAATTTTAAAATACTCATGTTATAATTCACATATTTAAAAAATCGTTAAAAATTTCTATTGTTTAGTAACAATAATTTGTATTATATAATATTTGAAATTTGACTTAATCAAAGATATTAATTCATTTATTTTCAAAATTATTTAAACATTATTTTTTTTACGTATCCTAATATTTTTATGCTGTATATTTTTTCATTTAACATTACTATTCAACAGAGATAATTTTGTATGTGCAATATTTAATTTATTAAATTTTTGTTGTACAAGTTGCTTGAATTTTAAAATATTATTATTATTAAACTTTTTTAATACATTGTATTTCTATGAACTTTAAAATAAATTAATTTATATTAAATCAATCTATTTAAATATTTGACATTTTAAATGTGCATAATAATATGTATGAGATATTTTGAAAATGTATAATTATATTTTTAAATGAAAGATTTGGAAAAAAAAATTAAGAGTAAAATGTAAAGTTACTAGATTTAAATAAAAATGAAATTATGGAGCATCAAGTTAGATATAATGTAAGATGCAAATGATTCTCAAAACTATTGCCCTTCTGTATAAATGAAAATATATTTAAAGAATTTAATAAAAACTAAAAATAAGAAAATATATAACATGTAGATCATATAAAAATATTTTTTAATAATGCTATAGAAATATATTTTTCTGATTTTGTGCAGGAATTATATAAACTCCAAATTTTGTTTATATATTTCTTAAAAGGAGATTATTTTTTTACGAAATAAAATTATCCAGAAATATTTAACTTGCTTCAGATTTTATGGGTTTAATGAAACTTAAACAAATGAGCATATTTAACAGACTTGCCAGCATTTTAAGAAACATTGAAGGAAAAAAAAGAATTTACCAAAATCACCAAAAATTATTTCATGGGTACATAAACAAACAGGGTGCAGAATACACTTTTAACTAATTAATTTAACAAAATTTTCGTTTATTTCGCTGCAGTATGACAGTAACATCAATCAGAAATTTTCAATCCTGTCATTGAACAAACTCGCTGAGTGATGAAATATTTTAATTTTTAATGAAAAGTAATCAGATTATGTATTTCTTTAAATGTTTAATCCTATTTTCTGTTCACTTCTTATAATTTAAAATTACGAATATTTTTGTAAAAACTATTTGTTGTAAATATTTACCTCGTGTAATAAATATTCAATTAAATAACATTGTTGAACACATTACATTCTATATTTAAAAAAATATATCCACTGTTTCAAAAAATAATCTCTTTTAAACTACAGTGGAACTCCAGTTATAGGTTTTGCCCGGGACCGAAAAACAAAACGTATAACTCAGTAAAACGTACAACTCAATTAATGGTCTACCGGAACATTTTTTAAATATCGTAAAAACTTTGTTCCGCTGAGGCGTTTCAATTACGTTTTATAACGAAAACGGCGGGGAGGGGGGGGGGGGGGGGAGGAGGTATTTCATAAGTATTACTTCACCAATAACACAAATTTTCGGGAATGAAACAGAGCAGAAAAAAGGTATATAAGTAAAGTACACATGAAGTTATTTTATCATAAAAGCTTTATTAAAAATATTTTTAATACATATAGAGTACTTAAAGGAAATCATTGGAATCGCCTTGGCATGTAAATCATTTATCAAAAGACATTTCAGTAGTTTACTGAATCTTGTTAAATAATCACTAATCATCGATTTTTTCTTTTCGGCAGAGCTAACATTGAACAGCAAACTTTGCATTTATGTTTCTTAATAATGCAGCCGCCTTATCGCTACTGCTTTTACTACTGCCGAACGGCTTTATTTTCAAATCAGACTCATCCGATGCGTCGTCAGTGTTTCCGGTTACAAAATATATAAATGAGGTAAAATTTCGTTCGAGGACGCAAAAACGTAACGTATAACTGAGAGAATTGTATAAAACAAAACGTATAACTCAGCTAATTTTAAATGGCAAGCGGCCGGGACCGCTGACTTGAAACGTATAACTGAGGGACTTTTGACTATGAAGGGTGGTGGGCTTTGAGACCTATAGCTACAAGGCTGTCGTCTCGAATGATCCATATACACTAATTGGATTATCTGTTCCATATGCAGCTCTATAAAGCTGACATGGAAACCCGTCTTCTAATTTTGAACCAATTCCAGATGAGAGACCTGCATCTGGATTGGCACCCCCAGAGGTAACGCTTATATAGAACTTGGAGGACTTTGGAGCCACGAACAGATTTAACATGCACCAGCTCCCATTAACGTACACGGTCCCACAGAAGAGGCAGACGAGAGAGGATAGACGATGCACCCTCCTAAGCACGGACCGTGGTCGATGCTGCTTGGTTTTCGGCGATCTTACGAGAGCCGAGCTTTACCGTCCGCGCCACTGCGGGACTATAACTGAGGGAAACGTACAACTCAGATAACGTATATCTGGAGTTCTACTGTATTCATATTCTTCATGCCATTATAAATTATAAGAAGTAAACAGAAAGTAACAAAAATGAATATTTAAAATAAATACATAATCTGATTAGTTTCATTAAAAATTAACATATTTCATCACTCTGAGTTTGTTTAATGACAGGATTGAAATTTTCTGAAAGTTTCGTTGTTGTGATACTGCCGCGATCGGAATGAAAGCAGAACCAATACCTGAGCACGGAGCACAACGCCCACTATCGGACATTTTAGTTCTAATCGCCACCACTGCAACTCCGGTGGCGCTAATTTGCGCAATCTTCTAACACGCGAGTGTTTTCCTTTCTTGTACATTCATTTTTGGGCTTAATTAGGTTGCTAGGAGCAGGGAAGACCGAGCTATGCTCGGTCAAAATTAAATTTGAGTTCAAATATCATGACCCATGACCAAAATGACCCACTAATTGAATTTTCTCGAACATGTGACTTAGCTCAACAGTCTTCTCGTGCCCGAAAACCATAGGATGCAAAATTTAGTGTAAATTGAGCCGCTATTTAGATCTTGACCCACAATGACCCAGAAATGACCCACTAATCGAATTTTCTCGAACATGTGACCTAGCCCAATGATTTTCGCGTGCCCGAAACTCGTAGGATACAAAATTTAATCAAAATCGTTAGAGCCGTTTTTTAGATAAAATTAATTTGACCCGCTTTGACCCAAAAATGACCCACTAATCGAAAGTTCTCGAACATGTGATCCAGCCCAATAGTCTTCTCGTGCCCGAAAATAGTCGGATACAAAATTTCGTCACAATCATTTGAACCGTTTTTTAGATACAATTAGCTTGACCATGACCCAAAATGACCCACTAATTTAATTTTCTCGAACATGTGACCTAGCCCAACAGTCTTCTCGTGCTCGAAAACCATTGGATGCAAAATTTAGTGTAAATTGAGCCGCTTTTTAGATCTTGACCCACAATGACCCAAAAATGACCCACTAATCGAATTTTCTCAGACATGTGACCTAGCCCAATGATTTTATCGTGCTCGAAACTCGTAGGACACAAAGATTAATCAAAATCGTTAGAGCCGTTTTTTAGATAAAATTAATTTGACACGCGTTGACCCAAAAATGACCCACTAATCGAAAGTTCTCGAACATGTGACCCAGCCAATAGTCTTCTCGTGCCCGAAAATGGTCGGATACAAAATTTAGTCAAAATCGTTTGAACCGTTTTTTAGATAGAATTAGCTTGACCCTGACTCTTGATGTCCCAAAATGACCCACTAATCGAATTTTCTCGAACACGTGACCTAGCCCGATGGTTTTCTGGTGCCCCAAAACGAAAGGATGCAAAATTTTGTCAAAATCGTTACAGCCGTTTTTAAGATAAAATTTGTATATATATATATATATATATATATATATATATATATATATATATATAGCCACACACAAGATTTGCTCGTATTAGAATATATGATATAGGTCGTTACATGATGGCTTATGTGGAAAAATTATTTGCAATGTATTTAATGTTTTTACACTATTTCAAATAAAATTAATTCATATACATCACGGAGAAGCATTACACGATGATTGAAAGCGGAATAATGTTTGCATTTCATTTATCGTTTATTTGCAGCGACACACAAAATAATTCCATTCCAGTGTTGTACTGTCTATGAGCGATAATCGCTGGGAATGCGTTTTTAAATTTAACGAATTATTTGCATAAATTCTATACATCAGAAACAAGATACACAAAACAATTCGAGTGTATTTTTGTTTAATTGCGTTTAATTTTTGCGGCAATTCGTGAAGGACTGTGTTATGCTTTTCCCAACAGTATTAAATTTTAGCAGATTATATGGTATATATACATATAAATCTCTAGATTATACATAGCGCTCTACAGAAGAATTCATATACTTATCGGACCGTAGATGGTAATTGCTGAAATTGGGTCTTCAAATGTATTACGCGTTTTCCAAATTGTTTTATATTATATGGGTGGGGCTAGTTGAGCTTAAGCCGAAATGTAGTCCTCTCCGCCCGGTTTGACCTTGACCTTGACCTTGTTTTATATTTTATATATATATATATATATATATACTAGGAGAGCAGTAACAAGGCTGACTTGTATACTATATCAAATAATAGTAACATTTGAGAGAGGAAAAAAATAAGAATTGTATGTATGTTGAATGATGTATTCTAATAAAATATATACAAATTTAAAGAAAATAATAATAATAATTTTCTTTCGAGCATTATTAACAAGGGATAGTTTGTTAACATTCTATAAATTTAATATAAAAGAAGTGACTTTTATCACAACATTCTCCCGTCTCTTACCCTTAATGAGTTATAAAGTAAAATCTAAAAATAAGGAGAGAGGGTGGAGCGTAAAATCCAGGGAATAGGATTTGTAATCAATTGCTGGGCGGTAATGTTTATGTATTTATTTGAATAAAAGAAATGCATATCTTAATACGAAAAATTATTATTTTTCACCTCTAAATAATGGGAAATTTTGAAATAAAATTAATTTTACCGACACATTTGATTTTTATTATGTAATTCTAAATGTTGAATGTTTTATCTGCAATAGACCAACATTCGTGTAAAAAAAAATAATTTAACTGGATGAATTTAAATGAATCGCCCTCTTGAACAAAGAAATATTTCATCGCAAATTATCATATTCAGTATTGCCAAATTACAGGATTTTCCAATACCAATATTTACTCTAACATTGGCCACCCTTTATAGTAGAAAGAAAGTGTGAAGATGTGGAACTGACTTGTAGGGGTTAGAACGGTTCTCCAATACGTTCATTTAAGGGGTCAAAGAAAATTTAAGGGCGCGTCAGGCAGTCATAAAGAAAGGGTTTAAATAGTAGTTGCAAGTAATTATACAAGAACATTATTTTAAATGTTAAATTACAATGTAAGTTACTTTTAACATACAACATTTGTATAAGACATTTAATTTTAGAACTGTTACTACCTCTATTCCCTGACAAAAACAATTTATACCCTGCCTGCAGAAGAGAAAATTCTGAAAACAGGAATTGCAATCAATTGCAGGGCAGTAATGTAATTCAATCCTTGAAAGTACAATTCTTTCCTTATCTCAGTAGTTTTTGGTCATCTTTGGTAATCAAAAGAAAATTCAAAGAAATGGAAGTGACTGGAGAGAGATTACAGAATGGCTTAGAGAGGGTGGGGGTGATCTAGAGGTCTCCACGGGCGGAAATTTCTAGGATCGGACCCGCCCGGGTACAAACGAAAGCTATCTTGGTCCTGCCCAGTCCGTTTTAAAAACCAAACGGCTCGGAATGGTCAAATTTCTATTAAAGAAAATCCAATTTTTCAGAACATATAATTAAGATTCTTTTAAAAAATACTCCATACTTTTTTTCTTTTTTTTTTTTTTTTTTTTTTTTGCGAAAATTTTAAAGTATAATTCAAAATATATGTGGTCAATCCATAGAATACAGAATATCAACATTAATGAACACTTAGACTTCTAGACTTTCACATTCAAGGAAAGACTCATTAAAAAATAATGTACTTTAGAGTAAAGATTAAAAAAAATGTTTAAAAACATCATAAATTTTGAAGCTTTATAATTAAAAAAATAGATTAAAAAAGTATTTCTTCGGAATTCATTAAAGTTTATTTCAAAAGATTTTGTTACCAAAAATCCAATATCAATTTTAGTTTTTAAAAAAAATTGTCTGTCCGACATGTCTTAGGAATAATTAAGTTCAGGTCCAGCCTGGCTCGCGTAAGTAGAAAAAATGTACGCCTGAACACGGCCGGAGTCGACAGGAAAAATTAGGCACAGGCTCAGACACAATGTAACTGTCCAATGAAAATCTACGTTAGGCATATTAAATTTCTGTATTGATGTTGTCAAACTAGTATCAGATTGTGCAATACATTTATAATCTATTCTGGCATAGCCGGTCCATTGAAAATAGTTCATATTTCATCGGCTTAGTCCGATCCTTTTAAATTTGGTATATCGGTACCGGTAGTACCTCTTAATTTTTTTAACCAGCCGCCTAGCCCATTTATTGTTTTTTCAACCCAGACCGTTTGAACGTTTGACTTCATTTGGCCAGGTGCGGGAATCGAGCCGTGCAGATCGTGATCTCTAGAGTAGAGGTCTGCACGGGCCAGAGTTTACAGGCCCGGCCCGAACGAAAGCTATCTTGGGCAAGCTCAGTCCGGTCTAAAAGCTAAAAGTTTGGCACGGGCTCGGACCGGCCCGTTGAAAATTCAGTGGAAACAGGCCCGACCCGTTGAAAAATCAATGAAATCAGGTCTGGCCCAACCAACTCGATTTCTACAAAAAATTCCAATTTTATTAACATACTATTAAGATTCTTTTAATGAATACTGCATGCATATTTATGGGAAAATTTTACAGTATATTTTAGAATACTTTATACATGCCATAGGATACAGAATAGTATTATTATATCACTTAGACTCTTAGATTATTACATTCAAATGAAGACATTAAAAAAATTAATGTAGTTTAGAATAAAAGAAAAAAAAATGGGTAAAAGCATCCTAACTTTTGTTGCTGTATAATTAAAAAAATGTTTCTCTGCAATTTATAAAAGTACACTTCCAAAGATTCCGTTAACAGAAGTTTATTATCGCTATTACTATTGTTACAAAACAACTCAACACGTCCTGGGAACAATTAAGCCCAGTTTCCAGTCGGCCTGAGTACATAGAAAATAATGTAAGCCTGATCCCAGCCTGCCCGAGTATGCTGAAAAAATTAAGCCCAGGCTCAGGTATGATGCAACTTTCCAATGCCGATTTCTAAGCTTGACATATTTCAGTATTGATGTTGTGAAGCAACTCATGCAGTACATTTACTTATTCTCGTCCCAGAAAAATACATTAAAAATTGTTCATATTTTATCAGCTTAGTTCGATCCTTATAAATTTCTTATATCAGGCCGGTCGGCTCACTTAATATTTTTAAACTGTTTTCATTCTGCCAGACCGGTCCGTTTGAAAATTTACCTTCATTTTGCTGGGACGGGTACAATCCCGTGCAGACCTCTTTCTTTCTGGGCCAAGATGTGCTTGGACGTTATTCTTCCCAGAGATCTACAGGGACAGAAATTTGCAGGCCAGCATAAAAATCAGAAAATTAGGCGTGGCACAACAATTTTTACGAAAAATTAGGCGAGAGAGGGTGTGTGTGTGTAGAGAGGGGGGGGAGTGGAAAATGAAAATTATATAAAGGGCGCCAAAGTCAGGTCCTCCCCCCCCCCAATAAAAATTTCAAGCTACGCCCCTGAATCAATCCACTTCCATTGAATTTAAACATTAAAAAAATGCGTTTTACATATTTCTATATAGTATCAAAGATTCCAATTCTATTTCATTTCTATTTTATTGCTTGTCTCGGATTAGGATTATACCCTTGCAATACAAACTTCCAATAACTTTTGAAAGGAGTTCTTTTAAATTACTCACACCACTATTAATAAATGAAGATATTCGTATAGAGAAGATCGAGGTTATGCCGTAGACACCTTTACTACTCTGACTATTCTTCCTGTAATCTCTCATGTTTTCAAACTGTTGAGAGATTATGTGAAATAAACGTAGAAATGTACGCTAGGGGAGAGATTTAGAAGGTTAGGTATGCCTGTTCCTGTTGACACCTTAGGCAAAGAATTATTTCTTTGCCTTAGGCAAAATTAGGTTGCTTTTTGGGGCGATATACGGCTCATTTCGGTGACATAAAATTATTTTATAACTGCTTGCTGAAACCTTCGTCTTCTTTTGAAACATTAAATATAATTGGTTATTTACAATCTATTAGGAATGCACATTATTTGTGATAAATAAATATATACAGGTGTCCGAAAAGCCTGGAAACGGTGAAATAACTCGAGAAATATACATCGTAAAGAAAAACGGCAAAATGCATGTTCGGTAATTTTGAAAAATCTATTTATGGATATGAAAGTTGCCCTCACCCGGGGGGGGGAGAGGGGGGCAACTTTGAATTCTTAAATGATGACCCTCATTTTTTATTGCAATTGCAGATTCGGATTCTATGGGGGAAAATACATAACTTTTGTATTGAACATTTTCTTCGAAACATTGTAGATGGCGCTGTAATCGAGTGCAATGCTGTGAGAATCGTTATCATTGCAATGTCTGGAAACGCTCGAATAACTCGTGAAATATACATCAGATTGAAAAACGGAAAAATGTATGTTCAATAGTTTTGGAAAATTATTTAGGGACATCAAAGTTGCCATTTTTCTAAAATATTAAACACGTATTTTTCCGTTTTTCAATCTGATGTATATTTCACGAGTTATTCGAGTGTTTCCAGACATTGCCATGGTAACGATTCACACAGAATTGCACTCGATTACAGCGCCATCTACAATGTTTCGAAGAAAATGATTAATACAAAAGTCACAGTACTACTTACTATAATCAGACTCTTGACTTCAGCCGAAATCAAGGAACTTCATCGGTCACTGCCAAGGTCAAAAAGGGGCGGGCAGAGAGTTGGCGAGCAGGTTGGCAACAACGACAATGTGGCGACAAGTCTTGCACGTGCGTTGAAATTACATTTCCGCCATTGCACTCTGTATTCTTGATCATTGCTGACGGAAGACAGTTTTGTGATTTTCAAATACTTCTTTTAAGCAAATTTCTTTGAACCATTTTTAATTATTCATTCAACATTATATTTTTGTTTCATTTAGTGTATATATATATATATTGTACTGCTAATCTAATTTTATTTCAGGTGTTAGTGATACTTCCCATCGCTGAAACTTGAAACTGACAGAAAATTTTCAATTGAAAAATGCCTTCACCAACGCCTAACAGAAGAAAATGTATGCTCTGCAAGGAACCTTCGCCGCCACTGTTTATGTTTCCAAAGGAAACATCAAGGTATTTATTTTTTTAATTTGCTTTATTTTTTTCACTGAAAGACGGTGGAACATCAAAATATTCTCTACTTGTTGATTGGTTTGATTAAAAATGTCAACAATAACCCAGATTATAAAACATACAAGGGGAAGTTATCAAAAAACGTAATAAAAAATAAATTATTTTTGGTTAGTATTTTATAAACCCAAAGCATTGAAGGTGTCCATCACTGGCACATCTACCCTACGTGTACATTAGTATAAGGAAAACGCAGAAAAGACTAAATATTCTGAACTGTACCTGCCACAAAATACCCTTCCTCCCCTGCACAGCCGAGAAATTTTAAAGTATTTTGTTTCATTTGTTTTGCAGAAATGATGAGTAAATTTTCTAAATTATTTACATTCTTTCAAACAAAATATATCTTTCAAAACAACGTCTTTTAGAATCCAAAGAACACCAACATTTTATTGTTTTATATTTGTATCTAGGAGTATTTCTATTTACAGTGAAAACAATTACATTTACATTATTATTGGATTTGATTTAAACTGTGTTTTTCTGCACATATAGGAAAACATAACTATTTCATAGTCTGATATTTTTGCATATGATTAGAATAAAGAAATATACTCTAAATTTAATTTAAAAGAAAAAAAAAACACTAATAGGTATTAATTTTTTTTATTAAGTATAAATATTTGAAAGCATAAACTTTAAATAATGAAAGTTTAACCAGCTAAATAATGAGTACCAACTTTGAAGTATTAACTGTTTCAGATATTAACTTCTTTGAATAATCACATAACATAATAAACGTATACACTAACAGAAAAAAAAAATTATCCAAATAATTTTTTTACAGTTAAGGTGTTAGTCAATCATATTTCTTTGTCATTTTTCAGAAATGTGTCATGGGCTTGTTTTTAAACTTTCTAAATTAGTAGCTCATTACTGGTTAGGTTTCTGTCTAGATTTTTCTCACAGGGTCCTGTTTTTGTGAAATTGTGAAAAGTTTTTTATATTTCTGAAAAACCTAAGTCACAATTTTGGGAATTTGAAATTGTTGTTATATTGTTGTTTCCTGCTTATTAACAAGATCCTGTATGTCTGTATACAAAATTAAATAATAGGTTATTTAGCAACTTCATCTGTTTTGAGAAGATAAGATTTATTTTTTAAATGATCGAATTTGTGAAAAGTTCAGTTTGTAAATGGAAAAGTGTATTAAAAGCCTATATTTGACAAAGATTTTTGTGAAGGATCCTTTAAAGGACCCAATTTTTTTCTAAACAGATTCTCGCTGATACATTGGCCCTCTATAGGTTATTTATAAACCTCAGGTGTTTGGCAAAATTCATTTTATATTTAAAAATGATTAAATTTGTGAAAGTTCAGTTTGGAGATGGAAATTTATAAACAAAGTATGTAAGAAGTTGTAACAAAAAAAAAAAAAAAAAAATTGTCAATTGTTTTAAGATAGGAAAAAAAAATTTGAAGGGCCCTTTAGAAGCCCGATAATTTGTCCTAGATAAATTCCTACGGATTTTTTTTTTTTTTTTTTTTTTTTTTTTGTCACATCAAAATTTTATTCAGTTTCAACCACAGTGTTGAAACATAGTTAAATTATATATCTTATTAGAGATGGGGAGAATATTCGGTTAGCTGAACGCTTCAGCCAAATATTGCTGATATCTTGCTGAATATAACTAGATATCTCGGCAAATAAATGCAGGATATTTTTTTTTCTTGCAATTTTTTTCTCTAATCCAAACTGGCTGCTGGTTTCTGATACATTTGTGGGGTAATTTTTTATTCTTTATTGTGCAAAATGCAGAGTTTTTCAGATGCTACCATTATTATAATTTTTTTCTATTTATATCTTCCTTCATTCATATTGTTATCAGTTTCTGTGTATGCTTTTAATGCATGCTGAGTAAGTTGTAGAACTTTGTGTTGTTGCATATTGTATATGCTTTTTCACTGTGAATTATGAGAGTATTACTGATTTTCAATATAAGAAAGGATAAGTGGATAATATGAAGCACATATTCTTTATATTTTAATGAAAACGGCTTAATTTTTATCATCCTTACTTACAAAAAATCTATTTTGATATGGCTAAGAATAGAAGGATAATATCAGGTGTGATTGTGTTCAGGTTATATACCTGAAATCAGGTATTTTCTTCATTTTCATTACCAAAATTCTGGTTTTCCTGGTAGCTAAATTCATAAAATAAGACTAAAATATCAATTTTTTATGATTGCTAAACATAATTAAAATTAATACTTTTCATAATTTGACCTACCTGTAATAAATTATATGTGTGCCCCCCCCCCCCCCCGCCCCTCTGTACACATTTCAAGGGTCAATGCAGGTTTTTTTTTTTTCCTTTGGTTCCATTTTCCATTTTGTGAAAAGTAAAGGTTATTTTTGTGAAGAATAAAATTTTGTATCGAAAGTTAAAATCCAGTTATTCAAATTCGAACCAAGCATTCATAAACAAAAACTTTTTTAAAAATCATTTTGCTGGAGTTTTCCTCTCTGGTGAACTTGTTTGTTTACAATTTACACATTTTAAAACATCACAAAATAATAAATAGCAAGTTTTTATGGAATAGAATTTTGTGAAAGGGCATATTATAGTAAAAGGAATTTTGTGAAGGGACCTGTTTTATTATAAACAATTTTGTGAAGGGTCTTATTTTATTAAATAGATTTTTGCGAAGGAGCCTTAAGTAGGCCTCAAATTTTGCCTGGATCGACCCTTGCGATTTAGTGTAGGGATGCACTGAATGTTCGGTGTTCGGCCATAATACCGAATATTCTGTTAATATATTGATATTCGTTAAAACCAAATACTTAAAGAAAACACTTTTAAAAATATTTTTAATAATTTTAGGTAACTTTTATTTTTAACTGTCAGCAAAGGTATTCAAGAAAATTAAGAAATAAAATCATATTTAAATAAGAGATTGCATTTACTTTATTTATTTGCTGTTTTAAAAGTAACAATTTAAAAAAAAATAACTGTTAATGACAACATTCATAGGAACTAATAATGCATAAATGCAAGTTCCTGAATATTGTTTTTTGTATGGAGAACCAAAATAACTATCTACTTATTTAAAAATACAGTGTATCTCACTATAAGTGAAACTTGCTTTTTTGTTTAACTTTAAGAATAATGAAGATATTGTAATGATATATTCAAACATCAGACTTCAAGGGTCACTGCAGGTTTCTTTTTTTTTTTTTTTTTTTCTTGTTGCCTACTTTGTGAAAAGTAACATTTTGTTACGAAAGATGAAATCCAGCTACTTAAATACAAACCAAGCATTTAATAACTTCTTGAAGTCCTGATAAAGTTTTTGATTATGGTGAACTTGTTTTATTGCAAATGACACATTTTAAAACCTAACAAAACAAAAATGAGTTTTTACGGAATGGAATTTTAAATAGGCCCCAAAATTTTTCTGGATCGACCACTGAATATGACAAGAAGTTTTAGAAATTGCCACCATTGCAGTGCAAACAACACTATGCTAGACATTCCATTATTCAGAATGCAGCTGATAGTACATATATTAGGTCACTGACTAAAATTAACTCGCTTTCAATGATTTTGCCACATTTCATACAAAGCAAAATTAAAATGATGAAAATCTTGATAAAGTTTTAAACGAAAATTCAGATTCAGTTTAGTGAAACACCTTGTATTTTTGATTGAATAAATGTATTACGATGCTGATTTCCTATACAGAAAATGCTTGTATAGATTGTTATCTTCAATTTATTTATTAATTAAAGTTTTAAGACTCCTTCTTAAACAATAATACAAAGCATATTTATTTTTTCACTGTAAAGTTTAATTGTGAAAAGGCTTTGTTCATCAAAATTGTATTTTTTTGTTAAATATGATGTGTAAAGTTTTTTTTAAACTTTTAAACCGCGACAGATAGGAATATTAGATATTCGGCCAAAATCACTATTTGGTGCATTCCTAATTTAGTGTTCATAAAATCTTTTTATCTGCTATCAAAATTAGTGGAATACAGAGTAGTATGGCCGAGTACTGAGTAGTTGTGTAGGACAACCAACCACTGATGTGGGTAGCTTAAGGGTAACATGTATGTATAAACATACGTCTTCAGCATATAATCATATTTTTTAAACATTCATTAACTCTATTCTTTAAAAAAAAAAATTTGCAAATTTTAAGAAATGAAATATAAAAATTTTGTAATTGAAAATCATAATTATTTTTAATGCCATCATTTTAAAGCTATAAATATTTATAAAAATGTGGAATTCCACCTTTTTATAAAATCTCAATTTCTGCTTTATTATATAAATCCACGATTTCCGCTTTTATATAAAATTTGCAATTCCTGCTTTTCTTTCATATATCAAATCCGTGATTTCTCCTCCATAATTTTGCAGTATTAGCTGCTTTTTTCTATTGACCATAATTTAAAAATATATGCATTAAACGATATGATTTAATCACGAATGTCGTCAAAAAATTGTAGAAATTAATTGCGAATTACATCGAATGATTGCGGAAAATAATCATAAGTATGATCAAAGATTTTATTTTCTGTACATACAAAAATGATAGTTAACTAATTAATATTTACATTATTCCTCTGTCTAATAAAATACTGATGCATTTCTTTAGAATTGAATTTAAAGATTAAATTAGTGTTTTTCTTTAGGATGAAATTATGGCTAGAATGTATTGGCAAATCCCATTGGTTAGTGGAACGAGATGAAGTATATGTATACAACAATGGACGTATCTGTGAGAATGCTTTTAACAGTACCTTAAAGACTAAGCTAATTAGATTTGCTTTGCCGATTGATGTCAGAAAAGGTTCTGGAAACAATGTACCAACTGGTGATCCTTCAACAAAGAACAGTACTTTATATAATTTATTAACCAGTATTGATGTAACGAAACTTTTGTCCGCTAAAAGTATTCTAGGAGCTTCAACTTCTAACTGTCCCCCTTCGTTGCCTGCTGATTCTGCTCCTCCTCTGCCTGAAAATTCTCCCTCTCCTTTGCCTGCTGATTGTCCTACTTTGCCTGCAAAATGTCTTTCTGTTTTGCCCGTCTTAATCCTAAACAAGTGTGTGTTAATCAAAGAACTCCAAAAACAAAAGAGATACAAGACTGCGCTGTGCTAACTCAAAATTGAAGAGAAAGTTATATAAAGCAGAGACATGTCTAAAAAAAGGTCTTGATGAACAATTAAAGGACAAACTGACGAAGCATCAGTACGAATTTGTTACGAGTCAGCTAAAAACTGGTAAAGTGCATCCAAATGGTCGTCGTTGGACATGCAAAGAAAAAGAATTCGCATTGAACATTTATTATAAGTCTGCGAACACATAACACATGGGCTGATAAGTTCCCGGTCTAATAAAGAAAACACAACTTCTTAACAAAGCTTTATGACTAAATAACATAACTTTAATAATAAATAATAACCAGAGGGCCCGTGCGAAGATTTCGCACTGAAATCTAATATTTTTTAGGTACTTCTCTATTCATCCGTCGACCGCTTTTCATAACAAAAAACTACCGCCAAACTGTAAGATTAAACGCCAAAAATGCAGTCCCATTTACTTGATGTCAGAATCATTATGCGTGTTTGTTACGTCATCTAGTGGTATTACATTCGACATTTGCGTGTATTTTTCATTATGTTTTACTGATTTAGTAGTTATTTTATTAATTAAAATAACAATTGTGTCCTTAAATTCTTATATTTATTTTTTGATATTCCAATTGCAACGTTCTCCCGTTTATTTGGCGATAGTTTTTTGTTATGAAAAGTGGTCGACGGGATAATAGAGAAGTATCATTTTCTATCAATATGTAATATTTATTAGATGCAGGTTTAAACTTCTAAAGAAAAAGCAAGGATAAAAATATCTGCAAACAACATTTAGTTGTTAGTCAAGCCAGAATATCATCTAATTTATTCCATCAAAGTTACACTAAAAACTGATCCAAGATTGCTAAAGGCACGCACGAGAAAAAAAATTAACAATCGTATTTTGACTGCATTAGAGGATGACGTCATCCGCTTCGGGAAAACCATGGGACTTAGAAATATAAATCTAAACATTTCAATTTCAATTTCGCTTTTTAATCATAAGTATAAAATAAACCCGTGCGGTGTTTTTTATAATAATTGCTATGAGCATCATATAATGTGGTATTTTATTTTTTTGGCAACAATAATTACAGGAAAACCTTTCATTTCTTTCATGAAAACAATGCCGATTTAATTTTTTAATTTCAGCAAATTTTAATCAAAAACATGTTTTAACGAATTGTTAAGTGGGCTATGTCAGAAGCCTGTTCTAAAACCTTTCATATGGTATCTCATTCGTTGTTGTGCGTTTCATATTTTCTGAGTAATAGGGATGTTGACAGGAGAAATAATATATAAGGATAATTTAATAATAATAATAATAATAATTTAAAAATAATAATTTTATAATAATAATTTAATAATAATAATTTTAAAACTAATTTAATAATAATAATTTAATAAATGATTAATAATAATAATTTAATAATAAATAACATAATTTTATAACGAAAAAGCTCCAAACAGTGCTCAGAACTCGTTGTTGTTTTTGGTCAAAAGTCAACACGCGCGGCAGCCACTTTGACAACAGCTTTTTCATAGACAAATGTTCATTCAAAATAAAACCTACACGTTCCTTGGATATCTTCAGAGTCTGAGCTATCTCCTGCAACTTCACTTTACGGTTCCCCAAAACGATTTTGTGGACTTTTTTTATGTTTTCCGGAGTAACCACCTCTTTTGCGTGGTGCATCACTGGTGTCCGTACGACCACGTTTAAATTCATCAAACCAGTCAATAACGGTTGTTTTACCAGGTGTGCAGTGTCCGGATAACGCTTATCTAGCCAAGCTTTTGTTTGAACGGTATTTTTTCGCCATCAAATAACAATTCTTGAAATTCTTGTTATCCATTTTTTTGTTTATCAACAAAGTCGTTCAACTAAAACCACTCTAACGTTTTATCCACACGGCGAATCGTCATGGCATTTTTTTCTACTACCTTTTAAAGGTTACTATTTACTAAAAAAAACATCGGTTCGGCGATTGCAACGCCATCTGTGTGCCAGACCGGGAACTTATCAGCCTATGTGTTACAATTCATTAAGAAAAACTTATGGACTATCATTGACCTGTAAAAATACATTAAAGAAATCAACAGGAAATGTAGCTGAAGATGATGGAATTTGTACCACCATTATTAATGCTTTGAAATTAAAGACGAAGGAAATGAAAGAGGATGAGAAATTATGCGTACTCAGTTTTTATGAAATGTCTATAAAGGATAGTATATCTTATAATCCTGGCCTTGACAAAGTAGATGGCTTTGAATCTTCAGGAACAGGCGAACTGGCTAAACAATCACTAGTTTTCATGACAAGAGGTCTTACAAAGAACTGGAAGCAGGTAATTATATAGTAACATTCTTTATTTTTAATAAATGAAAATAAAACATTTCTTGTAAATAATATATGCATATAAAGCAGGGCTGGCAAAAAAAAAAAAAAAAAAAAAAATGGGGGAAAAAGCAATTTTGAAAAGAAGGTTTTTTTATGTATCGCTTATACAAAAAGTAATCTATACTAATAATTTAAAGGAGTAAAGATTGTTTGTTTGTTTGTTTGTTTGTAGGGGGTAATCTCTGGAACTACCGAACCGATTTCAAAAGTGATGGTGGCAAATTGATGGTGACAACCCCTGCTCCAACATAGGCTATATTTTATGTCGGTGCCACTATCCCACGGGGGTGCAGGAGCGAAAAACGTTCTAAAATTGCGATCTTTTCTACACTGAAGCAGCTAGAAATTTGAAATTTGGCTTTGTAGTTACTTATAAGATGTAAATGCTCTCTAAGAACAAAAAAAAAAAAAAAAAAAAAAAAAAAAAAAAAAAAAATTCGAAATTTAAAAGGGTGAAATGATCGAAAAGCGTTCTAAAAACATTCTAAATTACAATTTCTATGGAATCTCTAGAACTACCGAACCGATTTGAAATTTGGCGTTGTAGTTACTTATAAGATGTAAATGCTCCCTATGAAAAAAAAAATTAAATTTAAAAGGGTGAAATGAGCGAAAAGCGTTCTAAAAACATTCTAAATTACAATTTCTATGGAATCTCTAGAACTACCGAACCGATTTGAAATTTGGCGTTGTAGTTACTTATAAGATGTAAATGCTCTATAAGAACAAAAAAAAAAAAATTTAAATTTAAAAGGGTGAAAGGAGCGAAAAGCGTTCTAAAAACATTCTAAATTACAATTTCTATGGAATCTCTAGAACTACCGAACCGATTTGAAATTTGGCGTTGTAGTTATACTTATAAGATGTAAATGCTCTCTAAGAACAAAAAAAAAATTCGAAATTTAAAAGGGTGAAATGAGCGAAACGCGTCTGAAAACATTCTAAATTACAATTTCTATGAAATCTCTAGAATTACCGAACCGATTTCAAAAGTGATGGTGGCAAATTATGGTGACAACCCCTGCTCCAACATAGGCTATATTTTATTTCGGTGTCACTAACCCCAGGGGGGTGCAGGAGCGAAAAACGTTCTAAAATTGAGATCTTTTTTATACTGAAGGTGCTAGAAATTTGAAATTTGGCGTTGTAGTTACTTATAACATGTAAATGCTCTCTAAGAACAAAATAAAAAAAATCGAAATTTAAAAGGGTGAAATGAGCGAAAAGCGTTCTAAAAACATTCTAAATTACAATTTCTATGGAATCTCTGGAACTACCGAACCGATTTCAAAAGTGATGGTGGCAAATGGATGGTGACAACCCCTGCTCCAACATAGGATATATTTTTTGTAGATGCCACTATCCCCAGGGGGGTGCAGGAGTGAAAAACGTTCTAAAATTGCGATTTTGTTTATACTGAAGGAGTTAGAAATTTGAAATGTAACATTGTAGTTACGTATAAGATGTATATGCTGTCTAAGAATAAAATTAAAAAAAAATTCGAAATTTAAAAGGGTGAAATGAGCGAAAAGCGTTCTAAAAACATTCTAAATTACAATTTCTATGGAATCTCTAGAATTACCGAACCGATTTCAAAAGTGATGGTGGCAAAATGATGGTGACAACCCCTGCTCCAACATAGGCTATATTTTATGTCGGTGTCACTAACCCCAGGGGGGTGCAGGCAGGGTCGGACTGGGCCAGGGGAAAGGGCGCAGACCTTGGATTTTCAGAGGGCGCAACAATTTTAACGAACTTAAATCAATTTTACTTACTTGTGTTGCGTCTGAGTTGACAAAGTTTGACACATTCGCATAGCAATAGCACCAAGTAAGAAAAGGGCTTAATATATTACTGAGTTTAGATAGACGACTTCGTTATATTCCCCGTGCATGTTTGAAGTTCCATTAAATCTACACAATGACAATGCTACACAGTTTTTTAAACTATGTCATGTAATATTCAAAAACTCTAGAAAGTTTAATACAGATTACCTTGTATCCTACTTTATTCTTTTGTCAATAGATACCTTAGAACAGTAATGGTATAAAAGTGATCACTCCTTACTAATTATCCTACAAATAATGTATTAAAAAATACATAGGTACCAATTTATTGGGAATAATTTCGACTATTATATTCTATTCGAATAATTTGTTTCGGGGATTGTCTACATATTAAAAAATGCACGAACGTTGATTTTTCAAATTGTAACACCTATGTTTGAGTTCCCTGGATCAAGAAAGCCTGGGAATATACTTATCTTAATTTTTCATACCAGTTATAACAGAAAATGCGTTAGGGATTTATCTAAAAATTTCAGAAAATAAAATTTAAATCTTACAAGAAAAAGTACTGAACACTCATTTAGTCAGGAGTAAAATTATACAGGAGCTTTCAATTTATAATAAACTTTCTTTATATAAAAGTAAATACTACAAAATGTTTCTGGTAAGTGTCTACGTGTTATTTTCTGTAGATCCTTTGAAAACAGAAAGCGATCACCTTAGACTGTAGGAAGGTTCTTTGCATCTCGAAAACTAATTATTCAAATGAGCTGTACACTTACACACAGTTTTTTTTTATATATAAAAATTAATGTCGACGATAATTCACAATTTTTTAATATGAATTTATTAATAATTTTCATTGGCCAACGATTGAGTTTGGCTGCTTCCAATAACTGAGCCAACGGTTAGCTGATCGTCGATCTAAAGATATGAGTTCCCATTTGGCCAACAGTTATGTTTGCTGGCAAAACTGCGCTAATAATAATATTAAAATATGCAAATAATTAATCCTATTTTCATTAGAAACTTCAACTAATTTGTTTATTTTTTGGCAAAAATTAATTATGCTTCTAGAACTAAAACTATTATGTAAATAAATTTTACTTTTATGACTACTAAAATGCAAGAATATCAGCGCTAAGAGCTCCAACCTCTATTTAAAAAATACATATTTATTTGACATAATATGAATTAGTTATCAAGTCAGTTATAAACCTGGTATAGATGCAAATGCAATTTCTGATATAATCTGATATGAAATGCTGTTTATTTACTACAGCTTTTTTTTTTCTTTAGTAAAGTAGCATCTTTAAATGGGGTCTCTGACGGTGTCTGTTTCATCACACATATAAAATAAAGATTCAGTATGCAAAATTCGTTCAAAAAATATTTATGTCGAGAACAAAAATGTACTTTCAGTTAGAGGTGAAAATAAGCACTCGCCAGTCGCCACTTGTCGATTAAACTCGAAAAACTGGCGATTAAAAGTATGGAAAGAACCGGCCAAATGCAGGATTTTCCGATTTCCTTTTTTTCCCTAAAATTCGCGATTTCTCCACACTCGTTCGACAAAATTCGCGATTTTTTCGTGCCCTATTGCCGAAATCCTTGATTTTTCCGCGTCCGATCGCCGAAATTCTTGATTTTTGCACATCCGATCGCCGACATTCTTTATTTTGCCGCGGTCGACCGCCGAAATTCTTGATTTTTTTCGCGTCCGATCGCCGAAATTCATGATTTTTCTTCACCCGACCGCCGAAATTTATGATTTTACTGCGTCCGATCTACGAAATTCATGATTTTTCCGCACCCGATCGCCACAATTCATGATTTTTCCGCACCCGACCGCCAAAATTTGATTTTTCCAATTCCGATCGATGAAATTCAAGATTTTTCGGCGTCTGATCGCCAAAATTTATGATTTTTCGGCACCCGACCGCCGAAATTTATGATATTACCGAATCCGATCGATGAAATTCAGGATTTTTCCGCGTCCGATCTACTAAATTCAAGATTTTTTCGCGCCCGTTCAACGAAACTCATTATTTTTTCCGCGCCCAATTGCCTAAATTCTTGATTTTTCCGCGTCCGATCGCCGAAATTCTTGATTTTTCCGCGTTCGATCGCCGAAATTCTTGAATTTTTTGCATCCGATCGCCGAAATTCTTGATTTTTCCGCGGTCGTCCGCCGAAATTCTTGTTTTTTTCGCGTCCGATCGCTGAAATTCATGATTTTTCTGCACCCGACTTCCGAAATTTATGATTTTACTGCGTCCGATCTACGAAATTCATGTTTTTTCCACACCCGATCGCCAAAATTCATGATTTTTCCGCACCCGACCGCCAAAATTTGATTTTTCCAATTTCGATCGATGAAATTCAGGATATTTCTGCGTCTGATCGCCAAAATTCATGATTTTTCGGCACCCGACGGCCGAAATTTATGATATTACCGCATCCGATCGATGAAATTCAGGATTTTTCCGCGTCCGATCGACTAAATTCAAGATTTTTTCGCGTCCGTTCAACGAAATTCATTATTTTTCCGCGCCCAATCGCCGAAATTCTTAATTTTTCCGCGTTCGATCGCCGAAATTCTTGATTTTTCCGCGTCCGATCGCCGAAACTTATGATTTTACTGCGTCCAATCTACGAAATTCATAATTTTTCCGCACCCGACCGCCAAAATTCATAATTTTTCCGCACCCGACTGTCAAAATTTATGATTTTTCCAGATCCGATCGATGAAATTCAGGATTTTTTTGCGTCTGATCGCCAAAATTCATGATTTTTGGGCACCCGACCGCCGAAATTTATGATTTTACCGCATCCGATCGACAAAATTCACGATTTTTCCGCACATGATCGCCGAAATTTGTGATTTTTACACATGCGATCGACGAAATTCATGATTTTTTCGAGCCAGATCGACGAATTTCGTGATTCTTTACGTACCCAATCGACGAAATTCACGATTTTCCGCATCCGATCGACGAAATTTATTATTTTTACGCTCCCGAAGGATGAAAATTCATGATTTTTATGCTCCCGAATGATGAAAATTCATGATTTTTATGCTCCCGAATGATGAAAATTCATTATTTTTATGCTCCCGAATGATGGGAATTCATGATTTTTACGCTTCCGAATGACAAAATTTGCAATTTTTTCTAGACTAATTGACAAAATACACATTTTCTGAATTTATGAAGATGTTAGCCTTTTTTGGTCTGCGAGCCACAGGTTGTGCATGTGTAATGTATATCATGTTGTGGGTGAATAACATGATTCACCCACATGTGAGAACATGTGAGTGAATACGAAACGTGGGTGGTACGAAAAAAGCATATTGTTCACGAATACCGTTAACAAGACAGGCAGCAAAGAAGTCATCATTTTTGGAGTGATAGGAAGCGGGAACGCTATTTTGCAGATAAATGTTATTACAAAGATATGAAAATACATCTCATGGAAGAAATGATGAATGTATTGAGAGTTGTTTAAATTGTGGATGAAAATTCATAAGTTTCATTGGTATTCATTTCAAAGAAAACATTATTTAGTATATAAACATGCCTATTTTATTATTGTCATATCTTAATTCTAGACAAATATATTTTTCTAAAAAAAAGTAGTTAGCTACACAAGTGCCTAAGCTTAGTGAGACTGATGTAGTTAGCTACATAAGCATGTTGTGTATAACTTTGCTGTTAACTTATTTTCAAATTTAAAATAGATTGAAAATTAGTATCTCATGTTTATGCAAAGCAATATAAATTAAAATATTTTTACTTAGTACATAAATTACTTTTTACTGTAAACTAACTATATATTTTTTAAATTAAATATTCAGTGACATAAATGTACTTACTGGCTACTAAATAAATTATTTTCACTCGCCACTAACTGGCTACTAAAAAAAAGCAACCTACCGGCCAGTGGCTACTAAACAAAATTCCTTATTCTCACCTTTACTTTCAGTATAGAAATGGAAATTTTGAAACTAATACTCATGCTTAATTTTTCCTTTTGAAAAAGTACCACATATTATAGCAGTATTTGAATGTCCAAATATAGGGGTATTTGAATGGGAAAATAACACTTGCTTGTGAAAATATTACACTTGCAGCATTTGGGAGAGCAGGACGAGGAAGAGGCATTTTGTGTGCTTAAAAAATACTTTATGCATCCTTAAAATGCTGAATTGATATCGCACTATAAAAAGGTTTCTACTGAAAAATGACGTCAAAAATAGCGATTAGTAGCCTTAAATTGCTAAAATAATTGAGTAAATTTACTTTTCTCAGCACACTCATGATTTGCAAATTTCTCATCATAGTTAGCGATCAAGACAAATTAAGTTTCCACAGTTGAAAGAAATCCTTCGGGGATTGTAATCCTGCAAGCGACAGGATTTTTCTACCAGCATTTTATAATATAAAAAAACCTACAAAAGTTTTTGAATAGTAATCATCGCTTTATTTAATGATCAATTTTTCCGTGATTAAATAAAACAATTTTTTTTATTTAAAATACATACCAGAATTTCCTAATAGTTATTTAATTACGGAAAGGTTGTCATTAAATAAAGGTAACCGAAAATTTTGGTAGGTATTTTGAATGAAAAAAAGGTTGCCGCGCGATCACAGCTTCCAGAATTGCAATCCAGATGTGTCATCGGGGATGTATTTATTCCTCGAAAAGTTATGCTTTCCAGTCAACAACAAAAGCCACACAAAACGTTTTTACCTTCTAATATTTATCTCTCTGTTTTATAAAGTTTTTTTCAAAAAGCATGTGGTTTCAATTATGTCCATTCAGGGACGGCTTTAAAAGGGCGCAAGGACCCCTGAGTACTACAACGGAGGATACGCAAAATATTTGGTCTGAGATTAAGATCTAAAAAATACCATGCTAAAAACCGATGAAAAAAATCTCTCTCAGGGCGCGGGAGTATCACATGGTAGTAGTCACGGCGTGCCAGGGCTATAAAAACTTTCCCTAGATGCCCATTTTCTATCCTCAATCGTATGCAAACACGTCCGCTTTGGTTTCCAATTCTGAAAATTCCTTCGATGTATGTATCTTCAATTTCTTTATGATAGTAAAAATACCTCTCTTTTGCTATCTGTCTGTTAGTTGATAACTATCCCTAAGCATATTCTCGAAATTTAGTACACTAATCAGAGTATATGTGTGTGGAAAAATATTGGAACGGCTTAGGGGCGCGAAATTTTCCCTGACTGAGGGCGCACCGGCCCTCGGGCCGATGGGCCGGCGGGCCAGTCCAAGCCTGGGTGCAGGAGCGAAAAACGTTCTAAAATTGAGATCTTTTTTATACTGAAGGTGCTGGAAATTTGAAATTTGGCGTTGTAGTTACTTATAACATGTAAATGCTCTCTAAGAACAAAATAAAAAAAAAATCGAAATTTAAAAGGGTGAAATGAGCGAAAAGCGTTCTAAAAACATTCTAAATTACAATTTCTATGGAATCTCTGGAACTACCGAACCGATTTCAAAAGTGATGGTGGCAAATGGATGGTGACAACCCCTGCTCCAACATAGGATATATTTTTTGTGGGTGCCACTATCCCCAGGGGGGTGCAGGAGTGAAAAACGTTCTAAAATTGCGATTTTGTTTATATTGAAGGAGTTAGAAATTTGAAATTTGGCATTGTAGTTACGTATAAGATGTAAATGCTCTCTAAGAATAAATTTAAAAAAAAAAAATCGAAATTTAAAAGTGTGAAATGAGCGAAAAGCGTTCTAAAAACATTCTAAATTACAATTTCTATGGAACCTCTGGCACTACCGAACCGATTTCAAAAGTGATGGTGGCAAATGGATGGTGACAACCCCTGCTCCAACATAGGCTATATTTTATGTCGGTGTCACTAACTCCAGGGGGGGTGCAGGAGCGAAAAACGTTCTAAAATTGCAATTTTTTTTATACTGAATGAGCTAGAAATTTGAAATTTGGCATTGTAGTTACTTATAAGATGTAAATGCTCTCTAAAAACAAAATAAAAAAAATTCGAAATTTAAAAGGGTGAAATGAGTGAAAAGCGTCTAAAACCATTCTAAATTTCAATTTCTATGGACTCTCTAGAACTACCGAACCGATTTCAAAAGTGATGGTGGCAAATTGATGGTGACAACCCCTGCTTCAACATAGGCTATATTTTATGTCGGTGTCACTAACCCCAGGGGGGTGTATAGGAGCGAAAAATGTTCTAAAATTGCGGGGTTTTTTTATACTGAAGGAGCTAGAAATATGAAATTTGGCATTGTAGTTACTTATAAGATAGAAATGCTCTCTAAAAACAAAATAAAAAAAAAATCGTCATTTAAAAGGGTGAAATGAGCGCAAAGCGTTCTAAAAACATTCTAAATTACAATTTCTATGGAATCTCTAGAACTACCGAACCGATTTCAAAAGTGATGGTGCCAAATTCTTGGTGACAGTCCCTGTTGCAACAGCCTCTTTAATAAAAAACTATGCGTTTCTGACGACTGGGTTTTTCGATAATTGTTGCCACAGATTAATCTCGGAAAATGAAACATTTGAAGTTACTGAAAAAAAATAGTAGCTCGAAAAGTATTTGGCAGAAAAATGTTAGGCAAACTGCGTTTAAAAGGTAAAAAATTGTATTTTTCTTGATATAAATTTCAAATCTAATGATTATGCCATTTTTCAAATATTGAATTTGTAAAATTACCAAATTTCACAATGGAGTACCATAGCGAAACCTTCATGCGTAAAAAGATAATGATAAGGGCGACGTGTCCTGGCGTGTGTATTGGCTTTAGCACGAGTCACAAATTATAGTAGCATAATTATTCTGTTAAAATAGAAAAGTGAATTATGAAATGTCAATATTTTGTTGGATTAAAAGTTCGTTATAAGAAATTGGCCAGCGTAGCGGGCGTAGCTTGCTAGTAGAGGATAAAACTTAATATTGTAAGAATCTAGATAGTTTGTAGAATTTTTTAACATTAAAATTAAAGGAAATAATACAAAAATTAAAATAATTATTCACACTCAGAAAAAATCAAAATATTAGAATAACTATTTACCTGGTTCAAAATTTTAAATAATATGTTTAAAAAGAAGGAAAAATAGTTATCCTTTAATATTTTGTAGCATCACCTTTACATTTTATAACAGCACGAACTCGCTTTACCAAGCTAGCTAGAAGTGGTTTACAATGTTTTCTGCCCAGACATGACCATGTCGACTTAGTGCTGGAAAGAAGCTCAACTTTGTTTTTTAGAGCAATATCTATTGTGCCATAAATGCTTATTTTATGCAATCTTCTGAACCAATCAGGAAAATTTTGAACCTAATTTTTTGAACCACCTATTTTAGTATTCTTATATTTTGAATAATGAAAATAATAATATTCACTCAAAATTTAATATTTTACAGTTTTAATTTTCCTTAATAACATGCAAATGCATTAAAACATCCACCACTGTTTTTTTTTTCTTTTTCAATTGTACTACAGTGAAATAAAGCTAAATGCTATTCCAAATACAAATGGAATTAATTATTCTAATTTTTTGATTTGGAGCTGTATAACATTTCTATGAGAAAGGTTTTTTACAGTTATTATTAAATTATTATGTTAAATTACAGAAAAGTATCTTGAGTAAGTATTGATTATTTTTCTTTTCTTTTCAGATTTAATTTAAATTAAGTATTGGATATAGTTTTCTATTTTGAATTTTAAACTGAGATTTCAAATGCTCTAATAATTGTTTATATATAAAATTACACAACCATATTATAACAAAAATTTTATCTGTTACATTACTCATTTTTTCTAATACAAATATATTTATTTTATATTAAAACTATCCACAGTATTTTATTTGTTATTTATCCTGAATAACATATACTTAAGGAATTTACTACTACTAAAAAAGGTCTCGGATTATGACATGAAATGTGTTTATGCCAGTTGTTGCCGGTTAAAACCACTTTCAGCCACTGGCACGGCAGAAACCCAGCCCTGATATAAAGCCAAGCTGTGTTTAAGCCGTCAAAAACCAGTTTTTGACGTGACATAGGTTTAAACTGCGTTTTAACCGTCACAAACACCAATATTTAAATATGCTCATAGCGACTAGAACAAAACATTTGCTGTTAGTATAGCAAAATAACAACATTGCTTCTATTTAATGATAGTGCTGTGAGATCTTGAAGCTTTCCCAGCTTGTAAATATAGGCTCTTGCCCAAAAACAGTTCCCACGCCTCGAGTTAGACCACCGACGCAGGTTCGGAACATCAAAGCACTGTTCGATCTTTTCCTGGTGACAAGTGACTCTGCTAAGTTGAAAAAGCCAGACTCATAGGCGACATGGCATGACACTTAAATGGATGACCCAGACCCCCCAGATCGTCACGGTTGCAACCTTGCTTCCCAGAGCAATCGAGATGATGAAACCGCCGTGACCCAATAGAGGTGTAAGTCGCCTATGATAGGGCTAAATGACGGAGGTCACCGCCCATGCCGCCCCCCCCCCCGACCGTCAGGAGGACTTTGGAGGAATTGGCCGGAGAGAGGATTCGGTGCTAGAGATCCGAAGAGAGAGGAGTTTCCTCTCTGCTGGGAAGAAGTGAGAATTCTGTGTGGAGAAAAGGGTTTTTACTCCCTGCCTCTGAAGGAAGACGACTTCGGTTGTCGCGTGAGAAGGAGAACAGCGACTCAGCGCTGCGAAGTGAAAGTGAGGGGTACCTTTAGTATTACCATGATGTAAATGAATAGAGACTGTTTTACACAAACTCTAGACCGTCTAAAGACTCTGATGAAAACTCAACCCATGAACTTTGAGAGTAAAAGAATATTCATTGATTCATCACTATTGTAATTTTCCAGTGAATAAATTTCTTCTGGTTTTAAATAAGAAATCTGTCTCCCGTGTTACTACGCTACCGAAATAGAGAGATCCCGCTCGGAACACAGGAGTTATGACAGAAATGGTGGCAGCGGTGGGATCTAGTTTAGCAGAGTGAGGACGTGACGGAAACAGCGAGTGCAGCTGAAACCAGAGTGGATTAAACAGACTCTACACCCGCCAGTTTGGGCAGGGCCGGACAGCCGAGACGCACAGCCGGACTCTACACCCGCCAGTTTGGGCAGGGCAGGACAGCCAGACTCTACACCCGCCACCTTGGGCAGGGATAGACGGACGAGTAGCGCAGCCGGATAACAACCGCCAATTTTGAGCAGAGACGGACAATCGAGCCGAGAGAAACTACACCCAGGTAAGCACTGTTTTGATTCCAATAGAGGCTTTGAGGTGTTGTAACAATGATATGGGCAGAAAGTGTAATTTAACTTGTTTGTAAACTCTTAAATATATGAAATTTTAAAATATTAAGGTCAGGAAAATTTTTTAGAGATAGTAAATTAAAATTGTTGTGAAACTAAGTTATTTATGTCTCAAGAAAGTAAATTTCTGTAATTGTCAAAATTTTTAGAAAGAGTGAACTCTGAAAATTTTAGGCCATGGAATTGTTAATATTTTCATGAAAAAAAAGGGAAAGAAAATCCCGTTTCTAACTAAATAAAATTTAAGTGCAGTAAATTTAATATTTGAATATTTCCTATGAGTTCACGCATATTGTGAAAGAAATTTTCAGGTACCAAGCATGTCACATGTGGAATTGGGTTTTACCGGAACTCAAAATTGCGAGAATTTAATGAGTAAATTAGCAGTTAATTTATCTGTCAAAATTTTATGAATTCATGTATATTGATTGTATTTTGTGTCGAGTAGAAACTACTGTATTTATTTTTATGTTGTTTTGGGGGTGAAAAAAATTGTGTATTTTTTATTGTATTTATGTGCGGGAAAGTGGAATTAAATTGTGTTAGAATTTAAAATTAGTGATTATGGCAGGCATATCCGGATTTCGAAAATGCGATCTGCAAACCCTTGCGATAGAATTTGAAGTAGAGGTTTTGTCAAATGATACAATTCCTAAATTGGTCAAAAAGATAACGGAGGCCCCCGATTATGATGAGACTATGGCGTTAAACCAATTAAAGTTGATTGAAGAAGACCGTGTAGAGAGATCGAAATTGGAAAAAGATAAAATTGAGAAAGAACATGAGCTCGCGAGAATTAGGGCTGAACGGGAAAATGATACTTTAACGTTATCATCTAGTCAAATAGAAAGGGAACCTAAAATTCTGTTAAAAAATGTGTTACCTAAATTTGAAATGGGAAAATCGGAGATTTCCTTATATCTCAACTTATTTGAGAGGCAGGCATTAAAAGCGCAATTAGATAAGTCGCAATGGGTAACAAATTTGCTAGGTTTGCTTCCTATAGAATTGACAGAAGTTATTCTTAGAGAACCACCAGACGAAACGGACAATTTTGATTTTGTGAAGGGTTAATTACTCGAAAGGTTTAAAATTAGTGCAGAAGACTTCAGAATCAAATTCGTAACAACACCAAGGTCCGAAGAAAAAAATTGGAAAGATTTTTCGTATGAAATTACGAATTATTTCGACCAATGGTTAAGCGGTATTCAGGTGTCTGAATTTAGTCAATTTAGGGACCTGATAATTACTGACCAGATCAAACGGAAGGTGCCCTCCGAAATTAGACAGCATTTTATTGACTCATGGAGTACAATAATTACGCCATTGGATCTGACCCAAAAACTTGATCATTATGAGGCGGTCAGAAGAACGGAGAGAAAACAAGCTCCCCCTAAAAACACAAATAATGGAAAATCGTTTGAGAGGACTAGATTCATCGAGAAACCGAAAGTGGAACAGAAAGGGCTTGAAGTAAAAAGAAACTGGCGTGATCGGGATGAACAAAAAAATAGGGACGAGATTTTTGAACGGAGAAGAGGTATGTCCTGTTTTATTTGTAATAGCCCCGACCATCTCCGATACTCTTGCCCAGAACTAAAAAGGATAAATGATAACCCGAAATAGTGTGTCAACTGGCAGACTTGAACGATTTAGATGAGAGTTTCGATCCCTATCTAAGCGAAGGGATGGTAAATGGGAAAAAAATGAAGATATTTAGGGATACGGGCAGTTCGTTGGACTTACTTAGTGCAAATGACGTAACCAAGGAACAGTATACGGGAGAGGTAGTGAGAGTAAGACAACCTCTTGATAATAAACTAAAATGTCTACCCCTCGTAGAAATAAGACTTCAAACAGATGTGAATGACCTTTTAATCAAAGCCGCAGTGGTAGATAAGAATACCGAAATGTCTTATTATTTATTAGGGAACAGAACGCAAAATTTGTTAGACAAATTTAAAGCGAAACTGCCTATTAGCCTTGGGAATTTGACGCAACAGAAAAATCGTGAAGAGGACAATTCAATTCCCCCTAAACCCACAAACTTGTTAGCTTCGGATTACGACAATAATCCGAACGGTAAACTTCCTACGGAAAAAGAAAGGAAAAGAGGAATTGAATTACCCCCCAAATCTGAGAAGTCAGAAACGACTAACATGGATAGTCAGAAAAGAAAGGGTTTTGATACTATACTCCCCTACAGTCTAAGCGGGAAAGAAAAGCATTGTGAATCTCCCCCTAGAACAATTTTAGCTAGAGAAAAAGTCTTTCTATTTTCAGGGGAAAGTACAAAGGGAAGAAGTAAAAAGGGTCTAGCGAGGTCCCTGAAAGAAGGATCTTGGGAGAAGCGAGTAGCTGACCGGTTATTAGTTGCTTTTAAAAGACGCTTATTCAGAGAACTCGCCTTATACAAATCCCGTTACAAGGTTAGTTCGCAAAAAGAAATAGGGCGCGTCGTAACTGACCCTATTCAAATAGTATGGCCTTCTGAAAAAGAGCTGGGACATTTAAAGTCACGTCCCGAGAAAAAGGGAAAAGAGTTGAAAATACCTAATTCCAATGCGAAAGTTATGGATAATTTGTTCCAGGATAGGGAGTCAGGTAGTGTTAAGACAGGCGTAAGTGAAAAGAGAATAGAAAACGTAATGAAAAATTCCAAAGGGAATGATAGGTGTGAGATTGTCACAAAGGGGTGTTCATCTTTAGAGAAAAATGAAATCCGGGAATTTAAGGATGAGGGACAAAATAAAGACACCGTCTTAGAGGCAAAAATTAAGTTTAAGTCTTCGGGAAAGAAGTCCTCAAAAAGGGTGAACCGGTATCGCGCGTTAGGAAGAAAGCAAAAGAAATTCTTCGAATCTAATTGTTTAGAAACCTCGGGTTTCCTATCGCCGCAAAACAAAACTGAAGTCAGCGACGTTAAACAGTGGGAAAACAACGCCGAAAAGAATTTCCGATTAATTAGAGATTTGGGGAAAATGCAGGAAGATCGCCGATCGATTGGTTACCGCCCCGGAAGACGCAAATCCACGGACTGACTGCTTGAGTCGTGTAGGTTGATTTTCTGTTTAACGACGTGTATATAAATCTCTAATTCATTTATTTATGTAATTGTATTGTTTTAATTGTGTAATGGAATTTATGTGTTTATGATAATATATTCAGGAATGTAATGTACAATTAGTGTCAGTAAGTACCCATATCTGAGCCTCTGTTGTGATCGAAACAGGTGTTTAGGGTGCTCCAGTATAGATTTTTCCCTACTATGAAAAATCTCTCCGAGGTGTGCGGTGATGCTGTGAGATCTTGAAGCTTTCCCAGCTAGTAAATATAGGCTCTCGCCCAAAAACAGTTCCCATGCCTCCAGTTAGACCACTGACGCAGGTTCGGAACATCAAAGCACTGTTCGATCTTTTCCTGGTGACAAGTGAGTCTGCTAAGTTGAAAAGGCCAGACTCATAGGCGACATGGCATGACACTTAAATGGATGACCCAGACCCCCCAGATCGTCACGGTTTCAACCTTGCTTCCCAGAGCAATCGAGATGATGAAACCGCCGTGACCCAATAGAGGTGTAAGTCGCCTATGATAGGGCTAAATGACGGAGGTCACCGCCCATGCCCCCCCCCCCGACCGTCAGGACTTTGGAGGAATTGGCCGGAGAGAGGATTCGGTGCTAGAGATCCGAAGAGAGAGGAGTTTCCTCTCTGCTGGGAAGAAGTGAGAATTCTGTTTGGAGAAAAGGGTTTTTACTCCCTGCATCTGAAGGAAGACGACTTCGGTTGTCGCGTGAGAAGGAGAACAGCGACTCAGCGCTGCGAAGTGAAAGTGAGGGGTACCTTTAGTATTACCATGATGTAAATGAATAGAGACTGTTTTACACAAACTCTAGACCGTCTAAAGACTCTGATGAAAACTCAACCCATGAACTTTGAGAGTAAAAGAATATTCATTGATTCATCACTATTGTAATTTTCCAGTGAATAAATTTCTTCTGGTTTTAAATAAGAAATCTGTCTCCCGTGTTACTACGCTACCGAAATAGAGAGATCCCGCTCGGAACACAGGAGTTATGACAGTGCACTTTAGTTTTAGTATTTATTGTACTGTAATCAAATATTAAATTATATATTTTTTTCTTTAAGACTAAAATTACCAAATTTTTTATGTTGAGTTTTGGAAATATTTTCTCTGCAGCATAAATAATCTTTTTTTTTTTTTTTTTTTGGGGGGGGGGGATGCGGGGTGATATAGAGAAACAGCAATAAAAATAAAATATATTTTATAAATGAGGAAATAATTTAATGATGGGTTATCCAAAAAATGTTTGTTATTGACTGACAATCAACTCATACGGATAAAATTATCTTATTTAAGGATTTTATTTATTTATATCTCTCTTGAAATTACGGTCAAATGATAAATTCACCATACCAGTAAGAAAAAAAAATAGTTAACTTGGTTCAAAACCTGTTCCAAAAGTCAGTGTCCTAATAATAAAAAGAAAACTGCAAGTAAAATCGAAATATTAAAAAAATGGCCTTTGTAGAGATCAATGTTAGCTATCCAACGCCAAAAAAAAAAAATAATAATCAGGGATCTGTTTAGGAAAAAATTGGGTCCTTTAAAGGACTCTTCACAAAGTTTTTCATTTCAAAACAGGACCCTTCACAAAACTCTTTGTCTTAAAAATAGGTTTTTCACAACATTTTTCAATCTTTAAACTGGACATTTCACAAATTAATCATTTAAAAGTAAAATCTGACCTGTCACTTTTACATATATAAAGAAAATATATGTATTTTACATCCATATATCTTAATAAAATGCATAAACAAGAACCTGGATATAACGACCATTTCAAATTGACAAAATTATGATTAGATTTTTCACAAATATAAAAAAACTGTTCACAATTTCACAAAAACAGGACCCTGGGAAAAAAGTCTGGACAGATCCCTGATAATAATAATAATAATAAAACATTTAAAATTTTTGAAATATTAAATAAAATATCAACTAAATATTAAACAAAATTTCTACTATCGAATTGACATTGAGGGGGTGTTTTAATTTTACTTTGAAAAAATTCATTTTAAAGTATGAAGTTTCAAACAAGATATTAAAAAAAAAAAATTCTCCTGTAGGATTAACATTAGCAGACGGGTGTTTTCACATTAGTGAAGTAGCTCCTTAAGCAAGCCCATCCATAAGAACATAGTAGGGGGGAAACAAGAAAAATTGGTTTTGTTGCAATAGCAATACTGTTTTGTACTCAAAGGTAATCTTTGAATTTGCTCTATCTTAAGGAAAGTAAATACTCTCATTAGATACCAATTGTCATAGATTATTTTCTGCTTCTAGCCATGAAAAAAATCTAAACAATTTATTTATCTCTGCAAAATTTAGATTAAACCTACCTAGTTTTGATGATTACAAATAATTAAGGATTTATTAACTGTTCATCTTAAAGGCATACGTTAATGATAAACTAAAACATTAAATAAGAGTTAGGTAATTTTTATTCACAATCTTGAAAAAAAAAAAATTATCATGCAACAATCTATTTGCAGTTTACCATATACTATGCAAATAGATCACAAGAATGTATTTGTGCAGTTTATACCCCACAGTTTTAATGTATTTGAGTTTTATTTAGAATTTATTGATTAAAGTCTATCTAACTCTGCTAAATAATTCTTCTATTGTTTTATTAAAACTAGGTTTTTGACATAAAGGTTTTTAACACGATGGTTTTAACCATGGCATGTCAATAACATGCCAACCCTGATATAAAGCTTATCTATGTGTAATTATATCTATAAAAAAATTATTAACTACGTGTCATATTAATAAAATAGTTGTAATTTTTGTTTCTTTTATTTTTCTATTTCTGTAGGTTATTGCATACTACTTTAGGGCAAACACTTCATCAAAAGATTGGTTCAAAGACACATTTTTTTCATATTATTGATGAAGTGACTGCTTGTGGTCTAAAAATTATATCATCTGTTTGTGATCAAGGTATCTTTTATGCTTATTTTTTATGCTTGAGTTTTATTTATTTTTTAACTAGCTGTTACCCGAGACTTCGTTCACGTAACAATAAAAGAAAAATAAATGTACTGATCAAGCAAAATATTTCACTCCCGGTAATTAAAAACGTAAATAATTAACTAACTCTTTATCACATTTCATAGAAGAAAATACGATATTTCTTCGTTATAGGAGCCTTGACATAAATCAGTTTAAAAAAGGTAAAATTTTGTGCTAAAACGGCGAAAAGGAAACTGCAACCAATGGAAAAAGGAAGGCCAAATAAAATCGTGTAAATCGACGAATTGGGTAAAAAGAAATGTCAATTTTACCTGATAAACCATTTTGCTTTTAACGAATTTGAGAAACGTTTTAACAGCCATCATTTAAAAATAATTCATTGGAAATAGTATATGCTTTTTCTTTAAATTCAATTCTTGTGAATAGAGAGGAATAATTCTACACCTAAATGCAAGAAGCTTCAATTGCAAAGCTTTTTGCAGCCCAAAATTACATGCAACGTAACACTTAAATTGCAAAGCTTTTTGCAACCCAAAATTATATGTAAATATTACTCTTGCATGAATTTTTCATTGCAAATTAACATTTATTACGGTTCAAATAAAAATTTATTTGGGTGCAAATTACATGTAAATGTTACGTTTGCATGTAATTTGGGGTTGCAAAAAGCTTTGCAATTGCAAGTGTTACGTTTGCATGTAGCCGCAAATTTGTGCCCTTGGTTTAATCTATAGCTGAAACAAATCTTGCTTTCTTGACAATATGCTGATTTTTGCTCTGCAGAATAAATTGATTCATAAAGTTTGAATATGTGGAAATATGTTTTTATTTTTCGGAAATTTTACTGTCATCAAGATTTTTTTTCCCCAAGTATTCAAATTGAAAATAAAATTTTTTTTTTTCAGTTTTAATTAGAAAATGGCATAAAAATATATTAATCCGTTTTATTTCTCCTTTTTTATCCACAAAAATGGAGTAATTTAAGTACCATTTGTAGAGAAATTTCGTTAAAATTTACAAAAAAAATATTAATATCTCGGAATCTAATTCAAAATTTTAAATTATCAGAGTTTATATGGCATCCTCGAATCAATGATAACCGGTGTTAAGTAAATCGCTTTGCATTAAGAGGAGTAGTTGCGAAATACACACAGTCAGATTTTAACTTAATAGACTTGTGTTCAATTTTCTTTTCCTAATAATCTTACTGATGCTTGTATTATTAATCACAGAATTCAGAGAATAAATAGAGATGAAATGCTCATGTTTGGCGTGATGCTGAAAATGCAACCTAACAGTCGGCCCAAACAACTGGCGGCTTGCTTTGAAAACCTCTCCCCGTCCAATGAATCCAAGTCATTGTTCCACGTGCAGCCTCTCTCCAACCAATGAAGTCAGCCCTTGGGCCTAATGATTTGAGCGATAACCAGCTTCATATTGCAAACCGATTTTACGGTTCATTACCTATCTATTCTTTCACTGTACTCAGTGATTATTAATGTATGAAATTGATACACGCTCCATTTGAAACATATTTAAAAAATCCCGCTTTATTATGACGTCACTTTGATCCCTGAGAAATCTCTTTTCAATGATATAATTCTTGATAATTTTTTTTTTCCTGGCAATAATGACGTGAATTTTAGCAGAAAACTCACATCTGTTTGTAACTGATATTCAAGCTTATTATTAATCAGTATTAAATAAAGTATTTCAGTTATTCATCTTAAAAATGACGTCCATTATGTATATACTTTCATTATACACTGATAGTCATGCTCTTTGTAATATTACAAATATTTGAAAATACATGTTTTATTTATGACGTCATATTTGTTCAAGCCAAGAAGGATCATTTCATAGTTCCATGGTTCAAGCGAAATCTTTTTCTTAATAATATAATTATTGTTAATTCTTCTTTCTAATTATAACGCAGTTTTTGACAGAAAAAAGATCTTTTTAATGTAACCGATATTCATACTTCATGTATAATAACAAATACTCCATATTGTTGTTTCAAATATCACAGAAATTCATCTTCTTTTGAATTATTTTCATTTTTCACGTGAAAATTGCTCAATTGAAACTTAATTGTTGAGCAAAAAATATTTTTCCGCATTTTTATTTATTGGCAACGATCAAAGCCCTAGCAACTATGAAGTAAAATGGTTAAATTTTATCTAAAAATGTCCATTGATTCTCTATGAAAATAATCAAATTTTGAATTAAGAAAAGTATTTGAATAAAATAAACAAAAACCAGTCTATGTTCGTTTCCGGGTTATAATCCTCCTATATGCAAAGATACAGGGCCATTAATTTCTCCATTTTGACGATGGCTTCAGCCTAACATTTGCACACAATCAGATTTATAATATTATTAGGATTAGGATTTTATATGTCAGTTGTAATAATCCATAATCATGGCTTAAGAAATTTCGGAAAATCTTATCAGCCAACCATTTATATTGAGAAACTGCCCGGCCCGAGATAATTACAATCTCAGGGAAAGGCGTTAACCCCCTCCCTCCCCATACCCGTAAATATAAGGAATAGTTTGTTCAAGAGAACCACCGTCACCTACATTAACACGATCATTAAAAAAAGAATTACATTTTTCTGATAATTAGAACATAACGAAGACGCTACGCTAAAATAGCCGGCAGATGACACCCCCTTCCCGACCTCAATTTCAAATCTATATCTTAATTAGTTACCTAAATTTTTGTTCATTAGTAAAATTTGGCAATTATTTCCTTTCATTTTCGCAAACTAAATGAGAGGGATCGGCCAGAGAAACAGATCTCTTTGTAGTTCAGTTTTTAATGAAAGCAGATCCCTGTCTGAACTTTCTCGGATTTATTTCACTGGCGCCAGCAGATTTTTAGCAGTTTTTTGCATAAATTAAGAAAAATTACCGGCCGAATTCTTCAAAAATAGCATAGACGGATGCAGAATTTTTTTTTACATATGCTCAGAAATTTTAAAATTGATATCTTAATTAGTTTTCTTAAAATTCGCTAATTAGTAAAATAATTTCGAATTAGTTCATTTCCGCTTGCAAACGATTCGTTTCTTTCGCCATTTTGATTTAAAATATGTCTTTTTAGAAGCGATGGTTAATGAGAATCTAATTAATATCTAGGCTAATTATCAAAATATTGAAATTCTGAGGCTCAGGTGCACATGGCCAGACTTTGGACTATCTACACCTAAATTTACAGACTTCTAGGTGCGCTAGATTTTCTTAGCCATCGCCAACAGACACACACACAGACAGACACACAGAGCGAAACTTTCTTTTATTAGTATAGATATATACACTGGAGGAAAGGTTAGTATAGGATAGAACTTACAAGGAAGGTCTCCATAAGTGCATACTAAGAAAATTTTGAAAAAAATATAGATTGTTCTTGTCATAAGGACATGTTTGTCTATAAAAAAAATTCTTGCAGAACCACAATATAGCATCCGTAAAAAAAATAATAAAAATTTCATTTTTGTGGTGATTTATTGTCAGACACATTGAAATTGGCGACACAATGATACCTAAAAATATATGCTTTTATGAAAAATGCTTTATAAGGAAACACTTTTTCTACTCTTCATACTTAACTACTTTAAGTTTAACTTAAATATAATTTTATGCATATTTTTGTGATATACTTTTATATCTGTATATATAATGAAATTTAACGATAATGTTACACAGTTTAGAACAAAATTGAAATTCATTATGCTGACATTTTCTCAGAGCTTGTTAACTTCTCTCAAACATAACCGGGGATCCATTGATATATTGATAAAATTGCCATACACCATTGTAAGTATTGCATGTTGTCTAAAATATTTTTTTTCTTTTTATTCACAGCACCAAACAATTGAGCTCTATACAGAAGTTTGAATTTCACATGTGAAAATCCATTTTTCTACAGAAATGAACAGAAAATTTTTGCAATGTAGGATGTGCCTCATTTGGTGAAGTCAATTCGAAATAATTTGCAAAAATATGATGTGACATTCACAAATTTAAAAACGAACACTCAGAAAAAAGCTTCTTGGCTGGATATTGATAAATTCTTTATCATGGATTCTGCTCATAAATACAGAATTGCTCCTAAACTCAGGAAATTGCATCTTTCATGTAAAGGTTTAGATCACATGAAAGTGAGCCTTGCAACCCAAGTCTTCAGCCATTCTGTTGCTGCAGGTTTATGTTATTTGCATTCAAGAGAGCCAAATGGAACTGCTCTCAACACTGCTGAATTTGTGGGGGAAATGGACAAAATATTTGATAGTTTGAACTCTAAATCCCTCTTCTCACCTAAGAAATATGCTTGTGCAGTAACAAATGAATCAGATCATATATCCAAATGGAAAAAAATGGGCTCAGTGGATTAAAACATGGCAATTTTTTCATCGTGAAGAGAAAGATGGTAAAGCTGGTAAAAATGTCACATTGCCATGCCAAAATGGATTAATTATGAGTCTAAATGCAGCTATTGGAATATGGGAAGAACTTAAGGAGAAAATATCTTTCTTGATGACAGCTAGACTTAATCAAGATTGTCTAGAAAACGTGTTTTCTTCAGTAAGAAGATCTGTAGGATTTAGAGATAATCCAAATACTAGAGAATTTCGTAGTTCTATACAGAATGTAATAATAAATAATTTTATGAAAAACAGTAATTAAAAAAATTGTGAAGATGATTCGGATGTTAATCTTCTTGATGTAAGCAAGAGCAGTGTTCAATCTTTGATGTGCTATACTGAAGATGATGATGATGTGGAAAATGAATTGAAGAATATTGTTCAGGAGGAAGTACCGTCTGTTAATGATGTAGAAAGAAATGTTTTAGGGTATATATCTGGTGTATTGACAAGATCACTTTTCAAAAAGTCACCTTGTGAAGAGTGCAAGAGCTTATTAATTGGTCCAAAACTTCTAGATGCTAATAAATTACTGATATACAGGGTGATCAGAAAGTGAGTATACATTTGAAAAATTAATAATTCACGGAATAATGTAGGTAGAGAGGTAAAAATTGACACACATGCTTGGAATGACATGAGGTTTTATCGTATCCACAAAAAAGTTCATAAAATGGCCGACAGATGGCGCTTCGTGTGATAAGAAAAGCAACAATTAGCATAACAAATTATGACAAAGCAAAGACGATGTTCTTCAGAACGAATGCTCAACATGTCCACCGTCATCCCGTAACAACAGCTGTAGCCGAGGGACAATGTTGTGCACAGCACTGTGCCGCATATCTGTAGTTATGGTGAGAAATTGGCGTTGGATGTTGTCTTTTAGCATGCCTATTGATGGCGGATTCCTCATTTTGATAGTAGAGCTTCACTAACATTGCCTTTTCTGGTAACGTCAACATGCTGCGATTGTTGGTGCATCTGATTCTCTCTCTCATTACAGTTTCTTTTATACACGATTCTCAGGCAGAGTCACTGACGTTTTGCTGTCCAGTGCCATCTGTCAGTCTTTTTTTTTTTAACTTTTTTTTGGTGTGGTTACAATAAAACCCCATGTTATTCCAAGTATGTGTGTCAATTTTTACCTCTCTACCTACATTATTCTGTGAATTATTAATTTTTCAAATGTATACTCACTTTCTGATCACCCTGTATTTTAAAGAATATAAAGAATCTCCTTATGGCTTGAATTGGCCTACAGATGCATACCTTGATTATTTGATACAGTTGAGTAACGTGTTTCACAGCAATATAAAGCACTACTTCAAGAAACCAAACATTCGAAGGAATTTATGTAAATTACTTGAAGGTGTTAGTTTTGAATTCTTTGACCATCACCAGCATCAAAATGATGTAAAACGGTTTCTTGTGCATTCATTTGTAACGATGATGATTAAGCACACAATTAAAGTTGCAAATGATGACAATTGTAAACACGATAAAGCTAACACCAAAAAATTGAAACATGTCCAACATTTATAGAACAAATTTTAGAACTCGTGAGGAAATGTGCGGAATGCTCTTGAACTTTGAGGATGTAAAAAACATGTTTGATTTCATGTTTTTCAGTGAAGATTTTGTCGAGGACAATTGGGAGGGGTAGTAATGAAATAATATTTTTGGCGTCCAAGTAACAGAAAATGGTAAAGATGATCTGTCACTGTAGCAATTGACTATGTAGGTCCTGTTCAGCATTTGTGTAAGCATAGCACTTATATATTCATGAAGATGTTAACGTTTCTGCAAAAATTTCAAACATTTTTTTTAAATTATTATTATTAGCATAGAGAATTTTCAGCCAAATTTAACACCACTTTCCAAAAACTTGACAAAAAATCGTAGAAATAGTGTAGTGTGGTTAAAATAATAATATATTGAAAATTTGATGAGATAGAAGTATTTTTATGAAATAAATTTTAACTGTGCATGCACGAACCGCAGCTAAGATATTTTTTTTTGTCATGATTTGGTAGTTAATACTATAGGGCAACTCATATAAAAAGACCAGTAAAATATCGTGAAAACTCAAAGTTACAGAAATAATTGAAAAATTGACAACATCCCATAGTATTATATAGGATTTCCTCATCCATTTTTAACACTTTCCAACCTAGTTGAAAAGTGTTTATGACTTCGGTTTGTCTGCCGTATGGCCGTCTGTCCGTACTCTAACTCCCGTAAATATGCTCGGATTGCCCTGCAATTTTTATATGTTATTGTCGTTATTTATAGCATGTTCCCTATTTCAACTGAAGTGAGTAGCACTTATAGTTTTTTTTACAGGGACACTCAAAAGAATTCCGTTACATGACGGTCTATGGGGAAAAAGCATTTGAGGTTTATTTTAATGATGTTAAACAATTTCAAACACATATAAATAGATATATATCATTAAGGTGCATTACAAGAAGCTTAATATGGAATAGGGTGTGCATAGCACTTATAGTTACTTTACAGGGACAGTCAAAAGAATTCCGTTACATTACGTCTATGGAGAAAAATCGTCTGCGGTTTATTTAAATAATGGTTCACTATTTTAAACGCATTGAAATTTATATATATCACTAAGGTACATTACAAGAGGCTTACTGCTGAATATTGTGTGTATAGCAGTCATCGTTCATTTACAGGAAAGCAGTGTTAAATTTGGCTGAAAACTCTGCATGCTATTAAAAAAAAAAAAAAAAAAAAAAAAAAAAAAAAAAAAAAAAAAAAACTTTTGAATTTTTTACAGAAACATTAACATCTTCACGAATGTCGTGCTATGCTTACACAAATGCTGAACAGGACCTACATAGTCATTTGCTACAGTGACAGATCATTTTTAGCATTTTCTGTTACTTGGGTGATCGAAAATATTATTTTATTATTAAAATTATTATTTCTCGCCCCTAATTGTCCTTGCGACAAAAACTTCACTGAAAAACATGAAGTCAAACATGTTCTTTACATCCTCAAAGTTCAAGGGCATTTCGGGCATTTCCTTACGAGTTTCAGTAAGATATTCGACGAAATGTCTGAAATTGATCACTGCCCTTTAATTTCTGTATACCATTGTAGTTGTTTCGTATAGATCTGAAGCAAGTTTAACTGCTTTCATCTGTCATGTTTCATTGTCACTAAGTTCTTACAGGTAATTATTTTTTAGGTATATTGCTTTTCTAGTTTGTTATACAGTACTTGAAGTTGGCTATATTTTCATGCTTTAATAATGCAAATGTTTTAAATATTTAAAAAATAATAATGCTGATTTTTTAAAATTATTTTAAGGATTATCTGACCAAAAAAAAGAAAATGGGATTTGCATACATGGAAAAATATGTAAGATATAAGGTAACAATCGTTCATTTGTTAAGATATGTGACATGTTATGAATATTCATGTAAGGCTTCTAAACACTTTTCGGCCATTGATTTTGAATACTATTTAATTATCTTTTTTTCTTTCTTAGATTTTATTATTTCATTCAATATACCGTTCTAGCCTTTTGAAAATAAAAATGCTATATTTATAAGGTAATTCTTATTTATATTTCATTAAAAAATGAAATAAAATAAACTGTTTATCTGTTTTATTTTACGTGATAGAGCCGTTGCTGTGTATGCATTTTCACATCATATTTTGGCATAAACTTTGCTTATAGTGTATTATCATTATTTTATTTTATAGTTTTTTTGGATGGAAAAGTTATTTAATGAAAGCTGGTTTTATTTTTGGTGGTCATCGAAAATAAATATTTGTTATTTAAAGGTAATTCTCTTTTGAATTTCATTACATTAAGAATAAAAGCAATATTAAAAAAAATAATTGTGATAAAACTTGTGTTTTATGAATGTGCTTATTGTAAACTTTTTTTAGGGTTCACATGTTTTATGGATATGGTGACTTTTTCATGTGACTATATGGAATGAGTTGCATTGTTACTAGGTAAATTGAATTGCATTGTTACTAGGTAAATTGAATTAATCTTTTAAAGATTTGTTGTAATCTAGTGAAATTTTTACATAAGATCTCTTTAATCTTACTTTGGTATCAAAGTTTTTCCCAGGGTTAAAAAAAGGTCAAAATACTAGTCGGAAAGGGGTTCTTTATAGATTCATAAGGATATTTAAAGGTAGAGCAGTAACCCTCCTGAAACTCTGGGGAAAAGTCTGGTCATCACTAGTCTAGATTTAATATTAATTTCTTTTGTAGGTTTATTGCTAACTAATTTTGAAGAATAATTTTATATGATGGTCATTCAGAGGAAAATTGTTATTAAAGGTAATTTTTCTTCCAATAAATTCCTATGTTTTTATAATTAAAAATTATTTATGCCCCTAAATTGATTTAATTCTTTAAAGTAAAATTAATAATTTAATCAAAAAGGCAAATTAAAATTATATGTATTTAATCTTATTATTTTTAATATTGCTTTCATAAAGGTTCACATGTTTCATTAATATGGTAGCTGCGTTTCATGTGACCATATTGAAGAATACTTAATATTATCAAGTAACAATTTTTTTTTAAACTGCTTGAGATTTAAGTTGTAAGCAAATTTTCACTTACAACTTCTTCACACTTACTTTTTGGGAAAGGATTTCAATGCTATATAATTATGATTTTTCTATTTTAGGTTTTATTTGCATATAGATATCTGATCAATTTGAGGATAAAAATGCAGTATTTTTAAGGTAACTCTTATTTAGTTTATCAATACATTCAAAACAAAAGTAAATAACACCCTTTTATAAAATTATATGCTTTTTTTTACTCGGTAAATCCGATGGTGTGCATAAAATGTTTTATCTTTTAAGATAAGCATATTTACATCAACTTTGTCTTTAAGTTTAATTTTTATTTAATTATTGATAAAATCTTTTTCCAATTTTTATTCCGAAAAATTATTTTGAATTTCTAAAAATGAAATAGTTTCAACAGCCTGGTGATATCACAGCAAGAAAAAACTGCAAAATTCGGCAATCAGTAGCAGGAAAATATCCTGAAGTATGTCAGTCAGTTGTGGGAAAAATCACGAAACTATTCAGTCAGTCATGAGAAAAAAATAGCAAAATTCGTCCATTGATCGTCCATGAGAAAAATCGCTAAATTTGTCAATGGATTGCAGCAAAAAAATAGAGAAATTTGTATATCTGTCACGAAAGAACATTTTTCTGGAAATGCTGTATTGAAATTTGTAAAGTAGCATAGAGAGAGAGAGAAAATGACTAATTCGTGTTTCCCATTCCCCCCCCCCTTTTTTTTTGAGATAGTAAATATTAAGATATTTTTTTAATAAATTATATTGTTTTAAAGAAAAAAAATTCTGAAATAAATGGCTTTATTTGGGGGGGGGGGGGGAGGGGGGCGGGGGGCTAAAAATGCATGAAAAAACTTCAACGTGCAAATTAATCTCAAAGAAATGTGTTTTTATGAATAATAAATATTTTTTAAACAAATTTTTTGAGTAAAAAAAAAAATAATAAATATCAATCTGTACATTACTAAAATAATAGGTAATTAAACCATATTTGTAATGTTTTTTTGCATTTCATTTGAAATAAAATATTACTTTAGAAATTATTATTTAGAAATATTACTTTAGGGGGGCTAGAAATGCATGAAAAAAATTCAACGTGCAAATTTATCTCAAAGAAATGTGCTTTTATGAATAATAAATATTTTTTAAACAAATTCTTTGAGTAAAAAAAAATATATAATAATAATCAATCTGTACATTACTAAAATAATAAGCAATTAAACCATATTTGTAATTTTTTTTGCATTTCATTTGAAATAAAATATTTCTTTAGAAATTATTATTATTTAGAAATATTACTTTAGGGGGGCTAGAAATGCATGAAAAATCTTCAACGTGCAAATTAATCTCAAAGAAATGTGTTTTTATGAATAAATATTTTTTAAACAAAATTTTTGAGTTAAAAAAAAATAATAAATATCGATCTGTGCATTACTAAAATAATAGGCAATTAACCCATATTTGTAATGTTTTTTCGCATTTCATTTGAAATAAAATATTACTTTTGTTTGATAGGCACACTTAACTGATGATGCACTTTTGATATTAAAAAGAGTTAGAACGACATTTTTCTCTATTCTAAAAAAAGTAACCAGTGCTTTTTCTTGATTTACATTAAATAAAGTATTGCATATAAAAACATGAAATTGGTAGTTTTATAGAGATATGTATGACACACTGAAACAGTTTTTAAATCTGAGAATTATTTTAAGCACTATTTAATGTTGAAATTGGTCAATTTATCTCAGCTTTATAGGATCAAAAACTATACATAACAATTTAACCATTTTTTGCAGGCACATACTTGACCAGTTTGTAGTGTGCAAAATCCAATAATTTTTTAATTCGACTAATTTTGTAGAGTTTATAGGATCTTTTATTCAAAATTTCATTAGCTGAATAAATATTTAATTCATAGTTTGAAACAGCCGATTTTTTTTACCTACTATTGCCAGATTTTAAAAAACCTAAATAATAAAATTTACAACTGGAGGAAACACTAGTTATACTGTGTATTTCTGATATTTCCAATTAATTTAATATAAATAGGTGATGAAAATGGACCAAACTCTTCTTTTCATGACATTTATCTTTTTCTTGACAAAGAAAATAAATTTTATAACAAGGTTGTTGAATTTTCATAGTCATGGACAAAAATAATAAATTCGATCAGAGTTATGGTTTTCTGTACATGCAGAAATGATACTTAACTATTTACTATTCCTGTTATTTGCTCTTGATTAGAATACATGAAACCAAATTCTATTTTTAGATGAAAGAATGTTAATGTAGTATAAAACTGTACATGTTGACAGGTAGTCATTTTCTTTAACTCATCTATGAAAATGCAATATATTTATTACAGGAAATACTATAAAATATTTTAACATGATAAATTTGTTAATGTATGTATTTTATATTCAATACAATATATTTCGCAAAATTCACTCATAAATACTCACATCAAACATTTCCTTTCAACTTCTATGAGTGATTAATTAATTAATCACTCATAAATGTTGTGAAAAGTTTCATAAGTTTAACTTTCGCACTGGATTTCCTCCTTTTTGTTAATTTCTGAGTGGCATCCCTGCAAATTAAAATAAGATATAGACCTGCAAATTTTTAAAAAAAAATAGTTTGAAAGACAAATTAAAATTGCAATAAAAGGCATCCAGACAGCAAAAATTACAAAATTTGTTCTTATTTTGTAGGATTTTTTTTCTTTTTAGATGGTTGTAAAATCAATAGTATTTGTATTTGAGCTTTTTTTTTCTGTATTTTCTGTTATAGGTTAATCAACAAGTAATGGCTGAAGTACAAAATGGATTAGCTGTTTTTATGATCTAGCTGTTCGGAGTTTTGGTGGTTTTCTTCGGATGTAATGTGAATACGGGCTAGTTGAAATCTCTGTCCACCTGTAAAAATGTATTGTTTTATAAGATGTGTACAATAAAATAAGTTACATGCCAATTCTGAATGTTTATTTAAATATTTATTTTATAAAATTACCTAATAAAAGCTAATGTATATGATTTTGCTGTGAAACCTCCATAATGGATAATTCTCAATATATGAAGACCCTAGAAACCAAGGGATACAAGTGATGAAATTTCGATTTGGAGTAAATTTAGTTCAGAGAATTGAGCCAATACTAATTAACTGAAATGAATATGAAACTGGTGCTTATTTCAAAGTGGTTTTTGAACACTTATTTAAATAATTGTGTAAAGAAGGTAAAGAAGATTATATATATATATATATATATATATATATATATATATATATATATATATATATATATATATATATATATAATATATATATATATATATACACTTAATATTGATAACAAGGGGTACACATTTCGAATACTTAAGTAGTTGACCTCTAAAAAGCAGCACATAATTTAAAAAATCATATTTCTTTATGTACAAACAAATAGCCGTATTTCCAGATTGTGCATTTTCAATTTTATCACTTATACCCGTTGGCTTCTGGGGTCCTCATACATTAGTATACTCTCAGAAGCAGACAAATTAAGTGCTTAAGTTATATTGAATGTGTTTTGATGATAGAATATATCTGAAATGAATTAAAAATAATAATACATAAGTAGAAAAGTGTGTATGCAATAAGAAAAAAATGCAGAATGCATGTTTTCAGAATGCTAGGTGAGCATAGCCATTCACTATATATTTATCTTCTTGGTCCATTGCTGTAAATACTCCATCTAAAACTAAATTTCATGCTGTATTGTGCCATTATGTACCATAATGGTATATTTACCGTAAGTGAATGATCAAACCAACTGAGAGCAGCATCTCGATTCATCACACAGGAGAATAATGTAAACCTGATGATCATTAATAGTAAGTGGCCTTAACCTTTTTTAATGTCTCCATATCAATTATAAACTAGAATAAAATTTCATTATGTCAGCATTTAAAGAACCTAAGGAGACAAAATGAAACTAAAACTACATAAGTAGAAAAGTATTTATGCAATAATCAAAAATGGAAATGAAATAGATGTTATATTAATAATGTTTTCAGAATGTTGGGTGAACATAGCCATTCACTATGATTTGATTCTCACTCAATTTCTGCACCCAGCCCGGTCTGTTTAAATAGATATTTTGGGATTTCTCGTTTTTGCCTGGATAATGGAAAAGTACTAAATTTGCATTAAGCAGAAAATATTTTTACACTGGCATTTTAATTATAAATTTTATTAATATTTAGACGTATTAAAAATTGTTATTCTCAAGATTCCCCCCCCCCCCCCCACAATGTGTTAATATCAAAAGATTAACTTTTTATAAATAATATTTTTAATATAAGAAAGAAGTTAAACATTATAGTGTAATTTCTATGTAAAAAATCAGATGACTGCATCATCTACTTCCTACTCCTTTTTTTTTCAACAGAAATATTTGAAACAAGTTTATGTTTAGCATTAAACAGAAAAAAATTTTACACTGGCATTTTAATTTAAAATTTTATTAATATTTAGACAGATTAAAAAATGTTAATCTCGAGATTTTTTTTACAAAGTGTTAATTTCAGAAATTTAACTTTTTATAAATAACATTTCTAATAAAAGAAAGAAGTTACACATGATATGAATTGTTTAATTTCTATGTAAAAAATCAGATGAATGCATCATCTACTTCCTACTCCTTTTTTTTTCAACAGAAATATTTGAAATAAGTTTATGTTTAGCATTAAGCAGAAAATATTTTTACACTGGCATTTTAATTATAAATTTTATTAATATTTAGACGTATTAAAAATTGTTATTCTCAAGATCCCCCCCCCCCCCCACAATGTGTTAATATCAAAAGATTAACTTTTTATAAATAATATTTTTAATATAAGAAAGAAGTTAAACATTATAGTGTAATTTCTATGTAAAAAATCAGATGACTGCATCATCTACTTCCTACTCCTTTTTTTTTCAACAGAAATATTTGAAATAAGTTTACGAAATGTTTACCATTAAACAGAAAATATTTTTACACTGGCATTTTAATTAAAATTTTTATTAATATTTAGACAGATTAAAAAATGTTAATCTCGAGATTTGTTTTTACAAAATGTTAATTTCAGAAAATTAACTTTTTATAAATAATATTTCTAATAAAAGAAAGAAGTTACACATGATATGAATTGTTTAATTTCTATGTAAAAAATCAGATGAATGCATCATCTACTTCCTACTCCTTTTTTTTTCAACAGAAATATTTGAAACAAGTTTATGTTTAGCATTAAACAGAAAAAAATTTTACACTGGCATTTTAATTTAAAATTTTATTAATATTTAGACAGATTAAAAAATGTTAATCTCGAGATTTTTTTTACAAAGTGTTAATTTCAGAAATTTAACTTTTTATAAATAACATTTCTAATAAAAGAAAGAAGTTACACATGATATGAATTGTTTAATTTCTATGTAAAATATCAGATGAATGCATCATCTACTTCCTACTCCTTTTTTTTTCAACAGAAATGTTTGAAATAAGTTTATGTTTAGCATTAAACAGAAAAAAATTTTACACTGGCATTTTAATTTAAAATTTTATTAATATTTAGACAGATTAAAAAATGTTAATCTCGAGATTTTTTTTACAAAGTGTTAATTTCAGAAATTTAACTTTTTATAAATAACATTTCTAATAAAAGAAAGAAGTTACACATGATATGAATTGTTTAATTTCTATGTAAAATATCAGATGAATGCATCATCTACTTCCTACTCCTTTTTTTTTCAACAGAAATGTTTGAAATAAGTTTATGTTTAGCATTAAACAGAAAAAAATTTTACACTGGCATTTTAATTTAAAATTTTATTAATATTTAGACAGATTAAAAAATGTTAATCTCGAGATTTTTTTTACAAAGTGTTAATTTCAGAAATTTAACTTTTTATAAATAACATTTCTAATAAAAGAAAGAAGTTACACATGATATGAATTGTTTAATTTCTATGTAAAATATCAGATGAATGCATCATCTACTTCCTACTCCTTTTTTTTTCAACAGAAATGTTTGAAATAAGTTTATGTTTAGCATTAAACAGAAAAAAAATTTACACTGGCATTTTAATTTAAAATTTTATTAATATTTAGACAGATTAAAAAATGTTAATCTCGAGATTTTTTTTACAAAGTGTTAATTTCAGAAATTTAACTTTTTATAAATAACATTTCTAATAAAAGAAAGAAGTTACACATGATATGAATTGTTTAATTTCTATGTAAAAAATCAGATGAATGCATCATCTACTTCCTACTCCTTTTTTTTTCAACAGAAATGTTTGAAATAAGTTTATGTTTAGCATTAAACAGAAAAAAATTTTACACTGGCATTTTAATTTAAAATTTTATTAATATTTAGACAGATTAAAAAATGTTAGTCTCAAGATTTTTTTTACAAAGTGTTAATTTCAGAAATTTAACTTTTTATAAATAACATTTCTAATAAAAGAAAGAAGTTACACATGATATGAATTGTTTAATTTCTATGTAAAATATCAGATGAATGCATCATCTACTTCCTACTCTTTTTTTTTTTTTCCCAACAGAAATATTTGAAATAAGTTTAGGAAATGTTTAAATAAACATAAAATGTTAATAAGCAGATTTTTATTCAGAAAAGACGTTAACATTACTTCTCCTAAGCAAAATTTAAATATTTTATTTCTGGTAAAGAAAAGCTTTCAATTAAAAAAAAAAGAAATATACACAAAAAATAATGAAGATTGTTTTTTTCCTAGTATATGTGATAATTTTCACAATCTTATAAAATTCCTTAATGTTTATAGAACTTGTATACATTGAAAAAAGTATTCAAAGAATTTGCTACATAATTAAATTATTTCTTTGAATAAATATGAAGAATTGGGGAAACTAAAAGAAATATTTATATATATATATTTTCAATTGTGCATTTTATACTATATAATTTTTAATTAACTACTAGAAGAAAAATTAAATGTTCAGTAATACTGTAGAAAAAAAAACATTAAAAGATATCGATATAGAACATTAAACAAAATAATTTTTATCAGCTATCGGACAAATTAAATAAAAGATAACATTATTTAAAAAAATAACTAGTACTATTTTTACATTTGAAAAAACATTAACGAAACACGAAGTTTCGGTTTCAGCTACCCTAAAGAAATAAAAACGATCTCCAATATTTACAAACACTATTTCGTCTGTCAGATAATTTTTATCGCCAATAAAGCGATAGGTTGCCAAATATGGTGAAGTAAAACTTCTGTCTCTTCGGGTTACTGTAACTGAGGAGGTTAATCCACTAGTGGCTCTATGCGAATCGTAATGTTATTAAAATTTCCATTGCGGCCAATGAGAGATAACACAAAAGTTACGTATTTTTCCGTAGAATCCGAATCTGCAATAAAAAATGGGGGTTATCATTTAAGATTTCAAAGTTGCCCCCCTTTCCCCCCCGGGGGGGGGGAACTTTCATATCCCTAAATAGATTTTTCAAAAATATTGAACATGCATTTTGCCGTTTTTCAATCCCATGTAAATTTCTCGAGTTATTTGACCGTTTCCAGACTTTTCGGACACCCTGTATATAAAAAATAAGCCGTTTATAATAAAGTCGAAAGAAGAATCCAAATAATTAAAGCACAATCAAATTACTGCATATATACACTATAAAAACATGTAAAATAAATTAAGAAACTAAATTATAAGCTCTTCTTTTGAAACATTAAATATAATTGATATTCACAATCTATCACGAATGCACATTATTTAAATTGGGATAACATACGTAAAAGATTCAATGAAAATTGTGATAAATAAATAAATATATATCCAATATAATAAGCCGCTTATAATAAAGTCGAACGAAGAACCCAAATAATTAAAGCACGATCAAATTACTTCATATATATAGAAAAACATGTAAAATAAATTTATAATCTTAAAAAATATTTTTATTCTCGATATTTTCCTTTATTTGTTCTATATTCTGAATTCAGTCACGTTAAAACTTCTGTACTATATCAGCATAATTATGCAAAATTATCTAATATTGACAATAGACATAAATAACAATCCATTGCTTGGGACCCGGTAGCACGAAATCCACGGAGTGGAAATATTTTAGAACGGATATGACTGTAGTCCGGAGCCTTTGCCACGTTTTTATTATTATTATTTTTTAAATTGATACTATAAACAAGACATCAGCTGAAACTGAGAATTTTGTTTGATCAAAATATCCGTGCAAGACAATTAAAAAAATATATGTATAGTAACTTAGAAATTTAAGAATTAAAAAATATTAAATATTCAAAAATAATTTTCTACCAGCATTAAAAAAGGAACGGAAAAAAAAAAAAAAAAAAAAGAATTGAACAGTAATTTCATTTTTGTTAGGGAACGCCCTCATGAAACGCCATTTAAGATATATTTGAAACAAATGAATGTAAATAGAAAAACAGATCTAAAAGAAAACGATCTCATGTTACAAGAATGAAAGAACATGGAACAAACCTATTAAGTAAATATGTACACATAAAATATTAAACAGCGTCACATACGCTTTAGTGTTTTCGTCCTCGCTAGAATCGCTGTCACTATTAATTTCAATGCAAAGTCTTCCTACTGTATTTTTGCTAGGGTTATCTATTTCCCACATTTTTCTTCTTCTTTTAAGTACGTGATAATTATAATTTTTTCAAATTTGGGGTGTAACATATGAAAAGGTTTCTTGCGTAAGTTTTTTTACTCCGTCAAATTTAACCCTACAGTGCACGAATTTGTCTTTTAGAATTGTGTTTTTTTATACTTATATTAAGGATTCGACACCAGAGATTTTAAGATCGATATTTAACTTTATTTAGTAGCGTATTTCTTATGTTTAATATTTCTTTATAAATATAGTGGTTGCAAAGAACTTGATTCATTTATTAAAAGTTAAATAGAAAGTGTTGCCAATTGGCTACACTATGCACTGTAGGGTTAAACGAGCGATTTCTTAAGGCCACACATCCTTTAACTTGACTGCACACAAGCTCAATGGGATTCAATTCACAATGATACGGGGGTTATCTTACCAGGAAACCACGTCGTTAGTGTAATAATGAAAAAAATCTAAATAACCAGCAACAGAGAGAGCTTAGTGAAACGTTGTTTTGGACGCACAAATCATTTGCTCTCGTCTTCCCATTATCGAGGTATAAAGTCTTAAAGTTTGCTAATTTATTGATTTAATAGGATGGAAGGAGGAGTCGTTACATTTTCAGCGTAAGAACATCATCAAACTCCAGTCACTTGTACATTTCCAGTTTAGTGTTCCGCAATACCCCAACATGATTCGGTATGCTTGGTACATGTTTGGGTTAGTGCAAACTGGACCACTTCCATTTGAAACGTCCTTGCAATTTTGTTTCTCGCAGGAGGGGGACCATTGTAATCATTGCATAAGATTTAAATTCATGAAATATTTTTGGTGCTACGATTTTCTATGCTTTAATCATTTTTTTGGTTCAGTACCATATTTGTCAATAGCATATGTTTTGATAATGTTTGTATATATATGTGTTTGTTTGTTATATACAAATGTGTTTTGTATTTTATATTAATCAGATTATTAAAATTTCTGAATCAGAACCACGCCTTTTCTTCCTAAATTAAACAAATAAATTACCAAACTTTAAGACTTTATATCTCAATAACGAGCAAATGAGGGCAAATGATTTATGTGTTAAAAAGCACATTTCACATTGCTCTTTCGATTGCTGCTTAGTTAGATTTTTTTCATTATTACACTAAGGCGTGGTTTCCTGGTTAGAATTTTATTTATTTCATGTGCTTTGTACTGTTTATTAAATGAAGACACGATGGTCAATAACTCATTCTTTAGCATATCTTTGTCCCATGGAATGTTCTTATTTAACAGCCATTCTTGAATTTCTGTTTTCTTTTTTGGGATGACTTTGGGATATAATCATTATTAACACTATGATACGGAGCGTTATCAATTAATACCACACTGTTCAGGTGAATATTAGGGAACAGTTTTGTTCTGAACCAAGTTTCGCATGATTTTCCATTCATTTCTCTATGATAGTCACCAATGTTTATATATATAACAACTTTTATAACTTCTCATAATAACTTTTGAAAGGAGTTTTTTTTTTAAACTGTTCACACCACTTTTAATAAATGACGATATTAATATAATAAAAGTTAAGGTTTCTTTTATAACACTGTTTTCAGTTATGTTTATTTCGATTCTAATAATCTCTCCTGCTTTCATGCTGTCGAGAGATTCTGAGCAATAAAGGTAGAAGTGTATACTTGGAGAAAGATTTAGAAGACAGTGCTTAAAAGCCTAGGACCGCCTGTTCACACCTTTGGCTTAATTAGATTGCTTTTTCGGAAGATATATACCTCATTTCGGCGATATAAAAATTTTTCTGCGATTTTTTTTATTTTTTATTTATTTATTTATTTTTTACTTTTTTGAAACATTAAATATAGTTGGTTATTTACAATCTATCAGGAATGCACATTATTTGTGATAAATAAATAAATATATATATATATAATAAGCCGTTTATAATAAAGTGGAAAGAAGAATCCAAATAATTAAATAACAATCAACAATAAAGGCAGAAGTGTATACTTGGAGAAAGATTTAGAAGACAGTGCTTAAGAGCCTAGGATCGCCTGTTCACACCTTTGGCTTAATTAGATTGCTTTTTCGGAAGATATATACCTCATTTCGGCGATATAAAATTATTTCTGCGATTTATTTATTTATTTATTTATTTATTTTTTACTTTTTTGAAACATTAAATATAGTTGGTTATTTACAATCTATCAGGAATGCACATTATTTGTGATAAATAAATAAATAAATATATATATAATAAGCCGTTTATAATAAAGTGGAAAGAAGAATACAAATAATTTAAGAACAATCAAATTACTGAATATATACACTATAAAAACATGTAAAATAAATTTATAAAGTAAATTATAAGCTCTTCTTTTGAAACATTAAATATAATTGGTTATTTACAATCTATCAGGAATGCACATTATTTAAATTAGGATAACATACGTAAAAGGTTCAATGAAAATTGTGATAAATAAATATATATAATAAGCCGTTTATAATAAAGTCGAAAGAAGAATCCAAAGAATTAAAGCACGATCAAATTACTTCATATGTACACTATAAAAACATGTAAAGTAAATTTATAATCTTAAACAATATTTTTATTCTCGATATTTTCCTTTACTTGTTCTATATTATGAATTCAGTCATGTTAAAACTTCTGTACTATATTAGCATAATTATGCAAAATTATCTAATATTGCCAATCAACATAAATAACAATCCGTTGCTTGGGGCCCGGCAGCACGAAATCTACGTAGTGGAAATATTTTAGAACGGATATGACTGTAGTCCGCAGCCTTGGCCGCTTTTTTTTTAGGTAGATTTCGTAAGAAATACTACCTATTACATTCTCACCTAAGTTGGAAATTTTGAAAATTTTTTGCAGATCTACGCCGATCATGACTCCCAGAACCCAAAACCACCCCCAGTTCAAAACTTTATCTATCTATCTATCTATCTATGTCACTTTTTTCTGACCACGATAACTGGAAAAATTCTGCATAAATCACTTCCAAACTGATACATAAAATCAAGGGTCATAAAATCTCGGTCAAGTTCGTTAATGGGCAAAATCGAACCAAGGGGGGGGGGGGGAAATGGGGGAGCTTTTTCTGAAAACAGAAAAATCCTCATAATTTCTTTATTATTATACGTATCGAATCCGTTTAAAATTACTTCTAGGAAAAGGGCCGAAAATTTATGTATGACAGATTTTTGATATAATTAAAAATGGCCCCAAGGGGAGGAAAAAAGGGGGGTTTCAGAAGAAAAAAAAATCATAGCTTCATCAATTCACAAGATATTAAATCCGCGTAAATTTATTATTAATCCTCTTAGTATTATCTAAAACTTTTATATTGGCAAGTTTTTTATAGGACCAACCGTTATATCAAAAAAAAATTAAAAACAAAAAAAATCCCTGCCGGCTCCGCCTGCAAACAAGTTATTTTTCGAAATAGGCGGTTCCAACTCCCGCATCTTTTCGAAACTCATACATAAAATCAAGGGGCATAAAATCTCGGTCAAGTTCGTTAATGGGCAAAATCGAACCAAGGGGGGGATGGGGGGGCTTTTTGTCAAAACAGAAAAACCCCCATAATTTCTTAATTATGATACGTATCGAATCCGTTTAAAGTTATTATTACTTCTAGGAACAGGGCCAAAAACTTATGTATGACAGATTTTTGATATAATTAAAAATTGCCTTAAGGGGGGGAGGGAAGGGGGGTTTCAGAAGAATAAAATTCATAACTTCGTCAATTCCCAAGATTTCAAATCCGCTTAAATTTATTATAAATCTTCTTAATATTATCTAAAACTTTCATATTGACTAGTTTTTTATAGGACCAACCGTTATAGCAAAAAAAAAAAAATCCCTGCCGGCTCCGCCTGCAAACAAGTTATTTTTCGAAGTAGGCGGTTCCAACTCCCGCATCTTTTCAAAACTGATACATAAAATCAAGGGGCATAAAATCTCGGTCAAGTTCGTTAATGGGCAAAACCGAACCAAGGGGGGGGGGGGGGGGGAATGCGGGGGGACTTTTTGTGAAAACAGAAAAAACCCATAATTTCTTAATTATGATACGTATCGAATCCGTTTGAAGTTATTATTACTTCTAGGAGAAGGGCCGAAAATTTATGTATGACAGATTTTTGATATAATTAAAAATTGCCTTAAGGGCGGGGGAAGGGGTTTTAGAAGAAAAAAATTCATAACTTCGTCAATTCCCAAGATTTCAAATCCGCTTAAATTTATTATAAATCCTCTTAATATTACCTAAAATTTTTATATTGACATGTTTTTTATAGAACCAACTCTTATAGCAAAAAAAAAAAAAAAAAAAAAAAAAATCCTGGCTGGCTCCGCCTGCAAACAAGTTTGGTTTCGAAGTAGGCGGTTCCAACTGCAGCATCATCGCAAAAAGATCATTTCTTCCGCAATTCCCGACAAACAGGCGCCCCACGGTCTGCATCTTCGAAATCTACCTGTGCCTGTAGGCCGAGCCGTCAGGGATTTTTTAAATGGATACTGTAAACATGACATAAGCTAAAACTAAGAATTTTGTTTGATCAAAATATCCGTGCAAGACAATTAAAAAAAAAAAAATGTTTACAAAAACCAACTTAGAAATTTAAGAATAAAAAAAATATTAAATAAAAAAAAAAAAAAAAAATTTCTACCAGCATTCAAAAGGGAAAGAAAAAAATAAAAGAATTGAACAGTAATTTGAATTTTGTTAGGGAAGGCTACCCCTCATGAAACGCCGTTTAAGATATATTTGAAACAAATGAGAATGTTAGGAAAACATATCTAAAAGGAAACGATCTAACAGATCGCGGGTTCGATCCCACCTTGTGGCTTACTCCCTTTATAATTAATATCGTATTTTTTACACGTTACAAGTTTTAAGCACAGTTATGAATTATCCGGCTTTAAACTTTTTTATATTTAAAAAAATAATAATACTTTACGTTTATGAATTTTTCATGAAATTTTTAATCTGGCATTTCTGTTCATGAATGTCCTAATTTATGAACTAATTTTATAGCTAGGTATGTCATATTTTTAAAACTGACTATTATCGTTTATATACACACATATACCTGAATTATGAAATTATATATATATTTCCATTTTCTGAGAAAAATGTATTTAATTTTATTTAAAAAAATGTATTTTTCAGTTGGCTAAATATTTAAGTATAACGCGGAAAGTGTTTTTATTTGTTAGAATGAAAAAAAGAAATTGAAATTTTTTTTTTAACTTAACAAAAAAATATAGTATATAGGTGACATTAAAAAGTTACGTTTCGGAAAAATACGCTTGGGAAATTCGACGAGAAAAATATTTTGTAAAAGTTGTACCAAAAAAAAAAAAAAAAAAAAAAAAAAATGTTAAATTTTTATTTAAAATTTCATAAAATTAAAAAAATAAATAAAAGTATTATTTCAGAATTGTGCTAAACATATAAAAAGGTTAAATAATAATAAATTTTAAAAAAGAATCTAGACATAAATTAGTTTGTATTTTTGTCAATAAAATTTTAGTTTAAAAATTACAGAAAAAATATAAATGTTCAGAAAAAAATTCTAAAATGTAAATGTAATTTCTTAGGAAAATATCAAAAAGTTCAAAGCTTCAGAATTCATAATTCCGCTTAAAACTTGTAACATGCCAAAAATATAAAATATATTAAAAATGGGAAAAAAGCTGAAGGTGGAATCGAACCCGCGATCGCCTGTGTAGCAAGCGCGAACTCTACCTCAGCGCCACTAATGAGTACTTAAAAAGCGTGCAGACCTTTAACCTCAAATTTCTCAAAAACTAGAGCCCATTTGAAGGAAACATTTGACCTGAATATTTAGGGGTATGAGTATGACTCTTACAACATACTTTAAAATCATCAAAATCTGTGCGCATCATGTTTGGCGGTCCCCTTGTTAGACCAATCAGCTATTGTTTTCCACGTGGTTAGAAGTGTCGTGGCCAATCGTTCTTTTCCTACGGGCAATTAAATGGTGGTGGGAGTCACCACGGATTGTTGGAGCCTTAGTTTACATATTCCATCATATGATGCAACATAAATATAGATAACTGCATGCATAAAATACTTAAAATTTTGCACGAATTACTATTCGATAAGTACGTATTGAAAAATTCAGTATATACCAATTAATTAAAATTAACAAATTAAATTTCATAAATTAAATTTTATAAATTACATAAATTAAATTTTATAAATTACATGAAAAGTATGCAAAATCTTGGATTAAAATATAGAAAAGAATTCTTGCATAACCTATACCTGTTCCCGAAAATATCTAAAACTCGATATAAAGACAAAATATAAGCGTTAATTTTCTAAACACAATGCTTTTCAATGGCGTGGTTCTGAGTAATTTTCCCAAACGGACGAATTTTTGTAGCCTCGAACCCAAAGGAAGGACATTGGTTTTACCATTGTTATAAAAATCCAGGAAGCAGCGACATTTTTTTTTTTAGTCATTTTATAAAAGCTGATTTTTAAATGTGTAATTGATTGTTTTTAATAAATCACGAAAACAGCCGTCAGCTTATGTGACAGCTTTGGATGTAGCCCTGAGCACCGACAAATCCCCCAGACAAAGGAAATGCATAGAAACCGGAGTACAAGAGATCCTCACTGATCGTGAAAATATCATTTAATTTCCGTAATCAGGTAATTTTTATAAAACAGAGCAAATTAGCGTGGTTCCGGGTCTGGACGGATGTGTTAGTGATCATAGCTTGATAGGCGCAAAAGACCTTTTTTTTTTCTTTTTTTAAGGGAAACGAGACAATCAAAAAGTTACCTGGAAGAATGTATTGTGCAAAAAAATCTAATATCAAAAATCAACAACAGTGCTCCCTAAATTAAACGTCCATAATCAATACTACACTGCAAAAAATAACTGTTGATTTTACAGTATAAAACTGGCACCCCAGCTGCCAGTATTATACCGTAAAATTAACAGTATTAAACAGTAAAATAAGCAGTAATACGCTACCGTGCAAGCAGTAATACGCTACCGCGCATGCGCGGTAGCGTATCAACAATCTATCACGATATCAATACAATCTATCAAAACAATCTATCACGAATGCACATTATTTAAATTAGGATAACATACGTAAAAGGTTCAATGAAAATTGTGATAACTATATATATATATAATAAGCCGTTTATAATAAAGTCGAAAGAAAAATCCAAATAATTAAAGCACGATCAAATTACTTCATATATACACTATAAAAACATGATAATTAAATTTATAATCTTAAAAAATATTTTTATTCTCGATATTTTCCTTTATTTGTTCTATATTATGAATTCAGTCATATTAAAACTTCTGTACTATATTAGCATAATTATGCAAAATTATCTAATGTTGCCAATAGACATAAATAACAATCTGTTGCATGGGAACCGGCAGCACGAAATCCACGGAGTGGAAATATTTTAGAACGGATATGACTGTAGTCTGCAGTCTTGGTCGCGTTCTTTTTAAAATGGATACTATAAACATGACATAAGCTAAAACTAAGAATTTTGTTTCATCAAAATATCTGTGCAAGACAATTAAAAAAATATATGTATAGAAAAATCAACTTAGAAATTTAAGAATTGAAAAATTTTAAATATTCAAAAATAATTTTCTATCAGCCTTAAAAAATGAAAGAAAAAAAAAATAAAAGAATTGAACATTTCATTTTTGTTAGGGAAGGCTACACCTCATGAAACGCCGTTTAAGATATAGTTGAAACAAATGAATGTAAATAGGAAAACAGATCTAAAAGGAAACACTCTAAAATTACAAGAATGAAAGAACTGGGGACAAACCTATTAAGTAAATATATACACTTAAAATATCAAACAGTGTCACATACCCTTAAGTCTTTTCGTCCTCGCTAGAATAGCTGTCACTATTAATTTCAATGCAAAGTCTTCCTACTGTATATTTGCTAGGATTATCTATTTCCCACGTTTTTTCTTCTTCTTTTAGTACGTGATTAATACAATTTTGCCAAAATTGGGATGTGACATATGAAAAAGCTTCTTGTGTAAGTTTTTTTACCTCGTCAATTTTAAACAAGCGATTTCTTAAGGCCACGTATCCTTTAACTTGACTGCACACAAGCTCAATGAGATTCAATTCACAATGATATGGGGGTAATCTTACCAGGAAACCACGTCGTTAGTGTAATAATGAAAAAAATCTAAGTAACCAGCAATGGAAAGAGCAGAGTGAAATGTGTTTCTTTGACGCATAAATCAATTGCTCTCGTCTTCCCGTTATCGAGATATAAAGTCTTAAAGTTTGCTAATTTATTGATTTAATAGGAGGGAGAAGGAGGAGTCAATAGGATGGTAGGAGGAGTCGATAGAATAGAAGAAGGAGTTGTTACGTTTTCAACGTAACAACATCATCAAACTCCAGTCACTTGTACATTTCCAGTTTAGTATGCCGCAATACTCAGACATGATTCGGTATGCTTGGTACATATCTGGGTTAGTGCAAACTGGGCCACTACCATTTGAAACGTCTTTGCAATTTTGTTTTTCGAAGGAGGTGGATTATTGTCATCATTGCACTAAATTCATGACATATTCTTGATGCCACGATTTTCTATACTTTAATCATTTTTTGGTTCAATACCATATTTGTCAATAGCTTTTTCTCTTTTTTCTTTCTTTTTTCTTTTTTTTCTTTTTTTTTGCGGGCTTTTTTCATTTTTATATTATTATATCTAGATATGTTTTGTATTTTATAATATTAATCTGATTATTAAAATATCTGAATCAGGACCATGCCTTTTCTCTCTAAATTAAACAAATAAATTAGCAAAGTTTAAGAGACTTTATATCTCGATAACGAGCAGACGAGAATGATTTATGTGTTAAAAAGCACATTTCACAATGCTCTTTCGATTGCTGCTTACTTAGATTTTTTTTTCATTATTACACTAAGGCGTGGTTTCCTGGTTAGAATTGTATGTCCATATTATTCAGCGATTTTATCTATTTTAAATGCTTCGTACTGTTTTTTAATCGAACATTAGATAGTCAATAACTTATTATTTAGCATATCTTTGTCTCATGGAATATTCTTATTTGACAGCCATTCCTGAATATCTGTTTTCTTTTTTAGGATGACTTCCGGATACAATCATTATAAACACTGTGATACGGAGCGTTATCAATTAATACCACACTATTCAGGTGAATATTAGGGAGAAGTTGTGTTCTAAATCAAGTTTCGCATGGTTCTCCATTCATTTCTCCATAATAGTCCCAAGTTTTTTTTTTTTTTTTTTTCTTTGTTGTTGCTGGAAACACCTTGCAAGCATTTCGAACGAAACGATCATGGATTATTATTTATCTGGAACCTTTACCCGAAGGTGCTTTTAGTCTAGTAGATAAACCACTTAAAAAGCTTGCTGGTGTGACTTTATAGTAGTATACTATATCATCTATCTATACTAATAAATAAAGTTACTCTCTCTGTGTCTGTGTGTTTGTATGATTGTTTGTCTGTCTGCGATGGCTAGGAAAATCTAGCCCGCCTAGAAGCCTGAAAATTTAGATTTAGGTAGTTCAAACCCTCTCCTGGTGTACCCGAGACTCAGAATTTTCATATTTTAATTATTTACTGAAATATTAATTATAATCCTCAAAGAACTCTCATCAAAAATACTTTTTTATTCTTCGGTTAGTTGGTTGTATAGAATCTTCACAGAGGAAATTAAATAAACCAGAGTAGCAATGCATAGATAAGGACTTCTAACAAAATAGTGTTAATAGAGATTGCACTTACCAGCGTACAGCCATGCTCATTTAATGCCTAGATTTAAGAATTTTAACATTTTTAGTCGCATCCGTAGCGTTTAATTGATGTTTTATATAGAGAATACCGCTATTTTAAATCTCAGCTAATAATTTTCCGAACTTCTTCAAACCAGTTCGATTTTTACTCAATTATCGTAAAAATCAACATTCATAGCTTCAAGGCGTATTTCTAGAAAGAAGTTGCCATTATTTTCGAATAATAATGTAAGCTAAATTTCACATTAAATTCCTAGCTTAACCAAATGAATCAATCTTTAAAAATGTATAGCGGTCCTCCTAATTATTAGTTATTTTCTGAAGGTCACATGAACATTGTAACTAAGTTTCAAGCTTAACCGAACGAACGAATTTTTAAAGATGGATAGTGGTCTTCCTAATTAGTCATTTTCTGAAGGCCACTTGAACATCTCCTCCCCCTCCGGTACCTCCCTCAAGATTATTTTCTCTAACTGTGCTTTTTTCAATAATTCGTCTAATAATGTTGCCATCCTCTCCAAACCAGCTTAATTTTGTAGCACGCTTACTATATAGTGCCGTAGGCAGCGGTGACCTGTCTCAGAGGTTCGTACGGAAAGAGGTTTGTTTAGAACATAATGCTCCCCTGGCTGTGGAAGGGGGGAATAAAAGATTTACCGGAGCATACGAGCATGCCCGGTATACGGTGCCGAAGCCATCGGAGACCGTGGCCAGAGTTTCGTTTTTTTTAAGAGATTTAAATTTATTACACAGGCTCGGGCAACGCCGGGTGGATCAGCTAGTCATCTTATAAAACAGTGAAATTTCATTACAGTAGTTTGAATGTGTTTGAAAGTAATTTATAACCTATGCTTGACATATGTTTTTTATTTCTTATCTGGAGTTAGCTCTTTTTTTTTTTTTTTTTTTTTTGGCATTTTACATTTATATATTTATTTCTTTGTATATTTTTATCCTTTTCACAAACGCTGACGTTCTTCTTTACTATTTTATTATTTTATAATAATTAAAAAAATCAACCCTTGTAAAACAATTTTTATATGCTCATATGTAAAGATAATTAGCTTAAAAATTATTAATAAGCAATTAATTTTATTCTCATGTTTAAAATTATTATTACGTAATTTTCTATCTTCCTTTTACTAAAACTAGGGGGCTCGGCCCTATACGAGCTACGCTCGATGACCCTCATCTAGACCCCGCAGGCTCTAAAAATATGGTAATTTGCTCTGTTTTAAAAAATATTAAAATTTAATTATTATTATTTATTTATATTTATTAATAAAATAAAACTAGCCGGATGTGCCAATCTAAAACTTTCTTCTATCTCACACATGATAATGCACAATTGCTCGCTATCACAGTACCAATAATATCAATAATTTTCGCCATTCTGTTGTACGTCAGCTACTTGTGAATCGATTAGTTACCTGGATGCAAAGCACCCTTCGCTACACTAGCAGGCAATGTACAACACAGCCGAAAAAATCTCCCCTTCCCTAATAACCTCAAATTCAACTGGATCCTGGTTTGGCCATAGCCAAAAACATATATTTGAAATTTGGTTCAATTCTATGCATAACTTCAGACACTTTTGGATGATACAATAATCAAAATGGAGCAAGAATTTCTATCCCAGCATCCCCTTTCGGCGGAATAAAATGTTTTTTCAAATGCAATTTGTTTGAAAAATGTATCTTAATTTACTGATTTGTTATGGTATTTTTTTAATTAATTTCTAAGAATGATTTTTTTTTTTCAATCTATCCTTGTCACATCCAAACGGATTACAAAAGATTTACCCGTTCACACTTAAAATAATATAAACAGTTCAGTATTTGTTTCCGGCTGATATCTATCTCATAACGAAATTAAAATTTCATCAATAAATAATTAAAATAATAAAATAATATGAGTAAAATACAATTTAAACAGACATGTAATCGAAATGTGCGCTTAAACTACTGGAATTGTCAGAATCTGAACGGTTACTGTAAGTAGTGAAATTTTCGGAGATTTCTTCGGTTATTAACTCTGGCATGCGGCTAATAGGAAACTATCGCTTTTAACAAATTCCAAAACTTTCGTTAAATACATAATTGTGGGGGTCGGGGCAAGAAAGTGTAATGCCCATTTTTGGTGAAATAAATGTGACACTGTTACTTAATATTGTAACGGTTCTTTCTCCGTGACTTATAATAACCTACATATTATTTTTTTTTTCAATGTCATTATGTGGCAGCATATGTCCCAGGTTTCGTTTTGCCCCAGATGTTTCTAGAACTTTTTCACCAGAGGATGTGTATATCATTAAAGTAATATCATTAAGGTAATGCCACATTGTTATTCAGAATATCTCAAATGTTACTCAAAAATTGTCAAAAAAAAAAAACACATGTTATACATTTTGATTTGAGTATTTGAACTAACTTCCAAATTGGTATATCTGAGAAGTTCAAAAATGTGGCTTAGCAGTCTCTTGCCCCGCCCTCTCTCAATTGTTATTTTTGATGTAAAAGTGCTCCTTGGTGTTGTTAGTTGGCAAACCAATATATATATATTGAATGTTTAAAAAAAAAGAAAGAAAGAAAGACAATGGTTTTTAGCTATATTTTGTAACCCAGAATAAATAATAATCAATTATTTATTACATTCACATAAATATATTTTCTTACCACTTATATGATTCAAAATTTAAACTTGAAGGGTCAATAATCATATCTTATTTTTGAAGCTAAAAGAATACTTAATATTAAACTTCATTTTGCAATTTAATTCTCTTTGTTAGTTTTAACTATGAAACAAAAAAATAATAAAATACCAGTTTTTCAGTTTTGTGTTAGCAGAATTATCTTCATTTTTTTTCTTTTATTGTATCTCTATGGCATAACACCATGAATATAAGGAGGAAATGTATCCAAAAACTCGGGAAATAAGAATTTCGACAACAGGAAAAAACCAATACCCTTTCTCTTTATTTATTTATGTATTTTTTTTTTTTTTTTTTTTTTTTCATTTAGTGATTTACTTTCATCAAGAAATGAAACGCTCTGCTTGATATTTTATACCCTCCTAGATAATATGCAATATAAACGATAGCTTAAAAAAATATTTCTTCAGGTAAATATAATTTGGGAGATAATTTAGTTTGTGCATTTTTTGAAGTAAAAGCTATAAAAAATGACATTTGTTAAAAAAATGAAATATCATTTTTCATTTGCATATTTATTTATAGACAACATACAATCATATATTTCATATATCATTGAATGCGTTTTTATAGAATACAAACTAATAAAAAAATACTAAAGAAAGATAAGTTTTTATTATATTTTTTAATTCTTTATATGTCTTGTTAAATTGTGCTTATTATTTGCGATATTTTGTTTAAAAAACTTGAAATAGTTTTGGAAAATGCTTCTACAGCGTGAATCTAAACTCTTGGGCAAAACTTTAAGGGGTGATAGTACACATCAAGACAAACAGTATAAAATGGGAAACTAAGGGTCCCAAACGTCTTCCGAAGGAAATAAGCGCCATTAAAGTTTAGGGTCCAAAATTTCAAATAATTATAAAAAACGGAAAAATTGGTCGATTCGTTTGCGGTTTTCGCTAAAACTATTGTTTATGTCAGTATTTTCTTAAAAATAAATTTTAAAGAAAAAGTTTAATAACTGTCGATAGAGGGCGCTTTAGAGTTTGGAGTAACGAACAACTATTTTTTACCGTTATTTTTTGTATCTGATTAAATGCTTTCAAAAGCTTAGACTTAAATTTTGAGCTCAAAATCTGAATCGTTGGGAATGGTTAAGAAGCGCAAACTAAACTGTGTTCAGGAGTTGAAATTTGAACCCCCCCCCCCCCCCCTGAACACAGTTCAGTTTTTCCCGATCTTGGTGTCGTAGACCAGGCAGAAACTACTATCCCCTACACGTAAAATAAACGATAGAAGGATGACAAAATTAAATAAAAAAATTATTTTAAAAATAAATTTTAAAGATAAAGTTCAAAAAGACCGATAGGGGGCGCTTTAGACTTTGGAGTAATGAACAACTATTTTTTACCGTCGACTCCGACGACGACCTGGTTGCGAGGATTGCCGTTATAGCAGGCGATATCCGGGAGATGCCCGGGGTATTCACTAATGTTCGCAACTCCATCTTCCGGCGGTGTGAGGCCTGCATTGTTGCTGGTGGGCAGTCTTTCGAGCAGTTTTTGTGATTCCTCATGAACATCATGCGTGTACCATTTTCTACGTGTCAACCTTCATTCATATTGCGCACTACATGCATATATCAAATTGTTTCTTTTTATTTTGAGCGGAGAAATTGCTCATGTCTGTTATGAATAAATTTTCTATTTAATTTTGTCATTACTATATCTTTTATTTTACGTGTAGGGGGTAGTAGTTTCTGCCTGGATTAATTTTAACACAATTATTCAAATTGGTAAAGAAATCATATGAGTTGTAATTTTCCAACTGCATGAAAAGTGTCCGGGCCAGGATTCAAACCTGGGATCTCTTGGCTGAAGCTGCCATGCTTTACCAACTGAGCTATCCCGGTTGAATCTGGAGGGCATGAACTGGATGAATTATGCCCTCCAGTTGTATGCTCTTAGTTGGTAGAGCATGGCAGCTTCAGTCAAGAGGTCCCAGGTTCGAATCCTGGCCCAGACATTTTTCGTCCAGTTGGAAAATTACAACTCATATTGTTTCTGCCTGGTCTACGACACCAAGATCGGGAATAACTGAACTGTTTTCAGGAGGAGGGGGGGGGGGTGAGGTGTTTCAAATTTCAACTCCTGAACGCAGTTCAGTTTGCGCTACTTAATCACTCCCAACGATTCAGATTTTGAGCTCAAAATTTAAGTTTAAGTCTAAGCTTTTGAAAGCATTTAAAGAGATACAAAAAATAACGGTAAAAAATAGTTTTTCGTTACTCCAAAGTCTAAAGCACCCTCTATTGACAATTTTGGGCACATTTTTCTACTAATCTCTTAAAATACGATAACTAAAATTAAAACAAATATATTTTTGAGTGCGATGTTACGAGATCTTTCGTCGTACACGATATATAGAAAGAAAGATTTTTTCAAGTAACTTAATTAATATCTCGGCTAATTAACGATAATTCTTTTCGAAAATCATTATCAAATATCCTTGGATGATTCTGCGTCTATAGGTACACGTCGAGTGCCCGTCAACTCCCCCAGCTGACCGTCCGAAAAGTAAAGTTTGTGTGTAACAGAAAAAATGCGTTTTTCTCAAAAACTATTTTACCTAGGTAAATCGCTATAGTTTTCCTGCAAGGTTTAAATAAACTCCAACTACCCCTAATTTTTTTCATAATTTTTGTTTCGGAAGTTTAGTTTAGATTCGGAAATACAGAGGGGAGGGGACATATTTTTGCAGCGCATTTTCGACGATATCTCTGAAAATATAATACCTAAAATTTAAAAAATATATATTTTTTAGTTCGATATTACGAAATCTTTCACACGATACCGCACATGATATACAAAAAAAGAGAAAATATTTCTTTCATGTAACTTAATTAGCCCCCTAAATTTTTCCTAAACATATTTGTGAATGTTTAATTATCTGTAAAATATGCGGGTAAAAAGGCTTTATAACTTTCCCAATAAACTTTTGAACTTTCTACGTCTGATAGTTTACGAGAAAAAGTGCTGTGGCAGATGGATTGACAGACACAGGTGTGATCTTATAATGTTTTCCGTTTTTACTTTTTAAGTACGAAACCCTAAAAAATGACAAGCATAATACTTTTTCCAAGTTTTATTCAAATATCAACCATTTGTAACTCAACAACTCCGATTTGAAAAATATTTACCCAGATGTTCATCATTTTAAGCCTGTAAAATTAATTTTACAAAATTAGAACATAAAAATAAACAAATTGTTGACTAAAAGGTACCTTTTCCACAGCAACAATAAATAGGAAATTACATACTTCTCATACATATTGTCAATTTTCCAATACAAAATATGAAATTATATCTGTAAAAAATCTATTTTTGGACGTCTACAGCTTTTTTAATTTTACAAAATTTACGAAGTTCATTTTAGCAATAACGATATGGAACTGCTCAAATGACAACTAAAACTTTGACATGTAAAATAAACTCAGTATCGCCCTCTGTTGAAAATTCTATGAACAATTTATATTAACTCTTGTGTTGGGAGATATATACAATAAATAAAATCATCTTTTATACCCCGCTGTAGAAGAAACATTGATTATTAGGTATGGTGCAGGTGTGCACCGCGATGATACAAAGGGTTAACAGATTTTTTTAAAATGAAGTTGGTGCAGAAGCATGTTTTTATTCTTTGACTTTCATCCAATCCAACACTGCTAACTGCCACAGGGAACGCGGCAAGGGTATCCGCGTAATCTCTGGGCGCCCCTGGGCGCAAGTCTCAACGTTTCGCTCTCTTCAAATGGCTACAGAAGAGAAATGTACAGACAATTTTGCGGGATATAGCATGATCTTTACAAGACGAAAAGTATAAAAATTATAAACATTTCAAAAATCATACATAGGTATTAAAATCCACTTAATTAAAAAAATAAAATAAATAAAATAAATAAATAAATAAATAAAACAAAACGAAAAAAAAAAGAAAGAAAGAAAGAAAGAAAATAAAATAGGATCAGAATATTGCTTGCACAGGACTGTAATATATTTTTTTCAACAATTTAAAAAATTGGACCTTTATAACAAATTTTCATCATCAGCTACTCATGTTTCGTTTTCACCTGATTTCCTACTTTTTCGATACTTTTCCTTCTAAAAACGGGAACAGAAAGGGTAAGCGGAAAACAATGCATGGTTTCTCATGCTGTGATACTTGTAGAATTCGACATAAGTTGACAAACCTTGGGGAAATACACAAAATTTTTACCTATGTTGCAGAAATTCGTCATTTCGGCGCACTGTGGGGTGAGTCCATAAACTTAAGTGAGTCCATAAAAAAATAACTGACAGGGTCTGAAAATTTGGTCCCATGCTGACCCTTACCCTGATTTTGGACATGAAAATGTGAATTGTGATGTGTGATTTCTGTAGTATCACCTCTTTTGTTACAAATGTTCACGAGCACTGTATTCATTTTATAAATATAATTTTAAATCATTCATTTCATTCACGATGATATATAAATGATAGATATAGTGAAGAAATTCATGTTCTATATTTAAATGACACAATCAGCACATAATGGTCTTTCACGATAATTGCTGATTGGACTAAAAATATTTCATTTTATCTTGGGCGTTTTATTTCGCTCCAATTTGCACTCACTGTTATTATCGAAATTACTTCCTGTGTACGAAATACCTAGCATAATTTTCTGTTAGTGTTAAAATCATGACCCGGAAAATTAAATTTGAATGATCATATATTGTTAATGGGTTTTATCAGACAGGAAAACTTGTTCATGAGAAATTTACGAGATGTAAAGTAGATTAATTTTGATTTTTTAGAGCGGAGTAGGGGAGATGGGGGATGAATGGGACAAGGGATGGATGGGACGTTCTCAATATTTCAGGCAATAAACATTTCTTTTTAGTTGCTTCCTATCCTCATAGATTTCACTACCATAGTGTGCTTCAGAACCAAAGGCAAGACCACATGGCTGTTTTCAGTTTCCTTCAAATTGTCATTTCCTGAAAACTCTGCTTAAAAGTAATTTTATTTTACATTTGAAGTTACTTAAATATCTTATACAATATAAACAATTAAGATATGTTGTAGTTTTTTATTTCAAGGCTCAATATTGGTAATTAAAATGAATGAACATTAGCCATTGTAACAAAATAATTTTTGAGACAAAATGACTGACAATTGAATATATGCATCATGGGGTTGATTGGAACATTTCAAATGGGATGACTGGGATTGTCTCATTCATCCCTAGAGGATGCTGAAAAATATATTTATTAGCTAAATAATATTATATAGTTTGATAAATTAATACTTTATGGTAATTATTCCTTTAACAATTCATCCTCATTGTAGTTATCGTCTTCAGCCATTGAATGTTTCCGTTTATGGGCCTTTTAAGGCAAAGCTGAGATGAGTCCAATATGATTGGCTAACAAATAATTCTGGAGATCATATTACAATTTACAATCTCTCAACTTTTGCCCAGAAGGCATTTTTTTCAACTATTAGTCCTTAACATTAAATAAAGGGAGGAAAATATTTCTGTCCCATTCATCCCTACTGTGGGGATGATTGGGACATAGAGGAATTGTTTTTTAATTTCATAATATATTTCTGTATAATAATAACCTTGAATAAATATTGTGCATAAGATATAGTCAAACACTTAATGTATGAAATGTGATATATAATATTGATAATAACTTAAATAAAATATTTAAAATAAACATTTTTGTGAAAATGTCCCATTCATCCTCCATCTCCCCTACAAGAAATTTTGCAATTAGTGATTAGATTTTAGTGCTTCTCTTACATAGTTGAGAAATGTTTATGATTTCGGTGTATCTGTCTGCCATTTGCCGTCTGTTTGCTATCTGTCGTATGCCCGTACTCTAACTCTCGTAAATTTGCTTCGATTGCGATGTACAGTAATCCCTTAACATTCGCGGTTTTCCTGCAATTAGTGATTACTTTTTAGTACTTTCCGACATAATGTAAAAATGTTTATGATTTCGGTTTGTTTGTCTGACATCTATCTTCCATCTGCCGTTTGTCTGCCATCTGTAGTCTGTCTGTCATCTCCCGTCTTTCTGCCATGCGCCGTCTGTTTCGTACTTTAACTCTCGTAAGTATATTTGGATTGCCATGCAATTGGTATATGTTATTGTGGTTTTCCATGGCATTTTCGCTCTTGAAGTTGAAGTGAATACAGTTTGTAATTCGTTTACAGATACACTCAAAAGAATCACGTTACACTATAGTCTATGGAGAAAAATTTTTTGCGGTGTATTTGAATTATATTACAATATTTCAAGCATAATGAAATTGATATGCATTTCTGAAGTCCACTAAAACATGGTTTCTGTAGCATATAAGAGTGTAAAGCATTTACTATCATTCATTTACAGGATCACCCAAAATATTTCGGTTACACAATGGTCTACGTGGAAAATTTGTTTGCAGCGTATTTTAATGAGCTTACATTATTTTAATCATAATGAAACGTATATACATTATTGAAGCACACTGCAAGATGCTTACTGCAGACTATGATGTGCGAGGCTCTCAAATGGTGAGCTTTTAAATACTAGAATTTTTAAGAATTTTTTTTTAGATTTTTCTTTTATGTTTTGTAGAAACTTAACCCGAAGGTTAATTCAATTGCAACTGTTGTAGAAACCTACGACGAAAAGTTATCGCAATTGAATACATTTATATTCAAATATCTCCAATTATCACCGAAGAGAAACAAAAAACCAATTTTATCAAAAAACATTATTGACTAAGGGCGTGGATTCTACCTTACGGAAAATGCATTTATATCATGCTGTGCCTCTTTTTTAGCACTTTCCAACCTAGTTGAAAAGTACTTATGACTTCGGTTTGTCTGGCCGTCTGGCCGTCTGTCCGTGCTCTAACTCCTGTAAATATGCTCGGATTGCTCTGCAATTTTTATATGTTATTGTCGTTATCTATGGCACGTTCCCTATTTCAACTGAAGTGTGTAGCACTTATAGTTTTCGTACAGGGACACTCAAAAGAATTCCGTTACATTGCGGTCTATGGGGAAAAATCATTTGCGGTTTATTTTAAAAATGTTTCACTATTGTAAACGCATTGAAATTTATATAGATCACTAAGATGCATTATAAGAAGCTTAATATGGAATAGTAGGTGTATAGCACTTAGAGTTACTTTACAGGGACAGTCAAAATAATTCCGTTACATTACGTCTATGGAGAAAAATCGTCTGCGGCTTATTTAAATAATGTTCCACTATTTTAAACGCATTGAAGTTTATATATATTACTAAGGTGCATTACAAGAGGCTTACTACAGAATAGTGTGTGTATAGCAGTCATCGTTCATTTACAGGGACACACAAAAGAATTCTCTACTGTCTGTTAACAATAATTCTTGGAAGTGCGTTTTAAGTTACTGATCGCGATTTTAATTTTAACTCGCTTTTTGTCTATTACGTGGTGTGTATAAATTCTGTAGATCCTATACAGGGCAGCACAAAAGTTCGCGAACACATTTCCGTTTATTGACAGAAACTCCAGAAGGAGAATTTAAACTGTGCTACGCGTTTCCTAACTAACCTAAAATTTAGCATCCTTATGTATATATACAAATATATAGATCATATACAGGGCTACATAAAAGTATTCGGATATTTTTCCGAATATTGTATATATTGAAAATTCCTGAAATTACGTTTTTAAATATGTTATGCGTTTTCCAAATTGTTTACTTAGATGTCATCTTTCAGCTTATTAAACGGTAATGATTTGTAAAATTATTTTAGAAGCGTTGGAAAGGGCTACATAATCTATGCTTGACGCATGATTTTTCGTTCTTGTTAATACTTTACAACCTAGTTGAAAAGTGTTTATGACTTCGGTTTGTTTGCCGTCTGTCCGTGCTCTAACTCCCGTAAATATGCTTCGATTGTCCTGAAATTTTTGTATGTTATTGTCGTTTATTATAGAATGTTCCCTATTTCAACAGAAGTGTGTAGCACTTGTAGTTTTTTTACAGGGATAGTCAAAAGTATTCCGTTACATTACAGTCAATGGGGAATAATCGGTTCAAGCGCATTTTGATGACGCTAAGTCATTTAAAACATAATGAAATTGATATATAATTATGAAGCGCATTAAAACTTGCTTTTTGTAGAATGTGGGGTGCAAAGCATTTAATATTCATTTACAGGGTCAAACAAAAGAATTCTTTTACACATCGTTATATGGGGAAAAATCGTCTGCAGTGTAATTTAGTGATATTTCAATATTTCAAACATAATGAAAATCATATGCATTACTGAGGTGCACTATAAATTGCTCTCTTGTGTGCATTGCGTTTATTTACAGGGACACAGAAAATATATTGGTTACAGTACATGTGCGATATTTACAGTCTATGTGTGATAGGTGCGTTTTCAACTCTGGTTTGCATTTTAAACTTTTTTTTCACAGTAGGTGTGTGTTTATAAACTCGGTTGATCATTTATAAGGCTACACAAGGAAATTCGTAAATACTACAGACTATGGGAGTGAATTGCTTATGGATAGTTTTTAATTGTGTTTACCCATTTTTCTGCTGAACTATATTTAGTAGAGTAATAGAAGTTTTGTGGAATATAAATAAATCCATATACAGGGCTACGAAAAAAAAGATACACTGTCGTTTACGTTTGGTAATTGCTGCAAGTGAGTTTTAAGTTGCCTTTTAGCTTAATAGGTGGTGTGTACAAAAGTCTTTAAATAATATACAGGACTGTACAAAATATTTCGAGTGCATTTCCATCGATTGGCAAAAATTGCTAAATGTGAATATTCTAACTGAACTAAATGTTATCTTACTATATATTCACATTTATTGATCATATATAGGACTGCACAAAATAATTCGACTACTATTTTGACACTGGAAGGTAATTTCGAAAACTATATTTTTCAATTTGTTATGTGTTTTCTAAACTGTTTACTTACATATCTTCTTTCACCTTATTTAAAGGTGAAATTTCGTTACAGTTTTCTGGCTGTGTTGGAAAGTGTTTCATAATCTATGCTTGCCGCATGATTTTTCGATCTTGTTTTCTTTATTGTGAGACATTTTATATAAAATTCGTACATTCAAAGATACCAAGTGAGCCATAAATTCGTTAAAAGTTTGAAAAATTAATTAAAAAGGAACAAATGATGTTAAAAAGTTACGGTTTGCACGAATGGGATTAAAGGGAGGTCGGATTTTTTTAATAACAAAAAAAAGTTGCGGTTCAAAAAATTACCGATAGATGGCGCTGATATGCATAATATGAAGTAGATTTAAGCAAATCCGGCTGTCAATAAAACATCTCGATGCACAAGATTCTTTGTTGGATGCTGGCAGTGTGCCATCATAATCAGATCAAACATTGTTTGTTATATAAGTATTTTACAAGAACGAGGAATCAGCAACCCGTGCATTGCGAAAATTCCTCACGGCAGAAGGACTAAGAGGAGAAAAGGACTTGTTTCATGTGCTGGGATACTGAAGCTTTTCAGACGAGGATCGTCTACGAAGTGTTAGGCCCTCATATGCTTCATTTCATGTATATCAGCGCTATCTATCTGTATTTTATGAACCACAGCATTTTTTGTTATTAAAAATATCCGATCTCCCTCTAATCCAAACCGCAATCTTTCAGCCTAATTTGTTCTTTTTTAATGATTTTTTAAAGTTTTAATAAATTTATGTCGTATCCAGTATTCACAAATACTTAAAGTTGAGAAATATATCTACACTGTAAAAAATGACCAATGTTTCTTATTTTATGAAAATATACTATAACAACGAACGAATATATAATATAATCTTCTGAGCTGTCCGAAATTCCGAATAGCGTGTTCCATTGTCTTTTGAATCCCCAGAAACCCATACATTTTCAAAATTTAAAGAATTATTTATAAAAACAAAGTATTTTTCGCTGCCCGTATTTTTCAGAAACGTTTCCGAAGAGTTTTTATAGTGTATTAATTAGTGTCCTCAGCCTGGAATACCTGTTTTTCGAATGCTATCCATTCTCAAGTAAACATTTTCATGCTCAAAAAATATGTTTAACAAACAAACATGCGAAATTCACAGCGTTAACAATAACATTAAAATTAAGATTATTTCTTTACTCTTTCATGTATAAATTAACTTATGCGGCTGAAAACGTTTACTTGAGAATGGATGACATTCGAAAAACAGATATTCCAGGCTGAGGACACTAATTAATACACTATAAAAACCCTTCGGAAACGTTTTTGAAAAATACGGGCAGCGAAAAATACTTTGTTTTTTATAAATAATTCTTTATATTTTGGAAATGTATGGGTTTTTGGGGATTCAAAAGACAATGGGACACGCTATTCGGATTTTCGGATAACTCAGAAATTATATTTTCGTTCGTGGTTATAGTGTATTTTCATAAAATAAGAATAAGAAACATGTCGTTTTTTACAGTGTATACGCCTTATTAAGCAATTAAAATATTGATCATCTTTTTAACGATTTTTAAAATTTTCAACGAATGGCGCACCCAGTATTTCCCGATGCATAAACTTGAGAAACATATCTAGCAAACAATTACCGAAAGACATTCAAAAGATGGAAGAGCTTCAACTGTTTTAAATTCCAGATTTCAGAAAACTATGTCATCGATGTGTTAATACTGGTGGTAAAAAAAACGGACCATTCGGGGGAACTGCAGTTATCTTTCATTTACAAAGGGTTTCGGTTACAGTACTGTCTATGAGCGGTAAATGTCGAAATTGCGTTTTCATCAGAGGAGTGCGTTTTTGAAGTTTAACTAATTTTTTTCAACCTATCTGGTGCGAATAAATGCTATAGATCATATGAAGGATTACGCAAAATAATTTATAAGCATTACCCTGTGTGAGCGTGAATTGCTTAAGGGGACAGCGCACATTAAAAACGAAATCCTTTAATTTTCAATGGATTCATATGAAAATTGGTAGACATATAAATGGTAAGCTCAAATAGTTATATTCAAAATTTGTTGTTAAAATAGTTTAAAAAATTTAAATTATTCAGTTTTTAAATTTTAAAAATAACGAATGATTGTCATATTTTAAAATGTGCCATGCTCATTTCTTTTACATAAAATATGACAATACTAGCTGTTACCCGTGACCTCGTTCACGTAACATTAAAAGAAGAATAAATACATTAATTAAGCAAAATATTTCACTCCCGATAATTAAAAACGTTAATAATTAACTAACTATTTATCACATTTCATAGGAGACAATACGGTATTTTTTGTTATAGGGATCTTGACATAACTCAGTCTTAAAAAAGTGAAATTTTGTGCCAAATAATCGTGAAAATGAAATTGCAACCAATGCAAAAACGAGGGCCAAATAAAAACGTGGAAATAGACGAATTGGGTAAAAACAAATGTCAATTTTACCTGATAGAGAATTTTACTTTTAACGCCTTTGTGAAACGTTTTAATAGCCATCCTTCAAAAAAACATTAATTGGAAATAGTATATGCTTTTTCTTTAAATTCAATTCTGCCTCCTTGGTTTAATGTATAGCTAAAACAAATCTTGTTTTCTAAATGACAGTATGTTGACAGGCAATTTTTGTTCGCCAGAATAAATTGATTCATGAAGTTTGAATATGTGAAAATATGTTTTTATTTTTCGGATAATTTACTGAAGTCAAGATTTTGTTTTCACCATCTATTCAAAGTGAAAATAAATTCTGTTTTTCAGTTTTAATGAGAAAATGGTGTAAAAAATATACTGATCTGTTTTATTTCTCCTTTTTTATACACAAATATGTTGTAGTTTACTTTCCGTTTTTAGAGAAACTTCGTTAAAATTTACAAAAAAAAAAAAAAAAAGAAAAAAAAAGAAAAAATCTTGGCATCTAATTTAATTTTTCAAATTCTGAGAGTTTGTGTGACATCCTCGGATCAATGATAACCGGTATTAATTAAATCGTGTTTCGTTCGATAGTCTAGGAGTAGTTTCGAAATACAAACACACGGTCAGATTTTAATATAATAGATTCGTGTTCATTTTCCTTTTCTTAAAATTATGATGTTTTTTAGCAGAAAACTCTCATCTGTATATAACGGATACTCATGCTTAATAATCAGTATCTACTTTTTATACTTACTGATCCTTGTATTATTAATTGTCTGAGTGCAACGAAGACTCATACACAGCGCAGTATTACTTTGCCCCATATATAGCTACGATGAATATTAAAACCTTTCGACAAGCATAACTCAAAAAATATTTAACGGATTTCGTTCAAATTTTTACAGCAGGTACCTATAAAGGTGACAACGACGTCTATTTATTACCAAGAATAAATGTCAAACCGTTTGGAAATTATATTTAAAAAATAGATAAAAAAAGCACAATTAAAGTACATACGTCACTAAAATTTAGTACATACGTCATTTTCACCGGCGGAGATTTTTGTAAATAATAAGATTTTAAAACTTCATGGAGTAACATGGAGCAAAAAAATATGCACGCACAATACAATACAATATCAGTACAATAAAACATATTTCCATTTATTAAAAATGGAAAATTAATCTGGATTTTTTTCTGTTTGAAAGAAAAAAATCCGCAATAACTTTGTATTAGAGATTTGGCGCAAATCTCAACATTGGCAGCTTTTTATTTCGCGTGTGTAAATGGGAATCAATTCTATGATGTTTAAATAAAATATTTTGATTTGCGACATTATTTCTTTTTATTTTCTTCTTAGTATTTTAAATGGAATTAGTGAAAGGCATGTCTTTTAAATTAAATGAGTGGAAGACATGAATTTTTAATGTATGTATTTCAAATGAAATGAGTGAAAGGTTTATAGTTAAATGGGTACTTACGTATTATCCGTGACAGGAGATTGATCGCCAAAAATGGCTGCCAAGTACCAATCTTGTTTATCGTTGCCAATCATGTTTTCAAACACAGTAATTTAACATTATCAAATAACATAGTTAAAAATGGTAATTAATATAAAATAAATAAAATGTAATATATGTTTATTAAATTTTTAACATTGTTAAAAATAGTAAATAACATTATTATAGTAAAATTAATAAATGGTAAATAGCATAGTAAATAAGAAAGAATAATATTATAGATTATTCACAGGCATGTACCATGTAGTAAGAAAAAAATATATAAGGGTTAATATAATTAGTAATATTGGCTCCATTGGCGCAGTTGGCTTAAAACTGGCACGGATAATACGTAAGTACCGTTAAATGAAATTAATGAAATATAAAGATGTTATGAGAACAATATTTGGCGAGTTATCAACTGCGCCAAGTTAACATAAAAGTACCAATACATAAGTGAAATGACAGATGTCATATACGCACCACGTTGGCGCAATTTTTTCCCCCACCAATTTGGCGAAAACTTTGTTTTTGAATTTTAGTCACAAATATCAGGCAATAATAGCACGTGATTTTTTATTTCAATATAAAAATAAAATAACGTAATAAACGTAACTTCTACTATTTTAAAAAAGGAAATAAAAATAAATAAATAATAGTTTGATATCAATAAATATTGACATACATATAAAAATAATCTATAGAATTAAAATAAAAAATAAAAGTAAATAAACACAACAAACAGTTTTTGAAAAATTGGCATGGGGAAAATCGCGCCAACGTGGTGAGTATATGACATCTTCGCCGGCAGTTTTACCCTTTTATCTGTTCTTTTGGAAATATCAAAAAATTAAAAAATACTTATATCAGGCGTATTATGTTTTGCATTTTTATACGGACCACTTCTCCATTTTAAGATTTTAAAAGTTATTTATAATTCCCACAAGTAATTTTCGGTAATCTGTTAGTTCGCTTATTAACTGTTTACAATTTGCCCCCCCCCCCTGACAACAACAATTATTTATCACAAAAATGTCTCTTAGTTTTGTTATATATGTTTGTTATGTATTTTCATTAAAATATCGAAAATGGCAATAAAATTTTATTTTAGCATCGTACTTATATTTTTAAGATGACGCAAAAACATGGTTTAATAAATGTATATTTGTAAATACTTGAAAAACATATTTTTCCTCTCTCTAGGAAATTTTGGTAAGATGCTAAAACTGCCTTTTAGCACCATTTTTAGGTGCGTTCGTAATTATATAAATACGTAGCACCTATAGTCGTCGTTTGGTCCGTCCGTCTGTCCGTCCGTCTGTCTGTCTGTCCGTCCGTCCGTCTGTCTGTCTGTCCGCATATAACAACGCAAAAACTACCCAACCAAATGGTTTGCAATTTAAAATATATTATCTTTGCAGAATTTTGTCGAGACATTTCAAATTTTATTAAAATCGAATCAAAACTTTAGGAGATATTAATAAAAATATTTATTAAGAAATTTGATTTTTTGTTTAAATCGGTGCTTTTTTAGGTGCGTTCGTAATTATATAAATACGTAGCACCTATAGTCGTCGTTTGGTCCGTCCGTCTGTCCGTCCGTATGTCTGTCTGTCCGTCCGTCTGTCTGTCTGTCCGCATATAACAACGCAAAAACTACCCAACCAAATGGTTTGCAATTTAAAATATATTATCTTTGCAGAATTTTGTCGAGACATTTCAAATTTTATTAAAAGCGAATCAAAACTTTAGGAGATATTAATAAAAATATTTATTAAGAAATTTGAATTTTTTTTTTTTAAATCGGTGCTTTTTTGTTATCGAAGTTTAATCGTCAAGCGACCGAGATTACTTATTTTATGACAGAAATTAATCTGCAGACGATATAATTCATTTCACAGAATTAAAAATCATCAAGATCTGAATATTTATATAACTAGCTGATACATATATATCTGAATATTTATATAACTAGTTAAGATATTTGTATGAACAGTGTCATAAAATATATACTTAACTAGCTGTTTAACCCGTTCTACGCACGGGATATCATGAATTTAATTCTAAAACGTGCGTACGAACGCACCTCGTTTGTAACGTTTGACGTACAATTTCCAACTTGTTAATTTTTTTCGCCAATTGTGCCAACCAGCACATGATACAGAACTTTTCCCCATTCAGATACACAAACAAGGTTGGTCTCAAACAAGAGTAATGCTAGCAATAATATTGTTTTAACTCTATAAGAGTTACAAACAATAATGATATTAAATTCTCTGATTAGCTTTGGGCCCGTTTACGGAAGTTTCTCCTAGAAAAAAAAAACTGTGGAAGAAGTCTTTTACATTTGTTTCGAATGAAGCTCGGTCATAATAATACAAACAACACTAATATTAACATGGGGGTAATACTTTGAATTTAAGTGTAAATATTTGGAACCCTCCCCCCCCACCCGCCCTCAAAAAAAAAGTAAAAGGAAGTTACAGAAATGAATTTAAAATGGCGTTAAGCCACGCTTTCTGGCATAAGCAATTGTTGCGAACTCGATTACGAAACTTTCACTTAACTTAATAACATGTATATTGTAGACCTTAGGGTACTTTTCCTTCTCAGTTATACGGACCTTGGGGCTTTTTTAAAAAGCTTAACGCAGTTCGGTTTTAATAAGTTCAGATTTACTGCCAAATGACATAAACTACAATGAAAATAAACCTGATGAATTATTATGCTGGTATATGTATGTATTTAAAAAAATTGCATCTGATTACACTTATTAGATAAATTACTTCTGTTTGCATTTAATAACAGATGAACAGCTTCTGTATACTAAATTGTTTAAATATTGGGAAGGTGGCGAGATGTGCAGAGACGTGTAAACGAACGGGTAGAGAGACGGGTAGAGACGGATAGCGACATAGATAAGCTAACGGGTAGCGAAACGAATAGACAGACGGGTACTGAGACAAAAGAGGGTTGACAGAGGGGTAGCGAGATAGGTAGGGAGATGGGTACAGACACGAGTAGCTAGGCCGGTAGACAGACATGTAGAGGGAAAGGTTGCGAGACTGGTAGCGTGGTGAATAGAGAGACGAGTACAGAGATGAGTATAGCGACGAGTTGACAGACGGGTAGAGAGAGGGGGTATATAGACAGACAGACGTGTCGAGAGACGGATAGTGAAACGGGAAGCGAGACAGTTAGAGAGACGGATAGACAGATGGGTAGCGAGACGCTTAAAGATGCGGTGGAAAAACACATGGATAATGAGACGGGTATACAGACGAGTAGAGAGGCAGTCGACAGATGGGTACGGAGAGAAATACAGTATAGACACACGGCTAGACATAAAAGTAGTTAGACAGCGATGGTTAGAGAAACAGATAAATGGGTAGAGAGACCAGTAGGGAAATATACGACATGTAGCGAGACGTGTAGAGAGACAGTCAATCGGGTATGGAGATGGGTAGAAGAACGGATAGGGAAACAAACAGATTGTAGAGAGAGACAGGCAGAAGAAAAGTCTGAGGTTTGAAGCAGTAAAAGCGCAGGGGGTAGAGTCTCCTAGAAAATAATCAAGAAGTATTATCTTTGAAATATATGTATTTTTTTCAATTTGATTTTTACAGAAGTCATCGAAATATTTTTTATATTACTTTAGTAGGAATTTAGGCTACAGTTTCGTAATCATGTTTGTAGTAAAGCTTGTTATCAATGTGGTTTGAAGTGTATGAGTTTCTATAAATAGTTATACAAATAAACAAGGAGGAAAATTTTTAAATTCAAATTTAAAAATTTGTCACAAAGAAAATGTTTCAACAATGAAATTAAATTTGCGTTAAACTACGCTTGCTAAAATACGCTCTCGGCTGCAAATCTGATTACGTGACTTTAAAAAGCTCGGCGTTTTAAAAAAAATCCGACTTTTTGTTGTTGTTGTTGTTGTTTGTTTGTTTGTTTGTTTTTTAAATTTTTGAGCTATTCCAACTTAAGAAAATGAGATTATTTGCCATTCATACATTTATAAATTAACTTATACAATAACAAATTAAATTATACAATGATAACATTGGTGATTATAACTCATATATATATATCTATTTGCAATATATATAAAAATAAATATATATAGTTTTTATTTTTGTCTATGAATAATTAAAATTAACAAGTATTTTAATTACTGCATTGCATTAATTTGATTGAAAAACAGTAGTAATACTATTAATTATCAACATTATAAATTTTGAGATATTTTGAATTGTTTATGAATTATTTAATTAGATATTTAAATTAATCTATAAATATAAAATATATTTACAATGTAGTATAAATTAAACATTAATTATTTAAAAACAAGTCTAATATATATTTAAGTAGTAGTAAAAATAAAACATTAATTATTTAATAAATGTCTATAATATCAGTGGATTAACACAGCTGGAAGCAAAAATAATTTGAATTAAAATAATATCTCTTTTACATAATATATTCTTGTTAAGAATATCTGAAATGCTGTGCAAGTTGAATTAATTCTGTGTAGATTTATTCATATAGTAGTATTATATTTTTTTTGAATTTTAAGTAAAATTACAAGTTAGTATTGTTTTTTAAAGTTTATTTATATAAATAAATCTAATGAAGTGAGTATGTAACTAATAAAGTGGATATATAACTAAATATTAATTATGAACTATTATAATACCAATAGATGGCGACACTTTACCTTTCAGGTAGTTGTAGATAATATTGTTAATATTATATTTAATTTAACTATAGAGGGAGCTATTGATTGTATATTAATTTTACTTTCAGGAATTAAAATTGGATGGAGTAATATATATTCACGGATATAAATTTGTTATAAGTGTATTAAAACCAGAATTATTTTGAGTGTTTTTGAATCATTTTGTGATTGGGTGTCATTTATGGGGTTGTGTTTTAAAAAAAAGTGTGCTCTCAACTTGTCTTACAAATCATTTCTCTCAACTCGACTTAGTTAACATGTATGATGAATTGCCATGTGGATGTGAATATTATGTAGACGTTGTGACATTTTAAGGATTCTGTATAATTATTGTGAGTAAAATATTTTATCTACACTTTACGAGTTCATATTTCCAATTTTATTATTTCAAAACTGTTATCTCGTGGTAATTTAGTGAGGTGTTAATTGCAGTTTTTTGGATAATCGATGTGAGTGAAATATATTGTATTTTCTTAATGGTTTTTTATTTCCTATTTAAATGTTTCCAAATTTTGGTATTTCCAATTGTTGTCTGGTAATAATTCAGTGTACCTGGATGATTCTACTGATCTTAGCATTATGCCAGTGGAATTATGAAACACTGAATTATTATTTAAAACACATGTGGGTGCATCCAGGCTGATGAGTACATGTGCATGTGTTTTTCCATGTCCAATTCATATTTGATTCTCATGTGGTCCAATTTTCCATTGTGTATGGTTCATATTTAATTTGTTAATCCATTTGTGTTTACTTAGTTGCAACTCCAATTTATAATTTTTTTTTTCCCCCTTTCTCTCTATTTCTTTTTTCAATATTCTTTTGGTATGAGTAAAATTTGGCTAATTACCATTGAAGCATCAGCTATGGTAATATTATGTTTGCACATGGTATTTATTAGCTATGTTGTATTCTGTATACACAGTATCATTGATTATCTCTTTGGAGATTTAAGTAGAATAGAACTTGATATGTTTTTTGAAATTCATAGATATTATAATTATATATATATATATATATATATATATAAAATTTGGCAAATAATTCATATATATATGAAAACATAACAGTATATATGAATTTATATATGATATTTTGTAATTCTATCATTTAATTTGCTCTTTTTCACACATTGTATATTCTTTATATCGTAATTGTTAACCCTATGTTCTGAGAAATATCACTCAGACTAATCCCTTTGAGGGAAGTCCTAGTGTAAGGAATTGATTCACGCTCTTTTTAAAACATATTGGAAAATTCCCGTTTTATTTTAAATATGACGTCTCTTTTTCTCTAGAAAAATCCCATTTTAATGACATAATTCTTGTTAATTTTCTTAACCAGGCAATTAATTTCAATACTGGCATAGAGGAAATTGTGTTACTTTAACGAAATAATATTAAATCTTTAGGTTTTATCAACAAAAATGGAACTATTAACATTCGTCATTTTTTTTTTAGGTAATCGAGTTATTTCTTTTAGTTTTAAGAATGAAAATTGCCATTTCTCGCTATCCATGACATCATTTTCGACATAGATAATTTTGCGAAGCATATTATTGACATTTGCTAACCATTTTCTTTTTAAACTTCATTTTGCAGACGGTAAAACGCCAAGTATTGTTATCATACAAAAGAAAAAAAAAGTGAAGAAAAAACCCAAGATCATTTTATTTCACCAATCAAAGCCTAACCGCTTTATTTGCGATGTATGACGTCATATTCGCATGTTTCCTATGGTTATGCATATTGAAACCTTGTATTATTATCAAAAACTAAAAAAAGTTATTTCTAATAATATTGTATAATCTTCTTTTTAATTCTTTAACTTTTTGATTTAATTTTCATTTTTTCACATGAAAATTTTTCAATTGAAACTAAATTGTTGAGTAAAAATTATTATTATGGGTTTTGAATTAGTTTTGGCAACGATAAAGTATTAGCTACGGTAAAGTAAATTTAACCCTTTAAAAATATTATACGAAAAAATGTCCATTTATTCTCTATGAAAATAACAAAATTTTGAATTATTAAGAAAAATATTTGAATAAAATTAACAAAAACCAGCCTATGTTCATTTGAGGGTTATAATCAATCTATATGCAAAAATAGAGGATCATTAGAGGCTCCATTTTGACGCTGGCTTCAGCCTAACATTTGCACACAATCAGATTTATAATATTATTAGGATTAGAATATGATTTATTTATGATATATATTTTATGTATTTGAATGGAAGTTGGCATGAATTGTAAAAGTTCGCTGAATATAGAAGCAGAAAAAAAAAAATATTTTTATAATTATGCCTTGTTTTTTCAAAAAATATAGCTATATATTTCGATATGCATACAACTTTTAACACTAAAACACCCCTGAAATGCAACTTTTTATGCTAACATTTATTTATTATGGTATAGCCTATATACAGTATAAATTTTAAAAGAATCTGATCATTAGGAATGCGCGTAAAACGTTTCAAAATTTAGAAATGTGCGAAATTTTAAATTTGGAGAAAACAGCATTTAAATAATAAAAACTGTATGAATATATAGAGTTTTTTCAAATACAAAAGCTTATCGCTTTGTAAAAAAGCGTAATAATTGAAAAAATTGTTTTGCATCATATAAATTTGAGCGTCTAGTTTCATAATTCTCCAAATAAAAAGTCAATTTTTTAGTCGAATTTAGTAATTTTGGAAGTCCTCTGTCCCCTTAAGGCTGTTTTTTTATTGAGATGTATTTTCCAGCTGAACTAGTATAACAGGATGCATACTGAGGGATAAATAATTTCATATACAGGATTGAGCAAAAAACTGGATACATTGCCGTCTATGGATGGTAATTTCTGAAAGTACATTTTCAGTTCTATTATGCGTTTTTTTCCTGAATTAAATTTGAGTTTAATTTAAGGTCTGTATGAATTATAAATAAACTGGCGTGATAAAACAAAAGCATGAAAACTTCTTAATAATAAATAAATTATAAATAAGCAACGCGCTAGACCTTTCGAAAGAACTCTGTCTTTCTTCGTCAGACGCAAAGAAGACGTACTACCACTTTGAACTCAGGAGCAAGACAGCGTTAGGAAGGCAGGGAGGCGTGATAAAATAAAGCATAACAACTTCTTAATATCACCATAAAATAAGGAACACGCTAGGCCTTTCGAAAGACCTTTGTCTTTCTTCGTCAGACGCAAAGAAGACGTACTACCACTTTGAACTCAGGAGCAAGGCAGCGTTAGGAAGGCAAGGAGGCGTGATAAAATAAAGCATAACAACTTCTTAATATCAGCATAAAATAAGGAACACGCTAGGCCTTTCGAAAGACCTTTGTCTTTCTTCGTTAGACGCAAACAAAACGTTCTACCACTTTGAAGGCTGGATCAAGACTGTGATAGGAAGGCAGGAAAGCTTTGAAGGCAAGAACAGTCTTGATCCTGTCTTCAGTTTATTGAAATTGTTTATTTTTTTTAAGTTCTATGTGTTCTTTAATCTATTCATTGTAATATTTATTTTTAACGCTTTCCAACGTAGTTGAAATGTGTTTATAAATTCGGTTTGTCTGTCCACCTGTCTGCCTGTCTGCCTGTCTTCACTCTACCTCGCGTAAATATACTCGGATGGCCATGTAATTGACATATGTTATTAAGGTTTACTATGGCATGTGAGGTACTGAACCTGAAGTATGTACAGGGATGAGATTTCTCCGACATTTTGCATACCAGTATAATCTTAGAGAAAATGTTTTATTATTATTATTATTTAACCGGAACATTCAGCGATTTAACAAAACAACATTTCCTCTAAGATTACACTGGTATGCAAAAAGTCGGAGAAATCTCATCACTGGATGTACCATTTATAGTTCGTTTACACCAGCACTCAAACGAATACCGTAACATTACGATCGATGTGGAAACATCGTTTTAGACTATTTTAATGATGTTATACTTTTTCGAATGTACTGAAATATATATATATATATATATTACTGAGGTACATTACAAAATGCTTACTGAGGTAAAGCCAGGAGAGATGGCGCGGTCGGAGAGATTGAGCACATAAAGGTTCGGGGGGAAGGAGTAGAGTGAGAGTTCAGCGAATTCAGGTATTTATACGACAGTAGTAGTGGAGTTTCTACTTGAAAGTGCACGTTGATTGTTTTGAGCGTCTAAGATAAAGCATTACTATTTTGTTTTGTTTTCCCAAAGCAAGTGCTTGAATTTTCATAGCTATTCATCAGAATTTCTATACAACGTCAGTAGTACAAAATATTTTAAACTTAAACGATTTCTCATAAGCTACTAATCTAGACTAAAAATGTGAACATCAACGGTTCATTTTAGTAGCGGCCTAGTTTAAATAAAAGGCCGCGCAATCTCTCCTACCGAAATTGAAGAGCATCAGCTACTTAGGAGAGATGGCGCATTGTTCCCATTAGTACTGAAATATATGATAGAAGAAATTATGCAGCTTATTGGTAAATTTGAATAAAAAAAATTAAAAATTAAAATGGACTAATTTTAAGTTAAACGAGTTTTCAAGTAACTTAATGTTATTTTGTAATCTTATCTGGACTTGCTTTTTCTGATTCTTTAATTTTTTTCCGACTTTAATTAAAATTTTTTAATCGTTTTTTAAATTATTTCCTTTTTCTGATTCCTTAATCATTAGGTTGAAATATTCACTCCTAATACAACAATACTTGTTCACAAAAACCATACAACAATGTCATTTAAGTATAATTATTATTGTTAACAATTTAATTGTAGTTATTATTAGTAACAACCTCTCCTACCCATATGTGAGCAATCACACCAACCCTGTAAGGACAGATTGCGCAAAATAACTTTCTTGGTTTTATTATAAATGTTCTATTAAATTACAAGATAACAACAAAATAGCAATGAAAATACATAAAAAAACAAATGAAGTAAAAATTATTCATGGTTAGTTTAGCAGAAAATTAATATTTAGATTTTTTTATTGTCATTCTTTTGAATTGTGCGCAGACTCTCCTAGCTTTACCTTATAGAATGTGGTCTTCATAGCATTTATCGTTCATTTAGACATTGTGACACACAAAAGAATTCGGTTACATAATTGCCGAAACGTCAGTGAAGGCTTACTGTTGAGACCCGAAAAGTTTTTGGTTTCTGTCTGTCTGTCTGTCTGTTTGTCTGTCTGTCTGTTCCGCGATAACTTCCGTAAAAATGATCCGATTAGGTTGATTTTTGGTGGGTATGTTGGTGAGATACCCGGAATTAGCTGTATAGTTTTTGGTTAAATTTGGTTCATTCGTTCGAAAAATATAGAACATTTCTTTTTAAATTATAATGCTTTCCTATGGGACTGCAGACGATTTTCAAATTTAATTTTTAACTGAAATGGAAATCGCATATTTGAATAATGGATTTCAACGTAAAATTATGGATGTTGATTTTCGATATGGAGGTTTTAAATATATCCAATAATTTTGAAAAATTGACGATACATTTATTAGAATTGAGATATTAATTGTTTAAATGATTGGAAATTTTTTTGCATCTGTTCCGGAAATATAAAACTTTTATTTTCATGTTTTTTACAAATTTTAAAATGCATTTCTTTTTACTTTGCTCTTTAATTTATCAGTTGCCTAGCAACGATATTTCAAAGAAGATATAATAAAAGCAACACGCACAATTTTGTTCCAATAATTTATTAGCAAAATAAATTTTTGTATTCTATTGACATAAATGAAGAATTTATTTTAATAAAAGTTTTTTTTTTTTTTTTTTTTTTTTTTTTTTTTTTTAATCTAAAAAGTTACAAGAATAAGAAGTTCATAAGAATTTCAGAATATCATTGCTCAAACCGTGTTTAATTTAACGTTTCTAATTTCTGAAACCTCCGAAAAATTATATGCCTGTAAATATGTATGCAATAGAAAACTAGTCGTTGGGGGCCACCGTAATACTTACCCATCATGGATATGCATAATGTAAAATATTAAAATAAAAATTGTGTAAACTACTTATAAAATGCATTGCAATTCAAATAAAATCGAGGCTTGATGACGTCACAAACTTTAAAAGCTCGATTACTGAATTGCTTAAAAGAAACATCCTTTTAACTCCAAAAATAATAATCCTATTAACTAGCGATTTATTGCATCTGATTAAGCGTCAAATTTCCAATTAAAATATATCTTTGAAATGAAATTTGGATGAAATACAGGGTCATGAAAAATCGAAGAGTGTGGAAAATAGGATTCCAAATATCTCGGCAACTAATTATCCGATCGACTTCATGCTTTATGCAAAATTTATGTTTTTTTATTGTCTTTTATATTCATTTCTTAAAATAACCAATTTCGAAAATTTTTATATACCTTTTATCAGAACGAATATTTCGAGAGTCCGAAAAAAATAGTTCCGGTTAATCGAGGTTATTGAAATGAAATAGGCTTCTTCCCATTATTACATACTAAGTACATACCAAATTGCAAGTATCTATCTCAATTTTTTCGGGAGATAGAGCGTTTACAGACACACAGACACACACACAGACACACACACAGACACACAGACGGACGGCAAAAAAAAATTTCTAAAAATATGTTTTTCGGAATCTCCAGTGTCTGAAACGTGTAAATCCGTCAAAAAAATTTTTTCGATTTTCAAAACGATTACAAGACTTACCCTATACTACGTATGATGGGTAAGTAAAAATTAAATTGCGGATTGTAAGATGCTAAATAATATGAAAAGTGAGATTACAAAACAGTGACTTGAGCTGACGTTGAGGCTCCTGATCTGCAGATTTACTAGTTTACATAATTGCCGAAACGTCAGTGAAGGCTTACTGTGGAGACCCGAAAAGTTTTTGGTTTCTGTCTGTCTGTTTGTCTGTCTGTTCCGCGATAACTGCCGCAAAAATGATCCGATTAGTTTGATTTTTGGTAGGTATGTTGGTGAGGTACCCGGAATTAGCTGTATAGTTTTTAGTTACGTTTGGTTCATTCGTTCGGAAAATATAAAACATTTCTTTTTAGGTCATAATGCTTTCCTATGGGAATTCAGACGATTTTGAAAATTTTCATCCCTTGAAATAAAATGGCGCATTTGATTAATGTATTTAATGTGTAAGTTATGAAGGCTAAAATTTATCAAGTTAGGTCTTAAATTATTCAAATTAATTGGAAATTTTGTTAATACATTCGTCAGATTTTTTAAATTAGGTGTACAATGTTTGGTGCAATTTTATACATCTGCTCTAATAATATAATACATCTTATTCTATCATTTTTTACAAAATTATTTTCTCATGTTTTACAAAAATTTCCGATGCATTTTTTTCTATCTTTCATTAAATGGCTTCTAAGCAACTATATTTCAAAGAATATCAACAAAGGAAAATTCAAGTGAATCGCATTATTTTTACGCGAAGTTTTATTAAAAATTGCCAATTTTCGGGTTTTAAGTTTTTAATATGCCTTTTTTTAATGAAATAGATGAGAATTTATTTTAACTACTAAAAAATGATTACCAAATCGATTTTCCAAATGAAAATAATTAAAACGTTGAATGCGTAAACTGAATATAGGTCAAATAAGATGAATTTAAATTTGTATAAGTATACTTTATACACGAAATCTTATTCAACTTCAGCAACATATGATGTTTAGTAGTTGAAATATAACTATTATTTTAAGGATAGGATAAAATCTCTTGTACAAAGAGATGGTTATTCTAATGAAATGAAAATTGCAAATACATTCAGACATATACTCAAGAAATGAAATAGCGCAATTACTGGAAATTGAGAATAGAATATTAAAGCGACAACAAATTAATAAATTCAGGGGGGCGGAGCCCCCCTGAAATAATGTATTGTTATTCTAAAAAAATACAGTAGTTTATCCTATCATTGCATAACATTGTGTTTAAGGGGATACTTCTAAAATTTCCGAAACTTTCGATACATTTATATTCTTATAAATATATAAATAACTTAAAAAGATTGAATTTTAGTGTGTCAAATATTATGCAGATAATGTTAAAAATTAGTAAGATTAATGAACAATGATTTTTTGAGCTGACGTTGAGGCCTCTGATCTGTAGATTGACTAATACTGTCTATGAAGAATAATTGCTGAAAGTGCGTTTTCAATTGCATTATTCATTTTTTAAATTTAACAAAATTTTTTAATATTACTCTTTGTGCATAAATTCTATAGATCATATTCAGAGCTTCGTAAAAGAAATTAAGTACATCTCCTTTTATTGACAGAAACTGCTGAAGGGGAAATTTCAACTGTGTTATGCGTTTTCTAACTGAATTAAATTTCAGTATACAAGCTGGCGCGCCCGGCGTTGCCCGGGCAGACTGACATTGAAAAATATAACAGTGGAGTGGACCTCATACAAAAAGACTGAATAATAAATATTTTTTACTAAAAACTTATAAAAAAAATTAAATAAGAGCTAAAATTTCAAAAGTATAACTGTTACGTTTAAAAGCCAATGAGATGCGTTTCATTCGGCGTACTGTAACAAAAGTCTTGGCAGATATTGCACTTTCACTCAAAGTCCCAAAGTTATGCTCCGGAACGTTTAAATCAGTAATTTGGATTTCAGAAGGAACGCGTTTGTGCATGCGACGGTTATTAAGCCTATTTTGTCGATCGCTTTATGCTCTGTGTTTGACGGCGTTCTCGATCTAATCTATTTCGATTTTCTCTTCTTAATTTGGCTTCTTCTTCACTTTCAAGTATTCGCCGAGAACTTATGATAATTTGAAGCTCCATAATAGCGAAAGAGCGAAACGTAAATAAACCCGATTTAGCTCGGTCTAAATCTTGCCAAAGGACTTTTACACAATAACCAATGAGATGCGTTTCATTCGAGCGTTGCTAACAATTTACAAATAATCGCAATTTCTGTGCCACGTACCATATCGTAATATATAAATATATAGATTATGAATTTCATATACATATCAATAGACCATATACAAATACAACACTGTGTAATCGAATTCGGATATTTTTCGGACTACCGTAATTTCACGCGTATACTCCGCACCTCAGACAATTCGATTTCCTACCAGAATTTATTTTAAATAAAATGTGACTTACTTCTGCTTAGCACTTATTTGACTTCTTATTTTCAATAAAATTTCCGGTTGGAAAAAGACTTAACTAAGATGCGGCACGCGCGAAATTACGGTATTGATGGTAATTTCTGAAATTGTGATTTCAAGTGTTATGCGTTTTCCAAATTGTTCACTTAGAAATTATCTTTCATCTTATGAAATGGCGAAGTTTTATTGTACTATTCTGAATGTGTTGAAAGTGTTTCATACTATATGCTTGATGCTTGAGTTTTCGCTGTTGTCAATGATAATTTCTTAATGATATACAAAATAAAGGAATATTTCTTTTTTTAATAGCATTCTGAGCAAACATTTACGATAACTGCTGAGTGGATCGAAAATATTCCATTTCATCGTGGGCGTTTTATGTTATTTGCTTGTTATCTATTACCATCAAATCTACTTCCTGTTTAGGAAATAAGTCGACTAAATTTCTGATTAGTGAAAAATATATGACCCAGAAAATTAAATTTGAATCACCGTATATCGTTGATGGAGTTTATCGGCCAGGAAAACTCGTTCATGCGAATTTTACGAGCCGTAAAATTGATTAAATTAGATTTTTTCAGAGAATAAAAAGAATATCTGCATTTAATGATTATTCTTATTAAGAAATAAAATGTACAAAAAGGGTGGTTATGGTAACAGAGAAGAAGTTTAGTTCACAATGAATTTAAAAAACTTTTAGCACCAGTATTTCGAAAAAGAAATATTTGTCTACTTTAATCACAGAAATTCTGCGATTAAATAAGGTGAATCTTTCAATTACAAAATTCTGCTAAGAAAAATATAGGCTTCTGAGCACTTTGTATACGCGTCGCTCGTTACGGAGGGATTGAGAGGAACCAATATATTAATATTATTAGTAGAGACACTTTACCGAAAATAACACCTAAATGTAATTATACAGATTGTTCATAAACTATTTCAACAAAATAATAAAAACGAAAAATCATGCATCATAGATCATGAAACACCTTCCAACACTATGAGAATATTGTTAAGAAATTTTATTTTTTCATACAGTGAAACGATACATCTAAATAAGCAATTTAAAAAAACACGTACCTCACTAACTTTTTCCATTTTCAGCAATTGCTATCTATATCCAGTATTGAGCAAATTCTTTTATGAAGTACACTCCAGGTAAAACACCCAAAAAATCCAGGTAAAACCCACTAACAAGTGGGTAGGTATGATCGAAGATCGTACAAAGAGTTTTGTTTAATATTCTTTTCAAAACACTTTATCCTATCTTTAATAAATCCAAATTTCATTTTCCAAAAAAGTCATGTTTTTTTATAAAGTAAAAATTTACCGGTCTATTTTTCTCGTTTTTTTTCCAAAATCTGAACCGGTCCGATAGCGGACAAAGCCCGCTATTATACTCTGTCATAAAAATATCTGTCACGTAGACTAAATGCAATATTTAAAAAAAAAAAAAAAATCAATTTCAAAATTAAACATGCTGTATAGAGACCTTCAAAATGTTAAAACATGCCAATATTTCCATAATCGGGTTTTTATCATGATTCAATACGTTCCTCAAACTCATATATTTACTATTCTTTATTATTCATATTGATACTCTATTTGTATTATTCTCAAACATTTGAAAAATCCGTTAAACTTCCAATATGACGTCAGATTAATTTTCTTTTTAATTCTCTAATGACGCCCTATTAAGCTGTTTGCTGTACATACACATACTCATACTCCTTGTATTATTGAGAAATGTTTGAAAATTTCCGTTTTATTACCAATAGGACGTCCTATTAATCTTTTTTTCAATTGGTGAAACTTTTATTTCATTTTCATTTTTCACGTGGAAATCTTTCAATAGAAAATTAATTACTGTAGAAATAATTTTATTGTGGATTTTTAATTGTTGGCAACTGCTATAACGAAAAATGTTTAAACTTAATAGGAAAAAGCTGTTAGAATTTTGGTTTTTTATCTCTCTATATTAAAATAATACGATTTTTTCAAATTTTATGATTTTGAGCTTCATAGTAGATATTCAGCTATAAGTACCAAGAAAAATTTCATGCTTTTTCCAGCAATTACCAATCAGTCAGTCCTGTAACGGAATTCTTTTGTGTGCTTTTGCAAATGAACGATAAATGCTATGCACTCATAATCTGTATAAATTACATTGTAAGTGCACTGCTGTGATCCTTTTTAATTTCATTGTGCTTGAAATATCGTAACGTCAATAAAATGCCAAATAACACATCCGGATCCATAGTAAAACTAGTCGAATGTGCCAATCACAAAACTTTCCTCTATCTCATACAAGTTTTCTCAACAAGTTGGAAATTGTACGTTAAACGTGCAAATGAGGTGCGTTCGTTTCATGCTATACCTTGTGTTACAATGTAAAAAAAATCATCGTTATTATTTCAGTGAAATAAATTATATCGTCTGCTATGAAACGAAATGAGGATGTCTTTTACTTACCATCATACGTAGTATAGGGTAAATCTTGTAATCGTTTTGAAAATCGAAAAAAAAAATTTTTGACGGATTTACACGTTTCAGACACTGCGGAAATTCAGAAAAACATATTTTTAGAAAAAAAATTGCCGTCCGGTTGTCTGTCTGTGTGTCTGTAAACACTCTATTTCCCGAACAAATCGAGCTAGAGACTTGAAATTTGGTGTGTACTTAGTATTTTATAATGGGAAGAAGTTTATTGAATTTTAGTAACCTCGCTTATACGGAACTTCTTTCGGACTCTCGAACTATTCGTTCTGATAAAAGGTATATAAAAATTTTCGAAATTGTTTATTTTAAGGAGGGAATATAAAAGACAATAGAAAACATAAATTTTGCATAAAGAATGAAGTCGATCGGATTATGAGTTGCCGAGATATTTGTAATCCTATTTTCCACACTCTTCGCTTTTTCATGACCCCGCATTTCATTTAAATTTCAATTCAAAGATATATTTTAATTGGAAATGAGACGCTTAATCCGACGCAATAAACCGTTAGTTAATAGGATTATTCATTTGGGAGTAATAGAGCATTTAAAGTTTATGACATCATCAAGCCACGATTTATTTGAATTGCAATGCATTTCATAAATAGTTTACATATGTTTCATTTTAATATTTTATATTATGCATATCTATGATGGGTAAGTATTACGGTGTCCCCCAACGGTTTTTTTTTCTTATTACGTATGCCATGTTTACAGATGCGATCTTTTTTTCTCGACGCCAGACAGAGCTGTAAAATTCACCATGGAGATCTTGCTTTGCGAATGATTACATCCATGGTTTAATATTTCTATGACTCATGATGAATGAATATTTTGTTTATTTACTTTAATGGATTGAGATATTTGGCAGTTAGCCTAATTTTCACAGAAGTTATCTCAGAATCTATACATTTTTTAATGTAACCCAAGCTCTCAAGCAAACAATTTTTTTGAACGATCTTTCTAAAAATGTAACTTTTATGCAATTTTATTCGAAAAATTAATTTTGAATAAAAATGGCCGCCTGGCATATGGAAAAAGATGTGGTTAGCCCGTATTTGTTTTCCTCAGTCACATGACTTTCGATTTTACTGTACAGATTACGTATGACAGGATTTAATAGAATAAAATAAACTTTTATAATATCTTTTTAAGTTTTGATCCGATTTTCATAAAATTTGAAATGACTCGACAAATTCTGCAACGATTATATATATTAAATTTCAAACCGTTCTGTTGGGTAGTTTTTGCGCCGTTATGTGCGGACATACGGACAGACTGACGGACGGACCAGACGACGACTATAGGTGCTACGTATTTATATAAGTACGAACGCACCTAAAAACGCGTATATTTGAAACTTCTACTTTATGATGGTGAAGATTGTATTTTAATAATTACATTAGGTCGCGTTTTCAAGTTTTCCCATAGGTTAATATGAAATTTCATGATCGGGGAGTTTCAGTGAAGCGGCCCATTAATAGATTATAGAGCGCCAAAGAGTTTAGGTTTTTTTTTTAGGAGGTATTACAATTTAGGAACAGAATGGTCCAGAAATGGTTAAAATCATTCAGATCATTTTGAAATACGCTGTATTTTTAGGGTAAATTAAACAAACGTCCGTTACTTTCTCCAATCCAGAACTCTTTTGTATAGTAAAATAATACATATTTCCTTCAAATATCGTCATATTTTTCCTTGTCTCCGTAAAACAAAAAATATGTGTGAAATCGATATTAAATTATTTCATTTTGCAATAAATAAATATTTGTTTGAAGAAAAATAAGTAAAATTAATTACTACTTTTAACTGTTTTCAATTTTGCTTAAAAACTGAAATTAAAACACGGAATCTATTCAACATCTTACATACAAGCAAATGTTTGTCAATCTAGGACTGACTTCATAATTAAATAAGGATATTGATGGCAGAGGCAAACAGTACTTAGCACAAGAAAAAACTAATCGAATAAAGAAAGTTGTTTAATTACACAAGAATGTTTCTTTGAATATTGAAAAGAAAAATAAAGAAAATGTTAATAAAAGTAAAGCTCTAGAATGAGAGAATTAAATATATGGAAATATATAATAAAATAGTATGAATTTAAAAAGTCCTTCCGGCCTGTACCGGGAGGATAAGGTAGCTTTCCTATATCTTCGTTTTAAAATTTTAGCTAATGTTACACGAACACAGCAAGTTAAAATGCAAAGAAACGTTTACAAAAGATTCGTTAATACTGAATTTGAATAAGAAATTCGCCAAATTATTGAGCAATTGCCAAATTGGCTTCATTTATGAAGACTTATTTTGGTTGCCAAATTTGGCGACATTTTGCCAAATGTCGCCAATTTTGCCAATTTTGGCGCTAACGGATATGAATATATAGTTGTATGCGTATGATTGGGAAAATTATTACAACAATGAAAGAAAATAATTTGCGAGTAATCGCGTTAATGTGCTGTTTTGTTTCAAAATGTCAGCCACCCTAGAATTTCAAACTGCTCTATCTCAGCCATTTTTTAAGATAGAGGTAAACCAAAAGATGCTCTGGAATCCATGTATCAAGGCCTAACACGTAATTAAAAAATAAATTTGAATTTTTAACTTTTTTGTATATTTATTTATTTTTTAAATGGCCGCCATCTTGAAACAAAATGGCGGACCAAGCTGGCCAACGAACTCGGTCGAGACATTGGTTAGAATAATACACACAATTAGTTTCATCAAAATTGATTTATAAATACGAGCGTTATCGTATGACATAGGTCAGATATATATATATATATATATATATATGGATATATCTATATATATAAATCAACATTTGAACGAAGGGTGGTTTTGGGGTCTGGGGGTCATGATCGGTGAAAATATATCGAAATTTTCCGGAACTGCTTTCCTCCGAACGGCTGCAATAGGTAGCTTTATACTTTTTTGTATTGAAAGCTACCTACAAATGTATTTCCAACATACGGTTATGTAGGATTTTCATAATCTCCATGCCTCTTCCAATGAAAAACGCTAAAAACATCGGTAAAGGTTAAAGTACTTCTTAGGCAAATTAGTTAAAATGCTAAATAAGATTGTTTGCCAGGTTAAGCCCTAGTAGGGGTGATCACTGTTTTTCTGTGCATCTGAGACATAAGAAATAATTTTCTTTACGTTTATGAATTCGGTTTGTCTGTCTGTCTGTCCGTGCTCTAACCCGCGTAAATGTACACGGATTTCCATGCAATTGATATATGTTATTCAAATTTACTATGGCATGTTCGGTGTTCAAAATAAAGTGTGTAACATATTTATAGTTCATTTACAGGGACACTCGAAAGAAGTCCATTACAGTATACGGCCTATGTGGAAAGTCGCTTGCGGTGTATTTTAATGATGTTACACTTTTTCAGGCATGTTGAAATTGATATACATCACTTAAGTGCATTACAAGATGTTTACTATAGATTATGTAGTACATTTATCGTTCTTTTACAGGGATACACAAACGAATTCGGTACAGTCTTGCATGTCTATGAATAACAATTGCTGGAAGCGTGTTTTAAATTGTGGCACGCGTTTTTAAATTTAACTAATATGTTGTATATTGCTTTGTGTGTATAAATTATGTAGATCATGTACAGGGCTGCACAAAATATTTCAAGTACATTATCGTTCGTTTACCGAAATTGCCAAATGGAAATTTTCAATTGTGCTCTGCGTTTACTAACTGAACTAAATTTTAGTATGTAGCATATATACAAATGTCTTGATCATATACAGGACTGAACAAAAAAATTTGAATATTTTCCGATTATGAATGATATTTACTGAAACTGAGTTTTCAAATATGTTATGTGTTTTCCAAATTGTTTACTTAGATATCACCTGTCACCATATTAATCGATCACCTTATTTGTTACAGTATTCTGAATGTGTTGGAAATTGTTTTATAATCTATGCTTAGCGCATGATTTATCGTTTTTGTCTGTTTGTTTGTTTGCTTTCCATTCAATGAAAGATAAATTTCATATATGTATGAATGTATTGGGATTATTTTTAGTAAAAGAACGAAGCGTGCAAATAAAATGCGAAACAGAAAGTTAAAGTGGAGGTTTGTTTCGCAAGAATTAATAATGGCAGAAAGCACTTTTCGGAAATTTTCGATGGCATGCTTAAAAAAGAAAAAGAATATGATGTAAAGAAGTTTATATATTATATAAGTACGGTGAATAAAGATCAAATGATCATATTATTTATTGCTAATTAATCTGAAGGGCGGTGTTATCATTCATATTACTGTCACAAATGACGAAAAATGCTTCAATTTTTTATTTTTTTGCATAAAAGTAATTAATGAAATAAATACATTTCTGGAAATAACTATTTTTTTTAAAATAATTTCTCGATGTATAAACTAGAGATAAGATATTCTCATGTCCGATCCCTTAACGAGCTCAGGATCGATTTTTATACCAGTCTTCAGGATCGGGCTCAAACAGAAAATTGTATATATTCACGAATTATTGAAACAAGTTGGATATTGTACGTCAAACGTGACTGTAACTAGTAGTTTCAGTGAAATGAATTATATCGTCTGTTATTATGATATGATTAATTTCCTTAATAAAATAAGTACATTTTAAGTTGGCAACATTTTATCCCTTGTTGACATTTACTGAAGACTCCAATGGGAAACTTAAGCCTAGCTTTGAAAATTTCAGTACTTGAAATCCATATTTAGACTCTTTTTCAATTTAATATCTATTTCTTCGGAAACATCTATCCAAAAAAAACTTTCGGTAGATTATAGGATTACTATAATTAAACAATTTTAGTATACAAGTTCGGTTTTTAAATTCATTAATACGGAAATAATAGGAACTCCATCTTAAATAGAACGTAATCACTATGGCAACCTACAATTATTACCTATCATGGGATAGCATTGAATTAATTACGTATGATAAAATTTAATAGAATGAAGAATGTTACTATAACTTGGTCATAAAGGTTATAAAATGTCATATACGTCATATATGACTATAACGTGTCAGATAACTTGGCGATACATCTCGGTCGCTTGATTTTTAATCTTCGGAAACTGCTATAACAAGGAAGTACGGATTTTCAAAATATTCAAAATACTTATTAAATATTTTTATTAATATCTTTTTAAGTTTTGATTCGATTTTCGTGAAATTTGAAATGACTCGACAAAATTCTGCAACAATTATATTTATTAAATTACTAACTATTTTGAAGTCCTTGTACTGTCAATGTTAGTAACATAAATAAGCTGTGGGATATCCCTTGCCTATCCTCGCTTTTTGTTTCACACAAGCCCTTTTTTTCCAGAATTACTGAAATACAAAACTCATGTATTTCTGCTGTAATTTCACAATGATATTAAAAAAAAAAAAAAAAAAAAAAAAAAAAAAATTGTAACTTTGCAGATTTTTAACTGTGCTTGAGTATAAATAACGAATTTGCTATTTTAAACACATTTTGAGGCACATGAAAATCATGAAACATTATCATGAGGAAGTATTAGGATAAGAAGCATTTAATAAAACAGTTTCTTTTGCTGCCACCGATTTTCCGAAACGTTTCCGAATGGTTTTTATAGTGTATTAATCAGTTTTCTAAACCTGAAATATAGGTTTTTCGGATGCTATCCATTCTCAAGTAAACAATTAATTGTAAAACAAGTTCAATAAACTTGTTTTACAGTCAAACATGATAAATTAACACTAACGTTAAAATTAATGTTATTTTGTTAGTTTTGCATGTATAAATTCAGTTAAGCAGCTGAAAATATTCACTTGAGAATGGATAGCATATGAAAAACCGATATTCCGGTATGATAAAACTGATTAATACACTATAAAATCTCTCTCGGAAACGTTTAAGAAATTATGTTCCGCAACGTTCTACACTGTAAAAAAGGACCAATGTTTCTTATTTTATGAAAATATACTATAACCACGAACGAAAATATAATATAATCTTCTGAGTTATCCGAAATTTCGAATAGCGTTTTCCATTGTCTTTTGAATCTCCCAGAAACCAATACATTTCCAAAATTTAAAGAATTATTTATAAAAACAAAGTATTTTTCGCTGCCCGTATTTTTCAGAAACGTTTCCGAAGGGTTTTTAGAGTGCATTAATTGTTGTCCTCAGCCTGGAATATCTGTTTTTCTAATGCTATCAATTCTCAAGTAAATATTTTCATGCTAAAAAAAAAATGTTTAACAGACAAACATGCAAAATTATCAGCGTTAACAATAACATTAAAATTAAGATTATTTCTTTACTCTTTCATTTATAAATTAACTTATGCGGCTGAAAACGTTTACTTGAGAATGGATGACATTAAAAAAACAGGTATTCCAGGCTGAGGACACTCATTAATACACTATAAAAACCATTCGAAAACGTTTCTGAAAAATACGGGCAGCGAAAAATACATTGTTTATTATAAATAATTCTTTAAATTTTGGAAATGTATTGTTTTCTGGGGATTCAAAAGACAATGAAACACTCTATTTGGAATTTCGGATAACTCAGAAGATTATATTATATTTTCGTTCGTGGTTATAGTATATTTTCATAAAATAAGAAACATTGGTCATTTTTTACAGTGTTAGTGACAACAAAATAAAATTTGTTTTCATAAATTCTTCTTTAAATCTCGAAAATATACTGGTTTCTGGGGTTTCTAAAGATAAAGAATTCTTTTCGAAATCGTGTATAACTAGGAAGGGTATATTGTATGTTTTCATTCGTGGTTATAATATATTTTCAAACATTCAGAAACATTTGTGTTTTTATATGCAGTGTATCACACGTAAATTGTCGTATTTTAGTCTGAATAGTTTAATGCATTTTGTGTATTAGCAAAATATGTGTTTACAATCCTTCAAGAAAATTTAACTCAACCAGTAAAAAATCATAGAAAGAATGTTTCGTGCAAACATATTTTTTTCCTGTGAATTCTAAAAAAGAATTCAACAAATAACTAGCTTTATTTCCCTCTCTCGTATTGTATCTTATACCCGAAATTTCTTCTTTTAAGATTATTTCCATTAGAAAGAAGATGGTTCTATTTTTAAAATCATGACAAATTAAAAAGTTAAAATAGATTCCAAAGTATTATCTTCCAGATTTTTCATTTAATTTTCAACTCTCTTCTACGAATTACTTGCTAAGTGTTTTTTTAAGTAAGCCGTTTCAAAGTTTTAAACGGATTGAAAAAAAGCTGAGGAAAAAAAGACCTCTTTTAAAAAGTTTTAGTTAAATATTAAATAGATATAAGCAAACTTTTTTAAATGATAATTAATTTTTTTTTTTTTTAGATAATTTTAGACTTGATATAATAATTATATTTTATTTGAAACTTTTTACAGACGATAATTTTGCGTTATAATTGACGCAAAACTGTGTTAGAATGAACAGCATTTTATTTTCTATGAAAAAATTAGCAACAAGAGTTGACCTAGTTAATGGGTCATTCTCAGAAAAAGGGAAATTATATGTCCTTCGCCAAAAAAATGAAATTTAATGAATCTAGCATGAATGTTTTATTTTTATTTTAAGAAATACCGTAATGAACTCCATTATATAGTACAAACATGGGAAAAATTAAAAATTGAATATTTAAAAAACTTAAAAAGTTGCGAATGTCATTACCATGGCATGTCCCTTAATTTCAAATTTAATAGTTCAAAATTATATTTTGGAGTGTTGGAAAACTTCAGAGCGAAAACAAAACCAACATAATAAAGTTTGATCTCTCTGCTGATAATACAAGGTGGCGAGAATTATTGGACACATTATGAAATTCTGAAGAAAAAAGTCTTTTCGGCCTGTACCGGGAGGAAGAGGTAGCTTTCCTATATTTTCGTTTTAAAATTTTACCTAATGTTATTCGAAAAACCAAGCTAAAATGCAAAGAAGATTCGTTAATACTGAATTTGAATAAGAAATTTGCTAAGTTAGTCAACTATACCTAAGTTGGCTTCATTTATGAAAACTTATTTTTGGTCGCCAAATTTGGCGATACTTCGCCAACTGTTAAGAAAATTTGACCTAAAACTCGCGTTTTTTTCTGAAATTTTAGGCCATTTGCGCTACCACCAGAAGTAAAATTTTATTTATTTTATTTTTACATTTTAGTTAGCTACCCTAGACACAAGTCTTTTTCCGTATAGCGAATCAAAAAAGAAAAAAAGACTCGGCCGGCCAACATTCACTGAGTGAATACAACTTGATTGCGTTAATTTAAGGATTTTTTAAATGCCTTGCGCTACCTCAAATGAAGTAATTTTGCTTCTTTTTTTTATTATAATGTATTTTTATATCTTTTTTTAAAAGATTTTTCACTATAGCGGTTTTTTTATAGCTTTAAAAAAATGAAGGAAAACTATTGTTTTTCAATAAATTCATTTGTGTTGCACTGCCGCAAAAAATAAAATTTAATTAATTTCTTTTTTTTTTACTAAGCAACCCTAAAGGCAAGTTTTCCGCGGTATAGCGAATCAAAAAAAAAAAAAAGTTTTTCTCGGCCCACCCTTTTCTTTCTATAGTATATAATTGACTTTTTTTGACATTTCTGGTTAGAGTCGAAATATACTGATTTGATACTTATCAAAATTACTCCTTATCGCGGTCCTAGTGGTAATTTATTAATTATCTACTATCTATCTACTACATATGTAAAACACAAACGGAAATTTCATTCCGTTCCTTTATAACTCGAGTTCCACTGAATGGATTTTGATGGAACTTGCACTGTTCGACAGATATTTTTTCAGGGAAGGTTTTAGTATATAACATATTTTTCTACGTGCATTAGTTATAGAATTATGATAGAAAGTTCTGTTATTTTGACCGAAAAGGTTAACATTGCTAATTTTTTGGCGTCCATTATTGTTGCAGAAAGAATTGAAAAGGCTATACATCTCGAAAAATAAAAGAAAAAAAACTGTTGCTAATTTTATTTAAAAAAAAAAAAAATAGAAAGAAAAAAAGAAAGAGAAAGAAAAGAAAAAAAAGAAAAACAGTTTTGATGAGATATAATATAAAACGAAAATATTTAATCTAAACATGATTGGGAATGTTCGTAATGCTTAAAAATATTATTCAATGGGCAACATTGAAACAACATTTGGCGATTTATCTTTTGTTTTTGGCGATTTTGATTTTACTTTTAGCCAAAAGGTGATTTTTCAAGTGTACGACAGCATTTTTGGAGTAATTTTTTTTTTATAGTTTTCGGTTAGCCGGGCACCAGTGATATATATATATATATATACATGTAAATATACACACACATCATATATCTACGTATATACGTATATATACATACATATATATATACACTTATAGGTATGACTATATATATATATATGTGTGTGTGTATAATTATATACTTATATATGTACACATATCACTGGCGCCCGGCTAACCGAAAAGTACCTTTTTAGCTCACAGGCTATCAAAGCCTGAGAGCTAATGTGCCCGCCGGTTCTGTATGTACGTATGTATGTACGTATGTATGTATATACGTATCTACGTAACTCGATAACTCTTGATAGAAATATCCGTTTTTCTTCAACTTTTGGTTATCGGTTTATAGTGACATAAGGCGCTTCCCTGATTAGTGTTGGGGGTTCATTGGTTAAGTATAAAGGGGGGAACAGAGGACTAATCTCCTCTTAATTTATATAAATGGGTTTTTCATGCAGAATTATCCGATTTGATTCAAATTTTGTTTATAGGTTCATTGGGATAAAGCGCTTCACACATTAGTTTTGGGGGTTCATTGGTTACGTATAAAGAGGGGGAACGGAGGGCTCATCCCCCCTCAATTTTGATAAATGTGTTTTTCATGCCAAATTATCCGATTTGCTTAAAATTTTGTTTATAGATTCCTTGTTATAAGTCGCTTCCCTGATTAGCTTTATGGGTTCATTGGTTAAGTATAAAGGGGGGAACGGGGCACTAATCCCCACCTTAATTTATATAAATGGGTTTTTCATGCAGAATTATCGGATTGGATTCAAATTTTGTTTATAGGTACATTGGGATAAGGTGCTTCCCTGCTTAGTTTTGGGAGTTCATTGGTTAAGTATAAAGGGGGGGAAACGGAGAGCTAATCCCCCTTAATTTATTGTCGATCTCTTTCTTTTTTGAGGGCATTATTCTTTGAAATAAGAGTATACTATACAATTAGTGTGAATAGCCTGTGAGCTCAATGCCATCAGTTTAACTGGGAATTTTTATTTTTATTTTTTATTCAAATGTAAATTATATTATTCGCAATATACTTCTATTTACTTATACCCTATATAATAAATTTCGTCCTGCCTGCTTATAACTTCAGTTCTGCTGAATGGATTTTCATAGAACTTAAACTGTAAGATAGATAGTTTTTCAGGGAAGGTTTTATTGTATAACATATCGTTGTACGTTGCTTAGTTATTGAGTTATGGGGGAAAGCTCTATAATCAGGCGAACCCGATTATGAATGATTAGCCTTTTGAAAAAGTTCTACTGGACGGATTTTGATGAAAATTGTATTGTTAGCTAGATGCTATTTCAGGAATAATTTTAGTGTACTACATATTGTTCTACGTTGCTTAGTCAAACAGTTATGTGTGAAGGTTATATAGTCAGGTGAACCCGATTCCGAAAGATTAGCCTTTTTGAAAGATTTTACTGGGCGAATTTTTTGCGACTTGCATTGTTCAGTAGATAATTTTAAAATATGGTTTTAGTATATTTCATATCCTTCTATGTTTGTTTTATAATTACGTGGAGAAGTTCTATAATCAGAGGAGCCCGATTATCAAAGATTAGCCTTTATAAAAACTTCTACTGGATGGATTTTGTTAGTTAATTTGTTTGCATTGTTAGTTCTATAATTTTTAGTGATGGTTTTAGTATATTGCATATAGTTTTATCGTTCCTTACCAAACCCTAACTGTAAATGATCAAATAAAAGAGTTGGTCCTTAATAGCTAAAATTTTGACTGCACATTAGAAAATATAATAGCGCAATGGCGTCATTTTTCAGTAATGTGGAAGGATATTCCAGGTAAATATACAGATTGCTTTCAAATACAAGGTCAAATTAAACGATATATTTCGTTTGATTCAAGGTTTCATTTGTAGAAACCGACCAGCGCAGCGGGCGTAGCTTGCTAGTATATATATAAAACACAAATGGAAATTTCGTTCCGTTCCTTTATAACTCGAGTTCCTCTGAATGGATTTTGATGAAACTTGCATTGTTCGATAGATAATTTTTCAGGGAAGGTTATAGTATATAACATATTTTTCTACGTACATTAGTTACAGAATTATGATAGAAAGTTCTGTTATTTTGGCCGAAAAGGTTACCATTGCTAATTTTTTGGCGACCATTATTGTTGCAGAAAGAAATGAAAAGGATATACATCTCGAAACATTAAAAGAAAAACTGTTGCTAATTTTATTAAAAAAAGAAAGAAAGAAAAAAGAAAGAGAAAGAAAAGATAAAAAAAGAAAAAAGAGTTTTGATGAGAGATAATATTATAAAACGAAAATATTTAATTTAAACATGATTGGAAATATTAGTAATGCTTAAAAAATTATTTAAGGGGCAAGATTGCTATTGAAACACAATATTTGGCGATTTATCTATTATTTTTGGCGATTTTGATTTTACTTTTGACCCCAAACAATTTGATTTTAAGCCAAAAGGTGTTTTTTTTGTTTTTTTGTTTTTTTTTTTTTCAGAAAAAATTGAAATGGCTATACAACTGGAAAAATAAAAGAAAAAACTGTTACTAATTTTAGTTTAAAAAAAGAAAGAAAAGAGAAACAGTTTTAATGAGAAATTTTAAGCCAAAAGGTATTTTTTCAAGTGTACGACAGCATTTTTGCAGTATTTTTTTTTTGTATTTTTCGGTTAGCCGGGCGCTATATACATGTATATATACACACACATATATATACATATATATACACACATATATCTACACAAATACATATATATATACATACATATATATACACTTATATGTATGACTTATATACATATCTATATGTACATACATATGTATTTATACAGGGTGTCCCAGGATTATTGGGACAAAGTTTAAAGGGAGGTAGGGGCCATCACAAGGATTCAGATTTGCATAGCAACCCATGGTCGGAAACGGCTTCGTTCGCCGTTAGGTGGTGTTGTTCACAATAGCATTGGAGCACCTATAACATCTACATATTATCGCATCTTTTTGTAAGAGGTGGTATCAAGCTTACTTGACACTATGCCAGAACATGTCAGAAGCTATATGTGGTTTCAACATCATGGAGCACCTCCCTATTATGGCAGATGTGTTCGTGAACATTTGAATCATGTGTTTGGTCACCGATGGATTGGCCGTGGTGGACCGGTTCCCTGGCCACCACGCTCTCCTGATTCACGCAGCATAGATTTTTTTCTTTTGGAGTGCACTGAAAAGTGCTGTGTACGCAACGCCTGCGGATTCCGATATGGATTTGATTGCAAAACTCGTCTGTGCTGCTGCGGATTTTCAACAAAATCCAGGTGTATTTGAGCGAGTCAGCCAATCCATGGTCCGACGGTGTAATGCATGCATCGCTAGCAATGGTGAAAACTTTGAACATCTGTTGTGACGTTTTCACATATCATATACCACAGCACATGTATCATCTTAGACCAATAAATTATTTCAGATGATCTCAGTCTTGTGTGTTTCTTATCCCTGTCATACTACTTTCCCATGACGTTTCGGATCATGTTGAAACAACATATGGCGTCTGACATGTTGTGGCATAGTGTCAAGTAAGCTTGGTAGCACCTCTTACAAATAGATGCGATAATATGCAGATGTTAGAGGTGCTCCAACGCTCTTCTGAACAACACCACCTAACGGCGACTCGATTATAACTCGAGCTCTGCTGAATGGATTTTCGTAAAACTTAAACTGTTAGATAGATAATTTTTCAGGGAAGGTTTTATTGTATAACATATCGTTTTACGTAGCTTTTAGTTATAGAATTATTATAGAAAGTTCTATAATCAGATCAATCCGATTATGAAAGATTAGCCTTTTTAAAAGATTTTGCCGAACGGATTTCGATGGAACCTACACTGTTAGATAATTTTCTAGGGAAAGTTTTATTATATAACATATCATTCTACTTTGCTTCGTTCTAGAATTAAAGGGGAAAATTCGAAGATCGGGTGACCATTTTTTTAAATCAAATATTAACCTTTTCAATATTTGATTCCGATTATGAAAGATTAGCCTTCTGAAAAAGTTCTACTGGATGGATTTTGATGAGAATTTTATTGTTAGTTAGATGCTATTTCAAGAATGGTTTTAGGGTTCTACATATTGTTCTACGTTGCTTAGTCAAACAGTTATGTGTGAAGGTTATATAGTCAGGTGAACCCGATTCCGAAAGATTAGCCTTTTTGAAAGTTTTTACTGGGCATATTTTTTGCGACTTGATTTGTTAAGTAGATAATTTGTAAGGATGGTTTTTAGTATATTTTATATCGTTCTGTTAGTTTTTGAATTATGTGGAAAAGTTCTATAATCAGATGACCCGATTATCAAAGATTAGTCTTTATAAAAACTTCTACTGAATGGACTTTGTTAGTTAATTTGTTTGCATTGTTAGTTCGATAATTTTTAGGGATGGTTTTATTATATTGCATATAGTTTTATCATTCTTTAGCAAACCCTAACTGTAAATGACCAAATAAAAGAGTTGGACCTTAACAGCTAAAATTTTGACTGCACATTAAAAAATATAATAGCGCAATGGCGTTATTTTTCAGTAATGTGTGGAAGGATATTCCAGGTAAATATACAGATTGCTTTCAAATACAAAGTCAAATTAAACGATATATTTCGTTTGATTCAAGGTTCATTTGTAGAAACCGACCAGCGCAGCAGGCGTAGCTTGCTAGTATATATATACAGTGGAACTTCCATTTAACGAAGTCTCATCGTTACACTTAAAAACTTCGCTATGAAGAAAATTCGTTAAATAGAAATCAACTTAAATTCGTGAAATTTTTTCTTCAGATATGACAAACAGGTATTGGATTCTGAAGCATTTGATTCAGTTTTAATTATGAAACAGTCTTTTACAAAACAGCTGTGTACGGTCGATGAGATCACGTCACATTTCCAAACTTTGCCTCAAGCTTTCATCAGTTCTGACGCACAGGTTCTCAAACTAATGTTTTCACTACATTGTCTGTTTTGATAATGTACTTCAAGATTTGTTATTATTCCTTAGACTAATGGCTGAAGTTTAGAAGTTGCATTGGAAGGAACAAAAATAACTTTGATGTTCTTCGATTTGCATTTTGAAGCACATTTTGGTAGATGTATCATTGAATGTAAAAAGGGGATTTTGACTTCCCCCAGCTCTCAGCTCTATAGTCTCGGTGTGGGAGAGTAATGATAACAAGTGTTTTTAGTGTGAAAAACAATTGTTTTATTTAGCACCAAGCAGAATGGAAAATATTTAAATGTGTTCATTTTCATACAATCTGCTGAAATAAATTCGCATATCCATCACAACATTAGTTTGAGTTCTGTACACGTACAAAAGTGGAATAAACTTCGTTATATAGAATATATTTTTCGTAATATGGAGATTAATTTACATGCTAATGGTGTTCAAAGTCAAAGTTTTACAGAAAAATTCGTTAAGTAGAAAACTTCGTTAAATAGGGACTTCGTTAAAGGGAAGTTCCACTATATATATATATATATATATATATATATATATACTACAGAAAAGAAAGAAAAAAAATTGTTAAATATATAAGTTAAATAGTTTTAAATTAAAAATTCTGGTGTGAAGCATTTTTAAAACCTCAACTAAAATTTCATGCTGTTCTGGTATTAAACCCATAAATCAGGCAAACGATTTCTGCTGATATTTGCTCATCATGCCAGAGATGCAAACATTTTATTAATAGGGGATTAAAACAATTTCTTTCGAATTATTTCTTTCGAAGTCAAAATTTCCCCTTTTTTGAGAATGAACCTATAGAGAGCTTAGATTTAACAAGTACCTAGTTTTAACAGTAAAAATAAATGAAATGGTTAGACTGATATAAAAATGTAATGTAGAAAATTCGGATGTAATGAGGATAGCTCGGATATACCGAGCAAAAACTTAGTGAACTCACAAAAAAACTTCCGATTTTGTTTCACTTTTCGTCAGCAAAATACAATGTGAATTCGCGTGTGTTTGTACTTTAATATAGTAGGATGAAACATCTTGAAGAGAGTATAATTTATACAACTGTTTCTCTTAAATATACATATAAATTTTTGTTGTCGAAACAAATAAATTATAGTAGTCATATTACCTTTCTACTATTAAAGTGATTAGAAAAAAATTACTTGATTTTAAAAGTCACAAAAAGAAAAAAAAGGAAAAAAAAGAAGAAAGAATGAAAGAAAGAAAAAGAAGAATTCTTTTAAAAATCTATTGAAATTTAAAATAACACGTATAAATAAACGGTAAGCATACTTTTTAGTTATTTATTTATTTGATGTTACTGTTTCATGGAATTATTTTCTTTTTATAAATATAAAAATTGAAAAATTATAACATTAAATATTATGCAAGCATTTGTAATTTAATGTCACCCTTTTAATATAAAAATCAAAAATTGCAACTATTAGAGCAACCATTCTTTATTTGTAATACTTTCCAACATAGTTGAAAAATGTTTTATGACTTCGGTTTGTCATTCCCCCTGTCTGTGCTCTAATTCGCGTAAAGATACTCGTGTTGCCATACAACTGATATATGTTATTGATATTTACTATGAGAGGTATTGAAAATACACTGTGTATCATTTATATTGGCACTCAAAAAAATTCCGTTACATTATTGTCTATAAGGGAAATCGTTTACAATGTATTTTAATGATGTTACACTATTTCAGACATATTGAAACTGATATAGATCACTAAGGTGCACTACAAGATGTTTACTGTAGAATATGGTTTGCATAGCATTTTTCGTTCGTTTACAGCGACATGCAAAAGAATTCGGTTACAATATTATCTATAAGCGATATTGCTACGAGTGCGTTTTCAATTGTGGTATTTGTTTTTAAATTTAACTAATTTTTGCATATTATTTAGTGTGTATAAATGCTATAGATCACAAACAGGGATGCACAAAAGAATTCGAGTATATTTCCTTTTCTTGGCAAAAATTGCAGAAGAGGAATTTTCAACTGTGTTATGCATTCCCTGATTGCACTAAATTTTAGCATACTATGTAGTATATATACAGATATGTGCATCATATACAGAGCTTCACAAAATAATTCGAATACTTTTGGACTACTAATTGCTGAAATTGAGTTTCCAAATGTGTTCTGCGTTTTCCAATTTTTTTTCTTTAAAAGCATCTTTTACTTCATTAAACGGTAAAGTTTTTTTTACACTATTCTTAATGTGTTGGAAAGTGTTTCATAATCTATACTTGACACATAATTTTTCTTTCTTGTTTATTAATTCATCTGACCTGTTACTTATTTTTTCTTGATCCATTATACGAAATCCTAAGTATTAAGCTAACCAATGTCTCGACCGAGTTCGTTGGCCAGCTTGGTCCGCCATTTTGTTTCAAGATGGCGGCCATTTAAAAATTTAAAACTAAAATAAATATACAAAAAAGGTTAAAAATTCAAATTTATTTTTTAATTACGTGTTAGGCCTTCATACAAGGATTCCAGAGCATTTTTTGGTTTACCTCTATCTTAAAAAATGGCTGAAATAGAGCAGTTTGAAATTCTAGGGTGGCTGACATTTTGAAACAAAACAGCACATTAACGCGATTACTCGCAAATTATTTTCTTTCATTGTTGTGATTTTCCCAATCATACGCATAAAACTATATATTCATATCCGTTAGCGCGAATTTCTCGCCAAACTTGGCGACATCTGGCGAAATATCGCCAAGTTTGGCGACCAAAATAAGTCTTTATAAATGAAGCCAATTTGGCTATTGCTCAATAATTTGGCGAATATCTTATTCAAATTCAGTATTAACGAATCTTTTGTAAACGTTTCTTTGCATTTTAACTTACTGGTTTCGTGTAACATTAGCTAAAATTTTAAAACGAAGATACAGTGTCTCACAAAAGTGATGGGACACTTGTGCTTTATAAAAAGAAACTGCAATAAAGAAAATAAACAAACATGTGCAAAAATTTTTTGGGTGTGTTTCATATTTAGAGTTAGTAACAATTATTACATAACATACATTTTGTCAAAATATTAAAATATTAATTTAGTAAAAATACAATTGTTCAGAACGGAGCAAAAAATGGCTCACATAAGTGATGGGACACTTACTTTTCCATCAAATATTTATCCAAAAATTTTACTTTTTAAAAGGTTTTAATATTTTGTTGGATTTCCTTTTACTTTTAAAACATGATTTAATCTTTTAAGGATGGTTACGACTAATTTTTTTGTGATTTCTGGAGTGATTTTACCCCATTCTTCTTGAAGCACCGATTTTAGTTGTTGTTTTGAAGAAATGGTGTGTTTGCGAATTCTTGATTCCAATTCTTGCCAAATATTCTCTATGGGATTTAAGTCTGGAGATTGTGGTGGTGTTTTTATTATTTCAGGACAGTTATATAGCAGCCAGAGTCTAACGTTCAGAGCAGTGTGCTTGGGGTCATTGTCCTGGTAGAATTTAAAATCGTTATGAAGGTTCAATTTTCGTGCTGAAGATTTCAAATTTTGCTTTAAAATATCAATATACTTGTACTGATCCATTATACTGTCAATAAAAACAAAATTACCAACTCCAGCGGACGACATACACCCCCATACCATAACTCCTCCTCCACCATGTTTTACTGTTGGTACCAAGTTCTGTTTGCGAAGTTCTTCCCTGGGTTTTCTCCACACCAAGATTCTACCGTCAGAACCAAATATATTAAATTTACTCTCATCAGCAAATATAACTTTATTCCAGTAATCAGAATTCTTATTTATGTTGGATTTTGCGAAAGCTAGTCTGAGTTTTCTATTCTTTTCACTTACGAAGAATTTTTTCCTGGCTACTCTACCGTGATATCCAGCAGATCGAATTACCCTTCTAATAGTCTCAGGATTAACAATTATTCCATATAATGCTTGTAAATCAGCAGCAACTTTTGAAGCACTAATTCTTGGATTTTTTTTAATATTTCGAACGACAATTCGCTTTATTCCATTGGATAGCTTTGATGGTCGGCCAGGTCTTCTTTTATCCTGAATCATATGATTCTTTTTATATCGTTTAATGATATTGAAAACTGTTGAACGACTCAAGTTAACTGTTTCAGCAGTTTTTCTAATAGATTTTCCACGTTCAATATGCAAATGAATAACTAATTTTCGAATTTCAGGCGAAGTTTCTTTTCGTTTAGCATTCATGGCTACACAGAGCTAAAAAACACAAAAATTCCAAAACAAACTGGAGAGAAATACTGCAGACGATTTTATCAATTATTGCCAATTGCTTTTAAGTAAAAATAAAACCCCAAAAAATATTTTTATTGCTTATTTCAGGCGATTTTTGTTGCATATATAATGGTGTCCCATCACTTATGTGAGCTATTTTTTGCTCCGTTCTAAACATTTGTATTTTTATTAAATTAATATTTTAATATTTTGACAAAATGTATGTCATGTAATAATCTTTACTAAATTTAAGTATGAAACACACCCACAAAAAAATGTGTACATGTTTTTTTTATTTATTTGATTAGTTTCCTTTTGTAAAGCACAAGTGTCCCATCACTTATGTGAGACACTGTATAAGAAAGCTACCTTTTCCTCCCGGTACAGGCCGGAAGGACTTTTTTATGTTTATAATGATTTTACATAATTATTATATAATGACAGTTTAAGAATAAATATCTTTAATATACACATTAAAGAATGCATTCTGTGCCTAAATCAATAATAACTGTATTCATTACGTATATTTAATGCTTACCTGCAAGAAGAGAAGAGAGGGGGGGGGGCAGTAACATACTTTATCAGACATTCAAAGTTATAACTGTCAATGTTTTGTTTAATTTAACCTTCTCACCGTCGCGAACCGTTCACCATGCTGCAGGTTTCACTGCAATATTACTATTATTTAAATTAATACAATTCTACAAATATAATGCAGTTTTAAAACATTAAGTAAGGATTGGTAGTCTTAAGGGTTATATTCATATACGCAGTTAAGTTTTTTATATCATGTTTGAAATATCATGTTTGAAATATCATGTTTTTTTAGCATTTAAAAAATATTAAAGAGAAAATAACATTACAATTTTGCCCTTTTTGCTCGGCGGTCAGGGGGTTAAAAAGACCACATTTCTTTCTCACAGAAAATCACACATGGTGATGAGACGATGAGACGGGCAGAACACAAGCCCAGGCCTGAGACGGGCTCGATTTTTATACCAGTCTTCGGGCTCGAGTGGGCATGGGGACTTTAACACAATAAATACGTTTTTAAGACTCAAAAATATGTTGGTTTCTGTGGTTTCTAAAGATAAAGACCGCTTTTCGAAATAGTGGGTAACTCCGAAGAGGTTATTCTATATTTCCGTATGTGGTTAGATTATATTTTTGTAGAATAAGAAAAATTTCTCTTTTTTAGAGTGTACAGACATGTGCAGGTCATATTTTTGTTAGTCTCTTTTCTACCTTTATTTTCAGTTATACTACATAAAGATTTTACAAATCGTTGAAAAAATCAGCGAGAAAAGGTACAAACTTTATTTCAGGAAAATAATTTTCCTATCAAAAAGGTGTACTTAAGTATGAGAAAAAATTTAATACTTTCTTCGAACCCTATGCTAGAAAACGCATAAAATTCTGCCATTTCCAAAAAAGTTTCAACTTAGATTTTATTTCTGTATCATTTCATTATGCATCTAATCTTTTCTAAATTTGAAACTAAAAATAAAAGAATCAGTTGTTAAAAGATTTTTTTTTTGACCCAACTATACAGCTATTTGCAGACGATCTTTTCGTTAATCTTTTTACCCCTTTTGTTTCTGTTACGCTAATAGAGATTTTATAAATCGTTAAAAAAGTCAGAGAAAGAAAGTATAATCTCTGCTTCAAGAAACAACGTTTCCGATCAAAAAGTTTTACTTAAGTATAAGAAATTGTTTAATACTTTCTTCGAACCGTATGCTTGAAAACCCATAAAATTGTGCCATTTTCAAAGAATTTTCAACTTAGATTTTATTTCTGCATCATTTAATTATGTGCCTGATCTTTTGTGAATTTAAAACTAAAAATGAAAGACTCACTTCTGATAAGATTTTTTTTTTTACTTACTATACAGTTATTTGCAGACGATCTTTTCGGTCTTTAGGTAGCTTTCATTACAAAAAGCTACCTATTGCAGCCGTTCGGTGGAAAGCAATTCCAAAAAAGTTTGGTATATTTTCACTGATCATGACCTCCAGACCCCAAAACCACACTCTGTTCAAATGTTGATTTATATATACTATATATATATCCATACATATATATCTGACATTTGTCATGCTGTAACTCTCTTATTTATGAACCTATTTGGATGTGTCTGAGTATATGTAAAGGACATACCAAGGTCTCGACCGAGTTCGATGGCCATCTTCATCCGCCATCTTATTTCAAAATGGCGGCCAATTAAAAAAAATTCAAAATTCAAAAAGATATACAAAAAATTATTAATTTAAAAAATTGTTTCCGTTAAGTGTTAGAACATGATACAAGGATTCTGGAATATTTTTTGTTTTGGATAAATCTTAAAAAATGGCTGATATATGGCAGTTTGAAATTTTAGGGTGGCTGAGAGTTTTAAACAATCTGATATTTGTTATGTTGTAACTCTCGTATTTATGAACCTATATGAATGTTACTGATCATGTGTACAGAACATACCAAGGTGTCAACCGAGCTCGTTGGTCAGCTTCATGCCCCATCTTGTTTCAAAATGGCGGCAGGTTAAATTTTTAATTTTTTTTTAAATTCAAAAATATGTGTAAAAAATTATAAAATGAAAAAGTTGTTTTCGTTATGTATTAGATCGCGATACAAGGATTCCGGAACATTGTTTGTTTTGGCTTTATCTTAAAAAATGGCTGAGATATGGCAATTAAAATTCTAGGGTGGCTGACGTTTTGAAACAATCTGACACTTGTTATGCTGCAACTCTCATGCTGAAATTTGCATTCAAATTCAGTATTACCGAAAACTGGGATTGAATCTTCTGTAATCGGGTTCAAAGTATTTTAGCTTCGGGGTGTTTGAGTAAAATGAGTTGAATTTTTAAAAACATGGACCTATGAAAGTACTATGAAAGACTTTTCCTCCCGGTACAGGCCGGAAGGACTTTTTCTCCCCTCCTTTCTTTTCTGTTACGCTATATAGAGATTTTATGAATCGTAAAAACAGTCAGAGAGAAAAAATACAACATTTTCTTCAAGAAACAATTTTTCCGATCAAAAAATTTTACTTAAGTATAAGAAATTTTTCAATACTTTTTTCGAACCGTATGCTAGAAAACGCATAAAATTCTGCCATTTCCAAAGGAATTTTAACTTAAATTTATTCTTATATCTTTTTATTATGTGTCTGATCTTTTCGGCATTTGAAACAGAAAATAAAAAGAATAAATTATTATATGATCTCACAATATTTTCTCTGGAATCTCTTTAGAATTTTAATACACATTAAAATAAAAGCATGTATTTTCGCATTCTGTTTCATTTCAACATCCAAAATTATTATTTTCAAGCCAAAAGATTTTATGATTTTTTTTCTTCATTCGTAAAAATGGCTCGCAAATTGCTACGAAATATTCCTATTAAAAATTTCGTGAAAACTTCAAATTTAGTCTTAAATTAAACAAGTTGGAAATTGTACGTCAAACGTTACAAACGAGGTGCGTTCGTACGCACGTTTTAGAATTAAATTCATGATATCCCGTGCGTAGAACGGGTTAAACAGCTAGTTAAGTATATATTTTATGACACTGTTCATACAAATATCTTAACTAGTTATATAAATACAGTGTCTCACATAAGTGATGGGACACTTGTGCTTTACAAAAGGAAACTAATCAAATAAATTAAAAAAACATGTACACATTTTTTTTGTGGGTGTGTTTCATACTTAAATTTAGTAAAGATTATTACATAACATACATTTTGTCAAAATATTAAAATATTAATTTAATAAAAATACAAATGTTTAGAACGGAGCAAAAAATAGCTCACATAAGTGATGGGACACCATTATATATGCAACAAAAATCGCCTGAAATAAGCAATAAAAATATTTTTTGGGGTTTTATTTTTACTTAAAAGCAATTGGCAATAATTTATAAAATCGTCTGCAGTATTTCTCTCCAGTTTGTTTTGGAATTTTTGTGTTTTTTAGCTCTGTGTAGTCATGAATGCTAAACGAAAAGAAACTTCGCCTGAAATTCGAAAATTAGTTATTAATTTGCATATTGAACGTGGAAAATCTATTAGAAAAACTGCTGAAACAGTTAACTTGAGTCGTTCAACAGTTTTCAATATCATTAAACGATATAAAAAGAATCATATGATTCAGGATAAAAGAAGACCTGGCTGACCATCAAAGCTATCCAATGGAATAAAGCGAATTATCGTTCGAAATATTAAAAAAAATCCAAGAATTAGTGCTTCAAAAGTTGCTGCTGATTTACAAGCATTATATGGAATAATTGTTAATCCTGAAACTATTAGAAGGGTAATTCGATCTGCTGGATATCACGGTAGAGTAGCCAGGAAAAAATTCTTCGTAAGTGAAAAGAATAGAAAACTCAGACTAGCTTTCGCAAAATCCAACATAAATAAGAATTCTGATTACTGGAATAAAGTTATATTTGCTGATGAGAGTAAATTTAATATATTTGGTTCTGACGGTAGAATCTTGGTGTGGAGAAAACCCAGGGAAGAACTTCGCAAACAGAACTTGGTACCAACAGTAAAACATGGTGGAGGAGGAGTTATGGTATGGGGGTGTATGTCGTCCGCTGGAGTTGGTAATTTTGTTTTTATTGACAGTATAATGGATCAGTACAAGTATATTGATATTTTAAAGCAAAATTTGAAATCTTCAGCACGAAAATTGAACCTTCATAACGATTTTAAATTCTACCAGGACAATGACCCCAAGCACACTGCTCTGAACGTTAGACTCTGGCTGCTATATAACTGTCCTGAAATAATAAAAACACCACCACAATCTCCAGACTTAAATCCCATAGAGAATATTTGGCAAGAATTGGAATCAAGAATTCGCAAACACACCATTTCTTCAAAACAACAACTAAAATCGGTGCTTCAAGAAGAATGGGGTAAAATCACTCCAGAAATCACAAAAAAAATAGTCGAATCCATCCCAAAAAGATTAAATCATGTTTTAAAAGTAAAAGGAAATCCAACAAAATATTAAAACCTTTTAAAAAGTAAAATTTGTGGATAAATATTTGATGGAAAAGTAAGTGTCCCATCACTTATGTGAGCCATTTTTTGCTCCGTTCTGAACAATTGTATTTTTACTAAATTAATATTTTAATATTTTGACAAAATGTATGTTATGTAATAATTGTTACTAACTTTAAATATGAAACACACCCAAAAAATTTTTGCACATGTTTGTTTATTTATTTTATTGCAGTTTCTTTTTATAAAGCACAAGTGTCCCATCACTTTTGTGAGACACTGTATTCAGATATATACAGTGTCTCACAAAAGTGATGGGACACTTGTGCTTTATAAAAAGAAACTGCAATAAAATAAATAAACAAGCATGTGCAAAAATTTTTTGGGTGTGTTTCATATTTAAAGTTAGTAACAATTATTACATAACATACATTTTGTCAAAATATTAAAATATTAATTTAGTAAAAATACAATTGTTCAGAACGGAGCAAAAAATGGCTCACATAAGTGATGGGACACTTACTTTTCCATCAAATATTTATCCACAAATTTTACTTTTTAAAAGGTTTTAATATTTTGTTGGATTTCCTTTTACTTTTAAAACATGATTTAATCTTTTTGGGATGGATTCGACTATTTTTTTTGTGATTTCTGGAGTGATTTTACCCCATTCTTCTTGAAGCACCGATTTTAGTTGTTGTTTTGAAGAAATGGTGTGTTTGCGAATTCTTGATTCCAATTCTTGCCAAATATTCTCTATGGGATTTAAGTCTGGAGATTGTGGTGGTGTTTTTATTATTTCAGGACAGTTATATAGCAGCCAGAGTCTAACGTTCAGAGCAGTGTGCTTGGGGTCATTGTCCTGGTAGAATTTAAAATCGTTATGAAGGTTCAATTTTCGTGCTGAAGATTTCAAATTTTGCTTTAAAATATCAATATACTTGTACTGATCCATTATACTGTCAATAAAAACAAAATTACCAACTCCAGCGGACGACATACACCCCCATACCATAACTCCTCCTCCACCATGTTTTACTGTTGGTACCAAGTTCTGTTTGCGAAGTTCTTCCCTGGGTTTTCTCCACACCAAGATTCTACCGTCAGAACCAAATATATTAAATTTACTCTCATCAGCAAATATAACTTTATTCCAGTAATCAGAATTCTTATTTATGTTGGATTTTGCGAAAGCTAGTCTGAGTTTTCTATTCTTTTCACTTACGAAGAATTTTTTCCTGGCTACTCTACCGTGATATCCAGCAGATCGAATTACCCTTCTAATAGTTTCAGGATTAACAATTATTCCATATAATGCTTGTAAATCAGCAGCAACTTTTGAAGCACTAATTCTTGGATTTTTTTTAATATTTCGAACGATAATTCGCTTTATTCCATTGGATAGCTTTGATGGTCAGCCAGGTCTTCTTTTATCCTGAATCATATGATTCTTTTTATATCGTTTAATGATATTGAAAACTGTTGAACGACTCAAGTTAACTGTTTCAGCAGTTTTTCTAATAGATTTTCCACGTTCAATATGCAAATTAATAACTAATTTTCGAATTTCAGGCGAAGTTTCTTTTCGTTTAGCATTCATGACTACACAGAGCTAAAAAACACAAAAATTCCAAAACAAACTGGAGAGAAATACTGCAGACGATTTTATAAATTATTGCCAATTGCTTTTAAGTAAAAATAAAACCCCAAAAAATATTTTTATTGCTTATTTCAGGCGATTTTTGTTGCATATATAATGGTGTCCCATCACTTATGTGAGCTATTTTTTGCTCCGTTCTAAACATTTGTATTTTTATTAAATTAATATTTTAATATTTTGACAAAATGTATGTTATGTAATAATCTTTACTAAATTTAAGTATGAAACACACCCACAAAAAAAATGTGTACATGTTTTTTTAATTTATTTGATTAGTTTCCTTTTGTAAAGCACAAGTGTCCCATCACTTATGTGAGACACTGTATGTATCAGCTAGTTATATAAATATTCAGATCTTGATGATTTTTAATTCTGTGAAATGAATTAATCGTCTGCAGATTAATTTCTGTCATAAAATAAGTATCTCGGTCGCTTGACGATTTAACATCCATCGGAACCACAACAAAAAAGCACCGATTTAAAAAAAAAAAAATCAAATTTCTTAATAAATATTTTTATTAATATCTCCTAAAGTTTTGATTCGATTTTAATAAAATTTGAAATGTCTCGACAAAATTCTGCAAAGATAATATATTTTAAATTGCAAACCATTTGGTTGGGTAGTTTTTGCGTTGTTATATGCGGACAGACAGACAGACGGACGGACAGACAGACGGACAGACAGACGGACGGACAGACGGACGGACCAAACGACGACTATAGGTGCTACGTATTTATATAATTACGAACGCACCTAAAAATGAGCTTTAATTTCTTCATTTAAATTCAGATTACTATTTTAAATTGCGTGCTTATTTTAAATGATTAGTTTTATTTTATCAAGTTTAACGTTCAATCAATAGACGCGTACGATACAATTTTAATTTAGCGTAATAAGAAATAAATATGCATGCACATGCCTAAAGCTTTCACAAATTTAATTTAATGTAGTAAAGACATAGAGAGTTAAAATGAAAGTAATTTTAATTATTCATTACCGATGCTAGAATCCATGAATGCATTTTAAGTTAGATAATACTGAGTACCATTTTTGTTCCACCTTTGTGCCATTTTTGTTACTTTTATTTAAATTTGTTTGTTGCCTGTCCGTCTGAGTGTCTGAGTAAATCAAATCTTGCAATCTATATTCACCCGCATCCATAGAATCAATTTTCCTCAAATTTTGCGCACAAGTTCAATGTCGATCACACTGTGATATTCATGTAGTTTTACAGCCGTACCTTATCAGGTGCAGGCACTAGGAGCAAAAACATTCTTTTGCGTTTTTGATTGAAATCATAAGCCTTAACGAAAATATTTTGATCAAATTTTGTACACAAGTTCATTGTCGATGACAATGCAATATTCATATAGTTTCATTGACGGTCCTTATCAGAAGCAGGCTCCAGGATCAAAAACATTCTTTTACGCTTTTGAGTGAAATCACATACAGTGGTTACATTTGTTTTTGGACACTTGTGTTTTTGAAACTTACTTATAAAAACATCATCTAAATATTAAAGGATCTACTTAAATTTTTTTTCCTATAAACTTTCTTTTGTCTATAATAAAATCTACGTATTGTAATGAAAATATATTCAAAACTTTTTATTAAAGAAATTAATTTACCGAGAAAGTGCTACAGACAATCTCACATAAGCAGTTGGACACTTTGAACATTCAACTAATGTAAACAAAAATATGCAAATAATCAAACGTTTTAACACTTTATTGAGTATCCTTTACCTGAAATTACACGTTTAATACGTTTTGGCATGGATACAAATAGTTTTTTTGTGTAAGAATGTTCAATTTTGTTGCATTCATCTGTTAATACTGCTTTAAACGTTTGAGGGGCTGTAGGATATATTATATCCCACCTAACTTTAATCCAATTCGAACCATAAACTTTTAATTACATTTTACTTTTTTACCTTTGACGGGGAAAGTTGAAAAATTGCTTTTCCTTATTTTGAACTAAATTCTTTCGTAAATACAGGTGTGAATTCGACGTTACAGGAACACAATTGCTTGCCCCTGAAAGGGTTAAGTTGTTCCTTCGAAGAAATATCATATTTTTTGTTATTTTCTCCAATTCATGCCACACATTTTCAATTGGATTTAAATCTGCAGAATATGACGGAGTTTTGATAGCTTTGGGACAATTGTACAGCAGCCATAAGCGAACATTTGAGGCTGTATGTTTGGGATCATTATCTTGATACAACCTGAATGCGTTTTGAATTCCAAGTTTTAGGGCAGATATTTTCCAGTTTTCCTTCAAGATATGTATATACTTATATTGGTCCATATTATTTTCAATGAAAACTAAATTTCCCATACCAGAAGCAGCAAAACATCCCCAAACCATTATTCCTCCACCTCCATGTATGACAGTTGGCAATAGAGTTTTCGGATTGAGCTTTTCGTTAGGCTTTCTCCACGCAGTTATTCGCCCATCAGACCCAAATATATTACATTTTGATTCATCCACAAATATGGCGTTTTCCCAAAACGATACATCTTTGTCTACCAATGATTTTTCTAAATCCAGATGTAACTTTCTTGCTCTTTCATTAACGAAAAATTTTCTTATGGCAACTCTACTGCTGTATCCATATGATCTGATAACCCGTCTAACAGTTTACTTTTATCGTAAATCTGTTTTCTAATTCTGTTGTCAGTTTCACTGCACTAATTCTTGGATTTTTCTTCATTTTATGCATAATAAACTTTTTATTCCTGGGAGTTAGCTTGCGAGAAACTTCTGATTTTAATGCTTTTTCAAGAGTTCCACGTAGATTCCACTGTTTTATAATAGCAAAAACAGTTGAATATCTTACTTCAACAAGTTTTGCGATAGTTCTGATGCTTTTACCATCTTTAAAATGTTCTATAATTAAATTACTAATAGAATTTGTTGTAACTTTGTAGTTTGTAGCAACCGGCCATGTTCACTTCAAATATAAAAATGTAAGCAAATTTACATGAAGTAGTAGTAATTTCAAAGCGCAGACGATAATATTTAACATATATTTCCATTTATAATAAAAATAAATAACAAAAAATGTCATTCGTCAAAAAATTTAGTAAAACTTTCAAGTGTCCAATTACTTATGTGAGATTCTTTTTAACACTTTCTCGGTAAATATTTTTTTTAAAAAGGGTTTGAATTTATTTTTATTACCATATTAAGTTTTTTTTATAAACAAAATAAAATGTATATGAAAAAAAAATTAAGTAGATCCTTTAATATTTAGATGATGTTTTTTATAAGTAAGTTTCAAAAACACAAGTGTCCAAAACCAAATGTGATCCACTGTATCCAATGAAACAATTTTGATCAAATTTTACACACAAGTTAATTGTCGATGACAATTCGATATTCATGTAGTTTCAGAACCATACCTTACAAGGAGCAGACACTAAGGTGCAAACACATTCTTTTGCGTTTTTGATGGAAATCACATGTCTAACTAAACAATTTTGATCAAATCTTGCACACCAAGTTCATTGTCGATGACAATGCGATATTCATGTAGTTTTAGAGCCGTACCTTATAACAGACAGGCTCTAGGTGCAAAAACATTCTTTTGCGTTTTTGATTGAAATCACATGTCTAACGAAACAATTTTTATCAAATTTTATAGAGAAGTTAATTGTGAATGACAATGCGATCGATATTCGTGACGTTTCAGAACCGTACCTTATAAGGGCAGGCACTAGGCACAAAAATATTCTTTTACGTTTTTCATTGAAATCACACATCTAACGAAACGTTTTTGATAAAATTTCGCAAACAAATGCATTGTCAATAACAATGCGATATTCATGTAATTTCCAAGCAGTACCTTATCAGGATCAGGCTCCAGGAGAATAATTATCTTTTATGATTTTTGTTGAAATCACATATCTAACGAAACAATTTTAATCGGATTTTGCACACGTGTTATTTGTCGAAGACAATTGAAAATCCAGTGTAGTTTAAGGAATTTGATTGATCGGGGGCGGAACCAGGAGCAAAACCATTCTTTTATCTTTTTTATTGAAATCATGTATCTAACGGTACAATTTTGATCAAAATTTGCACATAACTTCATTCTCGATAACAATTCGAATAGTAGTAATTTCTTATAAACGAGCATAAAAATATATTTTTAATCGTATAAGTTGAGATGCAAAACAAAGTGAAATATCATAGGAATAGGCCGATTGTAAAAAGTATGATACGTCCTTAATAATCTGTTAATAATAATAAAAAATATATACAAATATTTTTACAAATCTTTATTTCACTATTTCTAATTTTGCGCTTTTGTGATTCGTGCACATAGAGCAGTGTGCTCCAAATTACTCCGCGATAGCTACGCCCCTAACATAGTTATGCATTTTGCAATCTAATCTAACAATTTTGATCTAATCTTGCACACAAGTTAATTGTCGATGACAATGCGATAGTCACGTAGATCCAGAGCAGTACCTTATAAGAGACAGGTATTAGGTGCCTGTTGACAATGAATTTGTGTGAAAAATTTTATTAAAAACGTTTCGCTAGATTTGTGATTTTAATGAAAAACGTAAAAGAAAAACTTTTGCACCTAGTGCCTGCCCTTATAAGGTATAGCTCTGAAACTACAGGGTGTTTTTTTTTAAACTGACGCTGTTCAGAGCGGCCTGTAGCTCGTTCTAATAACTGGATTGACACAAAGTTTTGTGAATGGACTAAAAAAACCATGGGAAAAAAGATTCCAACAAAAAAAATAGTTCTAATCACCGCCGATAGGGGGAAATGTGGCGCTGTACATTGAAAAAAAAACCCATCAGAAACAGACAAAATTAATAATCTGGATAAAATGCCATGTTTTATTCATCTTTTGCACTTTCCCTTTCGTTGATCGCAGTTGAAACATCCATTATCACTTTTTCTGCCACCGGTTTACGTCCTCTGCCTGACCGTGACCGAACTGCTAGCGAGCCTGTTTCTTCGAATTTCAGAATCATTGCTTTCAATACATTAACGGATAAAGGTCCTTTGCGCAGTTTATGGCGTGTTCTAAGTAAACGAAGAGCGGCTGGTGCATTGCACTGGTTCACAAGTAACGCGCGCTGCGGTAACTTGAGATTCATTTTCAACCTGAGCTGAAATTGTTTCTCGGTGTTTTTCGCATGCATTTATAACTTAAACTATTGGGTCTACTGTCGCTTGCGTAAGTAAAAATTTGCATTTTCATTTATTGCCCGTATTTTATGCTAATTCTCAGTTGCATAAATTATCACAGCGCCACATTTCCCCCTATCGGTGGTGACTGGAACTTTTTTTTTGTTGTTGTTGGAATCTTTTTTCCCATGGTTTTCTTAGTCCATTCACAAAATTTTGTGTCAATCCAGTTATTAGAACGAGCTACCGGCGGCTCTGAATAGCGTCAGTTTAAAAAAAACACCCTGTACATGAATAACGATCGCAGACGAAACCTGTTTTGAAATGTTCAGAAGTAATTAAATGGGAAGATAAAGTAAAATATGAACAATTTTAAGAATTTGAATTATAATATCAGGAATTTAAAGTTTAGTTTTAAATTTGCGCCTTTGTGATTCGTGCGTATAGAGCAGTATGCTCCCAATTACTCCACGATAGCTATGCTCCTAGGATAGTTACGTATTTTTTCACGTAAAATTGATTGGTGCCATTGAAAATCCCCAAAAAATTGCAACTATAATACTTTTTCGAGATTTATTCAGATATTAACAGTTTTTTTTATGCTGTTAATGCAGAAGCATGTTTTTTCATTTGAGCTTTCATTCAATCAAACACCGCTGACTTCCAAAGTTGTACCTGGGCTCAGGTAATCCCAACGTTTTCCTGTCCTCTAATGACTACAGAAGAGAAATTGTACCACCGATATTGCGGGATACAGAGGACGATGTAACCATAAAAAGGGATCTTGACGTTACAAGTCGGAAATTTTGAAAATTATAAAAATTTCAAAAACCATACATAGGTATCAACACTTCATCACCTCAAACGCCTAAATCATAACCTGTTTTACCTACTTTTCCGATACATTTCCTTATTAAAACGGGACTAGATGGTACGCAAGAGGAAAAGAACATACATAGTTTCTTATGCAGTGTGTTTAATAGAAGAACTTGGGGGGAAAAAACATACAATTTTCATGTATGTCGTGGAAATTCATCGTTTCGGCGCACTTTTCCACTGGAAACTTTTGCTACATGTAGGAACTATTTGATCTTAATCCATACCTGCCGATTTCGTACTTTTCTTCCGGAAAATGTTGGTTAATTTAACCCACGTTAAACCAGTTTCGAACCAGAATTTTTTTTTAAGAAATCAAATCAAATACGTTCCACGTAAGAACATGAAACTAAATATATATTATTACATTGGAGATATTTTCTGGTTAGAAAAGCCTTTAACCTGGGTCAAATTAACTCACATTTTACGGAAGTTCAGTTGAAAGTTGGCAAGTATGTCTTAACATGTTTTGAAATGTTCAGAAGTAATTAAATGAGAAGATAAAGTAAAATATGAACAATTTTAAGAATTTGAATTATAATATCAGGAATTTAAAGTTTATTAGAATTATAATAATCAATTTCCCATGTTTTAGATCTGAGTTTTTTTTTTTTTTTTTTTTTTTTTTTTTTAGAAGTTGCAAACTTTTGTAATTTTTTTTTAATCTCTTGTCGAATGAAAAGTTTTTATTACAGCTACTACCAATATGATTTAAACAAATAGTCCATAATTAAACGATCCTACTTTAAAGTTGTCTACAGACGAAACTATCGGTCAGAAAGTTGTGAAATTCTGTGAAGGACATAATGAAGGAATAGGAATTTGTTTAAGCGAAAAAAAAAAATTAGGTCAAAATTTCGCTGCTAGAGGGCGTTTTTTTTATGAATTACACATTTAGCATACGTTTACGATAGTTTACATATTTTATTGCAACAAAACATGTTCCACATGATGGCTATCATTTTCAGCTACCGTCTAGAATCGTAAGATGGCATGTTCCACAGTTGACCGCAGTGTTTTCTGGGGAATGCTAAAAACATGTCACGAAAAGAGTTTTATTCAACATGTTTGTTGTAATAAAATTTGTAACCTATCATAAATGTATGCTAAATGTGTAATTCATTAAAAAACGCCCTCTGGCGGCGAACTTTGGAACTAATTTTTTTTCGCTTAAACAAATTCCCATTCCTTCATGATGTCCTTCACAAAATTTCACAAATTTCTGACTAATAGTTTCGTCTGTAGACAACTTTAAAATAGGGTCGTTTAATTATGGACACCCTGTATATTGAAATCACTCAGTAGTTACTAAGAAAAAAGTCAGCTGTTTAGCATATGATTACGCATTCTTTTGTCACCTTCTTGAATCTGCATTAAAAAAAAAAAAAACCTGCTTTATAAAAGTTTTAACATACTTATAACGCGAATCTTTAACTACTTTCAACTGAAAATCGTCTTATATTCCTATCGCATATTTTATACGAGAGATATAAAACTTTTCCATAATTCTCTTTCGGCCTGAAGTCATAAAAGAATACGATACACTATAACACAATGTTTTATTACTCTCTCAAGAAGCAATAATAAGATTACAATGTTTCAGGAAAATTGTAAAAAATTTTATTTGTGCTTTAAAATAAAATATTATCCGAGACTGTACAGGCACTTAATGCAAATTTCGTGTTAATTGTTTTTATATACAGAAAGAAAAAGAAACTTTTTTGTATGTTATTCATTTTTACATTTCCATATCCTATATTTCTTTTAAATGCTAAAAGGTGTAAATTAACAGCATAATACAAATTAAAATAACTTTCATTAGGTTGTTTGACATGTTTTGACTCACTCCGAGTCATTTTCAAAAATAAATGAGAATATTCCATAATTGAATTCCATGGAATAATTCCATAGAGAAATATTCCAATATGGAGTGAGAATATTCCATAATTGAGGGCTTTGAAGTTATTATGTAAAAATGCTATCATTTAATTTTCTTGTACTTTTTTAAAAATTACGCACGTTATCTTTTATTGCTACTTGGTTGTTTATTTTCATATCTGTAACCATGGAGTAACTCGAGCCACAATTTCGGTAAGTTAAAAGATGCCGCATCGTTACATATTGTATTTTTGCGTGTTAGTATCTCTATGGTTTCTCTTATTATGGATGGATTATTGGGGATGTGGCATCTTTTAACTTACCGAAATTGTGGCTCGAGTTAATCCATGGTTACAGATATGAAAATAAACAACCGAGTAAAAATAAAAGATAACGTGCGTAATTTTTAAAAAAGTACGTGAAAATTAAATGATAGCATTTTACATAATAACTTCAAAGCCCATGCAATTATGGAATAGTCTCATTTGTTTTTGAAAATGGCTTGGAGTGAGTCGAAACATGTCAAACAACCTAATTAATGTTACTTTACTGTGTATTTATTATGTTGTTAATTTACACCTTTTAGCATTTAAAAGAAATATATTATTACAAGGTGTTAGAATTTATTATATTGTTATCCTGTTAAAGAATTTTGAATTTGATAACATATTTATTTTGATTGAGAAATAGTATATCATAGTTTTTATTCAGTTTTAAGTAATAATTTGTCTAATATTTGTTTATTTTAACGGTTTAGCTCTTCTATATCTAATGTATGCGATTTGTTTTTCAGGGTTTCGTTGGATTACTTAATCAATTAAAATTTGTTTTATATTCAATTTAGAGGATATCATATGTATTAATTACGGCTTGTGTAATTCTAAATATTATATGGTTTTTACAAGTATAAAGGGTGGAATTTAATAAGAAAAGTAATAAAATTTTCCTTTAGGGTAATTTCAGAAAAAAATATTTATGAGACTCATTCTATTTCTTCATATAAGAGATTAAAGTTTTGAAAATTTTCATTTAAACTGTTCGGAAATTGCATCTATTTTTATTCCATTCGGTAATGTCTATGGTTATTAGTGAATTGAACTTACAGTAAATTCTATGATGATTTAATGTCCGATGGTAAAATGGGTATTACCTTGGGGAATTTAAGATTTAATTTTTATTATCTACGCCTTTAACTATGTACCTTGTGTAACAACACGTAAGAAGGGATTATAACTAATTTAACAGAGAATCGTCTTACTTTACGTCTTTTTAGGTTGAATATTTTTTTACATATTCGTCGAAAAGATATAATTTTTTCCACGGATCTTTGTCTATCTAAAGTCATAAAATAGAGGAATAAACACTGTTTTCTCTTCATCGTATTACAAGCTCTACGCGTTATACACAATACAAGCATTTCTGTTTTTCTTACGTTTTAAAATAAAATATTACCTGAGTATCGAGCAAAACTTTATGTGGATTTCGTGCTAAGTTTTTTACTTTAAAAAATAAAAATTGGTTTATTTCTTTTCACGATATTCCTATATAGTTGAAATTTTTGTACGACTTCAGTTTAAATAATAAAACTTTGTACGAATCACCATAAAAACAAAATAACACACAGAACGCGTTTCGGGGCTGGAAATTTTTACCAGACTGTCATCAACTAAAGTAAAAACGTGTCCATAAGGAGACAAAGTCACAAATGAACAGAAGAGCAGAGAGAAGAGTTTACAAGGAATGCGACAGGTGGCGCTAGCTGAAGGAAAGCACCAATCATACAGGAATACATGCAGAAGAGGAAAGTGTAGCCAAAATGGTAGCGGAAAAATGAATAAATCAATCAAAAGAAGTAAATTAAAAATAAATAAATCAATCAAAAGAAGTAAATTAAAAATAAATAAATAAATCAAAAGAAGTAAATTAAAAATAAATAAATTAATTAAATAAATACATAAATAAATAAAGTAAATAAATAAATAAAAATAAAAGAGACGAAAAAAATTGTAAAAAATTCTTTATAAGATCTTCTTTCTGCCCTTCTGTTCATTTGTGACCTTGTTCCCTTACAGACACATGCTTACTTTGGCTGATGACGGGCTGTTAAAAATTTTGAGCCACAAACGCGCCCTGTGTGTTATTTTGTTTATGGTGATTCATACAAAGTTTTATTATTTAATTGTGATTTATAGCCAGTTTTTCGGTGCTGTTTTACATGACTTCAGTTTGTCTGGCTGGTTGGAAAGGAGTTTTGTAGCACTCAAACTTTCATGAATCTGTATAAAGCCGAGGTTTTCTATAGGACATACGGAGTATGTAGTAATTATAGTTCTTTTACAGCGACGCAAAAAGGAAATTCTGCTACTTTATGGTCTGCGGGAAAAAATTATTTCCATAAATTTTAACATTGTTATACCACTGCAAACATATTAAAATTATGTGCATTACTGATAACATGCTTTTGTGCAATATGGAGATCGTAGCATTTGTTTTTCCTTTACAGGATCACACAAAAAATTGCGGTTACTGTGCCCTCTATGAACGATAATTGCTGGACGTGCGTTTTCAGTTATAGTATGCGTTGTTAGGTGCGTTCGTAATTATAAAAAATACGTAGGACCTATAGTCGTCGTCTGGTCCGTGCGTTTGTCCGTCTGTCCGTCCGTCCGCATATTACAACGCAAAAACTACCCAACCGAAATGGTTTGAAATTTAATATATATAATTGTTGCAGAATTTTGTCGAGTCATTTCAAATTTTATGAAAATCGAATCAAAACTTAAAAAGACAGTAATAAAAGTTTTCTTTATTCTATTAAATCCTGTCATACGTAAATCTATATAGTAAAAGCGCAAGTCATGTGACTGAGGAAAACAAATACGAGCTAACCACATCTTTTTCCATATGCCAAGCGGCCATTTTTATTCAAAATTATTTTTTCGAATAAAATTGCATAAAAGTTACATTTTTAGAAAGATCGTTCAAAAAATTGTTTGCTTGAGAGACGAGTTACATTAAAAAATGTATAGATTCTGAGATAACTTCAGTGAAAATTAGGTTAACAGCCGAATATCTCAATCCATTAAAGTAAATAAATAAAATATTCATACATCGTGAGTCATAGAAATATTAAACCCTGGAGGTAATCATTCAAAAGCAAGATCTCCATGGTGAATTTTACAGCGCTATCTGGTGTCAAAAAAATTTCGCGTCTGTAAACATGACATACGTAATAAGAAAAAAAAGGTATCCTCCATTCGCTCATAGCAGATATAATTTATTTCACTGAAATAATAACAATGATTTTTTTTACATTGTAAAACTAGTTATAGCACGAAACGAACGCATCTCATTTGTCATGTTTACACTAGAACCGCGGGACATTTTACTCAAATTTTATAAAAATATTTCACACCAGAAATTTTATTTAAAACTATCTAACTTGATTTTTTAAGTTAATTTTCGGTACTATATATTTAACTTATTTTATATAAAAAAAATTCTGGTGCAAATCGACATCTACTCATTTGGTAGGGTCACATTGACCCGTTATCGCGGTTCTAGCGTTAACGTACAATTTCCACTTTGTTAAGCTTTACCAAGTTCAGAATATTGCGTGGTGCGAATAAAAAAAATTCTATAGAACATATGGAGGCCAACACAAAAAAATGCGAGTACCTTACGGATTATGACTGGTAGTTGGAAAAATTTAATATTGAATTGAGTTATGCCTTTTCAAAATCGCTTATTTGGATATTTTCTTTCATCGTCTATAATATTCTATAAGCGTTGAAAAGTGTAATTCAAAAATATTTTTTATGTTTTAAACCCTTTTATTATTATTTTATTTTAACCTTCTTTCGCATCCGATTTCAATTTCAGAAGTTTTATAAAGCTTATACATAAGCTCTATAAAACTTTGTAATAAAGGAGAGACTTTATGATCACCCTGTATTTTACATTCATAAAAGGATGCTATGTAACATAGATATAACTATAGATGAATTGAGCTATTAAATTTAGCATTAAAATACTGGAATCGGCAAATTACGTATCACTAAATTAGTGATGCACTGTATATTCTTTTCACATATGATGTAATTCTATAATATACAAGGCTGTAATTGCAAAACAGGATGTAATTGTATACCAGGATGTAATCACATAATACGCACCACAGAAACTTTCTTGAACGAGAATCCTTGCTCAGAATACACAAGAAGTGTCTGATTAACCATACCACTAAAACGCATAGGTTTCCAGAAAAATGTGGAGGAAAAAAGTATGACGTCACATCCGGAATACCAACTATATCAAGAATTATTAAAGTTTGAATGTATAGTTTTGTTAATCTTTAGCATCAAAATTTATTGTGAAGAATGGATTTTTTATTTTTTCCCCTTAAGGTGCCTGACTACGTACGGAGAAATTTTTTCCAAAAAAACTATTTAATTATTTTTTAACTTATTTTTATAATGATTATGACTAGTAACTGTGAAAAAAAGCTAAAAATATATCATTCATTGATAAAAGTTTGGTAAATGGGGGATTTTGTGGTAAAATTTAGTGAAATTTGGCCCAATACGCAAAACGCTCTACAGAAAAATATATTGTATGTATCTTAATTTCCTTTTTACACTTCATACCTATGACATTAGTGAAGGCAATGAAGAGATATTATAAATGTTTCAAAACTTACAGCATATCGAACCTTTTTACATGCTGATTTTCATAAAATTAATCGATGTCTTTCCACGAAAACATCCGTAAAACAAAAAATATTTATTCAAAAACTAAATCTTTAGTTCATTGCCTTCACAATAGTATAAAAAACATGCAATTTAAATTTCATTGTGATATTCTAATGACTTTCTGAGAAATCATGTTTTGCGTATGGAATTTTCAACAAAAATTACATTTCCAAAAAATGCATTTAAAGTTTAGATGTATGTTTTACATCAAGAATTTACACAGTAATATGCATCTAAACTTCACGGTTTTTATGAGCCAAACTCTTTTTTTTTTAGTATTGAGCCTTTGTTTAATTCTAGAAGACATAGTTTTTCTTTCCGCCTACCAGTTAATACCTTTAAATAGTTCTCCCGGTCCTTTAAGCAGTACTTCCGGTTTCAGAGTCAGGTGTTGAATAGTTTAGAAGCCGCTACAACTCCGGCTCTATTTATCGTACAGTAAAAGTAAATACAGTTTTGGAAAGGTAAAAAGTTGGGCTTTAATAAAAATGTAATAAAATCGTTTTGATAATTTTGATCGAAAACCACGTTTTAAACGTATCAAATATCTGTTGATTAGTGCCGAGATAGCGTATACAATATTGCACGTACTACTATATTTGGATACAACCCCTCATATTTTTGCTTCCTTTTGGGAACAACGGATTTCGAGCTTATTCTATCGACGATAATTTTCAGAATTTTCAAGCTATGATTTTGAGATTTTCATAAAAGTTGCTCTATATACTTAGCTAATACATTATGCATATTATATTTTGATTGCATTCGCGCATGTGCAGTGAAACATTTTTTAGTAAATCTGCTCATTTTTCATCCAATTTTTATTATTTTTAAATTCTGATTGCAGAGTATTATGGACAATGTTGTTTGGCATATTTTCTGAAAAGAACTTTTTTTTTATATTAAGAACTCTGCAAATTATAAGCAAAAAACTAGGCGAAATTTGGGACTGTTTTTATAAAAACATTAATTTCTCTACGAGTATACATGCTATCCTCATAAAAATGAACACAGTATATTGCAATAAGCGACTTATTAATAATCTCGAGTTTGAACGCCTTTGCTACATTAGTTTTTACAGGGTTATCCAAAAGATATTCGTTCTGTTTCAATTTGTTGACAGTCCCCTATGGGGTTTCGTGAAAAAATCTTCGCGGAAATATATAACCTATACTACACTGTTTACACACCTGCAGTTCCAGTTAATTCCCCATATATTTTTCTAGATAGTTAACAAAACGTCTAAAATCGCAAGTGACCGGTCACCTTTGGCAATATAGTGTATGCGGACAGACGAGCGTCCCAGACGACGACTATAGGTGCTATGTTTTTATATAATTACAAACGCACCTAATAATGGAAAAGAATTAAAGAATTTAGTTTTTATGGGGTAAAGAATATAGAGATACACATTTGTGTACCTCCGGTCTGAAGAGGTTAAAATACAAAAAACAATATTTTAAAGAAATGTTTTCAATAGAACTGTAAATATTCCATAAAACCCTTCAAATAGCGATTTGGTTTATTAATTTTAAAAGGCGAAATCCTTCGAAAATTTATTTTAATTATTATGCAAATCTTCAAATGTATTTTCAAAAATTTAGAAAAAATGCTTTGAAAGGTGAAACTTTCATTAGTTCCTAATTTAGAGCATAAAGGGTCAAAATGTCATTCAGCACTAAAACTGTATTTTCATGAAAGAACTTTTACGAAAAAAAACTTGTGAATCATCATTGGAAGTTCAAAAGTGGAATAAAAGCATCAAAGAAAAATGTTATTTTTGTCATTTTCTACAACATAATGTATAAGGTTCTGTTAAAAAGACATTGCAATGTACAGAAAATCATAAAATATTTTTTACCTCTGCATAGATAAAAAGACTCAGTCAGTCATTGTGTTCTTAATTTGAAAAGAAATATGCTGCATCGTGAATTTTAATGTAGTTGCACTTGTCCGGCATTTAAAATAATATACATGATATTCCACTTGAAGTTCCACTTCATATTATCACCAGACACTAAGTTTTGCTCAACTATATAAAATACCACAAATTACTTGTCATTGTTTAAAATTTTAAAGTACCGTTTGATTTTGTTTCATTTCTTGGTTTAAAATTTTAAAGTACCGTTTGATTTTGTTTCATTTCTTGGCCTTTGCATTTTCAAGCTTTTAAGAAATAATATCCTGAAGTTATAAAATTATAGAACTTTCTTAACTCATCCACTTTCCCTTTATTCATGCTTCAGTGGAAAATAGTTTAATTTTTTTGAAGAAGTTTGCCCTTTTCAGGAAGTAGTTATAATTATATATATATATATATATATATATATATATATATATATATATATATATTTAAAAATAAACACATGTGAAGAACGAATGATAAGACATTATAAAAAGCAATGGAATGGACACTGAATGAATTATACTTAAAAGGATGAAAAAGCAAAAATTGGAAAACTAGGAATATCTTATAGCATCTTCAGAAGGACTTTATAAGAATATTCATAGTAAGTATGTGTTATTTCATCAAATATTCTCAGCATTATGCCTAAAATCGACAATATTAAACTCCTAATAACATATATAAATGAAACAAGAAAATTAAAAACCGACATGAGGTTCAATAACAAAATAAATAAATAAATATGCAACTGAAATAGAAATTACTTAATGAACATAAAATAATGTTCAAGACTCACCAAAAAAGACAAATTTGACTGTAGATGTAAATGGACTGTAAGTACTTGATAAACAACCAGACATTAACTTAAAAATGGCTGCATATTGATGCCCAAACATTGCTGAGAAAAATTATAATATAAAATAAAATTATATAGTGCTGCCATCTATCCCAGAAAACTATAAGTAAAAGCTGAAATTGTCGACAAGTTAAATAAAAATGCTAGTAGCGCCATTTATTATGAATGAAGATAAAATAGAATAAAAAGAATGAAAAAAGAAAAATATTGACAAAGCAAATAATATTTGAAATGTGAGAAACTAAATGAAGTAAATAAAATTTAAATATAATGATATATATATATATATATATATATATATATATAGGGTGTTTCAGCACAATGTGTGCAAACTTTAAGAGGTGGTAGCGAACACTACAACAAAAAATTTTCATATAGGAAACCAGGGTCGCAATCTACTCGTTTTGTGAAACATACAGGGCGCTTCACTTCAATCTGAGGCCGAATTTTTTGACATAACTTTAATAATAAAGAATATATTTTAATGATATTTACAAGAGAATTAACTTATTATGTGCACAATGCGATGGAATCGAGAAAAGTACTAGAAGTGCACAATAATCGTTTGGTGCACCGCATGTAAGTCAACTATATTACGAAAAACTTATTGGCTACTTTAATGTTAATTGGATGCGGATATGGCCACTTTCATCACATTAAATGGAATAATATCGCGAGATGTGATGGAACTGTCCACCATCTGCCTCGAAATAGTGCAAAATTAGACAATTCACTTTTCATAATGTAGTTGACATTGCATACCGTGCACCGAATGAATTACTGTTTACTTCTAACGCTTTTCGTGATCCCATCGAATTTTGCACACAAGAAGGTAATTATCTTGTAAATATCATTAAAATATTGGAACAGATGTGTTACACTCACGCTAAAATGTAAACAAAAGATTGGCGACTGTTTGGTTGGCGCGATTTCCAAGACTGCGCCAAACGAATAACTTAATACAATGGCTAGGTTGCCATTAAAGGAAAAAATCCCCTAAATTTGGCGACTTTTTTCTTTTTTTTAACCGATTAATTTTTTTTTTTTTTAGAGTGAGTGTAAAGCATCTAAGCCAAAATATTTTCTTTATTATTAAAGTTATGTCCAAAACTTCGGCCTTAGATTATATATATATATATATATAACAAATATTGTTTGAGCTTTTAGGAATAATTATTAACTCGGAAGAGGTCATATATTTTCGTACAAAGTTGAATCATATTTTCGAAGATGATACATTTGTCTTTTTTTACAATGTATTTATGTTGATGGCATTTTACAGTGTTTTTGAACGTGTAGTGAGTAAATCCATTTCCGAATATCAAATTCACACCAGGAAGTTTGGATAGTTATTTTTCCTTTTATATAATGATTGTTAAATGTCTCAAGTATTTCATAGCCTTTCCTAGTTGACTTGCAGTGTCAAAAGAGAGAGATGTCTAACTGTAATTTAAACTACGAAGTAGTGTAATTTTAATTAAAGATAGGAAAGCGTTTAGGGTAAGATTAAAAATGAAAAATATACTTCAATTTCCGGTATCGATCCAGGAAAATTTGGTACCTCTTCACAAAATCGCTCTAAATAAAACTTTTCAAAAAATTCCATTCAATGAAAACATTTTCTTCATTAATTATTTTTATTTCTTAGGTTTTAAAATGTGTAATTTGCAAACAAAATAAGTTCACCAGAAAGAAAAAAATTTAGCAGAAGGACTTAAATAAGTTATTATTAATAAATGCTTGGTTCAAATTTAAGTAAATGGATTTTATCTTTCGGTACAAAATGTGATTTTGCACAAAAATAAGTTTTACTTTTTTTATAATGGGCACTAAGAAAGAAAAAACCTTACATCGACTTCTGAATTAAGAAAACAAATATAATAAGTACAGTTTTGAAAAAAATGAACAAGTAAAATCATAAAATGTTGAATTGTTCAAAACAGTCGAGATCAAGGAGGAAAAAGCTAATACGTTATTTTTCAATAATAGTCATACATATTTTTTGTTGTTGTTAGTGATAATAATATGATGGGTAAAAAAGAGATAATTAAAGACCGTGAATAAAACGAAACAAATCCATGAATAAAACAAAACAAGAGCGAAAAATCATGCACCACGGCATAGATTATGAAACACTTTCCAACATTATCGGAATATTGTTAAGAAATGTCATTTTTGTTCATGCAAGGAAATGAGATATGTAAATAAACATTAAAAAATAAATACAACGCGGTAAAATTCATTTTCAGGAATGTGAGACCATAGCGGTAATATGTGCGCATTTTATATCGTGCAACACTGTATATGAAATACACACTTCAAAATACTACAAAAATAAACATTTTAAGTGTATATCACAGCTTAAAACTTAAATGCAGTAATTATGGCTCATATACTCAGATATGATCCGATATCTTTTGAGTGTCTATGTAAATGAAGGAAATATTTTACGCACTCAATAAATCTATAGAAAATATGCTCTAGTGCACCCCAGTAATGCATATCATTTTCAGTAAAATACATTATAAACGATTTTTCCCCATAGATATTAATGCAATGGAATATTTATGTGCATTCCTGTAAACGAAATATGAATTCTACTTACTCTATACTCTGTATAAATCATGTTGCCAGCCACCTCAGTGACGCATATAAATTTCCTTATGTTTGAAACTGTGTAACATCATTAAAATGTACTGCAAACGATTTTTCCCCATTGACCGTAATATAACAGAATACTTTTGAGTGTCCCTGTAAACAAATTATAATTCCTACGTATTCTACATTTTATACAAAATATGCTATCGTTTACCTCTGTGACGAATATCAATTTTGTTATGACTGAAATTATACAACATTTTCCAAATGCACTGAAAATGATTTTGCCTCATTAACCGTAATGTATCGGAATACTTTTCATTGCCTCTCTAATCTAACCATAAATGCTACATACTTCATTTTCAATACCAAAAGTGCTATGGTCAATCTCAATAACATATAGCAATTACATAGCAATTGATTTATCATTGATTTATTACATGGCGATTGATTGGCATTATTCGAGTGTATTTACGCGAGGTAGACAGACGGACAGACATACGGATAGACAAATCGAATTCATAAACAGCTCTGCCGAACAGTTGCCGAACAGGTGATGTCGGTTAAGGGGCTTCCAAGTTGCAGAAAACTTTACGCGACAGTCTATTCGTGAGTAGAGTATCTTATATTAAATTGAGCCGTTGAGAAAAGTTAAGAGGTAATATTCACTAGAAGATAAAAGAACAATTACAATGAAAAGGATGCATGTAAAGTTATAGTTATGACTAGCTACTAGTAAGGAAGTTGAAAAAGTAAAAAATAGGGTTCGGAACATGTCGTGAAACAGCACATAAATGCCAGGTGGTGAAAAGGCGGGCAGGCAAAGCATAAACAACAACAAAAAAGAAGACTATCAAAAGAACCACACTTTTTTTTTTTTTTTTTTTTGTATAGCTTAGATTTTAAGTTTTAATTAAGAAATTAGGTATTTAAAATGTGGTAAAAATTACAAAGTATAAATAAAAGAGAGAAATTTACAGTTATGGTGAGCACAGTCTATAATGCATGAATATTTTGGACGTTTACGGTGATGTGGTTCGAAGGCGTCATACTCCTTTTATTCTGTGATTTTTTCATTAGGGAGGTCATAGAGTTTTGCATAATTTGTTTTAGAAAGGTGGTTGATACTTTTCTTTAATGTTAATGTCTTTAATGTTGAGGTTTCTAGGGGAAGCATTTCTGACAATACGTAGATTTTTGTTGAGGAGTTGGCTGAGGTTGTTCATAGAGGTTTTACAGATATAGACCCAGATCGCACAGGCGTAGGTGATTATTAGTAGAATGCAAGACTTATAAAGGAGAAGCTTGTTATGGAAAGCCAGGGGAACTCTTTACAACTATGTTGGAAAATCTTAAGAACATCAGCATTCAAACTTTTCTGGTGTGAATATGGAATTTCTGAATAAAAGATCTGGCAGATTTGGCAATGCTGCTTATCAGCAATTAGTTCACTTTTATCACTATCAGAATCGAGCAAATCCATTTTCAAAATAGGTAGTATTATAAGGAATACAACTTCCTGTAAAGTTACAGAATGTAGTATTTAATTGCTGGTGATCACGCAACTGAGATTACAGTCTCCCGCTTTCAACGTTTGCCCTATTCAGGGCTGTTGATCAAAGTCTCCCATCTGGAAAGTATTAAATTTAAGGTAACTCTTCCACTGTTAAACAGTTAAAAGTTCTTTCTTATTATAAATTCCACTTATTGTTTTGCTCGACAGGGTCTGGCATCATCTTAATAGGACATATGATATCATCGAGTGTTAGATTATCTTATTATTTTTTCTATTATCTGCATATAGTAATGATGATATAAGTCTACACATTTATGATTTATTATCATTATGACTTCATTTATGTATCAGCGTTTAATAACAATACAAGAAAGAAAAATCATTCGTCAAGCATAGATTATTAAACACTTTCCAAAACATACAGAAAACTGTAACGAAACTTCACCGAAAAATAAGGTGAAAGAAGATATGTGTGCAAACAGTTTAGAAAACATATAACGCATTTAAAAATATAATTTTAGCAGTTACCTTCCATAGTAAAAAAAGTAGTCGAATTATTTTGTGCAGCACTGTATATGATATATACATTTCCATATAGACTACATAGTGAGCTAAAATTTAGATAAGTTAGGAAGCGTATATAACAGTGAAAATCATATCAGTTAGAAAATTCACTTTTAGGAATTTTCACTAATAGATAAAAATGTATTGGAATTAATTTGTACAACCCTGTATATAATTTAAAGACTTTTGTACACACCCCATATTAAACTAAAATTTAATTCAAATAGCAACGTATAACACAACTTAAAACGCACTTCCAGCAATTACCAACCATAAACGGTATTGCATCTCATTCATATACAGTAGCGCTGTATATGATATTATTTATATTCACATATTTCTATTAGCATACTAAATATAGTCCAGTAGGAAAATGTACGACACAACTAAAAATTACCCTTAAGCCCATAAGCCATTGTCTCCGATAGACAGTAATACTTACGAGTTCCCTTGTTTAGCCCTTCGTAGGGTCAAAAGAACTTATACATACCAGATACTATGCAATATTTTTGTTAAACTCAAAAACGCAAACCAAAGTTGGAAACGCGCTTCCAGCAAACATCGCTCCTAGACAGTACTGCAACGGAATTCTTTTGTTTGTCCCTGTAAATTAACGATAAAGGCAATCCACACCATACTTTTTAGTAAACATTTTATAGTGCACCTTACTAATGCATATAAATTCCATTATGTTTGAAATAGTATAACATCATTCACATTCACTGCAAACGTTTTTTCTCCGTCCTTTTGTGTGACGCTGTAAATGAATTAATTATAAATGCTTTTGATCCCATATTATACAGAAAGTATGTTTTAGTGCACTTCATAAATGCATGTCGATTTCGTTATGTTTCAAATGGTGTAACGTCATCAGAATGCACTTGAAGCGACTTTGGTTCCTTGACCGTAATGTAACGGAATACTTTTGACTAAATACTTTTTTGACAGAATACTTTTGACTGCCCCTGTAAACGAACTATAAATGCTACACACATCATTATCAATAGCGATCGTACTATAGTAAACCTTAGTCACATATAAAAATTGCAGGGCATTTCTAGAATATTTACGAGAGTTAGAGCATGGACAGATGGACAGACAAAACGAAGTCAAACACTTTTCAACTATGTTGGAAAGTGTTAAACAATAATAAAAATTTGCCTGATTCTCTTTACACCGTTGGCGTTTCTTTTATTTCAACCATGTTTTACTCTTTAAATTTAAAATACAGACTATTTTTTGAATGAATAATTTGTGATAGAACATAAAAAAGAACAAAAAATCAAGCGTCAAGCAAAGATTATGTAACACTTTCCAACACTTCCAAAATACATATACAACTCTTTACCGTTTAATAATGTGAAAGAAGATGCCTAAAGAGACAATTTGGAAAACGCACAACACATTTAAAGACCAAATTTCCGGAAATACCAACAATATTACGAAAAATATCTGAATTCTTTTGTGCAGCCCTGTATATTATCTATAGATTTGTATATATACTGCATAGTATGCTAAATTTTAGTTCATTTAGTAAACGCATAGTACAGTTTAAAATACCGCTTCTGGAGGTTCCGTCAATAAATGAAAATGTATTAGAGATCTTTTGTGCTGCACTATATATGACCTAGAAAATAAAATGTATACAGACCAAGTAATAGGCATAAAATTTGTTAACTTTAAAAACTTTACACTCAACTGAAAACGAACTTCGAGCAATTATTGTTAACAAAAAGTATTTTAACAGAATTCTTTTGTGTGTCTCTGTAAATGAACGATGAATACCATGTACACCATATTCTATAATAAGCTCTTGTAATGTAACTCAGTGATGATTATCAATTTCAATATGTCTGAAATAGTGAAACATTATTAAAATAAACCGCCAATGATTCCCCCCCCCCTTAAACCGTAATGTAACTTAATTATTTTGAGTCATAATCAGGTGTCCCTGTAAAGGAACAATAAGTGCTACACACTTCATTTTCAATACCAAACATGCCATTGTAAAATTCAATAACATATACACTGCTATCCTGGCCTCACTCTATTGCTGGTATCTTTATGAATTTTCACGATATTTGACTGGTCTTTTTATATTAGTTATTCTATAGAATTGACTACCAAATCATGAAAAAGAATCTTTGATATGGTTCGCGCATGCGCAGTTAAAATTTATTTCATGCAAATACCCATATCTCATCGAATATTCAATATATTAATTTTTTAATTGCAGTATACTGTTTCTACTGTTCTTGAAGTCAAATATTTGTTTTACATCCTCGAATATCAAGAACAATTTGTCAAGAATTTCAGTAGATATTCGAGAAACTGTGTCAAAAAAGAAAGCTTCCGGTCACTGCCCCTTAATTTTTGGACAGCAGTGTATCAATTACATGACAATCCGAGTATATTTACACGAGTTAGAACACGAACAGACGGCAGACAGTCAAACAAACCGAATTCATAAACACTTTTCAACTAAGGTGAAACCCCCAGTTATTGACACCTAACCAGTAACTGACACTTGAGCAAAAATCTAACTCAAGTCAGCATTTTGTTGTAAAATTCTGCAAAGTAATGTCATCTAGTGATAAATTAGACACTTTTATTTTGGAGTCAATTTATTCACCACCAGAGGTCCAAGAACATATTTCATGAGGAAAGATTTTTGAGAATACAAAAAGTGCTATTTTGAAGCAACCATCGTATTTCTAAAATTAAGGAAGTGTTTTGTTTTTAAATCTATTTGTAATTCAACCATCCTAAACATTTTTCTTAAAGTTATACTTGTAGAAATTAGTTTAAAGATGCATATGATGTATTAGGGCCATGATTTAGAGTTTATAGTTATTTAATTTAGCTTAATGAGGGGTGCCAGTTATTGGTTCCTGGAATTTCATTTCACCAGTCTCTGACAGAGATATGAGTTGATGGTTATATTAAAGAAAGTTGAAATCTATTATTTGAACTGTTTAAAAATGCATAATAAATTTATCCTGTAGTAAACACGATTAAAATTTAAGTTGTTTTACCAGTGACTGACATCAGATGACAGTTACTGGTTCATAAATGTCAGTTATTGGATATCTGCATTTCTAATAATGCAATACTAAATATTACTGCTATATAACTCTTACTATATACACTACATCACTAATAATGCAATGCAGCTTACTGAATCCCACTTTTTACAATAAATATTAATGTATTTTGTTTTTATAATACAGAATAAAGTTTTTTAAAACATTTTAATCTTTTACAATAAAGTGTCAGTCACCAGTTCACGTTGTGTTAGTTATTGGTGTTTCAAAATAGAGATGGTGTCAGTTACTGGCGTTTTTTACCATATTTATGAATAAAATTTATTTTTAATAATAAAATGCATAATTTTTCAAAATTTTACCAAAAAAATTTTTTAACGTATTTCTGTATAAAATAGATTTGCATTTTTCTAATAGTGGTTTGAACAAGAAAGAATCCTTAAAGCGTCAGTTACTGGGGGGTTTCACCCTATGTTGGAAAGTGTTAAAAATACTAGAAAGTTGTCTTTAAAAGTAGTAAGGTCTTTTAGTAGTAAGGTCTTTAAAAACCTGTTGTAATACGACATTTTTCAAACGTCTTCCAAACTTCTTCCTTAGCCTATTGAATGGTACGGGAAATAACTATATTCGTCAGCAAATGACATACATATTCGTTACATTTCACTAAACCTTAGCTATTGTGATTTAGGTAACTACTTTAAATATTATTAACGTAAAAGTAATTTTTTCCACCCGAAATTGAAAAACATTCGGGTCTGAAAGAATTAAATTGATGTGATATAAATGTTTTTTCGCAAACACAAATTACAAATTAACGCTTTGTAAACTTTGCAGTTTTCTAAGTAATTAATCGTACGCGGCTGTTGTTTTCCTAACCTCCAAGAATTTTAATTTTATTGGAATTTTGTAGAATACTCGCATTTTAATTAAAAGTGTAAATTAAAATGACAGAAATTAAATTTTAAAATAGAGAAAGTGTTGATTAGGTGAAAACTGTCTAAAAAAACTGGGGAGTTAAACATTTTAAACTAAACGGAAGACAAAAAAAATGATAACTGCATAATTCTGCTCTACTAATTCAGGGTGATTATAAATTATAAACAAGTGGGTAAGTGTGATCGAAGATCGCTCAAAGGGTTTCGTTTAATATTCTTTTCAAAACATTTTATCCTTTCTTTAATAAATCCAAATATATTTCATTTAGCAAAAAAAAAAAAAAAAACCCTCAAGTTTTTTGTTTTTTATAAAGTAAAAATTATTTACCAGTCTATTTTTTCGTTTTTTCGAGTATCCCAACCAGACCGATAGCGGACGAAGCCGGCTATTATATTCTGTCATAATAATATCTGTCACGCGGACTAAATGCGATATAAAAAAATAATTTCAAAATTAAACAAATTGTACACTTTCAAAATGTTAAAATATGCGAATATTTCCATAATCGGATTTTTATCATGATTCAATATGTTTCTCAAACTCATATATTTACTATTCTCTATTACTCATATTGATACTCGCTTTGTATTATTCTCAAACATCTGAAAAATTCGTTAAACTTCCAATATGACGTCAGATTTTTTTTAAATTCTCTAATGACGTGATATTACTCGGCTTTGTGTACATACACATACTCATACTCCTTGTATTACTGAGAAATCTTTGAAATTTCCGTTTTATTACCACTATGACGTCAATAATTTTTATTTCATATTAATCTTTTTTTTTTTCAATTGGTGAAACATTTTATTTTATTTTCATTTTTCACGTGGAAATCGTCTGATACAAAATTAATTATTGAAGAAAGAATTTCATCGTAGATTTTTAATTTTTGGCATCTGCTATAACGAAATGTTTAAATTTAATAGGAAAAGGCTGTTAGAATTTTGGTTTTTTATCTCTATTTATTAAAATAATACGAATTTTTAAAATTTTAATATGTTGAGCTCTTCATAGCTGGTATTCAGCTATATACACAAAGTTTCAACTCTGTAAGTTACATAGTTTCTGAGAATAGCTCTGTGACAGACAGACAACGGAACGGGAGTAATAGGGTTTCGTGAGATGAACGAAACCCTAAAAAAACTATCCCGATATATGAGCCCCTAACTATCATACCGTTCATAGAAACTAAATAAATTTTGGTTTAAAATATTTTGAGGTATGCGCTCAAGAATAATATGAAAGCAACAGTTTAATTCTAACAAAACTACAGTGACAAAATTTTGAAATTTTCAACTGGTAACACTTTTTTTTTATAATTATTGGAATGTGATCTTCATAAAGAAAAACCATAAAAAGCGTTGGAACGGTACCTGTAGCACTAAAATCGACGACACTAGATAAACTAAGGAGAAAAGGGCAAACAACCAATAAAGAATACAGAAGCAATAGAAAACAAAATATTTTATTGTGTTTCACAAATTTTCCACTTCACACACGATGATACTTCGCATGCAGCAGATTGTGGATAGCGCTGAACAGTAAAATGTTTTATCAAATTTATCAAAAAGCTGTTAATGAATTATGAGTACAAAGTTAGATAGATTAGATAATTAGTAAGATAATTGAAACAGCAATTTATACATAAAATAAACTGCATTTTTTCCATTTTGAGGTGGTTTCATAATGATATGAACATTGGCCAAAAATATAGATTAATAGCCAGTGTATGCACGAGATCTTTTAATTAATGTATAAACGCAAGCTTTTTAATATACATGGAGTCCATAATTAAACGACACTACTTTAAAGTCCTCTACAGTCGAAACTATTGTTCAGAATGTTGTGAAATTTTGTGAAGGACATAATGAAAAAATGGGAATCTGTTTAAGTGAAAAAAAATGTAGTTCAAAATTTCGCCGCCAGCCGGGCGTCTCTTAACGAATTACACATTTAGCATACATTTACGATAGGTTACAAATTTTATTACAATGAAACATGTTAAACAAAACTTTTTCCACGACATGTTTCTAGCATTTCCCAGAACACATTGCGGTCAACTGTGGAACATTCTATCTAACAATTCCAGATGGTAGCTGAAAATGATGGCCGTCAGGTGGAACGCGCGTATTCTGTTTTAAACAAACATCTTTCCGAACGAAACTCCGGCACTCGTCCCCGCTACCTACGGTATTGTACAGCAGGCGTACTACGCGCATGCTGTAATATCTTTTAGTTTCAATTTCTACCGCTAGGAGGCGCGAAATCATCTTATTTATTTATCTATATCTTAATTAGTTCATGTTAAGTTGAATGAACCAATTCCCGTTGAAGAAGATTCCACACATTTTTTAGAACACTTTGGTTGGAATATGAAAATGCCCTAGGTTGACCTACTTTCAACCAACCCTATCTCCCCTACTTCTATCGACATGCAACCACCATAGTTCACGATGGAAGACTCGAGGCTGCTACTACACCCAAACACCAGTGGTCTGCGCTGGGTAGTTGTGGCTGCAAAGTGAAATATAGGGACATACACGTCCATTTATATCCTCTTGAGACCCAAGCTCGTATTTTTTGCACAAATTTTACCATAATTGAGATTATTGCTCCTTTTGAGACTAGAAGTCAATAAATATGTTCATTTATTTTTATTTTTTTAAATGTTTATATATTTTTTTTTATCGTGTCCAATAAAATGGACATTGGGTCTTCGTCTTGTGAAAAACGTATTATTGAATTACATGAATCTGAATGGAAAATTCTTAATATTGGACAAAGAATAATGACACAAAACTGAATTAGACGCAAAATAATGACACAAAATTTAATTAGACACAAATTATTAATTAAAGCAATTTAATTAGACACTAAATAATAATAATAATAATTATAAAAAATTAATTACAGGTAAAAAATAAATAGATGAACTTAAAATGCAATACTTTATGAATGTGCTTCTGGAAAGCAATTACCGTAATTTCCGGCGTATAAGCCGCAGCTCAAAGAGTCGTTTTTCGACCCAGAAATATTATTTTATAAAATGTAACTTAAAAGATCGCTGTGAATATTTAACTACAATTATTGAATAAAATTTCTGGGTCGAAAAACGACTCTTTGAGCTGCGGCTTATACGCCGGAAATTACGGTACTTTGGTAGTTAAACAGATATACAAATTGCACTTCATTTACACAAATTTAGTTTTTTTTTTTTTTTTTAAATAAAATTTGATTTGCCTCAGAATGCATTTCATTTGTCCATTATTTTAGGTAACTGTTGGATACCCTTTTTAAGAACTGAATAGACTGCACAAGTTCAAACTTTTGGTGGAGACTAGGATGAAGTGGAGAAGTGTTGGTGCTTGGGTTTTCGTCATGACTTGAATAACTTATCTTCGATTTCCTGAAAAGCTGATTCGCACTAAGCACCTTAAAGTATAATAATTGGATGAATTTGCATGAATTCAATTTCTTTGTAATTTTCCTCCTTCTTATCTTCATCACTAATGTCAAGCTCTGACACATCACAATTCATTTTATTGCTTCCAAACGTGTCTCAATAACTTTCTCTACATCTAAATAACGCCAGTTTCCAAATATCTCTAAAAAGATAGGCCTCAAAAATCAGATTTCTTGCGACAAAGTCCTATTTCTTTCACTGCAAACTTTTCTATCTTCAGAAGTGTGCTTTTATTACTCAGCCATCAGTTCTAAGCATCGCATAATTTCAAGTTTTACATCATCAAATAGAAAAGTGTAGGTCAATTTAGTAAACTTTTAATTTTTTTTCAATTAGAATTTTGTTTTAAATCTTTCTCAACACTAAACCTTTATTTCCTAACATAATGATATTAATTAGTGCTGAAAACGCATTTTTTTAAAACATCTGGTATCACTTAACAACTCTTCTTTAAAATTTTGTTTTAATTGATCTCGGCATTGCCTAAGATTCTTATATGATGCGGCATTTTCATATCAGAAATAAGGCTGTAGCAATTTAAAAAAGTATATTGGTTCTTTACATTTGTCATCACATTAACAATCTAAACTTTTGCTCAGCTCCACCCCTTGTTTAGACTTTTCGTCAATGAGTACCCGCCCTGATATAAATTTAACTCCACTCATATATTCTGTTTTGTTAGTAAAGTTTTTCTACTAGTTGCAGCTCTTTTAACATGTGTAGTTTTAACCGTATATCTATTCTGAGGCAAAAACAATGGTGAAAGAAAGTTACTTTCAAAACTACTTTTGCTCAGCTCCACCCCTTGTTTAGACTTTTCGTCAATGAGTACCCGCCCTGATATAAGTTTAACTCCACCCATATATTCTGTTTTGTTAATAAAGTTTTTCTACTGGTTGCAGTTCTTTTAACATGTGTAGTTTTAACCGTATATCTATTCTGAGGCAAAAACAATGGTGAAAGAAAGTTTCTTTCAAAACTATGATTAATAGCTAAATACTTCAAATGAAACATCTAAAAAAAGTGAACGGTGCTGCACCTAACAATAGAGGTTATAGATTTGGCCCCGTCCACTTAAACACTACAACGATGATCTGCTTCTAAATGTATGTTTAAAAATTGGTTCAAAAGAAGAAGCTCAGAGGCGATTCGTTTTCGTTGCAAGTTTAGAAGTACTAAAAACGTAAAGAAGAACGATAAAAGAAACCGTAATCGCATGATTCTATCACGGGTAGGCGAGACTAGCGAAAACATGTTATATAATCAGAGGTGTCAAGTTCCCACTAATCTTCCGCAATATGTGGTTTAATCCGACCCAGTTTCACGACGCCTCAAACCAGAAAAATTATTGGATAAATCTTTATTTAATTTCAGATTTCTTCCTGGAATTTATTTAATTTCATTTCTTAAAAAATTTTCTGGTGCGAAACGTGTTAAACCTGAGTCAAATTAATCCATATATTACGGAATATTAATGAGAGCTTGGCACCTCTGTATATAATTACTCATGGGTGACAGAGCCGACGCATTTTCTTTCTTTTCGCGAGTAGCCTATTGATATTATACAGAAGTCTCTCTTTGTAAACGACAACTCTACAACTTACCTTTTTTCTGTGTGTGGGGGGGGGGGGGGGTGGGGGTTGCCATAAATAATAATAGTTTCACGTAAGCCCCAATGCAATGCATGTCCCAGACAGGGTTACCATTTTGATCTTTAATTCAGAGTTCATACTGATAATCCCGAAAGAATATTTTTTATTTTAAAAATGGATGTCGTTACCCCTTAACAGTATTGCTCGAACGTCACGGGTAAGAAGAGTTTGTTTTCTTCGTTACTAAAAGCTTTCAGAAACCACAAATTTTTAACTGTAATTTTTGCTGTATTTGGCGGACATATCTCGATTATACAAGGCAGATATTTTAATACAAAAAAAATTTTTTTAGTCCTTAATTTTTATTTAGTGTCCAATAATAGTAATATTAAATAAAACTGTTAAGGGGTTAAATAATAGAAAATTTGATTTTCAAAATTTCTAGTATGGATTAAGAATTTCTGCATCAATAAAAGGGCCAAACTGAGAAACTTGGCCCCATGTTGGGAACTACTGATTCAGACTCTTATCCAGCAGATCTTTCTCTGCTCCATAGGCATAAAAAAACTTACTTCGTAAACCATAGAGTACCGTGGGGTTAAGGGCTCCGCTTTAGAATTTCTTCCCAAAAAGAGCTCCGTGAGCCCAAAAGTTTGGGAACCACTCATTTAGAACTCTAATTTGAAATCTTGTCACCTGTTAACGAGTTTCCATTTCAGGTAAATGAAACAGACATTCAATGCCTTCATGTTAATACAGTTATTTGATTTTCAAAGTTTAGAAAGCGAAATTTTGACCCGTTTTCGTGATTATTCGTCGCATTTAGGGAGTCATGGGGGCGATGAATATTGAAGGATGTGTATTGTAATGGGAAATTTTCTTAAAGAAAACTTTTTAATGTAATGAAATGTTTTGCGTTTTGTCCTGTTCGAATGTTTCATTATATAGCATTTATATACGATTCTTGCGTTAAGTTTTTAAGTACAACAACATTGTCGCATTTATGGGTTGTTACATTTAAGCACAATGACATCAATTACATCAATGAATTTTGGGTTAATAAACTATTCTTTGCACCAAAGACCAGTTAAGAAATATTTTAAACAAATGAATATTTTATTCAAAATATTATTTGGCATATTTAACTAATTATTAAATGAAATTTTAGCAGTGCAGTAAACAGCAATGCACTTTTTCGTTTCTGGGACCATTTTTGTTTTTCGCTTCAGAATATTTGTTTTGTATCTAACAAATGATTTTGGGAACAATCAACTATTATTTGCACCGAAGACCAGTTAACAAATTTTTTAAACTTATAAATATTTTATTCGAAATATTATTTGGCATATTTACCTAATTATTAAATGAAATTTTAGCAGTGCAGTAAACAGCAATGCACTTTTTCGTTTCTAGGACCATTTCTTTCGCTTCAGAATATTTGTTTTGTTTCTAACAAATGATTTTTGAGTTAATCAACTATTATTTGTACCAAAGACCAGTTAACGAGATTTTTAAACATATAAATATTTTATTCAAAATATTATTTGGTATCTTTATCTAATTATTAAATAAAAATTTTAGCAGTGTTGTAAACAGCAATGCACTTCTTCGTTTCTCGCACCATTTTTTTTTTTCGCTGCAGAGTATTTGTTTAGTCTCTAACAAATGATTTTGGGATTAATCGATTATTATTTTCACCCAACACCAGTTAGCAATTTTTTTAGACATATAAATATTTTATTCAAAATATTATTTGGCAAATTTTCTTAATTATTAAAAGAAATTTTAGCAGTGCAGTACGCAGCAATGCACTTTTTCGTTTGTGGCACCATTTTTTTTTCACTTCAGAATATTTGTTTAGTCTCTAATAAATGATTATCAATTATTATTTGCACCAAAGACCAGTTAACGAGATTTTTACACATATAAATATTTTATTCAAAATGTTATTTTCCATACTTTTCATGGTATATTTATTAACTCTTTCAGGGCGGGAATTACGTATACGTCCCATTTAGGGTGCATATAGTTTTTAATATTTAGTAGCAGAATAGTTTATCCGTAATCTGTGATTTTATTAATCGTACATTTCTATGATTAAAACAGGCGAAAATACTATATGGAATTATTGGTATCAAAATTTTAAATGTTGTTGAATGGCGCTCATCCTGAAGGGAATAGGTTCAAAGAAAAGTTGATTGACACATTTTGACTGTTGTAAAACATTTAGCACCCAAAATAAACAGCTTTTTTTTTTTTTTTTTTCAAGAAATTTGTAAGATGAATAAGTCTTTGGGCTAGATTTGAAGGAGTGAATGTCTGTTTTAATTGCAAAAAACATTTAAAAGTCGGTATTTTTTTCTGTGACTCTTTTAAATATTACACGATGAGCGCGACTGAAGCTAACCAATCAATACAGAGCGTATTATTGAATTTGTTTGCTACTTTGAATTGGTATTATTTTCTGTCAATTCCCCAAATTTTAAAATCCTGGAATTTTCGAGGTTTGTTATACACAAGGCCGGAATATTTGGAAGTACAAAACTGCAAGAATCCCGAATAGCAGTGTTGCCAGATAGTCGAAAGTTAATTTCCCGAAAAGTTCTGAAATTTTCCCCAAATCAGTGGTTTTTTTCCGAAAATATCCCCAACTCAGTTTCTACTCAAAAAAGGAAATTTTTAATTTTTAATTTATCACTACAAAAAATATTTAACTAATTTAAGCTCAAAAATTTTCCCCAAATCAAACCTTTTTTTCAAAAAATTCCCCATTTACAAAACATAAATATCAAAACTCTTACATGTAATTTTTATTAATATACTAGCTGTTTAACCCGTTCTACGCACGGGAGTTCATGATTTTAATTCTAAAACCAAAATAAAAATAAAAATAATAACAACTTTGAAATATCTAAATAAGAAATATGAATTCCCCTGTTAAGGTGTTGAGTTGTTCATCTATTCGATTTAGAAAAATACTTTTCTGCTACTGTACATTTTTTTAATGAAATTTAATTTATCATGTTGCTATGGCAGCAGACGATAAAACGATATCTTTGGAATGAGGGAATAAATAGAATACTGTTTGTCGACCACAAGAATAGCTCCCGCCAAGAAGTCTGGTTTGTGGCGGTCGCTATAGCAACAAGACCTCTCCATTTCGAATGGGGAATACGCGTGTGAGGAATTGGCGGAATAAAAGGTTAGATCACGTCATTCTTCTTCTCGGATCTACAGCAGTTGCCTTATCTTATTTTTGATTTAATTTTGCTTTTGCTTTTAAAATTATTTGTTTTTGTTAAACTGGATAGATGTCCTATCTGTTTAGAAAAGGTGAAGTCTTGAAATCGCAAGCACGTATAATCATATATAATGTTGCGGGATTTTGTTCCAGTGAAGCTTCATCTAAAGATGTATTAATTCCGCTTCCACAAGCTCTGAAACGGGCTTCCCGAGCAAGTGGAGTTTCTGAAGCTACAATCAGGGGCGCCATTTCGGGGGGGCTGGGGGGGGGCAACCGCCCCCCCAAGGAATTTCAAATTTCAAAAAATTTATCAGTTATCACAGGTTAGACCAAAAAAAATCAAAATATGTCTGGCCCGGCCCGTGCAAAACAAGTGACTGGCCCGGCCCGGTATAAAAGCTAAAAGTTCAGCCCGAGCCCGGCCCATGTAAAACAAGTGATTGGCCCGACCCGTCCCGGTATAAAATCTGAAAATTCGGCCCGAGCCCGGCCCATGAAAACAGATTATTGGCCAGGCCCGGCCCGTAAAATAGGTGTTTTAATCTGAATTTCAGGCCGCAGCAGCCAATTGCTTCCTCATGACGGCATATCTGTAACTGCCAAGTCTTAAAAATTGGCATTATGCAATATTTTTGTATTTAAGAATGAAAATGACTTTCTAAAAGTTTCGGAAAAGTAGCCCTTTTCGATATGGCAACAGCCTTTAATATAAAAGTTGCTTATTAAGAGATGTGACCCCCCCCCCCCCCAAATAAGGAGCCATGTCTCCCCGTCTAAATGGAGGACTGGATCCGTCCTTGATTGTTGCGTGGGGGCACATTTTACTGACTTTTGCATGGATCGAGTACGGCCAATAATGATTTTCATACGACTTAGATTGTAAGAGAAAATTTCGGCCTTTGCAGACCTCTAAGAAGAATGAAGTTTAGGCTCGGATCGGCTCAGAAAAACGAATTCTAATCCAAAAAAAAACGAGTCTGCAGATAAAATTAAAAACCGGAAAGAGTAAACACAAGGCCCGACCGGGTCCGAACATGCAGAATAAAGAAACGCTCAAGCCCGGTTCAGCCCGGAAGTAATTTAGGCCAGGCCCGGCCCGAGTTTTCAAAATAAAGTAAAGCCCGCGCCCGGCCCGAGCCACCTAAAAGAAAATCGGCCTGAGCCCGGGCCCGTGCAGACCTCTAGTCTGATGTGCCAATCCCAAAACTTTCTTCTATCTCATACAGGTATCACATACACCAAAATCAAATCAGCACCACTTTATGTTAAGGTCTAACTGAATCTGAAGTTGTATTAAATTATGTGTGTTAGTTCTGGAGATATAGCTATCATGAAAATCGTGCAAAATGTAGCATAGCAGTGCCACCTGTTGGGCTATTTATACCAAATCATAATCAACGTTTATGTTTGCCAAGGTCTTACCGAATCTGAAGTTTGGTGAAATTCTGTGCCTTAGTTCTTGAGATATAGCTATCGTAAAAATCATGAAAAATGTAGTATAGCAGCGACATCTGTTGGGTGATTTACACCAAAAACTAATCACCACCCATTTATATCAATGTCTAACTTAATATAAAGTTTTATCAAATTCCGTGCATTAGTTCTTGAGATACAGCGTCCACAAATTTTTTGTCACATACAGACCACTGAGACACACAGACAGACATTTTCTAAAAATATTCCATTCATTTTCATAAATCCAATATCTTTTTAGAAGAAAGTAATAAACATTTAATAAACCCTTTAAACATTGAAATGTTTTCTAAAGCCTTGCTATTGTAACATTCTATAAGTGAGACATTTATCATTAATGAGCATTTTGGCTAAGTTTTAGAAATGTATGTGAGAAAAAACTCTATGAATTGCTTCTGAGCTGTGTACAGCATGATTAAAAGAAAACTTGTCACCCCCAAGGCTATAATTTCAGTGATAAATTCTCTCTTTAGCCAAAAATTTAAGGGGAATTTTTTTTCCGGGGGGGGGGATGGGGGAGGTGTATTAAATTTCCTAATTAAATTATTTGTTAATTTTGTTTTATTAGTGTCACATTATATTTACTCCAATCGTTATAATGCGTTTAAATCATATGCTTTATTAAATGATATTATATATACAGTATGCTCTTAAAAATCTCCACAGCCTGACACTAGAGTCCTGTCCAGATTTGGTTGTAACCGTCCCGAATCCTGACTTCAACCCGACAGACTTTAAGCCGAATCCGAAATATTCATACCTGAACCAGAAGTGGAAGAAAATGAATGTATATTTTATTACATTTATGGAAAAGTAATCTACAAGTTTACGGCTTATGTACAAAAAATAACACATATATACACCCATTAATATTCACATATACTATAGTTTTTTCATTTGAAAATTATTCAGAACCTCCTTTTGTATAATCGGTTCATCTCGAACCCAAGTCAAAGTATAACCCGAAGAGTATAAAGTTTACTCGACTCGCAAATAATAATAAAAAAAAAAAAATCAACCAAACCCAAAACGAAATGCATTTCGGGTAGCCGATGGAGGACTAAAATTTCCACTAAACCCGGAAAAGTCATTGACCGCAACCCCACCCGAAATGAAAGAAAATTCATCCATATTTCAATATGTTTTGGAAAAGTAGACTACAATTATATCTCTAATAACAATTTTATCTTTTATGTAGATTTTTTTTTTCATCTGAAATATTTAGGATTTCTTTGAAAACTCGGGCAACACGAACCCAACTTAAAATAGTGAAAACCCAACTTGAACCCGAAACAATTAACCCTTTGATAACGGGCCAGGATTGACTACTAACTTTCAATTGTTACAACTTTCAAATGAAAATTTTCATTCAATCGTTCTACAATTTCCAAAAAAATTCTTTGTTACAGATTTCTCTTGAAAATATCCTAATATAAGTGTATGATAGATGTAAAAAAGTCTTACTAATAGAATAAAAGATAGTCCACTGGGACAGACATGTCCCAACCGTAGTCAAATGTTCCAAGTCAACCTGACCCGCAACGAAAATAAGCCGCGTCAACCCCGATCGATCCGTACTGCAGATTGGGTCGTGTTGCCCCACCCAATGCAGGAGCAAGGGACCTGAGACCAAGGGTTTTGCAGATTTCTGAATTGTATGGAATTTAGATCATAGTCTGAAGAGGAAGGCAGAAAATAATTGCGGAAAATTTTTACTGACAGAAAATCATTAATGAAAATTTTCTTATTACATATGGATTACAACATTTGCAAATTTCGTAACTTTTTTATGGTATTCGTGTGCTGATTATCTCGTGACCGATTGAATTTCCCGACTTTTTTTCGTGATTGTTTCTTGTTTTTGTGATAATTTTCCAAAATTCGTTAATTTTCTGTGAATTATTGACGGAATTGATTTTTTCGACCAATTGTCTAAATTTGCGACACTTTTTTCAACCGATCGACGAAATTCGCTATTTGTTTTCTCAATCTTTTGACGCAATTCATGACTCTTTTCTACGATCGTTTGTTGAAATTCGGAAGTCATTTTCCGCAACTGACTGACAAAAGTAGATATTTTTTTGCGCGATCTTTGATGAAATTCCCCTTTTTTGCGGGATTGTTTGACTAAATTCGTGATTTTTTTTTCTTCAATCTTTTCAAGAATTTCGGATATTTTTCTGCAATAGGTATACTAAATTCGCGATTTTTTTCCGCGACGGATTGACGAAAATCTCTATTTGTTTCAGTGATCGTTGGCGAAATTCGTAATATTTTTTCACGGTCGTTGGTTAAAAATTAACGATTTTTTCCGCGACCAATTTTGCCAAATTAGCTATTTTTTCTAATTCCAATTCGTAAAATTCACGATGTTTACCGCGATCGGTTGACGGATTGCTTTTGCGTAAAAAAAAGGAAGAAAAATTCGCGGACTACCACTAAAATTAAAAATATATTCGCTGAAGAATCACATTTTTGTGAAAGAAGTTAACACAAGAAGGCAAAATCAATTTTTTATTGTGGGGGCCTATTTCTATTTTGTGCACGATTTGGGCAATCCTGCACGATAGTTCAACAAAAAACTTTGTTCTCCCCCCCCCCCCCCCCCTTCGCAAGAAACTCATGAAATGGCGCCCCTGCAATAAAACCTGCAAACGAAGGAGTTGAAAAAGGACTGTAAAAAAGCTCCATCTTAGCAAATATAATTGTATGGCGTTTTTTTCGTCGAAGCTTGATTTTTTTTGCCCGTTTGAGAAAGAATTATGTTATAGACAGGTTTCGCTTAGACACGCTTCACTGTAATACACCTATGCTCTTCAGAAGTGCTTTATAGAAAGAAAGTTTTAACAGTCTTAAAGAATACCTGAAAAAAAAGTACCTGTCTATAACTGAAAACTTTCATAATATTTTAAAATTCTACTTTCTAAGACGAAAACCTGTCTATAACGGAATTTTTCAGAGTTCAGTTGAGATTTCGTATTAGAAGTATTGCTGTCTCTGTATATATGATTCAGTAAACGTTTCTCGTTCGGAGAGGTTGAGGGGGAGGGGGGGTCAACACCCCGAACTCCACCCTTTGCTATGCCACTACCTTAAAAAAAACTTTGCCCCCCCCCCCAAGAAAGTTCTGAAATGGCGCCCCTGGCTACAATAAAAAAATAAATGAAGTTTCTGCATTAATCTCATCGACAGATTTAAAATCACCTGGTAAACATCGTATAAAAGACCTAGTGAGTGAAACTGCGAAATAGATGACTTTGACAAGTGAGTTATACGTCAAACGATTCAAGACTTTTATATAACAGAAAGAAAAGTACCATCTCTCAGAAAATTATTACCCGTGTTGAAAGAAAAAATTGGATTTTCGTAGAAAAGAGACACATTGTGCAAAGTCTTACATTCAATGAATAAAATTCTAAAAGTTTAGAAGGTATTATTATTTTTTATATTTTTAATGATAATTTCCGTCCTTGCAAATTGTTTGAAAATACATACTGAAATCTATAATAATCACTGAAGATCGGTCATTGTATTAATAATTTAAAGTCATTGATAATTATTAATGGATATGAAAATATTAATTTTGAAACAGTTATTTAAGTTAATTTCATTTCATTTTTACTGTAATAAATTTCATGATTAATTCATATTGATTCATATTTTATTTTCATTTGTAAAATCTAAATATTATCATATAAATAATCTATGAAATAATTTTTTTTCTCTCTGAATCGATTAAAATAATTACAAAAAAAAGTAATAATAACAAAATCATCGCCAACACTCCCTGAAGGCGCTCAGTAAACTAATGTGAATGCCTATCTTCTGGCTTCCCCTGTCGAAAATGGAGCTAGTCTTGTTTCCACGGCAGCAGACAACAGACTTCTTGGCGAGAGCTATTCTTGTGATCGACAAACAGTACGAACTTTTGTTAATGTTTGTGATAAAAAAAAATTTCTTTATTTTTTAAAAAAGGTAAAAATTAAGCGCAGTTAAATAATCTCTAATTATTTGCATGCTAGGTAAAATAATTATCGTAATATCCGCTACAGCTTCTTAGTATACAGATGGTTCAACCACGTGACTTTTTGCTTGACACTTGACGACAACCGTAACAACGAAGCTAAGTGACACGACACTATAGGTGTTTACTAACACGTGCTGTGTGACTTTGTAAATTGAGTCGGCGTATTTCTTTAATTAATTTACAAATATTTAATCAATTTTAGTAAATAAGCTTTTAAAATTGAAATGTCTTACGTGGAAAGTTTGGTTGGCGTTGAAAAAACAAGATATACACGTAAAATTCAAGCTATAGGAGTTGATCCGTATTCATTGGATTCTAAGGAATGGTCCAATAATCCAGAATGTCTATCTAATATTGTATAGGGAGATATCCATTACTTAGTATATGGCGTCAGTTATCTTAAAGTGTAAAAAAAAAGGGGGAAAGGAAGAATGAAACACATAATTTTTTCTACAGCCAGTAGACGATTTTTAAGGCGCGACAAATTGTTTGCTATCTGGAATGACTGGAAGATGGAATTAAAAAAATATATCAGAAGAATTAAAGGAAGCATTTAAATAACGGTTGTTGAAATAGCATATAAAAGTCCACAGAAAAAACATTTCATTTAGATATTTAAAAAAATAAGTAACTTTAAAATAAAATCAAGGGTCGATCCAGACAGAAACTGGCTCTGTTTAGGGTCCCTTGAGGAAATTCTATTTAATAAAAATAGCCCGTTAACAAAATTCTTTTTAATAAAACAGGCCCCTTTACAAAATTTCTCGTAATAAGAGACCTCTTTGTCACAAAATTCCATTCCATAAAAGCAACCTTTCCATTAATTATTCAAACTTTGCTAGAATTTGAAATATGCAATCTGAAAATAAAACAAGCTTACCAGAAAAGAAATTATCAGCAGGAGAACTTGAACTTACAGTTAATAAAGTATATAAACTTAATAAATCATAAATGTTTCGTTTTAAATTAGAGTATTTTTTTGTTTCAAAATTGTAATTTTCATAAAAATATAATCATTTTCTGAAAAAAAAAAAAAAAAAAAAAAACATTTTTTTATTTCAGTATGGGAGTATCCAAGGGAAAAAAGCATGCATCAACCCCTGCAAATTTAGAAATATGCTCCTTTTTAATAAGATTAAAAAAATAATAATAATATTTTAAATTTTCACTTACCTTTAAATTCTGGTACGTTTTCCCAGTCTCTTTTATACTTGCGAACTGACATTTTTACTTTAATCTATTGCTTTCTTTGGTAAAATTTCTTTTAACAGAAAATACAAATTTAAAATATATACATAGCTATTAGAATTAGATAAATCTGCGTAAACTATAATGTTGAACACGAGAATACTTCCGATTATTTTCTTTTTCCGAAATCAAAATGAAAATCAAGTTTGAGACAGATCCATTGTTCTCCGATGACTCGTGAAACAATAATAAAAAAAAATCCCAAAGTTTTCCCCAGAAATGTTAACCGTCCCCAACAATTTCCCCAGACGGTTCAAAAATCCCCAATCTGGCAACACTGCCGAATAGTGTGACGATATTCCGTAAAACAGACAATCAAGCCATCGTAGAAGATAGCTGATTATCATGAACCCAACTACAGATTGAGCCTGATAAAAGCTTCAAAAGTTTTATTATTATAAATTTAATTGCTTTTATTTTATTCCGGTATTTTTTTTTTTATGTTTCTTGGTATACAGTGGAAAACATCTGACAAACAAATCTAACATAAGGGTCAATCAATATTACCTTTTTGGGAGTCGCAGGATTTAGCTAATGTTCCTTATTCATGATTACCTTACTATTGTTAAAAATTCTTTGGGCTACCGAATAATTATTAAATTTCATACTATCTTTGAAAATCTCAATACGAATCACAGATGTTTCCATCATCCTATTTGAGATGTCTAATTTGCTCTAAATACAAATTTGCATTGCTTATGAGTTAAAAAGTATGTCGATACTGAGATTATAGGGTAGTTAATTTTAATAAAATAATGTTAACATATATCAAAGATAATAACAATATGCAACAGGAAATCGATAAATATATTATTTGATTGTATGTAGCATAATCGAAATGGCAGAAAAAAAGACTTCTTTATATATGTAACTATGACATAATGCAGGTTTCTTTAATGTGGCCGAATTCACACATCTAACTTGACAACTAATAGTCGGAAGTGAACGTAGCTTTCAAAAGGGTTGGTGTAGGATTGACCTTGCAAATTTTAATGTTAACGAAAACATACATTTTCTGTTCCAATAAGCAAAATTTTAGTTAATAAATACAAGATATGCATGTGAAATACAGGGTCATCGGAAAAGGTGTCCCTGATTTCGAATTAAAATAATTAAGGCCTTAATACAGATAAATCATTTATTTTTACATTGCTAGATTAGAAATATTTGTAAGTTTTTTTTTTTTTACATTACTTAGAAAATTTCAATATGAGCTCTTCCTGTCGCTCGGCAAACATCTAATCGGTAATCGATCTTCTTTCAAGTCCGATCAATCATGTCAGGAGTTACAGTCGTTATTGCTACATAAATTATCTCCTTTAACCCATTGACGCCCGGCATTGCTTTTTCGAAACATTATGTTTCTTACACCATGTTTTAAGGTAACACCAGTTTGTTTTTTGGATAAATATTCGTTTCATTTGATGTACGACTTCGAACAAATTTGGGCCGAGGAGCCCGTGGCCAGATGCCACACATCCCCAGAACATAACAAATGTAGAATAAAATGTCAGTGATTTCAATAAACTTCGAACAAAATTTACCGAGGTACCAGTGGCCAAAATGCCACACACCCCGGACAACATAACGGATGAGAACTAAAAACACCATGGTAAAGTCACATTTAGGTTGCTTTAATATAATAAAAGTGGTGTGAATCGCAATATTTGTATTTTATTGAGAAAAATAATTCGGCGTCCTATGAATAGGACGCTGGGTGCTAACGGGTTAATTGCTGCAGATACCGAATTTTTTCAGCATAAACAATGTTTTTCAGATGTTTTGACCATGACTATTGTGAATTGACTGATGAGTGAAATCGAGGCTAACGGAAAAGAAAGGCTACCGCGGTGCTTTACTCGTATATTTTTTTACAGACCACGAGAGTCACGTGATGCTCGAATATACCAATGCAGGTGTACAAAAAGAGCAACACGTCAATCTAGCGGTCTGTAAAAAAAGATAAGTGGAATGCACCGCGGTAGCCTGTCTTTTTCGTTAGCCTCAGAGTGAAATAGTGTTGCGTAACGAAGTGGTGTCGGCGCTTGCGCGCAGCCACGACAAGGTCAACGCAATTTACCACATCCAGAACTGCTTCAGATATTCTGCAATTTTACGTTGGTTTAATAACCAATTGATTGCATATTTTTTGTGTAAATTATTTTAAAATCAGGTACAATTTTCGATGACTCTGTATATTTGGTCTTCCACGGCGTTTCCAGGGTTCGTACGTTTTTACCATAATTTTTAATAGAATTTTTCGCCATATTTAAATGCAGAAAAGCATTGTAAATCCTGCAACTAAACGAGGTGTCTGCAATTTCTGCGATTTAAATATTAAATAGAAAAATACTATTAAAAATCTGTGGTAAAAGCGCACAAACACTGGTTTCGCATTAACCCTTAACAGCTGTTAGCGATCTCACAGACCGTTGCCTTTTTTCAATTTTCTCAGTTTTTCTTGTAATTTTCAGTATACTATATATACTATTGAAATGCTGTTTGTTTCTTTTAAAGAGCTAGTATTATCGTCAGACACTTCTGAGTAGGTAAATTTTAATCATACTAGTACAGAAAGTACAGAAAGTTTAGTACAGAAACGGTATCCTACGAGTTAATCCAGTCTTTTATTAATCCTTTGATGAAGCGGTATGAGAGAGCGCTCCAGTATCTATCCGTAATTTTTTTGTCACAGTACTTAAGGGTTAACTTTGGTTAATGTTTTTTTTTTCTTCTTTTTTTGTTATTTGTATCTCATTAAATTCGAAATTGGTTCAAAATTTCTTTTTCCACATTTTTTGGCAAGAAACTTAAATATGTAAATTGTATTGTATGTATTTAAACAATTATGGTATTGTTGTTGAATTTTGAATATCTAACCTGAATTACAATATTCAGATGACTCCATATGATAAAAATTAAACTGACCGTATACAAGTATAAAAAGGCTTACCCAAAATAATACGGTCCTTTTCTTTTGATCTTGCATTAATTAGAACTAAAGATATAATCTTCATCGTACGTATTTTTTCGCGGGTATGTGTGTAAGTGCGTGTACTGTGTATGTTTTTTTAATTTAAATTTTAAAAGCGTTCTCTTAAAAAAATTATGTAAATTTTATTTATTATGCAAATATTTTTCATTTTAATAATGTAGAAAAGTAAAGGGAAAAAAAGATTTATTGCATTTTCTTATCAGTACTTGTATTTATTGTAATTGCTGTACATTTAGAAACACACATTAAAAATATAATATCAAACACACATTTAGAAATATAATATGAACTAGTGCAAATGCACGTCCTTGGATGATGGGTAGAGATCGTGGTTTTCACTTAAAATTTGAAATAATTAATAAAAATATTCATATACTACTCATCGACAATGAGGAAAACTGGCATGAAACGTTAAGTTCAGGGCCTGATTAATGCATGGGCCTCTGGAGTTTTAGCAATAAATTTTTAATTTTATGTAAATAAGATAAGAAGAACAGATTTGAAATTACAGATCTGTATTAATTAGTAAAATGATACAAATGTAGATATAGTTCTGATTTGTGTTGTATTATGAAATCTTAATTTTGTTATGGTGTATTATCCGGAAACAAACGTGAACGATTTATACTGTTTTAAGTGTAATAGTGTTAACAGAGTTGCCGAGTCTCCGGTCTTTTGAACACCAGTAATTTTTTAGAGAAAATGTTGTTCTCTTAAATCGCAAAATGCTCTGATTTAATAAAACAACATTTTCTGTACTAAATTACTGGTATCCAAAAAGCCGGAGACTTAGCAGGTCTGGTGTTAATGTTCCGTAATCGTTTCAAGCTTCTTTTTTTTTTTTACCATAGCTACAGTGCCTAGACAGTGCCTTACTTCTAGGCACTGTACCATAACGCTACTCTTAATACATAATTTTATTTTTCCTGAAATTCTCTACTTATCTGATTTTTTTATTAAAAATTTAATTTATCTTATGTATAATTTAGTTTTCAAAAAAAGCAATCGCTAACACCTAATCAATGCATACAATCAAGATGAAGGAATCAATAAAGGCTCCAATTCTAACTTTTATAATAAATTATTGAAAATTACGTCATGTTGGCAATTGTTTTTAGTTTTATTAGTGTAAAAATACATTTTAGGCTAAGCATTACATCAGTTTCACCGGCACAAACTTTTCTCATGTATTTTATACTTAACCACCATGAATTCAAATAAAAATATATTTTATATTTAATTGTAATGAAATTAATATATGGCAGCAATGAATTTACGATGCATAAAGAAACTAGTCGTTGGGGGCCACTGGAATACTTACCCATCATGGATATGCATAATATAAAATATAAAATTAAATCATCTGTAAACGATTTATAAAATGCATTGCAATTCGAATAAAATTGTGGTTTGATGACGTCATAAACTTTAAATGCTCTATTACTGAATTGCGTATAAGAAACATCCTTATAACTCCAAAATTGATAATCATATTAACTAACGGTTTACTGCGTCAGATTAAGCGTCTCATTTCCAATTAAAATATATCTTTGAATTGAAATTTGAATGAAATACAGGGTCATGAAAAATCGAAGAGTGTGAAAAATAGGATTGCAAATATCTCGGCAACTCATTATCCGATCGACTTCATTCTTTATACAAAATTTATGTTTTTTTACTGTCTTTTATATTCAATCCTTAAAATAAACAATTTCGAAAATTTTTATATACTTTTTATCAGAACGAATTTTTCGAGAGTGCGAAAAAAATAGTTCCGGATAATCGAGGTTACTGAAATTCAATAAGCTTCTTCCCATTATTACATACTAAGTACACACCAAATTTCAAGTCTCTATCTCCATTTGTTCGGAAGATAAAGCGTTTAGAGACACACAGACGGCAATTTTTTTTTTCCCTAAAAATATGTTTTTCGGAATTTCCAGTGTCTGAAACGTGTAAATCCGTCAATTTTTTTTTTTTTTTTTTTTTTCCAAAACGATTACAAAATTTGCCCTATAATACGTATGATGGATAAGTAAAAATAAAACCAATAAGAGTTATTTTAGTTATGTCACAGTATAGGTATATATGAAAGTATACATGAAATTTTGCTCGCTTATAAAAACAAAGTGCAATTTAAAAAATATATTTACCGAAATTTAACCCGAAAATTAAAAAAAAATAAAAGAATCTACGTGTCTGAATATGCTTCATTATTTCTCTTTTCTCTGTAACAATGGAAAGTAATCCATTATTTTTGATTCATTGTTTGGATGGGTTCGGACCGGAATCGTTACACTGGGTTTTATTATATTTAGATAGCATTTCACTAGTTACGATCGTTTTTACTTACCCATCATACGTAGTATGGGGTAAGTTTTGTAATCCTTTTGAAGATGGAAAAAAATTGACGGATTTACACGTTTCAGACACTGGAGAATCCAAAAAACATATTTTTAGAAAAAAAAAATGCCGTCCGTCTGTCTGTGTGTCTGTGTGTGTGTCTCTAAACGCTCTATCTCCCGAACAAATTGAGATAGAGACTTGAAATTTGGTATGTACTTAGTATGTAATAATGGTAAGAAGCTTATTGAATTTCAATAATCTCGATTATCCGGAACTAGTTTTTTCGCACTCTCGAAATATTCGTTCTGATAAAAGGTATATAAAATTTTTCGGAAGAATTTATTTTAAGGAGTGAATATAAAAGACAGTAAAAAAACATAAATTTTGAATAAGGAATGAAGTCGATCGGATAATGAGTTGCAGAGATATTTGCAATCCTATTTTTCACACTCTTCGATTTTTCATGACCCTGTATTTCATTCAAATTTCAATTCAAAGATATATTTTAATTGGAAATGAGACGCTTAATCTGACGCAGTAAACCGTTAGTTAATATGATTATCAATTTTGGAGTTATAAGGATGTTTCTTTTACGCAATTCAGTAATAGAGCATTTAAAGTTTAGGACGTCATCAAACCACAATTTTTTTCTAATTGGAATGCATTTTATAGTTTACACATGTTTTATTTTCATATTTTATATTATGCATATCCATGATGGATAAGTATTACGGTGACCCCCAACGACTAGTTATCTAATGAAAATCGTTCAGATATAATTTTTTTTTTTAATTTTATTAACGTAAAACGTTTAACTCCATTTTCATGAACTAGTTTTCAACTAATCAAAACTTTCTCTCACGACATAATTTTAATTTAAACTTTTAATTAAAAATCACGTATTCAACAATATTTAACTGAAAATACATTCTTCAAAGACTCGAAAATAAACAGCCGCCATAATTAATTACTTAGAAAACTGCAAAGTTCAGAAAGCGTTGACTTTTGATTTGTGTTTCGAAAAAACTACACACTGTAAAAAAAAGTGAGAAAAATCACGAGTCAAACATAGATTATGAAACACTTTCCAACACATTCCGAATACTGTAACAAAACTTTACCATTTAATAATGGGAAAGAAAGTGTCTAAGTAAACAAGGTCAAACTGGGTGTGGAGGCCTACCTTTCGGCTTAAGCTCAACTGGCCCCGCACAAGTCTGAGTAGACAATTTGGAAAACGCATAACACATTTGAAAACACAATTTCAGCAATTTCCCATCTATAGACGTAAAAATATCCGGATTATTTTGTTCAGTCCTGTATAAGATCTATAGATTTGTCTATTAATTGTGGCAAAATTTAGCCCGTTGAAAATTCCCCTTCAGAAACTTTCGTCAATAAGCAATAAGAATTATTTTCTGCAGCCGTATATATTATCTATAGAATTTATACACACTGCACTAAGTAATATACAAAAAAAAATTATTAAATTTAAAAACCATACCACCATTGAAAACGCACTTCCAACAATTACTGCCAATAGACAGTACTTTAACCGAATACTTTTCTGTGTCCCTGAAAATGACCCATGAAGGCAATGCACATAATATTCTCTAGTAAGCATCCAGTAGTGAACCTCAGTGATGTACATCAATTTCAATATGTTTGAAATAATGTAACATCGTTAAAATACACCGCAAAAGATTTTTCCTCATAGACCGTAATGTAACGGAAATATTTTGAGTGGTCCTGTAAAAGGTCTATAAACACTACATACTTCATTTTTTTATACCGAACATGCCATAATTTTCCACAATAACATTTATAAATTACATGGCAATTTGACTATATTTACGCAAGTTAGAGCACGGACAAACGAACAGCCAAATCAACTAATTAGATTGGCTTTTAATACTTCTAAAGATAAAGAACGTATTTCGGAATCGTTATTAACTCGGAAAAGGTTATTGTATATTTTTGTTCGTGGTTATATTATATTTCTGTAAATTAAGAAATATTTGTATTGTTTTAGAGTTTACTTCTAATGCCGTCCACAGAAGATTATCTAATCATGTATGTTCCCCAGCCAAGTTCGTAAAAAAAAATCTCCCCATTTTCAGATGAATTAAACAGAATTAATTTTTCTCTACTAGTTTTATTTTTGTCTCAACTACATTAATGCTTTATTAGATTGATTAAAGAAATGAGTTTCGTGAACAAATTTGAATCATTACGTAAGTAATTAAAAAAATTCTATTCTCCAATCAAGTCCACGGGGTTCGTATGCCGCAAGGAATTTGAATAGGAGTTTTTTCTTTTCATAATGTAATATTTGCATTATTTAATCGAGACATTCTTTGCTTAAATATGGCAACCATCTTTATAAAAAAAAACTGGTATTCAAGTCCCCTAAGGCGTTCGAGCCCTGGTTCATGAAAAAATATTCTTATTTTTCAAAGGGAATAATCAGAATTAATTTTCGTCTACTTGTTTTATGTTTATCTTCATTACATTAATCATTCATTAAACTGATTAACAAAGATGAGTTTAGTGAACAAAATTGAATCATTATTTAAAAAATAATTTGTATTCTTCAACCAAGCTCACAGGGTTCGTACGCCTCAGGAGATTTGAATACCAGTTTATTTTCGTTAAGTAATATTTTCATTATTTAAGGAAGAAATTCTGTGTTTTAATATGTCAATCTTTACTTTTAAGAAACTTATATTCAAATTCCTCGAGGAGTACGGACCATTGTTCATGAAAAAATATTCTTATATTTCAAATTAGATAAACAAAATTCCTTTTCGTCTACTTGTTTTATTTTTAACTTCCCTACATTAATGTTTCATTAAATTGATTAACAAAAATGAGTTTCGTGAACAAAATTAAATCATTATTTAAAAATAATTATAATTTGTAGTCTCCAACGAAGTTCGCAGGGTTCGTACGCATTAAGGAATTTGGATACTTTTTTTTTTCGTAATGTAATATTTGCATTATTTACTGAAGAAAATATGTGTTTAAACATAACAACCGTTACTTTAATAAAAAAAAAAAAGAAAAAGAAAAGAAAAGAAAAATAAAATAAAATAAAAGCAACCTAGTATTGAAATTTCTTGATGTGTACAAACCTTGTTACCTGAAAAAAATATTCTCCTTTTCAAATGAAATAAACGCAATTCATATATCTCTCACAGCTTGCATTTTTTACCGTGTCTACTATATCAATGCACTATCAAATTGATTCACAGTAACGAATTTCACAAATAAAATAATAACTAATTAAATTCATAACTGTGTTTCTTTGGACAAAATAATGAAAAAAAACCTTTTTTCGTATGAGTTAAACGGAGTTCATCAGCTTTCTAATACAATACTACTTTAATTTTTGTCTCTGCTACATTAATGCACAAGTCAGTTAATATAGTTTTTCTACAATTTATCTTCATTCAGTCCCCGTTTCCTACCCTTACAAAAATTTCTTATAGAATTCTATAAAAAATATTTATAAAAAACGCAGTATAGAATCCTATAGAATTATGGCCCGTTTTTCTATAAACTTGTTTAACCGAAAGCTTTATAAATATCTGTAGAAGTTCAATAGAAATGTCTGTAGAGCTTCTATAAAAATATCTATAGAAAAAATATACAGCTTCTATAAAAATATCTATAGAAAAACTATACAGCTTCTATAAAAAATATGTATAGAATTTTATATAGAATGCAGGTGGTCACCCTCCCAAGTAGTAACCACTCGCGATGCTGATGCTTGACTTCAATGACCGGACGAAGAACGAGTACTGTCAGCATGACACAACCATTGACAGTCTCTGAACTCTTATTACACTATTTCAACTTTATTTCTTTTGTGATTTGCATTCCCAATCATAATAGTCTCGTAAAAATATTTAAAGTCTAATAAATTATTATTTGTTAAAACTGAACCAATTGTTTAAATATTTATATTTCAGATTAAAATATTTGAATAAGAATTACTATATTATTAGTCAAGAAAAATTATTAAATTAGATGGATGGTTTTATAAATTTAACAACAGATTCATAAATGATTATAAAATTAAACAACAAATTAATGAATTATAAACAAATTAATGAATCATAATTCAATTCAGTAGTTTGACTAATATAATATAACATTGGCAATTTAATCTCAATGTATTAGAATTGAATTTAATTATATATATATAATCATATTAAATCTATGGAGTGCAATTATATACTAAACTGATGTATTACAAAATTAATTATTAATTTTCAGTTTTTATATATAGTTATAAATACATTACTACACACATAAATTTTAAAAGAACAATAAATATTTTTTTCAATTAAAAAAAAAATCTATAGAATCATTAGTCTATATCTATAGAATTTAATTCTATAAAATGTATAGTACTCTATAGAAAAACTGTTCTATAAAAAAAATCTATATAACTTCTAAGAATTCTATAGAATCATTTTCTTTAGAAAAAATATTCTATGGAACTCTTTAAAACTCTATAGAAGTAGTATTCTATAGAATGGCTATTCTATAGAACTCGTAAAGAATTATATTGCGTTCTATACAGCTCTATGAACTATTTTCGTAAGGGTATAGCGTTATCGTATTCCAGCAAAAATAAAGAAAACGTCTACATTCTTCATATACCAGAAGAAAACTCCAGAAATATATGATAACAAAGAATTCAACATGTCAAACACAATGCACTTTATGGATGAATAGTGAAAAACATCACCAAATTGTTTTCCTAGAAGCATCATGTTCCGTTCACAAGAAATAAGTTTCAGACATAAAATATTATATAATTAAATTAATAACTGCTTTTCCTTGGATAAAATAATAATAAAAAAAATCTCCTTTTTTCGTATCAGTTAAACGGAATTCATCATCTTTCTCTACTAATTTACTTTTTGTCTCTGCTACATTAATGTACAATTCAGTTAATATAGCTTTTCACCAATTTATCTTCATTCAGTTCCCGTCTCCTATAGCGTTATCGTATTCCTGCAAAACTAAATAAAACGTCGACATTCTTCATATACTAGAAGAAAACTCCAGAAATATCTGATAACAGAGAATTCAACATGTCAAACACAATGTACTTAATGGATGACTAGTGAATAAGACATCACTAAATTGTCTTTCTAGAAGCTTCACGTTCCGTTCACAAGAAATAAGTTTCACAGCCAAAATAAGCATTTTAATAAATAGAATAAGAAGAATAAGTAAATAAAGACTTATTTTCTATGCCTCAGAAATAATCTCCATCTTTACACGAAATACACTATAAAAATGACAAATGTTTCTTAATATAGGAAAATATAATATAGCCACGAATGAAAATACAGGGTGTTTCAGAAAAGACTCCCCAAATTTGAAATGACATAACGGCGAAACAGTTTAGAGATAGAAAGGTGAAACAAGTGATATATTGGACAGACAGGTCTGTAATCTGTTATACTCCGGTTTGCAGAGATAGTTCCAATATTGGCTAATAGGTGGAGCGTAAGCACATGAATTTTTAAATAGTATATTCAGAATTACAGAAAGTTCATTCGTTAATATGCTTCATTGTTGATACGTGTAAGGGAGTTGTGTCGAATTAGTTGTTATACGGAAATTGAAGCACAACATGTAGTATTCCTTGGAGCAACGTGTTTTTATTGTACTGGAGTACCACCGATTAAGTTGATGTCCGACAGTGACAAAGCGGAGCTTAAAAACAAATTATATTGTTAAAAATGTTCCAGACCAGAAAACAATTCGTAATTTATTCAACAAGTTTCAAAGGACAGGCAGTGTGGCCGATGATTTAGCCGGAAATATGCGATGTAGCTGATCAGTCATGACACCTCAAAATGTGCAAGCAGTCAAAGAAATTGTTAAACGTAATCCTCGAAAATGCATTAGACTAGCCGCTGCTGAAGCAGGATTCACAACCACCACTACGTACAGAATAATGCGAAAGGACCTGAAGCTGTTTCCATATAACATTACAGTGTCATCAAGTGATCACAAATACTGCTCTGCGGTAAAGAGAAAACTTCGCAAACGAGTTACTCCAGATGACTGATGAGAGTAAAGTTGATGTCGGTTGCGTAAGATTCACCGATGAGGCCCATTTTCATTTAGAGGGATTCGTGAATAAACAAAACTGGCAAATATGGGACACTGAAAACCCGTTTGTGTGTTTTGCAAAACCATTGCACTTTGAAAAAGTTACAGTTTGGGCTGGACTGTCCAGTGAACGGATCATTGGGCCCTATTTCAGGAGGGAAACGATTAATTCGTTTGGGTACATTGAAATTTTACAGCAGTTTGTTGCCACACTCTAAGCTCTAGAAGATGCACCAGAGAATTCATGACTTATGTAGGATGGGGCCCGACCACACCGTACTACTGCAGTGTTTGAGTTCTTTGAAGAATACTTCAGTAACCGAATCATTACTCTCAATTATTCTCGAGTGAGTAATCGCCTGTGGAGGCCAATCCACAGGCATTGGTATGGATTATCCTCCATATTCCCCGGATCTCAATCCATGCGATTTCTTCTTGTGGGGCTACTTGAAAGACTCTGTTTATTCTAAGAATCCTCAAACGTTGTAACAGCTTGAACAATTCATCTGTGAGGCGTGTGCATCCGTTTCAGTAGAGACAGTGCAACGAAACGGTATGACACAAGAAAAAAAAGTTCCAAAGTGTATCAATAGATGGTGCTGTAAGCGGCATAATATGCAAATTAAAAGAAATTCATTCGCAATTATAAACCGAATCATTACGTGCTTTTTATGCGGTTTTTGGCCCAAGGACAATTAAAAACCAATTTTTCCCTTCCAATGTGGTACGACCTTGTCGTGCTGGATGGGCTTTCTACTAACAGTACCCCAACTGTTGACTGATTTGGAAGTAATTTTTTCCGTCAACAACAGAAACTAGTCGTTGGGAGCCACTGTAATACTTACCCATCATGGATATGCATAATGTAAAATATTAAAATAAAAAATGTGTAAACTACTTATAAAATGCATTGCAATTCGAATAAAATCGTGGCTTGATGACGTCATAAACTTTAAAGGCTCGATTATTGAAATGCTTAAAAGAAACATGCTTATAACTCCAAAAACAATAATCCTATTAAGTATCCTTTATTGCATCTGATTAAGCGTCTCATTTCCAATTAAAATATATCTTTGAATTGAAATTTGGATGAAATACAGGATCATGAAAAATCGAAGAGTGTGGGAAATAGGATTACAAATATCTCGGCAACTCATTATCCGATCGACTTCATGCTTTATGCAAAATTTGTTTTTTTTTTGTCTTTTATATTCACTCCTTAAAATAAAAATTTCGAAAATTTTTATATACCTTTTATCAGAACGAATATTTCGAGAGTCCGAAAAAAATAGTTCCGGATAATCAAGGTTACTGAAATTCAATAAGCTTCTTCCCATTATTAAATACGAAGTACATACCAAATTTCAAGTCTCTATCTCAATTTTTTCGGGAGATAGAGCGTTTACAGACACACAGACGGACGGCATTTTTTTTTTTTCTAAACATATGTGTTTCGGAATCTCCAGTGTCTGAAACGTGTAAATCTGTCAAAAAAAATTTTTCGATTTTCAAAACGATTACAAGACTTACCCTATACTACGTATGATGGGTAAGTAACACTCATGCACATTGAATAGTGCGGTTGGTTTACTGTGCAACTCATGCCAAAGCCATCGTATTTCGATTGAAAATGTCACTTTAGCTGAATCCACTTTCGTTATGCCGCTTACAGCACCATCTATTGATACATTTTGAAACTTTTTCTTTCTTATGCCATATCGTTTCCCCATTTTTCCGGTATATTCAGTTCAAACTCTATGTCATTCTGACAAGTGGTTCCTTTTTATCACCCTGTACATATTGATACTAATAAAATTATTTTAATATGGCAGAAATACCCAGCTTCGCCCGAGATAACCTTGGCCTTCCGGGTAACATAAGTAAAAATTTTTCTGGTGACGAATATTTTTAAATCCATTCAAATGCAACCCATTAAATATCTAGCAATAGGATAAAATGCCCCACTTTTAAAATCAACGGCTCATATAACTGATTAAAAGTATTGCAAAACGTGCTTATGTATATGTGTAATTGCTTGAATATACCATAGCAGTCTATTGTAATAAAGTTCCAACTGTCATCACAGTATATTATATTAGAAATGTGTAAATGTAAGTAAAATCTAGAAACTCTTGAATCTAAAGTAGAATCTTGTCGCCCTGAAACGAAAATATTATTCGATTAAAACCTAATGCTTAGTACGATTATAATTTATACTTAATCATACGAAAAGATGTAGTTAACATTTAGGTACATAAAGTACAAATTAATGCCAGTAGTAACGTATATGTTGTGGAGAATTATCATTTGTTATTATGCATACTAATTGACCCACCCGGCGTTGCCCGGGCCCGTGATAAAACTTAAAATGAACTCCAAATAAAAAATACTGATAATTAGTGATAAAAGTGCTCGTAAAAAAACATTAAAAAAGAAGCTTTGTTGTCCAGACCCTTTGAAATGTTTAATAGTTATAAATATAAAAGTTTTACAGCCCGTGTAAAAATTACTTCAGCAATATTGTTATCGGGTTGTAAAATAAATATGTTTTCTTCCTCTGAAAACGACGCTTTTTCAAATTCTATAACAGGGGAGAACATTCCCCTCCCGTTTCCCTTTCCCTTCCTGCCTTCAAAAAAAGGGAAAGCGCCACCCTCCCTTTTCAATACCTGCCTTCCCCTTGGAATCCCCAATTCGCTTTTGTTCAGTCAGCTCTCAAACAAAGCAGGGGGATGAATGGATGCTCGCTCCGGGAAGGAGAAATAAGCATAGAATTAAGAAGAAGTATTTCCTAACGGTAGGGTTGCGAGCAGTGCAGGCCAATAGCCGAGCTGTTTTTTCCCCAACGCTCTTGATTCTTCTTAATTATATTTCCTTCTTTATTCACCGTTCAAAAAAAGTTGAGGCACCTGCAGTAAGGTCGAATTTGCACTGAAAAATTAAGACTTTTGTCTGTCTGTCCATTGTCTAACTCTCGTAAATGTACTCGGATTACCATGGAATTTTTATGTTATTAAATTTTGCTAAAGAATGTTTGGTATTGAAAATGAAGTGTGTAGTATTAACAGTTAATTTACTTTACAGGGACACATAAAAGGGATATTATAGTCCATGAGGAAAAATCTTTTGTAAGCATTTTATTGATGTTACGATATTTCAAACATAATGAAATCATTATGCAATACTGAGGTAGACTACAGCATGCTTTCACAGGAGTATACAAATCTATACTAATAAAAGAAAGTTTCGCTCTGTCTGTGTGTGTGTGTGTCTATTGGCGATGGCTAGGAAATTCCAGCCCACCTAGAAGGCTGCAAATTTAGATATAGGTAGTCCAAACCCTCTCCTGGTGCACCATTACGTCAGAATTTTAATATTTTGAAAATTAAAGTAGTTATTAATTAAAAACTGATCAAAGATCACAAATAAAAACGTCATTATTCAAAAGCTAGCTGGCGCATGTGCAGAAACCAATATCCATATCTTCCGGAATAGAAGAAAGAAAGCAGAACACATCCCGTTTTTGTTTTAAGTTTTTCTAAATTCGCCATGGGCAAACGGTTAGAAATACGGAAAAACCGTCTACATATTCTGAAAGAAAATACTTTTACGTCTCAAACGATCTGGTTGGTTTGAAAAAAATTTACATTTAACCCTTTCAAAAAAAAAATAATCAAAAAGCATCGAATTCATGTTTTTTATTTTCTCCCGTTTTCCGAGCCTTGCATCCACTGAAATACAAAAAATACGGAAAAACGAAGGTCATCAAATTAAAGAACTGACTTTGCCCTTTCCAAAGCCCCCTTTGGTTTTAAAAAATACAAAAATTAACTCTTCTAAAAAGTATATTTTCTGTATGCCGTTTTGTAATTTTTGCGATTTTGGCAATTTTTAAAAATTCGCATCGGCGATTCAGAGAAAGGTACGAAAAACTAAAAATACCAGACAATATCTACATTTATTCCTTTTTCGACATCTGTATTTGTTTTTGAAAAATACAAATATTAACCCTTCAAAAAAAATTCGTGCGCAGGATTCTCTTTTGCGAATATGATTTTCTATGATGTATAAAATCTGGCATCGGCTTTCTAAAATAACCAAACAAAAATCAAACGCACCTAAAGACATCTGCGTTCTGTCGGATTTAGGCGGAAACCTTTAGTTTAAAAATAAAACCACGTTAACCCTTTCGAAAACGATTTTTACCGTAAGTCAATTTCGCTTTTTTAACTATTTCCCCTATCTTTAAAAATCCGAATTGGCGTTTATAAACAAGATACGAAAAACTAAAAATACCTCAACTAATTTACATCCCTTTGTTTTTTAACATCTGGTATCCGTTTTGAAAAATTTTAATTTTAACTCTCCAAAAAAAAAAAAAAATCCTTTCCAAAACTCACTCACGCGATTTTCGTTTTTCGGTCCAGGTTTAAAAATCAGCATCGACTCAGGAAATGTGAGTACGGACAAACAGTAGACTCCAGATCATAGATGCGTTCATTTTCTTCAAAACGCATGATTGGGTTTTAAAAAATATCTACATTAACCCTTTAGAAACCGATCGATTACGTAACCAACTTTCGCGATTTCCGCGATTTTGGCAATGTTTACCCCTGGTTTAATTTCAATTCTACTAGGAAATTTGGTTGGGTCGAGTGTTCTGAAAAGGCCTCTTCCAGATCAGACTGCGCCCCCTGGCGGTGGAAGGTGTAACTATGGACCCGATTACGACGGGGTTTGGTTTAAATTTCGTATAGAACAGATTATTAATATTTTTGCCCGTGCAACGCCGGGCGTGTTAGCTAGTATATAATATACGCACAAAATAACTCCTTTACATTATGGTCTATTGGGAAAAATCGTTTGCGGTGCATTTTAAAGATCTTATGATACTTCAAACATAATGAAATTTAAAATGGTCACTAAGGTTTACCACAACTTGTTTTCTGTGGATTATGAAATGCGTAGGATTTGTCATTCATCTACAGAGACGCACAAAAGAATTCGGTTAAAGAACCGACTCTGAACGGTAATGGCTGGAAGTGCTTTCGCTAAGGTATGCAATTTAATCTAATTTTTAATGTATTACGTAGTGTTTATAAACTATATAGATTATATATAGTTTTGCACGAAATACTTCGGATATGGATATCATTTCCTCAAAATGAATTTTTACTTATTTAGATATCTGATTACATCATATGAAAAAAATAAATTTCTTAATAATATTCTGTTAGTGTGGAAAAGCGTTTCATAATCTATGCCGAAAACATGATTTTTCGTTATTGTTTTAAATTAAATTTAATTTAATTTATGTCATACGGACATTCAGATGTACGCTATGCCAGTTGAGTACCATTATCTGGTAATTAACCTTTATCGAAAGCTATCGACAATTACATAACCTGATGCCTGCAGGCTTTTGATATCTGAATCCACAAATGTTGCATGTTTAATGAGGAAATTTGTAAACCAGATCTTGAGAATATCGCAAATCAATCAGATATGGCGATGACAAATGTTATTAGTACGCAAATATTCGATAAATAACGAATACTAGTAACATTGTGTAATTATTTCAGATATACTCAAAAGATATCCACATAACTTTTCATCATTAAAAATTGTAAATCTAAAAATTTTATGAATATTCCTTCAAGCAATTTGAATGAAATATTCGACGTGAATTTATTTATTATTATTATTTGTGATACGTCCGTGTTAAAATATGTTTGAATTTATTTAAATGTATTTAATTTGACTCCTGTAGTGACGGATAAATCTTTTCATAATATTAGACTATTTTTTAAATTGCCATTTGGTTTTTATTAGAAAGAAATAGAAATTCTTAATTATATATATACGTATATATACGTAGATAAGATGTAAAACATAATCAGCGGTTGAAATATCATAGATTAGGTTTATTCCAACAGAGCGAAAAATGTCCGGTCCAGGATTCTAACTTGGTACATTGGCTTGCCGTGCCAATGCTGTTCCTACTGAGCTACCCGAACGATTAAAACATTTTCTTTTCAAGGTTATGGTGGTATTTTTTAAAAAATATTTTACTTATTTTCAACTTTAAATTGTAGGAGAAACTTGCAACAATCAATATCCTGATATCTCATAACTCTTACTGAATATGTGTCTGAGGAGATTGGCGCCAGTGAGGATCGAACCAGGGATCTCATAAACAGTAGGCGAGAACGTTAGAGTCAAGAAAAGACCAAGCCAGTTACTTTCAGCTAGTAACTCGTTTTATACTGTTCAAGCGAGATGAGATCGCTACACACTCCATCCCCAGTGAGGAAGACGTCTTGTTGCCGTCAGACGAGCGACATGCATTTGTCAGTGATGCTGTCGTACGCATATGTGATGCGCGGGATCACAGGCTTTGCGTATTGGAAATGATTTATTTAGTGCTGCCTTCTGTTGGTTATGAGATGTGTTGATTGTTGTTGGTGAAAGTTGTTGCGTGTTTCTCCAGGACACCTTGAGGAGATTGCTGCCGCCGGTAAGGATGGAACCAGGCATCTCATGAGCAGTGGGCAAGAACGTTAGCTTCAAGCAAAAGGCCAAGCCAGTTACTTTCAGCCAGTAACTCGTTCCATACTGTTCAAGTGAGATGAGGTCGCTACATACTCCATCCCCAGTGAGGAAGACGTCTTGTTGCCGTCAGTCGAGCGACATGCACTTGTAAGTGATGCTGTCGTACGCATATGTGATGCGCGGGATGACAGGCTTTACGTATTAGAAATGATTTATTTAGTTCTGCCTTCTGTTGGTTATGAGATGAGTTGATTGTTGTTGTTGAAAAATGTTGCGTGTTTGTCCGGGACACCTTGAGGAGATTGCTGCCGCCGTTAAGGATGGAACCAGGGATCTCATGAGCAGTGGGCAAGAACGTTAGAGTCAAGCAAAAGGCCAAGCCAGTTACTTTCAGCTAGTAACTCGTTTTATACTGTTCAAGTGAGATGAGATCGCTACACACTCCATCCCCAGTGAGGAAGACGTATTGTTGCCGTCAGACGAGCGACATGCACTTGTAAGTGATGCTGTCGTACGCATATGTGATGCGCGGGATGACAGGCTTTGCGTATTGGAAATGATTTATTTAGTGCTGCCATCTGTTGGTTATGAGATGAGTTGATTGTTGTTGTTGAAAATTGTTGCGTGTTTGTCCGGGACACCTTGAGGAGATTGCTGCCGCCGGTAAGGATGGAACTAGGGATCTCATGAGCAGTGGGCAAGAACCTTAGCTTCAAGCAAAAGGCCAAGCCAGTTAATTTCAGCTAGTAACTCGTTTTATACTGTTCAAGTGAGATGAGATCGCTACACACTCCATGCCCAGTGAGGAAAACGTCTTGTTGCCGTCAGACGAACTGTAGTAAAAATAGTTTATTTACTGTGGGACCTTTTAACGTGCAGTTAATGGCCACTCTAAGTTTATGTATATTTAAGTAGGGGTAATCTTTCAATATAAAAATATATATATTTCCTGTCTTTATATAGTAAACAGTTGAAAATCATATAAATAGGTAAAGTCTTCTTACCTTCTGTTCTCGGGATTCAGGAATTGTGTATCCAATTTTATCGTGTCATTTATTTATGACTCTGGTTCCGTGTTTTCACATTTCACGTTCTCTCTTCCACTTATCACTACTTAACCGTGAAGGAAGAAAATTATTATTAAAAAAATTGAGTATTATGAAATTGAATGGATTCATTGGTTTAGAAGGTTAAAAATATTTAATAGTATATTTTACATTTTTTTACATGTTTAAAGATATAAAAGTTTTATACGCTTTAGGAGCGATTAAAAGTCACGTCTTTCAGTCCGGAAAAATCATGTTACACTGACGTTGAAACAGTCTATAAAGAACATAGTTGCTATGGCTGCATGAGGCCCATTTTTGGGGTATTCACAGTTTTAAGTGTTTACAGAAGTTCTCGCACATGGCTTTGACGTCACGAGCAATCTGGTTTCTCAAGTGCAGAAAGTTTCGGTTTGATTATAGCTTCCTGAGTGATAAGCTGGGATTACGTGTTTCGGAGAAAGAGGGTTTTCAATACACCCCCCTTAATCCCAGGTTGAAGGAAGTTCTTGCAGTTTCAGTCTTTCAAGGTTTCTCAGATGTTCAGGTTTGGGAGTGGGCTTGGTCAACAGATCTGCGATCATGGATTTGCTAGGACAGTACTTCAGTGCGATTATCTTTGCTTCTGTTAGGTGTTTGATGACGTGGTACTTCACCTCGATGTGTTTTGTCCTGTTGGAAAGTTTCTCAGATTCCGTCATCTTTATCGCTGAGAGATTGTCCTCGTATAGTGTAATTGGACAATTTTGCGGTAAATCTAGATCGTCTAGAAGTTTTATGAGCCAAACGATTTCATTGGCTGCGCTTGCTGCTGCTACGTATTCCGCTTCGGCGGATGATTGAGCGATGCAAGACTGTCGTTTGGATATCCAGTAGATTGGATTCTTGCCTATCATAAAAACATTTCCTGTAGTAGATTTTCGCGTTTCGGGATCTTGTGCCCAATTTGCATCTGAATATGCTTCTAAGATTGGTGCATGTTCGGTGTTTATAATTAAGTTTAAGTTCTTGGTGGTATTTAGGTATCTCATTATACGCTTCAAAGCTTTCCAGTCTATTTCGGTTGGTTTTTCATTTTTCCTGCTTAGAATGTTTACAGCCGTTAGTATATCAGGTCTAGTTACTGTCGCTAAGTATAATAATGCACCTATTCCTTGTCTGTACTTGTGATTATTTGGAAGTAGGTTTTCGTTATTATTTATTTTTAGATAACCTGTGTCCATGGGTGTGCTGTATGGTTTACTTTCTTCAAGATTAAATTTATTTATTATTTCACTAATTTTCGTTGTTTGGTTTAGAGCGTAGCCGTTGTCTAATTTCTTTATGCTTATTCCTAGGTAATTCGTTACTTCTCCTAGGTCACTAAGTTTGAATTTAAGTTTAAGTTTCTCTACAAATTTTTCAATGTTTTCTTTGTTTCCTGCTACGAGCAGATCGTCCACGTATACAATTATGTAGACTGTGTCTTCCTTGTTTTTCTCTTTGCGCGTAAATAAACAAGTGTCTGTAGTGCTTTGCACAAATTTCATTTCCTTTAATGTTTCACTGATTTTCGTGTTCCAGGCTCTCGCGGCCTGTTTAAGTCCGTAAATAGCCTTCGTTAATTTGCATACTTTATTTATTTGGTCTGGTTTCTCATGACCTTCGGGTTGTGTCATGTATATGTCTTCGTCTAGCTCTCCGTGTAGAAAAGCTGTTTTGATGTCTAGGTGGTGCACGTTAAATCCGTGGTACGCAGCTGCTGCTAGAAATGTGCGGATTGTTGTGTGAGACACCACTGGGGCAAAAGTCTCGTCATAATTTTCACCATATTTTTGAAGAAAGCCTTTTGCAACTAGGCGGGCCTTGTATCTCTTCACGTTTCCCATATCGTCATATTTGACTTTAAAAGTCCATTTACTTCCTACGATTTTCTTTCCCTGTGGAGGTTCGACTAGTTCCCAGGTTTTATTCTCCTTTAACGAATTTATTTCCTCTTGCGCGGCGTTTATCCAATTTTGTCTTTCAATGGGATTTTTAGTGTTTATCATTTCTAACCAGTCTTTGGGTTCGTTAATTATGTTTGTTTTCACTGTATATGCGAAGCGATCGGGTGGTACTCCCCGATTTGTCCTCTCTGATCTTCGCGGTTCACTTGTGGATTGTTTGGGCTCGGGTGGTTCGCATTCTTCAGGTGTAAAGTCTATCAATATTTCCTTTGAGTTATTTTCAACTAATTGTTCATTTTCTACGGGTTTTGATTTTTCCTCTTCCGGGTTGCTATTGTTTTGAGTGTAAGGACATTTATTTTCAAGGAATTTGACGGATCTTGAAAGTATGACTCTTCCGTCGTTTGTGTATATTCTGAATCCTTTACTTCTGTTATCGTAACCGACAAATTTTCCCTGTTGTGCGGTTTCGTCTAATTTTCCGCGTTTTGATTTATTTATGTGTGCATAGGCTAAGCATCCGAATACTTTTAAGTAATGGATATTGGGCTTCCTATTTGTCCACATTTCGTATGGGGTTTTATAGTTTGATCTTGTCGGTAAGCGGTTTTGAATATGGTTGGCAGTGCATATTGCTTCTCCCCATAGTTTTTGCGGTAATTGCGCCTCTATTAACATGCTGCGGGTCATTTCTAGTAAATATCTATTCTTTCTCTCCGCAATTCCATTCTGGCTGGGTGATTGTGGTACTGTGAGTTGGTGCTCTATGCCTTTTTCGCTTAGGTATTCTTCCATTTCGGTACTAGTGTATTCACCACCGTTGTCTGATCTTATACTGTTTGGGTATCTCCCGAATTTATTGTGTACTAGAGATATGTAGTCTTTGAATTTATCGAATACTTCGCTTTTTCTGGACATTAAATAGATTACACAAAATCTTGTTTTGTCGTCGATGAAAGTTACGAAGTATGTTTTTCCACCGATTGTAGGGGTCTGCAACGGACCACAGACGTCGCTGTGTATCAACTCGATTTTTCGTGTGGCTCTGTATGACGCGTGTTTGGGGTACGGTGCTTCTGTTGTTTTCGCTCTTATGCATACCTCACATTTGTTTTCGTGTCTGCAGTTATTTATCGTTATTCCTGTAACTAGTTGATTTGTTTGCATTTCTTTAATTGTTTGATAACTACGGTGTCCCATTCTGCGGTGCCATAATTCCACACAATTGGGATTTTGACAGCTGTATGTCATGTTTACATAATTTTGTTCTCTAGTATCGTTAGTTAAATTTATTTCATATAGATTATTTTTCAACTTTCCTTCTAATATTGTTTTACCGTCATTTATTATGCTGCACTTTTCTTTTTCAAAGGTTACTTCACAACCGTTTTGGGTCGCCTTGCTTACGGAAAGTAGGTTTGTTTCTATTTTAGGTATGTATAGGACGTTTTTGAGTGTAATTTCTTGTCTTTTGTTTTCCGTTTGAATTTTTATTTCTCCGGAACCATATGATGTTAATTTGTTACCGTTTGCGACTGTTATTTCTGTTTCGGCGTCTTCGTTGAAGTTTGAAAGTAATGTTTTGTCGTTGGTAATATGATTTGAGCTGCCGCTATCTATTATCCATGTATTTGTTTGAGCTTTGTCCGCTAAAAATGCTGCGTTATTTATACGTGTTTCGGAGAAAGAGGGTTTTCAATACGAACGACATGCACTTATGAGTGATGCTGTCGTACACATATGTAATGCTCGGGATGACAGGCTTTGCGTATTGGAAATGATTTATTTAGTGCTGCCATATGTTGGTTATGAGATGAGTTGATTGTTGTTGTTGAAAGTTGTTGCGTGTTTGTCCGGGACAAAATTGAGGAGATTGCTGCCGCCGGTAAGGATCGAACCAGGGATTTCAGGAGCAGTAGGTGAAAACGTTGTCGTCAAGCAAAAGGCCAAGCCAGTTAATTTTAGCTAGTAACTTGCTTTATACTGTTCAAGTGAGATGAGATCGCTACATATCCTTCACTCAAGCTTCATATTATAGTGTTATCGTACTAGGCATTGGCGTTCCAGGCATTAAATCATTAAACCCAACCAATCAGCGTGCTTCATTGGTTGTTTACGCCGCCGCTGATTGGTTGGGTCTTATGATTGAATACCAGAAACGCCAACGCCTAAGAACTATAGCGCGATCGTGTCAATGGACTTTAACAATGCTTACACTCCTGGAAAAAAAAGAACAATGCCTGAATACTAATTTTGGTAAATCGCCGTAGAAAACATACGCTGGTATCAACTGAGAATAACGTTTATTGTTAAAGAGGCCTCATAATTTACGCATTTTAGGAACTGTTTAATTTCCATGAAATGCATCCACTTTTGACAAAATATTTGCAATCTATAGTTAAAGTTATGCCCAAATACCAAATTGTAAATCATTGGAACGAACAATTTTGGAATTACAATTATTCAAAATTTTCACCCTCTAATGCTAATTACACTGGCCAGCAAAAAATAAAAATTCTCCTTTCTTTCAAAACAAATATGTGAACAATGTAGAAAAACATTCCTAAATCTAAATGAGGAATCCAAATTGCTCCATCACGCAGTATTTTTCCGAGAGATAGTTTTGTGATAATAACAAAGGCGCGTTATATTAATTTACAATACTAGATAAAATTTAAAACACGAAAAGGGTATTTTCTCTATCTTAGATAACAATTCAATAAGATATATCATAAAAATCCATTTTGTAAACATTTGTATCGTGCATTTTTTAAAATTATTTTTTGCCGGTGTATATGTTGATAATGTTTTACATACATTTATTTATAGGTTATTTGCATATTGCTATAATATAATTTTATTATTTGCTTAATTCCCACTTATGTTTGAGTACGGCATAAAATTCCTTAATTTTATAAACAAGGTACTGGGTACACGAAACAGTAATTTTATTCTCATATTTTGATTTAGTAGCTAGAAATCCATAAGAATCGACCATTATATTTACAGGCAGAACTTTGGTGCCGACTAGTATTATTTTTACTTATTTTCGTGACTATTTTCAAGTAACATTATAATCTTATCATATTTATTTTTTTATAAACAAACTATTTACAAATCCAAACATAAATAAAGGGTAGAATAAATTAGTTGGTCAACTTCGTAACTGAATACTTGGTCAAATAATTAATAGTAAAGGTTACCAGTTTAGTGGCAGATTACTAGAATTGTATCCTAAGTCTTCGCATGCACTTATGGATGTGTTATTCCATACCCACCACGATCACATGTCCTTTCCCGCCGAGATTTCAGTGTTTGGTTTGATTAAAGACTAGATTTACTATCCGCCTTTCCTGAATTGAAATCGCGAGTCAGCACTCACACGTTTTGATCGACGTGAAGATGCTCACAAACATGCGGCATGAGCTGGTTTGCCGATTATTATTAACGATGATTCCTGTTTAATACGAAGACTGTGAAATTAAATAAGCAAACCCACTTTAAGTAACCGGCCAACATAGAACCAGGCAAAATAAAACAGAGGTACTATTAAGACTGCATAAGTGCTAGTCCAGCAGACCACCGCCATATAGCGATCAGTTCCAGGCATTCAAACCCGTAAAACTGGGTCATAAACATGGTACACTCTAAAAACTTTTCATAAAATTTCAGTAGATGTACCGTAAATCAACGGTACTTGTACCGTTTTCACTCTTACGGTATGAGTACCGTACTTCTAAGGTATATTAAGCGTACAAAAAACTTATATGTGCCATTTCGATTATAAACGGTATTTATACCGTAAAATGATTGTTTTTCAGTAAAAAATCGCTATTTATACCGCAAAATAATTATTTTTCAGTATGAAAAAGCTGGTAGCCCCGCCTCGGTGTACGGCAACACCTGAAGTGATGCTCTTGCTCTTGTTACGTAATGCATCCAGGCCTGAGGAGAGGGGCAGTGCAGCCGGAACATATACTTTAAATATTTTATGGTACATATACCGTCCAGTTAAATTACGGTATATATACTGGTTAGAAAGTTACCAGTATATGTACCGTAATTTTTGACTAAAATTTTTTACAGTGTAGGTAGGTGCCTGATCAGCGGTTAGATAGAAAGATTGTTCAACTTCCCACTACCTCTTAATAGGTCAATCATCATTCACTCAGTTTGATCGACATGAACATGCTCACAAACATGCGGCATGAGCTGATTTAATGCTTATCACCGATGATTCTTGTTTAACCCTTAAGGTATGTGCCTACCCCCAAATCGATGTTTTTGCGAAAATTTTGGAATTTCTTTTTATTATTAATTTAAATTAAAGTTCAAACATTTAGGATTCTAAAGTTGCTTTGATTTGGGTTCAGCGATAATTAGAAACAAAGTTCTAACACAAATTATAAACAGGAATTGAACTTTCTAAAACCGGAACTGACGTAAAAAAATCACGAAAATTCCCATTTTTTAAAAGGTGTTTAAGATATTGAAATAAAATTTTGTCACACGGTTCTGCTCATCTATCGTATGTTATGAAACAAAACACAACTTGTAAGTATGTATTTCTTAATTTAAGAGCTATTTTTATTGAAAAAAAAATCTAATTTAATAAAATCATGTTGTGTATACAAAATTTTGTATATGTTAGTAAATATAAGAGGTATTGCGAATCTTTTGCTTCATAAAACATGTAAGAGATGTTGAAAAAAAAGAGAAACATATTGGTTAGATTTTGTTATAGAAGCTTAGGCATAAACGTTAGGTATAAACTAAAATTTGAATAAATACTGCTTAAATTGGAAAAGTTAATTATAATTCCATTAAAAATTTATTTGAGTTCATAGTTTTATTTTCTGTTTTAACCAAAAACACGTGTGTTTCATAAAAATTACCTATTTTTCAAGAAACGTGTCCAAAAGGTAGACACATACGCTATCTGCTGTGACAAAAATTGTCGTATATAGATAGTGTGAGCTGTCTCACAGACAGCTTAATCGAGAGACGATTAAACTAGTCGTTGGGGGCCACCGTAATAATTACCCATCATGGATATGTATAATATAAAATATGAAAATAAAACATGTGTAAACTATTTATAAAATGCATTGCCATTCGAATAAAATCGTGGCTTGGTGACGTCATAAACTTTAAATCGAGGCTAACGAAAAATAGACAGGCTACCGCGGTGCATTCCGCTTATCTCTTTTTACAGACCGCTAGCGTGACGTGATGCTCTTTTCGTACACCTCCATTGGTGCATTCGAGCATCACGTGACTCCCGCGGTCTATAAAAAAAGATATGCGTAAAGCACCGCGGTAGCCTTTCTTTTTCGTTAGCCTCGCTTTAAATGCTATATTACTGAATTGCGTAAAAGAAATATCCTTATAACTCCAAAATTGATAATCCTATTAACTAACGGTTTACTGCGCCAGATTAAGCGTCTCATTTCCAATTAAAATATATCTTTGAATTAAAATTTGAATGAAATACAGGGTCATGAAAAATCGAAGAGTGTGGAAATAAAATTACAAATATCTCGGCAACTTATTATCCGATCGACCATTCTTTATGCAAAATTTATGTTTTTTTATTGTCTTTTATATTCACTCCTTAAAATAAACAATTTCGAAATTTTTTATATACCTTTTATCAGAACGAATATTTCGAGAGTCGAAAAAAATAGTTCCGGATAATCGAGGTGACTGAAATTCAATAAGCTCCTTCCCAATATTACATACTTAGTACATACCAAATTTCAAGTCTCTATCTCAATTTGTTCGTTTACATACAGACGGGCGGCAAATTTTTTTTTCTAAAAATATGTTTTTCGGATATCCAGTGTCTAAAACGTGTAAATCCGTCAAAAAATTTTTTTCGATTTTAAAAACAATTACAAGATTTACCCTATACTACGTATGATGGGTAAGTAAAAGGTTCGATTAACTGATAGGATACTGTTTCTGTACTAAACTTTATTGTACTGTACTGTTATAATTAAAATTTACCCATTCAAAAGCCTCTAGTGATAGTACTAGGGCCCTAAACGAAACAAAATTTTACAAGTATCAATAGTTAAAATGAAAATTGGAATTTAAACAGTGAAAACTGAAAATAGTAGCGGTCTGTGAGACCGCTAACAGCAGTTAAGGTGATTCTCAAATGATCTGCTGAACAGCGAGAAACTTTCTAACACATTTTTAAACGCCAAGGCATAAAATTGGCAGGGCTGACTATTGAGGCGATTTGGAATCAAAATGATTTTTCCACTTTTGGTACTTTTCCGTTATACGGACACCATTGTCGCCAAGCATACATTTACATACATTTAATACATACATTTAAATGCATTTACATACATTTACATACATACATTTACATACATACATTTACATACATACATTTACATACATACATACATTTACATACATACATACATTTACATACATTTTGACATCTTTGTCCGTATAACGGAAAAGTACTCCACTTTTTAATAAATAAGTTACTTATCGAGTTATAACAACGCCCCCTAGATAAGAAAGCCTTGACACGCGTCACGAAAACGTCATACCAAGCAGGCAAAACAAAGAAAAAAAATCGAACAACTTGCATGTTTCGATTTCATTGGCTCATAGAATTAATAATTATTGTTTACGACTAATAGTTAATAATTCCACGAGCCCTCGAAATCGAAACATGCAAGCGGTTCGAATTTTTTTCTTTGTTTTGCCTGCTTGATCTGGGAGCACGGCAGTGCGTCCGCCAAGTTCGCACAGGCCGTAAGCTACCTTTTCCCTGACCATTTCGGCCTACTTTTCACCCCCTCATAACTGCGTTTTGGTGAGAGCTAGAGAGTTTTCCTTTTTAACACACATTAATATAATGAAACTGAACTAGGTTCCAAGATTTCTTATTTCTGTATTTAATATTTTTCGAAATATGAGATTCCGAAAAAGGGCTTTTTTGTAACTGACTCACAGGGGATCATCAAATAACTAAAAAGTTGGTGATCATTAAATAACTAACGTACTTCTAACAGTTGTAGAATCATAAAATTTGACAAGTAAGTAGGTTTTGTCACACAATTAACCAGAAAAGTCTGAAAACATAGAATTTCTGCCTTTAAACCCTTCAAATAGGGGGTGCTGATTTGGCTATATACAGTTCGTAACACATTCAATTGGCAAATTAAATGAATTGCATTGTTGCAACCATTTGCGTTTTTTGTTGTAGGATAAACATTTAAGTAATAATAGTTGCCTAGACAATCATTTCCTCGCTCATATTTGACGCCAGAGTTGGTCGCCAAAGCCTGATTACAGAAAATTAGCCTGAGTTTAAAGGTGTTACATGGTTTCAAGAAGAATGAATTTTTTATATTCTTTTTCAAAAATGTTGGGAAGGCAAATCTTTTAGTTTACCTGTCCGTTTTTCTATTTTTTACTTCCTTAAAATAAATTTTATTATAAATGTCGGTATTCTAATCGCAATAGCACTCAGTCAATCTGGCAAAATTCCAGTGGGTTGTTAGTTCTTTAAGTGTATTTTAATGATGTTAATAAACTTTATATATATATATATATATGCACACTGGATTTTATTTGATATATATATATGTTATATAAAAATTTATTTCCTTCGTATCCTTCCATTTTATTCGCATTAATATTTAAAAATTAATCTAACTTCTGTCATAGTCAGTATTTCCTTAATTCTTAATAATATCTATTCCTATTTAAAGTCCTTTTAAAAGTAAATATCCGTATATTAATAATTATTTTATTCCAAATCTTAATCTAAAATTTAAGATCATTCGTAGCTTTTATCAGTTCCCCAGTCTATAAAATTCTGAGACGCGTTCTCATTTCGAATGTTTTTTAAAGCCATTTTCTTATTATTATTATTATTATTATTGCTCTGAATTTTTCGCGCGCTTGGGATTTTAACTTCAAAATTGGTCCGCACGCAAGTAAGGGATTCTTTACTGTTTTAGCCTCGCCCTCTAGCCTCATTCGTTGGGCTGGAGCTAGCTTCTCACTCACTGGGTTGTGCGCTCGTGACGTAATTCTGTGTATGTTTCCGCGGAGAGAACAAAACTCGCCCGCACCGGTCGGAGCACGAGATTTTTGACGTTTTCGGAAGCTAAACAAATATGTGTATGGTATTTTTATGTCCGTAGAATATTCATCTGGCCCAGTAACATCTTAATTCAATGAAGTGAAGCAACGTAAGCCCGAGGGCTATAAGTTTTAGACCTTTTGGGGATTGTTTCTGTGTTGTTCGTCTTCTAATAAAATTATTTGTCTGGAGATTGGCTGGATTTATTGGAAAACTTTGGTGGACTCAATTCATTGCCTTCTACTTTGCCATACTCGCTAATATCGACTGCAATTTGCTATATCGTTGAAGGACTGCCATCTTTTCATCGAATATTATTCATCGTAATATCTCAACCTCGTCAAAATGCTACATATATATATATATATATATATATCTACCCTATATATATAAAATCCTAATGAAACGAATTTGTGAAACGATTTTATGAAACGAATTTATGAAACGATTTTATGAAACGACTGATTAAACGACTGATTATGTTTCAGGGCTATTTTTAATAAAATATTAAACGCTTGATGGGGAAATTAATACCAATTGTCCATAAAAATCCGCGGATGTCAAAACTGGTAATAGAATTTTAAAATTGGGGTTAGTTTTCGAGATATTATTTTTTTTCTAATTTTAATGATATTTCTGTAATGATGGCAACTAATTACTTAGTTTTTTTTGTGACAAAAAAGGGAAAAAAATTGAAAAGGATCCCGATAGGGATTTTTCATTTCTTTTTATTCGTCATTTTCAAATTGAATTTGAATTTATCTTTTATTTCAATCGATAATGAAGACAAGATTGTGATTAAATTATGTTTTTCAGGAAAATTTGAAAAAAAAAATCTCATTTCTATCGTCAAGATTCAATCGTCTGTCAGCATTTAATTTAATTTATAAACTGAAAACATTTTGAATAAATTCGTTCAAATGACGTCATTTATGTTTATACAATTTATTTAATATAAAGAAGCCATTTATCTATTTTTATGTACAAAAAGAGGTAAATTGAACGACAATTATAAATAAATTGTATATATACATATAAATACATGTATAAACAAGCATAAACGTTCGGTGCTTTTCCAGTATATTGGGCCTTGACGAAACAGGGAAAATAGCCTTGGCGGAAAAGGAAATTTGGCAACATACTTTCTGTCAACCTATTCACTTTGTCATTTTGTGTACAGAAGCATTTTTTCAATATTTATAGAATTTGTTTAGCGTAAAATGTCATTTATCCTATTTTATATATAATCAGAAGTAATTTGTATAGAAAAAAAAACAATAATAATAAGTGTATAATTAAAATACGCATATAAACAAAAAAATCGTCGAATTTGTTTCCATGGCTGTTTATGTCATTTGGCACCAAATCTCACTTTCTGATGCCCGAATTGTGCCAAGCTTTTTAAAAAAGCGTCAAGACCCCTATAATAGAAAAGCACCAAAAGTTCATTGGGATTGTTTTCATAACTTTTGGCAACGAATCTATCCCTTTTTGAAGCTCGAATTACGCCAAACCTAAAAGCAAAGGATGCTATACTGGAAAAGTACCCGATTTTCTTATGGACAATATTCAAGTGACATAACATGGCGTAAAATTATCGCGGAAAGCAAATTTGTTTAAATATCTCATCAATTGATGCCGAATAAATGCAGGCATGCATGCACAAAATATTTAACTAATTTTGTATGATAAATAATTATTACAAAATTCGTATATACATATTAATTAAAATAAATAATTTACATATTTAAAATAACATGAAAATATGCATGATGGTGCACTAAAATAGAGAGAAAATTAAAACCTGTTACTGAAAATGTCTATAACATAGTACTTTTCAATACCGTGGTTCTTAATGCTATTCACAAGCAGATGGAATTTTTCTCATCCTTAAATATAAAGGAAGAATAGAATACAGATCGTTGTTATAAAAGTCCGAGAGGTAGCCACAATTTAAACCTAAACATTTTATACAAGCTGGTTTTCAAGTTGTAATTGATTTTACTTATCAATCCCAAAAACAGTCGTCAGTTGTCGCAACAGCTGTGTATGAGGCCATGATAATAAAAAAAAATGCCGCAATAAAACGTTAAGAGCATGGCAACCCAATTACAGATTTACCAATGTTTTTAAAACAAAGCACGCTGTCATGTTTTTAGAGGCCTTGAAGTCTGAGCGGGGGTTGGCGAGCGTAGCTCGCATGGGGTAGGCCCCCTAGTATATATATATATATATATATATATATATATGCATATGCATCACATATGTAATACATATGCATCATTATGACGTCCACATAAACAGGGTATTTTTGTTGCCAAATTTGGCGATATTTCGTTAAGTGTCGCAAAGCTTGGAGAGAATTTGACGCTAGAGGCTATTTTTCATTGCGAATTTTTAGAGCGAGTAATCATCTATTAATATTATGCGGTTAATTAAATAGCATAACGCACGAATGTTAATAAAGTTTCAATCTTTCGTCACTACACAAGACCTCTGCTCTTGCTATTATATTGTACTGTTATTATACTTACTCTTACTATATTGTTAGTCTTTACTCTCTTAAAAGTTTATTATAGAAAGAGAATTTTCAGAATTAAAGCATTGAAACTGCCAGTTCTAGATTATTATAATTTTATAACATATATCCAGTTTATCAATATGTACGTTAGAATGAATCTTCTATAATGGGGTTCCTCGCATTTTAGCTTCAGGTTTTCGAGTAAATTTAGCTAAAATCTTAAAACGAAGACATATTGACATATTATCTAAGACTATTAGATGAGAATAATGGTAGATTTTCTAATGGAAGAACGGCAGTGCGTGCGTAGTTTTTCTAATCTTCCTTAATCGTTCCAATGTTAGAATGAAAGGGAAAAAAATTAGCATCAATATGGTTTACTGTAAATATGGATAGCTGAACAGGCGTTTAACAAGAACCCCTTCACTTCAGTGTAAATTACAGAAGATTACTTAACAGGATTAAAAATCTCCGTATTAGAGAGTGTAACGATGCAAACGGACAAGAAGCGTAAATTCCTAAGTAAATTAAGCGGTAATTGTCAATAAAGATGAAATGGATAACAACACAAAATATAAGATATGCTGCCAATGATCGCAAAGAGAATTTCTCTAACAGAAACTTCCGATTTGGCGAAGGATTGAGCAAGTAAATCTAATACATGAAATGGAAATCTGTTTGTCTGTCTGCACTTCTATACAAATCAACAGTTTGAAAGCCAGAATTGTGAAATGCTACGTGAAGGTGTATTAAAACACGGCCGAGGCAACTAAAGTAATCCGGAATCGAAGTTTAATGTAGAGTTAATTTTTAAATAATAAAAAACCAAAAATCTATCAGCTTTTCCGGAAAGAGTTCCATATCCTGTGCTGGTTCGCGCGATTGGCAAAAAAATCCAAACTGCTGCCAAAAGAGGTGTGATGTCACGTAGATAAGGTCAATTCCAGTTGTTAAGTTAAAACTCCAAAGACTGAATATCGCAACAACCAAATCAAACATTTATCGCCAAAAACAACTCGCCAAACCTACCAGCACAGGATATTGAACTCTTCCCGCCTTTTCCTATTAAATTTGAACATTTTTCGTTATAGCAGTTGCAAACAATTAAAAATCCACAATGAAATTCTTTCTACAATAATTAATTTTCTATTGAAAGATTTCCACGAGAAAAATTAAAATAAAAAGTTTCAGCAATGGAAAAAAAGATTAATATGACGTCATATTGGTAATATAACGGAAATTTTCAAACATTTCTCAATAATACAAGGAGTATGAGTATGTGTAAATACAGAAAGCAGTTAATATGACGTCATTCGATAATTGAAAAAGAAAATTAATGTAACGTCACATTGGAAGTTTAACGGACTTTTTCAAATGTTTGGGATTTATACAAAGAGAGTATCAATACGAGTAATAGTGAAAGCAAGTAGGTAAGATGTCAGCAGGTGAGTACAACGTCATACGAGTTTGAGGAACGTATTGAATCATGATAAGAACATGATTATAGAAATATTGGCATATTTTAACATTTTGAAGTTATCTATACAACATGTTTAATTTTGAAATTGATTTTTCTACACAAACATTCTTAAAATCTCGAACAGCACCAAGTACTTCGGCTAGTTATGAATAAAAGCAATATGATGAAGTGCTTAGCATACGTATTAGAAAGAATATATTGTTTGCCTGAGACGGCTAGTATTTTGATGTAAACTACAAATAAAAATATAGATTTGTAAAGCATAATAAAATAATTTTAAAATTCTTTGACATTTATACATTTATTATATTTATATCCTTTATACATTTTTTAAAACCTACAAAAAGCAGTGATATCCCATCAAAAAACTTTCCGTTAAAAAAAAAAAAAAAAAAAAAAGCGCCAAGTTCTTCTTAATGTTTCGGCCGTAAAAAGTACTGATATCTGATGTTCGCCCAAGTTAAAAGTCAAACATCCGAAATCTTTCATTCAAAATGGCTTCCTGCGACTTGGCCATTAATGCATTTTAGAAGGTTTTTCAAATTCTAAAGAATGTTTAATGATCTACATGTCTACTACATTTTTTTGAACATTTTACGCATTTTGTTGTACAAAGTACTAAAATATAATACACATTTTTAAAAACATAATTTCGAGATCACAGCTGTCGAGAATGGTCCACTCTGGTTCTCAACGTCTCATATAATGTAACACAATGAGAAATTTAATGAAAAAAATATTCATTGGAATTCGTGTTAAGGACAATAGACCGTACAAAATGGTCATTAAACCATGGTAAAACTAAATGATGTTTAATCAAAACTAATGTTTCTTGAAACTCAATGGTATGTATCACAAAGCTTTTAATTACAATGTCATCATACGAATTTGCCTATTTGCATTCCGATATTACTTTTAAATGCATAATTTCCAATCATTAATTTTGAAATGATTTATCGACGTAATTATTTATTTCAAATGAAAGATATGGCATGTTTAACATCAATCAGGGTGTATTATGTATTCTAATTTATTTTTCTCAGTATTACATTCTTCTAATGTTTTTAATCTAGAATGCATTAACGGCCAAGTCGCAGGAAGCCATTTTGAATGAAAGATTTCGGATGTTTGACTTTTAACTTGGGCGAACATCAGATATCAGTCCTTTTTACGGCCGAAACATTAAGGAGAACTTGGCGCTTTTTTTTTTTTACGGAAAGTTTTTTGATGGGATATGACGTTTTCCTGACGCGTGTCACGGCTTTCTTATGTAGGGAACGTTGGTTATAAGCGATTCGTGCCACTTGACAATGCGTTTTTCTCCTTTCTGGTGCTGAAGAATCGGGAATTCGGTTTAAAACGCCGAATTTGACAGTGTTTTCTGAAAGATCTTCTGCCTTTATCAAAAAATGGAAAACTTGTTTCGATTACAAAGTTTCTTAATAACAACACCTGCCTTTTTCGTGCATTTCCGAACAAAAATGAACTAAAAAATGTGTCTGAAAGTAGCCCCTTTGGATTTGAGAACAGCCTAAAGGGTTAAATATTTGCAGAGTCAAAAAGGACAGGCACAACTACCATTTGTAGAAAAGGCAAACTTTGTGCATTTCTCTATCTTATCTGCATGTGTGCTCTCGTAATTAGCTGTATAACTACACATAATACATTATTAATTTATTTTTCACACTTAACTGGTGAATAATTATTTTCAGCCTTAAGAATCAGCCATCAGGAAAGCAAAAAGCAGCAACCAATCAGAGGTTAACATGACAATTGCAGAAATGAGGAAACTTATGAATCAATACAAATACAAATACAAAAATGATACAAAAAAGAGATGAGGGAAAATAATTAAAATACATTAATAAATAAATTAAAATTAAAGAAAAACTAAATGTCAAAAATAAACTAGAACGAAAAATCATGCGTCAAGCATAGATTATGTAACACTTTCCAACGCTTTCAAAATAATTTTACAAATCATTACCTTTTAATAAGCTGAAATATAACATCTAATTAAACAATTTGGAAAACTCATAGCATATTTAAAAACGTAATTTCAGGAATTTCCAACATATATTTCCAACATAGACAATATTTGGAAAAATATCCGAATACTTTTATTCAGCCCTGTATATGATCTATAGATTTGTATATATACTACATAGGATGCTAAATTTTAGTTCAGTTAGGAAACGCGTAGCACAGTTTAAAATTCTACTTCTGAAGTTTCTGTCAATAAATGGAAATGTGTTCGCGAATTTTTGTGCTGCCCTGTATATGAAATACAGAATTTATACACACCAAGTAATAGATAAAAAGTGAGTTAAATTTAAAATCGCGTTCAGCAACTTAAAACGCACTTCCAGGAATTATTTTTAACAGACAGTAGAAAATTATTTTGTGTGTCCCTGTAAATGAACGATGACTGCTATACACACAATATTCTGCAGTTAGCCTCTTGTAATGCACCTTAGTGATATATATAAATTTCACTGCGTTTAAAATAGTGAAACAATATTTAATTAAACCGCAAACGATTTTTCTCCATAGACGTAATGTAACGGAATTATTTTGACTGTCCCTGTAAAGTAACTATAAGTGCTATGCGCACCCTATTCCATATTAAGCTTCTTGTAATGCATTTTAGTGATATATATCAATTACAATGTACTTGAAATTGTGTAACATCATTAAAATAAACCGCAAATGATTTTTCCCCATAGACCGTAATGTAACGGAATTTTTTGAGTGTCCCTGTAAAATAACTATAAGTGCTACACACTTCAGTTGAAATAGGGAACATGCTATAGATAACGACAATAACATATAAAAATTGCAGGGCAATCCGAGCATATTTACGGGAGCTAGAGCACGGATAGACGGCCAGACGACAGACGGCAGACGGCAGACAAACCGAAGTCATAAACACTTTTTAACTAGGTTGGAAAGTGTTAAAAAGATGAAGGACAATAAGAGGCTGAATAATAGGAAAAAGAAGTTGAAAAGAAAAACTATACAAAATTCTTTATTGAATAGTCTTAAACATATCCTAAAGGTAAGAAAGATACACCTCCCACGAAAAATACATTTTCTCAAACAAAGATACATCGCCCTTTACCACCACCTAGATTACATGTGGATTTACGTGAGTAAAATTACGACATTAAAATTTCTAACGATATTAAGCCATGACATTAATCTTACTTAAGATTAATTTGAATATTTATGTTTAAGGAATATTTATTTAAAAAAAGAAATTGCAATAAACACGTAATAATGAATAACTTTCATTTTATAAAGTATCACATACCTTGTAAATGCCGCAATTAATTATCAGAGTCTTTTACGTTCCTTTGTAGATTTTTTTACTCTATTATCATAAACGTATTTTCTAATTCATAATTTACATTTTCAGCTCTTAACAGAATTTTACATAAGTTGTTCAAGTTCCTTTATAATGGTATATTTATTTCTTTTAAAATGTCAGTGAACATTATGAAAGGGACCCATAGCATGGTTTCATGATCAAAGCTGGCTTGTTACGAAATGCCTTTTATTTATTTTACTTAAATAAAATATTCACATCGTTCGTAATGGCACACACTAACACTGTGATTATCGTGTTAAACACAAATATAAAAAGATCAAAGCTTGCATATTTCATTCGGCACAGCCAGATGAGCTAGTATTTGAAATTAACAGAGTTTACCTTACAAGTTGTAAATTTCCAACTGGACGAAAAATGTCCAGGCCAGGATTCGAACCTGGGATCGCTTGGCTGAAGCCGCCACGCTCTACCACTGAGCTACCCCGGTCGAACCTGGAGGGCATAATTCATCCAGTTAACCTAATTGATCAAAGCATCTGGTCTGATATTTTAATCAGCTCAACAGAAAAGATCGCAGGTAATGGAACTCCAGTAAACGCTGGATACGTGAATACACCGGATTATTTTTTAACACAATTATTTCAAATTGGTAAAGTAATCATACAAGATGTAAATTTCCAACTGGACGAAAAATGTCCGGGCTAGGATTCGAACCTGGGATCGCTTGGCTGAAGCCGCCACGCTCTACCACTGAGCTATCCCGGTCGAATCTGGAGGGCATAATTCATCCAGTTAACCTTATTGATCAAAGCATCTGGTCTGATATTTTAATCAGCTCAACAGAAAAGATCGCAGGTAATGGAACTCCAGTAAACGCTGGATACGTGAATACACTGGATTATTTTTTAACACAATTATTTCAAATTGGTAAAGTAATCATACAAGTTGTAAATTTCCAACTGGACGAAAAATGTCCGGGCCAGGATTCGAACCTGGGATCGCTTGGCTGAAGCCGCCACGCTCTACCACTGAGCTATCCTGGTCGAATCTGGAGGGCATAATTCATCCAGTTAACCTTATTGATCAAAGCATCTGGTCTGATATTTTAATCAGCTCAACAGAAAAGATCGCAGGTAATGGAACTCCAGTAAACGCTGGATACGTGAATACACTGGATTATTTTTTAACACAATTATTATGCCCTCCAGATTCGACCGGGGTAGCTCAGTGGTAGAGCGTGGCGCCTTCAGCCAAGCGATCCCAGGTTCGAATCCTGGCCCGGACATTTTTCGTCCAGTTGGAAATTTACAACTTGTATGATTACTTTACCAATTTGAAATAATTGTGTTAAAAAATAATCCAGTGTATTCACGTATCCAGCGTTTACTGGAGTTCCATTACCTGCGATCTTTTCTGTTGAGCTGATTAAAATATCAGACCAGATGCTTTGATCAATAAGGTTAACTGGATGAATTATGCCCTCCAGATTCGACCGGGATAGCTCAGTGGTAGAGCGTGGCGGCTTCAGCCAAGCGATCCCAGGTTCGAATCCTGGCCCGGACATTTTTCGTCCAGTTGGAAATTTACAACTTGTATGATTACTTTCCCAATTTGAAATAATTGTGTTAAAAAATAATCCAGTGTATTCACGTATCCAGCGTTTACTGGAGATCCATTACCTGCGATCTTTTCTGTTGAGCTGATTAAAATATCAGACCAGATGCTTTGATCAATAAGGTTAACTGGATGAATTATGCCCTCCAGATTCGACCGGGATAGCTCAGTGGTAGAGCGTGGCGGCTTCAGCCAAGCGATCCCAGGTTCGAATCCTGGCCCGGACATTTTTCGTCCAGTTGGAAATTTACAACTTGTATGATTACTTTACCAATTTGAAATAATTGTGTTAAAAAATAATCCAGAGTTTACCTTGTCTAAAAACGAAAATAATTATCATTATTTTCTTCAAAGTCCTCCCTGAAGGTATTTTTCCATACAATATTGAACAGACAAACAATATCGATTTTTAATAACATCCTCTGGGATTGTATGATTTATCGTATTATTTTGGCTGATTTTTTATGTCTCGAACAACATCTAATTTTCCAACATAAACGATGCAATTTTTAGACGCGTTTTTTGTGAGAAGATGTAATTAAATGATTTTACATTTTTTCATTTTTACATCATACTATATTAAACAGCCAGAAAGTCTCGATTTTTAATAAAATCCACTTGTATTATATGATTTGTCGTATTATTTTTGCTGATTTTTTTAAGTCTCGAACAAATCATCTACTTTTCCAACGTGCGATGCAATTTTTTACGCACGTTTTTCGCGAGAAAACAGAATTAAATGCGTCACATATTTTCACTTTTACATCATACTATATTAAAGAGACAAAGAGACTTGATTTATAATAACATCCACTTGGATTATATGATTTGTCGTATTATTTTTGTTGAATTATTATTATTTTTTTTTAATGTATCGAACAACATCTACTTTACCATACATAAGATGCAATTTTTTTGTTTTCGAGAGAAAACAGAATTAAATGCATTACATATTTTCACTTTTACACCATACAATATTAAACAGACAAAAAGTATCGATTTTTAATAACATGTACCTAGATTATATGATTTATCGTTTTATTTTTTCTGATTTCTTTTAGGTCTCGAACAACATCTACTTTTCCATACATACAATGCAATTTTTTTACACTCGTTCTTCGCGAGAAAAGAGAATTAAATGTATTACATTTTCTCACTTTTGCATCATACCATATTAAAGAGTAAAAAAGTCTCGATTTATAGTAACATCCACCTGGATTAAATGATTTATTGTATTATTTTGCTGATTTTTTTAGGTCTCGAACGACATCTAATTTTCCAACATACGATGCAATTTTTTACACGCGTTTTTCGCAAGAAAACAGAATTAAATGCATTACATTTCACTTTTACATCATATAATATTAAACAGCTAAAAAGTATCGATTTTTAATAACATCTACCTGGATTATATGATTTATCATATTATTTTTGCTAATTTCTTTTAGGTCTCGAACAACATCTACTTTTCCATACATAAAATGCAATTTTTTTTACACTCGTTCTTCGCGAGAAAAGAGAATTAAATGTATTACATTTTCTCACTTTTGCATCATACCATATTAAAGAGTAAAAAAGTCTCGATTTATAATAACATCCACCTGGATTAAATGATTTATTGTATTATTTTACTGATTTTTTAGGTCTCTAACGACATCTAATTTTCCAACATACGATGCAATTTTTTACACGCGTTTTTCGCAAGAAAACAGAATTAAATGCATTACATTTCACTTTTACATCATATAATATTAAACAGCTAAAAAGTATCGATTTTTAATAACATCTACCTGGATTATATGATTTATCATATTATTTTTGCTAATTTCTTTTAGGTCTCGAACAACATCTACTTTTCCATACATAAAATGCAATATTTTTTACACTCGTTCTTCGCGAGAAAAGAGAATTAAAGGTATTACATTTTCTCACTTTTGCATCATACCATATTAAAGAGTAAAAAAGTCGCGATTTATAATAACATCCACCTGGATTAAATGATTTATTGTATTATTTTGCTGATTTTTTTAGGTCTCGAACGACATCTAATTTTCCAACATACGATGCAATTTTTTACACGCGTTTTTCGCAAGAAAACAGAATTAAATGCATTACATTTCACTTTTACATCATATAATATTAAACAGCTAAAAATTATCGATTTTTAATAACATCTACCTGGATTATATGATTTATCATATTATTTTTGCTGATTTCTTTTAGGTCTCGAACAACATCTACTTTTCCATAAATACAATGCAATTTTTTGCATTCGTTTTTTGCTATAAAACAGAATTAAATGCAATACATTTCACTTTTACATCATACCATATTAAACAGCCAAAAAGTCTCGATTTTTAATAACATCCAATTGGATTATATGATTTATCGTTTTATTTTTGCTGATTTCTTTTAGGTCTCGAACAACATCTACTTTTCCATAAATACAATGCAATTTTTTGCATTCGTTTTTTGCGATAACACAGAATTAAATGCACTACATTTCACTTTTACATCATACCATATTAAACAGCCAAAAAGTCTCGATTTTTAATAACACCCAATTGGATTATATGATTTATCGTATTATTTTTGCTGGTTTTTTTAGGTCTCGACCAAATCATTTACTTTTACTACATACAATGCAAATTTTTACATACATTTTTCGCGAAAAAAATAGAATTAAAGGCATTACTTTTTTCCACTTTTACATCGTACTCGTATTAAAGAGCCAAAACGTATCGATTTTTAATAACATCATAAGGATAATGTGATTTATCGTATTTTTTTTAGGTCTCGAACAAATCATTTACTTTTACTACATATAATGCAAATTTTTACATACATTTTTCGCGAAAAAAATAGAATTAAAGGCATTACTTTTTTCCACTTTTACATCGTACTCGTATTAAACAGCCAAAACGTATCGATTTTTAATAACATCATAAGGATAATGTGATTTATCGTATTTTTTTTAGGTCTCGAACAAATCATTTACTTTTACTACATATAATGCAAATTTTTACATACATTTTTCGCGAAAAAAATAGAATTAAAGGCATTACTTTTTTCCACTTTTACATCGTACTCGTATTAAACAGCCAAAACGTATAGATTTTTAATAACATCATAAGGATAATGTGATTTATCGTATTTTTTTTAGGTCTCGAACAAATCATTTACTTTTACTACATACAATGCAAATTTTTACATACATTTTTCGCGAAAAAAATAGAATTAAAGACATTACTTTTTTCCACTTTTACATCGTACTCGTATTAAACAGCCAAAACGTATCGATTTTTAATAACATCATAAGGATAATGTGATTTATCGTATTTTTTTTAGGTCTCGAACAAATCATTTACTTTTACTACATATAATGCAAATTTTTACATACATTTTTCGCGAAAAAAATAGAATTAAAGGCATTACCTTTTTTCCACTTTTACATCGTACTCGTATTAAACAGCCAAAACGTATCGATTTTTAGTAACATCATAAGGATAATGTGATTTATCGTATTTTTTTTAGGTCTCGAACAAGTCATTTACTTTTATGACATACAATGCAATTTTTACACACGTTTTTCCCGAGGAAAAAAAAAACAGAATTAAATGCATTACATATTTTTCTCTTTTACAGCATTCAATATTTGTTACATAAAATATCTTTTTGAAACTCTTGCATTACACATATTCGCTAGACTTATTTTCTGTATTTTCACTAACGATTTCTTATTACATCTGATTATCTAAAATGTTAAAGCTATTTGCTGCGAGCCGCAGGGAGTCTGAAACATTCACAGTAGGATAGGCATCCAAAAAAAAAGGGTTGATTTAGGATAAAATGTTCTATGAAACAAATGAGAATAAATCTTCTTATGTGTTATTTGATCCTTAGTAAGAAAAAAGCATGATAGTGTTGTAGAAATTATATTAATTCCGAAAATATTTGTAAAGCATAAGACAATACTTCTAGAATTTCGACTGAATACATTTCGAGATTTTTAGAAAACAGAAATCCTGAATAATAATTATTATGAACAGTAAAACAGTTTTTGCGCTATTTTGAGTTCAATGATTTACTTTTTACACTTTTTTACTTAACTCAATTTGGTTTTTAACATAGTTGAAAAGATTTTATGAATTCGGTTTGTCTGTCCGTCTGTCCGTTCTCTAGCTCTCGCAAATATACACGGATGTCATGAATTTTTTATATATGTTATTGAATTTTACTATATAGAATGTTCGGTATTGAAAATGAAGTGTGTAGCGCTAGTAGTAGTTCATTTACAGGGATACACAAAAGTATTCCATTCCATTATAGTCTATGGGGAAAAAAAAGTCGTTTGCGGCGAATCTTAGTGGTGTTACGATATTTCAAACATAATGAAATTAATATGCATTATTGAGGTTAACTATAAGATGCTTTTACCGGTGTATACGAGTAGTAGCAGTTATAGTTCAATTACAAGGACGTACAAAACTATTCCTTTAAATTATGATCTGTGGGGGGAAATAGTCTGCGGTGTATTTTGAACATGTTATGATACTTGAAACATAATGAAATGCAAAAGTATCACTAAGGTTCAATAAACTTAATTTCTAGGAAAATAGTCTGCGGTGTATTTTGAACATGTTATGATACTTGAAAAATAATTAAATTCAAAAGTATCACTAAGGTTCAATAAACTTATTTTCCAGGAAAACAGTCTGCGGTGTATTTTGAACTTGAAACATAATGAAATTTAAAAGTATCACTAAGGTTCAATAAACTTATTTTCTAGGAAAATAGTCTGCGGTGTATTTTGAACATGTTATGATACTTGAAACATAATGAAATTTAAAAGTATCACTAAGGTCCAGTAAACTTATTTTCTAGGAAAATAGTCTGCGGTGTATTTTGAACATGTTATGATACTTGAAACATAATGAAATTTAAAAGTATCACTAAGGTTCAATAAACTTATTTTCTAGGAAAATAGTCTGCGGTGTATTTTGAACATGTTATGATACTTGAAACATAATGAAATTTAAAAGTATCACTAAGGTTCAATAAACTTATTTTCTAGGAAAATAGTCTGCGGTGTATTTTGAACATGTTATGATACTTGAAACATAATGAAATTTAAAAGTATCACTAAAGTTCAATACAACTTATTTTCTATAGATTATGGAGTGCGTAGGATTTCATGTTGATAGACGCACAAAAGAATTCGGTTAAAGAACTGATTATTATCGGTAATTGCTAGAAGAGCTCTTTCTGCTATGATATGCAATTATATGTAATTTTTAGTGTATTAAGTGTTATTTACAAATTCTGTGGATCATATACAGGGCTGCACGAAAGTCTTCAAATATGGGCAGCAATTTCTGAAAATGGATATTTATTGAGTTCATATTTTTTATTTGCTTATTTAGATATTCCATTCCATCGTAGATAAAAATTAAATTACTTGATAAATTTTCGGTTAGTGCTGGAAAATGAGCATAATCTAAGCTGGGTGTCGGATTTTTCGTTCTTGCTGTATGCAAAGATGTAATTTTAAAATCAATTTTTCACTAAATTTCTCATATGAAAAGACGGTTTGCAGCAATCTACGAGATCCTGTTTAATAACGCTGGCGACTACTTTTTAATTCAATCTTGCACCACTTTCTTAAAACAAACATCTTTTACCTACACTCTGACAGGCGTGTGCAAGAAAAATATACCACAAAATTTACTTTTTAAAATAGTGGTGCGAATAGAATATAAAAAATAGTTGCCAGTGACAGCTTTAATAGCATATTTTCTATCCATTTAATCAACCATTTCCGCTCCAAATTTTGTCTCATCGTTAATCTCAGACACACGTTTAAACGCCTAGCATTACTTTCAACATTTAACCCTTTCAGGGGCAAAGTACTTTCAGTAATAAAATGTTGAAATAAATGACTTGCACCGGAATTAACGTAGAAATTTATTTGGAAATAAGAAAAAAGGACAAAAAATCACATACATATCAAATGGGAAAGAATTTAGTAAATTTCTGCTGCCATTATGGCGTTTGGGAATTAAAATTAAGTGGTTTCATAAACAAACCACTGCACCTGAAAGGGTTAAAAGTTTGAGCTTCGAACTGAGTAGTAATAATCTTTAGTTTGGTATGCTTTAATAAACTGTGCCATATGACATAAATAAAACTGACTCCACACGTCTTTAGCTTATTGCAGACAATGTTTTTGTTTTATTTTTATTGTTCTCAATAGATTATATTAAATTACACAAAGTTTAAGAGAAGTCCGGATACGATGTTCTATAGTATACGCTACGTGTACAGGGGCATAGCTACCGTGGAGCATTTGGAGGAAAATGCTCCAGGAGCACGAATCATATGGGCGTAAAATTAGAAAGAGCGAAATAAAGATTTGTAAAAATATTAGTATAATATAATATAATATTCAAATTTTAATTGCTTAATAGGCGTATAACCAATATAGTGAAAAAGTACCCAAGCCGGGTCATCAGATTAGCGCACTGACGTTCTACCAACTGAACCACTTGGGAACGATACTCAGCCTGGAACTTTTTCACCATAACAAGTTGGCAAGGCTACAAACGCAGCACAAGATGGAATATTTTTTTCCCGTGAGCCGCCAACCCTGGGACAAACACGAAATCAAAGAAAATCCAGCATCGACAATTGAAATAAATTCATATTTAATACTTGGAAATTTTTCCAGAGAAAATTTCTCACGCCTTGCATTCATAATATTCAAATTTTAATTGCTTAATAGGCGTATAACCAACATAGTGAAAAAGTACCCAAGCCGGTACTCGAACGCGGGTCATCAATTTAGCGCACTGACGTTCTACCAACTGAACCACTTGGGAACGATACTCAGCCTGGAACTTTTTCACCGTAAGAAGTTGGCAAGGCTACAAAAGCAGCACAAGATGGAATAATTTTTTTCCGTGAGCCGCCAACCCTGGGGAAAACACGAAATCAAAGAAAATCCAGCATCGACAATTGAAATAAATTCATAGGGTCATGCCATGCTAAATCAGCAAATCAGCTGTGGCTGACATGTCATAGATTTTTAATGAAAATCAGCATATAAGTAGATCATATTTATTTATGAGTAAATGTAAAATAATAGATTTCAGGATTGTTTATTTAAGTATTAAAACTTCCATTAAAAGTTGATATAAGATCGTGGTTTTGTCTACATGCTTGAAATTTCAATTTCCATTATTAGCCGTAGGAGTGGAAAGACTTTATCAAAAATTATTTGTAATTAGGAATGAATAATAAGTAGCAGATTGGAGTGATTTAGTAACTGCCTTTCATTCCGTAATGAGAAAAAAAAATAAATAATGAAAAATTTTGAGAGGAAAATGCAATATTTCTATTACTTATTTATACATGAAGGAAAGGTCTTAAGATTTTAAAATTGTTTGACGTTATAGATAAAAGTATATATTTTAAATATAGAAAATTTCATTCTTGCCTTTTCATTCCTTAATGAAAAAAAAATAAATAATGAAAAATTGTGAGAGGAAAATGCAATATTTCTTTTGCTTGTTTAAACATGAAGGAAAGGTCTTAAGATTTTAAAATTATTTGACGTTATAGATAAAAGTGTATATTTTAAATACAGTTTAAAAAATGTTTAAATAATGTTTTATTTTAAATAATGTTTTAAATACAGCTTTCATTCTTGCCTTCAGTTTATTTTTCCTCAACAATATTTTAAATTAGAAAAAAAATATATTGATTTAAACGGCGCAGTGGTTATATAGTAATCAAATTTCCGTATAGATGGCAGCACTACATTTTTTTTTTTTTTTGCAAGATGGCAGAGAAAGCGCTTAAATTTGAAGAGAAATAGCCCATAGATCGTATAAAATATTATCTTTTTGAAGTCATTTCTGCTATATTAGGAATCAAAAGGCAATCTTGAATTTTTTTCAGCATATCATGGGCTTTTTGAACTTTATGCTGAAGCAATATTGTTAATGTCACGTTTTTCCTTCATTTTATTTTTTAAATATACATAAGAGGAAAAATTGTGATTTTGTGATTTTTTTTAAAGTTTCTAAGCTATTTTGAAGATGAAGAAAATAAATGGCAACTTCCAGATTTGAGAAATTTGGTTTTCATGTGTAACATTACATCATACATCAATTTCACATATGTTTTTTAAATTCCTTTAATTTTTATAACGCTTTTAATTTTCTCAAAATTTTCAATTTTTCAATTTTTACAACCAATTTAAGGCTAACCATAGTGTTACGAAATTATTATTACTAAATAAATATGATAATAACTGTCCACGGATTACAACATTGTGAAAAAATTTCATTTACGTTAAATAGATTTCAAGATATGGAACTTTAAACTTGCAACTTTGAACGATACCATACAAGCCATTCTATGTCACAAGTTTTTTAAATGTCCAGAACTGCCAAAATATTTTATTTTTTGTCAAGATATTTTGAATAGCTCTATTTAAATATAAATTGAATCTGTGTACCAAATTTGATTAAAATCGGTTACTATGTGGCCACGACTTTTTTTCGACGACAACGACAGCAGAATGAATTTTTTTAATTTCTAAAGAAGCTGCAGTATAACCTCGTTTTAGCTGTTTGGACCAATTATTATTTACATAGTTGCCAACCTCCCGATTTTTTTCATACCAGTATTTTTATGTAAAAACATTTGTTTTACATAATCGTACAATTTCTTCAATTTAATAAAGCGAATTGTTTTGTAAGATTTTACTGGTATTCAAAAAATCGGGAGGTTGGCAACTAGGTATTAATTAAAAAAAGACAGTAGTTTTTGTTAATTTGATCTAGAGAAAGTTACTGGCTGTCCTATAAACAGGAAAGCTAGAAAACGCAAATTTTGAAATTTTTCTTTAAGTTGCATTTGTCAATGCGGTTTATAAAATACATCAAGTTCAGATTTGAGCACATGTCGCTAGAGCGCAGACAAAGGCGGCAACTCAAATTTAGAGAGTATTTCATTGTTTTAATTGTGAAAATATGACAAATTTTTAATACCTAATACATAAACACTTCTTATCATAAAGATAGAAAACCTTTACCTTAGAAAATAATGATTGGAATTAAGTAATTATCGATTAGTATGAAGAATAAAAAATCTTTGGTCACTTTGCATTCACTTAAAACTACAGTGTGTTCGACTCATCATTCCATTTGCAGTATGATTTTATTTTTATAGGCATCAATCATAAGCACGGCATTTTATCTAAGATTTAATTACAATAAATCTCCAATGAATTCTCGTTAATCATATGAAAATAAGAAGTAAGGTCTACGGTGTAAGATTCCAGATCGTAAAATAGTTATATAAGTAAAATAATTTTGTTTTCTTACAAAAAACATTTTTGAAAAATCTAACATAAAAGTATATTTTATGTACATTTCGGATTTATAATAATACATGATAACAAGTCATATAAAAAAAAAATTAAAGTCAATTCCTACATAGGACAAAAATAATTTTTTTTTCAGTGATCTACACGCTTCGCCACTGAAGGTATTTATTCCTAAATTTATATCCTGCAAAATATCTTATATATGAGAAATTTATTTTCGAATACGGGAGAATTTCCTTCCGTCCCAGGAGAAGCTCGATTCTCGCACCTTGTGGTTACGAGCTCAGAGCTTAACCGACTGCGCTATCAAGACCTTGTGAGTGAGTACTTTTAAATGGAACTAATGTCTGAAAGAAGTCGGCTGAGTATTAATATTTTTTCTCCCATATAAAACTAAAGTTAATTGATTTAATTTAATTAAGGAATTAATATTTGAAAAAACTATTAGCATCAAGTGTCATCCACTACAAGTTTAAAAAAATGTATTTGAACTTGAGTGGATGAATAAAAAGTATTTTATTAACGATTGAAAATTTGAACAAGATTTATAAATATATATAGGGAGGGTGTGAACTAATAGTAGGAATTGAAAAAAAAAGTGCTTAGTGGTTTAAAAAATGTTTACATATTTTCTCGATTAGATCAGCATTTTTAGTCCTTTCTGAAAATGTACTACAGGACTATGGGAGAGCTCGTAGGGAATATACATCAAGATGACATTTTGACCCCGCCTCTACCATTCACAAGGAAACTCAAATGCGGGAAATGAACGTCTTCATTTTCAGAAATTTTTCATTTGAAGGTTCAATATTTAATGGCAGTAATTTTTCGTCTTGTCCGTCTTTAAAGAGTTAAAAACGCATACCACATCAGAAAACACACTTCCAACAATTTATCCCCTGTAAATAAACGATAAATGCACAATCTATTCTGCAGTATCTTGTAGGGCATCTGTGTAAAGTGTATCAATTTCACCATGTTTAAAGTAGTGTAACGTCATTAAAATATATTGCAAACGATTTTCCCCATAACGGAATTCTTTTGGATGTCCCTGAAAACAAATTGTAAATGCTACACACTGCATTCTCAATACTGAACATGCCATAGTAGATCTACGCGCGTTAGAACACGGACGGACAGGCAGACAAACCAAGTGATTAACACTTTTTCAACTATGTTGCAAACTGTTTATAAGCATCTATTTTATCTCAATGACAGTCGGACATGCAGAACACTTGCAATTTGTCCTTGCCTTTCATCAGCTACTCTTACATTGCTGGACTTTTTTATTGAAAATCTATTTTCAAACAATGTTCCTCTTTGTTCTTTTTGCGTGTGTGTGTGTAAGTAATAAAAATTTTAATTTTCGAAATATCCTCCTGAAACAACATTTCAAATGCATTGAGAAAATGAACAAAAGAAAAATGAATCATTTATCCATTTTTTTTCTACATCAGATTCCTAGCCACAAAACAATCGGAATCCAATCTATAAGGAAAGGACAGCTGACGTCACTGTTGGTCAAGCTTCACCGCCCCCTGAATACTAGGCCTGAGCGATGACACAAAGATGGTGGCGGTCGTGGGCCGATTTTGTAAAACCTTTGTACGGTCCCCTAATTTTACACCCCAGTATTTTACAAAAGTTATCTTTGACATATGGAATCTCAGGCATAGAATAAGCGTTACCTCTGGGGGTGCCAATCCAGGTGCAGGTCTCTCATCTGGAATTGGTTCAAAATTAAGTGACCAACTCTTCCGGACGGGACTTGTGAGTGCTTAAGACATTTGGTAGGTTTCCCCATCCAGCTGACTCATGAATCTCAGGCAAATAAGGCGGAGAAAACTTTTAGAAATTATTGGTATTGAATTTCAAGGGACCGTACAATTGGCCTGCGTTGCCATGTCGATTCCTGCAATGATTTCTACGCCAAAAATTCAGTGGTAGATTGGTTGAGTTTGTTTGTAAACATGCCATTTCCTTATAGAATTATACGAGATGAGATAGTATCAAGTGACACCAGGGATTTCCTTCATCTTTGAAAATGAACCGTTAAATAAGGTGAAAAAGATATGTAGTAAAAAGTTTAGGAAACATATATCACATTTGAAAATTCAGTTTTAGCAATTACCTTCCATAGTCAAAAAGGTAGTCGAAATATTCTATATAGCCCTGTATAATAAAATGATGTTTATATGATCTATAGATTTGGTACATATTACATAGCATTATTGAATTTAGTTCAGTTAGAAAATTTCCATTTAGCAATTTTCGGCAATCAATCGAAATACACTCAATCATTTTTGTACAGCCCTGTATATTATTTAAAGGCTTTTGTACACGCCACATATCAAGCTACTAATTAATTCAGGTAAAAAACGCATAAGGCACCTTTAAACTCACTTCAGTAATTACCAACCATGACAATGTATCTTGTTCTTTGCGTAGCCCTGTATCTAAATGTACTTATATTCCACAAAATTTTATTAGTCTACTAAATATAGTTCAGCAGGAAAATGCGTAACACAATTAAAAATACCCTTAAGCAATTCTCAGGGACCCATAGTTAGTAATACTTACGAATTCCCTTGTGTAGTCCTGTAAATGATCAACCGAATTTATACACCCCACGTTCTATGAAAAAATTTAGTTAAATTTAAGAACGCAAACCAAAGTTCAAAACGAACTTATCACACATACACTGTAAATATCGCACTGAGACTGTAACCAAATTATTTTGTGTGTCCCTGTAAATAAATTATTAACGCAATGCACATCACACTTTTCAGTGAGCAATTTATAGTACACCTCAGTAATGCATATAAATTTCATTATGTTTGAAATAGTGAAACATCATTAAATTACGCTGAAAACGATTTTTCTCATAGAACATTGTGTAGCAGAATTCTTTTATGTGACCCAGTTAATGAATAATAAATGCTTTGCACCCCATATTTTACAAAAAGCATGTTTTGGTGCGCTTCATAGTTGTATACCAATTACATCATGTTTCAAATGGCGTAACATCATCAAAACGCACTTGAAAAGATTTTTTTCTAATAACTGTAATGTAATGGAATACTTTTGACTGTCCCTGTAAATAAACTACAAATGCTATACACTTAATTTTCAATGAGGATCGTACTATACAGGGCTCGTACTTTTTTACCACAATTTTTTTTATAGAATTTTTCTAATTAATATTTAAATAGCAAGAATTTGTAATACTTTTCTGCATTTTAATAAGGCGAAAATCCTATAAAAAATTGTGGTAAAAGCGTACGAACACTGCTATAGTAAACGTCAATAACAGAAAAATTTCAGGGCAATCCTAGTATATTTACCAGAGGACCGACGGAAGTCTTCAACATTTTTCAGTGAAGTTGGAAAGTGTTAAAAATACTACCATATGAAGTAAGATTTTTTTTTTAAATTTAATCAATGGACTATTTAATTTTAAAAAAAGTAACTGTCGCTATCAGATTACATGAAAAGTAATAGTACTTTAATAATAAGTACTTTACCAGAGGGCCCGTGCGAAGATTTCGCACTGATATCTAATATTTTTTAGGTACTTCTTTCTCTATTATCCCGTCGACCACTTTTCATAACAAAAAACTACCGCCAAACTGTAAGATTAAACGCCAAAAATGCAGTCCCATTTAATTGATGTCAGAATCATGCGTGCTTGTTACGTCATCTAGTGGTTTTACATTCGACATTTGCGTGTATTTTTCATTATGTTTTACAGATTTAGTAGTTATTTTATTAATTAAAATAACAATTGTGTCCTTAAATTCTTATATTTTATTTATTTTTTTATATTCCAATGGCAACGTTCTCCCGTTTATTTGGCGATAGTTTTTTGTTATGAAAAGTGGACGACGGGATAATAGAGAAGTATCATTTTTTATCAATATGTAATATTTATTAGATGCAGGTTTAAACTTCTAAAGAAAAAGCAAGGATAAAAATATCTGCTAACAACATTTAGTTGTTAGTCAAGCCAGAATATCATCTAATTTATTCCATCAAAGTTAGACTAAAAACTGATCCAAGATTGCTAAAGGCACGCGCGAGAAAAAAAATTAACAATCGTATTTTGACTGCATTAGCGGATGACGTCATCCGCTTCGGGAAAACCATGGGACTTAGAAATATAAATCTAAACATTTCAATTTCAATTTCGCTTTTTAATCATAAGTATAAAATAAACCGGTGCGGTGTTTTTTATAATAATTGCTATGAGCATCCTATAATGTGGTATTTTATTTTTTTGGCAACAATAATTTCAGGAAAACCTTTCATTTCTTTCATGAAAACAATGCCGATTTAATTTTTTTAATTTCAGCAAACTTTAATCAAAAACATGTTTTAACGAATTGTTAAGTGGGCTATGTCAGAAGCCTGTTCTAAAACCTTTCATATGGTATCTCATTCGTTGTTCTGCGTTTCATATTTTCTGAGTAAAAGGGATGTTGACAGGAGAAATAATATATAAGGATAATAATCTTTTATTTTATTTTTATTTGTTTATTATTATTATTATTATTATTTTGATATGTATTCCGTCACGGTTTACGCGCTAAGTGTTGATGTTCTTTTGCAACAGGTAGAAAAATTAGTTGCGGGATTTGAAATTGCGGTTCATTTTCATTTTTCGAAAATAATAGTAAGGACGAAACGGACTACAACCAAACAGACAATGGCAAAACTCAACTTTCTTATACTCTGCAATATTAACGGCTTTGGGAGGACCACAATAGCCGTTTTTCAAGATTAAACTTACAGAGAAAAACTGTGCATGTTTGCAAACGTTGTGTAGTATTTATATATAAAAGTGTGTTGAAAACTTTATGGTGTCAATTTTAAATTAAAATGTTTGTGATTATACAGTAAGTATATGTAATTCTTAAAGTGGGTGTTTACGAACATATTGGGGAACGATTTTGATGTTAAATTTAAAAAAAAAAAAAAAAAAAAAAAACGAGAAACAACAGGGGAAAAAAATCTGGCAACATGTAATAACTGTGAAATATTGGCTGCTATGAAAATATATCGTCTGCTACTGAAATGGCACGCGAAAGAAGCGAGTGGCACGAAGGTTATATATATATTTGCTCTTTCGGAAGAGAATTATTCATATGATTAGAAATAATTTAGCAGAATAAGGGGAAATAAATTTTCTCAATTGATGAAGAGTGGATTCACCTAAATGACTGTAATAAAAACAGGTTGATTTATTACCGGAGAAGAGGCCAAAAAGACTTAAAACTTTGGTTCAAATACTGCAAAGAAAGTTTCTCTAAATGATTTATAATGATTGCTGGAATATCTTACAACGGAAAATTAAAGATTAGAAAAGTTGATTTAAATGTCAAAAATAACTCTACTTATTATCAAAACAATGTTCTAATTCCTATTTTTAAAGAAGAAATTCCAAAACTTTATCCTACGGACGTTAAAAGTGTTGAGTTCCACCAGGATAAAGGGAACAGCCATACATCCAAAAGTTCAGTCGCATTTCTCGAAAAATTGACAAGAGTAATTGGAATCAAGTGTATACCGTTTATTGATATTCCAACCAAGTCCCCAGATGTTTCACCAATGGATTACTGTGTCTTTGGACTTTTAAAACAAGCTCTTGAGAAAGGAGTAGACTCTGGAAATGTGTGGTGGAGGAATGGAACAAAATTTCACTTCCAGTTTTACAAAATGCCCTACTATCTTGGAAATCCCGCTGCAAGACAAGGCTTCCACTGTCGACTATTTTTTAATTCTATCTCGCACCACTTTCTCAAAAAAAAAAAAAAAAAAAATCACATACATTTAGACAACATGTGCAAGAGAAATATGCAAAAAATTATATATTTTTTAAATAGTGGTGGGAATAGAATATAACAAGTGGGTAAGTGTGATCAAAGATCGCTCAAAGGGTTTCGTTTAATATTCCTTTCAAAACACTTTATCCTTTCTTTAATAAATTCAAGCAAATTTCATTTAGCAACAACAAAAAAAAAAGTCATGTTTTTTTATAAAGTAAAAATTTACCGGTCTATTTTTTCGTTTTTTTTTTTTTTTTTTGAATATCTAAACCAGCCAGATAGCGGACCAAGCCCGCTATTATATTCTGTCATAATAACATCCTTCATACGGACTAAATGCAATATTTAAAAAAATAATTTCAAAATTAAACAAATTGCATAGCTTCAAAATGTTAAAATAGGCGAATATTTCCATAATCGGATTTTTATCACAATTCAATATGTTTCTCAAACTCATATATTTTCCATTCTCTATTATTTATATTGATACTAGCTTTGTATTATTCTCAAATATATGAAAAATCAGTTAAACTTCCCATATGACGTCAGATTTTCTTTTTAATTCTCTAATGACGTGTAATTAATCTGCTTTGTTTACTTACTCATACTCATACTCCTTGTATTATTGAGAAATCTTAGACATTTTCCGTTTTATTACGACTATGACGTCAATCAATTTTATTTCATTTTAATCTTTTTTTCAATTGGTGAAACTTTTTATTTCCTTTTCCTTTTTCACGTGGAAATCGTCTGATAGAAAATGAATTATTGCGGAAAGATTTTCATCGTGGACTTTAAATTTTTGGCATCAGCTTAATGAAAAATGTTTAAATTTAAAAGGAAAAGGCTGTTAGAATTTTGGTTTTTTATCTCTATTTATTAAAATAATACGAATTTTTCAAATTTTAATATTTTGAGCTCTTCACAGCTGATATTCTGATTTATACACAAAGTTTCAACTCTGTAAGTTACTTACTTTTTGAGAATGGCTCTGTGATGGACAGACAACGGAGCGGGAGTAATAGGGTTTCGTGAGATGAACGAAACCCTAAAAAAGTGGCAGTCCTGTAATATGATAGTCCACAACAAGGGCTACCAGGATGAACATATTAAAAATAATAAATGTTTTAATTTATGTATTTTATTTTGTTGACAAAATCGTTCCCAATATGTGTATGTGTAAACACTTTCTGTAGTTTGATCAGTATTCATAGGCGTAAATTAAAAAAAAAATTTGGTGAGGCTCATTTCTATGTATACAACATTTTCCCGCACAAATACGTGTATGTGAGCGTAAAAAAGATCGATTACCAAATTAATGTTTTTTTTTAACCCCCTTTTAAAGAAATTTAACCGAATCGTATACTAATAAATAAATCAAGTAATAAATAAGTTAAATAAAAAGTTAAAACAGTGCAAAAATTGGAATGTACAGACTTGTTACAGTATGCAGATCCTATATACTCTATATACTCGTTTTTCGCAGATAATTTATAATAAAATCCCAACGAAAGTTAATTTTGATACGGGTGTCTTTTTCGGAATGTAGATTTTTTTTTCTATTTTCGTTATTTATATCAAAAGTTCAAACTTTTAGCATTAGATTTTTATTTTAAATTATTACATAAACAGGAAAAGTTTCCCTTATGTATTTTATAAGTATTAGTTTTAAAAAAAAAACTAAAGAAAAAAGAAAATAAAGAAAAATGGCAAAATTCTAAAAAAAAATTATTGAAAAAAGATCGAAAAATGGCCTATTAAAAATTCCATAAAATATTAGAAAGTGAAAAAACCTAAAAACTTGTTTTTTTTTTTTTTTTAGGAAACTAGGGGCTCCTACAAGAAGGGTCCTAGAAACCTCCTACAAGCTGCGCTCGCTACGTTCTGACACCGCAAACTTTTTCTGAATTCGAACACTCTGATTTGATCAACTCAAAAAAAGTTACAGAATATTGAATTATAATTAAATGATCAGTGGCGATCTGTTGTAATCGAGTTTTCATTCATTTTCCTTTGACTGAGGAATTTTAAGGTCGAATCAACTGCTGTCCAAACAGCTAACAACTGTTTTTGTGATTGATTAAATAAGATAAATTAAACATTTAAAAATGAACTTGTGTAAAATGGTTAAGTAAACAATATCGCTGCTTCGGGGAATTTTATAACGATGCTATAGAAAATTAGGTACCATTATCCCATTGACTTCTTTCTATAAAAGAAACGAACTGTCGCCAAAATATAGGATTTGACGCAAAAAGGGCATGACAGTGGCGTCGGATTCAATTGACATCAGATGCGTTTACACGTGTTAGTTATGTCATCCAGTGATTTTTAATTCAACGTTTATCTATATTTTTAATGATATTTTAACAATTTATTAGTAGTTATTTCGTTAATTTAAACGTAATTATTAAACGTAAAAATTTAATTAATAGTTTTTAATTGAAGGGGAATGTTATTTACGCTGTTTTAAAATTTGCAATAATAGGTAAAAGATTTTGTCTAAAAAAATTAATCTCTCATGTAAATATATTTTTTAATTTAAACTGTTTGGAACTATTGTTATTTGAGGATTTTAAATATGACGCAAGTTTCCCCATTTAATGCTTTGAACGCGTAATAATACAATTATTTCACTTTTTAATATTCACGCGCAAGTATATTTTTTATTACGTAATTTTCTACATTTACTGCGTTTAAAACGTGATCATTTAATTATTATTTTAAATTTTTATTTCTGCTTTTAATAGTCATGTGTAAATACATTTTTTTAATTGAAAAGGAATAGCATTATGTGCCCTATTTTACAAATTAGCAACAATTCAAATACTGAACTTTTTGAAATATGAAATAAATCTCCAATCAAAATAATGAAAATTTGAATAAAAAATTGAAATAAAGCATAAAAGAATTAGTCAAATTGCAAAAATAATTACACTTTACACCCGCAAGCTTATCAACTATATCCTCTTAAATTAAGGTTAAATTTCTATGCATAGTTTTCGTTCCTATAAAAACTTTTTTAAGAGAACTATTTTGACCGATTTTAATATTAAATATCTCTTTAAATATTTCTTCGATTTAAAAACTGTCTGCTTCAGCGTGTTTATCGAACATATCTCTGTAAAACTATCAATTTTCATATTTTTATTTGCAAAAGTTTTCTGAATATTAGATAAGAAAAACCTCAAGGCACAAAAATACATTGACAGCGGCTTCGACGGCTACTTTTCTTTTATATAGAGAGGTGAAAAAATACCCCTCGGGGGCTCTAGCCCCACGAGCCCACACAACTCTACGCCTATGTCGGTATTACCAATTTAGCGAAAACTCTCTACTACTTACCATTATTTCCAAATAGTAGTCTTCGCTTTCTTCCGTCGAAAATCAGGATATGGGTTTCATTCAAAAGGACGATTATTAGTATAAATATAGCTACTCCAAAAACTGCTGATTTGGCAATACTGTATTTGATTAATAGCGATGATTTTTTTTTTTTTTTTTTTTTTTTTTTTGTGACGGTGATACCTTAACCGTTTGAGTGCTATGAAGCGCGATAGCGCCGTAATGTATCTGCGGTTCAAACAAATTTTGTTTCAACCCAGAAATTTTATTCAATAATTGAAATCATTTAATTTTTATTCAACAGTTGAAGTATTTGCAGCGATCTAGTAAAGTTACAAATATTTTATAAAATAAAATTTCTGGGTTAAAACACAATTGTTTGTTCCGCGGATTATAGGCCGAATTTTCATCACTCAAACGGTTAAATTCATTCAGTTAAAATAAATTATTCACACGTATCATAGAATTACCAAAGGCAATTACTTTTCCTTCTTCCATGACACGAATTCGTGTCTTTCGCAGATAAAACTTTCAACGTTTCGAATAACATAACCAAAATGTATCTCATTTTATTTAAAATTTCGTATGTGAGGGGTGGGGGGATATAATAATTTTCATATTAAGATATGCATTTCATTCTAACTAAATAAATTAATCAATAGTCATTATCATTATTAATACTAGGACATCCAACCCGGGATATAGAATATAGGTGAAAACCATTTATTTTTTTTATTGAAAACTCTAACAGATTTTTTACAGTTAAATTTTTTTTAGGTTGCGACCTAACAACACCAAAGAGCATTTTTATATGAAATGCGTCATATTCAAATAGAATTTTGAAATTTATTAAAAGCTGTAATTTCGTATTATCCTCGTGCCAGAAATTAATAACCGAAGAAAACGCTAAAAAATTTCGTTATCTACAGTAGTTTTTTTTAATTCTGATAATTTCAGCGGTTTAAAGCGCTTATTTCGATTACATGTCTGTTAATTTTTTTTTTTTATTTAGACTATTTTATTTATTGCTTAATAAAGTTTTAATTTCGTTATGGAATATTAGCTGGAAACATAAACTTTTCATATTGTTTAAAGTGCAAACGGAATAATATTTTGCAATCGTCTGCAAGCGATAGCGATCCATTTAAAAATAAAAAAATCATGCTTGAAATTTAATTTAAATGCTATAATAAATGAGTAAATTGCGATACAGTTTTCAAACAAATTGAATTTAGTAGGACAAAGTAGATTTGCACAAAGTAGATTTTTTTCCCCTATATAACGGTGTAAAAATTGAAAATATGCGATGTTTAGAAATTAAAAAATGTGCAGAAAGAAAAATTGCAAAATCCAAATTTCATCGTCAACTGTTGCCATTAGCAAAATGACGTTAGCGTTACACACGGATAAGTTTGTCCTTTATAATATACAGGGTTCGCACGCTCTTAAGCCCCGCCCCATTTTGTAAGGACTCTGCCACCAGTATAATTGAAAGATAATTTTCTTGCTAATGGTATTTAAGATTCATTAGGTAGACGATAGTTTTATGCGATTACTGGTGGAATAGTCCTTACAAAATGGGGCGTGGCTTAAAAGCGTGCGAACCCCGAGATAAAGAAATTGGATAGAAGTTTCACTAATGTGCATGTTTGCAAATACATAGTATCAGATGACATTAAGAATAGTATTAGTAACAAATTTGTGCGCGGAAATACTTTAGTATTTTTGTGTGGTTATTTCTTTGATTTAGAACTGGAAATGTCATTTAAGTGTACTGAAATATATTTTCAAGGAAATTTTAATTATTCAAGTAATATTTTACTGGAATAGCTCATCTATAACATGATGAAAAACATTTTCATGTTAATTCATGTTAATTCTCTTATTTCACATTCTTTTCTAAACGTTTAACTATAACTGAAAACATAAATAATTGCCGTATATTAATCCTTTTTTAAAATTTAAAGTAAATATTCTGAAATTTTAAAATAATAAGCTTAAAGTAATCTTAAAATCCCCCACGCTGTTTTTAATGTAAAAGATGTATCGTACAGAACATAAAATTGCTAAATTTTTATGAATGAAAATCAGATGTTTTAAATAAAAACATAACTTCGAAACTAAGTCATTAAAATTTTTAAGACTAATAAAAAACAAAGCTGTTAAAGATTTTAAATTGAATTACTAGCAATCAAATCTTAGATAGATGGGAGAAGGAGGAGCTTCTGTGAGTAGGAGGGATTTTGAAAAACGTAGCATTATTTCCATGCATAATTCCATGCCTGTTTACCTCTGTTGATCAAGCTTCTTTTTCTCTTTCATAAAACTTGATAGTTTCATTTATATTTCACGGCAAACCCTGAATCGAATTCAACATTACTTTCCAAACTTAAGAAACATTACAAAAACTTTATAAACACAATGTAAACACATTGCGCCTTCTCGACTGCTGGTGTTTCATCTGAGAAAGGCTAATGTTTAGCCGAAAGCTCATGTATCTTAACATCTAATAGTTTTAATGTTTTAAAACTGTGATTTGATTTATTGCACCTCGGTAGTAACGAAAATTATCAATGTGTTTACATTGTGTTTATAAAGATTTGTTAAGGTTAATTTTGACGTTCGTGTTATATAGATTTTTCTATATATTTTTATTACAAAAACTTTGTACTTTACCGGGCTGCTTTTATCTAAGGAACTCAAACGAAACGTCAAGAGTGGCTGCTATTATTTGAAAATTGGAAATTAGTGTGTTTTTTAATATTTAATATCTTTTCAATAATCATATTCAAATTCGGAAAAAATCACAATTCGCGGTCTAATGGTACCTCTCACATGTCTCTGCGATAATTTGGTTTTAAGACAACACAGAGTGTTTTTTTTTGTTTTTGTTTTTTTTTTTGTTTTCCCAAGACTATAAAATAGATTACAATATTCAACTGACAGTAAATCTTACAATTTTTTTTGCGGAGTTCTGTATATAAGCTATAGAATTTATACACAAATCGTAATGTAGTAAAATTTTGTTAAGCTTAAAAAGACATACCGCATCAGAAAACGAACTTCTAACGATTGTCGTTCATAGTCAGTACTGAAACCGAATTCTTTTTTGTGTCCTTGTAAATGAACAAATAAATGCTATTCACCCCATCTTCTATAGTAAGTATCTTGTAGCAATGCACATAAGTTTCATTTTGTTTGAATAGTACAACATCTTTAAACTATACTGCAAACAATTCCCCCCCCCCATAGGCCATAATGTAACTGAATTCTTTTGTGTAGCGCCGAAAACGAACCCCTGTAAATGTGTCAGAAAATTTCGCGTCATTGAGCGGAGAAAAATATTTTTTGAGACCCGTCTAATAAAGACATTTTTTCTATAGTCATAGTAGTTGTAAATGCTACGTATTATATTTTCAAAAGGGAATGTCATATGGTAAATATAATCATATACCAAGCTCACGGTAATCTAAGTACATTTAAGCGAGTTAGAGCTCTGATAGACACAGATACACGGCCAGACAAAGCGAAGTCATAGACAATTTTCAATTACCTGGTGTTACAAGTGTTAATTAAAGTTTTGAACTTACGCTATTTGAGCCAACTTTAACTTTAGTAGACGAAAAGGAGAGAGCTAAAATATGTATTGAGGTTTGAGCTTACTTATAGTATTAGTTGGGAGGCATCCGAAAGAATACTGTGGTTATCAAAATGCTTTCCTTATTTGAGCTTTAATACAATACTAGCTGGCTTCGCCCGCCAGCGGGCCCCTAATTTACATCGGTGCCTCGAATTGTAGAAAATCTCGAATCTTGTAAAACCTCGAACCGGACGAACCTCCGACCCGGGTCCCCGCTGCCTTCGGCACCGGATAATCCCTTAATTTGCACATTGAGTAGTATAAACCTCTAACCGAACGAACCTCCGACCCGGGTCCAATCTTTGTAAACGGATTTAGAGGATTTCGATTCTTTAATAAAGGTATCAAACCAGACATCCTGAAAATATGGTATCAAACAGTCATAGAACGCCAAATACTATATGCTTACGAAATTTGGTATCCAAACTTGAATACTGATGGCCGCAAATTACTACGTTCAACTCAGCGTTTGGCATTATTAAACTTAATACGGACCTATAGGACTATCTCTCACGAAGCTCTGTATCTTCTTACAGGAACTCCACCAATCCTAATAAAAATACAGAATGAATTTCAGTACTACCAACTGAAAATAGGAAATAGAAATTTGTTAATCAATAACACACAGCTAAACATTAACAATATAATGCAGAAAGAAAAATCGTATCGATTCCTCAATTACTACAGAGTCCAAAATATCAGAATTATAGAAGATAGAAAATCCATCCATCCAAAAGAATACGATGTGGAAGCCTACACAGATGGTTCTGTCATGCCAGGGGGTGTAGCCAGTGCTTTCACCATATATAAAGATGGAAATAATATACATGATGAAGCAATACGACATCATCCACTGAATAACATATATCAAGCAGAATTAATGGCAATTTATAAAGCAATAAAATGGTTCTCTACCTCCGACTACAATAAACTACTAATTATTACAGATAGTTACTCTTCTATGGAAGTATTAAAAGTTGCTTTTCCTAGAAACTACATTATCAAAAACATTTACAATCAATTACTTCAAATTCCTGATAAATCCATTATAATAACATGGACTAAATCTCATGTGGGTGATACTGGCAACGAAAGAGCTGATCTCCTAGCAAAGCAAGCCATCTTACAAGACCAATATCAATCAAGAAAAGATCTGTTGTTCCCCATTTCAATAGCAAAATTGTATTTTAAAAAGAAAACCATCTCTGACTGGCAAGCCATTTGGGACTCATGTAATAAGGGCAGAGATACCTATAAAATTATAAATAAAGTCGATCCAAATTATCTCTGCAAACAGCCAACACTGCCGTATTATCTGAGTAACCATGGCAGTTTCCCACAATACTTACATAAAATAAGAAAAAGAGCCTCACCTAGATGTCCATGCGATAAAGCAGAAGGAGATGCAGTTCACTACATATTCGGATGCTGCCCTCTTATGATCCATCACTTCCCTTTTGATAAGAACGAAACTCTCAGATATAACCTTCGTAATATCATTTTCAATCCTTCAAACTCTCAAAAGTTAAAAGAGAATTATAATATTCTCAATAAAAATTTCTCTTTCATTACGAAAGAATTTTTAAAAAAATTGACTGAACTGACCATTGACTTTCTGAACTAAAATACCATAAATTTAGGACATCATGAACTTATAGTACTTCGAAAATATTTTATATTTAACTTTCAATTTGCAAAAAATTGTTATTTTTTACCTTTTATACTTTATTATTGTTATGTAATTATATTCATTGTTTCAAATCTAATAAACAGGCGCCTCCTGCGGTGGGGGTTGGAACGGATGGGTGCTATCGGTGTCGGGTAGCGTTTATTTTTCCCCTCGTGGACTTATTGTTCCTATACCTCACGGGTGGCTGTCCACGAGTGGGTGATTTCGGTCCCCGCTGCCTTCGGCACCGTATACCGGTCGTGCTGCGCACGCACCGGATAATCCCTTAAATTGCACATAGAATAGTATAAACCTCTAACTGAACGAACCTCCGGCTCGGGTCCCCGCTGCCTGCGGCACCGTATAGCAGTCGTTCCGACCCTGGTCCCCGCTGCCTTCGGCACCGTATGACGGTCGTGCTACGCATGCACCGGATAATCCCTTAAATTGCACATGGAATAGTATAAACCTCTAACTGAACGAACCTGCGGCTCGGGTCCCCGCTGCCTGCGGCACCGTATAGCAGTCGTGCTGCGCACGCGCTGCAGTATACGTTAGTTCCACCTTCCGCCACCAGGTGGCGCAATCTGTTTATATGATCATAACTGAAATCGTTAAGACTTTCGATGTCTAGTCGAATGAGCCATACCCGTCGTTTTCATGCCCGTAGAACCGAAGATAGGAAAGCGCCCCCTAGTGGTGAAAAAACGAAATAAAATCGGTAAGCTCTATCGATGTCGAGTCGAATTTATTTAGACTACCTGAGTTCTAGTTCAAAGACAGGGACCTGTAGAAAAACTTAAAACTTAAAAAAAAAAAAAATCGATAACGGGCGAAGCCCGCTTTTTCCTATCATAATATCTGGTTGCCACTCTAAAACAAAAACTTAAGATACTCGTTATGGCAGTTTTTAGACGCGGCCTACTTCTTAAAATCGTAATATCTAGCCGGCACTGTAAAAGAAATCTTTCTTTTGCTTTAATTATACAAATAACGATGATTAATTACACAATAAAATAATATATCGGCTCCTAATGAAGATATGAGAATAATTTTTAGATATTCTGAAAGCAGAATCCATTTTGAGTCGCCCTGTCAAAGTTTAGAATTAATGCGCCCCTTAGATTCGGAAATGCCCCCCCCCCTCTGAAAGAACGCAGTTGAAAGTCACGTGACTATTTTATCTCTTTCAGAAATGACTTATCCACAGACGATTCGTCTGCGTTGAATGTTGAAATAAAAAAGAAGCTGTCTCTCCGGAATAGAAATAAATTCATTTGCCGTGTCATTAATGAGTTTTAATTGATATCTTCAAAAATTACTGGTCGATTTTTACGAATTTTTTTTTGTTGAATTCGCGGTTTTTTTATACACGTGTTAGCAAATTTTCGCGAATGTAGAGTCATTATTTCCACTTGTTTCAAAAAGGAGTGGGGCGATTTGATCTCGTATCTGTCGACACTGCTTTCTTTACGGCAACCTTTTTTCACGTCTGGGGTCGATGTTGGATGTCTGGTCAGTTTTTGGCCGAAATAAAGAAAAGTTACGGTCCGAATTTCAAAAAATTTGACGTTTTGGAACGACAAAAATCGGCCGCGTGCGTACCCCGATTTTCGGATCGATACCTCCCGTACATTTTTTTTAATTCGATGATGCGTTAAAAAGCGGCGATTTGGATGTCTGCGATTATCAAAACGGAATTTTTTTTCGATTCTTTTTCCAGTTCGGTTTCGGTCGGTAATTAAAACACTTTCGCTCATTAATAACGCCCCGGGTCCGGGTCGGAGGCCCGACCCGATCGAAACTTGAGCGTCGCGCCTTTTTTGCGAATTTTTCGGTACGCGTCCGCCGTGGGTGCGTCGATTAGTCCAGGAGCCTTTGCGGGTACAAAGGTGGAGTGCACAGACAGACAGAAACACACACAGACGTTTACCGTTCTTAATATTAGGGACTAGCTGGCTTCGCCCGCCAGCGGGCCCCTAATTTACATCGGTGCCTCGAAACTTTTGTATTCTCCGGCTCGCATCCCCCTCGAACCGAACGAACCTCCGACCCGGGTCCCCGCTGCCTTCGGCACCGTACACCGGTCGTGCTACGCACGCACCGGATAATCCCATAATTTGCATAATCACTTAATTTGCACATCGAATAGTATAAACCTCTAACTGAACTAATCTCCGACCCTGGTCCCCGCTGCCTTCGGCACCGTATACCGGTCGTGCTACGCACGCACCGGATAATCCCTTAAATTGCACATAGAATACTATAAACCTGTCAGTGAACGAACCTCCGGCTCTGGACCCCGCTGCCTGCGGCACCGTATAGCAGTCGTTCCGACCCTGGTCCCCGCTGCCTTCGGCACCGTATACCGGTCGTGCTACGCACGCACCGGATAATCCCTTAAATTGCACATAGAATAGTATAAACCTGTCACTGGCTTCGCCCGCCAGCGGGCCCCTAATTTACATCGGTGCCTCGAATTGTAGAAAATCTCGAATCTTGTAAAACCTCAAACATGACGAACCGCCGACCCGGGTCCCCGCTGCCTTCGGCACCGTATACCGGTCGTGCTACGCACGCACCGGGTAATCCCTTAATTAGCACATTGAATTGTACAAACCTCTAACCGAACGAACCTCCGACCGTATACCGGTCGTGCTGCGCACGCACCGGATAATCCCTTAAATTGCACATAGAATAGTATAAACCTCTAACTGAACGAACCTCCGGCTCGGGTCCCCGCTGCCTGCGGCACCGTATAGCAGTCGTTCCGACCCTGGTCCCCGCTGCCTTCGGCACCGTATGACGGTCGTGCTACGCATGCACCGGATAATCCCTTAAATTGCACATGGAATAGTATAAACCTCTAACTGAACGAAAACCTGCGGCTCGGGTCCCCGCTGCCTGCGGCACCGTATAGCAGTCGTGCTGGGCACGCGCTGCAGTATACGTTAGTTCCACCTTCCGCCACCAGGTGGCGCAATCTGTTTATATGATCATAACTGAAATCGTTAAGACTTTCGATGTCGAGTCGAATGAGCCATACCCCGTCGTTTTCATGCCCGTAGAACCGAAGATAGGAAAGCGCCCCTAGTGGTGAAAAAACGAAATAAAATCGGTAAGCTGTATCGATGTCGAGTCGAATTTATTTAGACTACCTGAGTTCTAGTTCAAAGACAGGGACCTGTAGAAAAACTTAAAACTTAAAAAAAAAAAAAATCGATAACGGGCGAAGCCCGCTTTTCCCTATCATAATATCTGGATAGGGGGTCCTTATTACTTTAATTATGATGTTTGGAATCAGTTTGGTGGACATCCGTAACACAGTTTCTTAGTTATAGAAACGGACCACAGTTAAAAGAAAAAAGCGGGGGGGGGGGGGGGGTTTGGCGATGACACTGCTTTTCCTCAAACAACTTATGTAGACTACCTGTGTTCTAGTTCAAAGACAGTGAGCTGTAGAAAAACTTAAAACTAAAAAAAAAAAAAAAAAAAAAAAAAAAAATCGATAACGGGCGAAGCCCGCTTTTTCCTATCATAATATCTGGTTTCCACTCTAAAACAAAAACTTAAGATACTCGTTATGGCAGTTTTTAGACGCGGCCTACTTCTTAAAATCGTAATATCTAGCCGGCACTGTAATAGAAATCTTTCTTTTGCTTTAATTATACAAATAACGATGATTAATTATACAATAAAATAATATATCGGCTCCTAATGAAGATATGAGAATAATTTTTAGATATTCTGAAAGCAGAATCCATTTTGAGTCGCCCTGTCAAAGTTTGAAATTAATGCGCCCCTTAGATTCGGAAATGCCCCCCCCCCCCCCTCTGAAAAAACGCAGTTGACTATTTTATCTCTTTCAGAAATGACTTATCCGCAGACGATTCGTCTGCGTTGAATGTTGAAATAAAAAAGAAGCTGTCTCTCCGGAATAGAAATAAATTCATTTGCTGTGTCATTAATGAGTTTTAATTGATATCTTCAAAAATTACTGGTCGATTTTTACGAATTTTTTTTTGTTGAATTCGCGATTTTTTTATACACGTGTTAGCAAATTTTCGCGAATGTAGAGTCATTATTTCCACTTGTTTCAAAAAGGACTGGGGCGATTCGATCTCGTATCTGTCGACACTGCATTCTTTACGGCAACCTTTTTTCACGTCTGGGGTCGATGTTGGATGTCTGGTCAGTTTTTGGCCGAAATAAAGAAAAGTTACGGTCCGAATTTCAAAAAATTTGACGTTTTGGAACGACAAAAATCGGCCGCGTGCGTACCCCGATTTTCGGATCGATACCTCCGGTACATTTTTTTTAATTCGATGATGCGTTAAAAAGCGACGATTTGGATGTCTGCGATTATCAAAACGGAAATTTTTTTCGATTCTTTTTCCAGTTCGTTTTCGGTCGGTAATTAAAACACTTTCGCTCATTAATAACTCCCCGGGTCCGGGTCGGAGGCCCGACCCGATCGAAACTTGAGCGTCGCGCCTTTTTTGCGAATTTTTTGGTCCGCGTCCGCCGTCCGTGCGTCGCCTGGTCCCGGAGCCTTTGCGGGTACAAAGGTGGAGTGCACAGACAGACACACACACACACACACACACACACACACACACAGACGTTTACCGCGCTTAATATTAGTGACTAGCTGGCTTCGCCCGCCAGCGGGCCCCTAATTTACATCGGTGCCTCGAATTGTAGAAAATCTCGAATCTTGTAAAACCTCAAACCGGACGAACCGCCTACCCGGGTCCCCGCTGCCTTCGGCACCGTATACCGGTCGTGCTACGCACGCACCGGGTAATCCCTTAATTAGCACATTGAATTGTACAAACCTCTAACCGAACGAACCTCCGACCCTGGTCCCCGCTGCCTGCCTTGCCTGCGGATCGGATGATGCAGACGTGCTTTCCAGGAGCTCCCATGAAGGGCTAATTTTCTACAGGACCCAGGCGAGTGGCACCCCTAATTATGGTAAATATCTTTCCCTAAACTCTTTCTGAGTTGTTTGGTATAAACCGCGTCCAAATCGGTTAATTAGATCAAGAGTTATGTGCAAAATTCTAAAAGTCACTTTCTATGGCATTTTAACATTGGTTTTCAGCCTATAAGGCAGCCATGTTTTTTCACTCACTAGAGATTTTAATTGCTTAATTTCTCGGCTTCCCGTGCTCAGATGTGCTTAAAAATGAAATGTATCTTATTATTTTAATGAAATGATCCATTTACACTGTTTTTACATTGTTATAGGCCCTCAAAAGGGTATTTGAAAATTTGAAATTTTAACATGTATTGTATGGGATTTTAACATGTTGATTTTTATGTGAATTTTTAAAGTATACTTCCAGTCTCCAGATCTTTTTAAATTTTTTTTACCAGGGGGGAGGCATATTTATACTATGTACATAAAAATTTGTAAGTCATTTGGACATTTCTAACTATTTTTAAAATTTCATAGTTTGTTTTCTGGTTCTGAGTGCTGACGTGCACTGTGTGGATGATCGGCATGTCATTTTTAATTTGAATTTTTTTTCACATACTTCCCGTCCCCAGATCTTTTTAACGAGGGGGGGGAGGCATATAAATCCTCTGCTCCAAAAAAAAAAAAAAAAAAAAAAAAAAAAAAAAAAAATGCAAGTCAATTGGACAATTTTAAGTATTTTAGTAATTCAATGTTTGTTTTCTGGAGCACACTTGCTCCGGGTCTACAATGCTGGTAAGCTGTGCTATCATTTTGTCCTAGTTTTTTAATTAATATTAAAGTTCAGACTCGTTTAATTGGTCATTTGACTTTTAAAACTTAATTATAAAGGTCTGGAGATTGTTTTTGTTAGGTTTTTTCATTGTTTAAATACTTAAAAATGTATCCTAGTACAGGCTTCTGAGATTTACATTGCCGAGATTGGCCACTGTTTACTTTTTTGAAAATGCTTTTATTTAATAATTAATTACTTTAAATCTCATAAAACTATTCTCTTTCATTAAATAGACACAAGGTGTTCTCCGTCTCCTTTTTCAAAAAATTTTATGTTTATTTTTAGTGTTTTTGTGATATAATTTGTAAACTGTGCTATCGTAAATCTTAGGTATGTGTCATAATGCTATTCACCCATAGACTTTTTCATAACAAATGGAATTTTGTATTTTTCAATTGGAATTAGTAAAATTATTTAAGATTTGACGTTGAATTTTAATGTAGGATTAAATGCTGTACATAAAAAAGTCTTCATTTTTTAAATTGGTTGGATATGAAGTGTATTATAAATATTTAAAGTAAAAAATTCTTTATGAAATTCTGTGGTATCCAAGATGGATGCCTTTGCAGTATCATCACGCCATTTCTTTTTGGCTGCTACTTTCGGTTCATTTATAAAGTTCCGTAGTGTTGAGTTGTCACTCAGTATTCAATTGTAAATATCTCTAGTGATTAGCTCCAGACCTTAGTGTAGAGTTAGTTTGCCTTATGGTATTAGGGAGTTTAGTTATTAATATACAGCATTGTTTACAGACCCAAGGAGCATCTAAATAAAGTTAGGATTCTGGGTAAAAATATAGCCCAGTTTCAAAACAGAGATTGGTTTTCAAGGTGGAATTGTGGGAAAATATATATTAAAGGATACAAATAAACATTTGATCAATAAGAAATAATGAATTTTAAGTTCTAGGGTGGACATGGGGTCTAGATTACAGTAGTTACACATTGGTTAATTTGGTGTAGACCAATTGGGACTCATTATAAGGGATTATGGGATTTTAAGGTTTCTGTTAATATGTTAAGGTCTAGGTTCAGTATTTAGTAATAAATATACAATGTTATGGATTAATATATTTAATAACTGAAGTAACATGGAGTTTGATTAAGAGTATAAACATGGTTGTTATATATTACAAGGGTTCTTGAATAATATGTTTATTAAGGGGGCAATGAATATTTCTTGAAAGGAAAGGGAAAGAAAAAACTTTGTTTTTGTAAAACTTTTGGATAGCAAGGGGGTCTATGAGAAATACTCTTATCATCAAGAATGTAGTAATCATAATCTGATTTAACCCTCGGTTTGCCCACAGTATTTTAGGTTTAACATCGTTTTAATAGTATTTCTCTTTTTTACCTATTTTAAATTTGTGTTTTTTTTTTTTTTTCAATTTTCTCCCTTCCTATGGGAGATGGAGCTTAGATATTTTTCCAAGATTAGCTCTCCGGCGCCTTGGGAACTTTTTACGCTGCATCTTTTGGCATCATCGGTTTTTCTCTATCTCATATAGGGGACCGGCTATGGGGGCAGGGGGGGGCACTTTATTATTTTCATTAAACTTTTCACTGTTCTTAAGTAATAATAGAGTTTCTTTCTGCACATTCCTTCTAGTGACTCCCCCTTACACTGTCCCCGCCGGCAGCAGTTCCCTCCCCCTATTTTTATTTCCCTCTAACATTAACAGCTTTTTTACTTTAATTTCTGTTCTAGTGTTGTAATATTTCATTCTTCTAGTCATAATGTTTAGAATTAGTCCTACCAGCTGTTTATTAGCCATTTGGTTTTAAAGTTTTAACCCTTGTTGCACAGGTTGCCCATCACTGACTCATTCAATAGAAAACATAGCAAATAGAAATACAATGGGGGGCTTATGTGAGGTACTTTATCATTAAGAAATGTAGTACTCATAATCTGTTTTTATCCTTGGTTTGCTCGCAGTAACTTGGGTCTTACATCCAATTTTCAGCAATTTTTTTTTTTTTTTTTTTTTTTTTACCAACATCGAAATTCGGTTTTCTCCACTTTTCTCCCTTCCTATGGGAGATAGAGCATAGAATTTTTCCAATTTAGCTCCCCAGCGCCTAGGGAACTTTTTACGCTGCATCTTTTGGCATCATCGGTTTTTCTCTATCTCATATAGAGGACCGGCTTTGGGGGCAGGGAGGGGCACTTTATTATTTTCATTAAACTTTTCACTGTTCTTAAGTAAATAACAGAGTTTCTTTCTGCACATTCCTTCTAGTGACTCCCCCTTACACTGTCCCCGCCGGCAGCAGTTCCCTCCCCCCATTTTTATTTCCCTCTAACATTAACAGCTTTTTTACTTTAATTTCTGTCCTAGTGTTGTAATATATCATTCCTCTAGTCATAATGTTTAGAATTAGTCCTACCAGTTGTTTATTAGCCATTCGGTTTTATTAAAGTTTTAACCCTTGTGGCACCGGTAGCCCATCACTGAACTCATTCAATAGTAAACATATTGCAAAATAGTAATACCATATTTCGTAGGTTCGGTTGTAAGCACTACACTGATATTTTCACTTCCGGCTTAGGTGGGCGTGGTTTTTTTTTTTTTTTTTTTTTTTTTTGGGGGGGGGGGGGGTGTTATATAGCTCTATGTAGTTCAAGCGCAGCGAGGAGTATCTATAGCATAGGCCCACATAGGTAAGTTGTGACCCTGTGTGATTCTTTGGTCTGGAGCAATCATTTTTACTTTTAGTTTAGGGCATTTTGATAACTCTTCATAACAAATAATGTAAATAATTATATATAAAAAGTCCAACATTATAACAACAATAATACATCTCAATTTCTCAATTATTGTTATAAGGGTAATTCTTATTATACAGTTTTGCATATCATAGCAATTTGTTATTCATGTATAGAAGAAAAAAAATTTGTACAAACACCTATAGCATTGTCCTTCCTTATTATTGAATTATATATTGAATTATATTGAATTATATATTGAATTATATTGAATTATATTATTATTGAATATTATTTCTGGCATGAAAATTCCTGGTATGAGCACGGGGAGTTCTTTCCGGTTTGGACGTGGGGGTACCATTTTTCTTTGGCTTATTCTTTTGGCTTTTATTTTGATCTTTCTTCTACAAAATTTTCTTCAAAATTCAAAATTCTTCCTCATATGTGGGGTGCCCGTATTCCTGGTTCTAGATTGATTAGAGGCATAAGTAGTTAAAAGGGAAATAAAAATAGTTATAAGATAGTCATAGTTTTATAATCATAGAAAGAGGTATATTAATCAGTTTGCAAATAAAAGTTAGAATGGTGGATTCAGATAGACAACAATCCCATGCTGAGATAAAAATGAACTCATATGTCGACACCTCTCATACTTATGCATATGTTGACGTCGTCCCAATCAGTTCAATCTCTAGAACTGTAGACAAAAATCAGACTGAAAAGTTGACTTTCAATGATGCATTCACGAAGAATTTAAATCTTAGCGATATAGCACAACAATACTATATTCATATAAAGAAAAGCAAAAAAGGTGCTATCCAACCAATGGCATTTTTGGAATGGTTTATAGTAAAACTAGAAAAATATACAAGCTATATAAGCTACTACACCAACTCAAAAGGAATCAAAAACAAACTCTCATGCCTAGAAATAGACCTAAAATCAATTTCAAAACATTATGCCACAGAGGACGACCATCTGTCAAAAGGTATAGTCAACATGATAATCGATGAAATTACCGACAAAGGAGAATTTCAAGAATATGACAGCCAAGAGGCAAGTTGTTCACAAGATGTTATCGATCTAATTACGCAGTTGACAAGGGGTGTAAGAAAACGCACTAAAGGAACATCTGCAATAGTCCACCTATACTTAGACGAATTAAAAAGACGACTTAAACTAATACAGACAGATTTCACCAATATCTATATACTAAAGGCACCATCCTCAGAGATATCCCCAAAAATGGCATTAAATATAGCTGAATTACAAAATGCTTCTTACAGTCTAACACATATTGAAGATGAAAAACTGATACACAGTGGAAAATCCATACAAGATAAAGACAAAGGAAATGAAGGTGGTGATAAAAGTGTTTTAAGTAAGGAAGACTGTGGAAAAGAAATGATTCAGGAAGAGTTGGAAACAGCCCATCTGAATTTACAGGTACTTTCTGGAGAGAGTTCCACTCTTAGTATACCAATGACATTGCAAGAACTAACGAGCTTAACACAAGAGAAATCTCCACTACATCAATTGGAAGATATCCTAAATCAAATTGAAAGTAATTCAAAAATTTATGATGAAGACATCCGAACACAAATAGCGAACTCAATACAGCAGATAAAAGAATATCTATACTTTGAACAAGAAGAAAATAACGTCCTGAAAACTACGACAAACGAACAAGAGCATCAAATAAAGGAAATGAAAACTCAAATCACTCAACAATCAAAAATAATTGACAAAATGGAAAAAGAACTTCAGAGCAAAGAGATTGAAATAACCGAAAAAATTAAACAAACATCACTTATAGAAGAAATGTTTCATACCATAAAAAATCAACAAAACTTAGTTAATAATCAAGACCATCTGGAAGATGGAATCGATTCCGAAATATCGAAAAGAGCACAACTCAAGAGTTATGCTGCTGCAATTACATCCGATCAACCTATAAAAACACCTTGCTTTAAGTACTCTAAATCAGCAATAATAATAAGAAGAAGTCAATCAACGAATATTCCCATTAATGTAATACGAAACATGTTAAATGACAAAATAAAAGGGAATAAAAAATTTAAATACATCTCATGTTCGTTAGGAAGAGATAAAAACTCGCTCATAGTCCAAACAGAATCGGACGAAAAAACAGCGGTTTTAATTGATTTTATAAATCAAATAGAAGGTTTCAGAGACTTGGCCGAAGCAGATCTTAGAGATGCTAAAAGAAAAAAAGTCATTATACTGGGAATTCCAGTAGATGTGACTGAGACTGAAGTAATTGATAAGATACATCAAGAACTGGGACAGAATTTTCCTCTAGGAATAGCAAAAGTTCTCAAAAAACAAAAAATGAAAACATACCAAATAGTACTTGATGCAGAAGAACATTACGCGAAAGCATTATTTTCAACAAGAAAATTACCTATTCATTTTAATTTATGCCGTATAGAATATTACAATCCAGTGGTTAGGTGTAATAAATGTCAACGGTATGGCCATACAGTTGATAATTGTAGAAGTTATTACTTAACATGCGCATATTGCACAGGTAACCACAAAACAGACACATGCAAAATAAAAGAAATTTATGAACGTCATCGTTGCATCAACTGTGAAAGAGAATATAAAACCGCAGTAAAACCTGAAAAGATTGAAAGGCATAGTGCAAATTCTAGATTCTGCCCAATTTTTCAAAGATTGTTGCAACGAAAACAAAATATTACTATCTCCTATGATCCTTCAAAAGTATGTTCTCAGAACTAAAATCACTCAATATCTCTGATGACTCTATAGAAGATTCAACTGTAGAACCTCCAACCAATGCTACATATATAATAAATCAGACTATCCCATTGGACAATAGATATTATTTCGGAGAATCCAAGACCCCACCAAATCATTTAAAAATAGTTCAAATAAACCTTAATAATTGTAAGGCTGCAAATCTCCAATTGCTGAAGTACATACATGAAAATAAAGTAGATTTAGCTTTAGTTCAGGATTATCACAAAAGTAATAACACCTTCACGGGAATCCCAATTTCATGTTCTTTCTACCATTCAATAAATCAGACGTCGGGAATACTCGTATCCAATCCCTTATTAATTCATATTCAGACTCTACAAACAAATAACAGTGTATTTATAAACCTATCACTGTCATCAAAATTCATTAAAGTCGGATCACAATATTCAAAACCGAGTGGAAATCTTGATGAAGACTTCCGAGAATGGACCAGAGTCATAGAAGATACATCGAACCTTATCCTTGGGGGTGATTTCAATGCACACCTCCAGGCGTGGGGTTATAAAAGAAATAATGCTAGAGGATATATCCTACTTGACTATCTAGCAATGAGCAGATTAACTATTATTAATGATCCTGATTCAGAATGTTCTTTTGCGCGAGACAAGTTTAAAGGCAAACCAGATTTGACCCTCTGCGGTGAACATTCAAAAAATATTATAGATTCATGGAAAATAGACTCGACATTTAAATCACTAAGTGACCATCAATATATTACTTTTACTCTGAATGTCACACCCACAATAAGAAATTTATACCGTTTCAAAACCAAATATGAAACGTTTAAAAAATTCAATAAACTGTTTCAAAAACATGAAGAAACATTACTTTCAACACTTAAAGCAGTCAATTCTGTTCCAGAGTTAGAGAAGTGGACAGAGGAATTTAATGTTATCCTTTTAAACATCATGCAAAAATCACTTAAAAAGAAAAAGTTGTCTCATGAAATTAATGTATCCTGGTATACTGACAAACTTAAAGTACAGCGAAGCCACCTAAATGCTATATATAAACTACATAAAAGAAATCCAGATTCTGTAGAACTCAAGATTAAATATAAAAAAGCCAAAGCAAAATACAAATTAGATATTAAAAAAGCTAAAATTGATTCTTGGATAACATTTTGTTCGGAAACAAACAGTAAGTATGGTACTGCTTTTAAAATTCTGAAGCAGAAATATTTAAAAAATACAGATCTCATCCACTCTGTCATGGAATCTTCAACTCAAAATGATACATACAAAGAGATTCAAGAAACGTTACTTCATTACCATTACAATACAAGCCCAGAATTCGAATCATCATTTCAAAACACAAACACACTATCAATAAAAGAATATAACAATTTTAAATTTACCCATAGAGAAATTCAATATGCAATTAACCAACAAAATAAAAAGAAAGCCCCAGGATATGATCGGGTAGATGGCAGAATTTTAGAAAATTTGATAAAAAATAATATGAAGCTTATAAAGTTATTATATAACAAATGTCTCTACCTTGGACACTTTCCAGAAACGTGGAAGAAAGGAGTAGTCATCTATTTTAGAAAGAAAAACAAAGATCCATCAAAACCTGATTCATACCGTCCAATTACACTACTACCCATGATTGGTAAAATCCTAGAAAGATTAATAAAAAATAGAACTTTAACTTATCTTGAAGCAATAAACTATCTAAAAGATGAACAGTTCGGCTTCCGTGAAAACAGAAGCACTATATCAGCTCTGGAGAGACTTAAAGAGAAAATTGCACAATTATTACAAAAACATACTTATGTGGGCATCATATCATTTGATATTACAGGTGCTTTCGATTCAATAAACTGGCACCAATTATCAGAAATAATTGATGACTCACCGTTACCCAGATACCTCAAAACCTTATTAAAAAGTTATATAAGCAAAAGAAGTATAGGCTTAAATCAATATGAATATATAGAGTGGTTCAGGGTATTTAAAGGATGCCCTCAGGGATCCTGTCTTGGACCACTCTTATGGCTTCTTATAGCTAACTACATAATAAAAAATTATAAAAATCTATATGAAGATATTATTGTTTACGCAGATGATTTTTTGATTCCAATAGAGGGAAATACCGTAATAGACCTGGAAGTTACAACCAACAACAAAATAGTCCATTTTAAGAATATATGTGATGAACTCGGTTTAAAAATATCAACTCAGAAAACGCAATCAATGCTTTTCGGTAGCAATCTCCTCGAAAGAAGACTTCCGAGATTTAAATTAGAAAATATAAAAATAAAAGTAGTAAAAAATATTAAATATCTTGGCGTACTGTTAGATTCTAAATTCAATTTTACAGATCACATGAAAGACCTTCGAACAAAGATTGCAAACTTTGTAAACGGATTTAGAGGATTTCGATTCTTTAATAAAGGTATCAAACCAGACATCCTGAAAATATGGTATCAAACAGTCATAGAACGCCAAATACTATATGCTTACGAAATTTGGTATCCAAACTTGAATACTGATGGCCGCAAATTACTACGTTCAACTCAGCGTTTGGCATTATTAAACTTAATACGGACCTATAGGACTATCTCTCACGAAGCTCTGTATCTTCTTACAGGAACTCCACCAATCCTAATAAAAATACAGAATGAATTTCAGTACTACCAACTGAAAATAGGAAATAGAAATTTGTTAATCAATAACACACAGCTAAACATTAACAATATAATGCAGAAAGAAAAATCGTATCGATTCCTCAATTACTACAGAGTCCAAAATATCAGAATTATAGAAGATAGAAAATCCATCCATCCAAAAGAATACGATGTGGAAGCCTACACAGATGGTTCTGTCATGCCAGGGGGTGTAGCCAGTGCTTTCACCATATATAAAGATGGAAATAATATACATGATGAAGCAATACGACATCATCCACTGAATAACATATATCAAGCAGAATTAATGGCAATTTATAAAGCAATAAAATGGTTCTCTACCTCCGACTACAATAAACTACTAATTATTACAGATAGTTACTCTTCTATGGAAGTATTAAAAGTTGCTTTTCCTAGAAACTACATTATCAAAAACATTTACAATCAATTACTTCAAATTCCTGATAAATCCATTATAATAACATGGACTAAATCTCATGTGGGTGATACTGGCAACGAAAGAGCTGATCTCCTAGCAAAGCAAGCCATCTTACAAGACCAATATCAATCAAGAAAAGATATGTTGTTCCCCATTTCAATAGCAAAATTGTATTTTAAAAAGAAAACCATCTCTGACTGGCAAGCCATTTGGGACTCATGTAATAAGGGCAGAGATACCTATAAAATTATAAATAAAGTCGATCCAAATTATCTCTGCAAACAGCCAACACTGCCGTATTATCTGAGTAACCATGGCAGTTTCCCACAATACTTACATAAAATAAGAAAAAGAGCCTCACCTAGATGTCCATGCGATAAAGCAGAAGGAGATGCAGTTCACTACATATTCGGATGCTGCCCTCTTATGATCCATCACTTCCCTTTTGATAAGAACGAAACTCTCAGATATAACCTTCGTAATATCATTTTCAATCCTTCAAACTCTCAAAAGTTAAAAGAGAATTATAATATTCTCAATAAAAATTTCTCTTTCATTACGAAAGAATTTAAAAAAAAAAAATTGACTGAACTGACCATTGACTTTCTGAACTAAAATACCATAAATTTAGGACATTATGAACTTATAGTACTTCGAAAATATTTTATATTTAACTTTCAATTTGCAAAAAATTGTTATTTTTTACCTTTTATATTTTATTATTGTTATGTAATTATATTCATTGTTTCAAATCTAATAAACAGGCGCCTCCTGCGGTGGGGGTTGGAACGGATGGGTGCTATCGGTGCCGGGTAGCGTTTATTTTTCCCCTCGTGGACTTATTGTTCCTATACCTCACGGGTGGCTGTCCACGAGTGGGTGATTTCGGTCCCCGCTGCCTTCGGCACCGTATACCGGTCGTGCTGCGCACGAACCGGATAATCCCTTAAATTGCACATAGAATAGTATAAACCTCTAACTGAACGAACCTCCGGCTCGGGTCCCCGCTGCCTGCGGCACCGTATAGCAGTCGTTCCGATCCTGGTCCCCGCTGCCTGCGGCACCGTATAGCAGTCGTTCCGATCCTGGTCCCCGCTGCCTTCGGCACCGTATGACGGTCGTGCTACGCATGCACCGGATAATCCCTTAAATTGCACATGGAATAGTATAAACCTCTAACTGAAAGAACCTGCGGCTCGGGTCCCCGCTGCCTGCGGCACCGTATAGCAGTCGTGCTGCGCACGCGCTGCAGTATACGTTAGTTCCACCTTCCGCCACCAGGTGGCGCAATCTGTTTATATGATCATAACTGAAATCGTTAAGACTTTCGATGTCTAGTCGAATGAGCCATACCCGTCGTTTTCATGCCCGTAGAACCGAAGATAGGAAAGCGCCCCCTAGTGGTGAAAAAACGAAATAAAATCGGGAAGCTCTATCGATGTCGAGTCGAATTGATTTAGACTACCTGAGTTCTAGTTCAAAGACAGGGACCTGTAGAAAAACTTAAAACTTAAAAAAAAAAAAAAATCGATAACGGGCGAAGCCCGCTTTTCCCTATCATAATATCTGGATAGGGGGTCCTTATTACTTTAATTATGATGTTTGGAATCAGTTTGGTGGACATCCGTAACATAGTTTCTTAGTTATAGAAACGGACCACAGTTAAAAGAAAAAAGCGGGGGGGGGGGGGGGGTGGCGATGACACTGCTTTTCCTCAAACAACTTATGTAGACTACCTGAGTTCTAGTTCAAAGACAGTGAGCTGTAGAAAAACTTAAAACTAAAAAAAAAAAAAAAAAAAAAAAAAAGAAAATCGATAACGGGCGAAGCCCGCTTTTCCCTATCATAATATCTGGTTGCCACTCTAAAACAAAAACTGAAAATACTCGTAATGCAGTTTTTAGACGCGGCCTACTTCTTAAAATCGTAATATCTAGCCGGAACTGTAATGGAAATCTTTCTTTTGCTTTAATTATACAAATAACGATGATTAATTATACAACAAAATAATATATCGGCTCCTAATGAAGATATGAGAATAATTTTTAGATATTCTGAAAGCAGAATCCATTTTGAGTCGCCCTGTCAAAGTTTGAAATTAATGCGCCCCTTAGATTCGGAAATGCCCCCCCCCCCCCTCTGAAAAAACGCAGTTGACTATTTTATCTCTTTCAGAAATGACTTATCCACAGACGATTTGTCTCAGTTGAATGTTGAAATAAAAAAGAAGCTGTCTCTTCGGAATAGAAATAAATTCATTTGCCGTGTCATTAATGAGTTTTAATTGATATCTTCAAAAATTACTGGTCGATTTTTACGAATTTTTTTTTGTTGAATTCGCGATTTTTTTATACACGTGTTAGCAAATTTTCGCGAATGTAGAGTCATTATTTCCACTTGTTTCAAAAAGGACTGGGGCGATTCGATCTCGGATCTGTCGACCTGCATTCTTTACGGCAACCTCTTTTTACGTCTGGGGTCGATGTTGGATGTCTGGTCAGTTTTTGGCCGAAATAAAGAAAAGTTACGGTCCGAATTTCAAAAAATTTGACGTTTTGCAACGACAAAAATCGGCCGCGTGTGTACCCCGATTTTTGGATCGATACCTCCGGTACATTTTTTTTTATTCGATGATGCGTTAAAAAGCGACGATTTGGATGTCTGCGATTATCAAAACGGAAGGCGAACTTTTCGCTGTTTTGACTTCTCTTCCAACTTCGGTTTCGGTCGGTAATTAAAACACTTTCGCTCATTAATAACTCCCCGGGTCCGGGTCGGAATCCCGACCCGATCGAAACTTGAGCGTCGCGCCTTTTTTGCGAATTTTTCGGTACGCGTCCGCCGTCGGTGCGTCGATTAGTCCGGGAGCCTTTGCGGGTACAAAGGCGGAGTGCACAGACACACACACACACACACACACACACACACACACAGACGTTTACGGCGCTTAATATTAGGGATTGCAATGTGTAAGGAAGTTGAGTTTAGCCGTTGTCTGTTTGGTTGTAGTTCGTTTGGTCCTTACTATTATTTTCGAAAAAGGGAAATGAACCGTAATTCCAAAGCTCGCAACTGATTTTTCTACCTGTTGCAAAAGAACATCAACACCCAGCGCGTAAACCGTGACGGAAAACATATCAAAATAATAATAAATAAATAAAAATAATAAAATAAAATAAAATAAAAGATTATTATAAAGTATAATAACAATAACTTTTCATATCATCTGATAGTGACAGTTACTTTTTTTAAAATTAAATATCCTATTGATTAACTTAAAAAAATATCTTACTTCATATCGTAGTCTTATTAACACTTTCCAACTTCACTGAAAAATGTTTAAGACTTCCGTCCGTCTGTGCTATAACTCTCGTAAACAGGGGTCGGAAAAACTACTTTTTGTTTGTAACGAACTACAACTACAACTACTTTATGAAAATGTAGTTAACTACAACTACAACTACTTGTTTTAAAAAGTAGCGACTACAAACTACTTTTCAAAAGTAGTCACTACTTCGCTACTTTTCGCTACTTTAGTTATCATCGCTAAATAATCAAAGCAAACGATTTTTCCTCATACACCATAATGTAACAGAATTATTTTGAATGTCCCTGTAAGCGAGATATAAATGCTACACACTTCATTTTCAATACTGAACATTCTATGGTAAACTTAAATAACATATAAAACTTTCATGGCAATCCGAGTATATTTACGAGAGTTAGAGCACGGACAGACAGACAAGGCGAATTCATAGAAACTTTTTAATTATGTTGGAAAGTGTTAAAAAGAAGAAATTTGAAAACAAAAATTGTAATAATCTTACAAATTTATGAGAGTGATATAGCACAGTAGCACTTGATGGTTCTCAAATTCCTTGCTCAACAACGCGAAACTTTCTGATACATTATTTGACTCATTTTTAAACACAAAGGCTGGCCTGACTATAGAAACAATTTGGAATCGAAATGAGTTTTCCATTTTTTGATAAATAAATTACTTATCAGGTTATAAGCGATTCGTGACACGTTTTTTTCCTTTCCCCTGCTGCGGCGTCGGAAATTCGGTTGAAAACGCCGACTTTGACAGTGTTTTCTGAAAAATCTTCTGTCTTTAGCAAAAAAAAAATAATAAAATAAATAAAGAATAGTGGAAAACGTCTTTCGGTTACAAAGTTTCTGCACACCAGCATTTTCATGAGTTTCTGAACAAAAAGAAATTAAAGAATATGTCATAAAGTAGCCAGTTTGGATTTGAGAACAGCCTTAAGAGCGGATAGCCTTTGGTAAATTTGAATATACATTATTTTTTTTAAATAGTGCTAAATAGTCCTATTAGCTAAGTAGACCTTTAGCTAAATAGTCCTAGTTCCTGAAAGCAACTTAAAAATTGAACAAGATTATATAGACTTGCATAAGTTAAATCCTAGCTTTTCTTTTTCTTTAAAAATTGAACAAGATTATATAGACTTGCATAGGTTAAATCCTTGCTTTTCTTTTTATTTCTATCTCATTTTGTTTGTTTCCTTTTGAAAACCGAATTTCAACATACTGAGCTTTAGATTCATTCTGGAGAAAAATATAAAGATATTTCATTAAAACACCAAGCTAACCACTGTCAAATCAAATATAAAACATTACAAATAAATTATTTTAGCGATAAAAAAACTTGTGCAACAAAAGGGAAAAGAAGCCATAAAAATAAAATTAAGCATTCGTAGGCATTTTTTTAAATAATCTATATATTTAAAACGCTAAGCGATTTCTTTCGACAATCCGTTAGAACAAACTACTGCATCAAATTACACCATTCTTTTTTTAAATGAAAGATATTAGGACACAGATTTGTTATCGTGCATTCGTTTGCTCGAAAATTTAATTAATTAGCTGTAATTTTCAATTAAACATTTACTTCTGCTTATGACGTCATAAAGTTGACAACTCCCACTTTTGAGGGCATAGAGTTTTTTCCCTGAACTCTGTGGTTCGCCAATCTTTTGACATTAACTAAAATCAACTAGGTAATATTTTAACATTGTAGTATAAAATCTTTAAAAAAAAAACTTAATTAGCTAGAATATAATCATAATAAAATATCTAAACGTAAACATATCAATATGAATAGCAAATCTCACGTAAAATGTTGCAATTTAAATGATTCCAATTGAAACAAGATTTGGAGAGTTATCCTTGACGCCCAGCTAACATAAAAGTACCTATTTTATTTTATTTATTTACGCACATATTCATATTTATTATAAAACACCAGGTTGCCATACAAAGCAAAAATCGTCATTTAGGCTCCAAATAATAACCCAGGTGCGTCTGCGATATCCGTACTGATTTAATCAAAATTATTTTGGTTGCACCGCATATTGCAAAATTAATTAAATCCATGAGTATTGTTTCTTTCTCAGATTAAAAATAAGAAAATTGGTACTTCTCTATTATCCCGTCGAACACTTTTCATAACAAAAAACTATCGCCAAACTGTAACGCCAAATAAACGGGAGAACGTTGCCATTGGAATATCAAAATAAATAAATAAATAAAATACATGAATTTAAGGACACAATTGTTATTTTAATTAATGAAATAACTAATAAATCAGTAAAACATAATGAAAAATAGACGCAAATCTCGAATTAAAAACCACTTGATGACGTAACAAACACGTATAATGCTTCTGACATAGGGTAAATCGGACTGTAATTTTGGCGTTTAATTTTACAGTTTTGGCGTTTAATTTTTTGTTATGAAAAGTGGTCGACCGGATAATAGAAAAGTACCAGAAAATTTAATGTTTAACGAAATTCAATTATTTGATCGATCGCAAATTTTGGTTCTTTTCCGTTATACGGACACCATGCCATACATGTAAATATATGCTTGGCTGCACTGGTGTCCGTATAATGGAAAAATACTCAATTTTTTCTTAGTTCGGGCTATACCAAAAACAAACATTTTACAGGTAACAAAAAAATCGCCGAAAATGGCTACTTCATCAGCTGTTATGACAGCAAAGTTGGATAAAATCTAATAACTTGAATTTTACAACGTTTATGCGAAACACCACAGAGAACACACGCTATTTTTATATAAGTAGGGTATATTTAAACGAATAAGAGAACTAACAACCTTCAATAATATAATGCATGAAAAAATAAACAACTAAGTTATTCAGCAAATCATAAAAATATGTATTTCTTAATATAACTATAAAATACAGAAAAATATTCTGGTACCATAAAAAATATTCATTATCCCGTCGAAATTCCGTGCATTATCCCGTCGTCCGATGAAGAAACAAAAACTATATGCAAATTAGGTACTTTTCGGTTAGCCGGCGCCAATAAAGTATATATATATATATGTATACACATAATAACAAACTCCAATGGAAAATTACTTGCAGAATCATTATCACAAAAGCCAACCAAAATGTATAAACCACATAAATTCAATAATACTAGAAAAATATATAGAAGTATACATGAAGTATATATATATATATATATATATACTTCATTGGCGCCCTGCTAACCGAAAGTACCTCAAATAATTCGCCAAACTGTAGCGCCCAATAAACAAACGGAAGAATGTTGCCATTAAATCTCAAAATAATAATAATAATAATAATAAAATAATTAAGAAAAGCCCCATTTACTAAAGTATGATTTATCAGTAACTTTTAACAATAAAATTTACAATATATTAATGAAAACAGAATCAAAAATAATCTTGGATATTTATTTATTTACATTATTTCTCTTAATTATGGAAAAGGAATAATCATCCTGATTATGTAAAGGAAGGAAGAAACCATACAAATAAATTACACTTGAAAACATTAAAAATCTCCTTTATCTGCAAATTGATTTATTATTGTAAAAAAAAAATTCTTCATCTTTACATAAAAATTGATTAGCTTAAAACAATAGATGCGTTTCAGAAGATATGGATTTAAAACGAACAATGATTAAAGAAGACATTTCAAAAATTTTGATCAAAACATTTTAAAACTTTTTTTTAACGTCGAATTTCGACGGTGCGTTTGGGGAGAAGCAATGCACATGTGCATAGGAGCTCATTCGGTTGTATTATCACAGGGGGGGAATGTGTGCCTTATTTAATATGTTCTTTTATTGACTGAATATGAGATGAACGTAGGAATATGCTATTTGTATGATACTTCATAGGTTCAGGAAATTTTCTTTCTTGCCGTGGGGAATAGGGCCGTAATGTCAAACTGATTTCCATTTTGTTTAGGGATTGTTTGTTTGGAGTTTGCATCGGAAATAATAACGTAATTCACTGGGGGAAATTTTTTTTTAAATAAAATATTTGAAAGATTGGTTCATAAGCACACCTACTTATGTAATAAAGAAGCTTATTTTACTAATATTGCTATTGTAATTTTTTTCGTCAAGTTTTGACGGGTACCATCTAGTCTATATATTTAAAACGCTAAGCGATTTCTTTCGACAATCCGTGAGAACAAACTACTGCATCAAATTACACCATTCTTTTTTTTAATGAAAGATATTTGAATACAGATTTGTTATCGTGCATTCGTTTATTCGAAAATTTAATTAATTAGCCGTAATTTTCAATTAAATATTTACTTCTGCTTATGACGTCGTAAAGTCAGCAACACCCATTTTTGCCAGGCATAGCGTTTATTTTCTGAACTCTGTGGTTTGCCAATCTTTTGACATTAGCTAATATCAGCTAGGTAATATTTTAACATTGTAATATAAAATCTTAAAAAAACTTACTTAAAATTATCTAGAATATAATCATAATAAAATATCTAAACGTAAACATATCAATATGAATAGCAAATCTCACGTAAAATGTTGCAATTTAAATGATTCCAATTGAAACAAGATTTGAAGAATTATCCCTGACGCCCAGCTAACATAAAAGTACCTTTTTTATTTTATTGATTTACACACATATTCAATTTTATTATAAAACACCAGGTTGCCATACAAAGCAAAAATCGTCATTTAGGCGCCAAAAATTAACCCCGGTGCGTCTTCGATATCTGTACCGTTTTAATCAAAATTGTTTTTTTTTTTTTTTTTTTTTTTTTTTGCATCGCATATTGCAAAATTAATTAAATCCATGATTATTGTTTCTTTCTCAGATTAAAAATAAGAAAATTGGTACTTCTCTATTATCCCGTCGACCACTTTTCATAACCAAAAAACTATCGCCAAATAAACAGGAGAACGTTGCCATTGGAATATCAAAATAAATAAATAAATAAAATATAAGCATTTAAGGACACGATTGTTTTTTTAATTTATGAAATAACTAATAAATTAGTAAAACATAATGAAAAATAGACGCAAATGTCGAATTAAAAGCCACTTGTGACGTAACAAACATGTATAATGCTTCTGACATCATGTAAATCGGACTAAATTTTTGGCGTTTAATTTTACAGTTTGGCGAGAGTTTTTTGTTATGAAAAGTGGTCGACCGGATAATAGAGAAGTACCAGAAAATTTATTGCTTAACGAAATTCAATTATTTGATCGATCGCAAATTTTAGTACTTTTCCGTTATACCGACACCATGGAATACATGTAAATGTATGCTCGGCGACAATGGTGTCCGTATAACGGAAAAGTACCCAAATTTTTCTTAGTTCGGGCTATACCAAAAACAAACATTTTACAGGTAACAAAAAATCGCCAAAAATGACTGCTTCATCAGCAGTTATGACAGCAAAGTTGGATAAAATAACCTGAATTTTACAACGTTTATGCGAAACACCACAGAGAACACACGCTATTTTTATATAAGTAGGGTATATTTAAGAGAATAAGAGAACTAACAACCTTCAATAATATAATGCTTGAAAAAGTAAACAAATAAGTGATTCAGCAAATCTTAAAAATATGTATTTCTTAATATAACTATAAAATGCAGAAAAATATTCTGGTACCATCAAAAATATTCATTATCCCGTCGGAATTCCGTTCATTATCCCGTCGTCCCATTAAGAAAAAAACTATATCCAAATTAGATACTTTTCGGTTAGCCGGCGCAAGTAAAATATATAAATATAATATATATATATACAGGGTGGTCCTAAAATATATGTAAAAAATGTAAAGGTAAGTAGAGGGGACCTAGATCAGAAGCTTTCATACAGGAATATGGGTGCGGAAATCAAGCGTTCAGGCAGTAGATGGCGTTGTTGAGTTCGCCGGATGAAAGTGTTTCGCTACCTTGAATTGTCATTCCCCGCACGGATTTCGAGAAAAAGGCATTGTTACACCAGTGCGGAGCTTCCGACATGTGTTTCATGTAGGGGGCTGCGAATTGAGCAGCTGCTCAAAGGATGTACATGGAATAATTCTCGGGTAGGAATCTGTCGGATCGCCGAACATTTGAGCGTCTTCATGGGGAGTTGTGCACGAAAAACCTTTTTATGCTTTCAGGCGTGATACGGGCAGAGAAAGATATCGCAGAATTCCTGGAGTAGAAGAAGCAGTAATTTCCATAGTAGAGTATAGTCCTTTCACAAGCTCAAGAGCTTTAGGACGTGCATTGGGTGTGAAGCATTTCCTTGCGCAAACCCATACATGAAATGCATGCCTGTAAGCTCCGTATTGATGTAGCGATGCACATTACTTGAAATCCGTGCGGGGAATGACGATTCAAGCCTGCGAAGCGATTTCATCCGGCGAACTCAACAGCGCTCTCTACTACCTCAACGCTGCATTTCCGCACCCATATTCCTAAACAAAATCTTCTTATCTAGGTCCCCTCCTCCTATCTTTACATTTTTGACATATATTTTAGGACCACCCTGTATATATATATATATATATATATATACATTATATATATATATGTATATAAGTAGTATGTATATATATATATGTATATATATATATACATGCATATATATATGTATATGTATATATATACTTCACTGGCACCCGGCTAACCGAAAAGTACCCCAAATAATTCGCCAAACTGTAGCGCCCAATAAACAAACAGAAGAATGTTGCCATTAAATCTCAAAAATAAAAAAAATAATTAGGAAAAGCTCCATTTACTAAAGTATCATTTATCAGTAACTTTAAACAATAAAATTTACAGCATATTAATGAAAACAATAAAAAATAATCTTGGATATTTATTTATTTACATTATTTCTCTTAATTATCGAAAAGGAATAATTATCCTGATTATGTAAAGTAACTGAAGAAACAATACAAATAAATTACACTTGAAAACATTAAAAATCTCCCTTATCTGCAAATGGATTTATTATTGTAAAAAAAATTCTTCATCTTTATATAAAAATTGATTAGCTTAAAACAATAGATGCGTTTCAGAAGATACGGATTTGAAACGAACAATGATTAAAGAAGACATTTTAAAAATTTTGATCAAAACATTTTAAAACTTCTTTTTAACGTCGAATTTCGACGGTGAGTTTGGGGAGATGCAATGCACATGCGCATAGGAGCTCATTCGGTTGCATTATCACAGGGGGGAGATGTGTGCTGTATTTACTATGTTCTCTTATTGACTGAATATGAGATGAACGTAGGTATATACTATTTGTATGATACTTCATAGGTCCATTAAATTTTCTTTCTTGCCGTGGGGAATATGGCGGTAATGTCAAACTGATTTGCATTTTGTTTACGGATTGTTTGTTTGGAGTTTGCATCGGAAATAGTACTGTAATTCACTGGGGGAAAATCTTTTAAAATAAAATATTTGAAAGACTGTTTCATAAGCACCTCTTGTTATGTAATAAAGAAGCTTATTTTACTAATATTGTTATTTTAATTTTTTTCCGTCAAGTTTTGACGGGTTTCATCTAGTATATTTTTATTTCCAACCACCTTTGTTTAATTTATTGCAATCTTTAAAAGGAAATATGCAATAAATTAATTTGTATGCATACATTGGACAAATATTTCACAACGATCAAAAGACGTATTAATAAAATAATTTTTTGCGATAATAAACAGTTCGATAAGAATATTTTCTGAACCAGGGATCTTAATTCGAATATACTCTTTTTGATGATTTATGAATTTTAGTGAATAACGATTTAGATATTCGGTGCGAGATGCGATCCAGTAATTATTAGTAATAAAGAAAATGCTAACTCACCTCTATGTTCAACTTCAGGTTGTAAGCAGATGATTTTGATACTGATAAGTTCTTATTAATAAGACAAAATTTACATGTTACAGAATAATTACACTTTCTTGTTATTCTGTAACTTTAAAATATTTATTATATGCCGACCAGGGCAGTTCTATGCTATTGCTATTTTTGTCTGTCATTCTATTACATCAATCTCAAACGAAGCATCCCCACATTAAATTCAAGATCTAATAATGAGTAAGAAGACAAAGGATTGCCTGCAAGAAAATTAATTTTTTTGATGAGTGAGCTCTTTGCGGTTTTATCTGCAAATCCAGCAAAGAATAGATCACGGGTATGCTGAATGCTGATACTTTACGTTTCAGCTGCTAGTTTGTTTGAAGGCAGAAATCATTCCTTCCTAGTACACTTTTCTCTAATAATAAAATGGTGTACTTGTTCTTTTTCTGTGCTTTTTCGAATATTCATAATAGCAGAAATTTTGTTCGAAGGGGAATATTTTAGATGATTGATTTATTTATTTAATGTTACTAGACAGCAAACAATATGGAACTTAAAAAAAAAAAGAACCGTTTTAAATTTTGTATATGGAGAGGTGGGGGAGATTTTAGGGGAAGGGGGATAATTTATAATACTGATTATTTATCGTCACTACAGAGCACTATTTAGGGCACAAGATTTTTTTTATATAAAAATAAAAATAACTTAAAGATTTTAGATTTATTTGTGTGTTGGTGAGGGGGGGGGTGAGAGAAGAGTAAATTATGGGAGGTTAGGAAACAATTTAGATGATTACTTATATATTATTATTAGGCAGAAACGAATGTGGCCATTTTTTTTAAATAAAAAGTTTTAAATATTTGAAACTGTATGCTGGAAGAGGGGCAAAAAGGGAAGCGTAAATTTTGTGGACAAGGAAATAATTTTTACTTATTGTCATTAGAGAGCAATGGAGTGAAAGATTTTATTTCTGTATAAAAATATTTTAAACTCCTTTGTATGTTTACTTGGGGAAGCATGAATTTGAGAGGCTAGGGATAATACAGATGATTTATGTTTAGATAAAAACGTTTTATTTTTCTTTAATAAAGATTTTACATTTCTTTGCTTGCTGGGGGTGGGAGGCAAAAGGGAGAATAAATTTAATTAACCAGATGACTATATTTTGTTAAAAACAATCGTAGTCGTATAAAAATACATTATATTCAGAACGTGATTACATGATGAATTTTATATACATTATATCAAATTATATTGAGAAGATTTCTATGGATTTAAATAACAATACACGAAGTTTTTGATCCCAAAACTGTGAAAATGACAGTTAATTTGTGACCGTGCCCGGCGTCTATGGAGAAATATATGACACTGCAACCGAGATTGGTTGCTGAAATTCGCAAATTGCTGCAGAGAACATATTTCGTACAAAAGAAACGAGTTATGATCACGTGATTTGAAGATTGGCACTTTTTTCCTCCCTCCTAAAGTAGCGTCAAAAGTAGCGTCAATGCTCGCTACAAACTACTGATATTTTGTATCGCGCTGCTCGCTACACTACATTTTTTCTAATGTAGCGCGCTACACTACAAACTACTAGAAAAGTAGCGGCTACTGTAGTTTGGCTACTTGTAGCGCGCTACTTCCGAGCCCTGCTCGTAAATATACTCGGATTACCCTGAAATGTTTGTGTTATTGAAGTTTACTATAGCAGGGTTCGTACGCCTTTACAACAATTTTTAATAGGATATTTCACCCTATTTAAATGCAGAAAAATATTACAAATTCTTGCTATTTAAATATAAATTAGAAAAATTCTATACAAAAATTGTGGTAAAAAAGTACGAGCCCTGTATAGTACGATGCTCACTGAAAATGACGTGTCTAGCATTTATAGTTTATTTACAGGGACAGTCAAAAGTATTCCATTACATTACAGTCATTTGGAAAAAATCTTTTCAAGTGCATTTTGATGATGTTACGCCATTTGAAACATGATGTAATTGGTATACAACTATGAAACGCACCAAAACATGCTTTTTGTAAAATATGGAGTGCAAAGCATTTATTATTCATTTACTGGGTCACATAAAAGAATTCTGCTACACAATATTCTATGAGGAAAATCGTTTTCAGCGTAATTTAATGATGTTTCACTATTTCAAACATAATGAAATTTATATGCATTACTGAGGTGTACTATAAATTGCTCACTGAAAAGTGTGATGTGCATTGCGTTAATAATTTATTTACAGGGACACACAAAAGAATTTGGTTACAGTCTCAGTGCGATAATTACAGTGTATGTGTGATAAGTGAGTTTTGAACTTTGGTTTGCGTTCTTAAATTTAACTAAAATTTTTCATAGCACGTGGGGTATATAAATTCGGTTGATCATATACAGGGCTACACAAGGGAATTCGTAAGTATCACTGACTATGGGAATGAATTGCTTAAGGGTATTTTTAATTGTGTTGCGCATTTTCCTGCTGAACTATATTTAGTAGACTAATAGAATTTTGTGGAATATAAGTACATTTAGATACAGGGCTACGCAAAGAACAAGATACACTGTCGTTTATGGTTGGTAATTGCTGGAAGTGAGTTTTAAGGTGCCTTATGCGTTTTTTACCTGAATTAATTTGTAGCTTGATATGTGGTGTGTACAAAAGCCTTTAAATAATATACAGGGCTGTACAAAAGTCTTCGAGTGTATTTTGATTGATTGCCGAAAATTGCCAAATGGGAATTTTCGCAGCAGTTGATTCGACCTTAAAATTCCTCAGTCAAAGGAAAATGAATGGAAACTCGATTACAGCAGATCGCAACTGATCTTTTAATTATAATTCAATATTCTGTAACTTTTTTTGAGTTGATCAAATCAGAGTGTTTTTAAAGTTTGCGTTGTCAGAACGTAGCGAGCGTAGCTTGTAGGAGATAGAGCCCCTAGTTTCCTAAAAAAAAAAAGTTTTTAGTTTTTTGACTTTCTAATATTTTATGAAATTTTTTATGGGCCATTTTTCGAATATTTTTCAATAATTTTTTTTCTAGAATTTTGCCATTTTTCTTTATTTTTTTTCTTTATTTTTTTTTTATTGATACTTATAACATACAAAAGGGAAACTTTTTCTGTTTATGTTCTATTTTTTAATTAGAATCTAATGATCAAAGTTTAGATCAATTAATGTATTAAGACCCAAACTCCGCTTATTGCATCGCTATCTTTTCGTCATCACTGTTTAAGACGTCACTTTTAAGAGTGCGATAAGCCAACTAGGTCCTATTTCTTGTCAAGGTTATCTCCAAAAACACTTTGTTTTGTTGCTCTTGACTGTAAGTTTAAGTTTAACAACATTCCAGATGACAGCATTTTTCCATACAAAGATTGTCTGCCATATCAACAAATTCTCCGAACGCAACAATAACTGATGTTTGGAAACTAATGTTTGGAAACGAAGGACGAGCCAGCAGTTCAATCCGACAGCGATCCTGAACAAGAGGAGCCACCCAAACTGAATGTTACAAAATAAAATAAAAAAGCCTTAGAATACATTGATGAACTAAGTAACTATACTCTGAAAGAACTTCGTCTTTGCTCAGTGCTATAATATGCTACATTCCTTACTTAGAGAAAAAAAATGATTAAGAAAACAGCCATGAAACAAAAATAGATGTTTTATTTTGTAAGCCAATAACAAATGGATACATATTGAATTGTAGAATTAATTGCTATGTAACATACTTACTATGATTTCCTTAATTTGTCATCTATTTTACGAATTCTAATTAAAGGTGGCGACAGACCAGGGAAAAACACAGTAAAAAAAACGCAGAAACACCAATATTTTCATACGGAAAAATTCGTATTGATTATTTGAACGACAAGTAAGTCTAATTTCCCTATAAGAAAATACCGAAACTTTCCCTTTTTTTCGACTGAGTGTTTCACTGATCTGAAGCCACCCTGTAATTCTTATTCTACCAATTTGTATAATTTATAATGTACGAGGAGTTTTCGAAAACTAAAGATACAATGCAGCATACTCATTCAAAAAACATTTAATTGATAAAATCTCCACTGCAAATTACTTACTGGTATATTCCTTATTTTTTGGCATAGTTGCCGTCATTGTCCAAGCATTTCTTAACCCGTCAGCACACGCGCTGGGATAAAATCTACCCCAGCTCACAACTAATACTTAAAAATGTGCGAAAATCGTTCGTGATCATTCTGAACTTTATAGTACCTTTCAAGCTGAATGATATCAAAATGTGGCCAAAAAGAATTTACCTCCGGTTGTATATTTTCCATTCTTTTGTTATAAAAATGTCACGTGGGAGGAAATTTACCCCACGCGTGTTATAACGTAACCCATAATGATAGGAAAATGTTAATGCAAATGTTTATGTAAAAAATATAGTGTGCAAATAATAATATAATTTTTCTTTTAACCCTTTGAGGGGCGGTGGTATATATTATATACCACCTAATTTTAATCAGATTCAAACCAGAAACTTTAGTAAAATTTTACTTTTTTAACTTTGACGGGAAAATGTTGAAAAATTGCTTTTCCTTATTTTGAACTAAATTCTTTCGTAAATACCGGTGTGAATTCGACGTTAAAGGAACACAATTGCTTGCCCCTGAAAGGGTTAAACGTTCACAACTCTTGCACATACAGTTTTTATATATTAGTTTTATACTTTTTTGTATTTTAATGGCTGAATTTGGGTTGTAAAAGCTTTATATGTAATGATATGCAAAAAAAATCTTAGTGCGAGATTTTTTTTTTTGCTTTAAATATAAAAGAACTTTTTATTTTCATTCAAATTATGTCCTTTATTGATTTACAGTTTATTTCAAAATATAAATTTTTGTTTATAATCTAACCGGGGGGAAATTGACACAAAAAAACCCATTGGGGTAAAATTTATCCCGGGCGTGTAGTAAGGTAATGGAAAGGGGCGCGTGTGCTGACGGGTTAAGTCTGAGTACAAGCTTTTGTATCCCACAGTCATTGACGTTTACCGCCTGTTGTCCAAACCACATTTAAACTTCGATTTTGATCTTATCGTCGTGGATCTTATCGTCGGGACAATTTCCCCCCATAGTCCATAATGTAACTGAATTCTTTTGTGTAGCGCCGAAAACGAACTCCTGTAAATGGGTCAGAAAATTTCGCGTTATTGATGGGGGAGAAAAATATTTTTTGAGAACCGCCTAATAAAGACTTCCTTTTTTCTATAGACATAGTTATAAAGTCTACATTACATATTATGCTACGTACGTATTATATTTTCAATAAGGAATATTATATGGTAAGCATCATATTCGAATTTCACGGTAATCTAAGTACATATTGTCCAGCAAGAGAACTCTTCAGGTAAAGGAATAAATTGTAGTCGCTGGGTGTAAGGACTGGGTGCACAGATGGCCTATCTGTTCTGTGTTCTTCATGAACCTCCAGAGAAAGCACGACGCCATTTCGTTAAATTTTGCCGATTCATAATGTCCCTATAGACGGAAACACTTTCCTTAGGAATATCTGATGGACGCTCACCTTTTGCATGAAGAAAACGTATGACGGAACGTACTTCACATTTGGCGGGATTCTGGATTGACTCAACCATTATAAACATGTGCTACACGAGATAGATTCACCGTACAAATACCGAATGACTGCGAGGAAATTGTTGTAAATCATATATTGTTTTTGGACTTTTAATATGCAGGTATGCTGCCACTTAAAATATTTTATTCTTGAGTTTAAACTATAGTGATTAATTTAATGTTTTGGCATTCCTATCCTTAGTTATAATGCAGTACAAAGTTTATTAGGTAAGGTAAAATCTTCTCACCTTTTATCATTCAGCTGCTGGGAGGTCACGAATTAATCCAATGTATCCTTTTTGAATACTTTGTATATGCTGCATCACTGATTTTTCATTTGCTCTTTATTGCTACACTTATATCCAGTTGATTTTCTGCTTAAGTGTGAAAAAGAGATATATCATTAGCGTATGTTATATGAAAAGAGATGCGACTCATTTTTGTTTAGAGTTTAAAGGATTTTAATACTAAAAATATAATACGATTAATTTTACACTTTATATTACAGATTAATATTCGCTTTATGAGCGACTGAAAGATACATCCTTTCAGTTGAGAAAAGAGAAGTTACACTGAGAGTTAGATAGCTTATAGTCATTTAGAGTTCTCATGTTGCGAGCCCATATATCTAGGCACGAGGCTAAAGTTCAAAAGGTGAATAGTTCAAACTAGTGCCATTGACGTCACTTAGTAGCCATCTGCATTTGATTCACTTCTGTGCATAGGGTTAGTTTCTTCTATTTCGTTCTATCACTGCAAACTTGGATTATTGACTGGAAGTATAGGTTTACAATAGAAATGTCAAATGTTCAAGATTGTGTTATGTGTTGTTCAACGTGCTCATTAAAACATTTTCTTTCCTACTGTCTGATTTGTATTTTTTACTTTTCGAAAACACCTCGTAATTTAAGTATAGGTATACGTATTATATAAACATTTCGAATTTCATTTTACATTTAATATAAACTGCGTTTAAGAAGTCACTCCACTTAGTAAGTCATTTTTAAGTGGACACGAGAGGGACGTACTAACGAGGTTTGACTGTATTATGTTCTCAAATCCAAACTGGATACTTTCTGACACATTACTGAATTATTTTTTGTTTACAAAAGCAGGAAATTGGCAGCTATTCTTTATTCTGAAATTGTGTAATCGGAAAAGTTTTCTTCATTTTTCGTTGAATGTAGACGAACTGTCAGAAAATGCTGTCAAAGTAGGCGTTTTGAACCGAATATTCGGACGCGACAGCGAAGGAAAGGAAAAAAACTGCTGTTATGAGAAAACAATCGTGCATAACTGAAGATTTAATTCATTTATCGAAAAATGAGAAAAAAATAACTGTTCTATTACAAATTTACAAAGTTTTTAAACAAAGTTTGATAAAAATATAAAACAAAGATTTTATATTTTTATCAAAGATATAAAAATTGAAACTTTGTTATCTCTCATACAATCTAAAGATACATTTTTTAAAAAATCAGACAATTTGCTTAATAATTGTGGCAGCTTTAGCATTTTGGTTACATAGAAAATACGAAAAAAAATACTAATTGAGAAAAATGAGTCTAAACATTTTATTAAGGGGACCGTGGACCTTCTTTTGATCGAAAATCGATCCGAAAATCGAAATCTATTTTTGTGTGTATTATTATTCTCCAGTTTGTATTGAACCATTTGAGAAAAACTGCATGCAGCTGCGATGATTTTTCGCAAAGTTATAAGCGTTTCAATTATGTACACAATCAATTTTTCGGTGCTTTAGTAAATTTTATACCTGTTTTTCTCAATAGAGATTCTACACGCTTTTTAGGTTTTTGAAATGCTTCATGCGTCTTAATTTCGGATCAAAATTCATGAAATTGATAAGGAAGAATCCTGATACCGGTTTCAAAGAAACTATGTACTCATTTTACAATTAGATCTCGTTAAGATAATTAAATTTGATTTATAACTTATTAAAGTGCTAAAGCTTGACGAAAATCAGAATGGAATTCAGAAAAAAATCTCTCAAAAATTAACTATTCAAGGGATTAAATAACTGATACACAGATTTATTTATAATATAGTTTTAAGTGATCCAAATGCCAAATCGAGGAAATATCTTAAAAATTAAGACGCAAGGAGCATTTTCAAATTTAGTTTATAAATTTTAATTTTTCTAAAAAATCTTAAAATTATATTAAGATTAGAAAATTTTTTAAGGTATCCTATATACTTATGGTGAAATGTATATGTGCACAAAATTCCATATATCTATGATGAAAAATAAACAACTTCAATTTTAACGTCCACCGTACCCCTAACAAAAAGAAATATTATGGCAGATACGAAAAATTAACCATATCTCCTTTACATTATCAGATGGTCGAGAAATTTGGGTACAATATTCTAGAAGATGTTAAAGTTCATTTTAGGATAAAAATCTGAAATTCGATATTTTTGTCACTTTTTGTGAATCTTCTTAAAGCAAAACACAATCATAAATACTCGAAAAGCTTCGATGGGTCTTAATACCATTAGGTATTTTTGTAAAGACTTATTAACGTATTCCATATTTTATATAATCCTGATTCATGATAAATCTGACATAGGAGATTTACTCATATGACACTGTTAATATTCTTTGTCCCCATTTATCAAGCAGTAGGGGTGATGACAAATTTTCATCCCATTTATACGTAAAGAATAATGAATGATTTTGTTTGCCAACTGCCTTTGCATGACGTCATAAAATATTTGTTCGGCAGATATTTTTGGACTTGGGAAAGCCAAACAAGCCATTTGACAAGTTCAATTTCAGAAATAATTTTCTTGATTATAAATAAAGTTATTATTATAAGTAAATATATTAATAGTAATATTATAAGTAAATATTATATACTGTAAATAAAGTTATTAAATTATTAATAAATGAATAATTTTAATGAAATGCATATTTCTTAAAGGACTAACTATTTTAAAATTTTGTCTTATTTTCCAATTTTTGCATTCGAAACTAGATTTTTTTTATATTCTTCTCAGCGTACTTCGTTCTACAAACCTAAGTATAGAATTTTTGATAGAAAGATTAAATTAAAAAAAAAAAAATTAATACATTGGATGTATAGAGAATAAATCTATAAAAATCCCATATATTTAAGTTCCGATTTTTTTTTAGTTCAAAGACTAGGGGGCCTACCCCCTGCGAGCTACGCTCACCAAACCCCGCTCAGAATTCGAAGCCTCTAAAAACATGACAGCGTGCTTTGTTTTAAAAATATTGGTAAATCTGTAATTGGGTTGCCATGCTTCTAACGTTTTAATGGGGCATTTTTTGATTACCATGGCCTCATACACAGCTGTTGCGACAACTGACGACTGTTTACGGGATTGATAAGTAAAATCAATTACGACTTGAAAACCAGCTTGTATAAAATGGTTAGGTTTAAATTGTGGCTACCTCTCGGACTTTTATAACAACGATCTGTATTATATTCTTCCTTTGCGTTTAAGGATGAGAAAAATTCCATCTGCTTGTGAATAAGATTAAGAACCACGGTATTGAAAAGTACTATGTTATAGATATTTTCAGTAACAGGTTTTAATTTTCTCTCTATTTTAGTGCCCCATCATGCATATTTTCATGTTATTTTAAATATGTAAATTATTTATTTTAATTAATATGTATATACGAATTTTCTAATAATTATTTATCATGCAAAATTAATTAAATATTTTGTGCATGCATGCCTGCATTTATTCGGCATCAATTGATGACATATTTAAACAAATTTGCTATCCGCGATAATTTTACACCTTGTTATGTCACTTGAATATTGTCCAGAAGAAAATCGGGTACTTTTCCAGTATAGGATCCTTTGCTTGTAGGTTTGGCGTAATTCGAGCTTCGAAAAGGGATAGGTTCGTTAATATACATAGATTTGTTGCCAAAAGTTATGAAAACAAACCCAATGAGCTTTTGGTGCTTTTCTATTATAAGGGTCTTGACAACCATGGTCTTGACTTTTTTAAAAAGCTTGACGCAATTCGGGCATCAGAAAGTGAGATTTGGTGCCAAATGACATAAACAGACATGGAAACAAATTCGACGATTTTTTTTGTTTTTATGCGTATTTTAATTATACGTATATTATTATTGTTTTTTCTATACAAATTACTTCTGATTATATATAAAATAGGATAAAGGACATTTTACGCTAAACAAATTGTATAAATATTCTTTTGCTCCTTTCTTTTGCGCTTACATAAATGACGTCATTTGGACGAATTTATTCAAAATATTTTCAGTTTATAAATTAAATTAAATGCTGACAGACGATTGAATCCTGACGATAGAAATGTGATTTTTTTTTTTTTTTTCAAATTTTCCTGAAAAACATAATTTAACCACAATCTTGTCTTCATTACCGATTGAAATGAAAGATAAATTCAATTTCAATTTGAAAATGACGAATAAAAAGAAACCAATAATCCCTATAGGGATCCTTTTCAATTTTTTTCCCTTTTTTGTCACAAAAAAACTGAGTAATTAGTTGCCATCATTACAGAAATGTCATTAAAATTAGAAAAAAATTAATATCTCGAAAACTAATTCCAATTTCAAAATTCTATTACCAGTTTTGACATCCGCGGATTTTTATGGACAATTGGTATTAATTTCACCATCAAGCGTTTAATATTTTATTAAAAATAGCCCTGAAACATAATCAGTCGTTTCATCAGTCGTTTCATAAAATCGTTTCATAAATTCGTTTCATAAAATCGTTTCACAAATTCGTTTCATTAGGATTTTATATATATAAGGTAGATATAAAAACATCGATGCTTAAATATCTCTCATAGAATATAAAGGGTTGGCTTGATTATTGACGGCCAATTATCTACACTTGGGATATATGCCCGGGGGGAGTGCCCTCCGTGGGGGTCTTTTTAAGGGAACCTAACCCGTATTTACGCATGGATAAATCCACGGCTCGAAGAAAAACACGAAAACTCCGAACGATTAGGCCGACGGGCGCGAATGGGATCGAACCCAGCACCTCCCGTCTACCAGCTTCGAGAGCAGAACCTCTCAGCCACTCATAGAATTAAAAAACTCAGACAATTTTTTTATTTATTGTGGAAGCTTTAGCATTTTGATTACATCGAGAATATGAAAAATTCGAACTGATAAAATTGAGTTTAAACATATTTACAAACTAGTCAGTAAACTAAAAACCAATCCCAAAACTTTCTGCTATCTCATACAAGTTTCACATGCACCAAAAACGAATTAGAACCAATTTATGTCAAGGCCTAATTGAACCTAAAGTTTTATTAAATTCCTTTCATTAGTTCTTGATATATGACTATCACTAAAATCGTGTAAATCCTGAAAAATGCAATATAGCAACACCATCTGTTGGGAGATTTACAACAAAACCTAATCAACAACAACTTAAGTCAACGTCTAACTGAATCTGAAGTATGATGAAATTATGTGCATTAGTTCTTGAGATATAACTATCGTGAAAATCATGAAAAAAGTAGCATAGCAGCGCCACCTGTTGGGCTATTTACACCAAAATATAATCACCGTCTATTTATGACAAAGTCTAACATAATCTAAAGTTTGATGAATTTCTGTGTATTAGTTCTTTAGATATAGCTATCATGAAAATCGTAGAAAATATAAATAGCTGCGCCACCTATTAGACGATTTACACCAAAAACTAATCCGAACCAATTTATATCAGGGACTAACTGAATCTAAAGTTTTATTAAATTTTGTGCATTGGTTCTTAAGATAGGGTGCAGTTTTTGTAACATACAGACAGACAGACTCACAGAGTCACAGACAGACATTTTCTAAAAACAGTCAAATCCTGTTCAGGACCTTCTAAAACGTATAAATCCGCCGAAAACCGGAAGTCTAATTTTTTCACATATCCAATACTTTCTTGTAATGATAGAAGAAAGTAAAAAGAAATATTACGTAATATTAATCATACATCCTTTACTATTTATCAAATAGTCAAGAAATTTGGGCAAAATGTTCTAGAGATTTTAAGGTTCATTTTGGGATAAAAAAAAAAATGAAATTCGCCATTTTTTTCACTTTTTGTCACAATGACAGGTACTGAGTTCTTTTTAAAGAAAGACACAAGTAGTCAGATGTACCAATCGCAAAACTTTCTTCTATCTCACATAGGTTTCGCATACACTAAAAAGAATCAGCACCAATTTATATCAAGGTCTAACTGATTCTAAAGTTTTATTAAATTCCGTGAATTAGTTCTGGAGATATGACTATCGCTAAAATCGTGTAAGTCCTGCAAAATGCAGCATAGCAGCGCCACCTTTTGGGAGATTTAGACCAAAACCTAATCAACAACAATTTATATCAACATCTAACTGATCTGAAGTTCGATGAAAATCCGTGCATTAGTTCTTGAGATATAGTTATCGCGTTAATAATGAAAAAAGTAACTTAGCAGCGCCACCTGTTGGGCTATTTACACAAAAACGTAATCAGCGTCTATTTATGTCAAGGTCTAACTGAATCTGAAGTTTGATGAAATTCCGTGCATTAGTTCTTGAGATATAGCTATCGTAAAAATCATGAAAAAAGTGGTATAGCAGCACCACCTGTTTTGGTATATCTACATTAAAACGTAATCAACATCTATTAATGTCAAAGTCTAACTGAATCTGAAGTTTGATGAAAATAAAGGCATTAGTTCTTGAGATTGCGGAAATTGCGAAAAATGCAGCATAGCAGCGCCACCTATTGGACGATTTTTACCAAAAACTATTCAGCACGAATTTATATCAGGGACTAACTGAATATAAAGTTTTATTAAATTTCGTGCATTAGTTCTTGAGATAAAGCGCCCACAAAAGTTTTGTCACATGAAGACAGACAGACAGATTCACAGAGTCACAGACTCACAAACAGACATTTTCTAAAAACAGTCAAATCGTGTTCAGGACCTTCTAAAACGTATAAATTCGTCACAAACCGGGAGTCAAAAATTTTCATGAATCCAAAACTTTCTTCTTGTAAAGATAGAAGAAAGTAATAATAAATACTCGAGAACCTCCTGATGGGTCTTAATACCATTATTTCTCTTAGTAAAAACTTAGTAAGCTTTCCATATTTTATGTAATCCTGATTCATGATAAATCTGTCATAGAAGATTTACTCATATCACACTGTTGATATTCTTTTTCCCCATTTGTCAAGCAGCAGGGGTGATGACAAATTTTCGTCCCATTTATACGTAAAGATTAATGAATGATTTTGTTTGTCAACTACCTTTGCATGACGTCATAAAACATCTGTCAAGCAGATATTTTTGGACTTGCGAAGGTAGATCATAGCTCTTTTATAGAATAAAAAATTCAAATTCAGAAATAACTTTCTCGAATATGAAAAAGCATATAAAATTAGTTTTAGAAAATAAAAAAGTAAGAAATAAATATTTGTTGTATTTTTCACTCTTTCTATTCATGCCAAACAACTAAATTCGGCGCGAAAGTTTAGTTAAAAAGCTATAAATATAAATAAAAGCTTTAATGAGGTGATCACGCTTATTACATTCGGTTAATTTCAATCACTTTAACCCATTGACTGTCATAAACAGGGCTTTACAAATTTTATAAAATCTGGTACATAATTTAGAAAGATAATATAAACTATGTTTTCTAATGAAACTTATAAAACTTATAATAACTTATGTTATGTTGACAATTTATATAAACACAAAAATCAGATTTGAAACTTTAAAAAAAAACTCGAGCAATTTTTAGCATTGTATCCGATTTTAGATGTCACAGAGACTGGATTGACACTATTTCTTACTGTTTTATTGAAATATCCTCTCTCCCCCCACATTCTAATCACGTGACATATACTAGCTGGTTATAGCTGAAAACAATGTTATTTTCTGTGCATGAGTTGGAAAATGCCATTTAAATTTAGTTCTTCCATTAAAAGTACGAGAGAAGAGGAAGATCACTGCTTTTCGCGCACGAGTAGGGGTGGGGGAGAGAAAAAAATGCCATTTCTGCTCATTTCTTATGTGATTTTTTTTTTTACAGAAATCACCCCGAAACATCAAATCATTTTGGTCGCCACATCAAAAAACTTGGTAGCCAGTGGCGACCTGGCGACCGCATTTGTTAACCTCTGGTCATGACATATACAAATACGTGTGCCAGGACTATTTTCCGGGGCGCATTACCACACGATTGCATGTGAAATCACTTTTTTCATTGAAGACAATTGATTGCTGTGAAACGGGACTGTTGATAATTTATTACCATGTATTTAAATAAAAGACCCTGTGACCCCCAGGCATGTTTAGTGATTTCAGTTCGGCATTCAACGTGTACAAATAACTAAAAATTGATTTTTTTAATTAAAAATGAATAAAATTAACACTTTGTATAAAATAAACACGTTAACTGAGTTGGACGCGGATCTGCGTCTAGTCGTTCATTAGCAAGTTTGCGATGGACGCAGATTAGAGTAGAGTCCTGTCTATAGTTGCATACGAAGCATTAGTTTAATTACAGCATTCACGGTGAGGGTACAAAATTTTATCAGCATATAAATGAAGCATTCCGCTTGCACTTACTTGTTGCCGTTTTGTTTTCTTGCATTTGTGTGATGTGAAAATGTGCGATCAAGGCCAAGTGATTTTTACCAACCCTTCGTTTCATTATGTTTATCAGTACTTTACTTTCTTCTGTCTTTACAAGCAGACAGTATTGGATTAACGAAAATTTTCGACTTCCTTTTTTTCGACGGATTTATACGTCGAAATTTCATCAAACTTCAGATTCAGTTAGATGTTGACATAAGTTACTTTTGATTAAGTTTTGATGCAAATCTCCCTATAGGTGACGCTACTATGCTGCATTTTTCAGAATTTACACGATTTTAGCGATTTTAGCGTCGACTGTTTTAGAAGGTCCTAAACACGATTTGAAAGTTTTTAGAAAATGTCTGTCCGTGAGTCTGTGAGTCTGTCTGTCTGTATGTTATAAAAATTTTGTAGGCGCTCTATCTCAAGAACTAATGCACTGAATTTAATAAAACTTTAGATTCAATTAGTCCCTGATACAAATTGGTACTGATTAGTTTTTGGTGAAAATCGCCCAACAGGCGGTGCTGCTATGCTATATTTTTCACGATATCTCTTTCTCAAAAACTAATGCACAGAATTTCATCAAACTTCAGCTTTTGTTATACCATGACATAAATAGACGTTGATTACCTTTTGGTTTAAATAGCCCAACAGGGGGAGCTGTTATGCTACTTTTTTATCGATTTTCACGATAGATATATCTCAAGAAGTATTGCCCATAATCTCATCAAACTTCAGATTCAGTTAAATGTTGACATAAGTTATTGTTGATTAGGTTTTGGTGTAAATCTCCCAACAGGTGACGCTGCTATGCTGTATTTTTCAGAATTTACACGATTTTAGCGATAGTCATATCTCAAGAACTATAGCGCGGAATTTAATAAAACTTTAGATTCAGTTAGAACTTGATATAAATTGGTGTTGATACGTTTTTGGTGTATGTGAAACTTGTACGAGATAGAAGAAAGTTTTGGGGCTGGCACATCCGACTAGTTGTTTGTTGTAGATCAAAATATATGTAATATGATCTAATGTTCGAAATATTTATAGTTTTTTAATAATAGAATGAAAACAAATGAAATCTGCATCGTTTATTTCCGACACTAGCAGACGCGTATCCCCGTCTTTTAGTACTGAAAATGAAGTTTCCAATTTTACTATTCAGGGGTCGGAAGTAGCGAAATTACAGTAGCCGCTACTTTTTACAGTAGTTTGTAGTATTGCGCGCTACAATTTGAATAATGTAGTGTAGCGAGTAGCGCAATACAAAAAATCAATAGTTTGTAGCGATAACCGACGCTACTTTTAACGCTACTTCAGGGGGGGGGGGGGGAATTAACATTTCGCAATTCGCATGACCAAAATTTGCTTCTTTTATATAAATTTTTTTCTGTTCAACAATTTGCGAATCTCAGTGGCAAATCTCAGCTGCCGTTTCACATGAAGTCATAGATTTTTTCCTTTGATACTTGCTGCTAAAATCAAGTTCTAACCCAGAAAATGAATTGATTTTCTTGCTGGGAACACTTGTCTATCTACTCATTATTATGTCTTCATGTTTTAACGCCGGGTTTCATATTATTCGGAATTGCTTTATTTACAGATTTATTTATTGTTTCCTTTTAAAGCTGTTTGTCTGTAATTTTCTAGATTATAATGTCTCTCTTAATTTTGCTACGAAATTTTAATGTGTGTATAAACTAACATTTTGAGATAAACACAAAACATTTCCTTGTATTTTATCTTTTAAAAAATTTTTAATGCCCTTGGTTATGTCGCATTTATTTAATTATATATCGGCAGACGCAACATAACGAGGGGTTGCTTTATTATTTAATCCGTGTCTTCAATTTAATAGTGTAAATAGAACCCTTTGACAAAATCTAAAAATAGCGAAGTAGTGACTACTTTTGAAAAGTAGTTTGTAGACACTACTTTTTAAAACATGTAGTTGTAATTAACTACATTTTCGATAAAGTAGTTGTAGTTGTAGTTCGCTACAGTAAAAAAGCAGTTTTTTTCCGACTCACTATAATGCTAACAGCGCGTATCCGAATACAAGTATTAAGGTAAGTTAAAATGAGTTAATGTGCCATCTATGCGATAGTAATCAAATTCTTACAGCCATGTGGTCTTTTTTTGTCTTGAACACTATAGACCCGCCGCGTCTAGGCCGCAACTACTGATAATGCTTCGCAATCAACGTGTTAACAAACATTGCCGTGTACTGCAAAGAAAATTGGTGATTTTACGGTATAATATTGGCACCCTAGCTGCCAGTATCAAGTTAGCAAAACATTAAAAAAATATTACGCAATAGATCGGTGTAAAACAACTGAAACTTCAGGTATGAATATTCCAAAGAAAACAGGAATTTACTTCAAAAGATAAACAATAGTTCGCAATAAATCCGTGTATAATGCAACAAAAACTTCAGGTATGAATATTCCAAAGTGAAGAGGAATTTGCAGCAAGATATAAACAATATTACGCTATAAATGTGTGAAAACAAGAGAAACTTCAGGTATGAATATTCCAAAAAGAGCAGGAATTTACAACAACAGATAAAAATATTACGCAATAAACCCATGTAACACAACGGAAATTCAGCTATGTGAATATTCCAAAGATAACAGGAATTTACCGCAGCAGATCAACAATATTACACGATAAACTAGTGTAACACGAGAGAAATTGAGGTATGAATATTCCAAACAGAACAAGAATTTACAGCAACAGATAAATAATATTGCGCAGTAAATCAGTGTAACACAACATAAACTTCAGGTATAAATATTCCAAAGAGAACAGGAATTTACTGCAAACGATAGAACGAGGCTAACGAAAAAAAAAGGCTACCACGGTGCTTTACGCGTATCCTTTTTTACAGACCGCGGGAGTCACGTGATGCTCGAATGCACCAATGCAGGTGTACGAAAAGAGTATTACGTCACTCTAGCGGTCTGTAAAAAAAGATAAGTGGAATGTACCGCAGTAGCCTGTATTTTTCGTTAGCCTCGCGATAGAAAATATTACGCAATAAACCGGTGTAATACAACTGAAACTTCAGGTATGAATATTCCAAAGAGAACACGAATTTACAGCAGCAGATAGACAATATTACGCAATAAACCCGTGTAATACAACAGAAACTTCAGGTATGAATATTCCAAAGTAAAGAGGAATTTGCAGCAAGATATAAACAATATTACACTATAAATCTGTGAAAACAACATAAACTTCAGGTATGAATATTCCAAAAAGAACAGGAATTTACAACAACAGATAAAAATATTACGCAACAAACCCGTGTAACACAACAGAAATTCCGCTATGCGATTATTCCAAAGATAACAGGAATTTTTAAAATAGGTGGATTGAACTTTGTACCGTTATATTAAAAATAAATGATCAACATAAAATAGCACAAATAAAAATATATAAAATAGCAAACAGCTGTTTCGGAGCCCCTAAAGCTCCATCACCAGTGCCAAATTTAAAAGGTTAAAAACTGATTCAAATGTTTAAGCCATGTTAATATTTCCCTGACTCCGCTGTTGTTTTTGAAAAACTCACCGCCATTCAATCTTGCGCACGGGCATAGACGCAAGCATATTTACATGGCTTAAACTTTTAAATCGGTTTTTAACCTGCTAAATTTGGCACTAACGATTGAAGCTTTAGGGGCTCCGAAACAGCTGTTTGCCATTTTATATTTTTTTATTTGTACTATTTTACGTTAGTCATTTATTAACACTTTCCAACATAGTTGAAAAGTGTTTATGACTTCGGTTTGTCTGCCGTCTGGCCTTCTGGCCGTCTGGCCGTCTGCCGTCTGGCCGTGCTCTAACTCCCATAAATATGCTCGGATTGCCTTGCAATTTTTATATGTTATTGTCGTTATCTATAGGACGTTCCCTATTTCAACTGAAGTGTGTAGCACTTATAGTTTTTTACAGGGACACTCAAAAGAAATCCGTTACATTACGGTCTATGGGGAAAAATCATTTGCGGTATATTTTAATGATGTTACACAATTGCATACACATTGTAATTGATATATATCACTAAGGTGTATTACAAGAAGCTTAATATGGAATAGGGTGTGCATAGCACTTTTAGCTAATTTACAGGGACGGTCAAACGCATTCCGTTACATTACGTCTATGGAGAAAAATCGTCTGCGGTTTATTTAAATAATGTTTCACTATTTTAAACGCATTTAAATTTATATAGATCACTAAGGTGCATTACAAGAGGCTTACTAAAGAATATTGTGTGTATAGCAGTCATCGTTCATTTACAGGGACACACAAAAGAATTCTCTACTGTCTGTTAACAATAATTCCTGTAAGTGCGTTTTAAGTTGCTGAACGCGATTTTTAATTTAACTCACTTTTTGTTTATTACGTGGTGTGTATACATTCTGTAGATCATATACAGGGAAGCACAAAAGTTCGCGAACACATTTCCGTTTATTGACAGAAACTCCAGAAGGAGAATTTTAAACTGTGCTACGCGTTTCTTATCTGAACTAAAATTTAGCATCCTTTGTAATATATATACAAATCTATAGATCATATACAGGGCTGAATAAAAGTATTCAGATATTTTTCCGAATATTGTATACGTTGGAAATTCTTGAAATTATGTTTTTAAATATGTTATGCGTTTTCCAAATTGTTTACTTAGATGTTATCTTTCAGCTTATTAAACGGTATGATTTGTAAAATCATTTTGGAAGCGTTGGAAAGTGTTACATAATCTATGCTTGACGCATGATTTTTCTTTCTTGTTCTTAATATAACAGGAATTTACCACAGCAGATAAACAATATTGCCAATAAATCAGTGGGACACAACAGAAACTTCAGGTACGAATATTCCAAAAAGAACAGGAATTTACAGCAACAGATAAAACATTATGCAATAAATCCGTGTAATACAACACAAATTTCAGTTATGAATATTCCAAAGAGAATATCAATTTACAGCAAAAGATAAAAAATATTACTCAATAAATCCGTGTAATGCAGCAAAAACTTCAGGTATGAATATTCCAAAGAGAACACGAATTTACAGCAACAGTCAGACAAGATTACGCAATTAAATCCGTGTAATACAACAAAAACTTCAAGTATAAATATGCCAAAGAGAACACGAATTTACAGCAACAGATAGACAATACATTACGCAATGAACCCGTGTAATACAACAGAAAATTCAGATACGTCAAAACAGAGACCAATGTCTAAAAAGTAAGTGCAGCTTGGCAGCAACAGTCAAAATTGAGTTCAAACAATGAGAATTGAGTTTAAAATCTTGTCAAATATGCATTAGAAAACTTTTACTAAGCGATGTATAATATTAAACAAGAACGAAAAATCATGCGTCAAGCATAGATTATGTAGCACTTTCCAACGCTTCCAAAATAATTTTACAAAACATACCGTTTAATAAGCTAAAAGATAACATCTAAGTAAACAATTTCGAAAACGCATAACATATTTAAAAACATAATTTCAGGAATTTCCAACAGATACAATATTCGGAAAAATATCCGAATACTTTTATTCAGCCCTGTATACGATCTATAGATTTGTATATGCTAGGATGCTAAATTTTAGTTTAGTTAGGAAACGCGTAGCACAGTTTAAAATTATGTTTCTGGAGTTTCTGTCAATAAACGGAAATGTGTTCGCGAACTTATGTGCTGCCCTGTATAGGATCTACAGAATTTATACACACCACGTAATAGACAAAAAGCGAGTTAAAATTAAAATCGCGTTTAGTAACTTAAAACGCACTTCCAGGAATTAGTGTTAACAGGCAGTAGAGAATTCTTTTGTGTGTCCCTGTAAATGAACGATGACTGCTATACACACACTATTCTGTAGTGAGCCTCTTGTAATGCACCTTAGATATATATATATAAATTTCAATGCGTTTAAAATAGTGAAACATTATTTAAATAAACCGCAGACGATTTTTCTCCATAGACGTCATGTAATGGAATTCTTTTGACTGTCCCTGTAAAGTAACTATAAGTGCTATGCACACCCTATTCCATGTTAAGCTTCTTCTAATGCACCTTAGTGATATATATATAAATTTCATTGCGTTTAAAATACTGAAACATTATTTAAATAAACCGCAAATGATTTTTCCCCATAGACCGCAATGTAACGGAATTCTTTTGAGTGTCCCTGTAATAAAACTATAAGTGCTACACACTTCTGTTGAAATAGGGAAAATGCTATAGATAACGACAATAACATATAAAAATTGCAGAGCAATCCGAGCATATTTACGGGAGTTAGAGCACGGACAGACGGACAGACGGCCAGACGGCAGACGGCCATACGGCCAGACGGCCATACGGCCAGACAAACCGAAGTCATAAGCACTTTTCAACTAGGTTGGAAAGTGCTAATAAAAATGTATTTACATTAAATGCGTGTATTAGCTTTATAACGTAATTTTTTTTAGCATATTAATTTTACGGAAAAAAATTTCTCATGTACTAAATTTTATTATTTCAGCCAGTTAATGTACTTTTACATTTTTATTTTTTATTTTGTAAAGCAGGAAAAATATAATGGAGTAAATTTAATATTTTGCTACATTTTTAAATGAAAGAATGTTTTTTCAGTGCTCAATTAAATTGTCTTGCATCATCTTTTATGGAATGGGACATTTTTAATACAAAATAAAATTTACCTAACTAACTTCACATGCTTTTAAGATAACAAGATTATTTTTACTTTCCTGCTTAATGTTGCCCTTAGAGAAAATTTCGATCAATATATATTCTTAGTTTTTTTTTTTTTTCGCCATTTTCAACGCTTTTATCTCAAAGTTAAAATTTAGTGGCATTATATATTTATTTTTCTCTTTAGATAAGAGTTAATTTAAATACCAATTTAACTGTTTATTTTAATTAAATATTTTCTTTAATGTTATTAAAAACTTTTTATTAACAGTAAACGTCATTGTTCAGAAATTTTACTCTGAAACAATTGGGATTGAAAAGATAATGGTTTAGTAATGAAAATCATTATCAAAAGAATGCGTAAACAATGAGATATTTAGTTATTGATTTATGTAGTATTTGCTGGTATTTACGACTATAAATTAACGAAAACTGTTCTAGAATAATGACATATTTAATATTTAGACAAAACACAAAAGAGATATTAATTAAACATAAAACATAAATAGTTAACACTCTTTTAAAAGCATTTAATGTTTATTTTAAAAATCACGCCTAATTTCACGCCTGCAACTTATGTGATTGCAAAAACTTTTAGTTATAATGCGTTAATTTCGGACCCCGATTATTAAAAAATCCCTGACGGCTCGGCCTACAGGCACAGGTAGATTTCGAAGACGCAGACCGTGGGGCGTCTGTTTGTCAGAAATTGCGGAAGAAATGACCTTTTTACGATGATCCGGCACTTGGAACCGCCTACTTCGAAACCTAACTTGTTTGCAGGCGGAGCCGGCAGGGATTATTTTTTTTTTTTTTTTTTTTTGCTATAATGGTTGGTCCTATAAAAAACTTGTCAATATAAAAGTTTTAGATAATATTAAAAGGATTAATAATAAATTTAAGCGGATTTGAAATCTTGAGAATTGGCGAAGTTATAAATTTTTTTCTTCTAAACCCCCCTCCCCCCCCCTTAAGGCAATTTTTAATTATATCAAAAATCTGTCACACATAAATTTTCGGCCCTTCTCCTTGAAGTAATAATAACTTCAAACAGATTCGATACGTGGCATTATTAAGAAATTATGGGTTTTTTTTCTGTTTTCACAAAAAGCCCCCCCCCCCCCCTTGGTTCGGTTTAGCCCATTAATGAACTTGACAGAGATTTTATGCCCCTTGATTTTATGTATCAGTTTCGAAAAGATGCGGGAGTTACTTCGAAAAATAACTTGTTTGCAGGCGGAGCCGGCAGGGATTTTTTTAATTTAATTTTTTTTTTTTTTTTTTTTTTTTTTTTTTTTTTTTTTTTTGCTATAACGGTTGCTCCTATAAAAAAACGTGTCAATATAAAAGTTTTAGATAATATTAAGAGGATTAATAATAAATTTACGCGGATTTGATATCTTGTGAATTGACGAAGCTATGATTTTTTTTCTTCTAAAACCCCCCTTCCCCCCCCCCTTGGGGCCATTTTTAATAATATCAAAAATCTGTCATACATAAATTTTCCGCCCTTTTCCTTGAAGTAATAATAACTTTAAACGGATTCGATACGTATAATAATTAAGAAATTATGGGGGGGTTTCTGTTTTCACAAAAAGCCCCCCATTCCCCCCCCCTGGTTTGATTTTTCCCATTAATGAACTTGACCGAGTTTTTATGCCCCTTGATTTTATGTATCAGTTTGTAAAAGATTAATGCAGAATTTTTCCAGTTATCGTGGTCAGTAAAAAGTGACATAGATAGATAGATAGATAGATAGATAAATAGATAAAGTTTTGAACTGGGGGTGGTTTTGGGTTCTGAGAGTCATAATCGGCGTAGATCTGCAAAAAATTTTCAAAATTTCCAACTTAGGTGAGAATGTAATAGGTAGTATTTCTTACGAAATCTACCTAAAAGGTGTCGCTTTGTTGAACATGTGATGGCATAGTGCAGCCAATGGGCAACACTTTCTATTTAACTTTTAATAAATAAATCAAGTTCTTTGCAACCACTATATTTATATAGAAATATTAATGTTGAAAAAATAACATAAATCTACTACTAAATGAAGTTAAAAATCTATTTTAAAATTTCTAGTGTCGAATTCGTAATATAAGTATAAAAAAACACAATTCTAAAAGAAAAATTCATGCACTGTAGGGTTAACGCTTAAAAGAAAGAACGAACACAAAAATTTATTAAAATTACATGCAAAATTACATTAAAATTATCAGTGCGAATTCGAAATTGCAATTGTAAAGGAAAGTGAAAAAGCTGTGTACGCCTGTTTTTGGTTTAACTGGGCGCAGGCTGTTTTGGTTAATATCAATGTATTTAACCGTGAAATGTTTTTGGATAGTGTAAAGTGTAATAATTGTTAGTGTTTGATTTTGTGCGGTGAGTACTGTAATACAGGGTGAATCTAAACTCTTGGTCAAAACTTTAAGGGGTGATAGTACACATCAAGACAAACAATATTAAATAGGAAACTAATGGTCCCAAACATCTTCCGAAGGAGATGGGCACCATTAAAGTTTAGGGTCCAAAATTTCAAATGATTATAAAAAACGGAAAAATTGGTCGATTCGTTTGCGGTTTTCGCTAAAACTATTCTTTATGTCAGTATTTTCTTAAAAATAAATTTTAAAGATAAAGTTAAAAAATGCCGACAGCGGCGCTTTAGACTTTGGAGTAACAAACAAAAATTTTTTATCCTAATTTTTTGTATCTCATTAAAAGCTTTCAAATGCTTAGACTCAAACAAATTTTGAGCTAAAATCTGAATCGGTGGGAGTAGTTAAATAGCGCAAACTGAACTCTGTTCAGGAGTTGAAATTTGAACCCCCCCCCCCCCCCCTGAACACAGTTCAGTTATCCTCGATCTTGGTGTCGTAGACTGCTACCACCTACACGTAAAATAAACAATAGAGGGATGACAAAATTAAAAAAATAAATTATTTAAAAAATAAATTTTAAAGATAAAGTTCAAATATGCCGATAGAGGGCACTTTAGACTTTGGAATAACGAACAACTATTTTTATTCGTGGATTGCAACTGCGACCTGATTGCGAGGATTGCCGCGTCGTAGCAGGCGATATACTTGAGAAGCCCGGGGTATTCGCTAATATTCACAACTCCCTCGTGAGGCCTGCATCGTTGCTGGTAGGCACTCTTTCGAGCAGTTTTTGTGATTCCTCACGAACATCATACGTGTACCATTTTCTACGTGTCAACCTTCATTCATATTGCGCACTACGTGCGTACATCAAATTGTTTCTTTTTATTTTTACGCGAGAAATTGCTCATGTCTGTTATGAAAAAAAATTCTATTTAATTTTGTCATCCTCTATCGTTTATTTTGCGTGTAGGGGGTAGTAGTTTCTGCCTGGTCTACGACACCAAGATCGGAAATAACTGAACTGTGTTCAGGGGGAGCCGGGGAAGGGGGGTTCAAATTTCAACTCCTGAACACAGTTCAGTTTGCGCTATTTAACCACTCCCAACGATTCAGATTTTGAGCTCAAAATTTAAGTTTGAGTCTAAGCTTTTGAAAGCATTTAATGAGATACAAAAAATAACGGTAAAAAATAGTTGTTCGTTACTCCAAAGTCTAAAGCGCCCTCTATCGGCATTTTTTTAACTTTATCTTTAAAATTTATTTTTAAGAAAATACTGACATAAAGAATAGTTTTAGCGAAAACCGCAAACGAATCGACCAAATTTTCCGTTTTTTAGAATCATTTGAAATTTTGTACCCTAAACTTTAATGGCGCCTATCTCCTTCGGAAGACGTTTGGGACCCTTAGTTTCCTATTTAATATTATTTGTCTTGATGTGTACTATCACCCCTTAAAGTTTTGCTCAAGAGTTTAGAATCACCCTGTATACATAATAGCGAACATTTTGTACTTGTATTGTTATATTTACTAGCTAAAGCAGTTCGTTACCTTCCACCTTGACTTATACTCTTTGAACCGCTCATACATATCATATTTTCACTGTGAAATATGCAAATATACTGACTTGAACAAAAACTAATCTGTACTGAGACCGTCGTTAAAGACCATCCACCCAAAAAATATTAAAGGATACATATTTATAATCCAAAGAAACTTGTCCTGATCATTTTTATTGAAAAATAGATAATAATGATTTGTTTTATAAAACATGAAACATCACAATTTTTTAATGGTCATAATGCTTATAAGTTCTAATAGATATAATTTTAATAAGAAATATAACCACTTTTAAATTTAACACACTCAGAAATACTATTCGACATGCTTGGAACAAGTTTTGATGATTATTAATGTGGGAATAGCTTCCCAGAGATTGTAAATAGCTTCATCAAAATCTTTAATTCGTGAACGTTGCTTGCCATTTACATAAGAAAATTAATCATTACACACTCTATTAATTTTTTTATACTGTTCATATATTGATATCATTGAACTATTTTTTCGTAGCTTGAAGTTTACAACGAAGCAATATATTTTTCGGAAATTAATTTCTCTGCCTAAAAACAACTGTATGCCAAAATTTGTGTTACTAAAATACAGTTGTACACTATTAACACGTTCACTGCCCGGTTAAAATTACCGGAATTTTATTTTAATTAGAAAGTTCGAATTCATAGCAGAAAATACTAATAGCAATATTTACTTTATTTAATTACAGATATTTTATGATTACATAAAATAAAAAAATTTCTTTCGAAATTTCCGGTAAGAATTCGTAATTTTAGATCGAAAAACCTCGAATATACTCGTGGTTGGCCTCGAATGGGTTATGATAATTTTCTTAGAAACAGTAACTTGTTGATAAGCCCAAAATCCTGACTGATCCACCTTTATTTTAAATACTTCATGCGACGTTTATATTCTTCTACAAATCATGACAATATTAACATATAACTTCAGGTAAATGAGAAACGGTTGGACCTTGATGGGCATAAATTTACATGTTAATGCTAGCGCAATGTATGGAGGAATAGAAACGTTGCATGAAGTCGTCAAAAATAAAGGAAGAAACAATGGATTGGGGCGCTGTGTTAGCTCAAAGTTCAGACATTAGTTATTATTAATAACTAATTTAGTTATTTTTTCTAATAAAATGAACTCAAGAGTGTACACCCATATTTTATAAACACAAATTTTGTCATATGGATATTTTTAGGGGGAAACAAGTATTTTTGCATTAACCTTTTGAATCCCGCAATAGCCGAAAAGCTCCCAATGCTGTGAAACCCACAATAGCCCAGGATAGCTGAAAGGATTTTCCTTCCTCTTAAATGGGTCGGGGTACTGTCAAAGGGGTAGTCTCTATCAGTGATGGATGGGGTAATGTGTTGGCATATCTGGACAGTGCAGAAAAGAAAACAAGATTATTTTTCAGTAACTGAAGCAATGATAAACAGAGAAGCGTGACACCTGTCGAAATTTGAATAAAGGGAGAAGGCAGTAGTGTCATTTCCACTACTTTCCTATAAGAAAGGGGGGAACGAAAAAACCAGCATTTTGGGCTATTTTACTGGTATTCTAAGGTCATTCAGTTTTTTAAAGCTTGGGATTTATAGAATTAAGATAATGCATTGTGCTATACCTCAAAAGGTGGTATACACGAATTGGCGGATTAAACTGTAATTTTGGATTTGCATATTTAAAGCTTCTAGAAATCGATTTGTGTTTTAATGAATTATAGGCTAAAACTCATATTGTTTTCTGAAATTATTTTTTTTTTAACAAAAATTCAAAATAATTATGAATTTAACTTATGCCTTTTCAGAAATCGGTATCTAGAAGCTTCAAATGTGCAAATCCAAATTTACAGCTTATTCCGTCATGTAGTTCTTCAGCTATATTTAAAAAAGTTATCCGCATTGCAATCTGTTTTGAAACGATTACAAATGAATTTAACATTAGGTGTTCCAAACTTTTAACATTCATAGTTTCTAAACTACTTAGCTGAATGACTTCCATTTGGTATCCAAAGTTAAAATCTACCAAAATAAATCCAAATATGATGTGAAAATTAGGTGTTCCTAGTGAAAGTTTCCGAGTTTGGTAAAATTTCCGTATAAAGACGACTCTGTAAACCTTTTTTTTTTTTTTTTTTTTTTTTTTTTAACATAAATTGAAAAAAGACATAATTTCCTGTCGAAGGCTAGTTCCGTTTTTATCTGTGGCAAGTTTGAGTTTAAAATGTATGTGTTCACTTTTTTTCTGGCCGATTGTAATTTTTTTTTTAGAAAAAAACGTACATTTAATTGGTATATTTTATAGAGTGGGTGGCCGAAAATGATCTGAAAAAGTTTGTAAAATTTAATAACAAGTGCACTATATGATCTTGGCACTCGCTTATAGCTGAAGACAAAAATCCCTATTACAGCTAAGAGAGAAATTCCTCTTACAACTATGAGAGATATCCTCTTACAGCTAGGAGAGAAATCATAGTGGCGATCTACCAAGTTTCATCAGATCACGGACATCGGCGTGTCATGAGAGAAGTCCCCCCTTCCCCCCAAGGTGACAGGCAAGCCACACATTTGATGGCACAGAATTATGCATGGAGCCCACTCAAACAGTTGACGGGGGATGGCTGCGAAATTATGCAGTAGAGGAGACACCTGATAGTCATGGTGACGAAATATGGGCGCCGAATGCGAAGCCAGTTGGGACGACTGTTTAAAATGACCAGCCCTGGTGGCCCTAGAACAAACGGGACTGCACAGGTGGTGTTTTAACACCATAAGAGAGTTGAAGTACAAGACTGCGAACTTGGTAACCAAAGATTTTGATTGAGAAAAGGAGCTCGACTTACTCACCTCCGGTAAAGTTTTTTTTGGAGCGGTCTTGTTGATCGATTCAACATGGCCGATACTCGGGAGGAGCTGGACTGTTCGAGGAACGCTAGGCTCTGTTCTTAATTGTACTTGTTCAGTTGTTTGGTTGGCTCATTGTATAGATTTTGATGACACCAGATCTCTTTAGTGACATTCTGTGCCAAAATAAGAATTCAAACATCACATGATCCTCAAAAACTTATGCTAAAACGTTATCATTAAAAGAAATTTAATTAAAAATAAGAAACAAAGCTTAGCAAAAAATGCTATCCGGATGGGCTTTCCCATCCAAATATAGTCATACACGTGTAAAAAACGAAAATTGATAATTGTAAAAAAGTAAAGAGTAAAATTGTGGTATTAAGATGTTAAGTAACTATTTTCGAAAATAAAAGACCGCGTATTAAAAAAAATAATAATAAACAGCGTCCCATGAGGTGTTTCCCCAATGAAGTTTGTCAATGTACGTAATGTTGAATAAAAGTAAGTTCTGTAGAAGTGTCGTAATCCCGGACAAGATGTACTTCTTCAGTACATCACCTTATATGAATATGGTATAGAGTTTAAGTGATGAAACTTTCTCACTTTTCGATTTCATAAAATTTCTTATATAACTCAGACATCTAAAGACATTTTATGTAATCAATAACAACAACTTTCCTTACTTTCAAATACTTGTTTGTTATATGTCATTTATCGACTCACTTGCCACCAGTTGATTTTCTCTGAATTTGCTACAACGGTGACAAATATTGAAGTTAGTCTTACAATATTAGAAGTTGAGAATTTCTATACAAAACTTCCTTGTTTTAATTTTAAATACTAGGGGGCTCAGTCTTGCTCACTAACACTCGCCAACCCCCTTAATTCACATTTGGACCGCCATGGGGTACCAGCTCGCTCGCCACTTTTTGTAGCAACGCTAGCCAAGATAAGTACTATCATAAACCATTTTAACATACGAAATTTAAAAATATTTCTTAATAAAAAAATGTAATTCAAAACTTCGTTAAAAACACATTTAAAAATGCATTTAGTTGGTGCTACCAATGGGTATAAATCATTTTAACATTATGAAATACAGTTAATTTAAAACGCATTTAAACTCATTTAATTTAAAACGGCATTCATTTTTCCTATAATATTGCACAGAACGGCTTAAATTCATTTAAAAGCCCTTTAAAAACCTACGCAGATGACGCTAAAAATGAGGCTAAGAAAATGTAAACAAAACGTGTTCTACTGTGTCTAAAAGAAAGTCTTGATCAGAAAGCTGATTCGCTGAATGTAACACGTCATTGTAAAACAAACCAATGGCATTGCTATTCATATGTCGATCAAATGATCTGCGTTTAAAAAGAGATCCTATCTGAATTTCGCCTATAATATTGCAGAACACGACTTGAATTCATTTAAAACTATTTGGAAAACACTACGCAGACGTATGACGCTAACAAAAATATAAACAAAACATTTTTTGGTGTGTCTAAAAGAAAGTCTTGATCAGAAGGCACGTGTAATGTGACGTGAATGTATCACGTCACCGTAAAACGAACCAATGAGAATCGTTGCTGCAGAAACTACAGTTGTTGACAAACGAAAAGCTATAAATTCAGCCCTATTTTCGCACTACGTAAGATATATATATATATATATACGTTTTTCGTTTATACGTTTTTATCATTTATACGTTTTTTTTAATGGTCCCGGCAAAATCCAATAGTTTAAATAGTCCGTTAAATAATTTCATTTATACGTTTTTCCTTAAATCGCAGATTTTATTTATACATTTTTTTCAACAAGTCAAGAAGAGAGAAAATGCCCATTTCAACCTCAGATTCCCAACTCCCGATTGTCCAGTCTGAACAAAAGCGTACCCCTAAGAAATGTAAATATCCCACTTTCTACAGAGAAAGGTTGTTGTTGTGCTGTCCAAAGGCCCCAGCAGCGCAAATTCTTTTCCTTTCAGCTTCAGTATTTGGATTTGTATCATTCACTAGCGGTTCACGATGACTTCCCGTAATAGAAAATCTCTGTCGTTGAAGGAAAAAATGTGCATTTTAAAATAAGTGGTTGAAAACCAACATTTAAAAAGAGTGGATCTTGCCAAAGAATTAGGTTTACCAGTTTCAACTTTAAACACGCTAATTTATAAGTGTAAGATCATCGAGGAAAGCCATCATCAAATTGGATATAGTGCTTCAAAAAAACTTCGAGTCTAAAGCGGAAAATTTGCTGATGTTGAAAAATTGCTTTTGCAGTGGTTTAATCAGTGTCGTAGGGTAAAAATACAAAACATGTTCAATGCAGATGAAACCGGTTTGTTTATAATCTTCTGCCGTTTAAAACTCTAGCAATCAAATCGGATACGTGTCATGGTGGAAAAAAGAATAAAGTGTGATTAACAGTGTTAATGTGTGTCAATGTGGATGGAACAGAAAAATTGCCGTCTTTGATTATTGGCAAATCAAAAAAGCTCCGCTGCTTCAAAAATGTGAAAACATTACCAACAATGTACCTGACCAATAAAAAATCATGGATGACAATGTCCTTCTTTACCGATTGGTTAAAAGAATTAGATGATAAAATGCAAAACCAAAAGCGGCTAATCATTTTATTCATTGTTAAGTGTCCAGCTCATCTACCTGATATGGACTTTCTAAAAAACATAACCATCAAATTTTTCCCTGCAAATTGTACCAGCAATTTGCAGCCACTGGATTTAGGAGTCATAAAATCCCTAAAGCAACATTATCGAAAACTTTTGGTGAAAACAGGTATCGCCAGTTTAGACCACGGTGACTTCGAAAATGTGAATTTTAACATCTTACAAGCTATGAATTTCATAATGATGGCTTGGCAAAATGTTTTACCCAAAATGATAAAAAACTGCTTCGCCCTTGGCAGATTTTTAACTCCAGTGGATGTCAATCCTATTGAATACGCCGAACCTGATCATTTTATTCCACCAGAAAACTGGTCAAATTTAAGTGATCTTACTACATTTGAAGATTTTGTGCAGCGTGATTCGGAACTTGCAACATATTATCTTCTAACAATCGATAAAATGATCGCAAATGAGGAAACTAGCAGTGAAAAAGAGGATAACTGCACTGAAAAGCCACTGCCAAGTTTTCAACAAGCTTTGGCGGGTTTTAACACCATGCAAGAATACCTCATTAGAAGTGATTTGAATGATAATGTTAAGATGGCACTTTTAACTGTGAACAATGAACTTTTTTCTGTGCATTCCAAATATTCCGTACAACCTAAAATAACAAAATATTTTGTGCATGGTGAATGAATATGAATAGTTGTAAGTTGTAAATTATATCCGGATTAAGAAGTTTAGTATTACATACCTCTTATACCTCTTGTACTTCATGTATTTTATCTTTGATTTTTTTATTATTCGTAATTACGGAAATGTTCGTACTTTTGTGAATTTCGTTTATACGTTTCTTCATTTATGCGTTTTTTTTCTTGATCCCTTGAAAAACGTATAAACGGTGCTTCACTGTATCTGTATTTCATATATTCTAATACGAGCAAATCTTGTGTGTGGTTATATATATATATATATATGCAAATTTTATCTCAAAAACGGCTCTAACGACTTTGACGAAATTTTGTATCCTACCGTTTTGGGACACCAGAAAACCATTGGGGTAGTTCACGTGTTCGAGAAAATTCGATTAGTGGGTCATCAAGGGTCATCAAGGGTCAGGGTCAAGCTAATTCTATCTAAAAAACAGTTCAAACGATTTTGACTAAATTTTGTATTTTACCATTTTCGGGCACGAGAAGACTATTGGGCTGGGTCATATGTTCGAGAACTTTCGATTAGTGGGTCATTTTGGGGTCAACCCGGGTCAAGTTAATTTTATCTAAAAAACGGCTCTAACGATTTTGATTAAGTTTTGTGTCCTACGAGTTTCGGGCACGACAAAATCATTGGGCTAGGTCACATGTTCGAGAAAATTCGATTAGTGGGTCATTTTTGGGTCACTGTGGGTCAAGCTAATTTTATCTAAAAAATGGTTCAGACTATTTACACAAAATTTTGCATCCTATGGTTTTCGGACACGAGAAGACTGTTGGGCTAGGTCACGTGTTCGAGAAAATTCGATTAGTGGGTCATTTTGGTCTTAGGTCATTACTGGTCAAGCTACTTTATCTTAAAAACGACTCAGACTAATTACACTAAATTTTGCATCCTATAGTTTTCAGGCACGAGAAGACTGTTGGGCTAAGTCATGTGTTCGAGAAAATTCAATTAGTGGGTCATTTTGGTCATGGGTCATTATGGGTCAAACTACTTTATCTTAAAAACGGCTCAAACTATTTAGATTAAATTTTGCCTCCTATGGTTTTTGAGTACGAAAAGACTGTTGGGCTAGGTCTCAATTTTGAGAAAATTCAATTAGTGGGTCATTTTGGTCATGGGTCATTATGGGCAAGCTATTTTATCTTAAAAATGGCTCAGAATATTTAGACTAAATTTTGCCTCCTATGGTTTTGGGGCACGAGAAGAATGTTGGGCTGGGTCACATGTTTGAGAAAATTTGATTAGTGGGTCATTTTGATCTTGCGTCAGGATATTTGAACTCAAAGCTAATTTTGACCGAGCATAGCTCGGTCTTCCCTGCTCGTAGATGATTGATAGAGGACACTGCGCTGTCTCAATCTCTTAGAACGCACAAACTATCGTATAAAAATCGATCAAAGTTCCCTCAACTTTTATCCTTCATTCTTTTTAACTGTTGAAACGGCAAAAAATGGTTTGCTTTTTAAACTCTAAAGGTTATTTTGAGCCATATTAGAGTTTGAGACAGTGAAACGCCATCTATCGATGATACTTGGAACTAAAACAAGGAGCGTCGTAAAGACATTTCTGAATTCATACATTAATCTCTTGTATGAGTAATTTCAACGGCTGTCACCATTTAATTGATATTAAATTTTAAAAACTTTCTCTCCAATTAAGGACACCCTGTACGTTTGTGTGTTTGTGCATGTATGCATGTATGTACAATATATTTTAAAGTACTATTAAAAGTTTTGGTTACCCAAAATCTATTTATTGCTCAATTTATATTGAATGCATTAAAGGTAATACATTAAGAAAACAATAACTTTTTGTCTCTTAATTTTTAAAATACTTTTTTAAAAGAAACCACTTTATTGCTCAGTTAACTGCCTCTAATTACATCTTACTTAAATTATCGCCAATGAAAAATAAAAGTTGTGAACATAATCTCATTGCAGGTACTCGAATAAGAGCATAAAAAAATTGATGCTACCTCGAGTCACTCAAGGGAAATTAAATTAATCATCTGAAGAAGAACTTTGATGCCATTACGTCGAGCTAACTCAGTTTAATTAACTAGATTTCCTTTCCCCATTAAACTAATATATTTCTATAAAAATTGCTAGAAGAAATAAATAAACTGAATTGTTTATGCAGTTTTCTGTGAGTTATCTTTTCAAGTCGCTTGCTTTTAATGCTAAAAAAAACTAAAGATATGTTGAAAAAACTTTATAATTTATAAAATAAAGGGAAAAAGTATTTTTAAAATGTGTATATTTAGGAAGATTAGGTATATGTTAAGGTTATTTATTTGTTTATTTATTTATTCAAATGTAAAGTGGAGCATGAGAAAATCCTAAAGAAAGTTTTCAAGATAGAAAATTGAAAACATAAAAATTCTTCAATAACAATGTACTTTTTTACCTTTAAAAAAGGTAAAAAATATTTTTTTTTAGGTTATTTGTTTATTTATTTATTCAAATGTAAAGTGGAGCATGAGAAAATCCTAAAGAAAGTTTTCAAGATAGAAAATTGAAAACATAAAAAGGCTTCAATAACAATGTACTTTTTTACCTTCAAAAAAGGTAAAAAATATTTTTTTTTTAGGTTATTTGTTTATTTATTTATTCAAATGTAAAGTGGAGCATCAGAGAATCATAAAGAAAGTTTTCAAGATAGAAAATTGGAAACGTAAAAAGGCTTCAATAACAATGTACCTTTTTTACCTTTATAAAGGTAAAAAAAATATTTTTAGGTTATTTATTTGTTTATTTATTTATTCAAATGTAAAGTGGAGCATCAGGGAATCATAAAGAAAGTTTTCAAGATAGAAAATTGGAAAAGTAAAAAGGCTTCAACAACAATGTACCTTTTTTTACCTTTATAAAGATTTAAAAAATATTTTTAGGTTATTTATTTGTTTATTTATTTATTCAAATGTAAAATGGAGATCAGAGAATCACAAAGAAAGTTTTCGTGATAGAAAATTGGAAACATAAAAAGACTTTAATATCAATGTACCTTTCTTACTTTTATAAAGGTAAAAAAAAAATATTTTTTTTAGGTTATTTGTTTATTTATTTATTTAAATGTAAAGTGAGGCATCAGAGAATCATAAAGAAAGTTTCCAAGATAGAAAATTGGAAACGTAAAAAGGCTTCAATAACAATGTACCTTTTTTACCTTTATAAAGGTAAAAAAAAATATTTTTTTTAGGTTATTTATTTGTTTATTTATTTATTCAAATGTAAAGTGGAGCATCAGAGAATCATAAAAAAAGTTTCCAAGATAGAAAATTGGAAACGTAAAAAAGCTTCAACAACAATGTACCTTTTTTACATTTATAAAGGTAAAAAAATATTTAAAAAAAAATCCAACATAGAAACAAAGAAGATAAATTTTCCACCTTAGAAGAAAAGTCGAAGATTTAGCAAATGCTAGGCCTTAATTTTTTTTTTTTTTTTAGATTACATTATTTATTTGAGAGACAAAAATTTCGTTACAATCTACAATAAATATTACATTTATACAGTACGAAATTTCACCTCTTACAACAAACATTTAAAGAAATTTATCACATACAAATAAAACAAGTTGGAAATTGTACGTCAAATATGACAAATGAGGTGCATTCATACATAATTTACGTACTTAGTTTTTTAAATATTCAAAACTTGGTACAATAGCTGTTGCACTCTTATGCAAAAATGCATGAATACAAAACTTATTTTATGTGCAGATTTTCATATTATATATATATTAATTTTATTTGATGAAATTAAGTTTCAATACACTTTTACAAACAATTAATTACAATTCTGTTACATTAAAATTATACTATGCACAAATATCCAATACAAGACAGTGTAAAAAAAATCATCGTTATTATTTAACTGAAAAAATGAATTATATCGTCTGTTATTATGATATGATTCATTACCGTAATAAAATAAGTATATTTTATATTGGTAACATTTTTTTCTTTTGCTGGCATTTCCTCAAAATTCCGATGGGAAACTGAAGCCTAGCTTTGAAAATTTCAGAACTTGAAATCCATATTTAGACTCTTTTCCACTTAATATCTATTTATCCGGAAACATCTATCCAAAAAACTGTCGATAGATTATAGGATTGCTATAATTAAACAATTTTAGTATAAAAATTCGGTTTTTAAATTCAGTAATACGGAAATAATATAACTCCATCTTAAATAGGACGTAATCATCATAGCAGCCTAGAATCATTACCTATCATGGGATATCATTGAATTCATTACGAATGATAGCATTTAATAGAATGAAGAAAACTTTTATCAATATCTTTTTAAACTCTGATTCGATTTTTATAAAATTCGAAATGACTCGACAAAATTCTGGAACAATTATATATATTAAATTTCAAACCTTTCGATTGGGTAGTTTTTGCGCTATTATATGCGGGCAGACGGACGTACCAGATAACGACGATAGATGCTACGTATTTATTATAATTACGAATGCACTTAAAAATTGAAACAACTATGCCACTTTCTTTAACCCTTTCAGGAGCAGTGGTATGTTTATGAAACCACTTAATTTTAATTCCCAAACGCCACACTGGCACCAGATTTTTGCTAAAATCTTTTCCACTTAATATGTATGTGAAATATAGCGTTTTTCTTATTTACAAATTCCGGTACCAGTCATGTATTTCAACATTTTAGTACTTAAAGTACTTTGCCCCTGAAAGAGTTAATTCACAAATCTAAAATAGATACATGAGATAACCCTTTTACTTTCAACTGTTTTTTATTAACTCTAGTGTTTTCTTTCGAAATAAAATCCTTACTCAAAGAATTTGCATTGGCACTGAAAAGCGCCAATAATGGATGTGACTTGTTGACCGATTGAATTTGGTCGAAAAAATGAGACAGTAAAGTACTTTTATTTCCTATACTTAAGCAATAAAAGTCCAGGCTTGCGGCTCTTACATTTTAAAAACTTTCTTATGGTGGTTTGTTATTCTTTGGAAGTGTAATTAAGAGAAGTTAAAGTTTGCTGAGGCGTATACTTGGTAAACCATCGAATGGAATTAATTTACTTTTCTTATTTACCAAGATATCCGATGTTATGTAAGTAATAAACATCTAAGGTGAGGATTTCCTTAATTAACTGATTGAACGGATTTTATGGGACTTATGCTAAGATACATTATCTGATGCAAGATCTCGCACTAGTCTAACATCTTTACGTTACGTTCGCTTTAATATGCAGCCTAAAATAATGAAATATATGGCATTTATTGTAAATGGCGTTTAAAGTAGAAATGAGTAAGAATTAAAGCAATTTTATAGGCACAAAGGCGATATCTGAAATTTAATACCGCAATATATCAGCAAGTTAATGTTGATATCGGTGATATATCGCGATACTAATTTAAAGTGCAGGTGCGAGGTACATTTACTATTTTTGAAAGGCAAATAATATTGTAGCAAAAAATTAAATACAAAACAAATAGAAAGCAACGAATCATCGTTTTTAAATCTATTTTCTCATACACCATGATTTCTATTGTTTTATTTAAAAAAAATATATGTATATTTACATTTAGAAAAAAATTAACAAATTGACGAATACCTATTTGCATTTATACTATTAGTTTCATAAAGCTGTTTTTTAATATAGTATTTTTCCTATTCTTCTCATTTTATTATAGTATTTTTTTTTTTTTTTTTTTTTTTTAAGCTTTTCATTTTCGCAACCATTTAATTTTCAGGTGCACGAAAATAATTTTATTGGGTTCGGGTTAGCGTGAAATAAAATTTTCGGCTACGGTTTGCATGTACAGGACTGTAAGGCAGATCTTTATTCTGAGTAAACGTTTAAAATATCAACATGAGGTTTTAAATGCTTGAAATGTTGTTGACTTTAAAAAAATTTAAAAAATATCGCATATTTTGAAAAGCTTACGTTTTACTACAAAAAAAAAAAAAAAAAAAAAAAAAAAAAAGATTTCGACAAAATTGCAGTTTAAATTTTTCTCCAACTGTTTGAGTTAAATATTATTTAACAGTGTTTGAATTCTTTAATTTTTCTCTTAAAAAATATAAATAAAAATAAAAATAAACTTGTTGAATGAATAATTGATAGACATTACTCAGTTGTACATAAATTTAATTTCATGGCAAAATTCAATAGAATAAGGAATACGTTAATTTCGATAATCAATTGAAAATTAACAAAAAAAATTCAATGAGTTTAAAATGCCTTTTTTTTTATTATCGGGGAATGAAAAAATGCCGTATTTATCCGATTCGGGACCATCATTTTAAGGGTATATATAAATTAATTCATAGAAGCCACATTTTAACAATCATTATCAATGCTATAGGCATAAACCGGCACATATTCAAGCTCATGCTATCGGCCACAATATTAGAAGCTTTGACATATCGCAATATACGATGAAGACGAACAAAAAATGCAATGGAACATGGGGTCGCAAATAACGTTTAACCCTTTCAGGGGCAGTGGTATGTTTATGAAACCACTTAATTTTAATTCCAAAACGCCACAATGGCACCAGAATTTTGCTAAAATCTTTTCCATTTAATATGTATGTGAAATATAGCCTTTTTCTTATTTACAAACATATTTTTTTGTAAATTCCGGTGCCAGTCCATTTTCCAGACGCATTTTCTCGATTTTCATCCTTTAAGCCTTTCAGGGGCAAAGTACTTTTAGTACTAAAATGTTGAAATAAATGACTGGCACCGGAATTTACAAAAAAAAATTTGTTTGTAAATAAGAAAAAGGCTATATTTCACATACGTATTAAATGGAAAAGATTTTAGCAAAATTCTGGTGCCATTGTGGCGTTTTGGAATTAAAATTAAGTGGTTTCATAAACATACCACTGCCCCTGAAAGGGTTAAACGTCATTTGCGACCCTATGTTCCATTGCATTTTTTGTTCGTCTTCATGAGTACTATCATCCCTCTAAGTTTGTTGAAGCATTTCAGATACACCCTGTATATGGACAAATAGCTGCAGCTGAATAATTAACAGGCGATAAGTGTTATTCGTCTATAACGAAATATGGAATTTGTGGCTTGCGGAGGAAAAAATAAACTGGGATATTCTTTATTTGCATAGATAATCAGTGAAAGAGAGATAATCAGCATAAGTAGAAATTGTGGTTCGATTGAAGCAGGTCAGTGATTACATACACATGGACCGGACGAAAGAAGAATTGAAGATATTGGTACGAGATATTTGTTGCTATTTCTCGGGAATTGAAATCGCAGTGTGGGCAAAACAGTATTATTGTTATTGGGATATATCAGCAGGCTCAGAGCTTAGATATCGTTAATGCGATATTTAAAAAATATCAATATATGACCGATATATGACCGATATATTGATAAGTAATCCGGCCCTAGATGCCCACAAAGATGTGAGCACATAAAAATACGTAAAACACTAATTAAAATAATTTAAAACAAAAAAGTTTGAAAAAAGTTGTTTTGTAAATAAATAACAAAAAAAAATAACAATAACGTAAACATTAAAATAGATTACTCATTAAAATGGTGTCCTTTTAATTTTGAAATAAAATCTTCGCCCAATGAATTTGTATGGGCGCCGAAAAGTCGCATTAATGTATGTGACTTGTTGACTGATTGCATTCAATCGAAAAAATGAAAACACATTAAGTATTTTTGTTTCCTACTTAACTTGTAAAGATTCACACACACACACACAAATTTACTGTTCCTATATATTTTAAAAAGATCATTCCATTAGTTTGTTATTATTTGTTAGTATAATTAAGGAAAGTCAAAGTTGTATGAGGCATATTTACATAATGCCTACCCACTGAAGAAATGTAAGTGCAAAACCAAATAAAATAAATCAGTGTCAAACATTTTGAAAAAGTGGTTTTGTGAGTAATAAAATAATAATAGCAACATAAACATTAAAATAGATTTCTTATAAAATTGTATATCCTTGTTTTGAAATAAAATTATCTCTCAATGAATTTACATCAGCACGGAAATGTTCCATTAATGGGTGTGATTTGTTGACCAATTAAATTGATTTGAAAAAGGAAGGCAACATTTAAGTACTTTTATTTCCAACTTGGGGAATAAAATTACGGGTTTGGCGGTTCCTGCATTCTAAAGAGATTCTTGTGGTAGTTTGTTATTCCTTGGAAGTGCAATTAAAGGAAAGGTTAATGCTAATACTTAGTGAATTTTTCGAGAGAAATTATTTTACCTGTGTTACTTGACAAGATATCGGATGTTATTTAAGTACTGCGTGCTCCAAAAGCTCGTTAAAACTTTAAAAATTCATTAAAAAAGTAACAGATGATGCTAAGAAATTGCGGTTTGAGGTAGAAAGTATTTTTTTATAACAAAAAAAAAATGGTTCAAAAATTACCGATAGATGACGTTGCATGCATTACATGAAGCAGATTTGTACAAATCAGGCTGTCAATAAACCTTCTCAATGCACACTAAGTCTTCATATTATGCCAGCAATACACTATCATTTCCAGATCAAGCGCTGTTGGTTAAACTCTTTTACAAGAATGGGGAATCGGCAACTCGCGCATTGCGAAAATTCTGCACGTCAAAATGACTGAAGACGAGAAAAGGGACCTTTTTCATGTGCTGGAATACTGAAACTTCTCAGACGCTTCGCTGAAATGGGTAATTTACTATAAGCCTAATTTGCATATACTTGCTTGCATACATTTGCATGCCAGCGCCATCTACCAGTAATTTTTGTAACAACTTTTTTTTATTGAAAAAAATCCTGTCTCCCTCTAATCCCATTCCTGCAAATCGCAATTTTTAGCATCATATTTTTTTTTTCTTTTAAGTGAATTTTTAAAATTTTAACGAACTTTTGGCCCATCTAGTTTATAAACATCGAGGGGAACTTTCTTATCTAAACCGGTAGAACATATAATTATTCTCTAACAAATTGATTGATACAAGTGAATCTTGCGCCAGTCTGGAAATTTTATTTTAACCTCACAGTGCTAGTAGTTAAGGAAATATCATATAGTGCAGCATGGCATTAATTGCAGAAAATGGTTAAAAAAACAACAACTAAGAATTAAAGTAAAAAGAGTTTAACAGGTATAGACAGAAGATGGCTGTGCATAAATCATGTATATTATTTAGGTTGTCAACATTTCTTTTTCTATCCAGTTACAAAACACCCAACGATAAATGAGGTATCATTCGAAAGGTTTTTGAAATGGCTTCTGACATAGCATACTCACATTTCGTTAACACCTGTTTTTTGATTAGAAATTGCAATTAATTAAATTAAATCAGCATTGTTTTCGTAAATGAAATGAAAAGTTTTTTTCAAATGAATGTTGCCACAAAAATAAAATACCGAATTATATCATGCTCAGTAATGCTTATAAAAAATAAATGGTACTAAAGAAATAAATGTGATGTCTCCGCACGAAATTATTTTATATTTATGATTCAAAACCAAAATTGAAATGGAAATGTTTATGGCTGGTTTTTCACGTGTAGCCTAAAAGGTACACTTTGCTATATCAGATTAAATTATATTTTATATGTTTCAATTTATTTTTCCTGTGTTTTTCCCGAAGCGGATGATGTCATCCTCTAACGCAGTTAAAATTAAATACGATTGTTATTTTTTTTTCTCGAGCGTTGCTTTTGCTGTCTTCGATCACTTTTTGCTGTAACTTTGATGGAATAAATGAGATGTTATTCTGGCTTGACTAATGTTGTTGCACATATTTTTATCCTTAATTTTTCTTTAGAATTTTTAACCTCCATTTAAAAATATCAGACTACAGCGCGAAATCCTTGCAAGGGTCCACTGGTTAATACCATAATTTAGGCGATTTTTTTTTTTTTTTTTTTTTTTTTTTTTTTGTAAATAAACAACAACTATAATGATGCAGTATTCTGTATCAAAAGCTTTTATCCGGAGAAATGGACAAATGTTGTTACAATAGATGAAGATTGAGTCTATTTGAATTATTGTAATAAAATTAGATCCATTTATTATCATCAAAGAGGAGAAAATAAATCTTAAAACATAGTTCAATATATCTAAAGAAAGTTTTAGAAATTCATTTATGATTGTTGCCGATTTTGCTTATAACGACAAATTAAAAATTAAGAGGGTGAAGTAAAATGTCAACTACCAGAATGCATATACTACCAGAAACATTTTTTACTCCCAATCTTCAAACATGTAATAATATGTCTTTATCCACAGTTCCATCAATTTCTTGAACTGCATCAAGATAAAGCAAGCAACAACACGTCAGAATCCAATGTTAATTTCCAAGAAACAAGTAATACAAAAAAAAAAAAAAAAAAAAAAAAGTCAGTTTCTACTTAAGTCAAAAAGAAATTTTTTTCCATCGATCTACACGCTTCGCCACTGACGGTATTTATTCTTAAATTTATATCCTGCTAAATATCTAATACAGGAAATTTTTTTGAAATGTATTAAAAATTAAATAAAAAATAAATAGCTAAAATACCAAAAATTAATAGCTCGAAACGTATTTCTCACAAAATTATTAGACAACCTGCGTTAGAAAGGTAATAAATTGTATTTTTCTTAATATAAATTTCAAATTTAATGATTATGCCGTTTTTGAAATATTGAATTCCTAAAATTACCAAACTTCACAATGAAGTACCGTAGCGAAACCTTCACGCGTAAAAATATAATAGGGCTGTTCATGGAAGAAGATCAGGCGGCGAGCGAGCGAAGGAGACTATAAATATGGAGTGAGTCTATACTTTTGAACAAAATTGAAATATAAAACTAAAATTAATTAATTAAATTTAATTAAGGAATTAATATTTGAAAAAAACTGTATTAACATCAAGTGTCATCTACTACAAATTTAAAAAATGTATTTGAACTTGAGTGGATGAATAAAAAGTATTTATTAACGATTGAAAATTTGAACAAGCTATATAAATATATAGAGGGTGTGAGCTAATAGTAGGAATTTAAAAAAAAATGAAAAAAAGAAACGGGTAACAGGGCTATACCCTTCATTGCTATATCTGTTAAATCTCCTGATGTATCACCCATGAATTTTTGTTCTGTTAAATCTCCTGATGTATAACCCATGAATTTTTGCGCTGTTAAATCTCGTGATGTATCACCCATGATTTTTTGCCTTTTGGACTTTTAAAAAGCGCATTATCCAAACGTCGCGTCGACCTACAACCCTTCATGGACTTTGGAAAGCTGTTCAAGGGAAAAGGGCCAAAATACATCTTTTAAAACTAGAAAAGGCATTATAGTCATGGAACTTACGATGTAGAGAGGTAGTTCAGAATACGGGTTACTAAATTGAACATTTAAAACACAAATTTTTTATGTAAAATACTTTTGTAAATACCATGAAAATCGTCTACAAAAATGTGGGAACACCCTCTGGTATAGATCCATTTAGAATAGTTCTTTTCTCCATCAAAGATATGTAAATTGTAATTTCCCGGGCCCAGTAGCGTAGCCAGGATTTCTGTTCGGAAGGGTGCAAAATTTTCCTTTAGATCATCTATATAGTAAAACCTATACCAAGATAAAATAACAAAAAGTGGTAAAAAATTTCGTTTTAGACAGGTTTTCGTTTTATCAGGTGTAACTGTATGGTATTATTTTCTATAGGACCAAGGAATGTTTCCGTTTAAGTCAGTATTCCGTTATAAGTAGGTACCGTTTTCCCAAGTTTTGCTGTATTTATATTAATATACCTTTTTATGTTATAAGGATGATAATACCGGCGAAAACGGAACCTGTCTATAACAGAATTCTGCCGTAAACGAAAACATTATATGGCTCTGATATGAATTACCGTACAATTAAATCCGCTGAAAACCTGTCTGAAACCAGATTTTTCATCGCAGCGATTACGTCTTAATACATTTTATTGTACTTATAAACGCACATTATAATACAGTAAAACCTGTAAAAGCGGAACCTTTCGATAACGGAATCCTGTTTTAAAAGGAAGAGTTTCAGTATCCCGACGAAACGAACGATACATCTTATTGATGTCTCTTAGAGGTACAATTAATTACACTTCTGTAAACGGAAACCTGTCTTTAACGGAAACGGCATTCATAGCCCCGACGAAAGGCATACCTTTAAATTATACCTGCAAAGACGGACACCTATCTAAAGCGAATTTTTTTTAAAGGTTCTTTGCGATTCCATCTTAGCAGTTTTTACAGGTTTTGTATCCATGATTCAGTAAACCAGTCCTTCTTTACTACGCCACTGCCCGGGGCTTTTAATATAAATATAAACATAGTTCTCTCTGATCATAATCACCATCAACACAGAACTGTAATCAATTTCCAAAACTCAAACACACCAGTGGGTGAAAATAAAAATACACAATTCCATCTTTTCATACATGAACTAAGTTAAATAAAAGTGCGTAAAAAAATAATAATAAGATGGATATTTACATTAATACTCTTAGATTTTAATTTAATATCGCATTAAATTTCTAATAATTTATTTTCCCCGAAAAATTTAATTTCCTATCAATGCAATTTTGTTAGGCCTAATCAGCGCTCTTCCATTTTCTAATAAACACATTCCATTAAAATATGACCAAATAATCAGAAAATAGTTCATATGTCAAGAGAATTTCGTCTTCAATAAATCTACGTTACGTAAGGACTACGAAATTACACATGAATTCTTAGCTTCAAGTAGAATTAAAATAGAGATAAGAATGTTTAAAATCGAACTCGTGTTAACTTCAATAAATTTACTTAACCTAAAGTTTCAAGGTATAAATTAACAAGAACGAAAAATCATCCATCAGGCATAAATTGTGAAACACTTTCCTACACTGACAGAATATTATTAGCAAATTTCAGTTTTTCTTTAAATAAAATGCGATGCAAACGATTTTTCTCCATAGACCAATGTAACGGAATTCTTTTATCTGTCCCTCTAAACTGAATATAAATGCTACACACTTCACTTTCAATAGAGAACATTCTATGGTGAATCTAATTAACATGTAAAAATTATATATGTCAATTCGAGAATATTTAGAGTTAGAGCCGGGACAGATGGACAGACAAACCGAAATCATAAGTTATTTTCAACTATGTTGGAAAGTGTTCTAAAATGAAATCTATCTACTATATTATAAAGGACAAACGTGTCCGTGCGTAACGCTGACGTCATTTTGCGAATGGCAACACTTCATGATGAAATTTCGGTTTTGCGACTTTTGCTAATGCAATTTTTTTTATTTCTAAACATCGCACATTTTCAAGTTTTACATCGTTATATAACGATGAAAAAATCTGCTTTGGACTGCAATTTATTTGAAAACTATATCTTAATTGACTTATTTATTATGGTTTTTTAAAATAATTTTCAAGCATGAATTAATAGGTTATTAACTCCTGGCACGAAGCCAATATCGCTTTTAATACATTTCGAAACTTTATTTGAATACATAATTTCATATAAATATGATTTTTCATATTGTTAGTGGACAATCTAAAAAAATATATTAAATGTAAAAAATCTGTTAGAGTTTTCAATTAGAAAAATGGTTTTCATCTGTATTTTGTAACCGGGGAAGCCCGGATCGGATTCCCTAGTATCTCTCTATATTAAAAAAAAGTAACCACCGCTGCTGCCGCCGCTGTCAATTAAGATTCTGTGCCTTGAAGTCTTTCTGGACTAATATCCAGAAAAGTATTGCAAATAAAAATTTAAAAATTGGTGGTTTTATAAAGAAATGTTCGATAAACACGCTGTAGTAGACAGTTTTTAAATCGAGGAATTATTTTAAGAGATATTTAAAATCAAAGTTGGTCAAAACAGTTTTCTTATAAAAGTTTTATAGAAACGAAAACTATGCACAGGAATTTAAACATAATTTGTAAGGATATAGTTGACAAGGTTGGGGTGTGCAGACTGCAATTATTTTTTCAATTTGACTCATTTTTTGAGGTTATATTTCAATTTTTTATTCAAAATTTTCATTATTTTGACGAAGATTTATTTCATATTTCATAAATTCCATTATTTGAATCGTTGCCAATTTGTAAAATAGCGCACGTAATAATATTCCCTTTCAATTAAGAAATGTTTTACACGTGACTATTAAAAACAGAAATAAAACTTTAAAATAATAATTAAATGATCACGTGTTAAGAGCAATAAATGTAGAAAATAACGGAATAAGAAATATACTTGCGCGTGAATATTAAAAGGTAAATAATTAAATTATTCCGCGTTTTCAAAGCATTAAGTAGAGTAAGATTAATTTATTTTGACAAAATATTTTATCTATTATTGCAAATTTTAAAACAGCGTAATTAATAATATTTCCCTTCAATTAAAAGCTATATTTTTACGTTTAATAATTACGTTTAAATCAACGAAATAACTAATAAATTGGTAAAATATAATTAAAAATACAGATAAACGTTGAATTAAAGATCACTCGATGACATAACTACCACGCGTAACGCATCTGGTATCAATTGAATGCGACGCCACAGATATGCACTTTTGGCTTTAAATCCTATATTTTGGCAACAGTTCTTTTCTTTTATAGAAAGTAGTAGTCGGGATAATGGAGTAATACCCAATTTTCTATAGCATCGTTATAAAATTTTCCGATGCCATGAAATTGCTTAACTTAACCATTTTGCACGAGTTGATTTTCAAATGTTTAATTAACCTTATTTTATCAACAGTTGTTAGCTGTCTCGACAGCAGTTGATTCGGCTTTAAAATCCCTTGGTCAAAGGAAAACGAATGGAGACCCGATTATAGCAGATATTACAGCGAGCAGCCGATTACAGCAGGTCGTTTAATTATAATTCAATCTTCCGCAATCGTTTTAAGGTTGATCAAATCAGAGTGCTTTTACAGTTTGTGGTGTCAGAACGGGGGTTGGCGAGCGTAGCTCGTAGGGGGCAGAGCCCCCTAGTATTTAAAACGAAAAGCGCATTTTCTCAAAACCACATGAAAACTGTCTCTTTGCGCCAGCGAAATCGTTTTTTTAAGACTATCCTCAGAAACGGGAAACCTGACTGATTAACCCAACCCTCACCTGTTTAGCCTAGGAGGATTGGAAAGGGTTGATTGAAAACAGATGAAGCCGTACCATTGCATTGAAAGCACAGATCTTCTAATTTAATTTTGCTCTGAGGTTGAAAGCTAAAGCTTTTTTTTTAAGAACTTATCTTTTTACTACTAAATATGCATATTTTTTCGCAAAAATTTAAATGAAGCTTGGATACAGTTATATTTATAACCGATTGAAATGTCAGAGAGATCGGAAGATGAGAACTATATTTTTTTATTGCTATGTTAAAGGAGCCGACGCGAAAACAAACAAACAAACAAACAAAAAAGCGAGAAGAAAACATTTCGTTTACAACTAGATAACAATATTTTTTCACGAAATTTTTACACGGGCTGTAAAACCATTTTATTTATCACCAATAAAGATTTCAAAGAGTACGGACAAAAAGAACTTTTTATTTTAAAACTATGAAATGACCCAGGGTACAAAAAAAACAAGAAAATGAGCGCTTTTAACACTAAAAACTTCATGTTTTTTTTTATTTATTTATTATCACGGGCCTGGGCAACGCCAGGTGGGGGTCAGCTAGTATATAATTAAATTAAAATATATTTCTAAATACTAAGAAATACGATGCTTGAATATGACTGAATGTGTTTTCGTACCCATGTACAGTAATTATCGTATATTATAATACGAGAAAATATTTTGTGTCTGTCTCTGTGTGTGTGTATGCAAATTTTATCTTAAAAACGGCTCTAACGATTTTAATAAAATTTTATATTCTGCCGTTTTTGGGCACGGGCTTAAACGATTTTGACTAAATTTTATATCCTGCCGTTTTCGGGCACGAGAAGGCCATTGTGCTAGGTCACATGTTCTAAAAATTTCGATTAGTGGGTCATTTTTGGGTCACGCTAAATTTATCTATAATTCGACTCTAACGATTTTGACTAAATTTTGTATCCTGCCGCTTTGGATTTCGAGAAGACGATTGGGTTGGATCACATGATCGAGAAAATTAGATTAGTGGATCATTTTGGGTCACTACGGGTCAGTGTATATTTTATTTCCATAATTACACGAAAATATGGATTAAATATTAAAATATTGTGTTGAAGTGCGTCGGGCTCAGGTCGAATTGCGGGTTGGCTTCAAATAGCATTTTCGGTTTTGGGTCGATATAACCCGACCCGTACCGGATTGCAATATGGATTACAATATAAGATTGTCATAAAAACACAAAGGCCAGAAACGATTCATTCAAGTGAGTTTATATATATATGTGGATTACAATGTAAGATTGTGATAAAAACATAAAGGTTAGAAACGATTCATTCAAGTGAGTTTATATATATATATATGTGGATTAGAATGTAAGATTGTGATAAAAACATAAAGCTTTGAAACGATTCATTCAAGTGAGTTTATATATATATGTGGATTACAATGTAAGATTGTCATAAAAACATAAAGTTCAGAAACGATTCATTCAAGTGAGTTTATATATATATTAAAAATTACCTCTATTATGAATAGAATTTTAATATTTCAGAACTGCTTTGTGGATTTTTTCATTTACTTCTATAGAATAATGCAAATGTTGGACCCAGTTTCTTTTTCATCAAAATTTATTCTCGGAGCATATATTCTTTAAAACTTCCAATACTCTGACTTTGGAAATACACTCGGTAAATTTCAAAGTAGTATGTATTATTTATTCATAAAGCACGAAAGACAAGGGACTTTTAAGAAAAAGTTAAAGCCAGTGAGCTTGAAAATATCCCTTGGGACATTTTATTCAGCCCGAATTTGCTTTGGATTTTACTTTTGGTATTTTTCAATAACTCATGGATGCCTTCAGCTGATCTAGGAGTATAACATGTAGGGAGAAAAAACCTTGCTTTATGAGATAAATATTTAAATCAGGACAAAGAGAGAAGATTGGATGGAAATATCATATTTGTTCGCTGACATGTTTTGTAGATTAATATTCAGAAAAATATATTTTTTAAATTTGGTATTTCAAAAATATTTAAATTCATGTTTTATTTTTTTTTTGTGTCTGTGTTGAGTTTTTTTTTCTTTGGATATTTGATTATCTAAATAAGCCATACGATTATGAATAAAATCTTGTGTGGATAAATATACACTAAAATCCAACGTTTAACACACAATATCGAACTGTAGCACAATGAAAAGACGCACGCTTCGTGAGTAACTTGGACTTACATCATCAGTGTCAGTAAAAATAAAATAAATAAATAAATAAATAATCCCCCCAAAGACAAGAAGCAGAGTCGAAAAACCCAAATGACAACCAACAATACACCGAAAGCTCATCACGCACGAGCAACCAACCAGTTGGTTTATGTGTTGCAACTTTACCCATATGTAACTTTGTTTGTGTTATTAAAAAAACTTTTTGAGTTGCAACTTTACCCATATGTAACTTCGTTTGTGTTATTAAAAAAACTTTTTGAGTTGCAACTTAACCAATAGGTAACTTTATTTGTGTTATTAAAAAAAAATTTTGAGTTGCAACTTAACCAATAGGTAACTTTATTTGTGTTATTAAAATAACTTTTTGAGTTGCAACTTTACCCATATGTAACTTCGTTTGTGTTATTAAAAAAAATTTTGAGTTGCAACTTAACCCTTTAACGGATAAAGCACTTCAATTGCTAAGATATTGAAATAAATGATTGACACCGGAAATTATGATCAAATTTATTTTTATATAAGAAAAAAGCGATACTTCACATCTACTATATATATAAAACACAAACGGAAATTTCGTTCCGTTCCTTTATAACTCGAGTTCTGCCGAATGGATTTTGATGGAACTTACACTGTTCGTGAGATAGTTTTTCAGGGAAGGTTTTAGTATATAACACAACGTTCTACGTATATTAGTTATAGAATTATGATAGAAAGTTCTGTTATTTTGGCCGAAAAGGTTACCATTGCTAATTTTTTGGCGATCATTACTGTTGCAGAAAGAAATGAAAAGGCTATACATGTCGAAAAATAAAAGAAAAACTGTTACTAATTTTATTAAAAAAAAAAAGAAGAAAAGAAAAGGAAAGAAAAAAGAAAGAGAAAGAAAAAAAAAGTTTTGATGAGAAAATATTATAAAACAAAAATATTTAATTTAAACATGATTGGGAATGTTCGTAATGCTTAAAAATTATTCAAGGGGAAGATTTCTATATTGAAACAATATTTGGCGATGTATCTTTTGTTTTTGGCGATTTTGATTTTACTTTTGACCCCAAACAATTTGATTTTAAGCCAAAAGGTGTCTTTTTTTTTGTTGCAGAAAGAATTGAAATGGATATACATCAGGAAAAATAAAAGAAAAAACTGTTACTAATTTCATTTTAAAAAAAGAAAGAAAAAAAACGAAAAACAGTTTTGATGAAAGATTTTAAGCCAAAAGGTGCTTTTTTTAAGTGTACGACTGCATTTTAGTAGTTTTTTTTTTGTACTTTTTGGTTAGCCGGGCGCCAGTGATATACATATACATGTATATATATACACATATATCTACACAAATACATGTATACACATGCATATATCTACACAAATACGTGTATATACATACATATTTTTATACACTTATATGTATGAATATATAACACATGGGCTGATAAGTTCCCGGTCTGGCACACAGATGGCGTTGCAATCGCCGGACCGATGTTTTTTTAGTAAATACTAACCTTTAAAAGGTAGTAGAAAAATGCCATGACGATTCGCCGTGTGGATAAAACGTTAGAGTGGTTTTAGTTGAACGACTTTGTTGATAAACAAAAAAAGGGATAACAAGAATTTCAAGAATTGTTATTTGATGGGGGGAAAATACCATTCAAACAAAAGCTTGGCTAGATAAGCATTATCCGGACACTGCACCAGGTAAACCAACCATTATTGACAGGTTTGCTGAATTTAAACGTGGTCGGACGGACACCAGTGATGCACCACGCAAAAGAGGTGGTTACTCCGGAAAACATAAAAAAAGTCCACAAAATCGTTTTGGGGAACCGTAAACTGAAGTTGCAGGAGATTGCTCAGACTCTGAAGATATCCAAGGAACGTGTAGGTTTTATTTTGAATGAACATTTGTCTATGAAAAAGCTGTTGTCAAAGTGGCTGCCGCGCGTGTTGACTTTTGACCAAAAACAACAACGAGTTATGAGCACTGTTTGGAGCTTTTTCGTTATAAAATTGTGTTATTTTTTATTAATCATTTATTAAATTATTATTATAAAATTATTATTATTATAAAATTATTTTTAAAATTATTATTATTAAATTATTATTATTATTATTAAATTATTATTATTTATTATTAAAGTTATGTTATTTATTAAAGTTATAAAGTTTTAAAGTCATAAAGTTATAAAGCTTTGTTAAAAAGTTGTGTTTTCTTTATTAGACCGGGAACTTATCAGCCCATGTGTTACATATATATATGTACATATATCACTGGCGCCCGGCTAACCGAAAAGTACCTTTTTTTTAATTCAAATGCAAACTATATTAATGGTAATATACTTCTATTTACTTCTACATACATGAAATTTCGTTCCGGCTGCTTATAACTCGAGTCCTGCTGAATGGATTTTCTTAGAACTTAAACTGTAAGATAATTTTTCAGAGAAGGTTTTATTGTATAACATTATCGTTCTACCTAGCTTGGTTATAGAATCATTCTGGTAAGTTCTATAATCAGATCAATCCGATTATGAAATATTAGCCTTTTTTTGCCGAATGGATTTCGATGGAACCTACACTGTTAGATAATTTTCTAGGGAAATTTTTATTATATAACGTATCATTCTACGTTGCTTAGTTCTAGAATTATAGGGGGAAATTCGAAAATCGGGTGATTTTTTTATCAAATATTAGCCTTTTCAATATTTGATTCCGATTATGAAAGATTAGCCTTCTGAAAAAGCTCTACTGGACGGATTTTGATGAGAATTGTATTGTTAGTTAGATGCTATCTCAGGAATGGTTTTAATGTACTACATATTGTTCTACGTTGCTTAGTAAAACAGTTATGTGTGAAGGTTATATAGTCAGGTGAACCCGATTCCGAATATTAGCCTTTTTGAAAGTTTTTACTGGGCGTATTTTTTGCGTAGATAATTGGTAAGGATGGTTTTAGTATATTTTATATCGTTCTGTTAGTTTTACAATTATGTGGAAAAGTTCTATAATCAGATGAACCCGATTATCAAAGATTAGCCTTTATAAAAACTTCTACTGAATGGATTTTGTTAGTTAATTTGTTTGCATTGTTAGTTCGACAATTTTTAGTGATGGTTTTAGTATATTGGATATAGTTTTATCATTCTTTAGCAAACCTTAACTGTAAATGACCAAATAAAAGAGTTGGTCCTTAACAGCTAAAATTTTGACTGCACATTAGAAAATATAATAGCGCAATCACGTCATTTTTCAGTAATGTGGAAGGATATTCCAGGTAAATATACAGATTGCTTTCAAATACAAGGTGAAATTAAACGATATATTTCGTTTGATTCAAGGTTCATTTGTACAAACCGGCCAGCGCAGCGGGCGTAGCTTGCTAGTATATAATAAATGAAAAACATTTCTATTAAAATTCTGCTGTCATAGTTTTGTGGTTTCATGGGGAATCCAATGAACGTTAAAGGGTTAACCAATAGGTAACTTTATTTGTGTTATTAAAATAACTTTTTGAGTTGCAACTTTATCCATATGTAACTTCGTTTGTGTTATTAAAAACAAATTTTGAGTTGCAACTTAACAAATAGGTAACTTTATTTGTGTTATTAAAAAAACATTTTGAGTTGCAACTTTACTCATATGTAACTCTGTTTGTGTTATTAATTTTTTTTTTTTTTTTTGAGTTGTAATTTACGAATATGTAATAATATTTTTCGACTAATTCTTAAATCAAAAGTTATGAGGTAAGGAAACAGGGACAACCACTTATAGACACCCTGTATAACTACGAATGAAAATATACAATTAAATCTTCCGAGTTACCCTTTATTCCGAAAAGTGTTCTTTACCTTTAGAAACCTCAAAAACCAATATAGTTTTATGCGATTTAAACAAGAATTTATAAGCTTTTTAAAAAGTTGATTTTGCGCTTGCTGATTTTCGTTACGTTTCCGAGTAGTACTTATAGTTGTTTAGTCAATTTTCTCAAACTTTCAATATTGTTTTCTTTAATATTGGTTTTTAGGATGCCATAAATTCTCAATTAAACATTTTCAGCTGCGTAACTGGGTTTACCGTTGCTGATTTTCCTTGCGTTTCCGAGTAGTACTTATAGTTGTTTAACCAATTTTCTCAAACTTTCAATATTGTTTTCTTTAATATTGGTTTTTAGGATGCTATAAATTCTCAATTAAACATTTTCAGCTGCGTAACTGAGTTTACCGTCACTGATTATTGTTACGTTTCCGGGTAGTACTTATAGTTGTTTAATCAATTTTCTCAAACTTTCAATATTGTTTTCTTTAATATTGGTTTTTAGGATGCTATAAATTCTCAATTAAACATTTTCAGCTGCGTAACTGAGTTTACCGTCACTGATTATTGTTACGTTTCCGGGTAGTACTTATAGTTGTTTAATCAATTTTCTCAAACTTTCAATATTGTTTTCTTTAATATTGGTTTTTAGGATGCTATAAATTCTCAATTAAACATTTTCAGCTGCGTAACTGAGTTTACCGTTACTGATTTTCGTTACGTTTCCGAGTAGTACTTATAGTTCTTTAATCAATTTTCTCAAACTTTCAATATTGTTTTCTTTAATATTGGTTTTTAGGATGCTATAAATTCTCAATTAAACATTTTCAGCTGCGTAACTGAGTTTACCGTTACTGATTATTGTTACGTTTCCGAGTAGTACTTATAGTTGTTTAATCAATTTTCTCAAACTTTCAATATTGTTTTCTTTAATATTGGTTTTAGGATGCTATAAATTATCAATTAAACATTTTCAGCTGCGTAACTGAGTTTACCGTTACTGATTATTGTTACGTTTCCGAGTAGTACTTATAGTTGTTTTCAATTTTCTCAAACTTTCAATATTGTTTTCTTTATTATTGGTTTTTAGGATGTTATAAATTCTCAATTAAACATTTTCAGCTGCGTAACTGAATTTACCGTTGCTGATTTTCGTTACGTTTCCGAGTAGTACTTATAGTTCTTTAATTAATTTTCTCAAACTTTCAATATTGTTTACTTTAATATTGGTTTTTAGGATGCTATAAATTCTCAATTAAACAATTTCAGCTGCGTAACTGAGTTTACCGTCACTGATTATTGTTACGTTTCCGAGTAGTACTTATAGTTGTTTAATCAATTTTCTCAAACTTTCAATATTGTTTTCTTTAATATTGGTTTTTAGGATGCTATAAATTCTCAATTAAACATTTTCAGCTGCGTAACTGAGTTTACCGTTACTGATTATCGGTACGTTTCCGAGTAGTACTTATAGTTGTTTAATCAATTTTCTCAAACTTTCAATGTTGTTTTTTGTAATATTGGTTTTTAGGATGCGATAAATTCTCAATTAAACATTATCAGCTGCGTAACTGAATTTACCGTTACTGATTATCGTTATGTTTCCGAGTAGTACTTATAGTTCTTTAAACAATTTTCTCAAACTTTCAATATTGTTTTCTTTAATATTGGTTTTTAGGATGCTATAAATTCTCAATTAAGCATTTTCAGCTGCGTAACTGAGTTTACCGTTACTGATTAACGTTACGTTTCCGAGTAGTACTTATTATTGTTTAATCAATTTTCTCAAACTTTCAATATTGTTTTTTTAATATTGTTTTTTAGGATGCTATAAATTCTCAATTAAACATTTTCAGCTGCGTAACTGTGTTTACCGTTACTGATTTTCGTTAAGTTTCCGAGTAGTACTACTTATAGTTCTTTAAACAATTTTCTCAAACTTTCAATATTGTTTTCTTTAATATTGGTTTTTAGAATGCTATAAATTCTCAATTAAACATTTTCAGCTGCGTAACTGAGTTTACCGTTACTGATTATTGTTACGTTTCCGAGTAGTACTTATAGTTGTTTAATCAATTTTCTCAAACTTTCAATATTGGTTTTTTAATATTGGTTTTTAGGATGCTATAAATTCTCAATTAAACATTTTCATCTGCGTAACTTAGTTTACCGTTACTGATTTTCGTTACGTTTCCGAGTAGTACTTATAGTTCTTTAATCAATTTTCTCAAACTTTCAATATTGTTTTCTTTAATATTGGTTTTTAGGATGCTATAAATTCTCAATTACCCATTTTCAGCTGCGTAACTGAGTTTACCGTTACTGATTATTGTTACGTTTCTGAGTAGTACTTATAGTTCTTTAATCAATTTTCTCAAACTTTCAATATTGTTTTCTTTAACATTGGTTTTTAGGATGCTATAAATTCTCAATTAAACATTTTCAGCTGCGTAACTGAGTTTACCGTTACTGATTATCGTTACGTTTCCGAGTAGTACTTATAGTTCTTTAATCAATTTTCTCAAACTTTCAATATTGTTTTCTTTAATATTTGTTTTTAGGATGCGATAAATTCTCAATTAAACATTTTCATCTGCGTAACTTAGTTTACCGTTACTGATTTTCGTTACGCTTCCGAGTAGTACTTATAGTTCTTTAATCAATTTTCTCAAACTTTCAATATTGTTTTCTTTAATATTGGTTTTTAGGATGCTATAAATTCTCAATTACCCATTTTCAGCTGCGTAACTGAGTTTACCGTTACTGATTATTGTTACGTTTCCGAGTAGTACTTATAGTTCTTTAATCAATTTTCTCAAACTTTCAATATTGTTTTCTTTAATATTGGTTTTTAGGATGCTATAAATTCTCAATTAAACATTTTCAGCTGCGTAACTGAGTTTACCGTTACTGATTATCGTTACGTTTCCGAGTAGTACTTATAGTTCTTTAATCAATTTTCTCAAACTTTCAATATTGTTTTCTTTAATATTGGTTTTTAGGATGCTATAAATTCTCAATTAAACATTTTCATCTGCGTAACTTAGTTTACCGTTACTGATTTTCGTTACGTTTCCGAGTAGTACTTATAGTTCTTTAATCAATTTTCTCAAACTTTCAATATTGTTTTCTTTAATATTGGTTTTTAGGATGCTATAAATTCTCAATTACCCATTTTCAGCTGCGTAACTGAGTTTACCGTTACTGATTATTGTTACGTTTCTGAGTAGTACTTATAGTTCTTTAATCAATTTTCTCAAACTTTCAATATTGTTTTCTTTAACATTGGTTTTTAGGATGCTATAAATTCTCAATTAAACATTTTCAGCTGCGTAACTGAGTTTACCGTTACTGATTATCGTTACGTTTCCGAGTAGTACTTATAGTTCTTTAATCAATTTTCTCAAACTTTCAATATTGTTTTCTTTAACATTGGTTTTTAGGATGCTATAAATTCTCAATTAAACATTTTCAGCTGCGTAACTGAGTTTACCGTTACTGATTATCGTTACGTTTCCGAGTAGTACTTATAGTTCTTTAAACAATTTTCTCAAACTTTCAATATTGTTTTCTTTAATATTGGGTTTTAGGATGTTTATTTAATATAAAAATGTTTAATGGAGAATAGTAACATATTAAATATAATATATTTTTTTCTTTAAATAAAAAAAAAACTATATATTCTAAACTGATTAATACACTATAAAAACTACTCGGAAACGTTTCCGAAAATCAAATCAGTGGTAGCAAAAGAATCTTTGTTTTTAGAAATGTTTCTTGAAATCTCTATATTGTTTTATGGGGTTTCTAAAAAGATAAAGAATACTTTTCGAAATCATGAGTAACTCGGAAGATATTTTCGTTTGTGGTTATATTATATTTTCCAATTATAAGAAACTTTTTTTTTGTTAATTACAATCTAATGAACGTTGATTTATAATGTATTGTTATTAAATTATAATATTTTATTATGTGATTAGTTAACTTATTGTTTAGTTGGTTTTATTATTTTATTATTTGGTTCAGAAAAATTTATTTAAATGGAATTTTTCATTATGATGGATATTAATTTGCTATTTGGTCATTTAAATGAAGAATCTATTATAATGGATATCAATTAATAATATTTTATTATTTGGTCATTTAAACAGAATTCTCTAATAATGGATATTAATTAATAATATTTTATATTTGTTTATTTAATTCAAAATACTATTATTTCTATAATCCTATTAGAATCTAGAATACTATTATTTCTAGTTTTGCCGCACGTCCCAGCGTGCATGGTTACATACGAAACCGCTATATTGCTACAATAAAACAAATATAAAGGCTTATAAACTTTTTAAAAATCAATTTACTTATTAAATGCATGTAAAATTTTAAATGTGTAGATTATCTCATGAAAGTGAAATGTCACGGAATGGGCAGAGTTCGCTTAAAACCCAGATAGAGCTCTGTTTGCGGGTATATACAAAAGATATGGTGAAGAAACATAAAACACAAACACAATAATAGTACATAAATGGTAATTTCTAATGGCTTTGCAGAAAGAAGATTAAATTTAAATTACATGAAGAATACTCAGTTTTATAGCGCTTTTCTATTGCGTTTGCTTTATAAACTTGCTTCAACTCAATTTACATATAAATTGCATATAAAGGACACACATCGGCAAAATTTATTCCACAGCAATTTTTCTTATTTTTCTATTTATTTCAACATTCTCAATCTACTTTAGGTCGCCAGATGTATATATGTTCTGCTAATAAAGCAAAAACAAGTGGATTTATGAACTCTTGTACAACAATTTATTTATATAATTACATATAAATGATAGACCCTGTTTATTACATAGCCATGATTCTCATTTTTTTCTTTAACATTCTCTACACTTTATATTGCCACATTTATATATGTTTCTAGAATAAATTAAAAATAAAGTTTTAAAAACTTGCTTTAAATTATTATAATACTTATTAATCTACTAGCCGCCACTGGCGACCAGTTTGGTCTCCCTTAAATGTATGTTAAGCATTGTAACACGTTACTTTCATTCCTAATTTAATTTTTTTCCTTAATTTTTCTCAAAATAGGAAGATTTTAACAGAAAAGTCAAGAACTTTTGCAATCACGGTAGCATTTCGCATATTTTTTGTTGTTGTTATGTATTTCATTTTTCTTGACAAAAGCTGCTTATACCATTTAAGCATTTAAGCTTCATGCCCGTTTGCTTATCAGTTGCAATATGTTCGTTAATGCAGATATTCTTAAACATACTAAGTAATTTTCCGTAATTGGGTCCATTGCCAATTAACGTATTTTAGTTAATACGATTTGATGCAATGAAATCCATATTGTGAAAGTCTTTAATGATATCCACATTTACACTTTGCTAATATTTTATTTTGTTTTTCGCTAACTTTGGCTGCAGACTCGATTACGGAAGATTAGAAAATCTATCATTATTCTCATCTAAAACATATTGAAATATGTGCCATAATTGGGCTGCATATTATTACACGTAATTTTCGAGTATGGTTTGGTGAAACATTGAACTTTTGGAAGTGAGTTTTGATAATCACACTCCCTTTAAACCATATTTGCTGTCAGCACTTTTGACCCGTGGTGTATAATCTGATTAAAATTCATGAACCTCCTTCTAGATGCCGATCTTTGTTCGACTTTGTTTTTCTCTGCTCCCCTTTCTTGATATAGTTCAGGAGTTTTCATACTTGCGTAATTCCCTAACTTCGGCATTTCTGCTTAATGTCTACTGACTATTAAGATCAGTAACAGGTAAATACGCCACACAAACATTGGCGCCTATAATTCTAATTACAGCAACCCGTTTTTTCTCTGTATATTGTAACTCTATAGTTAATATTATGTAGTAGAAATATAAAAGACAATTGAAGACGTTTTTATTGATATAGTAGATATAGATATGTATATTATATTCATAGGTATATAGTATGTGATTAGAATATATATCTCATATTCAGTCCGGTGGATATAAAATACCGTCAATAAAACTACCATCGTAAATATCTAAGCTAAACGCCATCAGTATGATTTTATGTGTTTTATAAATGTACACTAAATTATTTTTTGTATTATTTTACTTTGATTTTATATTATTTACCATTTTTAATGATGGGTCCTTTTGGGTACGATTGTTGCAGACGCACTGGATATCATTTTGGCGATATAATTATTGGCTGAATAAATTAACCTTTGTGTGTGTTTTATAATAAAATTTTGTGTTTTTTAATATAACATAAAGTATTTCATAATAAAATAAAAGAATCATGCTGTTTTAGCAATCTCTAACAGATACCTGAAAATGGGGTTTTCTCGCCAAAATGGCGCAAAACAAAAATCGTGATAACCCCGGTACGTCTGCGACAGCTGTTAGGATTTAAAATACATGCCGTTCACACTTTTAGTTTAAAATAGAAAATAGAAAAATAAGAAATAATATCATAAATCAAAACATTTGATTTCAAAATCAAAGTATCGTTTCTAATTTGCACACGCGAAAAATAAAAGCTGGTATTGGCGATTTTAAAAATGCTATTGGCGAGATTTGCGCCCAAATAACATAAAAGTACTTAATAATATTATGTATTTCATAAATGTATACATATTAAATTACTGTCTTGAACGCGATTAGTCATTAACAATAGTAAATATGATTGGCGATTAACAATCATTTTCGGTGAAATCTCTTCCTGCCACGTATAATACATAAATACCAAATTAACTGATCATTTCAAAATTTTATTCATTAAATATTATTACATGAGTTGTATTTGTTTACATTCAACTTACGTCAAGAAAAGATTCGGAAGGAAGTTGAGTTGTATAAGCACTTCATCAAACGGAATTATGGTAAACTTTAATTGTTTCACGGGTCCAGGTGCGAATTATTTTTTTGACACCAGGCAGCTCTCCAAAAAATCATTCACGGAAAACTTACTTTACGAACGATGATCTCCATGGTTTAATGGTTTGACCATTACCTTCACGACGAATAAATCTTTTTTTTTTTTTTTTTTTTTTTTTTACTTTCATGCATAGAGAATTTGAACTGCGAAGCTAATTTCAACTGAAGTTATTGCAGAATATATACATAACTGAACTTAAGTCATCTCTCAAATATTAATTTATTTTGAACGATCTTTCTAAAAATGTAACTTTTATGCAGTTTTATTCGAAACATAGTTTTAAATAAAAATGGCCGCCTGGCATATGAAAAAGCGATGCGGGCATCCCGGAACTGTTGATGACAGTCACATGACTTACGGTTTTATTATAGAGATACTATTATATAAAGAGGAAACGGTGACTGACTGAGGGACTCATCAACGCCCAGCCGAAACTACTAAAGTCAGGGTCACGCAATTTGGACTGTAGATTGCTGTTATGGCCTAGGCAAGCAATAAGAAGGGATTTTTGAAAATTCCCCCCCTCCCGCCCAGAAGGGGGTTAAATGGGGGTTCGAATGTTTTATGTCATTTTCCCATATCTCAGCAGCAGTTATAGGTAGGAGCTAGAAATTCCAGAAAATAAATCTCCTAAAAAAATGATTAAACACCTATTTCAGCGATTTTAGACATTCCCCTCCCGGAGGGGGTTAAAGGGGGGTGGTCGAATGTTTTAGGTCATTTCGCCATATCTCAGCAGCAGTTATAGATAGGAGCGCATAAATCAGGAAAATAAATCTACTAAAAAAATGATTAAACATATAATTCAATGATTTTAGAAATTCAACACTCTAGGGGTTAAAGGGAGGGGGTCGAATGTTTCAGGTCATTTCGCCATATCTCAGCAGCAGTTATAGATAGGAGCGCATAAATCAGGAAAATCAATCTACTAAAAAAATGATTAAACATATAATTCAATGATTTTAGAAATTCAATACTCGAGGGGTTAAAGGGGGGGGGGGTCGAATGTTTTAGGTCATTTCGCCATATCTCAGCAGCAGTTATAGATAGGAGTGCATAAATCAGGAAAATAAATCTACTAAAAAAATGATTAAACATATAATTCAATGATTTTAGAAATTCAACACTCGAGGGGTTAAAGGGGGGGGGGGTGGTCGAATGTTTTAGGTCATTTCGCCATATCTCAGCAGCAGTTATAGATAGGAACGCATAAATCAGGAAAATAAATCTACTAAAAAAATGATTAAACATATAATTCAATGATTTTAGAAATTCAACACTCGAGGGGTTAAAGGAAGGGGGGTCGAATGTTTTAGGTCATTTCGCCATATCTCAGCAGCAGTTATAGGTAGGAGCTTGAAATTCCAGAAAACAAATCTACTAAAAAATGACTAAACACCTATTTCAGCGATTTTAGACATTCCCCTCCCGGAGGGGGTTAAAGGGGGGTGGTCGAATGTTTTAGGTCATTTCGCCATATCTCAGCAGCAGTTATAGGTAGGAGCGCATTAATCAGGAAAATAAATCTACTAAAAAAATGATTAAACATATAATTCAATGATTTTAGAAATTCAACACTCGAGGGGTTAAAGGGGGGGGGTCGAATGTTTTAGGTCATTTCGCCATATCTCAGCAGCAGTTATAGATAGGAGCGCATAAATCAGGAAAATAAATCTACTAAAAAAATGATTAAACATATAATTCAATGATTTTAGAAATTCAACACTCGAGGGGTTAAAGGGGGGGGGTCGAATGTTTTAGGTCATTTCGCCATATCTCAGCAGCAGTTATAGATAGGAGCGCATAAATCAGGAAAATAAATCTACTAAAAAATGATTAAACATATAATTCAATGATTTTAGAAATTCAACACTCGAGGGGTTAAAGGGGGGGGGGTCGAATGTTTTAGGTCATTTCGCCATATCTCAGCAGCAGTTATAGGTAGGAGCTTGAAATTCCAGAAAACAAATCTCCTAAAAAAATGCCTAAACACCTATTTCAGCGATTTTAGACATTCCCCTCCCGGAGGGGATTAAAGGGGGGGTGGTCGAATGTTTTAGGTCATTTCGCCATATCTCAGCAGCAGTTATATGTAGGAGCGCATAAATCAGGAAAATAAATCTACTAAAAAAATGATTAAACATATAATTCAATGATTTTAGAAATTCAACACTCGAGGGGTTAAAGGGGGGTGGTCGAATGTTTTAGGTCATTTCGCCATATCTCAGCAGCAGTTATACGTAGGAGAGCGAAAATCAGAAAAACAAATCTACTAAAAAAATTATTAAACATGTATTTCAGCGATTTTAGAAATTCCCCCCACCGAAGGTGTTAAAGAGAGGTGTTCGAATGTTTTAGGTTATTTCGCCCTATCTCAGCAGCTGTTTTATGTAGGTTTGCGAAATTCAGGAAAACAAATCTACTAAACAAATGATTAAACACGTATTTCAGTGAATTTTGAAATCCCCCCCCCCCCCCGAAGGTGGTTAAAGGGGGATTCGAAAGTTTTAGGTCATTTCGCCATATCTCAGCAACAGTTTTTGGTAGGAGCGCGAAATTCAGGAAAGCAAATGTACTAATAAATTACATTGTCTACCCGTGCAAAGCCGGGACGGGCCGCTAGTTTACTTATAAAATACATATAAAACTCAGAGTCAGACTAAATTTATTACACAGCAATAATTTTCTTTTTCATTACTTTTAAGTTAACGTTCGCAACACCATATGCCAAATGCATATATGTTGTATTAATAAAACCAAATCAAAGCTTTATAATTTTTTTTTTCAAATCAATTTATTTATAAAATACATATAAATCATAGACTGGGTTTATTACACAGCTGTGTTTTTAATTTTTTTTCTTTAAGTTAACATTCTCAAAGCCATTTTATACCGCCACATGTTTCTAGAATAAAACAAAAACAAAGTTTTAAAAGCTTGTTTCAGATCAATTCACTTATAAAATATGTATAAAACACAGTCTTAGTCTAAGTTTATAACACAGAAATTATTACTTTTTCATTACTTTTATGTTAAAATTTGCAATACTACTTTAGATTTACAAATATATGTATGATTCTCCAATTACACAAAAACAAGGATTTACAAAAATCCTTCAATTCAATTTACTTATAAAATAAATATAAAACCAAGACTTAGACTAAGTTTATTTCATATGAATTATTTTATTTTTCGTTACTTTTAAGTTAGCATTAACAATACCACTTTTGATCAACAAATATTTGTACGATGTTCCGATTAAACAAAAACAAATTTTCTTAAAATCAATTTACTTATAAAATACATATAAAACACAGCGGCAGACTATACACAGCAATTATTTTCATTTGCATTACGCCTCAGTTAAAATTTTGTAAACCACTTTAGATCGACAAATATATGTATGATGCTTCAATTAAACAAAACAGGTCTTTATTCCTTCATATCAATTTACTTATAAAACAGACACAGACTAAGTTGATTAATCAGAAATAATTTTCTTTTCCATTACTTTTAAATTAACATTATCAACACGGTTAAATGACTGTATGCTGCTCCGTTTGTAAAACTTAAAACTAAAAGTAGCTTTATAAACTTGCATCCAATCCATTTACTTCGTTTACCTTGTGTTTGCTCTTGTTGATAAAAGCAAAGAATTCAATAGTTTTCATTCTTTTCTGGATGGAAAATCTGTCCTACCACATTTTTTTTTCTCGATCACTCGATAACCATTTCCTATTTCCTATTCGAGATAAAATTATATGCGTTCAGGAAACTTTGAAATATTTCTCGAAAATCCATTTACGAAAATGTTTTTGGTAGATTGCTGCAAGAAGAATCTATTATACTAAAATATCAGTGTGTTTGTATTTCACATCTACTCATCCCAGAATATCGCAAATCTCGCCATGAAACTAACGTCACTTATTCCCACGGATCCGAAAATGACATAAAAACTCTCAAAATTTTGAAATTTATATTAGTTTCCGAGATATGGTTTTATTTTATTTATTTATTTATTTATTTATTGTAACTTTAAACGAAATCTCTTTAATGATGACAACTAAATTAATCCATTGTTAAAACATAAATAAATAACAGAGCTCTGAACGTCTCCAGAATATTCATTGCCATAGATCATAATGGACATTTTTAACATGTGAAAACACATACTCTCTAGTATAGCAGTTTTTAACAGGATGAAAATCTAAACTAAACCTGCGGCGCTACAATCCATTAGGGGTCATGACTTATAGTGCCCATCGTGTTTTTTTTTTTTTTGTTGTTGTTGTTTTTTCTACCATGGGCCCTGAGGTTGCTATACAGCATATGTCCCGCTCAGATGATCAGCCAAACGCGGGACCCTCAGTGCTGAGTTCCCAAGCAAGCTTGGTACTCATTTTATCGACCCCAAAGTGATGAAAGATTCAGTGAACTTTGCGTAATCCGCAGTCCGGAATCGAACTGTGGACTGGTAAATGTTTAATTGAGAATTTATAGCATCCTAAAAACCAATATTAAAGAAAACAACATTGAAAGTTACAGAAAACTGATTAAAGATCTATAAGTACTACTCGGAAACGTAACGAAAATCAGTAACGGTAAACTCAGTTACGCAGCTGAAAATGTTTAATTGAGAATTTATAGCATCCTACAAACCAATATTAAAGAAAACAATATTGAAAGTTTGAGAAAATTGATTAAAGAACTATAAGTACGACTCGGAAACGTAACGAAAATCAGTAACGGTAAACTCAGTTACGCAGCTGAAAATGTTTAATTGAGAATTCATAGCATCCTAAAAACCAATATTAAAGAAAACAATATTAAAGTTTGAGAAAACTGATTAAAGAACTATAAGTACTACTCGGAAACGTAACGAATATCAGTAACGGTAAACTCAGTTACGCAGCTGAAAATGTTTAAATGAGAATTTATAGCATCCTAAAAACCAATATTAAAGAAAACAATATTGAAAGTTTGAGAAAACTGATTAAAGAACTATAAGTACTACTCGGAAACGTAACGAAAATCAGTAATGGTAAACTCAGTTACGCAGCTGAAAATGTTTAATTGAGAATTTATAGCATCCTAAAAACCAATATTAAAGAAAACAATATTGAAAGTTTGAGAAAACTGATTAAAGAACTATAAGTACGACTCAGAAACGTAACGAAAATCAGTAACGGTAAACTCATTTACGCAGCTTAAAATGTTTAATTGAGAATTTATAGCATCCTAAAAACCAATATTAAAGAAAACAATATTGAAAGTTTGAGAAAATTGATTAAAGAACTGTGGACTGATGTGGACTGGATGTTGAGCGAGGGGCTACCCATTATTTATCAGGATGAACGACGTGAATTTTCTTCTAACGGACCTGTTTTGTCTAGAGTGTTCGTATGAAATTTAAAAATTGAAACTTTTTGAAAAATAATGAAAGGACTATTTCGTTAACATAATCATTTCCTATCTTATTTTTAACATTTTTGCAATTTACATTGTCTAGTTATCTTTAACAAGTAAAAATTTAAAGCACGTTTCAACTTGTTGAAGACACATTGTATATAAAGCAGCATATTTACAACCCTAATAAGGAATATTTCAAGAAAGTCTTCAATTTTCACTGTTATATATTTCTTTGAATACAAATTTTTGTTAACGAGATTTTGCACAAGATTTGTTCCTTGAATTGTGGGATAAAATCTGATACATATCAAGAGACTTATACAAAGATGCTTCTGCTCCATATTTCGTATTGATTTTAAAAGCATGATTGAACATATGATAGAATTTGAAATGTTCCTAAAATATTTTTGGTTATTACATCTTTTATACATTGAAGAAGAAAGAAAAATCATGTGTCACGCATAGATTATGAAACCCCTTCCGACACTTCCAGAATACTGTTACTAATGGCGGATACAAGAGAGGGGACCGATCGCCACTCCCTTAGGTTATGATAAAGAGTCTGTAAACCGTCATATCTAAATCAGTTTAAAGGCTTTTTATTCTTTTAAGTGTTTTAAACGGATACAATTATCTTTCTTATTCTTTATTACATAAAAATTCTAAAATATAACTCTTACCAGAAAAGAAAAGTTGTGTAAAAAATATTTAAAATAATAAAATCTAAAGGTATCTTGATAATGTTACAACTTTTCTAGGTATGATTTTCTTTAATAACTTTCCAAAGTATTCTTTATTGAACTACATTAGAAATAAAGAAAAAAGCTCATATAGTTGTTGCAATAACTCTGGACTTTGTCCATGTCCTGTGGTAAACCTCAATAGCATATACCAAGCTCTTGGTAATCTAAGTATATTTACGCGAATTACAGAACGGACAGACATACGGCCAGATAATCCGAAGTCAAAAGCACTTTTCAATTATGTTGGAAATTCGAATTTCGTTGACTATTTCTAGAACTCTAGGATTTCTCAAATCTGCAGTCCTTTGGCACATGCCTACATTGTCCAGGCATAATCAAGCAAAGGTGTGGAATTTAACAAAAGAACAACGATTACCAAATTTAAGTGTTGTCAATATTGAGCATGACATAGATCGAAATTGATTTTTGATGATATAATAAAATCTATTGCAGCAAAGAAAGTCCAGGGTGGTCATAAAGTCTTTCCCTGATTGCAATAATTTATTGCAGAAAAACTAATATAAACAGGCATATGCTTGTCTCAATATATTGTAAAGACATTTATGAATTTTTTAATACAAGTACTTACGTCAGTAAATTTCGATGCGAGCAGTCTTGGTAGCTCGAATAATGTCGAGGCGATATTCCATACCACGCCACGTATTGCCCAACACTTGGGCTGTCACACTAGACACAGCATCTGTGATCCTGAACTTGAGTATTTGAATATATTTTACTGGTGTTGCAAACACTCTGTCTTTTATGTAACCCCTAAAAGGAAAAGTCTAGAGGAGTTGGTCCATCTCGTCCAATCCATCTTCCAGGAAATGTGTAGGAACTGACGAACGACGGTAGAGACTGTACTAAAAAAAAACTTAAGAATATGTAAGTAAATTCGAACAAAGTAAGTAAATTCGATGTGAGAACCCTTGGTAGATTGAAGAATGTCAGGTCGGTATTCTATTTCACGCCACGTATTGGCAAAACACTTGGGCTGTCACACTAGACACAGCATCTGTGATCCTGAACTTGAGTGTTTCAATATCTTTTACTGTTGTTGCAAACACTGTCTTTTATGTAACACCAAAAGAAAAAATCTGGAGGAATTTGTCCATCTCGTCCGATCCATCTTCCAGGAAATTTGTCATCAAGGAACTCACGAATGATGGTAGAGACTGGACTATATAAAAAACTTAAGAGCATGACTTTTCCATAATAAAAAAATTTACAGTATTACATTCAATGGTTATTTTGTTATAGTCTTTTGTAATCAGGGAAAGACTTTATGGCTAACCTGTACATAAAGAATTTTTTTTTTTAATTGGTAGAGATGTATTTTCTGTAACTTTTATATTGTGTGCTTATTTACGTTACGATACTTAAAAAACACCTTATTAAGTGTTATAAGTACAATGTGTTTTTATGTAAAAGCCACTTGCAAATTAAAAATGTTTATCTGTCAATAGTGTATTTTATTTTAACTACTTTAATCAATTATTTACTCAAATTTATTTGTAAAAATACCAAAGACCAACTCGAGATTCCCGCGTACAGAACATGGGTGAAAACCATTTTTTTTTTTTTTAATTGACAACGCTAACAGTTTATTTTTACATTTAATATATTTTTTAATTGCTCGGTAACAACACCAGAAATCATTTTTATATAAAAAAAAAATATTCATAATGCATTCAAATAAAGATGTAAAATTTATTAAAAGTGATACTTTCGTATTAGCAACATGTCAGGAGTTAATAACCGAAGAAATCGCCAAAGATTTCGCTACTTACAGCTGCCTTTTCGATTCTGATAATTTCAGTGTTTACGTGCCTAGTTCGCTTACATGTCTGTTAAATTTACGTTTTATTTATATTGTTTTATTTATAGAGTTTTAATTTCGTTATAGAATATTAGCCGGAAAGGAATGCTCAACTACTTATATTCTTTTAAGTGCAAACGCATAACTCTTTCATAATTGGGCTGCACGCGATAAAGATATAATTTTTTTAATCACGCTTGAAAATTATTTTTAAAACCTTTGAAAATTTCTAAATAGCCATACAGTTTTCAAACCAATTGCATTTGAAAGAACATTATTTTTTTCTTATTCGACGGTGGTTGATTGGTTGGTAATTTAAGACAGCCGATTACCAGCACGAGGGATATAGGCCTTAGGGGGGAGTGCCCTCCATGGGAGGGGTCTATCTAAAGGAACTTAATTCGTATTAACGCAAGGTTCGAAGAAAACCACGGAAAACTCTGAACGATTAGGCCAACGGGCGCAACTGGATTCGAACCCAGCACCTTCCGTCTACCAGTTTTGAGAGCAGAACCTCTCAGCCACTTGTGGGGCCCTTATTAGACGGCAGCGGTGTAATATTTGAAATTGTGTGATGTCTACAAGCTAAAAACAATGTAGTAAAAGCGAAATTTGTGGGTCAGGTGTTGTCACTATTAAAATGACATCAGCGTTTCTCACCGACGTGTTTCTGTTTTATAATATAGATTCATGTGAAAGGATGAAACACCAATCCATTACTTTGTCTAGGATGAAATTTAGTCTATGTGAGTCACTGGGTAAAGGTAGTCAGTTCTTTTTTCTTTTCGGTTGACTGCAACTTTTATTAACTATTATGTTCAACTATTAAGTTGCCTGGAAAATTTGTTCCGTTTGGGAAAATTAATTCGCACCGAAAAATTTTGCCCGTTAATTATCACAGATCAGCTATCAGAATTAATATCTAAAAATTGAATGATAATTTTTTTTCCGGTACTAACGAATTTTCCTGGCAATGCAATAAATTTCTATATTTTTTTTTTTTCTTGTACATGAAAAAAATGCAAAATTTAATATTTTCTGGTTCAAAGTAAAAATGCATTCCTTATCCAATATCTCCTTAAAGAACTGAATCAATAGTGAAAATCTAAGGCATCCACACACGATGAAACTTTAAAGATAAATGAAACTTTCAAGACTATAGATATTGAAATTCAATGCTCTGAAAAGGTGATTTCTTTGATTCAAATTCTCTTGGTTATAAAAAGAAAGGATTATTATTATTACGTGTTAAACCGATGTGTTGCATTTACACTGCATAAGATCTTTACTTTTCTAGGTAGTGGTGGTGATGGGGGGGGGGGAGGAGAAAGTCACTGTTTTTCTACATTTAGAAAAAACTAAAACATTAATTTTCTCAAATATTAAATTTCAAATAAAAATTGCAATGCAGGTTAATTAGAAATTGCAAAAATTACATTTTGCGAATTACGCGATTTTTGATCCAAAACGTTATTTGTCAAAAGTATGTTGTTCTTTTAAAATTTGATTTCTAATTTTGAAGCTAGTGAAATGAAAATGACGTCACTTCGACGAACTTATTAAAAAATATTTTAGTTTCTTGAATTAAAATAAATGCTTTACAAGAAAAACGAGTATGTTTTGGCCATCACAAAACTTTCTTTTTTATAAATCAAATCAATTCAATGATTTAAATAGTACAAAAAATCACATCGATTTAAAAACTAGTTTTTTTTTGTTTTGTTTTTTGTTTTTTGTTTGTTTGTTTGTTTGTTTGTTTTTGTATTTTTAACAGCGCCCTTTTAGATGTCATCAACCAAAATTGAATAACAATATATTCCCATATTCAGGAATGTAAACGTAAACTTTCGTTGAAGAATTCTGTGCATTTGAAAAAAAATCATCGAATTCATTTATTTTTCTACCTATTGGAGGGAACATATTGGAAACATTTTCTATATATAACATACAGGGTGTCCGAAAAGTCTGGAAACGATCGAATAACTCGAGAAATATACATCGAATTGAAACACGGAAAATATGCGTTCAACATTTTTGAAAACTCTATTTAGGGATATCAAAGTTGTCCCCTGGGGGAATGGGGGGGCAACTTTGAAATCTTAAATGATAAACCCCCCCCCCTTTTTTTATTGCAGATTCGGATTCTACGGGAGAAAATACGCAACTTTTGTATTTAACATTTTCTTCGGAAAATCGTAGATGGCGCTGTAATCGAGTGAGATCGTTATGCAGTGAGAATCGTTTCCATCGAAAAGTCCGGAAACGGTCGAATAACTCGAGAAATGTACATCGGATTGAAAAATGGAAAAATGCATGTTTAGTATGTTTAAAAAATCTATTTAGAGATATCAAAGTTGACCCCCCCCCCTCAATTCTGCCCCCTGGAGGGAGAAGGGGCAACTTTAAAATCTTAAATGATAATCCCCTTTTTTATTGCAGATTCAGATTCTACGGGGGGGAAATACGTAACTTTTATATTTAGCCGTAGATGGCTCTGTAATCGATTAAAATGCAGTGAGAATCGTTTCCATTAATAAGTCTGGAAATGGTTAAATAACTCGAGAAATATAGATCGAATTGAAAATTGGGAAAATACCTGTTCAATATTTTAGAAAAATGGCAACTTTGATATCCCTAAATAGATTTTTCTAAAATGTTGAACACGTTTTTTTTCGTTTTTCAATCCGATGTATATCTCGCGAGTTATTCGACCGTTTCCATACAAGAGAGTATTATGTACATAACTTTTATTGTTCATTTACAGGGACGTCCGAAAAATTTGGTTACGGTACTGTCTATGAGCAATAACTCCTCGAAGTGAGATGCGTTTTTTAATTTAATTAATTTACATATTACTTGGTGTGTATAAATTCAATAGATCATATACAAGGTTGCACAAAATAATTCAAGTACATTTCCACTTATTGACGGAAATTGCTGTTCAACAATGTTATGAGTTGCCTAACTGAACTAAATTTCGATATACTATGTAATGTAGTATATAAACAAATCTGCAGATCCTATACAGGGCTGCACAAAAAAATTTGGGTATTTTTCCGAAAATAGATGATAATTGGTGAAGTTTGGTTTTCAAATGTGTTATATGTTTTCCAAATTATTTGGTTAGACATCATCTTGCACCTAATTAAACGGTGAAGTTTTTCTTTTTTTACATTATTCTGAATGTGTGGAAAGTGTTTCATAATCTATGCTTGATGCATGATTGTTCTTTCTTGTTTATTTTTTCTTAACTTTTTGTTCCCTGATTCATGTGCACATATCAGATACATAATTCCAAGCATAATAAAGGAAATTTTTATTTTATTTTCAAGTTCATGGATGCAAAATGTAATATATACTGAATCGAGCGAAATATGTATTCTTTATTTAATATTTAGGCAACTAACAAAATCAATATTTAAATATTAGCGCCTTATAACTGTTAATTTTCTCAGTTTCATTTTTGCATGAGTGATTGAACTTGAAAAATAAATTAAACTTTCAAATCTATTGATATTGAAATTCAATGCATTGAATAAGTGTGATATTTCTTTTGATTAAAATTCTTATTCTAATAATAAAAAGGAAATTTTTGTATTAAATTGTCTGTGGTAAAAGAGTTTTGTTTTGATTTCGATGCTGCCGTAAAGTTAATTGTAATAAAATTTATTCTACGCAAAGGCAATCAAAAAATATTAAAACGTACTTTTAAATTTCTTTAAGGATAAAAGTTAAAATCTTTAGAAAACAATACTTTTTTTCTAATTTTTTGTTTTTTACCCCATATTGTTTTGTTTTTAAATGCGATTATTCTAGATATATATTTATTTATTTATTCATCGTTTAATTATCATTCACAATGCAAAATACAGTAAAACCTCCAAAGTTGACCACCTCTCTATGTTGACCGAAATTTATTAGTTTGAATGGTCACAATGCATTTTCAATGGAGATTTGCCTCTCTATCTTGACCACCCCCGTAAGTTGTATGTTGACCACTTTTAAGTAGGTTTCACTCTCTGTAACTTGACCACTGATGTTTTCTTAAATTTGCTTTTTCCTCGATTTGATTTTTATTTGGTTTTAAAGAATTTCTTTATCAGTCACTCGGCTTATCTGAGCAACATTCGCCCCCCTTGTGGTGCTCCATTCATTGTTCACTTCCAGTATGATACAATAACAGGGAAATGCCAGAATTCTTGGAATCTGTCGAAAAATGTCAAAGAGTGGGGGATGTGCGTAGTGGTGTAGCTGTACACAGAATTGGAAAACAACGTGTATCGCTCACATGTGAAACACATTCCGTTCTTTTTTTCTGAATGGCGCGTAGTGGCGCATATATCGTTTATTTGCGAATTTTCATTAAAAATGGCACAAAAAAAAGCTCTAAAAGAACTTAAACTAAAGAAGAAAGTGGATCTTCTTAATTTTCTGGAAAGCAGCAGCCAAAGAAAGCCAGCGAAAAAATTTGGTGTGAGCAAAACAACTGTGAGCAACATTTTAAAACGCAAGGAAGAATACTTGGAAAGATATTCATCTGAAAACGGGGGACTCCAAAGAAAACGCAGAAAAACGTATCTCGACGCTGTGGACGAAACCACGTTTCGTTGGTTTAAAGAGATGAGACCAATCAATATCGGGACCTGTGCTTCAGGAAGTAGCAAAAAAATTTGCAAAATAATTTGAAATAGAGGACTTCCAAGCGTCAGCAGGTTGGCTTGAAAAATTCAAACTGCGATACGAGATTTCTCAAAAAGTTTTGTGTGGGTAATCGAATGAGGTTTCAGCTGAACTGGTGGAAAAGTTTATTGAAAAAGTCCCAGAGTTTGCAAAAGGTTTTAAAGATGAGGACATCTTTAATGCTGTCGAGTGCGGTGTCTTCTTTAAAGCAGTGCCTGATAGAAGTCTAGTAATTAAGGGTGACACTGGCAAAAGAGGAAAACTTTCAAAACAGCGTTTTACTGTTCTCCTATGTGCTAGTATGGCTGGTGAAAAATTGAAGTCTATTGATCAGAAAATCCGCAAAACCTCGTGCATTTAAAAATGTAAAACCTGAAGAGCTTCCTGTTTTTTGGAGAGCAAATAGATCCGCTTGGATGACCAGTGCTTTGTTCGAAGAGTGGGTTAGAGGAATTGACGCCGAAATGAGGAAAAAGAAGCGGTCTATTCTACTTACCGTAGACAACTGCCCCAGCCACCCAAAATTGAATAATCTCACAAATGTGAAACTAAAATTTTTGCCTCCAAACACAACTTCGAAAACCCAACTTTTAGGTCAAGGCATTATTCAGTCCTTCAAAGTGCACTACAGAGCTCAACTTCTGGAATAGGTGATCATGAAAGCATAAACATGTGGTCCTTCTGCATTGGCATTGTCAACAGCTACATCAGTAAATGCTTTGAATGATGTTCATTGGATTAATTGTGCTTGGAATAAAGTTACGCAAACCACGATTAAGAACTGCTTCAAGAAAGCTGGATTTGTTACAGCTACAACATCGGTGCAACAGGATGAGCTTCCTCTATCTCCCTTGCCAGTTTTTGATGGAGTTGATTTTGAAGATCATGTTACCATGAACGATGAGTTAGTAACATGTGTTCAACCAGACTCAGAAGCAATCTTCAATGAGATACTCTCTGGGACTAAGCACAGCAAGGGCTCTAAGATACAAGAAGTGGACGGCGAAGAGGATGATGATCCAAGTGATGACGAAACTGAAAAGTACCCAACTCTGAAGGAAGACGATGTAAAGCGCATAATGGAGCAACTTAAAGATTTCGCTGCAGAAAAATGCCCGAGCATGCTTAATTTACTTGTAAACTGTGAAAGTGCTTTTTGCAGTTACCTAATGAACAAAAAGAGGACTAAAAAAATTTGAATTATTCTTTCAAAAATTGTAAAATGTGCTGTACCTTCAGTAAAAATAAAAATGAGTAAGTGCTAATTTTTTTCTAATTTTTGCCTTAAAAAATACTAAAAAAGTTTACTAATTTTTTTCTAAAAATTCCCTAAGTTGACCACTTAGTTACAGTCCCTTGGGTGGTCAACTTATGGAGGTTCTATTGTATATCCTTTTCTATCCCAATAATTTAATAGTCGAGTTATTGATCGTTACTTTACAAAAGTAATAATAATATAGCCACATTTAAATGCTATAGTTTTCATCCTCAACAATAATATTCATAGTTTTTAAACAGTTATAAAGCTTATGAAGTTAGATTCTTCTAGGTACAGCTTCGGTTTATAATTTAATTAATAATCACATGCTAAATAGATCTTTTTCTAGCCGAGTAAATTTAATATATAGTCGAGTTATTGAAATAATTATATTTTACAGCGATAAGAAAACATTCAACCATACTTAAATACCATAATTTTCATCATCATCAATAGAATATTTTATACTTGTTTTCATGGCAATCATGATACGTTAGGGTCTAAAAATTCGTTTGCTATCGTCTCATTCTTCATATTCATTTATTTAGTTGCTAGCTTTATGAATTAACACAAAGTAGCCAGTGAGGTTGCGCAAAGTAAAATTTATTGAACATTCAACAAATGAAAATATCAAACTTTTTGAAATTTGGAACAGATTGAATCTGCAATTCAGAAATAATACCTTATCGAGGGCTCAAGTATGAACACAAAATATCCAGTGGGGTTGCACAAATTATTATGCTAGATATAAAATAAGTTACTATGCTTTCAACAAATGGAAATATCAAAGATTTCCAAATTCGGCGCAGATTGAATGCACAATTCAGAAATGATACCCTATCAAGGTCTCGAGTGTGAACACAAAGTACCCAGTGTGGTTTCATAAAGTATAATTATTAAACTTTCAACAAATGGAAATATCAAGCTTTTTGGAATTCGGCACAGATTGAATGTACAATTCGGAAATGATTGCCTATTGAGGTCTCGAGCATATATATCGCACAAGTTGTTTAAAAATGACCATGAAGAAGGTGGAACAAGCCGACAAAGTATGAAATACCCCACAAGAAGGGAAACTGTTCCACTGAATCAAAATTGAACAAAATTCTCAGTAATAATTTTTTTAATTTACTGAATTTTGTAGTCAATTTTCTTCATGAACGATGCACATATACTGCAATATATTAATGTCACTTTTTGTGGGGAAGATTGAAACAGCACATCAATCTTTAAAATGCTCCATTCCTATCCGAATGTTATTCTCCGCGACAGTGAATGACTTCAAAGAACAGGTGTAATAAAACAAAAATTTTACAGGACAACACTTGTCCATCCTGCTTATTGTCTAACAGTGCATGAAATTCAAAATGTAATGCATGCTGAATCGTTCAAAATATGTATTATTTGTTTAATATTTAGTTAACTAACAATATCAAGAGTTAAAGATTAGTGCCTTCTCTTGCTATTAACTTTCTCAGTTTCATTTCTTCATGAGCGATTGAAATTGAAAGGTAAATTAAACTTTCAAATCTGTTGATATTGGAATTCAATGCCTTCAATAAATGATTTCTTTGATTGATTAAAATTCCCATTCTACAAAGGGCGTTCCATAAAAACTGGGAGTAAAATCATAAAAAAATCAAGAAATATATTTACAGCAAAGCCTACATCATTCTTTTTCAAAATACCTTCCCTCAGATGATTTACAACGGTCCCATCGTTCAACCCACTTTTCAAAGCAAGTAGAGAAGCCTTTTTCTGGAAGGTGCTTCAAAGCACCCTGCACTGCTAAAATAACTTTAGAATCTGTATTAAATTTTCTGCCACGGAGCTTCTCCTTAATCGTCGAAAACAGCCAGAAATCATCATGCCATCTAAAAATCGTACACTCACTACAACATTTGTCTTGAAAGCTTCTTTCGTTAACTTAACTGTTTCTGAAGCTGTTTTGCCCAACCGATAGCAAAATTTTATGACACAACGCATTTCGTTTTTTAACTCCGAATCACTCATCTCCATTTCTGTAAGGCAAAAAAAACAAGTTGGAAATTGTACGTCAAACGTTACAAACGAGGTGCGTTCGTACGCACGTTTTAGAATTAAATTCATGATATCCCGTGCGTAGAACGGGTTAAACAGCTAGTTAAGTATATATTTTATGACACTTCATACAAATATCTTAACTAGTTATATAAATATTCAGATATATATGTATCAGCTAGTTATATAAATATTCAGATCTTGATGATTTTTAATTCTGTGAAATGAATTATATCGTCTGCAGATTAATTTCTGTCATAAAATAAGTATCTCGGTCGCTTGACGATTAAACTTCGGAAGCTCCTATAACAAAAAAGCACCGATTTAAAAAAAAAATTCAAATTTCTTAATAAATATTTTTATTAATATCTCCTAAAGTTTTGATTCGATTTTAATAAAATTTGAAATGTCTCGACAAAATTCTGCAAAGATAATATATTTTAAATTGCAAACCATTTGGTTGGGTAGTTTTTGCGTTGTTATATGCGGACAGACAGACAGACGGACAGACAGACAGAAGGACGGACAGACGGACGGACCAAGCGACGACTATAGGTGCTACGTATTTATATAATTACGAACGCACCTAAAAAACGGTTCTCTAAACCACATAGTAAGGAGATTTAAACAGAGACCCAACTTTGCCTGAAAAGAGCGACTGCAGCGGATGACATACGAGGGCTCTAAATTAAGTAATGGCAACATAGGTATAAATCAATTTTTAATGAACTTACAAGTACAATTGCATTACATTCCTTCTATGTAATCACCAGCAAAGCTTATAACCTTTTGCCAAATGTCGGGAAGCCGTTGTAGACCAGTGGCAAGGTGTTGATTGTTGATGTGAGCGACCGAGCGCCCTACTGCGTGGAGTACAGATGAAACGTCATGAAATCGGTGACCTCGGAGGGGTGCCTTCAACTCTGTTCGTGCTACTGTCCTATACGGTAAAGCATTTGTACCACAGGCTTCCACTAATCCTAAATAGCATTCTGTTGCATTTTTGCCACGGGCAACCTTGATTTTACGCCACGACCGATGATCACTTTCTGAAAACATGCTTTAGAGCGATGGAAACGAAACTCCTCACTTTAACATCACACAACAACTACCCGTCTAAGCAGATCGACTGTTTTTTGCACTCTACACATCGACAACAGCTCCACCTCACCGCTCCCATATCCCATTTGCGCGTGCCCGCCCTTCTGCGAGTTTCAAGGTTAAGTTGCCATTATTTAATTTACAACCCTCGTATAAACTAAATCATCGCTTTGGCGATTTTTATCTTCGGGATTTCCCTTTAATTGTAACCCTATTCTGCTTGGCGTCTTTTGCTGTTGTCATTTTCACATGTGCACATTTTCGGCGTTCGCTATTTGATTTTTGAATCTTGGTTAATATTTATTATTAAAATTATTCTTTGAAGATCAAATAGGTCATTATAATTCTTCAAAATGCTACAAAAATTTTTATTCCCAAGGATCGGTAAGTTCTGATTTATTTTCATGTGTTATTTTTGTTCTTACTTTTCAAGTTCCTTTTCAACTTCTCAAGAGATATTTTATATGTATTCAGTGTTGACAGATTTTTGCCGAAACGTCATGTTAAGCCTCACTGTGGAGACGCGAAAAGTTTTTGGTTTCCGTCTGTCTGTTTGCCGTAAAAATGGTCCGATTAGGTTGATTTTTGGTAGGTATGTTGGCGAGGTATCCGGAATTAGCTGTATGGTTTTTGGTTAAATTTGGTTCATTCGTTCGGAAAATGAAGAACATTTTTTTTAGGTCATAATGCTTCCCTATGGGGTTGCAGACGATTTTTCAAATTTCAATTTTATCTGAAATGAAAATGGAACATTTGCATAATTAATTTAGATATAAAATTATGAATGCTAAATTTTCGATATAGATTTCCAATAGTTTTAAAATTTTGCCAATAAATGTAATAGAATTTAGAAATTAATTGCTTAAAATATTTGAAAATGTTTTTGCATCTGTTCGGGAAATATAAACATCTTATTTTCATATTTTTTGCAATTTTTAAAAGCGTTTTTTTTTTTCATTAAAACGAATGTAAATTTAATGAGACTACGGGGGGGATGAATACCTGTTTATTTTAAAAAAAAATTAAAAGAACAAGCAATTCATCAGAATTTCAGAATATTATTGTATAACACCGTGTATAATTTAATGATTCTAATTTCTGGAGCATTCGGAGAATGTTATATGCTTATAAATATGCATGCAATTGAAAAATAATAATTGCGGATTGTATGATGTTAAATGATATGAGAAATGAGATTTAAAAAACAAGCAGCAACAAGCTATCACCGTTTTTTTTTTTTTTTTTTTTTTTTTTTTTTCACCTTCCTTCATTTGTCGCCAAGAAAGCGATATATAGCCGTATTAGAAACTTCGCTTCTGTTATGGCCGTAGTTTCTGCGTTACCCGCAGCAATCGCCACTGTCTATGTGTAATCCCATGTTAAGGAAGTTACCATTGCAGTGTATGAGAGTTGATTCTCTGTTTAAATCTCCTTACTCTGTGCTTTAAACAAGCAGGAAACTAGGAAAATAAATCGTCTGCTTCGTTTAGAATATTTATAAACGTACAGTTAACAGTTTGGAAAAATCGCCTGCAGTTTTATTTTTAAGTTTCGCGGTGTTGCCACTACGCAACAAAATAATTTTTGTGGAATGCCCTTTGTAATAAAAAGGAAGCTTTTGCATTAAATTGGCAAAGGAGTTTTTATTTGATATAGATGCGTCCGTAAACTTAACTGCAATAAAATTTATGCTACGCAGAACAATCAAAAATATTATAAAGTACTTTTAAACTTGTAGCATATTGTGTTCGAGTGAGTTTTTAAGTTTTGCGCGTGATCATAGTGTTCTGAATACCAACGCAACATTTGTGTATGAATGAGCTATCTATTCTGTCTTTTCTTTAACTTTCGGAAAGTATGCCTAAGTCTCTAGGAATTAGGAATCCGAGGCTAACGAAAAAGACAGGCTACCGCGGTGCGTTCCACTTACCTTTTTTTACAGACCGCTAGAGTGACGTGTTGCTCTTTTCGTACACCTGTATTGGTGGATTCGAGCATCACGTGACTCCCGCGGTCTGTAAAAAAAGATACGCGTAAAGCATCGCGGTAGCCTTTCTTTTTCGTTAGCCTCGCTAGGAATCTGATTGTCACGGTAATTTCTTGCAATGATATGGTAATTAGGTATGTGTGGTTGTATACGTTTCGGTACCACGGTTGGAGTTGGTTTCGACGGATTTAGACGCTTCTCGCCTTTCGTGGTAAATTAATCTGAATTTTATTGCCCTTTTGAAAATCGAGTTCTCCATATACTGATAAGGAAGGTCTCCTTAAAGCACATACTCAGAATATTTTGAAAAAAATGCTAATGAAACTACTGATGTACGTAATAAAGGATCAGTCAAATTTAGCTGCGGAATTCCAGTAGAAAATCTGTAAAAATAATAAATAAATAAATAAATAAAATTGTGTATTTGGCGAAAAAAAAAAAAAAAAAAAAAAAAAAAAAGCGATTTGGTGAGAAACACTTTTTCCTCGTCAAATGCAAGCGATTTTAATGCATTTGAAAATTCTTGGTTAAATGAGTGTTTAAATCCGCAGAACATTATTAATTTAAACTTGAACGATTAATAGTGTATTATATTTTCTATAACCTTATACTCGATTAAGAAAGCTTTCATTTGCATTTTAATATTGAATAAGTCCTTGTTTCCATGGCAACAATACTTTTCTCTTGTCTTCGACACTAACGATGTCGAAGTCAAATTGTCAGTGCTCAGAATCGGACATTAATTTTACTTACCCATCATACGTAGTATAGGGAAAGTCTTGTAATCGTTTTGAAAATCGAAAATTTTTTTTGACGGATTTACACGTTTCAGACACTGGAGATTCCGAAAAACATATTTTTAGAAAAAAAAATTTGCCGTCCGTCTGTGTGTCTGTGTGTCTGTAAACGCTCTATCTCCCGAAAAAATTGAGATAGAGACTTGCAATTTGGTATGTACTTAGTATGTAATAATGGGAAGAAGCCTATTTCATTTCAATAACCTCGATTAACCGGAACTACTTTTTTCGGACTCTCGAAATATTCGTTCTGATAAAAGGTATATAAAAATTTTCGAAATTGTTTATTTTAAGAAATGAATATAAAAGACAATAAAAAAACATAAACTTTACATAAAGCATGAAGTCGATCGGATAATTAGTTGCCGAGATATTTGGAATCCTATTTTCCACACTCTTCGATTTTTCATGACCCTGTATTTCATCCAAATTTCACTTTAAAGATATATTTGAATTGGAAATTTGACGCTTAATCAGATGCAATAAACCGCTAATTAATAGGACTATTATTTTTGGAGTTATAAGGAAAAACCTCTTTCAAGCAATTCAGTAATCGAGCCTTTAAAGTTTATGACGTCATCAAGCCACGATTTTATTTGAATTGCAATGCATTTTATAAGTAGTTTACACATTTTTATTTTAATATTTTACATTATGCATATCCATGATGGGTAAGTATTACGGTGGCCCCCAACGACTAGTTTAGTTTGAAGCATTTTTAATCAATTTAAATTTTGTTCTAAACCGTAAAACACGACCGTTAATTTTCTTTATATATACATAGAAGTATATGGCAAATCCGTAATTATAAAAATGTGTTTATTTAAGTTAAACCTACTTAAACTAGTTCAATAGAAGAGTAGAAAAAGTTTTTCCTAAAAGAGTATTTATCATTAAAAACGCGTTTTTTTTTTTTTTCATTGTATCATCAACCAGCGATAAATACGAAATTTTCATATTTTTTTTACGCACGTTATATCGAGGTTCCGCAGCATTTCTTTTATAAACATATATATCCTCATAAGAAGAATATTCTGTAATTTTTTCAAATTTTTCTGAGTATGCGCTTATGGAGACCTTTCTTGTGAGTAGCAAGTAAAGTTTCCGTTTACTGTTAATGGACAGAATCTACGGTTGTGGATTCGTCACTGTGGTAAGAATTTAAATTTGCATTAGAAAATAAAAGTTATTGGAATCCACAGGTTTCCTTTTTATAGTGATATCGCAGTGTTTAAAATTACATTTTATAGTGATAATTTCAGTGTTTCTAGTGACATTTTACAGTGAGCGAAAGCGTTGCTCAAAATGAACAACGAGGCCATTTTTCTATGAACTAAGTGCTTCAATTTAATAAGTATTTTGGGAAAAGGCTCCCCCTTCTCAGTCCTTTAAAGTTTTGAGCTTTTTTTTATTGCTGATATTTTAGTCTGCCCGCTTCATTACCAATCACTCTGTTATTGCTTTAAATAAATTGTTGTTGTTCGTTAAATCTGTGTCATGACTCCTTTTCAAGTGAATTGCGCGTAAAGGTAAATTATAAAAAATTTGGAGCAAACTGTCCAGTCATTCGACCGTTTTTAAAAGTAACAGTTACTTGACCATACTATTAAGCATATCTGACCATATTATTGAATATATTATGGTCAGAATAAAATGTATTTATGGTTATTTAACTGGTTTCTATAAAAACGGTCAAATGACTGGACAATTTGTTCCAAATTTTTAACAGTGTACTTCCCAAATTTTCTTAAAAAAAACAAAAATAGATAAAATCTTTAGAAAACGGAATTTTTTCTTATGCTTATATTGTTTTTCTTTCAAATGCGATTCTTCTCGATACATAAATATCTATTTATTGTTTAATAAACACCATGTAAAAAACATCTTTTTCTATAAAAATAATTTAATAATCGAGTTATTGATCATATCTTCACAAAGATAAGAAAACATATAGTCACATTCAAATACCTTTACAATTACAATTCAAATACTATTACATACAATTAATTTTCCCCATCAACAATATTATTTATAGTTTATAGCTAGTTATAAAGCTGATAAAGTTAGGTTATTCTAGGTCAGTGGTCACCAATTATTTTCCCCGTATGTCCGTTTCAAAACTTAGTCAGACTTTCGCGGTCCAGAAAACTTAGGCTCCCCCCCCCCCCCAATTTCCTCCATCACAGTACCAACTACTCGACTTAAAATTTTCTTCGAAATCATTTGTTATCTTACGTGAAAAACACAATGGATACTTGTGAAAGGAAGTACCATAAATACCAAATCAATAGTTTCTTATTGATGTTTTAGAATACAAGACGATACAAACTAGTTATAAATTCAAAAAGACTGCTTACTAAAGTTCATTGTGGTTAATGCTCAGTGGAAAAAAATGGCACGTTTCATTTTCCGCTACAACTTGCCTGAAATTTGGGATAAATCTCATGCAACTGATTCTCATCATCCTGTTAAGGTGGTCATCTGGGAGTCGAGATCTGTACCGGTTCTTACTAAAATCCATTTTTGAGAATGCTTCTTCACACACATGGGTTGAGTCAAACATGGTACACAATGTTATGGCTAAAGATTTTGTTAGTGAATTCAGATCTATTTAGCTTCAGAATAATAACTATACGACAAACAGAAGCTATATACCTAGAACAGTGGTTACCGAATGGCGGAACGCGGCCCGGATCCGGACCGCAGGCTAGTTTTGTACGGGGTTACTTATTGGACGCTGAAACATTATTATTTTCTTTCATTAAAAAATTTCGCCACGGTCCGTACAAAACTAGCCTGCGGTCCGGATCCGGGCCGCGTTCCGCCATTCGGTAACCACTGTTCTAGGTATATAGCTTCTGTTTGTCGTATAGTTATTATTCAGAAGCTAAATAGATCTGTTCAGATATTATAAGGCATCACAAAAATGGCGTAATAAACAACATGGCGTCACTGTTCTTTATTATGTACAATAACTTCTAGATTTTATGTGGCGACGCCATGTCTTTATAAAAAAATGAATTGTTATTGCAATTTTACGCCTCCAGTTTAAATTGAAATTTATTTTATTATTTTATTGCATAATATTTATTTGTTTGTTTTTTTAAGCATAGTTTTGTATCGATTTAATAAAATAATTCGTGAAAGGTCTGTAATTTTCAAATGTTATAATTTTTAAATAATCACTTTCGCACCAACGATGTTAATTTTTTCCAATGTTTCTATCAAGTTCGGCGACAATTGTGTTGGTATTATGGAAAAGCACCATTTTTTTCTAATTTATATTATTTTTTTCTTTCTTAAAGAAAAAGCTCGTTGTGTTAACAACTCTTCACTGATTTAAGATGCGAGAAACATATTTTTTCTTTTCCTCTTAACTAGTTTTAATTTCGTCAAAAAATTTCTTTTTAATAAAACTGTTCATAAAATGATCTTCCAAATCTCATATGATATAGTAATTGCGTCTGGTAGTTTAACGGCATATGAATAAAAAAAGTAAAAGCAATAATGAAATTTTATTTTCTATCTGCTGCAATTAGCACTAAATAAATTAACCGAACTAATTACCTTATAAAAATTAATGGAATTTTTTTCCCTGTGAACGCACCCTAATGTACTTTAATTACACATAATTAAAGCAATCAAGAACGAAAAAAATCATTACTGTAATAATTTAAGAAAGGGTTTAAGATAAAATTTTGAAACTATTTTTTTTTTTTTTAATTTCGTTCAAATAATTAATCAGTAGTTTGTTAAATGAATCCGTTTATCATACTCGGTAAAAATATACCTTTCTTAATCTACGAAAATATAATGTAATATATACAATATATATACGAAAATATACGAAAATACCTCTTAATAATAAGGTTTTACAAGTTACCCACGATTCCGAAAAGCGTCTTTTATCATCGGAAACCTCAGAAACCAATACATTTTCAAGATTTAAAGAAGCAGTTATAAAGACAAAGTTTATTTTGCTGCCACTGATTTTTGGAAACGTTTCCGAGAAGTTTTTTATAGATCATTAATAAGTTTTCTTCGACCGGAATATATATATTTTTATAGGATGCTATCCATTCTCAATTAAACATTTTCAGCTGCAAAACTGAATTTATACATGCAAGAGTAACAAAATAATATTAATTTTAATTTTAAGTTAAAGTATATTTATTGCTTAAAGTGATAAAACCATAACACAAAAGGCTTAAAAGTGTCCTTTAATATAATGGTGACATATGTTTCATGCGCTCTAAAGGCGACTTCTTCAAGATCAAAATGGTAAATAAAATATTTTCGGAAAGTTTTTGAAAATGATAAACACAAATTACCATGTCACATGTATAACGCAGGCAGGTGCTTAAATTGATCAAACTGGAACCATGAAAAATACTATTTTGTTGCTTTTTTAATTTGTAAATCATCGCTTGCCACATTTTAGGTAATTCAAAAGAAGCTGATTCATTGCATATGTTCTCGTTTCGCAAATATATTTCTGTTGATTCACGGATAGTGGATGGGAAATAAATTCTTGATGGAAAAAATATTTTACTATTCTTGAAATTAATCTGCAAAGGCTCTATTCTATGTAGTCTAGCCAAAGCTGTTGTTATTCTGTCATATTTCATATCTGCCGTATGGTCTTTTATTCTCGTTTTGATCTTGAAGAAGTCACTGTTTGTGCGCATGAAACACAAGTCATCTTTATATTGAAATGTATTTTAAAGCCTTTTGTGTTATGTTTTTATCACTTGAAGCAATAATTGCACTTTAATTTAAAGTTAACAAGTGATTTTATTATATTATTAGTTTTAATGTAATGTTAATGCTGTAAATTTATCGAGTTTGTCTGTAAAATATGAACAGCCACGTGAACTGCCAATGTCGTTGTTTGAGGAATGCTGAAAAGAGCATCAATGGACTAGTAAGAAGAGTTCACTCGCATGTTGGTTGAGCTTTGTTAATTGCTCTTCAAGGGGGTTAGGGGAGTAGAGGAAGTTACATTTATTTCATTATGGTTATGGCTGGCTAAGTCATGAATTTTGTCCTTCCAAGTCCTCATTTAATGAGAAAAGAACGCTTTGTGTAATTGGAGGGAGTTGGGCATGCCAAAGGTTATTAAGCAAAGGTTAGCCAACGGTTTTACTGGCCAATGAACGCCTCCGTGTGAGAGGTTGTGAAGGTTTCTGCTCACCTAATTCGTTTGCCTGTAAGACTGTTTGGATTTTGACGCTTCGCTTTCGGTATGAACTGCTGAGTCGGTTTTCAAGGGCGTTGTATTGATCATTGGGTAGGGGATTTATCACAAGGACACTGACCGTATTTAGAATGTCAGACTTGATCCCTGTGACCACATGGTTAAATTTAGTTGAGTAAAATAAAACATGAGCTATAGCATCACATTACAGAGTTAGCACAACATCGTGTATCAAGCTCGCTAACTGGAGATGAACTGGCTAGCCCCAGATTCAACAGAGAAAATCTTGATGCTGCACGGCGGGGAGGTACCACCATCGAGCCGCGAGGATGAGAGTATATCCTCTCATAACACAGCATTCTGAAAGTGTAGGAAAGTATTTCATAACTTTTGATTGATGCACGATTTGTTGTTGTTGTTATTGTTGTAGATAAAAACAAAATGGAAAAGGGGAAATGAAACAGATTATTTTTTTTATTATTATTGACATCATTTTCTCGTTAAAATTCAAAAATGAAATTGTTTTTAATTTAAGTAGGTGGTAACAAATATTTTTCATTGAATTAAATTTCCAGGAAAATTCTAATAAACAAAAGCATAGTTTTACGCATTGAAGCTTCATGAAACCATTTATTCTACAGAATCAAATAATCGTCTGTCGAGACATTAACATTTAGAAATCATTACATCATAGATTTTTTCAGCTTTACATTCAACTAAGGAAGGATATTTAAGCTCCTTTTATTTTGGTGGACCCAAATGAGTCCCCCTATTCACTAGAATTGAATTTAAGGAAAAAGCATATACTATTTTCTATTATTACTTTCTTCTATCTTTACAAGAAGAAAGTATTGGATTCATGCAAATTTTCGACTTACGGTTTTAAACTGATTTATATGTTTTAGAATGTCCTGAACACGATTTGACTATTTTTAGAAAATGTCTGTTCATGAATCTAATTATGTTACCACATAGTATCTTTTTTCTTGATAATTAACCAAACTTAATTCAAACGCAATGCATAATACACTCTTGTTACTTTTGGGCTATATCGGCTCGCACAGTTACGATAATGCCAAGATTTCAATTACGATTTCGCCAAGATCAGCGCAAAACTTATGTATGCATCATACATACTCATATAATATACTCCAAACGCTGATATATGTCTCACATACGCCATTATATGCAGCCTTATGTTACCACATAGTATATTTTTCCTGATAATTTACCAAACTCAATTCAAAGGCAATGCAAAATACAATTTTGGTACTCTTGGGTTATATCGGTCCCCACAATTACGATTTTGCCACGATTCCAGTTACGATTTCGCAAAGATCATTGCAAAGCATCCCAATATGCATCATATATACGCATATATAGCTCATATATGTGCCACATACGTCATATACATATTGTTTACGTCTTATATGTCATATATACACCATGTAGATCTTATACACATCACATACATACCACATATGTGCGTGTATAGCCAGTGTGTATATAGTCAGTATATGACTATAACTGGCTATATGCGCACGAAATGTTATACACATTATATATTATTATAATGCCATATATGCTTTATAACACGGAAGAAGATAGATGGAGAGGAAAGTAATGTTGAAAGTGTACAATACAGTTTTTCTCTTCATAGATGGCGCTACGGTAAACTGACGGCGATCCTAGCCTGCTTCTGCAATGTTTTTCAAAGCATTCATTTTTTAAATGTTTTTTATTGAAAATTTGAACTTTAAAAAAGTCAAACAAGTAGAAATTTCATTAAATAAAGTTTTCTTCACACCATGCATATATTTTTAAAAATATTTGGCGTTTCTATTGCTTTTTATAACTCTTTAAATAAGAGTTCATCCTGACAAAAACATCGGAATAGTCATTTAAAAATAAATATCACGGATACTGCGAAGAAATACGGAATGGACGTATAATTTTTAGAGATTAAAAGTATTATTCAAATTTTCTGGAATAAGTTTTAATCTTGCGTATATATCGATAATCTTTGAATAATTTAATAACTCATAACTTTTTATATCTATGCAATTAATATTATGTACATTTAAAAACAAATTTTTATCTTAATTATTTGGGAAATAAAACTTGAATAAATAATAGGGTCTATTAACTAATTTTTGCAAGAATCGTAAATTGTGACTTTAATATAACTAGATGGAACCCGTCAAAACTTGACGGAAAAAAATTGCAATAACAATATTAGTAAAATAAGCTTCTTTATTACATAAGAAGGGGTGCGCATGAAACAGTCTTTCAAATATTTTATTTTAAAAGTTTTTACCCCCCAGTGGATTACTGTACTATTTCCGAAGCAAACTCCAAACAAACAATCCGTAAACAACTGTGTAATGCAAATCAGTTTGACATTACCGCCATATTCCCCACGGCAAGAAGGAAAATTTCCTGGACCTATGAAGTATCATGCAAATAGTATATCCCTAAGTTCATCTCATATTCAGTCAATAAAAGAACATAGTAAATAAAGCACACATCTACCCCCCCCCCCCTTGTGATAATGCAACCGAATGAGCTCCTATGCGCATGTGCATTGCATCTCACCAAAGGCACCGTCAAAATTCGACGTTAAAAAAAGTTATAAAATGTTTAAATTAAAAGTTTTAAAATATTTTCTTTAATCATTGTTCGTTTCAAATCCATATCTTCTGAAACGCATCCATTGTTTTAAGCTAATCAATTTCTATGTAAAGATGAAGAATTTTTTTTTTTACAATAATAAATCAATCTGCAGATAAGGGAGATTTTTAATGTTTTCAAGTGTAATTTATTTGTATGGTTTCTTCGGTTCCTTTACATAATCAGGAGGATTATTCCTTTTCCATCACAGTCGGGGATATTTTCCTTCTTATACAGTTAAATATCCAATGGATCTTTAAAAAAATAGTAAAATACAGTTCCTAGAATATTCTGATGCAACATATACATCAACGAATTCAGTATATCAATTTTATGTTAATCATAAACTATAAATAGTTTTTTTTTTCTTGACAGGTTTTAGTTTAGCGCCAAAATGCTCTTTCTTTTGGATAATCTGATCTTATGATTTATCAGGGGTTTTTATTCTTTTTCTTTTTCAGATTTTATGATGGTTAAGAAAATCTATTTTCAATTAGGGTAACTTTCCCAGGGAATATGTTACATTATTAAAGCAAACTGATGATCATTGTTGAGATAGAATTTAAAAATATTTCATGCTTGAAAAGGTTTTAAAAAGTCGTTAAATTAAGTGGCAGTTTTCAAATAAATTTCAATCGGAAGCTAATCTTTTTCTAATTGATGATGTAAGAACTGAAATTGTAAAATGTAGTAAAATGTAGTAAAAAATTGAAATTTGCAGTATTTAGAAGTGATGTAAGCGCGATGAAAGCTAAAGCGATATGGCCGTTTGTTGTCACAACCGTTATACATTTCTAAAAATTGCCACTGTGTTTTGGATGGCGTCCAAAAGTAGAATATCATTTTTTGACATCGAAAGAGAAATTCACAGTGGAAGAAATAGGACTTTGCCACTAATAAGGAACTGTTAAATGAACTTATAACAAACCTACCAAAATAATTCCTATAAAATATTAGCCTTGCATTATTTATTCTAGCTACAAATACAATCATTATTTCAAGTTTTTTTCCCATAACAATATTTTTAATAATTTTAATTTTCCTGAAATTCTTTATTTTTGTGAATTTTATTATAAAAAAAAATGAAATCTTCTAACCTATAATAATAATAAAAAAAAGTAATTGGTAACATGTAATCAAGGTATGCAATCAAGATGAAGCAACCAATAAAGGCTCAAATTCTGATCTTTAAAATTAAAAATTGAAAAATCAGTTAAAATTACGTCACGTTGACACAATTAATTTTTCTTTTTAGTTTTATCAATGTTAAAATGCATTTCAAGCTAAGCATAACGTCATTTTCCCCGGCGCAAACTTTTCACACGTACTTTGTATAAGTTACTTTTATGCTTAAACATAATGTTACAAATAAAAATATATTTTGTATTTAATTGTAATGAAAAAATGGCATCAACAAAGTTATAAAGCATAATGATAAAAGAAACCTAATGGACAATATTCCGGTGACGTCACAATAAATATGAATTATTATTCGCTTATACAACACGCGGATAATTATTTTCACCGAAATTTAACTTGCAAATTCAAAAAATCGGCCTAAAAGTTCTCATCAAGTGATTTTTAATTCGAAGTTAAATGTATTTATAATGATGTTTTACTGATTTATTAGTTATTACATTAATTAAAATAAAAATTACGTCTTCGAAACCATGATATTAAAATAGAAAAAGCATTGAAAAAATTTTGCGATTCGTAGTTTCGTACAATCGATAAAATTCAACTGACGTCACAAACATTTATCCAACAGTCGAAAGGGATAATTAAGAGAAATAATATAAATAAATAAATATTCAAGACTATTTTTTATTCTGTTTTCATTAATATATTGTAAATTTTATTGTTTAAAGTTACTGATAAATGATACTTTAGTAAATGGGCTTTTCCTAATTATTATTATTTTTTTTTTTTTTTTTAGATTTAATGGCAACATTCTTCTGTTTGTTTATTGGGCGTTACAGTTTGGCAAATAATTTGGGGTACTTTTCGGTTAGCCGGGCGCCAGTGAAGTATATATATATATATATATATATATATATATATATATATATATATATATATATATATATATATATATATATATATACATGTATGTCATTCTATAAACATAATGTATTCTAGGCGCTGTAACTGGGGTTAATTTTTGACGCCTAAATGACGATTTTTGCTTTGTATGGCAACCTGGTGCTTTATTATGAAATTGAATATGTGTGTAAATACACTCATGTCCAAAATTAAGGTCACAAACATAAAATCTCTGAAAACTGATGAACGATTCACTGTGTTGCCACAAAATTTGGAACAGAGGTATAACAATGGGAGAAAGAATATAGCAACTTAACAATATGGAAAAGATTTTAATTGTGAATAAAGATACAGGGTATATTAAAAAGTGTTAAATCATTAATCAGAGATAAAGCATTTATCTCGGGAAAAGTATGTCTAATATGGAGTGTGACCACTGTGCCTCAGAACGAGCTCTCATACTGTTTATGAGGGTGTCAATAAATGTTTGTGGCAGCAAAACCCATTCTTCCAAAAGTGCGGCTTTTAACTCCTGACGTGTTATGGCAGGGGGTTACACTGTGCAATGGCTCTTCCTAGACCATCCCAAACATGTTCAATAGGATTGAGGTCCAGAGACCTCGAGGGCCAGTTCACACGGCGAATATCCTCTTCTTCAAGAAAATCTTCAACAATGTGAGCAGTGTGTGACCTCGCATTATCGTCCATAAAAATGAAGTCTGGGCCCTGAAACAACCTCACATAGTCTTCAAGGACCTCATCCCTATAGTGACGTGCATTGACAGTACCCGCATCGAAGACGTGTAGTGGGGTACGACTGCCAAACATTATGCCGTCCCAGACAAGGATTCCTTTGCCACCAAATCTGTCGATTTATTTTACGTAGGAGGGATGATAGCGAGCTCCACGTTCTCTCCAGATGAAGATTCGACTAGAATCACTTTGCGTGGTGAATCCGGACTCATCACTGAAAAGAACACGCTCCTATTCTTGTTGTGTCCAAGACTGACGTCTTCGGCTCCACAACAACTGGGCTCTCCTGTTCGATGCCGTGAAAGTAACACCCAAGATTGGATGCCGGGCGTAAAGTGTCCTCTCTGTTAGACGTCTATATACTGTCTGCCTGGAAATTCTTATTGCAGACGTAGCAGTAAGGTCGCCAGTAAGCTGAGGAGTCGTTGCCAGCCTATGTCGTCGTGCGATTAACGCCAAATAGCTAATCTGCGCATGTGTCGTTGCTCTGTGGTGGTCTTGGCTGGCCTTCCTGGTGACATTGGGATGGTCTAGGAAGAGCCATTGCACAGCGAACCCCCTGCCATAACCCGTCAGGAGTTCAAAGCCGCACTTTTGGAAGAATGGGAATTTGGAAGAAATGCCCCAAACATTTATTGACACCCTCATAAACAGTATGAGAGCTCGTTGTGAGGCTTGTATAGGAGTGCACAGTGGTCACACTTCATAGAAGACATACTTTTCCAGGGATAAATGCTTTATCTCTGATGCATGATTTAACACTTTTTAATATACCCTGTATTTTAATTCACATTTAAAATCTTTTCCATATTGTTATGCTGCTATATTCTTTCTCCAATTCTAATATACCTATGTGCCAAATTTCGTAGCAACATAGTGAATCGTCCATCAGTTTTCACAGATTTTATGTTTGTGATCTTAATTTTGGACATGAGCGTAAATAAATAAAATTGGTACTTTTATGTTAGCTCGGCGTCAGGGATATCCAGGATTCTCCAAATCTTCTCTCAATTGGAATAATTTAAATTGCAATATTTTACGTGAGATTTGTTATTCATATTGATATGTTTATGTTTAGATATTTTATTATGATTATATTTTAGCTAATTTTAAGTAAGTTTTTTAAGATTAATTATTACAAAGTTAAAATATTATCTAGTTGATATTAGCTAATGTCAAAAGATTGGCGAACCACAGAGTTCAGAAAATAAACGCTATGCCTTGCAAAAATGGGTGTTGCCGACTTTATGACGTCATAAGCAGAAGTAAAAGTTTAATTGCAAATTAATTAAGGCTAATTAATTAAATTTTCGAATAAACGAATGCACGATAACAAATCTGTGTCCAAATATCTTTCATTAAAAAAAAGAATGGTGTAATTTGATGCAGTAGTTTATTCTCACGGATTGTTGAAAGAAATCGCTTAGCGTTTTAAATATATAGACTAGATGGAACCCGTCAAAACTTGATGGCAAACAATTTGATATGAATTACAATATTTATATGAATATTGCTCGGGCATGTGACATGTTTTAAACCTTAGATATGTTTAAAATCAGTGTTGATTTCTAAAAATTTTCTCAGTGCAGGAATTCATGATATTGCATCCTTGTATATAATCTCTTCATTTTGTGATACAATTATTTTAATTTCACAAAATTATTATTATTATCTATGCTTTTTTTAATAAAATAAAAATATTTTTGTTGATCTATTAGATTTAGTTTTCAATTCGTTAAAATCGTTGATATTTATTTCATTGTAAGTGTTGATTGCCAGTATAAATGTTAACTGTCATGTGCTCTCGTCAACTCGGATTACATGGCTGTTAGCTCGTTGAAATGTCATTAACCCATTTTCGGCCAAAGGTGCGTAAACGCACCATTTCAATTAATATTTTTTTATTAACACTGCGACGTATATTTTTCACTAATTTTATTTTTCTGCTATTTTTAAGGGTTCTGCAGACATCTATAAAATATTATTAATTCAATTGAAGTAATCACTTTCTGTTGATAAATTTTCAAAATACGCTGGTGTTTTACTTGAAACGGTTATTGACAAATTCGACTTTTTGAAAATGCATTATTATTCCACTTGAGATTAATTATATCTTTTTATAATGGAGTAAAGTTGCAAGTTCTGTAAATAAAATAAACATAAAACAAATGCCATAAGAAAACTTAATTTTTTTTATTTAAATTTAATGCTAAATTATTAATAATAAATTAATAATGGTAACGTCAAATTAATATTTTTCTTGCACGAAACATTTTTGGTGTCTTAATGAATGTAATTTAAGCAAATTTCAATGCAAATAATACCACATTTTATAAAATTTCTATGCTTGGCCTAAAATGGGTTAATTGGGTATGTTTTGCTTCCATCTATCTGTTTCTTTGTTTATAATTTTTTTCAAAAAAAAAAAGGTTTTATAACTTTCATAATGTTCTCTAATCATTGATTTTGCACCTATTATGTTTAGTTATTCAATATCAGTCCATTTTTATTAAATCCTTACACGGGGCATTGTGGTTGATCGGGCAATTTGAGTAAAAAAATTAGATTCATGCTTATTTATTCACACAGAAATCAATTACGATTTACTTATGTTTGTGGAATATTGACCCTTGACAATGTGTTTTAGAATATCAGTTTCCATTTGTTTCTTCTAATATTTTCACCTTCTGCACATTGGATTTTTTTTTCCACATTTATATTTTCCCACTTATTTAATTTTGACAATCTTACATTTTTGGATATATGTCTTTGTATATTATAATAATCCATTCATATATTGTCTATATTTTATGTGATTTAATGGTTATTATACACAAAAGTTTTATTATACCGGGTGGTTATAAAATAAGTATATCTATTTGAAGCTGTCTATAGCTTGAAGGAATAACCCGAATGAAACCAAAATCGGTAGACTTACTATTCAAGAAGGGGGAAGAAGAATGGAACAATAAAAAAAGTAATTGCGATAATCACCGACAGATGGCGCTATTGAGTGTGAAATGTAATGTGTAATACAAGAACAAAAAATTATGGCGTAAAACTGGATGGCATACCTAATTTGTTGGAAAATGTCACAGTGAATGTGACTACGGTTTCGCATGGCGGTGCCGATCATGTTCAGGTTCCACATGGCCATTTTGCTGAAGGACACAAAACAGGAGGTACACGACGTGCTCAACTGCGGAATGTAACGCATCAGGAGTAATGTTTCGCACATGTTGGGATATGCGGTAAAGTCATTGACGTTTGTGACACCTCCACGGTACACAATATTACACATTACATGTCACACTCAAAAGCACCATCTGTCGGCGATCATTGCCATTATTTTTTTTTTATTGTTCCATTCTTCTTCCCCCTTCTCTAATAGCAAGTGTACCGATTTTAGTTTCATTCCAGTTATTCCTTCAAGCTACAGACAGCTCCAAATAGGGATACTTATATTATAACCACCCTGTATATATATATATATATATATATATATATATAAATCAGAAATTACATATTTAATTTTAATTTTTATGTTCAAGTTGACTATTGTGTTCTTAATTAATCTGGGTGTTTGAATTTAGCACGACTATTATAGAGAATTTTAAAGATCTTGGCTTCAAAACAATAGCAAAATACTCCCAATACAAAAACGTGTCATTGAGTTTTTTTTTTTTTTTAAATTTATTATATTTGGAATCATCTAAATTTAATTACTTTCGTTTGAGATAGAAAAAATATTTTTTTAAATACGCTTTGGAAAAATTATAAAATGATATCTGAAAATTCCTTATAAATATAAAAATTATTTTAAATGTTTCCTTCTGAATCTTTTCATGCTTACTTAAGCAAAAACTTTTATGTTTTATTTGTAAAATAATTAATTATATGAAACTACATTAAAAAAATTTACAACAACACAAAAATAAATTAGTAAATAAATTTATGTTGTAACTTCAGAGTTTAAATGGTTATAAGATCCGTTTAAAAATTTGACATTTTAACTTAATTACATTTAAAAGAAAATGTCATTTCCAGTTAAGTAATTTTTTTATTAATATCTATTTAATTTAAAAACATAATCGTTTAATGAAAGAAATACTATTTTTTTTTTTCATAGAGAGTTTCATATCTTAATTAAAAAAGTTATCAAACATACTGAAAAGGTAATTAAAAATAAAATAATTATAAAATAGTTTTGGGATAAATCTCTTTTTTTTTTAAGACATAAATGGAATTAAATATTCAAAAAGACTTGTATTTTATTATCTCTTATATCCATCTTAGTAAAAAAAGTTATATTTCGCAACTGTTCTTTTCAATTTATTTTATGTATTTAAATTATATAAAAGTTAGTAAACTATTTTAAATTATACAAATACATTTTCATTAAAAACATTTAATTGAAATCTGAGTTTAATTCTTCTGCGTATAAGAAAGCTTTTATGAAAGAAAAGGATGACTTTTATAATCCAATTATGTTGTTTTATCAGTGTGATTTTAAACATACGAATGATCCGCTTCTAAAGATATTTAGAGTTTAAATCAAGCCTTAAGCTAAAGTATTAACCAGGTACCATTATTTAAAAAAAAAAAAAAAAAAAAAAAAAAAAAGTAAAATAATTAGGATTTTTTGGGTTATGGCAGCAACCGAGGATAAATCGCCAAGTTACCAAGATTTATCAACAAATTATAAAGTACGGAGAAAGAACCTGGAAGGGGAAACTACAATAGGCGAGGATATCGAAAATGCAAGTCATATTTTTTTAACGAAAGAGGGCGCTGTAAAATTTGGCGGCGGCCTTTAAACAGAATGTCATTAGATTACATGTTAAATTTCGAAAGTATTTTACTCGATTATTTTTAATTATAGCAATTATATGTCATAAATTTAAGATGGGGTATAAATGTTTTATTCCGGGATGTAGATCGGGATATGATGATGAGATAAACAAAAGAAAAATCGAAGGAAAAATAAATTAAGTATGTTTAGAGCTCCAAGTACCTATTGAGGAGTCACCTATTTCAACGATTTTAGAAATTCCCCCAGAAGGTGGTTAAAGGGGGGTGGTCGAATGTTTTAGGTAATTTCACCATATCTCAGCAGCAGTTATAGGTAGGAGCACAATAATCAGGAAAACAAATCTACTAAAAAAATGATTAAACACCTACTTCAGCGATTTTAGAAATTCCCCCCAGAAGGGGGTTAAAGGGGGGTGGTCGAATGTTTTAGGTCCTTCCGCCATATCTCAGCAGCAGTTATAGGTAGGAGTTTCAAGTTCTAGAAAACAAATCTACTACAAAAATGATTAAACACCTATTTCAGCGATTTTAGAAATTCCTCCCAGAAGGGGGTTAAAGGGGGGTAGTCGAATGTTTTAGGTCATTTCGCCATATCTCTGCAGCAGTTATAGGTAGGAGCGCGAATATCAGGAAATTAAATCTACTACAAAAATGATTAAACACCTATTTCAGCGATTTTAGAAATTCCCCCCAGAAGGGGGTTAAAGGGGGATGTTCGAGTGTTGTAGGTCCTTTCGCCATATCTCAGCAGCAATTGTAGGTAGGAGTTTGAAATTCCAGAAAACAAATCTACTACAAAAATGATTAAACACCAATTTCAGCGATTTTAGAAATTTCCCCCAGAAGGGGGTTAAAGGGGGTGGTCGAATGTTTTAGGTCATTTCGCCATATCTCAGCAGCAGTTTTATGTAGGAGCGCGAAATTAAGGAAAATAAATCTACTAAAAATTCGTTAAACACGTATTTGAGTGATTTTAGAAATTTCCCCCCAAAGGGGTTTAAAAGGGGGATCGAATGTTTTAGATCATTTCGTCATATCTCAGCAGCAGTTTTAGTTAGGAGCGCGAAAATCAGGAAAACAAATCTACTAAAAAATGAATAAAACACGTATTTCAGCAATTCTGGAAATTCTCCCCAAAAGGTGGTTAAATGGGGGGGTCGAATTTTTTAGTTCATTTCGCCATATCTCAGCTTTTATGTAGGAGAGCGAAATTAATTAAAACAAATCTACTAAAAAATGGTTAAACACGTATTTCGGCGATTTTGGAAATTCCCCCCAGAAGGTGGTTAAAGGGGTATTCAAAAGTTTTGGGTCATTTCGCCATATCTCAGCAGCAGATTTAGGTAGCAGCGTGACATTCAGGAAAACACATCTACTAACAAATGGATAAACACGCATTTCAGTACTTTTAAATATTCCCCCCCGAAGGGTTTTAAAGGGGGTGGTTTCGAAAATTTTAGGACATTTCGCCACATCTCAGCAGCTGTTTTATGTAGGTGCGCGAAATTCAGGAAAACAAATCTACTAAACAAATGATTAAACACGTATTTCAGTGAATTTAGAAATCACCCCCCCCCCCCAAAGGTGGTTAAAGGGGGATTGAAAAGTTTTAGGTCATTTCGCCATATCTTAGCAACAGTTAGTAGGAGCGCGAAATTCAGGAAAATAAATGTACTAAAAAAATTACATTGTCTACCCGTGCAAAGCCGGGACGGGCCGCTAGTCATACATAAAATGCTTCCTCTTCCATACACACTGCTGCAGATAGAAAAGGTAACATGCTTACCTTACAATTTGAAAATTATACAGTTATTAAAATCCATATATACTTAAATCTTTTTTTTCCTTGTGAATATTAAATTTGTTATTTAAATGAGTTCTTTTTCCTAATTTACAATCAATAAAATCTTTTGATTTAATTGAACAGCCAAGTAATCAAATTAAATTTTTAAATTGCAAATAGCACTCTATAAGACAATTTAAATGGCCATGTCAATTAGCCACAGACATTAGCATTCAATAAGTATAACATTTCAAAAACATATACACTAAGATCGATATACTAGAATAAAAATTTCTTAGTTAAAAAATGATTACATGCATATAACTTTAAAAAATGATTACATGCATATAACTTTAAATTAAACTATAATAAAAAGTACTCACCTTTGGAGCTCTAAACATACTTAATTTTTTTTTCCTTCGATTTTTCTTTTGTTTATCTCATCATCATATCCCGATCTACATCCCGGAATAAAACATTTATACCCCATCTTAAATTTATGACATATAATTGCTATAATTAAAAATAATCGAGTAAAATACTTTCGAAATTTAACATGTAATCTAATGACATTCTGTTTAAAGGCCGCCGCCAAATTTTACAGCGCCCTCTTTCGTTAAAAAATATGACTTGCATTTTCGATATCCTCGCCTATTGTAGTTTCCCCTCCAGGTTCTTTCTCCGTGCTTTATAATTTGTTGATAAATCTTGGTAACTTGGCGATTTATCCTCGGTTGCTGCCATAACCCAAAAGTTCCTAATTATTTTACTTTTTTTTTTTTTTTTTTTTTTTTTTTTTTTAATAATGACCTGGTTAATACTTTAGCTTAAGGCTTGATTTAAACTCTAAATATCTTTAGAAGCGGATCATTCGTATGTTTAAAATCACACTGATAAAACATAATTGGATTATAAAAGTCATCCTTTACTTTCAAAAAAGGTTTCTTATACGCAGAAGAATTAAACTCAGATTTCAATTAAATGTTTTTAATGAAAATGTATTTGTATAATTTAAAATAGTTTACTAACTTTTATATAATTTAAATACATAAAATAAATTGAAAAGAACAGTTGCGAAATATAACTTTTTTTACTAAGATGGATATAAGAGATAATAAAATACGAGGCTTTTTGAATATTTAATTCCATTTATGTCTTTAAAAAAAAGAGATTTATCCGAAAACTATTTTATAATTATTTTATTTTTAATTACCTTTTCAGTATGTTTGATAACTTTTTTAATTAAGATATGAAACTCTCTATGAAAAAAAAAAATAGTATTTCTTTCATTAAACGATTATGTTTTTAAATTAAATAGATATTAATAAAAAAATTACTTAACTGGAAATGACATTTTCTTTTAAATGTAATTAAGTTAAAATGTCAAATTTTTAAACGGATCTTATAACCATTTAAACTCTGAAGTTACAACATAAATTTATTTACTAATTTATTTTTGTGTTGTTGTAAATTTTTTTAATGTAGTTTCATATAATTAATTATTTTACAAATAAAACATAAAAGTTTTTGCTTAAGTAAGCATGAAAAGATTCAGAAGGAAACATTTAAAATAATTTTTATATTTATAAGGAATTTTCAGATATCATTTTATAATTTTTCCAAAGCGTATTTAAAAAAATATTTTTTCTATCTCAAACGAAAGTAATTAAATTTAGATGATTCCAAATATAATAAATTAAAAAAAAAACTCAATGACACGTTTTTGTATTGGGAGTATTTTGCTATTGTTTTGAAGCCAAGATTTTTAAAATTCTCTATAATAGTCATGCTAAATTTAAACACCCAGATTAATTAAGAACACAATATTCAACTTGAACATAAAAATTAAAATTAAATATGTAATTTCTGATTTATATATATATATATATATATATATATATATATATATATATATATATATATATATATATATATATATATAACCATAAATGAAACATTATCATAACACCAACTATATATATATATATATATATATATATATATATATATATATATATACATATATATATATACAGGGTGGTTATAATATAAGTATCCCTATTTGGAGCTGTCTGTAGCTTGAAGGAATAACTGAAATGAAACTAAAATCGGTACACTTGCTATTAGAGAAGGGGGAAGAAGAATGGAACAATAAAAAAAAAACAATGGCAATGATCGCCGACAGATGGTGCTTTTGAGTGTGACATGTAATGTGTAATATTGTGTACCGTGGAGGTGTCACAAACGTCAATGACTTTACCGCATATCCCAACATGTGCGAAACATCACTCCTGACGCGTTACATTCCGCAGTTGAGCACGTCGTGTACCGCCTGTATTGTGTCCTCCAGCAAAATGGCCATGTGGAACCTGAACATGATCGGCACCGCCATGCGAAACCGTAGTCACATTCACTGTGACATTTTCCAACAAATTAGGTATGCCATCCAGTTTTACGCCTTAATTTTTTGTTTTTGTATTACACATTACATTTCACACTCAATAGCGCCATCTGTCGGTGATTATCGCAATTACTTTTTTTATTGTTCCATTCTTCTTCCCCCTTCTTGAATAGTAAGTCTACCGATTTTGGTTTCATTCGTGTTATTCCTTCACGCTATAGACAGCTTCAAATAGATATACTTATTTTATAACCACCCGGTATAATAAAACTTTTGTGTATAATAACCATTAAATCACATAAAATATAGACAATATATGAATGGATTATTATAATATACAAAGACATATATCCAAAAATGTAAGATTGTCAAAATTAAATAAGTGGAAAAATATAAATGTGGAAAAAAAAATCCAATGTGCAGAAGGTGAAAATATTAGAAGAAACAAATGGAAACTTATATTCTAAAACACATTGTCAAGGGTCAATATTCCACAAACATAAGTAAATCGTAATTGATTTCTGTGTGAATAAATAAGCATGAATCTAATTTTTTTACTCAAATTGCCCGATCAACCACAATGCCCCGTGTAAGGATTTAATAAAAATGGACTGATATTGAATAACTAAACATAATAGGTGCAAAATCAATGATTAGAGAACATTATGAAAGTTATAAAACCTTTTTTTTTTGAAAAAAATTATAAACAAAGAAACAGATAGATGGAAGCAAAACATACCCAATTAACCCATTTTAGGCCAAGCATAGAAATTTTATAAAATGTGGTATTATTTGCATTGAAATTTGCTTAAATTACATTCATTAAGACACCAAAAATGCTTCGTGCAAGAAAAATATTAATTTGACGTTACCATTATTAATTTATTATTAATAATTTAGCATTAAATTTAAATAAAAAAATTAAGTTTTCTTATGGCATTTGTTTTATGTTTATTTTATTTACAGAACTTGCAACTTTACTCCATTATAAAAAGATATAATTAATCTCAAGTGGAATAATAATGCATTTTCAAAAAGTCGAATTTGTCAATAACCGTTTCAAGTAAAACACCAGCGTATTTTGAAAATTTATCAACAGAAAGTGATTACTTCAATTGAATTAATAATATTTTATAGATGTCTGCAGAACCCTTAAAAATAGCAGAAAAATAAAATTAGTGAAAAATATACGTCGCAGTGTTAATAAAAAAATATTAATTGAAATGGTGCGTTTACGCACCTTTGGCCGAAAATGGGTTAATGACATTTCAACGAGCTAACAGCCATGTAATCCGAGTTGACGAGAGCACATGACAGTTAACATTTATACTGGCAGTCAACACTTACAATGAAATAAATATCAACGATTTTAACGAATTGAAAACTAAATCTAATAGATCAACAAAAATATTTTTATTTTATTAAAAAAAGCATAGATAATAATAATAATTTTGTGAAATTAAAATAATTGTATCACAAAATGAAGAGATTATATACAAAAGGATGCGATATCATGAATGATAAACGATGCACATTTCAATCAATAGTGCTGCCATATTTGTGAAAAAGTTATTAAGATGACATTACAATGTTTTAATGTGAGTAAAATAAAAAGAATTAGATTTGTAAAAAAGCTTATAATAAATAAAAGAATTAATCTCAATCAAATATTTATTAAAACATAAAATAATTACATTTAATTCTTTTTTTTAAAATTGCACAATTCACCTTATATTCGTATTACTTAAATTGACATTAAATAAGGTGAATATTTCTTCTTTAATAAAGTGGTGGCAATCATGCAATCTGTATTTAAAAAAGGGTAACAAACTGGCAACACTGCATATATGAGGTATCACAGCAACGCGACAGCATTACCCTGGTAACCACCAAGCAGTACGAGTGTCCATTGCTCGTCCGATGACGACAAGGCATCCTTCCAGAGATGAAACTGGGGATAGAGAGCATATGTCAATAAAAATTATTATTTGTGTGTTTTTTGCCGTTTGTGTGAAGCAATTCGTCGAAAACGGTCTCAATTGTGACGTGAAGACATGGGTTTTGAATATGTCCCTTTTCACAGTGCAATTATTATTCCTGATTTTTTAACCAAACATTCAACAATTACGACACCTCAAACTCTGTATTCACCTGATATGGCACCGTGTGACTTTTTCTCATTCCCACGGTTGAAATTACCTCTTCGTGATCACCGTTTTGAGCACATTCATTCGATAAAAGAAAATTCTCTGTGAACTCTGAAGCGGTTTCACAAAAACGACTTTAAGGCATGTTTTGATGATTGGAAAAAAACGTTGGTAGAAGTGCATTGCAGTTGGAGGAGATTACTCTGAAGGAGATGCAATAAATTTTGACCAATAAATTGATGCCTTTCGTTTTATGCTACTATTCTGTGTGCTTTTTGATCACAATATATCAATTACGTACATGACAATCCGAGTATAATTACGCGAGTTAATGGGCGGACAAACACACAAACATACAAACCTAATTCCTAAATACATTTCAAATATGCTGGAAAGTGTTAAAAAGCATAAATGAGATTTGTATACCCTCCTTTTATGGAAGTCTGTTAAAAAGAACAATTGCATCCTTATCGCCACAAATATTCCCTTTTAGCTCGAAATATTTAATCGGATAATTTCATCTTCTTCAACCTTTTGAATCACTCGATGTCATGAATATTTTATCATTCACATTTTATCCTGGAAGATAGCTCTATTCACGATTTTACACTAAAAACCAGGATAATAAGTTACCGCTAAATGATCTTCTTTCAGCTCATAATTAATTGAACTAAATTACTATAGGTATGATGAGATTAGTTTCTGTACATTTGCAGAAATTAAAACATGCATTTATTTCCTACCATTTGAAAGAACTGATTAAGAATATTAAATCAAAGAATAATAGTAATTTGTAGTGATGGGCATAATGTGTTACTTTGATATTCAAATGAATCATTCGGACATATGCTAAACCAGCAATTAAAAAAAAAAAAAAAAAAAAAGAACGAAAAATTATACGTCAAGCATAGATTAACACTTTACAACGCTTCCAAAATAATTTTACAAATCATTACCGTTTAACCCCTTCGCGACGAGCGTCCTTTAAAGAATTTTTAATCTTTTACCACTGGTTTTTCAAAACAGAAATTTTCGACTACTTGAATCGCAGAAATGCAATCATTAACTAAAGTAAATTTTACAATAAAAAGTAGCTGATGGGAATAATCGAGGATTCTGAGCATCTTATGCGTCACGTATACTTGTCGCTCATCCCCAAGGGGTTAATAAGCTGAAAGATAACATCTAAGTAAACAATTTGGAAAACGCATAACATATTTAAAAACATAATTTCAGGAATTTCCAACATATACAATATTCGGAAAAATATACGAATAATTTTATTCAGTCCTGTATAGGATCTATAGATTTGTATATATACTACAAAGGATGCTAAATTTTAGTTTAGTTAGGAAACGCGTAGCACAGTTTAAAATTCTCCTTCTGGAGTTTCTGTCAATAAACGGAAATGTGTTCGTGAACTTTTGTGCTGCCCTGCATAGGATCTACAGAATTTATACACACCAAGTAATAGACAAAAAGTGAGTTAAATTTAAAATCGCGTTCAGCAACTTAAAACGCACTTCCAGGAATTGTTAACAGACAGTAGAGAATTCTTTTGTGTGTCCCTGTAATTGAACGATTGACTGCTATACACACAGTATTCTGCAGTAAGCCTCTTGTAATGCGCCTTAGTGATATATATAAATTTCAATGCGTTTAAAATAGTGAAACATTATTTCAATAAACCGGAGACGATTTTTCTCCAAAGACGTAATGTAACGGAATTATTTTGACTGTCCCTGTAAAGTAACTATAAGTGCTATGCATACCCTATTCCATATTAAGCTTCTTGTAATGCACCTTAGTGATATATATCAATTACAATGTGTTTGAAATTGTGTAACATCATTAAAATAAACCGCAAATGATTTTTCCCCCATAGACCGTAATGTAACGGAATTCTTTTGAATGTCCCTGTAAAAAAACTATAAGTGCTACACACTTCAGTTGAAATAGGGAACATCCTATGGATAACGACAATAACATATAAAAATTGCAGGGCGATCCGAGCATATTTACGGGAGTTAGAGCACGGACAGACGGCAGACGGCCAGACAAACCGAAGTCATAAACACTTTTCAACTAGGTTGGAAAGTGTTAAAAGGGAGGCAGTACAATTTATTTATTTATAATTTTCTTTTTTACAAAATTTCGGGTTTTTAATTGATTAAAAAGAATATCAAGATTAGCAGATTAGCAGTTATACTTTTGTGCATGCCCGAATGATTCATTCGAATATCAAAGTAACACATTAGACCCATCACTAGTAATTTATGGCCATCACTAAAATTTCTTCTTCTCTATCAGCCTCACATATTACACATTTTTTTTGTGCCTTCCGTGTCATTTTTTAACCGAATATTCTTTAAAAGTAAAAATAATAGCGCAATTTTCCATTTTTAGCTCCAGAAAACACTGGAATTTCACAAAATTTAAATACACTATAACTAGGTACGTTTTGGTTGTAAAAGTGTGGTATTTTTTATAATATCCCTTCTTAGACGCAAGGTAACATTTTTCTAAATATAAATTACAGCAAAAAAGAAAAACATAGATATACACTATGAAACGCATTCAGAATGCTATAAAAAAATTATCTTTTCTTAAGTGGAAAGTTAATGTGTAAGTAAATAATTTGGAAAAGGTATAACACATTTTAAAACCCAATTTCAACGTATACCGTCTATAGTCGGAAAAATGTCCACTTTTTTTTGTGCAGCCCTGTATATGATCTATAAATTTGTATACATACTACATAGCATACAAAAATTTAGTTTAGTACGCGTAGGCTCTTAAGAGCTTGCACTAGTCAATCGAAGACACTCACACGGTCATGTTAAACCTATGGAAGCGTTCTTTTCAATTTTTTCAATTGCATTTTAATATTTTAAAATGATTTTTTTTTTTTTTTTTTTTTTTTTGCATAGGATAACTGAGGTCTCTAACCGGGGTAGTTTTACATTTTCGATTTTGGTTGCAGATTTTATATATATATATAGATATAGATATAAAGTTACCTTTACTTTCGGAATTGGTTCCAAAAGCGATAGTAGCCTTATTTTTAAAAAAACTGCAACATTGTCTCATTTTGCACAACAAGGGAGTTTTCAGAGTTTAACCGTCAGGATGGAGGACATTTTTTGTTCAAAGATTTTTTTCAGGAGAATTGCCATATGACCACCTTAACGATCTGCATGGCCCGAGGTTCGTACCCGGTCCAGCCCGCGTGAAATGAAATCAAACTTTCAAATGGGCCGGCCCAGGGGCGTAGCTACCGTGGAGCAGTTGGAGCAAACTGCTCCAGGCGCATGAATCCCGAGGGCGCAAAATTAGAAATGACAAAATAAAGATTTGTAAAAAATTATGCATATCTTCTTTCATTATATTACTAAATATTATGGATGGATCACAACTGTTACACTCAGCATATTCCTATGATATTTTACCCAATCTTCATCCTGAACTACTTAGACTTGAAAAAGGTTTTTATACTCAATTAAAAGAAATTACTTATATTCGCTGTTTCATACCATACCGTAGCTTTAAGTAACTTTTTCATCACTGTTTCAGCCTGCCTGATTTTTTTCGTTTAAATAAGCAGTTGACGGTAGTTGAAGTTTTTCAAATGTTAAAGTTATCTATACAGTGTTCTCAGCGGTCACATTATTGGCTACCACACTTTACAAACAACAATCTTCCTGGCATACTTCCGTTGCAAACGGTGTAGAAATTCGCCATGATTATTACTGCCTGGAAATATCCAAAAAATTGATAGTTGAGAAACCTGTTTAACCCCTTCGGGACCGGCGGCTTTTACACAAATTTCATTCGGTTGGCACCACGTTTTTAAAAAAAGTTACCTTTATTTAAACTATCACAAAAATGCTCTAATTAGAGAAAGCAAATATTACTTTTATTTTTTACTGGTGCCTAAAACAAATTCTGTATGCTCTTTTTGAGGGTGCATATATGCACCCACGGTCCCGAATGGGTTAAGCAGTAACATATAACAACATTGCTTTATCTATTTAGCTATTTTATCGATTTAAAAAAACAATAATTTGACTAATTGGAGAAATTTATAGACCATTTTGGAAACAAAAAGCGAGAAAAAGACAATTTTGAATGTTTTTTTTTTCCTTTTGGCCAAGATCGACAAAAATTGGAGGTGGAAATAAAATTGTATTCTTTATGAGATTTTGTAAATAGGACACATTTCAAAAGCAGAATTGATAAGCATTTTCTTCTAAAAGCAGAGAAAAAATTAAGTATCAAACCAGTGTTCCTCAAAAATTATTGATTGTAATTAATTAATTACCATCACATGGTCACAATGAAAAGTTCGTCTTCTCAGATGTTGGATACTTCATGATATTGTTTAGAACTTATTGCAGAATTTTACCTTTTTTTTTTATCAAGATGGAAACCATGCCTTAGTTGTCTTTTACTATGTGTGAAAGGCTAACAAGTTAAAAAAAATTTGTTATTGATTCCATTCTTCCGAAAGTGAAGCATTCAATATATTTTCCATATTTTCAAACTTCACACATTAATAATCAATGAACTTTGAAATTATAAAATGTAGGGGAAAAAATAACAAAAGCGAACGCTGTAACGCCGCGCCGGTCGTTGTTTATGGTAGCTGTCTAAAAGTGAACTGCAATTTTTTGGAGACGACATAAAAGTCTGAAGTGAAAAAAAAAATAAAACTTAGCCACTTCGATAAAATTTTGAAGAATGTGATATAAAATATCAACTCTCATCGTGTAGTTCAATGGATAATTCCCTCAAAACCATTATCTTCAAAAATGTAGTTCGAATAGCGGAAATGTTTCAAAATTGTTCTTCATCCTATTTAAACTCTTTCTATCAAAGTAGTTTTTTTTTTTTAAGGTTACGAAATTTAAATTTGTTTAGATTTTTAAGAAATAAAACAAAGGTATAAAATATTTAGTAAACCTATATATTTAGTAAAATTTTCTCTATTCACTATCAAGTGAAACAATACAAGTTTCATTTTTGCACGATCAAAACTTTACAAATTATAATAACTTAAATTTTGTGAATTTTCAGAGTTTTTGGCATTAAAATTTTCGTGACGTGTTTCTTTATTAGTATTATTGTTTCGAAAGCCTTGAAAGGAACAACAAAAACTGAGGGCAGCACTGGGCCCATGGGCGCATTTAAATCGGAAATGACGCTCAATTCGTAATAAATATCAGTAGGTAGTCCGTATTTAAGGAATTATAGTGCATTTTAATATTTCATTTGTATTTATTTCGTTGAATATCTTATTGTTCACTTTGTTCCTTAAATAAAAGAAAGGTCTTAAATCGAAGTAAGAATACATATGAGTTTAAACTAGAGTCCTGCATCGGGTCGGGCTACCCGCACCCAACCCGACCCGCGGTTCGGGTTGACTTTCATTGTTTCGGGTTGGGTTTTGACTCTTGCGGGTCGGTTTCGGGTTGACCCGCTTTTCCAAAAAAGAATGTACACAATATTTTTGCAGGTTAAAAATATGTATACATACGACCTTCATAATGGACTCTCCCGAAAAGTGACGTTTTACGCCACTTGGAAAGGAGGAAAAAAATGCCATTCTTCTAATCACTTAATCATAACTCGCTTTTTTTTTTTTACAAAATGTGTTCTGTGCAACAATTTGCGAATGTCAGCGACAAATCTCAGTTGCAGTGTCATAGATTTTTCCATTCACTTTTGCTGATAAAACAAAACAAAGTGCTAACAAAGACTACATTTTCTTGTGGTTAACTCTTTATCTACTAACGCATTATTATATCTAATGTTTTAATACCGGATATCTTCTTTGTGGACTACTTGTTCACAAATGTATTGAAATATGGATTAATTTTCTGTTCCTTCGGTTTCGGGTCGGATTCGTGTATAAATATTTTGGGGTTCGGGCGGGGCCTCCGAGATGTCGCTGTGTGTCCTACACCGGGCCTGCTACAGGTGACGTCACAACCTGCTGACATCAAAACAGTGATCCATAATAACTTAAAAATTTTCATGTACTTTGTTCGTTTGTGCGGATTGTTTACGATAGTATTTTGATTTTATTTATTGTTTTATATAGTAATTAATAATATTTTTTCAGTGAATTTAGATTGTAATGCTATCAATAATTATTGATTATAATTATTAAAGAAAGTGTAGATTATATCTATAAAATAATGAGAAGAAAATGTTGTTCTCCTAGTTTCTAATCTAAGTCTTCAAATTCGCTACTGATAATGAAAAGAAGAAATTTTAGCTACGAAAATTACCTTGTGATAATTATTTTTACATTTCAACAGAAATGGTCTGCATTATAAATGTTTCGATATACGTTTCAATTCGTGAAGCTAGAATTAATATGATTGTATTGAACTTGTTGTGCAGAGAAAAAAAAACCGTAACAACAAATGTCTAACTTACTGTAATGGAAATATTCTGCCATATTTGAATGAATTTGTACTTCCAAATCGAAAAGAGTCAAATGATCTTTAGAAGAAAAAAAATAAATAAAAGAAGCAGACGATAAACAGTTTAAAAAATTATTTTGAAAGAAATACTGTAATAAATTGATTGAAATCTGGATACATTTAGTTAGAAGTGAGTGATGTGCTTTGTTTATAAAATTAAAAGTAAATGATTTACACAATTCAGTAATTCTACGTAGTTTCATTTAACTTTTTAGCTAACTTAAATGTACAAATATATTATGAAAATAAATCTTTTGATAAGTTAATTTGAGTGGTTATTAGGTCCTAAACTCAAGTACAATAAATAGACAATTATTTTTAAAATATTACAAATCAGTTACAAAGTCAAGATAGAAAATTGGGTACTTTTCGGTTAGCCGGGCGCCAGTGATATATATACATATACACACACACACACACATATATATACACATATATCTACACACAAACATATATATACACATATCTACACACACATATATGTATGAATTAATATATATATTTATATATGTACATGTATCACTGACGCCCGTCTAACCGAAAAGTACCGAAAAAGGCTTATGGCGAGAGAAGGAAAGTTGCAACATATTTTCTGGCAACCTATTCGTAGTTTCATATAAATAAGTATTTTTTTTTCAATATTTATATAATTTATTTAATATAAAGAAGCCATTTATCTCTTTTTATATGCAGGTAGAACAGAATTGTATATATAAATAATTTTATACATATATAAATAAACATAAAAGTACATTAGGTTTGTTTTCATAATTGTGTATATAATTTTAAAACATATCTAACTTTTTGAAGCCCGGATTACGCCAAAGCGTTAAAAAAAAAGTGCCAAGGTCTCTATAGTTAAAAAATGTCGATTTCTGTATTTAAATTGACATTTATTGTGTTTTGATGGTTAAATTGTGGTATGTAGTTGTAAAAGGGAGGAATGGGATTGATTTTGTAAAGTTTTTGGTAGATTTATTATATTTTTTGTACGTATATTTATTGTAAAATAATGTGTTTAGGAAAAGGTAAGTCAATGGGTTCAATCTGATTTATTAATCTTAGCATTTTTTTTAATTTAAAACTTTTAATTTCCTTTAATAAAACAAGTATATTAATTCCCTTTTATTTCACGATTATGAAATATAATATTATTTATGTAATCACAAATTATAAGAGCGAAAATGCTCTTTTTATTACATCTTTCTGCTGCGATACATTGACCAAAGTGGATCACTATTGCGACGTCACTAATACTTGCAGCAGTCCCGGTGTAGGACACACAGCGACATCTCGGAGGACCCGGTTCGGGTCGGTTTTGAGTTGACTTTAAGCAGAATTTTCAAGTTCGGGTCGGATACACACCCCGACCCGTGCAGAATTCTAATTCCGTGTCCTCAATTTCGAGTGTAGATTGAATCTTTCGACAAAATCTAAAATTAGCAAAATTGTGACTACTTTTGAAAAGTAGTTTGTAGTCGCCACTTTTTAAAACATGTAGCTGTAGTTGTAGTTAACTACATTTTTGATAAAGTAGTTGTAGTTCGCTACTAAAAAAAGTAGTTTTTCAGATCCCTGACTTATTTATATTCAAATACATATTTATTTTCATCTGAAACATAGTTCTGTTCAAATTTTTTGTGGAAATCCCAACAATCGGACATGCTACAACCTAAATATGAGCCGGAAGAATTATTCTAGGCTGAACCTGACTCGTAGAAAGAAAATTAAAGTCATCCCGACCCGAAAAAATAAATAGAAGCAATCCGACCTGCTGGATAGAACCTAAAATATTGGTATATCCCGCATAACATATTTTCGTTCCCACGTTAAACTAATCAAAACAACGGCAACTATATGGGTGGCCTTGTTTACGATGGTAAAACACAGACAGGCGCCGAACTTGACAGTTCAGCAATGGTGTGGACAAGCAGGGATTTATGACGGACAATCTCGAGGGTCATAAAATTTGCAAAGATAAACATAGAACTGGCGATCCCTGGAAACAAGGAGAAGGGCAGTCACGTATGAGTTTCGGAGATGCGAAATATGGCAGGAGCAAATGGGAAGCGTTGCTGTAATCAGATGTACACGGCGACCAGTGAAAGTGCTTCGAGAGGGCATGGAAGTTGGCCCCTAGCATCAGCATTGGATATAGAGCCAAAAAGGAGGAGGTAAAGCTTTTACACCCCCCTGGGGGGGGGTAAAGAACGAAAAATTCGTTAGAACTGAAAAAAATCACTTCTATCAACAACCTTAAGAGGAAGACATCCTTTTTCAGCAACTTGCTGCTAAAAATGAAAGTTGACTTTTTCTCTATAGGCTGCATTTGCATTATGTCAACAGCCTACAGTTATAACTAAATTAATCACACTTTTTTTTAAATATGTGCCCAGGACGCAAGAACCCACTGGTGAACCCCTCTACAAATGACTGCTGTTCTCTTGAGAGATCCAGGTACATATTGTTTACCCAGCTACTGTAAAAACTAATTAAATTAATTAATTAATGTTGAGGAGATAATATTTCTTCTGCCATCCCAGGATCATGGATGTTTAAAAATTTAATTATTATCATAATTCATTAAATTATAATGTTATAAAATGTGGTATCATGCTTAAACTTAAATAATTAAAATAGTAACTTAATAACTTAACCAAAACCAGGAAATATATTGCATTGTTATATAAAGCCTGTAAATATAAGGCATATACTTTTTTGCAATTATTTTACTCTCTATTTTATGTTTTATCAATATGTGTCTTTTGTAAATAAAACCCTTTTATTTTTTCTTAATTAAGACTCTAACATTTATTTTGGTTTCCAGTGTGATGTTTATTTAGATTAAGATATATGTTGGTTTAAACTACTACTTTAAGCAGGAAATTACAGCGGGCTTGATGGCCAACCATAAGGATAAGATTCTTCGAAATGACACAACGCGGTACAACCTTTTAATTTAATACAAAAAAATCTATCCCCGCTGCAGGACTTTATTCAACGATCTCGAGATGTCCGCCATTCCGAGGTTTCACTATATTTGAATATTAAAGAATATAGATTTGTCTATTTTTCTATATAAAATATAAAATTGGTGTTAGAGATACATGTAATTGTACATTTCTTTTCATTATAGCATTAAAACGTGATTTATTGTCCTTTCATTGCGGGTTCGGCTCGGGTTGCGAGTTGAGGTATTGTGGGTTCGGCTCGGGTGCGGGTTGAAATATGTCGGGTTCAGGTCGGGTTGCGAGTTGCCAAAAATTATTTTTGCGTGTTCGGTTCGGGTTGTGGGTTGACTTCAAATGGAATTTGCGGGTTCGGGTCGGGTATAACCCGACCCGTGCAGGACTCTAGTTTAAACCTCATAAAAGCTTTGGCAGAACAGTTTTTACAGTGACAAGAAGGCGTACCAATTTAATTTGCTCCAGGGCGCTGAATGTGTAGCTACGCCACTGGGCCGGCCTGATAAAAAATTAAGGGGACCTACCGGCAGCGATATACCAAATTTAAAATGATCGGTCTAAGCCGACGAAATATGAAAATTTTTGAATGAACCTGGCTCGGTCGAGCATAAATTGTAAGTGTGTTGCCCGATCCGATGCTAGTTTGACAACATCAATACAGAAATTTAACGTGCTCAACGTAGAGGGTTGTATCGGACAGTTACATTGTGTCTGATCCCGGGCCTAATTATTTCTGGCGACTCGGGCGGACTCAGGCGTATATTTTTTCTATATAAACAGACCGATCTGGACCTAGACTTAATTGTTCGGAGAACATATCGGGCAGGCAATTTGTTTCGTAAAATTAATAGTGATAATAGACTTTTGTTAACGTAATCTTTAGAAATATACTTTAATGAATTACAAAGAAATATTTTCAATTATGTACGTACTTTATTATACAGCTACAAAATGTATTATGCTTTTAAGCATTTTATATCTTTATTCTAAACTACATTATTTATTTTAATGAGTCTTTATTTGAATGTAAAAGTTTAAGAGTTTAAGTGATAATTAATTTTGCTATTCTGCATTCTACGGATTTCGGTCATATAGTCTGAATTATACTGTAAAATTTTCGCATAAATAGGTATGCAATATTCTTTAAAAGAATCTTAATTATGTGTTAAAAAAGTCGTATTTTTGTAGAAACTGAGCCATTCCACGCCGGACCGAACTTTTAGTTTTTAAAACGGACCGGACCGGACTCCGCCTCTTCCCTCTCTGAGCCGTTCTAAACCCTCCTGTCACTTCCACTTCTTTCCACTGTCTTTCTACTAGGTTAATTTTGACACAATTATTCAAATTGGTAAAGAAATCATATGAGATGTAATTTTCCCAAGTGGGCGAAAAAGTCTGGCAGAGGGATCTCTTCGCTGAAGCTGCCAATGCTTTACCAACTGAGCAATACCGGACAAATCTGGCGGATCTATTTCACCCAGTTAATCTTATAGATCATACTGGTCATAGATCATCACTGGTCATAGACGTATATCATACATAACATCTGGTCAGATATCTGAATCAGCTCAACAGCAAAAATCGCAGGTATTGATAATTCCAGTAAACGCTGGATACGTAATTACACTACATTAATTTTGTCACAGTTATTCAAATTGGTAAATAAATAATATGAGATGTTATTTTCTCAACTGGGCGAAAAAGTCCGGACCAGAATTCAAACCTTTTTCTTTTTTTTTTTTTTTTTTTTTTTAGTATTTTCTTCAAATTTTATTTTAAAAAATTGGACGCTATCTTGCTGGAAGAAAAAGGATCACACATTTTGCATTTTGCATACCAATCGAAATTTTCCCCGTTCTAATCGAGGAATCATCTCTCTTTTTAGGTGCGTTCGTAATCATATAAATACGTAGCACCTACTGTCGTCGCTTAGTCCGTCCATCTGTCTGTCCGTCCGTCCGCATATAACAACGCAAAAACTACCCAACCGAATGGTTTGAAATTTAAGATATATTATCTTTGCAGAATTTTGTCGAGACATTTCGAATTTTATAAAAATCGAATCAAAACTTTAGGAGATATTAATTAAAATATTTATTAAGAAATTTGAATTTTTTTTTTTTTTAATCGGGGCTTTTTTGTTAGAGGAGCTTCCGAGGTTTAATCGTCAAGTGACCGAGATACTTATTTTATGACAGAAATGAATCTGCAGACGATATTATTAATTTCAGAGAATTAAAAATCATCAAGATCTGAATATTTATATAACTAGCTATAGTACGAACGCACCTCATTTGTCACGTTTGACGTACAATTTCCAACTTGTTTTTTAGGGTTTCATTCATCTCACGAAGCCTTGTTACTCCCGCTCCGTCACAGAGTCGTTTTCAGAAACTCTATAACTTACAAGCATGAAAATTTATATACTTATAGCTAAATACCTACTATGAAGCTCAAAATCATAAAATTTGAAAAAAAATCGTATTATTTTAATATATAGAGATAAAAAACCAAACATCTAACAGTCTTTTCCTATTAAATTTAAACACTTTTTGTTATAGCAGTTGCCAATAATTAAAAATCCACAATAAACTTCTTTCTACAATAATTAATTTTCTATTGAACGATTTCCACGTGAAAAATGAAAATGAAATAAAAAGTTTCACCAATTGAAAAAAAAAAGATTAATATGACGTCATATTGGTAATAACACGGAAATTTTCAAACATTTCTCAATAATACAAGGAGTATGAGTATGTGTAAATACAGAAAACAGCTTAATATGACGTCATTAGAGAATTAAAAAGAACTCTAATCTGACGTCATAACGGATTTTTAAAATATTTGAGAATAATACAAGGAGAGTATCAGTATGAGTAATAGAGAATAGTAAATATATAAGTTTGGGGAACGTATTGAATCATGATAAAAACCCAATTATGGAAATATTGGCATATTTTAACATTTTGTAGGTCTCTATACAATATGTTTAATTTTGAAATAGATTTTTTTTTTAAATATCGCATTTAATCCGCATGACGGATATTATTATGACAGAGTATAATAGCGGGTCGGTTCAGATATTCGAAAAAGCGAAAAAAATTGACCGGTAAATTTTTACTTTATAAAAAATATGACTTTTTTTCTGAAAATGAAATTTATTTGGATTTATTAAAGAAAGGATAAAGTGTTTTGAAAGGAATATTAAACGAAACCCTTTGTGCGATCTTCTATCACAGTTAGCCACTTGTTTTCTTTTACCGCACTGACTGAAAATCGCACTACTGAAACCGTACTAAGCAATGGAAACTCGTACATTACTCTGATCTTTGCATTTTTCTTTTAATTTTCTAATTGCTCTTTTTAACATTTTACAAAATAGTTGAAAAGTGTTTATGAATTCGGTTTGTCTGTCTGTCTGTCTGTCCGCGCTCTAACTCGCGTAAATATACTCAAGTTGTCATGCAATTGATAAATAATTTCGAAGTTTACTATGGCATTTTTGGTATTGAAAATAGTGTAGAACTTATATTTCCTTTACAGGGACACTCAAAAGAATTGCGTTACATTACGGTCTATGGAGGAAAATCATTTGAGGTTTATTTTAATGTTTGTACACTGTTTGAAACATATTGAAATTGATATATATCACTGAGCTGCATTGCAAGAGGCATACTACAGAATATTGTGTACATAGCATTGATCGTTCATTTACAGAGACACACAAAATAATTCGTTAAAGTACTATCTGTTAACAATAATTGCTGGAAATGTGTTTTCTGTCGCGGAACGCGTTTTTAAATTGGACTCATTTTTTCCTATTACTTGGTGTGTATATATTCAATAGATCATAAACAGAGCAGCACAAAAGGTCTCCAGTACACTTCCGTTTACTGACGGAAATTCCAGAAGGAGAATTTTAAATTGTGCTGTTCGTTTCCTAACTGAACTAAAATTTAAGTTGTCGGTGAGTCAGTGTTTGATGTGCCTGATCTATACAATATTAGGTTGAAAATAAAGAACTATTGAAAGTATCTGCAGAAAGAGACTATTCCAACAAAATAAAGTATAAAACTCGAACCTTCCGCTCAAAAGTTATACTTGGGTACATATATATAGAGAGAGAGAGAAAAATATATAAAGTAACTTACTGTATAACCTCCTTAGATGGAAATTGGTTTTAAAAAAGATTAAAAACTTAATAAACTGCAAAGTTACATGTAATTGATTATGCGGCAATCAGAAAATTTCGACATTGATATCAAATCATGAACCATCCTAACACCATAGGCATATGCGCCGATGTCACAGTGGCGAAATAGGCAATCAGGCATATTTCTACCACTAATTTTAAATATCAAAAATAAAATTTTAAAATTAGAGTTGGATGTTTACCTTAATTACTCCTCTTAAGTTGGCGCCTACGCCTAACATGAGTGAGGGCGCAATCTCTTTTTATTTCGAGAACTCTTAACTTGCATAAACGCACAGTTAAGTAGCTTGATTATTTGGGATACTCGTTTATTTAGTATACATATACACCTAACTTTTATTTTAATATTTCATATTGGTTACTTTCTTTTTTCTGGTGTGTGTTTTTAAATACTTGTTTTATTAAGAAAAATCCAAGTACACAGTAATAGCAAAATCCGCGACTTCGCATGCGTGGTTGCTGAAATATGCCAAATGGTATTTGTGTGCCTACTAACATTAGAAAAAAATTATACATCTATAGTTAATTAAATATTACGAATTAAATTTCGTTTGGGGAAACATCAATTTCGAACCGCATTAAGTGACCGAGAGACTTGAATTAATGGGAAAGCTTCCATTCTACTAATTTGAAGCACTATCAAGCCACTCTCTTCCAAAAAAACACACATAATGCAGTCTACTCCTGGGATCTCTATTTATCAGTTACAGTACTGTAAAAGAATTTTTAAAATCGGTTCAGTAGTTTCAGCGTCTATTTCCTACAAACAAACTTTTTTAAACAGTATTGTATTAATATACCTCAATTCACCATAAAAATCAAAATACCGTAAATAGGCCAGTAAAAATAGGATATTACTAACCAAAAATTCGCGGAAAGCTGAAAATTGTTTTAATCACTTTGTTTTACATCCAAATGAAGAGATTTGAAGTTTGTCCCATTTTTCCTGGAGAGCTTTAGATGTAGCACCACAAAAACCTCAATTTTTCGGACTTTTTTCAGTATTTCACAAATAATTCAAAAACCGTTCACTCTACAAAATACACCCTTGTACACAAATTGTAGAGCATAAAATTCTGCGTCGATTGAGTACTACAAACTAACAATTTCACCAATAATAAGTGAGATATGATAAATAAAAAAAAATACATTTTTCCAAATTTTTCTAAAAAAACTCATAAAATTGATGTTTTGAGTACCCGTTGTCGGTTAAATGAACCATTTCGCTTATAAAAAAAATATAACTGCACAAATCTCCGAATGGTACTATTTAATTAACAACTTCCAAATTTAATTACATCAATATGGGATTTTCACCAACCTTTTCAACATGATTACACTTGAAATGCAACCGATTTCCCCAAATTAATTTTAATTCTGTCGTTTATAAGCAAATTACTTTTTGAGGTGCATAAATGATTATAGTTTGAAAATCCAAAGAAATGATGAATATAACGGATAGGTAATTGAAAAATGAAGTAATTGTATGTGTACTTAAAATTATGTACTTTATAAAATGTTGGAGAAAAATATAATAATAGAAAATCAAGAAAAATAATTTATTTAAAAAAATTAGTATAAAAGCAACGGTAATAAAATCAACTCAAGTTACTTGAGGGAAAAACAGGAAAATCGAGCTTAGAGCGTTTTTTTTTTTTTTTTTTTGTTGGACCTTGAGTTGTCCATTCTTCCACTTCCTCTAGATGGAAGGCCTCCTCGTCCATATCTACTTTTTCGTCGTATCCAGTTTGTGGGTCTTCTTCCTCCGTGGTATTTGTGCACGCCACACCTTTAAAGTGGTAACATATAGTTCAGCATTTAACCCCGTTCTTTCTACAAGAACATTCCTTTGCACCCCTTTGCACATTTTCATGACAGAGTGTTTAGGAGCTCTGCTGGGGCAGCTACAACGTTAGTGATGACTGTAAGTATATCATGCCTAGATGACTTCCAACCCCAATCAGTGGGATTCATCAGCCTTCCATTCCAAATATTGATCTGAAGAAAAGCTCTGAATGAATGTTGTTTGGCTGCATCTTCAGTTGGCGGTAGAGAAGCGAGATTAAATTGTTTCTTCATAAGGTATTTTTCAAATATGTTGTAACGCAATTTGTGAAGTGTTGTGGCTTCGTCGTACTGGGGATTGTATAAGGAGGCAATAAATTTCTGCCCCGCAGCACTTACTTCCTGAGGCGTAGCATATTGGTTATTAAAGACTGTTGGAACATCCTGTAAGTGAGCATTTTATCCAAAAGCTTGACAAATTTCAGTTTGCTCTGCCTAAAGAAGGCCGATATAGAACCACAGTCACTAAAAGCATGCAGGAATAGGATGTTATTCTTCACAATTGACGAGTACTTGAAACTTAATGATGAATACAAAACATTGCCTGACTGTCCTTTCTCAAGTTTCAAGAAGTATATCGTGGATGAGTTTGGAGCAAATGCAGTCAAAAGCACAAGCAGATTAATATCTTCCCCAACTATGATGACACGTTCTGACTGCTGATCGAGTTGGATGGCTTCCATCACGATGGTAGAATCTGCATCCTCGGCAGTTTGCTCCACAGTAAAATTGTCTTGCTCCAGTTTTTCAATGAGCATTTTTATTAAACGGAGTTTATTGCCTTCATTTACGAGAAAGTGCTCTTTCTGCAATTCTTTCCAAAAACTAATAATTTTTTGTCACTGACTATCAGCCAGATTTAGATATTCGATCACGGATCTTAAAGTAAAGATCTCTAAAAAGAGGCGTTTTAATTGGTTGATCGAATTTCTGGTCATGTGTCCGGCGGTAGCGCTTTGACTTTTGTGTTATCCCAAGTGTCAATTTAAAACAATTCAAACAAAAAATGTTTTAAACCAGAAAATTTGTTTTGCAAATTATTTCTTAAATTTGTGTTTTATACTTGATTACTTTTAAAAAGAGTTTTTCAATTTTTTTTAGAATTCAGCGGACGGACAGCTGAATTTCGCTGAATTCTCAAATTGACCCCTAAAAAGTTGAATTGCCCCCTGTGGGGCGTACGCCCCCCGTCGGGAACCACTGCTCTATATGCTTGCTAACATAGCTGTTATGACACGAACATAACATCTGCTTTTTTTTAATTATTAAAAATTATTTATGCTAGATTAATTTATTTATTTTTAAATTTAAATTATTTACTTCCCATTTTAATTAATTCCCATTTTCTAAATTTATTTTCATTTGATCGGCAACCATAACATTAATTTCTGTATTCTTTTAGTTTGTAAACAAACGCCATTTAAATTCATTTAGCGGTTGCCAATCGTATATTAACTTTTTTCCATCAACGCACTAGCTTTAGCGATCCCAAACTTGAGTTGCGAGTCGTTACTTTTAATTTTTAAGCATTTTTCCTGTGGCATTATCTACGCCGGAGTTTTGAACACCGTAGTAGCGTGGAGGCCTCTGATTGGCTATTAAAGTTTCGGCGCGAAACAGGGGACTTCAACGTTTCCCCGTTAGCGTCTGGTCTCTTCGACTACAGGACGCTCGAGTGGAAACAAGTCCACGAGAGTGCTCCTCATAAATATTTTTTTTTTATGATTGGCCTACTGTTGAACTAAACAGGTTCAGCAGTAGAGTCCTTTCAATACAGATTTTTTTTAAAAATGTTGAACAGCAATTTAAGCATGATTTTGAAGTAAAATGAATAAGAATAGTATGTAAAAACTTCATATATAAATCTCATGAATGGCTACAGATGTGTGCAAAGAAGGATCATAGATAGTACAGATTCTTGAAAGATATCTCGTGTCCAGAAAAATGTTCAAAGGCTTACAGAAGTTGTTTTGAGATGGAAAAGATCTGCTTTCTCATGAAAAGTTAGCAAGATATCGAAAGTTGGTAATATATCTCATTTTTAACTATTCTGATGTTGCGTCTGAGAATAATTGTCTCTCAGCAAGCATAAACGCTGTTTCGATATTTGCTTATAAAGAAGGCTATTCATTGAAATTTTAACCTCTAATTATGGTTAATTCAGTACGAACAAATCGTGATATTGTACTAAAGCAAAAGTTCATCATTCATGATAAAGTTAAATTTGTGGCCAACGAACTTAGGTGATATTCAATATAAACTTTTTTAGTTTTTACATTTCATACGATAGAAGCATCTGTTAATTATTCAGTTTTGTCAAATCATCTGTTAAATTTTTCAGTTTTATCAATTCATCTGTTAATTTTTTAGTTTTGTCAATATACATATTAAATTCTAAATCCTAGCTAGCTAATTCTAAAATCAATATATTATCTTGTAAGGTTGTGCACAAACCATGAATATGATATAATCTATCTATTTTAAATATTTAAATATATATCTATACTAATATTATAAAGGAGTAAAGATTGTTTGTTTGTTTGTTTGTAGGGGGTAATCTCTGGAAATACCGAACCGATTTCAAAATTGATGGTGGCGAATTGATGATGACAACCCCTGCTCCAACATAGGCTATATTTTATGTCGGTGCCACTAACCCCAGGGGTGCAGGAGCAAAAAACGTTCTAAAATTGCGATTTTTTAGCTATCAAACAGGCTATCAAGCTCTGAGAGCTTGCCAGCCGGTTTTGTATGTATGTATGTACGTACGTAATGCGATAACTCTTCATAGAAATATCCGTTTTCCTTCAAATTTTGTTTATAGGTTCACTGTGTTAAGGCGCTTCCCTGATTAGTTTTCGGGATTGATTGGTTAAGTATAAAAGAGGGGAACAGGGGGCTAATTCCCCCCCCCCTTAATTTATATAAATGGGTTTTTCAAGCAGAATTATTCCGTTTTCCTTCAAATTTTGTTTATAGGTTCACTGAGTTAAGGCGCTTCCCTGATTAGTTTTCGGGATTGATTAGTTAAGTATAAAGGGGGGGGGATCGGGGGGCTAATCCTCCCCTTAATTTATATAAATGGGTTTTTCATGCAGAATTATTCCGTTTTCCTTCAAATTTTGTTTAAAGATTCATTGGGTTAAGACGCTTCCCTGATTACTTTTCGGGATTGATTGGTTAAGTATAAAGGGGGTAACGGGGGGCTAATCCCTCCTTAATTTATATAAATGGGTTTTTCAAGCAGAATTATTCCGTTTTCCTTCAAATTTTGTTTATAGGTTCCCTGTGTTAAGGCGCTTCCCTGATTACTTTTCGGGATTGATTGGTTAAGTATAAAGGGGGGAACGGGGGGGCTAATCCCCCCTTAATTTATATAAATGGGTTTTTCATGCAGAATTATTCCGTTTTCTTTCAAATTTTGTTTATAGGTTCACTGTGTTAAGACGCTTCCCTAATTAGTTTTCGGGATTGATTGGTTAAGTATAAAGGGGGGGGGGAACGGGGCGGGACTAATCCCCCCCCCCTTAATTTATATAAATGGGTTTTTCATGCAGAATTAACCCATTTCTGTCAAATTTTGGTTAAAGGTTCACTGTGTTAAGGCGTTCCCTGATTAGTTTTCGGTATTGATTGGTTAAGTATAAAGGGGGGAACGGGGGGCATATCCCCCTTATTTTATATAAATAGGTTTTTCATGCAGAATTATTCCGTTTTCCTTCAAATTTTGTTTAGAGGTTCACTGTGTTAAGGCGCTTCCCTGATTAGTTTTCGGGATTGATTGGTTAAGTATAAAGGGGGGGGGACAGGGGCATAATCCGCCCCTTAATTTATATAAATGGGTTTTTCATGCAGAATTATCCCATTTCCTTCAAATTTTGTTTATAGGTTCACTGTGTTAAGGCGTTTCCCAGATTAGTTTTCGGGATTGATTGGTTAAGTATAAAGGGGGGAACGCTGGTCATATACCCCCTTATTTTATATAAATGAGTTTTTCATGCAGAATTATTCCGTTTTCCTTCAAATTTTGTTTATAGGTTCACTGTGTTAAGGCGCTTCCCTGATTAGTTTTCGGGATTGATTGGTTAAGTATAAAGGGGGAACGGGGGCATAATCCGCCCCTTAATTTATATAAATGGGTTTTTCATGCAGAATTATCCCATTTCCTTCAAATTTTGTTTATAGGTTCACTGTGTTAAGGCGTTTCCCTGATTAGTTTCGGGATTGATTGGTTAAGTATAAAGGGGGGAACGGAGGGCATATCCCCCCTTTAATTTATATAAATGGGTTTTTCATGCAGAATTATTCTATTTGCTTCAAAATTTGTTTATAGGTTCATTGGGTTAAGACGCTTCCCTGATTAGTTTTCGAGATAGATTGATTAAGTATAAAGGGGGGGAACGGGGGGCTAATACCCCCTTAATTTATATAAATGGGTTTTTCATGTAGAATTATTCCGTTTTCCTTCAAATTTTGTTTATAGATTCATTGGGTTAAGACGCTTCACTGATTAGTTTTCGGGATTGATTGGTTAAGTATAAAGGGGGGAACGGGGGGCTAATCCCTCCTTAATTTATATAAATGGGTTTTTCACGCAGAATTATTCCGTTTTCCTTCAAATTTTGTTTATAGGTTCACTGTGTTAAGACGCTTCCCTAATTAGTTTTCGGGATTGATTGGTTAAGTATAAAGGGTTGAACGGGGGGTTAATATCCCCCTTATTTTATATAAATGGGTTTTTTATGCAGAATTATTCCGTTTTCCTTCAAATTTTGTTTATAGGTTCACTGTGTTAAGGTGCTTCCCTGATTAGTTTTCGGGATTGATTGGTTAAGTGTAACGGGGGGAGCTAATCCCCCCTTAATTTATATAAATGGGTTTTTCATGCAGAACTATCCCATTTCCTTCAAATTTTGTTTATAGGTTCACTGTGTTAAGGCGTTTCCCTGATTAGTTTTCGGGATTGATTGGTTAAGTATAAAGGGGGGAACGGAGGGCATATCCCCCCTTATTTTAGATAAATGTGTTTTTCATGCAGAAATATTCCGTTTTCCTTCAAATTTTGTTTATAGGTTCACTGTGTTAACGCGTTTTCCTGATTAGTTTTCGGGATTTATTGGTTAAGTATAAAGGGCGGGAACGGGGGCATACTCCGCCCCTTAATTTATATAAATGGGTTTTTCATGCAGAATTATCCCATTTCCTTCAAATTTTGTTTATAGTTTCACTGTGTTAAGGCGTTTCCCTGATTAGTTTTCGGGATTGATTGGTTAAGTATAAAGGGGGGAACGCGGGGCATATCCCCCTTTATTTTATATAAATGGGTTTTCCATGCAGAATTATTCCGTTTTCCTTCAAATTTTGTTTATAGGTTCACTGTGTTAAGGCGCGTCCCTGATTAGTTTTCGGGATTGATTGGTTAAGTATAAAGGGGGGGAACGGGGGGCTAATACACCCTTAATTTATATAAATGGGTTTTTCATGCAGAATTATTCCGTTTTCCTTCAAATTTTGTTTATAGATTCATTGGGTTAAGACGCTTCCCTGATTACTTTTCGGGATTGATTGGTTAAGTATAAAGGAGAGAACGGGGGGCTAATCCCCCCTTTAATTTATATAAATGGGTTTTTCATGCAGAATTATTCTATTTGCATCAAAATTTGTTTATAGGTTCATTGGGTTAAGACGCTTCCCTGATTAGTTTTCGGGATTGATTGGCTGAGTATAAAGAGGGGAACGGGGGGCTAATCCCCCCCTTAATTTATATAAATGGGTTTTTCATGCAGAATTATCCCATTTCCTTCAAATCTTGGTTAAACGTTCACTGTATTAAGACGCTTCCCTGATTAGTTTTCGGGATTGATTGGTTAAGTATAAAGGGGGGGGGGGAACGGGGGGGCTAATCCCCCCCTTAATTTATATAAATGGGTTTTTCATGCAGAATTATCTCATTTGCTTCAAAATTTGTTTATAGGTTCATTGGGTTAAGACGCTTCCATGATTAGTTTTCGGAATTGATTGGTTAAGCATAAAGGGGGGGGGGGAAACGGAGGGGGCTAATCCCGCCTTAATTTCTATAAATGGGTTTTTCATGCAGAATTATCCGATTTCCTTCAAATTTTGTATATATATTCATTGTAATTAGAGATTTACCTGATTAGTTTAAGGGGCTCATTAGTTAACTATGAGGGGGGTAACGGGGGGATGACCCCCTTCCCTTAATATATTGTTTATTTCTTTATTTTTCGATGGGCTTATTTCAAATTCTTTGAAATAAGAGTATAATATACTATTAGTGTGAATAGCCTGTGAACTCATTGCCCTCAGTTTAACTGGGCAGTTTTATTTTTATTTTTTATACTGAAGGAGCTAGAAATTTGAAATTTGTCATTGTAGTTACTTATAAGATGTAAATGCTCTCTAAGAACAAAATAAAAAAGAAATTTAAATTTAAAAGGGTGAAATGAGCGAAAAGCGTTCTAAAAACAGTCTAAATTACAATTTCTATGAAATCTCTGGAACTACAGAACCGATTTCAAAAGGAATGGTGGCAAATTGATGGGGACAATCCCTACTCCAACATAGGCTATATTTTATGTCGGTGCCACTAACATCAATGGGGTGCAGGATCGAAAAATGTTCGAAAATTGCGACTTTTTTATACTGAAGGGGCAAGAAATTTGAAATTTAGCATTGTAGTTACTTATAAGATGTAAATGCTCTCTAAGAATAAATTTTAAAAAAAAATCGAAATTTAAATGGGTGAAATGAGCGAAAAGCGTTCTGAAGTCATTCTAAATTACAATTTCTATGGAATCTCTGGAACCACGGAACCGATTTCAAAAGTGATGGTGGCAAATTGGTGGTGACAATCCCTGCTCCAACAGACTCTTTAATAAAAAACTATGCGTTGCTGACGACAGGGTAACAGATTAATCTCGGAAAATGAAACATTTGAAGTTACTGAAAAAAATGATAGCTCAAAAAGTATTTGTCAGAAAATTGTTAGACAAACTGCGTTTGAAAGGTAAAAAATTGTATTTTTCTTGATATAAATTTGAAATCTAATGATTATGCCGTTCAAATATTGAATTTCAAAAATTACCAAATTTTCCAATGGAGTACCATAGCGAAACCTTCATGCGTAAAAAGATAATGATAAGGGCGACGTGTCCTGACGTGTATATTAGCTATAGCACGAGTCAAAAAATAATAATAGCCTTATTATTCTGTTAAAATGTAAAAGTTACTTATGAAATGTCAATATTTTGTTTGATTAAAGGTTCGTTAAAAGAAATTGACCAGCGTAGCGGGCGTAGCTTGCTAGTATTTTTATATAATAAAAGATGTGTTGTTCAATTTACGTTTGTTTCTTTTGTTTTTAAAATTTATTGTCATAGTCATATTGATTATAGATTTTCCACAGAGTGCCCTTTAACTTAAAATAATTAATTTCAGTATCTTATTTTCAATATTGTATACACTGGTTAACCTATATTCAATAATAGGAAATTTTAATTTAACACTGATTTATATCTATACAGTAAATATTTAATTTTGATTTTAGTTGACAATTAAATTTTCACACTTAAATTCTTTAAATGTAATCTCTAGTGGCACTATAAACATTGTATATAATATGTTTTCAGCTATGCAGATTTCTCAGTTCAGGTAAGAATTGCTTTTACTTTTTATCATGAAGAATGCAATTGATTTTTATTATATTCTAAATTCCTTTCTTTTCACAACGCATTGTTTTTATTTTAATTTTATCCCACTTTCGATCATTGGCAAAATTATTGTTCATCTATTTTAGGAAAATGCAAAATTCAAAATTACGTTTATAATATTCAAAATTCTATCTATAATTCCTATGTCAGAAAATACATTAAATCCAACTTTCCTATCTTCTCTTTTTTTTTCTATTTTTTTTTTTTCATAATAATAGGATACATGCTCCAAAACATTCATAGTTAAAAATGAATATGGTGTGCATTTAAATATTTATAATAACAATAGTTCTACTATTTTATACTTGGTGTCTAAGGTTTCAAAATTGTAATCATAAACGCAAATATATGTGTGAGTACTTTTGGTTTGGTTTTATGAGCACTTTTTGAGTTGTTCAGAGTCAAAAAACCAATTTTTTGAGGTTTTTTTTTTTTCTTTAGAAAATTTTGGGAAAATGTACATTTTTGATTTATTATATCTCGCTTATTATTGGTGGAATTTTTAGTCTGTAGTACTCAATGGACGCAGAATTTTATGTTCTACAATTTGTGTACAAGGATGTCTTTTGTAGAGTGAACAGTTTTTAAGTTATTTGTGAAATACTGAAAAAAGTCCGAAAATTTTTAGGTTTTTGTGGTGGTACATCTAAAGCTCCCTAGGAAAAATGGGACAAACTTCAAATTCCTTCATTTGGATGTAAAACAAAGTTATTAAAACAATTTCTAGCTTTCCGCGAATTTTTGGTTAGTACGGCTCTTTTTTTGAACTAATTTTATTGGCCTAAATGTAATTAATTAATAAAAAGTTGTCTCTTATATTTAATCGTCCTTTTTTTTCGGCGAAAGGATGTATATGAATTTCTTCCTTACCTACTTCGCAATCATATTGCTTTATTACTATCATTTTAATTAATTATAACAGTTACTGATACTTGCGTTTTACCTCATTGTTGAATAGTTATATCGTGCACTAATATAGCAAAAACCTGATTTTTTGTTTTTCTACATTTAATTTAAAACAAAAAGATTGTTCGCTCGAGACTGCTACTTAGAAGTTATCACTGTGCCAGATTTAAAATTATTTATAGGTTGAAATTTTCAGAAAGATAATAGTGAAAAAAAGATTTCTGTAGAACATTTTCCTCACATTTCACTCGTTTAAAACTCGTTTTTTTTTTTTTTTTTTAATTTGTTTTGTTTTGTTTTTCTAAAGATTTTTTGGGGTAATCACATCCTAATAGATACCTGGAACTAAAATTTAAAATTTCTAAACCCCAAAAGCTCAGTGTACTTCCGATTGGCCCTGAAACTTGAAATTTTGCAAGAAGGAAGGCCTTATCGCACATGTAAAGGAAAATATACGAAAATCATTAATTTATAATTCTATACGTGATTTTCCATAATCGGGATTTCCAAAGCAAGACTATAAGGGTTCCGTTTGTTGTTGATGTTGTTTTCCTTTTCATGTACGGAACACTAAAAACATTGTTGGAAAGAATTCAAAATTGTAGGAGAAATGTTATTTTAAAACTCCATAACGTTTTGTTTTAACTCCTCCTATTCAAACAAGCTCCTCCTCTTCTTTTTAAAAACTTCATTACAAATAATTCCGCTTCCCTAATGGAAGTTAAAACGGTTGATATCGCATCTGATTTTAAATTTTTCAATAACTTCCGAGAAAAAGATGAATTTTGATGTAGTAGATATACATGCGTCAAAAGTTTCTTCTTTACATGAATTCATTGCGTCTAGAGAAGTAGGAAATGGAAGCTTCAAAAGATTCTCACATAAAAATTTTAATGATGCTTATTAAGAACACTTGCGCAAAAGCGCAACTAACGCAAAAACGCTCTGAAGCTAAATGTCAAACCAATGCCACAGTTATTTTTAACAATTTCTCGTTATTTCAATATATTTAAATCAATTTTTGAATGGAATATCTGAGATTGATGATTACCCGGGTATCTTCGGTATTCTTCGATTTTTATTGCAAGCTTTATTTTAAATATTTATTATTCTTTTTTTTTTTTCACATTTCCATCTTTGGTACCAGCTTTAAAATTATACTCGTTTTACTCTAAACTTCTTTTAATCGTTATTATTATACTACTAAATATTTATGGATAACAAGAACTCATTAAACAAATTTTAAGATGCACTATGCTTTTAAAAATAATTTTAAAGTTTCAGAAAGGCTAAAGAAAAGGGTTAAAAAATCAATGCTGTTCTAACAAAAATATATTCCGTCGCTCAATAACGCGAAACTTTGACACATTTGTTGAATCATTTTTAAACGTAAATGCTTGATACTTGCAGGCAGGATTATTGAAGTGAATTGTAATCGAATAGTTTTTTTTTTCATTTTTTTGGTAAATGAAATACATCTTGAGTTATAAGCGATTATTGTCAAAGGAGGACAGTTTTTTCTTCCTCCCCCGTGCTTCACGTCCTGCAATTCGGTTCAAAACGCCAACTATGACAGCATTTTCTAAGAAATCTTCCATCCTTACTGAAAAGAGAAAAAACAACTCGATTACATAGTTTCTTAATAAAAGTACTTGCCGTCTGATATGCTTGCGAAAACAAATGAATTAAAAATGTATCAGAAAGTAGCCTTCCCCGATTGCGATATCACATATTAAACTACTGGTTACACGTGACTTCGTTCACGTAACATTTAAAGAAGAATAAATGCATTAATCAAGCAAAATATTCCACTCCCAATAATTAAAAATGTAAATAATAAACTTAAGTCTTTATCACATTTCATATGAGAAAATACGGTATTTCTTTGTTATATTGGTCTTGACATAACTCTGTTTTAACCCTTTCCGACACAGTGGTTCCACTCCGAGCACACCTAACTTTAATTCCAAACTTGCATTCGGCACCAAAAATATTTTGATAAAATTTTGCTTCTGTAATGGAAGCTTGAACTTGAACTTGAACTTGTGATAGGTTCAATGGGCTTCCAAGTTGCGAAGCAACTGCACACCCTGGCTTTGAGTAGGTGTATATCAAATCCTGAGAGAGCCATATGAAATGTCTAGCCGTAGTCCAATTGACTACATAAAAAAGGATAGTGTTAAGTATATCTATAAAGTAATGAAAATTTACTAGTTAAAGTATAAAAGTAAAAATAGTTCATAGTTCAAAAAAACAAAAATAATGCCAGACGAGGTAAAGTAAAGATGTTAGGAGAGGTTTAAGAGAAAAGTCAATTTTATTTTATTTAATAAAATAAACATATAATAATATAATATTTTTTTTTAATTAAAGAGAAAATAAGAATTATAGCTCGGAAGGACTATTCATCAAGAATAGTGGAGTACCTTGGTTTTTTCCGGTTGGATGGACTGCAAGCATCGTAGTCAGGTAGCTCATAGATGAGTTCATTTGGAATGTGATTAATGTCATTGTAGAATTTTTTCGCAAGGTGTTTAATGCGATGTTTGAGTGAAGTCGTTTTCAGATCCTTGAGGATTGTGGAGTTTTTGAGGTATCTAGACCCGTTCCTGATGTAACGGAGCTTGAACTTGACGTTAATGGGTACTGTGTTTGTAATGGGTACTAGAGAGGCTGTTCATACTGGTTTTGCAAGTGAAGCCCCAGATTGGACATGCATATGTGATAACAGAGAGCATGCAAGCATTATATATTAAGAGTTTGTTGTGTATGGAGAGTGAGTGACTGCGAAGAAGGGGGCGAAGGTTTTGGAAATTCCGGCGACTTTACCGCGGATATTAAGAATATGCTTTTTGAAGGTAATGCGTTTGTCACTGGTAACCCCCAGGTACTTGGCATCGTCAGACCAGGGAATGGTAGCATTATTGATGGTTAATCTATTAGGGGTGGAGAAGGTTCTAGAGAAGTAAACAGCAGTAGTTTTAGATTCGTTTATCTTAATGCGCCATTGATCACACCATTCCATGAAGATGTTGAGGTGGTGTTGTAGATTTTTGTAAAGATTGTATGGGTGATGTGCAGTGCCATAGAGAACAGTGTCGTCCGCATAGAGTGTGAGTGATGTGAAGAGTGTGCGTGGAATGTCATTAAAGTATATTATGAATAAAATAGGGCCAAAGACTGAACCCTGAATAATACCACAGAGTATTATGTGTAGTAGAGAAAGTGAGTTGTTTACACGGACATAGAAGTCACGATCACCAAGGTAAGAGTGTATTAAATGGATAAGTCCAGACGGGAACTTAAGCCGAATCAATTTGTAAATGAGGCCCGCGTGCCAGACTTTGTCAAAGGCCTTGGCGATATCAAGAAATATGGCAGCAGTAGGCTTCTTCTCGTTGAAGTTTTCAGTTAAGAATTCCACAAATCGAAGAAGTTGGTGTTGGGTGGAGTGCTTGGCTCTGAAGCCGAATTGTTCAGGCATAAGAATGTTGTTGTGAAGGAAGTCATTGAGCTGTGATCTAATGACGCATTCGATGACTTTACTTAAAGAGGAGAGAAGACTGATGGGACGGAAATTAGTTGGGTCATTAAGATTGCAGGATGGTTTAGGAATAGAAGAAATGATAGAGGTTTTCCAGGGTTTAGGAAAATAACAGTGTTTGGGGATAGAATTAGTAAGCTTCGTAATGTAGAGAATACAGTTGATAGGAAGTTGTTTAAGAGTATAGTTGGAAAATTTATCGTACCCAGGAGATTTTTTATTCTTAAGTTTTTGAATAATATTGTTGATCATGATGGGTTGAATTTCGGGGAGAGGGACAGGAGGGGTTGAGAGGAAGTCATTAACAGTATCATTGACATTGTTAAAATGTGCTTAACTTGCGAGGAAGGGATTCGGAGAGAATTGCCTTTCATATGAGCTAGCGAGGCATTCTGCCTTGTCCTCGTCAGTATACGCAGTTGGATTATTGGCAGTAAGGGGAGGAATAGGGGTGTAATTATTATTGAGTTTCTTTTTGATTTGCCAAAGAGAGTTATCCTCGCAGGTAAGACTTTCGAGAAATTTAGACCAGTGTTTTTGCTTATCTTTTTGAATAAGGGTTTTAATTTTATTGTTGAGCCTGTTGACAGCTGTTTTAAGGGTGGGATCTCTGGTATTTTGGTAGAGTCGTCGGAGTGTGTTGCGTTGTTTACAAATATTATGTATGTAAGTAAGTAGGATGTAAGAGTTATTATTTTTGAATTTGGTATAGATGGCATCTTTTTGAGCTTTGTAAATGATGTTGTTGAGTTTATTAACTGCGTTGTCAATGTCAGTAGTGTTGTTGATTGTGGGGTAGGTAAGGTCAGTGTTGTTGAGGTAATTTTGGAATTTATTCCAGTCAATTGCTACTGAAGGAGGAGGAGAGATAGGGTTGATAAGATCAATTTTGAAGAAGACAGGAAGGTGGTCAGAACTTAGGCCATTAATAACAGAAGTGGTTATAGGGAAAGTAAGATTTTTGGTGATGGCGAAGTCAATAATAGAAGGGTGCTGGTTGCGAGCAACGGGGATGTGTGTGGGTGTAGTAGGTGCGTGGAAACTAAGATTTAGATGGCTAACCAAGTTGTGGAGAGATCTACCTCTGGTAGTGGTGGAATGACAGTTCCACTGCCTGCTATGTGCATTGAAGTCACCAGCGATAAATGCGTGTTGGTGTTGTGTAATGATATGTGTCAGGTCGTTTATGGGGTAACGTCGCCCAGGGCGTGCGTAGAAGGATGTGAAGTTGATTTTGGCATGGGGCAAGTTGACGACAATACCGGTGTAGTCAATGCCTGGGAGTGGAATATTTTGAGTTGTGTGATGTGGGATATAATTTTTGATGTAGATGGCCGTGCCGCCCCAATGAGAGTTGGCACGTGGTGTATGGTAGAGTTTGTAACCTGGGATGGTGATACTACAGGAAGGGTTAAGTATTTCTTGGATTAAGAGTATATCGATTTGTGGATTAATGGAAATAAAGGAGCGGAGTTCATTAATCCTGGGTTGCAATGATTGGCAATTCCAGGAGAAAATAAGAAGGGAAGAGAAATTTTTGTTATTGTAATTATTCATAATTAGGAATGTTGAGCTCCGTAGAAAAGGCGTCTAATTCTTCTATTATGATATACATTTTGTCGAATGGGTTGTTGCAATTTTTTGATTTGATGGCGATGTTTTTTAAATGTTTTAATAGTTTGGTAATTTGGAGAAGTTCTTTCATGTCTTTGAAGGTGTCGAACATATCTTTAAAGGTATTTGTGTAATTATTTTGTATAACAGGTGGTGTTTTATTGTTCTTGGTATAACTGGAAGTGTCCTCAACTGGGGCTTCCTGGATATCGTTATTAACATTAGTAGTGGTCTCAGTGTCGTTAGTATCGTTTGGTTTATCTTGAATGGTGTAATTGTATGGTTTAAAAATGTCTGTAATGTCAGCAATTAGATTTGTTTTTTGGTTTTGCTGTCTTGTTTTGGTGTTGAGTGTTGGGTATTTTTTTTTCTTAATGTTGTTTGGATTTTTTGGGCAACCTCTGTATGAGACCGGATGGGCACCGTTACAGTTGGAACATTTAGGAGTTATTTTACCTGTCTTGGGGCAGTTATCAGTGAGGTGTTCTTCTAAGCATTTAAGGCATTTTGGTGTTAGGCTGCACGTCTCGGAGGCGTGTCCGAACCGTTGGCAGCGGTAACATTGTTTTGGGTTATTGTTGTTTCTGAAGAATTCAATACGAACACTTATATCACAAAGTTCCTGAATTTTGTAGATTTTCTCAAAGTTAGTGCAAGGGACCATATAAATTGGCATACCTCTGCCAGTTTTGCGACTCTTGAGCATGGCGGCTCGGGTGGCCTTAAATCCATGGTTACCAAGGTCTTCGATAATAAGTTGGGGGTCTGTGTTGGGGGGGGGATTCCCCTAATACAGATTTTTTTGGTCGAAGTTTTTTTGAGTTAAGGGTGTTGAAATTCATATGTTTGTCAGTTAGGTATCTTTGGATATCTCTAAATTCGCTCACAGATTTGGGTAGAACTTTTAGAAGTTCGCCGGAGAGGCTGACTTGAGGAGGATTATCAGAATCAAGGGCTTTTATCTCTTGGGCGACTTTGCGCCAATCCATATCTTTGAATTCAATAAAGAAGGGGTGCTTGTCGTTTTTTGAACATTCAACATCGGTGCTTGCAGCACCATCTTGAGTAGATTCTTGATCTACAAAAACAACTTTTCAAAAGTAAAAAAAAGGCCAAGCGTAAAAAAAAAAAAAAGTTGTGGCTAAAAAATGGTGTGATATCAAATTTCCAAGCTATTATATTTCTTATTTAACTTTTTTCCATTAAATAAGTTATCATATATATAAGTCGAGTGCCTACGTATATGTTAATAGAAATCGTTTTCTCCTGTACTAAATACATCCTAATGAGTTTCTGAAAATTCAATTTTTTTCAAATTATGCATGATGGGCTTGGCGGCCATCTTTGCATATTATTCACAAAATTCTAACCACCCAAATCCGTAGTTAAAATCCGAAGTTCAAAATTGTTATTTAAGCAAATATTTAAGAGTTTCATTTATAGACTTGTATGCTCTGAAAATTGTGTCTTAAGATAATGATGACTTATCTTAAAGATTCATCTTATGATTTATTTTTTAGAGTAATTATTAATTTCAAACTAGTAAAAATCAATTTATCAAAATATCAGTCTTATCTAATTTATCTGTCCGTAGTTAGAATCTGAAGTTTGAAATTTTTATAAACATATTACATTGCAAACATATTACGCTTTTACTTTAGAAATTTGGGTGCTTAGAAATATGGAAAGATGGCCGCCAAGCCCATCATGCATAATTTGAAAAAAATTGAATTTTCAGAAACTCATTAGGATGTATTTAGTACAGGAGAAAACTATTTCTATTAACATATACGTAGGCACTCGACTTATATATATGATAACTTATTTAATGGAAAAAAATTAAATAAGCAATATAATAGCTTGGAAATTTGATATCACACCATTTTTTAGCCACAACTTTTTTTTTTTTACGCTTGGCCTATTTTTTACTTTTGAAAAGTTGTTTTTGTAGATATCATTTCTTTTTTTTTTAATTATATTGAACATAAATTAAATAATCTAAACATGAGAAATAATTTAAAATTACATTTTACTTTCAGTAATTGTTTAAAGGGTTAACTAGAAATACCAGTAGATTTTTCAATTAAATTAATTACACTCTTAAAAACAACATATTAAATGTGGCTTGTTATAATACTTGTTATCCTCCGTTAAAAAATATCACTGACTAATCCATTAAATGAATAAAAATGGAATATGTACATAGCGTGTCAGCGCTGCATTTGAAATCAAACGTGATATCCCGCTCTTTTATTATTAGCACTAGCTGGCTTCGCCCGCTAGCGGGCCCCTAATTTACACCGGGGCCTCAATCTTTTTAAAACCTCGAATAAGATAAACCACGAACCTCCGACCTGGTTCCACGCTGCCTTCGGCACCAGATAATCCCTTAATTTGCACATCGAATTGTATAAACCTCTAAACAAACGAACTTCCGACACGGGTCCCCGCTGCCTTCGGCACCGTATAGCAGTCGTGCTGCGCACGCTCAAGTTCTATCTTCCACCACCAGGTAGCGCAATCTGTTCTATACGAACCTCGGGCACTGAAATCGTTAAGGCTATAGATGTCGAGTCGAATGAGCTATACCCCGTCGTGATCTAGCCCATAGAACCAGAAATAAGAAAATGCTCCCTGTTGGTGAAAAAACGAACTAAAATCGGAAAGCTCTATAGATCACGAGTCGAATGAGCCATACCCCGTCGTGATCCGACCCATAGAAACAGAGATAGGAAAGCGCCCACTGGTGGTGAAAGCTAATCGCGTTTGGGGGGCAAAGTGGGGGGGTGAACACCGGAGATGCATAATAAGATTAGGTGGTCACAGACTTTTCCAACGATGTATCACATGAGGGATATGTGCAAAATTCAGAAACTACCCCCCCCCCCCCACCTGCATAATTTGATTAAGCGTTCACAGACCTTTCCAACGATATATCACATGAGAGGTGTCGGCAAAATTTAGAAAAGTGCCCCCTTTGGGGGGGGTGAAAGCGAGAGGATGGACCCCGAAGATACATAATATGAATAAGCGGTCACAGGCCTTTCGAACAATATATCACATGAGTAGTGTCGGGGGGCGCAAAATGTGAGGGTTTCACCTGTGGTGCATAACATGAATAAGTGGTCACAGGCCTTTGTAACGATATGTGACATGACGGATATCGTTAAAATTTAGAAAAGTGTCCCCCCCCCTCGTGTAGGCAAAACGCGCTCCGCCCCTCCCTATAATTTTTGACGCAGCTTTATTTTTAAAATTTGTTATGTGTTATAAAATATCGTAAAGTTTCAAACAGATAGCCTTATTATACTTCCTAATTTTGTTCACGCTCCTCCCCATCCTCTCCCCAAACTGTGACGCGCCATTCTTTTTTATAAATTTTTTATCATGTGTTATAAACTATCTTAAAGTTTAAAACAGATCGCATTGGAATTCAATATATTTTCTGAAATTACTATTATATGCAGAATAATATAGAAATAAACCCTCCTTTAGATTGTAATTGAGATATATGGACAATTTTTAGAATTTATGAAAGCTGATTTTTATTTATTTATCTATTTATTTATTTTTTGTTTATTTATTTATTATTTTTTGCATTGTTCTGTGCATGTTTGGAATTTCTTAGCAATTTCTTAGATTTACATTATTTTATTCAATTAAACATTGTACTGTTACAATAAATTTAAATGGAAACTTCACTTCTAAAACAAAAATAATTTAACAACTGGATTTCATTAATTTATTAAAAATGACGTGAAAGGTGTTCCTGCGAACGAAATGCCTGTCCTTTACCGTGTTTTTTTTTTTTTTTTTTTTTTTTTAGAAATAAATGAATCACATTTAATTCATTTCAAAAATTTTGTTTACGTTTGGAAAGAAATTTTAAATGCCGATAACTCTTAATGTATACATTTTAGAAGGTACATCTTCCCTCAAAAACTAATTTATTTTTAAAGATCTTTCAAAAACGTATGTTATATATTTAAAATATTTTTTAAAGCATAAACACTACGTCTGATTACTTTATTTTACAATATTTTAAGAACACGCATTTTATCAGACAATTAAATGCACCAAACAAACACGAGTGAAAAATTGACCTGGGCCAGGACTCGAACCTGGGACCTTACGCATACCATGCCGACGCTCTGCGACTGAGCCACCCAAATCGATACGCTTGACGGGAATTTCTCATACTTATTCATGTTGGAAACAGTCATCTGCCACAGTTTGCAGTCATATTTAATTGTTTGATAAAATGTGTGTTCTTATAATTATGAAGTTTTATTTTTTTTTAAAAATATCTTCAGAAGAAAATGGCTGACTCGCAGATGAAATTTGATGTTGTTATAACTTGTAACTGATTTGTGCTATTATAATACAGACTAGCCGCCACTGGCGACCAGTTTGGTCTCCCTTAAATGTATGTTAAGCACTGTAACACGTTACTTTTATTCATTATTTAATTTTTCTCCTTAATCCTTCGCCAAACCGGAAGATTCTAATAGAAAAATCAAGAACTTTTGCAATCATGGTATCATTTCGTATATTTTTTGTTGTTATGTTTCATCTTTCTTGACAAAAAACGCTTAACCCACTTAAGCATTTATGCTTCATGTCCGTTTGCTATATGTTCGCAAATGCGGAGATTGTTAAACATATTAAGTAATTTTCCGTAATTGGGTCCTTGCCAATTGGCGTATTTTAGTTAATATGATTTGATGCAATGAAGTCTATTTTGTGAAAGTCTTTCATAATATCCACATTTACACTGAACCATATTGTTGCTAATACTTTTTTGTTTCTCGCACACTTTGGCTGTAGACTCGATTACGGAAGATTAGGAAATCTATCATTATTCTCATCTAAAACGTCTTGAATAATGTGCCATAATCGGGCTGCATATTATTCCACGTAATTTTCGAGTATGGTTTGGTGAAACATTGAACTTTTGGAAGTCAGTTTTGATAATCACATTCCCTTTAAACCATCTTTGCTGTCAGCACTTTTGACCCGAGGCGTACAATCTGATTAAAAATATTCACGAATTTCCTTCTAGATGTCAATCTCTGTTCGAATTTGTTTTTCTCTGCTCCCCTTTCTTGATTTCGTTCAGGGGTTTTCATAATTGCGTAATTCTCTTACTTTGGCACTTCTACTTAATGTCTACTGACTATTAAGATCCGTAACAGATAAATCCACCGCGCCAACATTGGCGCCTGTAATTCTAATTACAGCAACCCATTTTTTCTCAATATATTCTAACTCTATAGTTAATATTATGTAGTAGAAATGTAAAAGACACATGAAGACGTTTTTATTGATACAGTAGATATAGATATGTATATTATATTCATAGGTATATAGTATGTGATTAGAATATATATCTCATATTCATTCCGGTGGATATAAAATACCGTCAATAAAACTAAGATCGTAAATATCTAAGCTAAACGCCATCAGTATGATTTTACGTGTAATATAAATGGGCACTAAATTATTTTTTGTATTATTTTACTTTGATTTTATATTATTTACCATTTTTAATGATGGATCCTTTTGGGTACAGTTGTCGCAGACGCACTGGATATCATTTTGGCGATATAATTATTGGCTAAATAAATTAACCTTTGTGTGTGTTTTATAATAAAATTTTGTGTTTTTTTATATAAAATAAACTATTTCATAATACAATAAAAGAATCATGTTGTTTTAGCAATCTCAAACAGGTACCTGAAAATGGGGTTTTCTCGCCAAAATGGCGCAAAACAAAAATCGTGCCAACCCCGGTGCATCTGCGACATTTGTTAGAATTTGAAATACATGCTGTTCACACTTTTAGTTTAAAATAGAAAATAGAAAAATAAGAACTGAATATCATAAATCAAAACATTTGATTTCAAAATCAAAGTATCGTTTCTAATTTGCACACGCGAAAAACAAAAGCTGGTATTGGAGATTTAAAAAATGCTATTGGCGAGATTTGCGCCCAAGTAACATAAAAGTACTTAATAATAGTATGTATTTCATAAATGTATATTAAATTATTGTCTTGAACGCGATTAGTCATTAACAATGGTAAATATGATTGGCGATTAACAATCATTTTCGGTGATATCTCTTCCTGCCACGTTATACATAAATACCAAATTAACTGACCATTTCAAAATTTGATTCATTAAATATTATTACATGAGTTGCATTTGTTTACATCCAACTTACGTCAAGAAAAGATTTGGAAGGAAGTTGAGTTGTATAAGCGCTTCATCAAACGAAATTATGGTAAACTTTAATTGTTTCACAGGTCCTGGTGCGAATTATTTTTTGACACCAGGCAGCGCTCCAAAAAATCATTCACGGAAAACTTACTTTACGAACGATTATCTCCATGGTTTAATATTTTAAACCTTCACGACGAATGAATCTTTTTTTTTCTTTTTTTGTTTACTTTCATGGATCAAGAATTTGAACTGTGAAGCTAATTTCAACTGAAGTTATTGCAGAATACATACATAATTGAACGTAAGTCATCTCTCAAATATTAATTTATTTTGAACGATCTTTCTAAAAATGTACCTTTTATGCAGTTTTATTAGAAAAATAATTTTGAATAAAAATGGCCGCCTGGCATACGAAAAAGCGATGCGGGCTTTCCGGAACTGTTGATGACAGTCACATGACTTACGGTTTTATTATAGAGATGGTACATGGTCGTTGTCATGTTTTATCTCTGTTTTGGCATAATTTTTTAATCGCCAAGTTAATTAACAGTTTTTTGCTAATTAAGGATAGAAAATAATATTTTTTTTACACTGAATTTTATAAAAGCACATAGATTACGTAATTACTTGTCCAAAAATGCAATCCTTTTCTTATTCTGACGAATATTAAGGTCTGTAGGTTGTTTGAAAAAAAAAAGTTTGACGAAGAAAAAAGTGATCATTTTAAGTAACTCGACGTTTTTTTAAAAAATCTATATCTCTGTTTATAAATCACTTATGAAGATGAGTTTGGTCTTAAATTGAAGAAATTCTTCCTTAGATTCTTCTAGTTTTCGTTTTTTTTTTTCTGCGACGCTTGGTTTATTTGATATCTGATATTTTAATCTGGCATGTTTTGTTGATTTAACATTGCGAAGTTGATTTCTGTAAATAAGCAGTAGCGGTCTAGTACAGTTCTTGGCGTTGTTTGTGTGGCGTTTTTTTTTTTTAAGCTTGGCTTGGCAGAGCGACCGCCCTGCTTGATCCATAAGATCATAGTTATCAAGATTAGCTTCGGAATTTAGATTTCCAAATTTATTTTTGAGGGTAATTGGATTTTCAGATTCAGAATTTTTTCTTTTTCCTGTACGGGGGGGGGGGGGGGGGGAGGGATTAGAATGTGAGCTAAAATTCTTTAGAATTTGGAGTTTTTCCCATTGGTTATTAACTAGAAATCTAATATAACCAGTTCTACAGGCTAAATCAATTAAATCTAATCTAGATGGCTCCCCCAAAATAGATATAGCAAAAAGACAGAGGTCTTTTACCTGATCCTTGTGGGTGTCGTTGTAGTCCTTTCGTTGTTGGAGAGACTGTATTTCTTCATCTACATCGGATAATAGTTCTCGAAAAACATCGTTCACTTGCTCATCTAGAGTAGGGAAGGCGTTGAATTCTCGTAACCAGTCCGCAGGAACATATTCGTTAATAATTCCATTCATAAGGTCGTCAAGCTGTTGGTTCTCTTTCATGGCCATGGCATTCAAAAGAGCAATCACCGAAGATTAGCAGAGATCACGTGAGCGGGAGTAACACGCCACTTTTCCACGCGACGAACACCAGCAGAGGAGAAGGCGGGATTTGCACGCCTCCTATCCAAGCTCCGCCCGACAAGGACACAACTGAAGAGACTGGATAGCAAGAGGGCGGGAATAACACGCCACCTTTCCAAACTTCGCTCGAACACGCAGCAGTCGAAATATGCAGAGACTTGACACTCGGAGCGTCAGAAAGGCTATCAGTCCTGGTCTTCACACCAACTCGATGAGTGCGCATCCGAAAACCTAGTCTGTTCTGTCGCAGTGATGGGTCGCTCACGAAAATGGAAGCTTAAAATAAGGAATTTTTCTTTTCTAAAAAAGTCGTTTGTAAATTCCGGTGTCAGTCAGTAATTTCGCATTTTACGAACGGAATTTGTTTATGCCGGAAAGGGTTAAAAAGGTGAAATTTTGTGACAAATAATCGCGAAAATGAAACTGCAACCAATGGAAAAAAGACGGCCCAATAAAATCGTGTAAATCGACGAATTGGGTAAACACAAATGTCAATTTTACCTGATAAACCATTTTATTTTTAACGACTTTGGGAAACGTTTTAACAGCCATCATTCAAAAATTCATTGGAAATAGTATATGCTTTTTCTTTAAATTCAATTCTTGTGAATAGGGAGCAATATTTCTACACCTAAATGAAAGGATCTTAAATTTGACTCCTTGGTTTAATCGACAGCTGAAACAAATCTTGATTTCTAAATGAAAATATGTTGACAGACGATTTTTGTTCTGTAGAATAAATTGATTCATAAAGTTTGAAAATGTGGAAATATGTTTTTTTATTTTTCAGAAATTTTACTGTAATCAAGATTTTTTTTTTTTTTTCACTAACTATTCGAATTGAAAATAAATTCTTTTTTCAGTTTTAATGAGAAAATGGTGAAAAAAATATATTGATCTGCTTTATTTCTCCTTTTTTTATCCACAAAAATGGAGCAACTTAATTGCCGTTTTTAAGAGAAATTTCGTTAAAATGTACAAAACAAAAATATTAATATCTCGTAATCTAATTCAAAATTTTAAATTCTGAGAGTTTATATGACATCCTCGGATCAATAATAACCCGTGTTAAGTAAATCGCGTTGTATTCGATAATCTAAGACGAGTAGTTGCGAAATACAAACAGGCAATCAGATTTTAATGTAATACGCTCGTGTTCATTTTTCTTTTCCTAATAATCTTACTGATCCTTGTATTATTAATGTATGAAATTGATTGACGCTCCATTTAAAACATATTTGTAAATTCCCGTTTTATTTCAAATATGACGTCGTTTTGATCCCAGAGAAATCTCTTTTTAATGACATAATTCTTATTAATTTTCTTTTCCTGTCAGTCTTGACGTGAATTTTAGCAGAAAACTCACATCTGTATGTAACTGATATCCAAGCTTATTATTAATCAGTATCGATAAAAAATACTTCAGTTTTTGATCTGAAATATGACGTCCATTATATATTTACTTTTATTATACACTGATATTCATGCTTTTTGCATTGTTACGAATATTTGAAAAAACATGTTTTATTTATGACGTCATATTTGTTCAAGTCAAGGAGGATCCTTTTCATAGTTTCATGGTCCAAGCTAAATCTTTTCTTAATAATATAATTATTGCTCATTTTTCCTTCTACTTATAACATACAGTTTTTGACAGAAAATATCTTCTCAACGTAATCGATATTCATCCTTCATGTATAACAATAAATACTCCATATTTATGTTTCAAATAATACGGAAATTCATCTTCTTTTGAATTTTCATTTTTCACATGAAAATCGTTCAATTGAAAATTAATTGTTGAGGAATTGAAAAATTATAATATGAAAACTTATTTTTCTGCGTTTTTATTTATCGGCAACGATCAAAGCCTTAGCAACGATAAAGTAAAATGGTTAAATTTTAAGGGAAAATGTCTATTTATTCTCTATGAAAATAATCAAATTTTGAATTATTAAGAAAATTATTTGAATAAAATATACAAATTACAGCCTATATGTTAATTTCTGGGTTATAATCCATCTATATGCAAAAATACAGGGTCACTAAATCCTAAATAAAAACGTTTACTTCAGCCAAACACTCACACACAATCGCATTTATAAAATTACAAGCTCGTGACTTCGTTCACGTAACATTGAAAGCAGAATAAATGCATTAAATAAGCAAAATATTTCACTCCCGATAGTTAAAAACGTAAATAATTAACTATCTCTTTATCACATTTCATAGGAGACAATACGTTATTTCTTTGTTATAGGCGCCTTTACATAACTCAGTTTTAAAAAACTGAAATTTTGTGCCAAATAATCTCGAAAATGAAACCACAACCAATGGAAAAAGGAGAGTCAAATAAAATCGTGGAAATCGACGAATTGGATAAAATCAAATGTCAATGTTACCTAATAAACCATTTTACTTTTAACGACTTTGTGAAACGTTTTAACAGCCATCCTTCAAAAATATTTAATTAGAAATAGGATATGCCTTTTCTTTAAATTCAATGCTTGTGAATAGGGAGCAATAATTTGTACACCTAAATGTAAGGAACTTAAATTTGCCTCCTTGGTTTAATCGATAGCTGAAACAAATCTTGATTTCTAAATGACAATATGTTGAAATGTTGACAGACGATTTTTGTTCTGCAGAATAATTTAATTCATAAAGTTTGAATATGTGGAAATATGTTTTTATTTTTTGAAAGTTTTACTGTAATCAAGGTTTTGTTTTCGCCATATATTCATATTGAAAATAAATTATTTTATCAGTTTTAATGAGAAATTTTAATGAGAAACTTAAATTTTTATTTTAAATATTTATAATGTGTATTCTACATACTTATATATATTCGCTAAATTATTTTTTCCTTCTTAAATATTTTTAGGCCTATAAAATTAGCTCAAAAAAGAGCCATACTAACTGATAATTCGCGAAAAGCTGGAAATCGTTTTAATCACTTTCTATTACATCCAAATGAAAGGATTTGAAGTTTGTCCCATTCTTCCTGGTGAGCTTTAGACATAGCACCACGAAAACCTCAAAAATTTCGAACGTTTTTCAGTATTTCGCAACTAACGCAACAACCGTTCACTCTACAGAAGACATCTTTGTTTGTAAAATATGGAAAACGAAATTCTGCATCTATTGAGTACCACAGACTAAAAATTCCATCAATAATAAGCTAAATATGATCAGTCAAAAAAGCGATTTTTTCGAAAAAAAACTCATAAAATTGGTGTTTTGCGTACCAATTATCAGCTAAATGGACCATTTCGCAAACAAAACAGTAGAACTGCATAAATTGTTGAATGGTACTGTTTAATTAACAACTTCAAAATTTAATTACATCAAATTTAATTACTTCAGACAGGGCAAAATAATATTTGTCAAGCTTTTGGAAAATCATGCTCACCTACAGGATGTTCCAACTGTCTTTAACAACCAATGTGAGGGGCAGAAATTTATTGCCACCTTATACAATTCCCAGCACGACGAAGCCACAACACTGCACAAATTGCGATACAATATATTTGCAAAATACATTATAAAGGCACAATTTAACCTCGTTTCTCTGCCGCCAACTGAAGATGCAGCCAAACAACATTCATTCCGAGATTCTTTTTTTTTTCAGATTAACTATTTGAATGGAAGCGTGATGAATCCCATTGATTGAGTTTGAAAGTCATTCAGGCATGGTATACTTCCAGTCACCACGAACTATGTAGCAGAACCACCAGAGCTCTTAAACACTCTGTCATGCAAATGTGCAAAGGGATGCAAAGGTGGTTTGTGTTCTTGTAGGAAGAATGGGATTAAATGCTCAGCTATATGTTACCACTGTAAAGGTGCGTCGTGCAACAATATCGCGGAGGAAGAAGACCCATAAACTGTATACCATGAAAGAGTAGATATGGACGAGGAGGCCTTCCATGTAGAGCAGGCATATCAACTCGTTTACAGCCGCGGGCCAAATTAAGCATTATACACAAAGCCGTGGGCCACATAAAAAAAGTAGATAATATTATTACCATTGCACAAAATAAAATTTATACGTACAAAATACAGCCATGTTAAAGAAATATTCAGGCCAAGTTCCACAGTTATTATTATACATAATTTATTTTATTTTATTTTGCAAAAAAAGTACTCAAAATTACTTTTTATCAACCAAATCTATAAAATTTAATTGAATTTTCTAAATTGTATTTATTTTTAAATTTGATTGTACACGCTGGTGTGTTAATCTTGATCTAGCAAATGCATAGCTGTCAATCTTCCGTATTTTCTTCAAGTGAAAAATAAACATATTTTGAATCGGGAAATTTATTTAATAAAATGTGTATTATATCTAGGCGCTACTTATTCGATTTTATTTATTAAATAAATTTTTGGTTCAAATTACGGTTATTTAACTTGGAAAAATAACAATAGTTTGGCAGCTACGGAAAGATGTCGTATAAAAGTGTGCTAACGAATATAGCTAAAATATGTCTTATTGCAAACCTTACTTTCAAAAATCGGGCGATTTCGATTGATGAATAATTACAGAACTTTAAAACCCCATAACCATATAAGCATAAATCAAATACTTTGTGCGAATTTTAATTCAAAACCAATTACAACGTTGTAACGCACAAATAAGTAAATAAGCATAAAAAACCTCAAAACCAATTACAACGTTGTAACGCACAAATAAGTAAATAAGCATAAAAAACCGTGCACGTAAAATTTGTTCAAATCCCGAGTTGTTTAATAATGAAATTAACTATATTAAAGCAGTCGCCATCGATCGTGGGTTTAACTTGAATATAATTAACCGTATTTTATCTAAACCACCGACAAACACTGATTCTGTTCCAGCTAATAAAGAATTAAAAAATGTTATTGTCTTACCTTACTTTCATAATATCAGTGCACAAATTTCTCGTATTCTAAATAGGTTTAGTTTCAAAGTTGTTTTCTCTCCAACCAATAAAGTTTATTTTTCCAACCTTAAAGATCCAATTGCTGAACATAATACCTGGGGCATTTACAGACTTTTTTGTGAATGTTGCCTTTCTTACATTGGGCAGACTAAGCGTGCTCTTAGAATTAGGCTGAAAGAACACCAAAATTATGTTAAAAATCAGGAGTTTGAGAAATCTACAATAGCCAAACATTGTTGGGATTCCAACCTCAGGTTTAATTATTCAGAAGGTAAAATTATCCAAAAATGTAATTCAGTTATAGATCTCGACTTTCACGAAGCTTACCTTATTCACAAACATGGTTCATCCTTGGTGAATGACATGACCAGCACCCCTTTTCTCTCGCCCGTGTGGAGGGATCCTGCGCAGTGACTCCTTTTTTCAGTTATTTCAGGTCAACTACGTCACTTCTTTGGTATATATATATACTCTTGCTTTAGCATTTTCATTCAAGCCAGTACTCGGGGCTATAACCGAGGGGTTCTTTGAACCCAATTTTATCCTTTTTTTTTTTTTTTTTTTTTTTTCGCACTGAGGAAGAGGATCGGTGCATCCTTGAAACGGCCGTATGCGGTTTTTTATGCTTATTTACTTATTTGTGCGTTACAACGTTGTAATTAGTTTTGACCCATAACCATATATTTTTGCTCTAATATGAAATCGTACTGAATTTCTATTAACCTCAATAATCATTTTTGAAGAATAATTTTAACAGCAATCATTAGAGGTGAAGTAAATAGGTTAAAACGACTTTCATATTTCTTGAAGTTCAAAAAATCGTCTTTTGAATTCATTTTTATATATTCTTTTAGTATATCCTAAAAATTTTCACTCCGGTTATTTTGTAATAATGCCTGGCAACATTTAAAATGAAATGCATTTTCTTTTTGAAAATTGCTTTATCAAAGTGATATTTGAAACGCTATTACTATCTTGAATAAGAACAGTTTGAAACGCTATTTGAAAACGCTAATACTATCATCGTGTAACAAGATAGCATTATGAAATTTGCCTTGAAGTTAAAGTTTACTCAGGTGCTTTGTAATTTCAAATGAAGACTCCAAGTACTTTGTCTGTTGATGCTCTTTTAGTTATCCACATTCATAATTTGTCGATTTAAAATTTTGTCGTTGAAAATTGTAACCTTGTTTAATAGTTCGAAATTTACAGTTGAAACTTTATGATAGATAGCCGTCAAATATTTGTATAAGAGGGTAGATTTGTTTATCTCCGCTACCCATATTTCCAAGATATTTCCTAGATTGACGATGATTAAGGATGTGCGTACGAATTTAATATACGTTTATAAGCACATATACGACTTTTAGAAATCTATTCGCTATATATAAATCTTTTTATCAATGGTAGTTATGCTTATAGTATTTTCAAAAAATTTTAAGTGATCTAGATCAGGGGTTCTCAAACTATGGTACGCGTACCAGTACTGGTACGTGAAGCTCTGGTTACTGGTACGCAGAAGTCCGCTACTCGTACGTGAAATAAAATACAAAATGCCGCATATTATTATGGAATCGAAAACGGCTTGTCTTTATTAACTTGGAAATTTTCATAAAAATTTCGAACGTGATTTAGGATTTGTAAACGCTTTTCTATTTTTTTTTGTTCTCAGAAATGTTTGTTATGGTAGACTTGCTGAAATTCGCACACAACGCTTATGAGGCCGGCCCGGCAGCGTGGTTGGTAGCGAAGGCAACAGCCACGGTGAGGACCCGTGGTTCGAATTCCGGTAAGTCATGGATGTCATTGTGTGTGTGTCTTCAGTGCTGTCTTACTTCCTTGTGTCTATCCCGTCCCCAAGAAGAAGATTTATGTAATTTCTCAAAGTCCTGTATATACTTCTGTGAATAAAAAATATGGATCATTCGAGACAACAGCGTTGTATCTTATAGGTCTCAAAGCAAGCTCTGTTAAATGTACCCAAAAAACAACGCTTATGATACACTAAGTTTTCCAGAATTAAAAACACAATTATCCTTATATATTATTTCTCCTGTCAACATCCCTTTTTCTCAGAAAATATGAAACGGAGAACAACGAATGAGATACCATATGAAAGGTTTTAGAACCGGCTTCTGACATAGCCCACTTAACAATTCGTTAAAACATGTTTTTGATTAAAATTTTCTGAAAATTAAAAATTAAATCGGCATTGTTTTAATAAAAGAAATGAAAGGTTTTCCTGAAATTATTGTTGCCAAAAAAATAAAATACCACATTATATGATGCTCAGCAATTATTATAAAAAAACACCGCACGGGTTTATCTTATACTTATGATTAAAAAGCGAAATTGAAATTGAAATGTGTAGATTTATATTTCTAAGTCCCATGTTTTTCCCGAAGCGGATGACGTCATCCTCTAATGCAGTCAAAATACGATTGTTAATTTTTTTTCTCGCGCGTGCCTTTATAGCAATATTGGATCAGTTTTTACTCTAACTTTGATGGAATAAATTAGATGATATTCTGGCTTGACTAACAACTAAATGTTGTTTGCAAATATTTTTATCCTTGCTTTTTCTTTAGAAGTTTCAACCTGCATCTAATAAATATTACATATTGATAAAAAATGATACTTCTCTATTATCCCGTCGACCACTTTACATAACAAAAAATTATCGCCAAATAAACGGGAGAACGTTGCCATTGGAATATCAAAAAATAAATAAATAAAACATATGAATTTTAGGACACAATTGTTATTTTAATAAAATAACTACTAAATCAGTAAAACATAATGAAAAATACACGCAAATGTCGAATGTAAAACCACTAGATGACGTAACAAACACGCATAATGATTCTGACATCAAGTAAATGGGACTGCATTTTTGGCGTTTAATCTTACAGTTTGGCGGTAGTTTTTTGTTATGAAAAGTGGTCGACGGGATAATAGAGAAGTACCTAAAAAATTTAGATTTCAGTGCGAAATCTTCGCACGGGCCCTGGTCAGATTTATATAGATCAAAGTTGAATTTTGTAATAAAGACCTAATTTTAAAATTAATGAATATATGAAGTATTTTTAATTAGCGGAAGAACTGTTTTTAAACATGCTTTATAAATTGAATTATCTGAAGGTAAGGTCTGAATGCTTGTGAGTAGGAGGAATTAAAACAAAATAACATTCCAAGTGTAATTTATAACCCATTGTTCTCTTTGCACTAGAAGAGCTTCTAGGAGGTGTTGAAATAAAAGTCTTATTTCAAACATAATCCATAAATTGATTCATTGTGTTAATTGAAATATTTTTCTTCTCTTGTGCAAAAAGTGTTAGTTTCCTCCTATTTCATGAAAATTAGTTTTTAAGAGAGTATATTTATTTAAAATGGTCAAGAGAGTAAGATTATTTAAATCAAACAAAAACTGTAGTCATATGCAGTGCGCATTTGAGGTAAAGCATTGTACATATGTATTGAAATGGTATGTACATAAATGTATGAAGAAACTTGCAAGTGTTTGCCTACTGAGCGACATTATTGTCGCATTTAAAGGTATGCAGATTATTAATACGGCTGTATTGAGCCCATGTTAAATGCGCTAACTAAGCTTTGGTTAAAAAATTCGCAGTGCCGGATTAAGAGCCGGATGCAGAGTCCGACTATGCCGTGGCCTAGGGCCCATCACTGATTGGGGCTCCCCAAAGTAAATAAAATTGTTTGCAAAAAGTTTATTAAAAATGAAGGTTTTTGTCATTATTTCCCCCAACACCAAAAAAGATTTTGATTAACTTGGTAACAATATCATAATATCTAAGGATAACCACCGAATACTCCCCCAAAATACAGGGTGTCCATAATTAAACGACCCTACTTTAAAGTTGTCTACAGACGAAACTATTGGTCAGAAAGTTGTGAAATTTTGTGAAGGACATAATAAAGGAATGGGAATTTATTTAAGCGAAAATAAAATTAGTTCAAAATTTCGCCACCAGATGGCGTTTTTAATGAATTACACATTTATCATACACTTACGATGGCTTACAAATTTTTATTTCAACAAAACTTTTTTCACGACATGTTCTCAGCATTTTCCAGACCACTCTACGGGCAACATAACATACAACTTTGGAACATGCTATCTTACGATTCCAGATGGTAGCTGAAAATGATGGCCGTCATGTGGAAAATGTTTTGTTGCAATAAAATATGTAAACTGTCGTAAATGTATGCTAAATGTGTAATTAATTCATTAAAAACGCCATCTGGTGGCGAAATTTTGAACTAATTTTATTTTCGCTTAAACAAATTCCCGTTTCTTCATTATGTCCTTCACAAAATTTCGCAACTTTCTGACCAATAGTTTTGTCTGTAGACAACTTTAAAGTAGGGTCGTTTAATTATGGACACCCTGTATTTATAGCTATTATCTTGGTTTGAGACTGGCTCTGAAAAAGTACTGGGCCTTGGGCTCCACATGACCTTAATCGGGCTGTGGAAATTAGTTTCTCATTTGAGACACCCTGCCACTGTATCTCACGAGAGAGGAAATAAGTAAACTTATTTAGCTCTCATCTCCTGTGATGATTACTGGAGTCCACATTCAAAAAGATGAATGTAACAGAATTTTCACTGACGAGAATATCAGAGTACCGTCTAATATTGTCAAAGTCTGTTTGTGTTTAAGCACAACATATCTCTGTGAGTGTTCTTTTGTGCCCTTTGTTGTATGATAAACAAATACAGGAATAAACTAAACATCGAATCTGACTTATTGCTAAAACTTCTTAATATTGAGCCAGACATGAGGAAGTTGTGCTTGATGAAGCAAGCCCACCCTTTTCTTTGGCCTACTACCACAGCATATGAATAAGTATATGCCAATATGTTATTAAGTATTGTGGATTGTTTACTATACCAAAATACTGTATTTTGATATTGTATGCATTATTAAAATTTAATGATGATACTACATTTTACTTGAATGTTTATTATAAAGCAGTCAATTTAGCAATGTAATAATTCATTTTTAAATGCAGTAAAATCTGCTATGAAGGAAATACAAAAGACCGGAGAGATATTTCGTTTTAGACAGGTTTTTTTATTAGCTTTACGTTTGTTACCTGGTGGTACGCAGAAATATGAACTTCGATTTAGTGGTACGTCGGTCTAAAAGTTTGAGAACCCCTGATCTAGATATCATTTCTACAATTTCGTAGTGAATTATTTCGACTTGTGGGATATTTAATGTAATAAAGATATTTTTAAAGCAAATGTATTTTTTAAATAGGCTTAGTGAAAGCACTTTGATTCTCTTTTAAAAAGTATCGGTTTCAATTCTAACAGTTTATCATTCAAACGTTTAACCAGATTTTTTGAGTTTTCTTTATACTTTGTGCTGTAGCACAATGTTACACATTTTTCGAACTCCAACAATGTCTACATATCAACATAAAATTTCAGTTTTCCTTTAAATATAATTTTATTGCAAATCACTTAAAAAAAAAAAAAAAAAAAAAAAAAAAAAAAAATCTGCGATGTTAATTTTCAGTTTATCATATTTATTCATATAGTCGTAGTTTTAACATACTTTTTTATACAACTTGGTATCTATGAGATTATGTCCATAACATACGTGTATATCAATAAAAAATGAAAGAAAAGAAACAACCATGTAGTGCAGGATTTATTAACAATAGCACAATTACTAACTTAAGTAATAAAAATAATTAAAGAGCTTAAATTCAAAATCCAATATGTTCGACTAAAGCCCAAGTGAAGAACCTGGATGGCATATTCGTAGTTTTGTAACAAGCACGAAAAAGTGATAATTTGTGTCACTTTCAAAGCGACTCATTTAAAGCTATTTAATTTTATATTTTGATTTTTAGGGTTTCGTTCATCTCACGAAACCCTATTACTCCCGCTCCGTTGTCTGTCCGTCACAGAGCCATTCTCAAAAACTGTGTAACTTACAGAGTTGAAACTTTGTGTATAAATCCTAATATCAACTGTGAAGAGCCCAAAATATTAAAATTTGAAAAATTCGTATTATTTTAATAATTAGAGATAAAAAACCAAAATTCTAACAGCCTTGTACCATTAAATTTAAACATTTTTTGTTATAGCAGATGCCAAAAATTAAAAATCCACATGAAATTCTTTCTACAATAATTAATTTTCAATCAGACGATTTTCACATGAAAAGAGAAAATGAAATAAAAAGTTTCACCCATTGAAAAAAAGATAAATATGAAATAAAATTGATTGACGTCATAGTAGTAATAAAGCCGAAATTTTCTAAGGTTTATCAATAATACAAGGAGTATGAGTATGTTTATGTACACAAAGCAGGTTAATATCACGTCATAAAGAATTGAAAAGAGAATCTGGCGTCATATTGGAAGTTTAACGAATTTTTCAAATACGTATTTGAGAATAATACAATGTGAGTATGAATATGAGTAAAAAAGAATAGTAAATATATGAGTTTGAGAAACATATTGAATCGTTATAAAAATCCGATTATGGAAATATTCGCATATTTTAATATTTTGCAGGTGTACAGCATGTTTAATTTTGAAATTATTTTTTTAAATATCGCATTTAGTCCGCATGACAGATTATTAAGACAGAATATAACAGCGGGCATTTAGATATTCAAAAAAACGAAAAAAATAGACCGGTAAATTTTTACTTTATAAAAACATGACTTTTTGTTTTTTTGGTTGCTGAATGAAATTTATTTGGATTTATTAAAGAAAGGATAAAGTGTTTTGACAGGAATATTAAACGAAACCCTTTGAGCGATAATAGATCACGCTTACCCACTTGTTTTTTATGTTAACTGTTCTTAATTAACGCCGAATTTTATTAATTTTACAATACATTTCTTAGTACTTAATAAATACAGTATGTTATTTTGTAAAGTGATGTAAAATAGAGTATTAGTTTTGACATAAAACAAATAAAAATTATAAGTAAAATACTATAAAAATTTTACGAATCTTTAAATTTTCAAACTCAGATCCCGCGCTTTGGTACGTTCCGATTGGTTATCTGTGTATTCAAAAAAATTTTGTGCTAAAATGCAAAATTGAGTTGTATCTGTCTATATACGTATCACTATTGCCAGATGAATGGGATTTTTTAAATTCAGAAGAGAAATATTGCCCTTAATTAATGACAGAATAAATACGACAAATATTATTGTTCAAAAATAGTTGTAGCATTCTGAATTAACTAACAACTAAATTAAACACTGGTAAAATGACAAAGGCTTCGCGGGCCACAGATAAGTTGTCGGCGGGCCAGTTGTGGCCCGCGGGCCACGTGTTTGACATGCCTGATGTAGAGGAGGAGAAAGAAAAATGGACAGCTCAAGGTCCAGCAAAAAATGCTTTAAGCTCGATTTCCCTGTATTTCCCTCAAGTAACTTCAGTTGATTTTATTATCAGTGTTTTTATATTATTTTTTTTTTAATAAATTATTTTTCTTCATTTTCTGTTATTATTATATCGTTCCCAAACATTTTATAAAATACATAGTTTTACATACATATACAACTCTTTCATTTTTCAATTACCTATTCCTTGTATTCAGGATTTCATTGAATTTTCAAAATATAATCATTTTTGCACCTAAAAAAATTATTTTAATTAAGAATTAAAATTAATTTGGGGTCATCTGTTGCATTTCAAGTACAATCATCTGTTGGTTAATTAAACAGTACCATTCGGCAATTTATGCAGTTCTACTGTTTTGTAAGCGAAATGATTCATTTAACTGATAACTGATCCGCAAAACACTAATTTTATGAGTTTTTTTTTTTTTTTTTAGAAGGAAAAAGTCACTTTTTTGATTGAACATACCTTGCTTATTATTGATAGAATGTTTAATCTGTGGTACTCAGTTGACGCAGAATTTTGTTCTCTACAATTTACAAAAAAGGATGTTCTCTATAGAAGAGTGAACAGTTGTTGATTTGCGAAATACTGAAAAACGTCCGAAATTTTTGAGGTTTTCGTGGCACCATGTCTAAAGCTCACCAGGAAAAATGGGACAAACTTCAAATCCCTTCATTTCGATCTAAAACAAAGCGAATAAAGCTATTTCCAGTAGCGTTATCGGATGGATTTTAGTTTTTCCCTAGACTATGAAAGTAAAATTCGCTAGATTTCCCTAGATTCTCGAGTCACTTGACTTAGGAAGAATACGGTATTTTGATTGGCTGGCACTGATTTATATGATAATAAACGTGTAAAAGAAATATCAGATGCCAGGAACAAAAGTGATTTTGTTCACATAAATGTTTACATATTTATTGGTAAAAATACATAAACAGAAAAGAAAGGCAAGGTTTATAGGAAGAGAATGGAAATAATGTGTAACTCTGCCCTAAATTCATTCCCTTTTTCCTTTTCAATTTATATATATATATATATTTGTAAATAAGTACGTGAAATACCCATCGCACAACTTGAAGCTAAACAAATATATATGACATGATCAACCATAAGGAATATTTAACACACACAAATATGTGTTTAACAAAACCACAAAAAAAAAAAAAAAAAAAAAAAAACACTGTTTTTACAGAATGAGGTATTGGTATGTTTAACTTTGTTAGAATATATATCATCCTTTTTACACAATTTTTTACTGATAGAATTTGTAAAAAACTACCAAATTATAATTCTTTAGTACCCCTAAAACATATTGTAAATTCATGGAATATGGTGCAATGATTAAGAAACTTTTTGCAATATTCAAAAATTAGACATTTTTCTCAAATAATATTAATAAAATTTACATCTGTATTCAAATCGTACCGCGGAGACGATGCTTCGCATACTTTATATACTGGATTTTCTGCACTGATACTTTTACTGGGAACGAATACATATCATAATGACAATGGGTGGAGTTTAAACATAAAAAACAACGAGGGTGGAGTACACATGTAACAAAAATATATTAATAGGTATCTGGCATATAATCTATAAATTAATACTGATAGCTTGATATTTTGGGAAATTTATTGTTCACTAAAGACTAATTTCTGATAAAACAAAATCAGCAAATTATGTTAAAAGGCATGGAGATCCTTTAAACAAATTTTACACGTTCTTATATGACATCGTCCTTTAATTATTATTCTCAGATAGTCTTTGACTTCAGTAAACCTCTTTTAAAATTATTTGCGATAAGAATCTCTTTCGAAATACAAAAGAAAAATTCAATTAATGAGAGGTCATTTGTCTGTATAACGACGTGTTGAGTTTAAAAAAAAATATGTTAATAATAAACCTTTAAAAAAATATTCATTTCCGGAACTAACTTCGGTATTTCGTCAGACTTCACTCTTTCTTTGTGAAATCAAAAGATCGATTTTCGCTTAAAAATATCCGGTGTTTCTAGGATTATGGGCAAACTTGGAGAGGTGATGCAGGACTCTATATCAAACAATATTTCTGTGAGAAAGCAGTGTCGGAAATCCATTTATATAGTCAAAAATACAGGACGTCTCACTCCAATCCAAGATCACATTTTTTTTCATAACTTTAACAGTAGTGTAGATATTTTGACGAAATCCTGACAATATGTATACGATTCATACAAAGATGAGCCTGTTGCGAATTTTGTCAAAATATCTTCACTAGTGTTATATTTTTGAACGAAAACGCAACTTCGGATTGGAGTGGGATGCCCTGTATTTTTGACTATATAAATGGATTTCCGACCCTGCTTTCCTATACAAAAATTGTTTGTTACAGTGTCCTGTACCAATTGTCCAAATTTTTTCCCAAGATCGTAGAAACATCCTGTATAAAATCATATAAATTCGAGGATGTACACTGTCGAAAACAGTAAGGCCCCAAAATTAAGTTTGTTTGGACAGATTTTCGTTTAAAAATATAAAATCATTCAACACGTATAAGGTTTGTATCACGGGCCCGACAACGCCCTGAGAGTCAGCAAGTTTAATATATTTATTCAAACGATTTAATCACTGTTTATCCAAACTTTACAATTGTATTTTGGATTCTTTTGTCATTGTCGGTATCTATGGCATTTACAGTACCCTTGTTTTCTAAACTTAAAATTATGAAAAAAAGAATAAAAAAAATAAGTATGTTTCATAGTAGTGCAAGACAGACTTTATGAATTGTATTATTTTTTCCGAGGCAATGAAATGTTTCCGATTAATGCAGTATTCCGATACAGAAAAATTCGATTTTCAAAGGTTTTATTGTATTTCGAATTTTATTTACATAGCTGCCAACTTTACTTATTTTTCAAGTTAAATAATCATATTTTGAATCAGAAATTTTATTTAATAAATGTTATCAAATAAGAACCTTATAGAAACCAGACACATTTTATTAAATATATTTTCTAGTTTAAAATATGTTTACTTGACCTAGAAAAAAAAAAAACCCGGAAGATTGGCAGTTATGCATTTATACACATTGAAAAAGAAAAATCTAGCGGTGGTTGGGGGGGGGGGGGGTGGACATAGGGTGCCGGATACTGCTGACGCGCCCCTGCATAGTACTGTACTTCATTACGGGTATAATTATAATGAATTATCCCTATACACGTAATACGGGGTTTTCTAACAAAAGGAAATCAGATGGATGATTTATTTGGTTTTACTTAAAAATACTCCAGGAAGAAAGAAAAACCACATCTAACCTCTGCCTCTCTTCCTCCACTTTCTCCAAATAAAGGACCATATGAGGGTAATTTCACTTCAAAAAATTTCTAGTGATTTCAATCGGATGCTGAAATCTGCAAATGATTTTTCTATTGTAATTCTACGAGGCTAGATGGCAAAATATGCAGTGCCCTTAGCTGGAGCAATTAACAACTGTAAGTCCAGGTGGTGATCATTTATTATCCATACTGAATTCCGAGAAACGAAAGGGGGCTGCGAGATTACTATTTCGGAAACTCCTCCCCCTCCCCCTCCGTTAACCAAAACCTTGAAGACAGTTTCTTCCATCCTTTTACTTCCTTCTTCCATGTTCATTCATCACATACGTCACATTTATCATTTTCTCACGTTCATTCTCAGGAAAACCATCGACCTTCTAATATAATAGTACCTTTGATCTGAGAGAAAAACACAGAAGATTAACAAAAATTCCCCTTTTCCCCAGATTTTAGAAAAGTACTGTCTGTCTTTTGAAAATTCCCTAGAAATAAGAAAGAATTCCCTAAATCCCTAAATGGACTTGAATTCCCTAGATCCAGAGATTTTCCCCTAACACTGAGAACGCTATTTCAGCTTTCTGCGAATTATTGGTTAGTAAAATCTTATTTTTACTGGTTTTTGCCCTATTTTATTTAGCAGCAACTGTTATAAATTATAACGCTACTGCTTTTACATGAATTGTAAATAATGTAAATTGTGTACTTTTACCAATTGTTTTATAAATATAATTTATCTGTATAATATTTCTGACTCGAATATTTTAAAAAATACAAATTAAAGCTATTTTTATTCAATAAGATTATATAATCAGGCAATGAAAATTTTTGTGTATTTGAGTGAGTTAAAGATTACACGCTTATGAGAGCAGTTAAATTTAAAAATATGTATTATTTGGAGGTGAAATTCCACATTAAGCAGCTGCTTTTCTTTAGAATACGTGGGTCACAGATATGTTATTTATTTATTTATTATGTATATAACTGGAAACAGCATATAACTGAAAAAAACTTTCTTTTTATTCATAATGTTTCTTTTATGTTAAAGCAATGCATCTTTAAAAAAAAGTTAATAGAAGTAAAATTAAAAGACAAGCCACCAATTATTGATGTTTAAACCTACTTTTAAGGTTGCGACAATCACAACAAAGTAATCACCAGAAAACTATCGACAAAAATTAAAAATATATATTACATTTATTAGAAAATAAAATATATTATTAGAATTTTATTGCTGCACTGAAAATATTAGAAATTTTATAGACTGTGGGAAAGAAATTCATCATGTAAATGTGTCAAAAAAATCCACAATGAAGATCAGAGGATTTTTTTCTTTTTAGAACAAATTTTAGTTCCATTTATGGAATGTCACAAGAGTCCTTCCGATCGAGCTTTGTTTGCGAATCGCGGTTTTAAAAGAACATGATCTGTATTGATTTTATTTATGTTAAATGTGAGAAAAGCTGTTGCTAAAGTATATGTTTGCTGTTTTTTATTAGTTGCAATAAATATTGCTCCATGATAAATGTTATTTTCAATTTCTTTTCAACCAACCAACCCTACTTCCTCAGGGGATTCGAAAGTCCACTCAGTATGTCGATTTATCAAGCAAGTGAGTCCATTCAGACTCGACTCAGCAAAAAGAGTCTATACCTCATCATAAGCAGCGTACGCAGAATTCAGAGATTCTGCTATAACAAATATTTCTATTAACAAAAATAGGAAAAGCGTTAACGGTCCCTAAATTCATTCGAAAATTTTCGAAATTTTCCAAGGTGATAAATTCAAGTTGTTTATGATTTCATATTAATATGCTGTATTTTATTTCCCGCACCAGTATCAGATTTCCGCGTACCAGCAATTAGAGCTTCGCATACCGGTACTGGTACGCGTATCACAGCCATTGTGGGAACCCTTGAATTACACAATGACAGATTAGAGAGGCAGAGCTCACTCAATAGAAAAGTATTATTTAGCTAAACAAGTAATTTAGATAAATGACTTCAAGGAAATTTTTCATATCTTATTGCACATCAGTTGACGTATCGTACAGTTCGGTACAACAGAGTGTGTTTTGTGGCAACCCTTTATTTCCATTTACATTCAATTTAAATATTGCGCTCCAATATTACGATCCCAATATTGCGCAATATAGCTCATTTTGTGGAGCAGTAGACGAGGATATATTAAACTTTTTCACATGACCTTGTAAAAAACAACACTATTCGATGACTATTTTAAAAATGTGAATTATCATTGTGCACCTTCAGACCATATTGGAAATTCGTGACGATTGGAGAATTTTTACGAAAATTAGAACTTATAAAATCAAAACAGACTCAAAGACAAAAATATCAGTTTTGGATCCCAAGAAAATGGAAACAGCGCCACCAACAGAACGAGCCCTTTCAAATATATATATATATATATATATATATATATATATATATCAAAATCGGAGCACCTGTTCTAAAGTTATGTGCTGATCAACAGAGAAAAAAATATATAAATACAGTACAAACGAATCTAACCTCCTCCGCTGGAAGTTGGGAAAAAAGACATAACAATAAGCAATAATAGAATGCCATTGCGTGAAATCGAATTTAATTTAACAATTCGTAGAATTTATATTTTCAGAAATTTCCAAAAATTTGATAAAGCAGTAAACTTAATACAAAAAGAGAGAAATCGCGAATTCTAGGAATTCAGATATTTCACAAAAGGAAATAAAAATAAAAATGTAACTAGTATAGACTATAGAAACGTTGAGATCTCTGATCTGTAGATTTAATAGCTTTATACATGTCTGTTCTTATATTAATTGATCCAATAGCAATATATTTAACTACTTCTGTAATTAGTATTTATAATATATCTTTTCTCAAACTGTCAATATATGTAATACAGAAGAAGCAAATAGATGTAAACAAGTAGAAAGTAAGTAAACAGAATTATAGTTAGTGCTGAGCCTAAGAAGATTTTGGTTGATGAGTCATCATTCGAACAATGCGATTACTACAAATCATTCGAAGATTTCGATTATAGAAAAATAACTATTCTGAGTAATAACTGGAACCTGGAACTATTTACTTTATGTATATACTGAAATATAAAATACCCTGTTTAATTATTGATTAAAAATTGCTTTTAAATATTTCTGATTTGAGTTTTATATTTCATATGTACATATTTTTAATACAGAAAGAGTGTCTAGAACTTGATTATCCAAAAATCAGCTTGGGCAGATGCCACAAAATTTGCTGTTAATATTATTCAGAACGGCGCGGCGGTGAGTGGCCAAACTGTAATCAGCGAGTGCCATCATTTCTAAATAGCAATCTTCGCCCTAATTAATCTCAGAGATTCTGCGAAGGTAACATTATCAGAATGCTAAAGTAAATATGCAAAACTAAGGAGAAATAGAAGGGCTACAACAATTTGAGAAATGCCGCCTCAGCTTGGAGAGGATACCTTCTTTCGCGTATAAATAGTGTGATGAAAGTATAACAGAATTCAAAGAAATTGCCCTTTTGATTTTTCTATTACTTCTTTCATACAAAGGTTTCACCTCTTTAATAAATTTACATAACACTGCGACAATTTTAAATCGTTTTAGCATCATCAGTTCCAGACCAAAAATTGAAAAAAAAAAAAAAGGAAATTAAAGAAAAATTATTCAGAAATTCTGCAAAGTTAAAAGTATCAGCACCATATAATAAATATGTAAAATTAAGGAGAAATTGAAGGACTACGACACTTTGCGATTTTTTATGCACAAAAATCAGTTGTAGAAAAAATGAAAATTAATAATAACAATAAACCTGCAAAATACAAAAAAATACGTTTATTTTCTATGCCAGTATTTAATTTTAGCTTTTATTTTCGATACCTGAAAATGGTGTCAGAGTGAAGTATTCAGCGTATTGTTTGTATTATTAATTCCATTTGACTTTACAAAAAAATTAGCACTTTTTACATCATTCAATGGTTGGAGTATCATAGTTGATATTTATTCCGACAGAGTAAAAGATGCCGGACGAGGACTCGAACCTGGGTACTTTGGCTTATCGTTCCAAAGCTCTTCCTACTGAGCAATCCCAACAATATCCTGGCTTGCATAATTCACTCTTACGGCAAGCCGAAGTACCCAGGTTCGAATCCTGGTAACGGCATTTTTCGATTTGTTCACATTATTTTAAAGCTATATTTTCTTTTTGCAAAAAGTATTCTTTGAATCTAATTGAAGTTGAAAGTTTATTATAAGCAGATATACAGTATAGATAATCTTTTTTGAAAAAGCTGCTTGTTTAATGTTACGTATTTTTTGTATCTTTTTATTTTCTTTCTGTTTACGAAGCTTTCACCAGGTAAAACTAAAACTTCACAAAACGAAGCTGTAAATCCTGCTACACAACTGGAATGACGATAGTATCATCATTACACTAAGACAGAGGTCCAATAAATTCTAAAAAAATTACTAACAAGGAAGGTCTCCATAAGCGCATACTTAGAAAAATTTGAAAAAAATACAGAATGTTCTTCTCATTAGGGTATATACGTCTATAAAAAAATTTTCTGCGGAACCTCGATATAACGTCCGTAAAAAAAATTATGAAAATTTCGTTTATTTGGCGATTTATCACTGGTTGGCGACGGAATGAAATTTTAAAAAATACGCTGTTATGACAAATAATCTTTAAGGAAAAACTTTTTCTTGCTGAACTTGTTTATGTAAGTTTAACTTAATAATAAATAAATTTTTATAGCTACAATTTTGTGTACACATTTATATGTATATATAATGTAATTTAACGATCGTATTTTACGATTTAAAGCAATATTTAAATTGTTTAACTTGTTTCAAGCTCAAAAATAACCATTTTCTGAACATTGTCAATTCAAGAAAAAAATATTGTTGCTATCGAAACAACGACTTCTTCGATATGGAAATGTATAACGAATCCGTTTGTCATCGGGCTTTTTCTTTTAAAATACATTTAAAAATTACTTGTATAACCAGGGAAGCCGTTTAAATTAGAAAAAAATCGTGGAATGGAGGATAAAACAACAGCAAATTTCATTCAATCGTTAATAAATAGAGAAAAAAGTGTGAATTTTTTATTTAATCTGATTTAAAGAATATTTTAAATTAATATTTCTGCAAACGTACAGAGAGTTGAAAATGTTGAACGGAAAATGCAGACGATTCTAAAAAGAGGGTATGGGATCATCATGAGCTCTAGAATTAACCCATTCGTATAATTCTTTTAAAAACTAGTTACATAGTACAAAACATAGAACATATTTTTTTAGTGGTAAAATTAAATAACTGCAGATTGTATATATTATAGAAAAAATAATAAACTATTTCATAGTTTAAGTTTAAAGTCAATACGTATTGCGCATTCGAATAATAATTTTACAAGCAATTTCAAAATGCAAACGACCGTTTGCGTTTGGCGAGGAAAAAATGTTGCTAAGCCAAAACGCGTCTTTTTCCGCCAAATACTCGAAAGTTTTTATTTTTCTACAGAATTTCTACTGGGATTCCGCAGCTAAATTTGACGGATCCTTTATTACATACATGAGTAGCTTCATTAGCATTTTTTTCAAAATTTCCTGAGTATGCGCTTTAAAGAGACCTTCCTTGTAAGTACGCACGCGTGTTACACTAGTTTAAATTAAATAACTGTAAAGCGCTAACAGCAGCAGACGAACACTGAAAGCTGTAAACAGGACCGATGTTGTCATTAGACCTAAAATAGAAGCCTCTTGTGTGATTCAATGAAACAAAATGTTACACAAAAGATGATTGCAGAAACCTATATGTATCAATAGAAATGCGAAGCCAAAAAACTCTAAATCTGATGCGCCGGTAATGCAAAGTGGAGTATGGGCGACTTATTTATATCCTATACAAGTTGAATACATATTATTATACATTCAGCTTCGATTTTCATCCGTACACATCGTGAAATAAGTCACGTTGTCACTCTTAAAGCTGTTCGTCGGTGAACTTTCCGATTCCCCTCGCTAATGTTAAACCTATGGGCGTAGATTGGATTCGTATATTTAAAATACCCTTCTCAGGTAATTAATATTTTTAGCTTCTTTTTTCCGTGAACTTGAACTTGAACTTGTGATAGGTTCAATGGGCTTCCAAGTTGCGAAGCAACTGCACACCCTGGCTTTGAGTAGGTGTATATCAAATCCTGAGAGAGCCATTTGAAATGTCTAGCCGTAGTCCAATAATGACTACAAAAAAATAGGATAGTGTTAAGTATAGCTATTAAAATAATGAAAATTTATAGTTAAAGTATAAAAGTAAAAACAGTTCATAGTTAAAAAAAAAAAAAAAAAAATATGCCAGACGGTAAAGTAAAGATGTTAGGAGAAGTTTAGGAGAAAAGTCAATTTAAAATTAACAATAAAAAATTATATAATAATATATATATATTTTTTAATTAAAGAGAGAAATTTTGAGGTAAGAATTATAGCTCGGAAGGACTATTCATCAAGAATAGTGGAGTACCTTGGTTTTTTCCGGTTGGATGGGCTGCAAGCATCGTAGTCAGGTAGCTCATAGATGAGTTCATTTGGAATATGATTAATGTCCTTGTAGAATTTTTTCGCAAGGAGTTTAATGCGATGTTTGAGTGAAGTCGTTTTCAGATCCTTGAGGATTGTGGAGTTTTTGAGGTATCTAGACCCGTTCCTGATGTAACGGAGCTGTTTGTAATGGGTGCTAGAGAGGCTGTTCATACTGGTTTTGCAAGTGAAGCCCCAGATTGGACATGCATATGTGATAACAGAGAGAACGCAAGCATTATATATTAAGAGTTTGTTCTGTATGGAGAGTGAGTGGCTGCGAAGAAGGGGGGTGAGGGTTTTGGAAATTCCGGCGACTTTACCGCGGATATTAAGAATATGCTTTTTAAAGGTAACGCGTTTGTCAATGGTAACCCCCCAGGTATTTGGGACTTCAGACCACATTGAACATTTTTCGTTCATCGAACATTTAGAATTGAAATATTTTTCGTTATAGCAGATGCCAAATATTAAAAATCCACGATGAAATTCTTTCTACAATAATTAATTTTCCATCAGACGATTTCCACGTGAAAAATGAAAATGAAATAAAAAGGTTCACCAATTGAAAAAAGTATTAATATGAAATAAAAATGATTGACGTCATAGTGGAAATAAAACGAAATTTTCAAAGATTTCTCAATAATACAAGGAGTATGAGTATGTGTATGTACTATAAGCAGATTAATATAACGTCATTAGAGAATTAAAAAGAAAATCTGGCGTCATATTGGAGGTTTAACGGATTTTTCAAATGTTTGAGAATAATACAAAGCACGTATCAATATGAGTAATAGAGAATAGTAAATATATGAGTTTGAGAAACATATTGAATCATGATAAAAATCCGATTGTGGAAATATTCGCATATTTTAACATTTTGAAGGTGTACAACATGTTTAATTTTGAAATTATTTTTTTTAAATATCGCATATAGTCCGCATGACAGATATTATTATGACAGAATATAATTGCGGGCTTAGCCCGGTATCGGGCTGGTTTAGATATTCGAAAAAAAATATAAAATAGACTGCTAATTTTTTACTTTATAAAAAAAAAAAAAAACTTTTTTTTTTGCTAAATGAAATTTATTTGTATCTATTAAAAAAAGGATAAAGTGTTTTGAAAGGAATATTAAACGAAACCCTTTGAGCGATCTTCGATCACACTTACCCACTTATTTTATTTATTTTTAACACATTCCCAAGGGGCAATTTTTCCAAACTTTCCTATAAAACAGAATATTTTAATGCTATTAAAACACTGGTAGCTCCTCCCTCTTCTGACAGGCTTTCGTAAATCGTGTCCTGGATAGTTTTCTCAAGTTCATGCATCAGTAAGTATCGTTCAATGTACGGATTTATTATAAGATGATTTACGTTCTAAAATAACTACGGGCAACTTGATATAAATGCATTTTCTGTAAGGTAAAAGCCACGCCATTAGTCAGTGATGTTTTTGAATAAAAACGAGAATTCTCGTTTCCCGATGACAAAGCTTATTTTATAAAAAGGGAATTCTCGTTTCCCGATGCAATTGTGTTAAATTAAAATTTGAAAACTAGTTAATTTGTTGAATTATTTTTATCTATTTAATATTTCATCATAAATATAGTCTTCAAATAACTAAGGAGTTCATCTAAAATTTCAGGATGTGTTAAGTACAACACTATATACACTATATTGCCAAAGGTAACCGGTCACTTGCGATTTTAGACGTTTTGTTAACTATCTGGAAAAATACTTTGAGGAATTAACCCGAAACTGCAGGTGTGTAAACAGTTTAGTAAAGGTTATATATTTCCGCGAAGATTTTTTTCACGAAACCCCATAGGGGACTGTTAAAAAATTGAAGAAGAACGAATATCTTTTGGATAACCCTGTAAAAACTAAAGTAGCAAAGGCGTTCAAACTCGAGATTATTAATAAGTGGCTTACTGTAATATACTGTGTTCATTTTTATGGGGATAGCATGTATACTCGTAGAGAAATTAAGGTTTTTATAAAAACAATCCCAAATTTCGCCAATTTTTTTGCTTATAATTTGCAGAGTTCTTAATATAAAAAAGAGTTCCTTTCAGAAAATATGAGAAACAACATTGTACATAATACTCTGCAATCAGAATTACAAAACAATAAAAATTGGATGAAAAATAAGCAGGTTTAGTAAAAAATGTTTCACTGCGCATTCGCGAGTGCAATCAAAATATAATATGCATAATATATTAGCTAAGTATATAGGGCCACTTTGTGAAAGTCTCAGAATCATAGCTTGAAAATTCTGAAAATTATCGTCGATAGAATAAGCTCGAAATCCGTTGTTCCCAAAAAGAAGCAAAAAGATGAATGTATCAAATATCTGTTGATTAGTGCCAAGATAGCGTACACAATATTGCACGTACTACTATATTTGGATACAACCCCTCATATTTTTGCTTCCTTTTGGAAACAGCGGATTTCGAGCTTATTCTATCGACGATAATTTTCAGAATTTTCAAGCTATGATTTTGAGACTTTCACATAATTCGCTCTATATACATAGCTAATACATTATGCATATTATATTTTGATTGCATTCGCGCATGCGCAGTGAAACATTTTTTAGTAAACCTACTCATTTTTCATCCAATTTTTACTATTGTTTAATTTTGATTGCAGAATATTATGTACAATATTGCTTGTCATATTTTCTGAAAATAACTTTATTTTTTATATTAAGAACTCTGCATATTATAAGCCAAAAACTAGGCGAAATTTGGGACTGTTTTTATAAAAACCTTAATTTCTCTTCGAGTATACATGCTATCCTTATAAAAATGTACACAGTATATTACAATAAGCCATTTATAAATAATCGCGAGTTTGAACGCCTTTGCTACATTAGTTTTTACAGGGTTATCCAAAAGATATTCGTTCTTTTTCAATTTTTTGACAGTCCCCTATGGGGTTTCGTGAAAAAATCTTCGCGGGAATATATAACCTATACTATACTGTTTACACACCTGCAGTTTCTGGTTAATTCCTCATGTATTTTTCTGGATAGTTAATATAACGTCTAAAATCGCAAGTGATCGGTCTTCTTTGCCAATGTAGTGTATTAGAACGTTATCCAATGGATAGATCCATGGGTTCTATCCATGGTTCCCCAATGTTCCCCATTGGTTCCCTAATGACGAATCCCACTATTTAATGGGGGCTTTCTCATTCCACCCGCTCTTGCGAAAAATTTTCATTGCTTTAATAAATCGTAAAATGTTTCTAGAATGAAAAAGAAACAAACGTATTTTTATTAAACTGACACCACTATACTCTAAATATTTATAATTTATACTTGGTTTAAACAACGAAACAACCTACACCTATCACAATTCGAGTTCGTGACATCCTGAATGCATTAAAGTGTTCAGGCAATTGTACAGCATAAAAACCCGAGCAATGAATTTTTTTAATTTTAAATTTGGGGAGTTATGCAGGAAGAGGGAAGTATATTGATATAAAAGCATCAATTTATATTTTCTTGCTATATCTGCAAAGTGTAAACCGTAGTTGCTTGGTGTACGGAAAGAAATATCATTTGATATCAAAAAATGTGTTACCAAACATAAAATAAAAGTCATTTAATATCTAAAAATGTTATTCAGGAATATTAAAAATATATCTCTCTCAAAGTCAAATGTTTCAGCAATAACAGAAACAGAAATGATTTAATGTCAACAAGTTATATTCACAGATGTTGGAAAATATTGGCAAAATGTGAATTAATAATATTCACGAATATCATTTAGAAGGATTATTTTACGTTTAAAACTGGTAGCTCCTCCCTCTTCTGAAAGGCTTTCGTAAATCGTTTCCTATATAGTTCTCTCAAGTTTATGCATCAGTAAATACGGTCAATGTACGGATTTATTATAAAATGTCTTACATTCTAAAATAACCATGTGCAACGTGATATAAATGCATTTTCTGTAAGGTAGAAGGCACGCCCTTGGTCAATGATATTTTTTGAATAAAAAAGGAGAATTATTGTTTCAAGATGACAAAGCTTATTTTTTAAAAACGGGAATTCTCATTCCCCGATGCAAATAACTGAGGAGTTCAGTGAACAGTGAACAGAAGAGTGCATTGATGGATTTCCTAGTTTGCGAGAAACTACATCCAGTATATGAGTAGTCGTATAACTAATCCTGAGAGAGCCATAATAATGAGTAAAAAATTTAAATAACAAGAGTTAAATTAGAGTTTAATGAATAGCTAAGCAATAAATGAGAATAGAAAATGATAAGTAGAGAGAATTATAATCTTGCAAAAATAACAGTCTAGTGCGAGATCGCGAATAATAAAAAAGAATTAAATTTTAAGAATTACGAAAGAAGTGTAAATAAGTTGACTAAGAAAAATAAAAATGTTAACTGTTCGAACACAACGCTTGTAAATGTAATTTGGAAAGGCAAAGTGAAAAATCTCTAAAAAAAAAAGGCAACTTTTCAAGGCCATACAATAAATATATGGATAATATAAAGTATAAGTGTATTAACAAATACATACAGTTAATATAATTTTTTTTTTTTTTTTTTTTTTTTTTTACGTTTAATGTAATACATTAAGTATATAATTTTTTTTTTTTTTTTTTTTTTTTTTTTTTTTTTTTTTTTAATTTAGTTAAATTAAAAATTCAAAAGGGAAGTGTTAGCCCAAAGTCGAATCGTCAACAAGGACGGAATAACGGGGTTACAAACTGAAAAAAGGATCGCGAATGTCATAGTCTGGTATCACGATTATGAACTCGTAAAAGTAGGTATAAATGGTAATGGCAGTGTATCCCCAGATAGTTGCAGTCAAATGTGATGACAGTAGAACACAAGAGTTAAAAAGAAGCAATTTATAACAAAGTGAAATTACAGTGCAAGAAAGAGTCTATGAGAATTGCAATTTATGTGAGGAGAAAGTGTTTTGGGATTATGTGTGATTGGTTAGGTTGAGCTCATTGGCAAAATTATCAAGCTCGTTAATTATTATAATCATTTTCTCGAATGGGTTTTTACACTTTTGTGTTTCTGTGGATATTTGTTTTATGCATTTTAATAGTTTGGTAATTTGAAGGAGTTCCTTCATGTCTTTGAATATGTCGAACATGTTATTAAAGGATTCTACATAATCGGTAGAGGAGGAAGTTGGTGTAGGGTGGGGGGAGGTGTTGTTGTCAGTGGAGGTGGAAGGAATAACAGAAGTAGTTTCCTGTATATCTTCCGTTTGTGAAGTAGAAGTTGAGTCGAGGTGTGTAGTAATGTTAGTGGTGACAGGGGAGTTTTTTGCTTTTTCAACATAATTAAATTCTTTCATTATTTCATAAAGATCTTGGGCGTTTTTGGAGGTGATGTGCCTGGGGATATTTTTAGTAGTGGGTGTGTAATTGTCATTTTTAGAGTTAGGTGGAATATGTTTTTTAGAGTTTTTGGGGTTTTTCGGACAACCGCCGTATGAGGCCGGGTGTGCAGCACCGCAGTTTGCACAGGTAGGGGTAATCCTACCGGGAGTTGGGCAATTACCAGTGAGGTGGAGGCCTGCACATTTGCAGCACTTGGGGTCGAAGTTACAAATTTCGCTGGCGTGCCCGAATTTTTGGCAACGATAGCACTGTTTAGGGTTATTAGAATTACGAAAATGCTCTATATCAACTTTGATGTAACATAGTTCATGTATGTCGTATATTTTGTCGAAGTCTTTACAGGGGAGGACATTAACCATGTATAAAGGCATCCCCATACCAGTTTTTTTGTTTCTTAACATGGCCGCACGAGTGGCGGTGAATCCATGTAAGGCTAGCTCATCAATGATGTGAGTAGGATCAGTGTTTGGGGGAATACCCCTGACGCAAATTTTCTTGGGTCTTTGATCTTTAGGTTGAATTGTCGTGAATTTTAGTGATTTATCGCACAAGAATTTTTGAGTTGCCCGAAATTGGTCTTCAGTTTTGCATTGGATTTTGAGTAACTCTCCTTTTAGGCAGATAGAAGGTGGATTGTCAGTATTTATTTCCTTAATTTGTTGGGCGATTAATCGCCAATCAATTTCGTGGAATTCGACAAAGAAAGGGTGGATTTCTGGTTTTTTTGTACAAGATATGACATTCGCAGGATCAGAATTTGGAGTGGAGGTCTGGTCCATAGCTTCCAGGTGAACCTCGGGAGACAGATTCTTAAATTTGTTACTAAGTTCTATGCCAGCGTCAGTTTGGCTATGGCGACGCTTGTCACCGCGTGGGGCATGGAGAATTGGGCTAATACTTCTAAGAGCGCCTAGGTTATTCATTATGTCAGTTTTAAAGAATTTATATAAACCAGAATTGAGAACAAGACTATGATTATATGGCTCCCCCAAAAGAGAAATACCAGATTGGAATAAGTTTCTCACCTGCTGCTTGCAGTCATCATTAGTAGTGAAGTCTGGCCGGAGTTGTAAGGCTCGAATTTCATCATCTATGCCTTGAAAAAGTTCACGGAGAGCAATATTCGCCGGCTCGTGGTGGGTCGGGAATGTTTCAAACTCTTGGAGAAACGTGGATGGTTCCGCACCGTCGATAATCCTTTGCAGCTTTTCTATCAGCATACTCGCATCTTTCTCGGCTTGCGAAGCCGTCGACATCGTGGATGAATCAATAACACCCGGAACTATACTATCGTCAATCGATCACCAGAACATAAACTAGAGGAGCGCCGGAATAACACGTCCGATCAGATCAACAGTCATCCGAAGAATGTTGTGATGTGGCTGAGGAGTTCATGTAAAATTTAAGGATATTTTATAAAATTACAGTTAAATATTTCTGATTTGAGTTTTATATTTCATGTGTAAATATTTTTAATTTATTATGTTTAGGCGCTGCGCTGTTGCATTGCTTTTGTCGTCGTGTCCATGTATTATAATGTATGATGTAAATAGAAATTAACTTGCTGTAAAAGCCCGAACGACAACTGGATCCGCAATATAAGCTGATTGTGAACTCTATCAAACTTATGTGTGAAATCGGAGTGATTTATCTAAAAGTAAGATTATTTTGTGTAAAATTTATCTATTAACTTAAAATGGTTGTGCACAAGATGAAAATCAATGAAAAATATATTAACCTTTTAACTGGGTATGACGAAATATTTTGTTATACACGAACTACTACCTTAATATTATACCGTATAGAAATTTTCGTTTTATTAAAACGTCCTATTCACATGCAAAATTACTCCTATATTTTCAACACTACCACTAGTGAAATTTTAAAAGAAATTTTCATTTCATAAAAACGCTTTATTCATGCAAATTTTCAGCCGTGAATAAGAGGAAATTTTCTATTATTTTTACGAGTGGAAGTGGAAGTGGAAGTGTACCCCTTTGGTAATCAGGCGTATCAGTTGAACAAAAGCTTACTCCCCGGTTAACAGGTTAAGATGATAACAAAGTATCAAATTAAAAAAATAATTACTAAATTAGCAATAACAAAAATTCGGATTTACAAATATTTGCCTAAACAAACTATTTAAAATCAATAACTCGACATCTCTACATTCTACAATAGCCCACACTCACAAACTAAAACAAACGCAGTATCGCTTTGCTACAGTAAAAAAGAAAAAAAAATTACTAAACAATATATGTTCCAACAATATCGAATACGCATATATTATACTAGCTGTATATATAGGAGTGACGGAATCTTCGGTTTTGGGCTTCCGGTTTTTTTGCAGCGTCACTCGAGATACTAGCGTCTCTCGTGATAATATCTAGGATATACATTATAAAATGTTTTATTTATTTGCACTACTAACAACAATATGACTAAGCACAATATAAAAGAATAATTGCCCCGCCTCTTCAATGTCGAGTTCAATAAAAAAGGAGTGTCTACAATTAGATTGTACAAAAATATACCTGGTCAAATACAGCAAAATTCGCGGAAATATTATTTAGAACAGCGATGCGTGGTCAACCTGTGATATCGGAGTATCATTATTTTTGAGTAATAATATTCGCCTCATTTAATTGAAGAGATCCTGCGAAGGTAATATTATCAGCACGCTAAATAAATATGCAAAACTAAACATAGGGGTACGGCAATTTGCGATTTGCCGCCGAAGCTTGAAGAGGGCAAATTCTTTCTCGTATGAACAGTGTGATGAAAGTAAAAGAGTATTAAAATATATTGTTTCTTTTATCATTATTATTATTATTATTTTCATATATACGTTTAATAACCCTATTTAACACCGTAACCATTTAAATCATTTTTCCATCACCAATTCTCGATCAAGAATCGAAAAGTATTGAAACTAATTAGAAAAAATCCCCGAATCTACTCCAAGTGTTAATACAGGTAAAAATCAGCCGTGAGTGCTAGGCTTTTGAAATGTATTATATTTTTGTATTTCGGAAAGCTTCTAAATTTTCCCAACATGGAACAATCAATTATATTATTTCAAATTTTTTAAGATTATTCGAATTATTCGATTAAGATATTTAAGAGTATTCGAATGCATGCTAATAATCAATTGACATTATGCCTTTAAACTCGAAAAATAGTTTCTAGTAACACCAAATAAGTGCAAATAAACGGGATACAAAAATTTTTTAGACGATTTTACAAAATAAATAAATAAATAAATACTACAAAAACGACACCCTCCACATGCACACCATAAAAGAAAAAAACACCATTGTTAGCAGATTTTTTTAGTACCAAAAGGAGTTGTGGATTTAAATGAAACAAATTAATAAGCCTGCAGAATAAAGATATACATTTTTTTTTCGGTCAGCATTATGATTCCTAAATGAAATATGACAGTATTTAATTTTAACTTCTATATTCGATACCTGAAACGCGTGTGAAGAGTGAAGTATTTTGCGTATTATTATTATTATTATTATTATTATTATTATTTTAATTTGACATTGCACAAAAATAATACTTTGTATGTTATTTTAATGATTTATTTTCTTTTTGAAAAAATACACTTATTCTATTTCAGTTAATTAAGTTAACACTAATTCTATTTAAGTTAAATATTTATTATTAGATATATATTAGATAACATTAAAAAAAGAACTGTTTTTCCTATGTTATGTATATCTTAGGTTTTTATTCTTTCTACGAAGTTTTGACTAGGTAAAAGTAAAGCGAATTAAAATTTCAGAAAACAAAGCTGAAAACATGCAATACAGTAGGTCTCGAATAACGATATAATACCAACATTACATTAAGACAGAAATCAAATAAATTATGAACAACTTTCTAAAATACGCAAAGCCAGGGTTTGCAATGCTTCTTGCAATCGCAGGAAGCCATGCAAATTGCTTCGCAACTGGAAAGCCCATTGAACCTATCACAAGTTCAAGTTCAAATACGCACTCATATTACACTAGTGCAACTTAAACAAGTGTAAACCAATACAATAGCAGCGGTCAAAAACCGAGAACCGTGAACGGTGCCGTTGCTATTCTGAGATTTGGAATAGAAACATGTTTTGAGATACCCTGAAAGGCAACGTCACACAATAGATGCCTACATATATCAATAGAAATGCACCGCCAACAAACTTGAAATCTGACTTCCTCCGGATTTCAAAGTGAAACATGGCGACTTATTTATTTCCCATACATATACAAAACTAAATATATAGTATTATATATTCACCTTTGATTTTAATGCTACACGAAGACATCTCCATCTCATAGAAATAAAAAAAAGTAGTCACACTTAACTCTTAAGAGCCTACACAATACTCTGTGTTATTTCAATTGGCTTCTCAAGGTCAGTTTACCGGTACTTTTTCAGGTCAATAACAATGGCAACACCGCATTTGGCTGACTGACCGTTCAACTCTTTCCCATGACAACGAAGTGGGAACGAAGGATGTCCTTGAGAAGCCAATTGAAATTACATAGAGTATAGTCACGGGAAGAAACACTCGAGCTGATGTTAAGTCTATGGGAAGGTTCTTGACAGGTTTCTTGCTCGCATTTTAATAGTTTTAAATTTTTTTTTTTTTTTTTTTTTTTTTTTTTTTCATAGGATAGCTGAAGCCGATCCCTAACATTGTTAGTTTGTACTTTTTTCATTTTAGTTAACAGTTTTTTTTATTTGCGGACATTTTGAATTTCAGAACCGGTTCAGAAAATGAAAGTACGCTTATATTAAAAAAACTGGAACCAAAATCGAAAAGTAAAAACTAACAACGTTAGGGATCGGTCTCAGCTATCCTATGCAATAAAAAAAAAAATCTATTTAAAATTTTAAAATGCGAGCGAGAAATCTGTCAAGAACCTTCCCATAGACTTAACATTAGCGTTCGAGTTTCTTCGGATGACTAACGTAGGCTCTTAACCCCTTCAGGGGCAAAGTACTCTTGTAGCTAAAATATTGAAATGATTGATTGACAGCAGGATTCACGAACGAATTTACTTTAAAATAAGTAAAAGCTTTTCTTCATGTACCTTATAAATTCTTTTCTAGAGCTTGATTATCCAAAAATCAGCTTGGGAAGATGCGACAAAATTTGCTGTTAATATTATTCAGAACGGCGCGTGGTCAAACTGTGATCTGCGAGTGCCATAATTTCTAAATAGAAATATTTGCCCTATTTAATCGCAGAGATTCTTCGAAAGTAACATTATCAGCATGCTAAAGTAAATATCCAAAACTAAGGCGAAATAGAAGGGCTACGACAATTTTCGAAATGCCGCCGAAGCTTGGAGAGGGCACCTTCTTTCGCGTATAAATAGTGCGATGAAAGTATAACAGAATTCAAAGAAATTGCTTTTTTGATTTTTCTATTACTTCTTTCATATAAATGTTTGACCTCTTTAATTACTTTATATAACACTGCAACAATTTTAAATCGTTTTAGCATCATCAGTTCCAGACCAAGAATTGAAAAAAAAATTGAAATTAATTAAAGAAAAATCCCTTAGAGATTCTACAAAGTTAAAATTATCAGCACCCTATAATAAATATGTAAAATTTAGGAGAAATTGAAGGACTTCGACACTTTGCGATTTTTTATGCACAAAAATGAGTTGTAGAATAAAATGAGAAAAAAATAATAATAAACCTGCAAAATACAAAAAAATATGTTTATTTTCTGTGCTAGTATACAATTTTAGCTTTTATTTTCGATACTTGAAACGGGTGTAAGAGGGAAATATTCAGCGTATTATTTGTATTATTAATTCCATTTGACTTTACAAAAAATTAGCACTTTTTACATCATTCAATAGTTGGAGTATCATAGTTGATATTTATTCCAACAGAGCAAAAGATGCCGGGCGAGGACTCAAACCTGGGTACTTTGGCTTGTCGTTCCAAAGCTCTTCCTACTGAGTAATCCCAACAATTTCCTTGTTGGCATAATTCACTCTTACGGCAAGCCGAAGTACCCAGGTTCGAGTCCTGGTAACGGCATTTTTCGCTTTGTTGGAATAAAACTCAACTATGATACTCCAACCATTGAATACACTATATTGCCAAAGGTGATTCGTCACTTGCGATTTTAGACGTTTTGTTAACTATCTAGAAAAATAGATGAGGAATTAACCTGAAACTGCAGGTGTGTAAACAGTATAGTATAGGTTATATATTTCCGCGAAGTTTTTTCACGAAACCCCATAGGGGACTGTCAACAAATTGAAAAAGAACGAATATCTTTTGGATAACCCTGTAAAAACTAATGTAGCAAAGGCGTTCAAACTCGAGATTATTAATAAGTGGCTTATTGTAATATACTATGTTCATTTGTATGAGGATAGCATGTATACTCGTAGAGAAATTAAGGTTTTTATAAAAACAGTCCCAAATTTCGCATAGTTTTTTGCTTATAATTTGCAGAGTTCTTAACATAAAAAAAAGGTTATTTTCAGAAAATATGATAAATAACATTTTACATATAACTCTGCAATCAGAATTAAAAAATAATAAAAATTGGATGAAAAATGAGCATGTTTACAAAAAAAATGTTTAACTATGCATGCGCGAATGCAATTAAAATATAATATGCATAATGTATTAGCTAAGTATATAGAGCAACTTTTGTGCAAGTTTCAAAATCATAGCTTGAAAATTCTGAAAATTATCGTCGATAGAATAAGCTCGAAATCCGTTGTTCCCAAAAAGAAGCAAAAAGATGAGGGATTGTATCAAATATCTGTTGATTAGTTCCAAGATAGCGTACACAATATTTCACGTACTACTATATTTGGATAAAATCCTTCATATTTTTGCTTCCTTTTCGGAACAACGGATTTCGAGCTTATTTTCTATCGACGATAATTTTCAGAATTTTCAAACTATGATTTTGAGACTTTCCCAAAAGTTGCTCTATATACTTAGCTAATACATTATGCATATTATATTTTGATTGCCTTCGCGCATGCGCAGTGAAAAATTTTTTAGTAAACCTGCACATTTTTTATCCAATTTTTATTATTTTTTAATGCCGATTGCAGAGTATTATGTACGATGTTGTTTGTCATATTTTCTGAAAAGAACTTTTTTTTATATTAAGAACTCTGCAAATTATAAGCAAAAAACTATGCGAAATTTGGGACTGTTTTTATAAAAACCTTAATTTCTCTACGAGTTTCCATGCTATCCTAATAAAAATGAACACAGTATATTACAATAAGTCTCTTAATCTCGAGTTTGAACGCCTTTGCTACATTAGTTTTTACAGAGTTATCCAAAAGATATTCGTTCTTCAATTTGTTGACAGTCCCCTATGGGGCTTCGTGAAAAATTTTCGCGGAAATATATAATCTATACTATACTGTTTACACACCTGCAGTTTCAGGTTAATTCCTCATGTATTTTTCTAGATAGTTAACAAAACGTCTAAAATCGCAAGTGACCAATCACCTTTGGCAATATAGTGTATGATTTACCTAGTTGAAAAAAAACTCCCTCTTGTCCATTATGAATTTTTACATTATTTTAAAGCTATATTTTCTTCTTGCAAAAAGTATGCTTTGAATCTAATTGAAGTTGAAAGTTTCTTATCAGCAGATATACAGTAGATAATCTTTTTTGAAAAAGCTGCTTGTTTAATGTTACGTGTTTTTTATATATTTTTCTTTTCTTTCTGTTTACGAAGCTTTCACCAGGTAAAACTAAAACTTCACAAAACAAAGCTGTAAATCCTGCAACACAACTTGAATGACGATAGTATCATCATTACACTAAGACAGAAGTCCAATAGATTCTAAAAAATTTACTAAATACGTGTTACACTAGCTAAAATTAAATAACTGTAAAGCGCTAACAGCACCAGTCGAACACTGAAAGCTGTAAACAGGACCGATGTTTTCATTAGACCTAAAATAGAAGCCTCTTGTGTGATTACATGAAACAAAATGTTACACAAAAGATGATTGCAGAAACCTATATGTATCAATAGAAATGCGAAGCCAAAAAACTCTAAATCTGACTGCGCCGGGAATGCAAAGTGGAGTATGGGCGACTTATTTATATCCTATAAAAGTTGAATACATAATATTATACATTCAGTTTCGATTTTCATCCGTACACATCCTGAAATAAGACAGGTTGTCACGCCTAAAGCTGTTCGTCGGTGAACTTTCCGATTCCCCTCGCTAATGTTTATCCTATGGGCGTAGAAAGCATTCGTATATTTAAAATACCTTCTCAGAAACATAATATTTTTAACTTCTTTTTTCTGTGTACTATTCTTTAAGGATGTTACTTTCTTTTTGTCTCTAAGTTATTAAAAATGTGTGCTTAATTGATAATTTTATGTGTTATAATCTTAGTGAAACTGAATAAGATTCACATAAATAGTGAAACTGAATAAGTTCACATAAAATTAAGTAGTATATATTTTAGAAAAAATTTGACAACTAAGCAAAAAAAAAAAACTAGTCGTTGGGGGACCACCGTAATACTTACCCGTCATGGATATGCATAATGTAAAATATTAAAACAAAAATGTGTAAACTACTTATAAAATTTCATAGCAATTCAAATAAAATCGTGGCTTGATGACGTCATAACTTTATAGGCTCGATTACTGAATTGCTTGAAAGAGGTTTTTCCTTATAACTCCAAAAATAATAATCCTATTAACTAGCGGTTTATTGCATCTGATTAAGCATCAAATTTCCAATTAAAATATATCTTTGAAGTGAAATTTGGATGAAATACAGGCTCACGAAAAATTGAAGAGTGTGGTAAATAGGATTACAAATATCTCAGCAACTCATTATCCGATCGGCTTCATGCTTTATGCAAAATTTATGTTTTTTTATTGTCTTTTATATTCATTTCTTAAAATAAGCAATTTCGAAAATTTTTATATACCTTTTATCAGAACGAATATTTCGAGAGTCCGAAAAAAATTGTTCCGGTTAATCGAGGTTATTGAAATGAAATAGGCTTCTTCCCATTATTACATACTAAGTACATACCAAATTGCAAGTATCTATCTCAATTTTTTCGGGAGATAGAGCGTTTACAGACACACAGACGGACGGCAAAATTTTTTTTCTAAAAATATGTTTTTTGGAATCTCTAGTGTCTTAAACGTGTAAATCCGTCAAAAAAATTTTTTCGATTTTCAAAACGATTACAAGACTTATCCTATACTACGTATGATGAGTAAGTAAAAAGTGAGAGACATCTTTTAAGAAGAAAAAGGAAGTTTAAAATATTAATTTCCTGAGGAGATATTTTAAAAATACGAATTACGAATGTATCATACGCCCAAAGGAATAACATTAGAGAGGGGGAATAGGAAAGATAACTAACGAACAGGTACACGTTCCAGCTGAAACAACGCGTTATACGAAATATTTCTAAACTTTATGAAGTGTCCTGAATGCCGAATTTGATATTCGACATTCTACACATGATCGCTAAATTATTAGCTTTCGTACGAGAGGTATCGTTGCTTCTTTTATAAATATAAAATTTCAGTTCAATATTTCTGAGTTGAGTTTTATATTTCATGTGTAAATATTTTTAATTTATTAATTTTATGACCTGTTGCGTTGCTTTTGTCATCGTTGCCATGTATTATAATGTATGATGTAAATAGAAATTAACTTGCTTTAAAAGACCGAACGACAAATGGATCCGCAATATAAGGTGATTGTGAACTCTATCAAAGTTATGTATGAAGACAGAGTGATTTAGCTACCTTTTAACTGGGTGTGACGAAATATTTTGTCATACACGAACTACTACCGTAATATTATACGGTATATAAATGTTCGTCTTATCAAAACGTCCTATTCATGCAAAATTACTCCTATATTTTCAACACTACCACTAGTAAAATTTTAAAAGAAATTTTCATTTTATTAAAACACTCTATTCATGGAAAATTTCAGCCATGAATAAGAGGAAATTTTCTATTATTTTTGACGAGTGGAAATGGAAGTGTACCCCTTTGGTAATCAGGCGTATCAGTTGAACAAAGGCTTACTCCCCGGTTAACAGGTAAAGATGATAACAAAGTATCAAATTAAAAAAATATTTACTAAATTAGCAATAACAAAAATCCGATATTACAAATATTTGCCAAAACAAACTATTTAAAATCAATAACTCCACATCTCTACAATAGCCCACATTCACAAACTAAAACAAAGGCAGTATCGCTTTGCTACAGTAAAAAAAAAAAAAGAAAAAATACTAAACAATATATGTTCCAACAATATGGAATACTCGAATATTATACTATCTGTATATATAAGAGTGACGGAATCTTCGGTTTTTTGCTGCATCACTCGAGATACTACCTTCTCTCATGATAATATCTAGGATATACATTATAAAATGTTTTATTTATTTGCACTACTAACAACAATATGACTAAGCACAATATAAAATAATAATTGCCCCGCCTCTTCAATGTCGAATTAAATAAAAAAGGAGTGTCTACAGCTAGATTGTACAAAAATACACCTGGTCAAATGCAGCAAAATTCGCGGAAATATTATTTAGAACAGAGATGCGTGGTCAAACTGTGATATCGGAGTATCATTATTTTTGAATAATAATCTTCGCCTCATTTAATCGAAGAGATCCTGCGAAGGTAATATTATCAGCACGCTAAATAAATATGCAAAACTAAACATAGGGGTACGGCAATTTGCGATTTGCCACCGAAGCTTGGAGAGGGCAAATTCTTTCTCGTATGAACAGTGTGATGAAAGTAAAAGTGTATTAAAATAAATTATTTGCATAAATATCATACATAAAAACTTCTCCACTTAGGACTGGGTGCTTTGAAATAAAAAATATATACACATCGTAAGATATGGACACAATTTAGAAGTATGAAAACAGCGGTATTTTTTCAGCATAATTCATATAAAAACCTTTGCATGCACACAATAGTTGCTGGATACTCTTTAAAATTAAAAAAAGTGTATGCATATTATATTGAAAATATCTACACCATTCCCAATTAGGAAAATATTTTTATCTTTTTATTTAATTTTCTGCATCAAAAACGTCTTGACTTCAATTCAATAGACAAATTGTTTGTCACTGTTAGTATGGCTCATCCTTTAAGCGTTTAAGGTGTCACCAAAGGAAGCAAAAAGATGAGGGGTTGTATCCAAATGTACAAACTTATCAAAGTTGACATAATAAGAATGAAATGTCTCTTATTCTACATTTGATACAACCCCTCATCTTTTTGCTACCTTTTGGGAACAGCAAATTTCGAGCTTATTCTATCGACGATTACTATCAGAATTTTCAAGCTATGTTTTTGAGACTTTTATAAAAGTTGGTCTATACATTTAGCTAATATATTATGCACAGTATATTTTGAATGAATTCGCGCATGCGCAGTGAAACAATATTTAGTAAACCTTCTCATTTACCATACAATTTTTATTATTTTATAATTCTGATGACAGGGTATGGTATATAATTTTGTTTGTCATATTTTCTGAAAAAAACTTGTTTTTATATTAAAAACTCTGCAAATTATAAGCAAAAAACTTGGTAAAATTTGGGACTGTTTTCATAAAAACCTGAATTTCTATTCGAATATACATGCTATCTTCATACAAATGAACCCAAATTATTACAATAATCCACTTAATCATAATCTACGGTTTGAATGGTTTTGCAATATTAGTTTTTACAGGGTTATCCAAAATATATTCGTTTTTCTTCAATTTGTTGACGGCCCCTTATGAGGTTTCTGGAAAAAATCTTCGAGGAAATATATGACGTTTATCATGTTGTTTACACTCCTGAAGTTCCAGGATAATTCCTGATGTATCTTTCCAGATATTTAACAAAACGTCTAAAATCGCAAGTGACCGGTCATCATTGGAAATATAGTGTATTTTCTGTAAGTTTCATAATGTAAAATCTTCTCTTTATGCAGCTTGAAACTGTTAGTGATCTTGAACATTTAAAAATGACAGGTAGGACTGACTTGACGGAAATCTCCACCCAATAAGTTATTTTATTCATTTATTATTATTTACTATTATTATTTATTTGTTATTACTCAATCTATATTATAAATAACAAATATGTGCATTCGTAACATTGACATCATAATGATGCGGACAACAATAAGGTTAAACTGCATAAGGTACAACAATGGAGTTAATGTTTTAATTAATAACAAAATGGCACGTTTCTTGGTTTGATTTCGCACTTTATTTATTTATTTATTTATTTATTTATTTTTTTTTTTTTTTTTGTAGAAAATAGCTAGTTTTTTAAAATAAATAAGAAAAATTATCGGAATTTTTACAAAAATTGTATTTTCGAATGCAAAAAATTTTTCTACATGTGTATGATGACTTTTAAGTCGATACCTCAAATACTTTTCCTAATATTCGCAAGTTAGTGAAAACAAACCTCTCGTTGCCATCGACAAATCATAAATAATCGTGATTTCTGTGCCACGTACGATAGCGTAATATATATATACAATGAAAAATATATTAACTATTAATGTTTAAATTAAATAACTGTAAAGCGCTAACAGCAGCAGTCGAACACTGAAAGCTGTAAACAGGACCGATGATGCCATTAGACCTAAAATAGAAGCATCTTGTGTGATTCAGTGAAACAAAATGTTATACAAAAATGATTGCACAAACCTATATGTATCAATAGAAATGCGAAGCTAACAAACTCTAAATCTGACTGCGCCAGGAATGCAAAGTGGAGTACGGGACACTTATTTATATCCTATACAAGTTGAATACATAATATTATACATTCAGCTTCGATTTGGATCCGTACACGTACACATCCTGAAATAAGACAGGTTGTCACTCTTAAAGCTGTTCGTCGGTGAACTTTCCGATTCCCCTCGCTAATGTTAAACCTATGGGCGTAGAATGCATTCGTATATTTAAAATACCTTCTCAGGAAATTAATATTTTTAACTTCTTTTTTCTGTGTACTATTCTTTAAGGATGTTACTTTTTTTCTCTCTAAGTTATCAAAATATGTGCTTAATTTATAATTTTATGTGTTATTATCTTAGCGAAACTGAATAAGATTTTAACACTTCACATAAAATTAAATAGTATATATTTCAGAAAAAAAATGACAACTAAGCCAAAAAAAAAAAAAAAGGGCGGGGGGGGAGGGGAGAGAGACATCTTTTAAGAAGAAAAAAGGAAGTTAAAAATATTAATCAAAATATTAATAAAAATATTTTTCTACATGTGTATGATGACTTTTAAGTCGATACCTCAAATACTTTTCCTAATATTCGCAAGTTAGTGAAAACAAAACTCTCGTTGCCATCGACAAATCATAAATAATCGTGATTTCTGTGCCACGTACGATAGCGTAATATATATATACAATGAAAAATATATTAACTATTAATGTTTAAATTAAATAACTGTAAAGCGCTAACAGCAGCAGTCGAACACTGAAAGCTGTAAACAGGACCGATGATGCCATTAGACCTAAAATAGAAGCGTCTTGTGTGATTCAATGAAACAAAATGTTATACAAAAATGATTGCACAAACCTATATGTATCAATAGAAATGCGAAGCTAACAAACTCTAAATCTGACTGCGCCAGGAAAGCAAAGTGGAGTACGGGACGCTAATATCCGAACCCTATAGCTTACAGCCACATTGGCGAGCGCCAAATGATTTGGCGAGAACAGCACTATTTCGCGCATGCGCATAAGCTAGCCAAGCTGTTCAGTGCTTACGCGGCTACGCTTATGCAAAGCAATGGCGGACGGTGCAGTGTTTTGCTACCAGAAACTAGAGATGAAAATAAATAAGAAAAAAAAAACCTAGCTCTACCACAAATCAAGCATATACACGGTGAAAATACAGATATGTGAAATAATTTCAGTGTTCTGTATATTAACGTAATATCCTTTATATCCTTTAAATATTGACAAATTTTCAAGATAAGACAGACATGAGGCAGCTCATTAGAATATCGATGTTGATAGTTGAGACTTTAATCTTGTGAAAATTAAATTAATGTCGCACCAATTAAGACTATCTGTAAGATACAGTTACTTTCATTATTGGTTGCGAAAGCGTCTTTGAAGACGCCAATTTGGTTATATATTTTTTTTTTAGTTTTTGTGATGAAAGGCAAAAAACGAACAAAAATCTTCATAATTTCTAGTACATTCCCCAAAAATATCGCTATTTTTAAATAGAGTTTCCCTTACTACTCACCCAATAATAGTTTAACAATTATTAACACGACATTTTGACATTAATAAATGTGTCTTATCTTGAAAAAAAAAAAAATGTTTATAGAGATAATAATAATACAACACTGAAATTATTTCACATTGTGGTTAAATGAGAGTTTGTATGCAAGAATGTATGAGTATTGAGTGAATGAAGAAACATTAACACAGAAAAGTTAGGTAAACATAAACTATTGGTAAATAGTAACATGAATAAAGAGTAACCTAATGTTTCAATGCAATTAATTTCTGTAACTGTAAATATAAATAAATGTATCACTATGCATAAACATGTACAACAGTCTTAACAGCATAATCACATTTCCCCCCCCTATCTTGGAAAAATAAATACAGTAAAGTTTAACCACTGTTTATATTATATTTATTTATATTAGTAACATAAATCCCCCCCCCCCCTCTTTATTTTTAAGTGGGAGTCAAACCATTTAGAATATAAATTTAGGCTTAAAAATTCTATCATAAATTGCAATGAGGGTTTTATTGAAAGTTGAATATTCATTTAATGTTTTCAACTTGTCAGTTTATATTAGTATGGAGACTTTTTAAGTGTATTTCTGGAAATGTGGAGTTTGATTTGAATTTGGAGACCTTTTTAAATGGAAGAATTGCACTTTACCTACATAATAGAAAATTGTGACCATAACATTTTCTCATATTGCTGCTTTTGTTGATAGTGGCATGATTTAGCCCTAAATTTTAAAAAATATATTTATGTATAAAAATAATATGAATTATTTAGTAATAAGACTTTTTGGTACTTTTGTCGGTACTTTTCGGTTAGCCGGGTGCCAGTGATATATATACATGTATATATACCCACATACACATATCTACATATATCTACATATACATATAATACATACACATATATATGCATATATTTATGTATATATATACAAATTTATGTATATACATATGTATTTATATATGTATATATATCACTGGCGCCCGGCTAACCGAAAAGTACCCTTTTGTCTTATGGCGTCCCTCAAAGATAAATCACCAAGCGACCAAGATTTATCGCCAAAGTATAAAGCATATGTGACATAATAATATATGATCAATATAGCATTTTGTGACATATACAGGGGTCGATCCAGGAAAAATTTGGGTCTATTTAGGGCCCTTTCACAAAAATCTATTAAATAAAATGGACCCCTTCACAAAAATCTATTTGATAAAATGGTCCCCTTCACAAAATTCTATTCCATAAAAACTTACTATTTATTATTTTGTGATGTTTTAAAATGTGTAATTTGTAAACGAACAATATCACCAGAGAGGAAAACTTCAGCAAAAGGTATTAAAAAAGTTTGCTTATAAATGCTTGGTTTGAATTTGATTAACTAGATTTCATCTTTTGTTACAAAATGTTCTTTTTCACAAAAATAACCTTTACATTTCACAAAATGGGCCCCAAGATAAAAAACATGCATCGACCCCTGATATATGGCCAAGTTATAGTCATGTGATGTGTATATGTTATACATATATATATATATATATATATATTATGTGACATGTGTATAAGTGACATAAGATGTATAATGATCGTCGTTCAGGAGATGGCGTCTGTCAATTATTCAGGACGTAGTAGCGCATGAGTCCATTAGCTCTCGAACGGTCAAACTGTTATCGCGGCAAATTGTAGTTTTCCATATTTAAAGCTCTGTCGCTTTTTTTTTCTTTGGTAGCGCAGCGTTTTTTCTAATTATTATGTTGTTCTAATCTTTATGAATTCTTTAGTTCCTAAAATTTAGTTTATTTCACTTTTGTTAAAATACCATTTTTTTGTAAATTAACTTCATAGATAAAATAAATAATAAAAAAAGCTTCAGAATATCAATGATAAAAGTATGCACATTCTTTGCCTAACAGACCCTGTAATATTATAAATTTTTATATCTCAAATTTCAACGTAAGAGTGGGGGAAATATATAAAAGATTTGGGATATCAAGATTATTACTATTTTTTTAAAAAGAATAACAATGTAAGCAAATTATGACATACATTGTAAGAGAAATATGAAGTATTATCTAGATTCATATTTTTAAATTATGAGATTCATTAAGTTTCTATGGGTCGGAGTAATTTTTTTTGTAGTGGATTGGGTTGAATATATATTTGTTTCGAGTTAACCCGACATTAAAAAAAAAAAAAAAATTCAGAATATTTTTTTTTTTTTCAAATTCAAAACTATATAGTATTTGAATATAAATGAGTATTTATTTGTTATTTTGGTACTTTTCGGTTAGCCGGGCGCCAGTGAAATGTATATATCTATATATACATATATATATATACATACACACATTTATATATGCATGTATATATATATATACATATATATACACATACATATATGTGTGTATGTATATATAGATATATACATTTCACTGGCGCCCGGCTAACCGAAAAGTACCGTTATTTTTTTTAAATAAATGATAAAACTGATATTGGGAATATAATTGTTGACTATTATTCTATAGTTAGGTTAGAAAAAGGGAATAATTTTCTTTTAATTTGGATTTTGGATTGGGTCAATGAACTTTTTTGTGGGTTTCGATTGACTTCAAATAGAATATTCAGATAATCCAACCTGTATATATATATATATTTTTATTTACACGGGATATTTTTTTTTCATTATGTCAGCACAATTTTATATTAAATAACTATATATTTACTCAGTAATCTTTCTTTCCTTTTTTCCCCGTTTCTTTCGTATCAAAAGTAGATGGCTTGAAAAATACATGATTTTTTTTTTTTTAAGTTTAAATTGTATTTTTTTTTTTTTTTTTTAAGTAAAAATAGTTTAGAAAGAAAAAAAAAACACTCTTTTTTACGCATGCAATGTTTATCTTGAAAAAAGCATGTCTAATTTCATAACTGCAATTCACGTTATTTTTTTTTTCAAACTTTTCCATTATAATACACTATTTGGCATGACTACCGAATTCAGTTATGGAAAATTGACTTTTTTTTAAGTGCGAGTCAGTGAATTTATTTTAAAATATTTAATTTTTGATCTATTTCTTTTTTAAGATCATAATTTAATAAACTAAATTATTAAAGAGTATACATATTTTTAATTATACTCTTAATTTTTTGCACTCTTTTTTATTTATATTATCTAATGTTTAATATTTAAAATATTTTGGGTACTTTTCAGTTAGCTGGGTGCCAGTGATATATGTGTGTGTATTATATATGCATATATATATATATATATATGTGTGTGTGTTTTGATGTTCATAACTACTCGTTTTATTTTTTTATTTTCCATATCTTCTGCCTGCCAATTCGCCATTTCTATTTTACTCAAAAAGTAATTAAAAAAAAAAATGTATAGTTTTTTTTAATGCTAAGCAATTTTGACAAATGAAAACTTACAAATAATCGTAATGACAAGCACACGAAAAATAGTTGAGTTAATTTACAAAATAAAAGCCAATCTAAATAAAAAATATAGAAAACATTCTTTTACTATTTATTCATCTCCATGTAGATATAAAAAAAATAAGTTAGATTTATTGATTAGAAATTTTTTTTCAAAAGTTTATTACAGGAATTTACAGTCTCAAAATTTATTACAAAAACAGTAGTATATTTTGCTTACTGCCATAACTTTGCCTTTCCTTCTAACAAGGCAGGTCAGAATATTTTTAAAAAATACTACTCATGTATCATAAAGGATCAGTCAAATTTAGCTGCAAAATCCCAGTAGAATGTCGGTAAAAAAATAAAATACTTTCAAGTATTTGGCATAAAAAGATGCGATATGGCAAGAAACACTTTTTCCTCACCAAATGCAAGCGATTTTAATGCATTTGAAAATTCCTGTTTAAATGTGTAGTACTTTATGAATTTAAACTAAAATAATTAAATAGTTTATTATTTTTTTCATAAGTTTGTATAATATATGTACAAGTTGCGTATTTCTGAAATTATTTAATTTTACACCGTTTTGCTGGCTGGATAGGTTTTACGTGTATTTTAACAATAACTACCCAATTAAGAATGCTCTCATTATGTATTACAGTATTTAGTAAGTTGTTATGTTATGGCAACAATACTTTTCTCTTGTTGTCAGGGGCGTGCCGAAGGCTGTTTTAGTGAGGGGGTGTGAACTGAATTTTGCCGAGTACGGGATCGAGGGTGAGAAAGGCTTTGTGATAGTCTCCCCCCCCCCCCCCCAGCAACGGAGTCAACTGTTCTACAATACTGTGAATTAAAAAAAGTCCTAAGTGCTCACATGCATTCTGCCTAACAACTGTCAAAATTAAATGCTGTTATTCAGTATGTGTAAAAAACTGTTTATTCTTTTACTATATAAGTAGAGTTGAGATTCCTGTTATTAATTAGGATTCTGCTTACGATTTAAAAGGAAATGCGTATGGAAGTACCGTACATTAACCAGTTCTCAAAAGTAACAATTTAAGAACGTTGAAGTACTTCGGAAGTTATGTTTCTATAAATAAAATCACATGCTGTTGTGTTATGTAAGTGTATACATTTTAAAATACATAAAAAGACAAATCTTGCTTGTTAAAAATAAGATATATATTAGTATAAGAGGCTAAAAATTATCCTTCTCTACATTTTTAAATTACCACCCACCTATCCTTCAGAATAGCCCATTTTCCCGCTAAATTGTCTAAATCCAACATGTCAGTTATGTCTGCTTCACAGGTTAATAGCATCAGTTCATCCAGTTGCTCTTCCGACATGGTGGTACGCAAGTACCTTTCACCAAAGTCTCAAATTCTCAGAAAAGCGATACTCTCTATCTTAGCCCTGGACATCGTCTAATAGCCTACACTGGAGTAGGCCATGATCACTCATCCTCCCTCCTACACAGAATCATACACAATCTTCCGTTCTGTGTGAGGAGTTCTTTTTTTTTCCCCCTTTAAAGACAGACAACAGAGAATTGAAATGAAACTGACGACGGGGGAGGGAACTTTTTTGCAGGAAGTGTTCTTAACTTTCCGATTATTCTAAATTTTACCAACTCTTATACATAAGTGTGTGTGTGTGTGGGGGGGGGGGTGTTACACACCCCCCCCCACACACACACACACACTTGTTGTCTCCGATACTAACATTATCGAAGTCAAATTGACAGTGCTCAGAATTGGACATTAACTTTTAGTTAAAAATTTTTTTTTATTTTGTTCTAAACTACTGGGTTGGGTTGGGTTGGGTTGATTATTGACGGCCAATTATCTACACTTGGGGTATAGGCCCGGGGGGAGTGCCCTTCGTGGGGGTCTTTCTAAGGGAACCTAACCCGTATTTACGCATGGATGAATCCACGGCTCGAAGAAAACCATGAAAACTCCGAACGGTTAGGCCGACGGGCGCGATTGGGATCGAACCCAGCACCTCCCGTCTACCAGCTTCGAGAGCACCACCTCTCAGCCACTGGTGGGGCTCTAAACTACTGAAGCTGATCGTTATTTTTCTTTATATATACATATAAACGTATATGGCAAAACCGTAGTTATAAAAGTGTATTTATTTAAGTTAAACTTACTCAGTATGATGCATAGAGAAAGTTCTTCATAAAAGAGTATATATCATAAAAGTGTATTTTTTTTTTCATTGTATCGCCAAAAACACGAAATTTTCATAATTTTTTACGGACATAAGACTAAAAGAGATAACAAGATTTCCTGAACTTGAACTTCAGACCTTTTTGAAATTTTTGTTTATCTTTATTTACAAAATACATATTTTACAATCCTATAAATTTTGTAAAAAAGTTCAAAATTGCAATTTCCAAACAAAAAAAGTTTTTTTTAAATATAAATGTTTTGCAACTGGATTTCATAAATATATTTTATATATAGGTTTCCACATATAAAGAATGAAAAAAAAAATCAATGGTGCAACAAGACACTGTTTGTTAAAACGAACCAACTTTTTGTTAAGGCTGTTTTGAGAAATCCAAACGGCTTACTTTCTGACACATTTTTTAATTCAATTTATTTCGCAAACACATGAAATTGGCAGGTGTGCTTATTCAAGAAACTATGTAATCGAATTATGTTTTCCCTCTTTTGGTAAAGGCAAAAGATCTTTCAGAAAACACTGCCAAAGTTGGTGTTTTGAACCAAAATTTCGACAACGCAGCACAAGAAAGGAGAAAAACATGTCACATGACACAAATCGCTTATAACTCGATAAGTAATCTATTTAGCAAAGAATGGAAAGCTCATTACAATTTTGAATCGCTTCAATAGTCCGGCTTGCTAATTTTTATGCCTTTGCATTTAAAAATGTGTCAGAGTGTTTTGCATTGTCGAGCTGGTCATTTCAGAACCACCAAAAAATTCTGCAGAATGACTTAAAAGCTAAAAATAATTATTGTTTTTTAAAATGTTTCAACAACATGTTTTCCCATTGCCCCATTTTCCATCGTAAAACTATCAGTGGTTAGAGAAAAGGAATTTTGTGTGTGTAGCGAACTACAACTAGTTTATTAAAAAGAATAGTTAACTACAACTAACTTACATGTTTTAAAAGTATCAATTACAAACTACTTCAATACTTTCAGATTTTAGACTCTATCTACACTAAAAATTTAAGACATGGGCTGAGTAGTAAAGGTTTCCCTGGATTAGTATGTGGTTAATTGATCTTTTGCAATATTACCTCACTAACCAAAACACATGAGGCATTCAATGAGAAAAACTACAATAGATCCACCGAAAACTTCCTTAAAACCCAATATACGCAAACAAAAAATATAATAAAGTACTATGATACTGTTTTTGATGTATTATTGTTAGAAAGTACATATTGCTGCTTGAAACTTTTAAAATAAAACTATCTGAGTTTCGTGAATTTTCATTAAATGACAATCAAGAATCATTTAAACTTAAAATGCAATAGTCTGAATGAGATAAATTCAAGGGCATAAAAAAATTATGAAAGATAACTTGGTAATGGCGCTATTAAATTTGTTTTTAAATAATATATACTACTAAAAAATATCATTGGAATTTTCTCTTTTTATAACATTATCTCCTTTTGCCCTTCTTTTAGTCCTGTGATATAGGTAAAAAGTCAGAACTTTTATGTTATAGCAGCCACTAGAATTACAATTATGCCAAGGTTGCAGTTATGATTTCGCCAAGAACATCGCAAACCTTATATATGCATATATATACTCCAAACACTCATACATGTGCCATATACATCATTATTTACATCTTATATGACATATATAATCTTATACACATGTCATATATATATATATATACTGCAGTAAGTAGTAGTGTTTCATTATATTAGTAGGTGCTTGTTGAATTTCTAAACCTAAATTTATATTTTTAATGATTTGACTTCCAATTAAAAATAAAAGGGGGGGAAGCAACATTACTATAAAAAAAACATACAAAAACAGTGGTTAAACTTTACTTATTTTTTCAGGATTAGGGGAAAAAAGCGATTATGCTGTTGATAAGACTGTTATACATGTTTATGTATAATGATACATTTATTTACATTATTTACGAACATTATACATATCAAATACATCTTATACACATGTCACATAATATATATATATATACATACAACATATATACATCACATGACTATAACTTGGCCATATATGTCACAAAATGTTATATTGATCATATATTATTATGTCACACATGCTTTATAATTTGGCAATAAATCTTGGTCGCTTGGTGATTTATCTTTGAGGGACGCCATAAGACAAAAGTACCAAAAAGTCTTATTACTAAATAATTCATATTATTTTTATACATGAATATATTTTTTAAAATTTTGGCTAAACCATGCCACTATCAACAAAAGCAGCAATATGAGAAAATGTTATGGTCACAACTTTCTATTATGTAGGTAAAGTGCAATTCTTCCATTTAAAAAGGTCTCCAAATTCAAATCAAACTCCACATTTCCAGAAATACACTTAAAAAGTCTCCATACTAATATAAACTGACAAGTTGAAAACATTAAATGAATATTCAACTTTCAATAAAACCCTCATTGCAATTTATGATAGAATTTTTAAGCCTAAATTTATATTCTAAATGGTTTGACTCCCACTTAAAAATAAAGAGGGGGGGGGGGGATTTATGTTACTAATATAAATAAATATAATATAAACAGTGGTTAAACTTTACCGTATTTATTTTTCCAAGATAGGGGGAAAAAATGTGATTATGGTGTTAAGACTTGTACATGTTTATGCATAGTGATACATTTATTTATATTTACAGTTACAGAAATTAATTGCATTGAAACATTAGGTTACTCTTTATTCATGTTACTATTTACCAATAGTTTATGTTTACCTAACTTTTCTGTGTTAATGTTTCTTCATTCACTCAATACTCATACATTCTTGCATACAAACTCTCATTTAACCACAATGTGAAATAATGTCAGTGTTGTATTATTATTATCTCTATAAACATTTTTTTTTTCAAGATAAGACACATTTATTAATGTCAAAATGTCGTGTTAATAATTGTTAAACTATTATTGGGTGAGTAGTAAGGGAAACTCTATTTAAAATTAGCGATATTTTTGGGGAATGTAGAAATTATGAAGATTTTTGTTCGTTTTTTGCCTTTCATCACAAAAACTAAAAAATATATATATAACCAAATTGGCGTCTTCAAAGACGCTTTCGCAACCAAAAATGAAAGTAACTGTATCTTACAGATAGTGTTAATTGGTGCGACATTAATTTAATTTTCACAAGATTAAAGTCTCAACTATCAACATCGATATTCTAATGAGCTGCCTCATGTCTGTCTTATCTTGAAATTTTGTCAATATTTACAGGATATAACGTTAATATACAGAACACTGAAATTATTTCACATACCTGTATTTTCACCATGTATATGCTTGATTTGTGGTAGAGCTAGGTTTTTTTTTCTTATTTATTTTCATCTCTAGTTTCTCGTAGCAAAACAATGCACCGTCCGCCATTGCTTTGCATAAGCGTAGCGCGTAAGCATTGAACAGCTTGGCTAGCTTATGCGCATGCGCGAAATAGCGCTGTTCTCGCCAAATCATTTGGCGCTCGCCAATGTGGCTGTAAGCTATAGGGTCGGATATTAGCGTACGGGACACTTATTTATATCCTATACAAGTTGAATACATAATATTATACATTCAGCTTCGATTTTGATCCGTACACGTACACATCCTGAAATAAGACAGGTTGTCACTCTTAAAGCTGTTCGTCGGTGAACTTTCCGATTCCCCTCGCTAATGTTAAACCTATGGGCGTAGAATGCATTCGTATATTTAAAATACCTTCTCAGGAAATTAATATTTTTAACTTCTTTTTTCTGTGTACTATTCTTTAAGGATGTTACTTTTTTTCTCTCTAAGTTATCAAAATATGTGCTTAATTTATAATTTTATGTGTTATTATCTTAGCGAAACTGAATAAGATTTTAACACTTCACATAAAATTAAATAGTATATATTTCAGAAAAAAAATGACAACTAAGCCAAAAAAAATAAAGGGCGGGGGGGGGGGGGGGGGGAGAGACATCTTTTAAGAAGAAAAAAGGAAGTTAAAAATATTAATTTCCTGAGGAGATATTTTAAATATACGAATTGCGAATGCATCCTACGCCCAAAGGTTTAACGTTAGCGAGGGGGATAGGAAAGCTAACTAACGAACAGGTACAGGTTCCAGCTGAAACAACACGATATACGAAAGATTGCTACAGTTTATCAGCAGTGTTCTGAATGCCAAATTTGATATTTGACATTCCACGCATGATCAAAGACTTGTCCTATGCTTAGCGAAAGGTATAGTTGTTTCTTTTATAAATATAAAATTTCAGTTAAATATTTCTGACTTCAGTTTTATATTTCATGTGTAAATATTTTTTATTTATTATGTTTAGGGGCTGTTGTGTTGCTTTTGTATTATAATGTATGATGAAAATAAAAATTAACTTGCTTTAAAAGCCCGAACGACAAGTGGATCCGCAATATAAGGTGATTGTGAACTCTACCAAAGTTATGTGTGAAAACAGAGTGATTTAGCTAAAAGTAAAATTATTTTGTGTAAAATTTATCTATTAACTTAAAATGGTTGTGCACAAGATGAAAACCAATGAAAAATATGTTAACCTTTTAACTGAGTATGACGAAATATTTTGTCATACACGAACTACTACCGTAATATTATACCGTATAGAAATTTTCGTCTTATTAAAAGGCTCTATTCATGCAAAATTACAGCCATGAATAAGAGGAAATTTTCTATTATTTTTGACGAGTGGAAGTGTACCCCTTTGGTAATCAGGCATATCAGTTGAACAAAAGCTTACTCCCCGGTTAACAGGTTAAGAGGATAACAAAGTATCAAATAAAAAAATAATTACTAAATTAGCAATAACAAAAAATCGAAATTACAAATATTCGCCAAAAGAAACTATTTAAAATCAATAACTCGACATCTCTACAATAGCCCGCATTCACAAACTAAAACAAAGGCAGTATCGCTTTGCTACAGTAAAAAAGAAAAGAAAAATTACTAAACAATATATGTTCCAACAATATCGAATTCTCGTATATTAAACTAGCTGTATATATAAGAGTACCGGAATCTTCGGTTTTGGGCTTTCGGTTTTCGGTTTTTTGCTGCTTCAGTCGAGATACTACCGTTCTCATGATAATATCTAGGATATACATTATGAATTGTTTTATTTATTTGCACTACTAACAACAATATGACTAAGCACTATATAAAAGAATAATTGTCCCGCCTCTTCAATGTCGAGTTAAATAAAAAAGGAGTGTCTACAGCTAGATTGTACAAAAAAATACCTGGTCAAATACAGCAAAATTCGCGGAAATATTATTTAGAACAGCGATGCGTGGTCAAACTGTGATATCGGAGTATCATTATTTTTGAATAACAATATTCGCCTCATTTAATCGAAGAGATCTTGCGAAGGTAATGTTATCAGCACGCTAAATAAATATGCAAAACTAAGCATTGGGGTACGGCAATTTGCGATTTGCCGCCGAAGCTTGGAGAGGGCAAATTCTTTCTCGTATGAACAGTGTGATGAAAGTAAAGGAGTATTAAAAGAAATTGTTTATTTTATCATTATTATTATTATTATTTTCATATATACATTTAATAACCCTACTTAACACCGCGACTATTTTAAATCGCTTTAGCATCATCAATTCTCGATCAAGAATGAAAAAGTATTGAAATTAATTAGAAAAAATCCCTGAATATACTCCAAGTGTTAATACAGGTAAAAATCAGCCGTGAGTGCTAGGCTTTTGAAATGTATTATATTTATGTATTTCGGAAAGCTTCTAAATTTTCCAAACATGGAACAATCAATTATATTATTTCAAAATTACGTAGATATTTAAGATTATTCGGATGAATGCTAATAATCAATTGACATTATGCCTTTAAACTCGGAAAATAGTCTCTAGTTACACCAAATAAGTGTAAATAAACGAAATATGAAAATTTTTGAGAAGATTAAATAATAATTAATACAAAAACATTACCCTTTCACCATCCACATGCACACCATAAAAGAAAAAACACCATTGTTAGCAGATTTTTTATGTACCAAAATGAATTGTAGATTTAAATGAAACAAATTAATAAGCCTGCAGAATAAAGATATACATTTTTTCTTCTTTATCAGCATTATGGTTCGTAAACGAAATATGACAGTATTTAATTTTAACTTCTACATTCGATACTTGAAACGCGTGTGAAGAGTGAAGTATTTTGCGTATTATTATTATTATTATTATTATTATTATTTTAATTTGACATTGCACAAAACTAATACTTTTTATATTATTTTAAAGATTTATTTTATTTTTGCAAAAATACACTTATTTATTCTATTTCAGTTAATTAAGTTAACACTAATTCAAATATTTATTATTAGATATATATATTAGATAACATTTAAAAAAAAACTGTTTTTTCTATGTTATGTATGTCTTACGTTTTTATTCTTACCATCCTTCTTTGAAGTTTTGACCAGGTAAAAGTAAAGCGAATTAAAATTTCAGAAAACAAAGCTGAAAACCTGCAACACAGTAGGTCTCGAATAACGATATAATACCAACATTACATTAAGACCGAAATCTAATATATTATGAACAACTTTCCAAAATGCCCACTCATATTGCACTAGTGCAACTTAAACAAGTGTAAACCAATACAATATCAGCGGTCGAAAACGGAAAGCCGTGAACGGTGCCGTTGCTATTCTGAGATTTGGAATAGAAACATGTTTTGAGATTCCCTGAAAGACAATGTCACAGAGGCGGATTAACCACCTACCGGGCCCCTAGGCTTAACACATTGGGGGCCCTCCTCCTGCTCTATATGTATATACACTAATATACAACATATATATATATATATATATATATATATATATATATATATATATGCAAACATACACACGCACGCACACATACACACATATACATACATACATATTTTTTAGGACAAAACAAAAGTCACAAACTTAGCGCCGGGCCCTTAGTTTGTCGGGCCCCTAGGCTTCAGCCTACTCAGCCTATTTGGTAATCCGCCTCTGCAATGTCACACAATAGATGCCTACATTTATCAATAGAAATGAAACGCCAACAATCTCAAAATCTGACTTCTTCGGGAATTCAAAGTGGAACATGGCGACTTATTTATTTCCTATACATATACAAAGCTAAATATATACCCAGATAACAATTTTTGATTTTTAAAACATTTTTATAACCCCAACATGTAAATGACTGGATGCTTTTTAAAGGCTTTGTCTGAAAGGTTTGCAAACATTGTAAAAAGCATTATAAAAGGTTGCTAGTTGACACAATCTGAGGTACTTTGTAAGTGTTTTAGGACAAGCATGCCAAAATGTAGAAACGTAAGGCTAGTTACAGGATTTCATATTAAGCATTGTAACAAGATTTACAATCAAAGGTAGATAATAATGCTTTTATCATAAGCATCTATAAAGGAAATGAAAAATGTTTTGATTAATCTGTTAGTTTTAAATCTTAATTGATAGAGGCATGAGATTTTCATCAAAATAACTTGACTTAGAATTTTCCTTCTATTTATGTGGAAAATTAAATACTGGAAAAAAAATGCTTTTTATTAGCCCTTATTATATTTAAGAAGTCGTATTACATAGCAAGTTACATATTTTAATTAATATATTGTTTTATTTTTCCCTTTAAAGTATTTACTAAAATTTTATTTATTTTTTTTTTTAATTGATACATAGCTTCTTTTTTTTCCTTTAAAGTAATTGCTAAAATTTGAATGTATTTTACTTTTTATATTTTAATTAATACATTGCTTTTTTCCATTAAAGTAATTGCTAAAATTTGAATATATTTTATTTTTTAAGTTTATTGAATGTTGAACATTGTACTCAGGGGTGCCATGTCAGAACTTTCTTTGAGGGGGAGGGGGGAGGGGGGAGGATTTTTATTTTTTTAATCTTGTTGTGGACAGCCTAGAAATAAATAAGTTTTCCTTCATATTTTTAAAATTAACCAAAGTACTCATTGATGATGTGTCTCACTTTGAGAATATTGCAATAGGACGGATAATTAATTTGTGCAGTGAAACTGTTTATTTAATGCAAATGTTTCTATTTTATTCAAATTAGACAAGTTGTTTCAGATTTTATGTAATTTCTGATTCTTAAAAAAAAAAAAATTATTATTCTGACCTGTGATGACCGACATATTTTGAAATATCAAATTCCTTGGAGTTGGGGGAGATAGCACCCTATTTGTACAGATTCTGTCCAAATATATATCTTACTATTCATGTGTGTATAATATATATATATTTAATTTGTAATCAATCCACTACATTACTAGATCATATTTTCATATTAAAATGTTCCTAAATTATGTTAAGAAGTTTTCTTTAGGAAAATTTATTTTATTTTAATTAAAATCATTCTTATGCACATAGATGTAGAGTTTTGAAAATTATAGGTGGTGAACTTGAACATAACTCTTTTTCACACACATGTGTGTGTAAAAGACATTGCTTACAGATTCAATGTTGCTTTTTTAACTACCTTTTACAGAAATTAAACAGAAGTGTATATTTATAAATAAATCACATTAAGACAATGTATAAATTCAAATGTACAAACCAGTTTATAAAATGATATACTTGCTGTCATTCATGAATCTTTTATAATAAATTTACAATGAAAATTGACTTTGACTAACATTTTTTTAGAATAAGAATTCTTTTTCTATTTTTACTTTTTATATAAGTTTTTGGCTACAAAATTTCAAATGAAAAATAAATAAAATTAGGTATTAGTGGAAGATGAATTTTTTTTCTCTAATGTTGTTTATCTTTGTAACAAAAGAAAAAGAAGAAATTCTAAAAAAAAAAAAAAAAAAAAAAAAAAAATATTAGAGGGGAAGAAGAGTCTATTTTTTAAATTACTGTTTGGATTCGAGCATATACAGCTCTACGCCTATGCTTATACATAGTAAATTTGATTATATTTTCAGTTACTTACCTTTTGAATACAGTTCACTGGTACAGGATCAGCTAATTATACATTGCAGGAGGAAAAAAACAAACAAACCTGTGTTTACCAACAGTGATAACACCAATAACACACCAAATATGTAAAATTCCAATATACCGTACGTTATACACTGTTGCAATATGTGTTCTAGCTGAAAGCTAAGAATACTTTAATAATAATAAAAAAAAATCTCCATTTCTATGTAGCTATGCTTTTTTTTTCATCTACAAGAGAAATACTTTCCTGTATGTGACAGAGCAAACACAAACTAATGTTACTTTTATTTTCTAATTTAATTCATTTAAATTACTGTTTTTCCTTTATATTTTTTAATAACTTTCTCTTAAAATGAATTCTTTAATGATGCAAAAAGAAACTTTTTTATATATTCAATGATGATCTTTTCAAAACATTTTAATGCTAAAGTAATAGCAGTTTCTTGCCCATTTAATAGCTTCATTAAATAAGTTTTACATATTACAATGTGACAAATATGATATTAAAAATATAATTTTTAATTTACACCCAAAGATTACTTTAACTAATAATATCTTTTAATATTGTAATCTTCGCATTTCTTCATCGAATATTCCCTAATTCCTTTCTAGTTAAAAGCTAAGAATACTTTAATTAAAAAAAAATCTCCATTTCTATGTGGCTTTTTTTTTTTTTTTTTTTTTTTTTTTAACAAGAGAAATACTTTCCTATATGCAACAGAGCAAACACAAACTAATGTTACTTTTATTTTCTAATTTAACTCATTTAAATTACTGTTTTTCCTTTATAATAATTTTTAATAACTTACTCTGAAGCAAACAAAAGTATTTCTCAATATCCAAGCAATATTTTCTAAAACAAATGAAACATTTAGTTTAAATAATTCTATTTATTTACATACAAAAAATAATATAATCATCAACAGCCTGAGTAAAGTCTCTATTTTCTTCTTGATTCTTTCTTTTCTCTCTAGCAAATAAAAAGATAAATAAATATAGACACATGCATCAAATATGTATAATAAAAGGAAATAAAGCACACAATAAGCAGTAGCGCAGCCAAGATCCCCATCTGGAATTGTTACTCATTTAACAAAAAAAAAAAAAAAAATGTGTGACAAAGTAATGAAAAGCACAAATAGCCGTAATAAACTTAACATTTGTGTGCTTAAAGGTTTCATAAAAGAGCATCTGCTTTAGACTTCAGAGAAAAAAGAAAGAGCAATAGCAGTAACATATGACTATTTTACTGCTATTGCTCTTCCCTTTCATTGATTTTGTGTTTAAATAGAGGCCCCCTCTATTGGGTCATTCCATGTCAAATCAACCAAAAATTTTCAATATTCAACCTACCATTTCAGATTTTAATGAAACCTTCAGGAATCATTCTTCCCGATGATACAAATGGGAATATACATTTATAATTTTTTATCTCAGTAAATTTTCATACAACTAATTTTTTTAATTTCGAAAAATCATCAGTTTTTTGACTTGCATAATTTTGTTTAATTTTGAATTTCTCCAGTTCTATCAGGAGTAGAGAGTTGTTTGACCCCTCATTTTAAAGAGAATTTAACAAGGTTAAAAAATTTTAATTTTTTAAATAGTTTTTATTAAAAATTTTGAAAAAATAAAATATGTTTTTTGTAATATTATAAACTTTAAATTCTGAAAGTTTTACAGTGGGATCTCAATGAGATCAGCAGTTATAAAAAATAATGATTAAAATTAATAATACCTATCTTTAGCACAATCACAAAGTTGGTGAGGTGCCAACTTTAAATAACAGCCCCAACTGGTGTTTAACATTAGTCTTTTTAACATAACTGCATTGAGATCCCACTCTAAAACTTTCAGAGCTTAAAGTTTATAATATTACAAAAAACATTTTTTTTTTCAAAATTTTTAAATTAAATAAAATTTACTTTTTTTAACCAAATATAGTCAACTTGCATATCAAATTAAACCTTGTAAAATTCTCTTTAAAAAGAGGGCTCAAACAACTCTCTACTCCTGATAGAACTTGAGAAATTCAAAATTGAAAACATTTATACAAGCCAAAAAATATGAAAATTTACTGAGATAAAAAAATAATAAAAGTATATTCTTACTTATATCATCAGGGAGAATGATACCTGAAAGTTTTATCAAAATCTAAAATGGTCAGGTTGAGTCACTGGTTGATTTGACATGGAATGACCCTATTACAAAGCATTGAAACAGTTGAGAATATTTTATGCTGCTTATACTTTTCATTTCTTTGCACAACATTACTTCACTTTAATACAAATGGTTTTCTATTCATCGTATCAGTTTTTTAAATACTATGGAAGGGGTTTTAACCCCATAATTGCCCCCTTTGCTACGCTAATGCAATAGATGTACAGAATTCAATAGTCAAAATACGGTATGACATGCACTTTATATAGGTCACTTTTAAGAGGCTACTTTAATCAGGCAAAAACACCTGCTCGCTAATGTTAATCCTATGGAGGATATATTTTACGATATCTTGTTCGCATTTCAATATTTTTAAATGTTTTTTTTTTTTTTTTTTTTTTTTCATTGGATAGTTGAGGTCAATCTCTATGCAGGCCCTTTTTTACTTTTTCAATTTTTGTTGCAGTTTTTTTTTTAATTGAGGATACTTTCACTTTCGAAACAGTTTCTGAAATTGAAAGCATCTTAGTAAAAAAAAACGGTACTTTTCGGTTAGCCGGGCGCCAGTGATATATATACATATATAAATACATATGTATATACATATATATATATTTATATATACATAAATGTATATATATATGTGTATGTACATATATGTATATGTAGATATATGTATATATATGTATGTGTGTATATATACATGTATATATATCACTGGCGCCCGGCTAACCGAAAAGTATCAAAAAAACAAGTACCGTATATACTTGCGTATAAGTCGAGGAATTTCTGACAATTTTTGGCAAGCAAATTGGGAGGTCGACTTATACGCGAGTCAATTAAAACAACAAAATAAAACTTCAAACACTGCCAAAATTTTGTCTTTTTATGTGTAAGAATAATAAAATAATTTTTAAAATATACAAATAATAATAATTTATCACTAAAAAATATTTCATTGATTTGTTTACTTACCACTTTTTCGCATTAGCGAATCTCTCCTACCATTTGTAATGCGTCTAGAAAGTGAAATCTTTGGCTTGATTTTATGCAAAATTGAAGTAAAAACTTAGGGGGTCGACTTATACGCGAGTTTTTCATTTTTTTCAGAATTTGCATTTAAAAGTTAGGGGCAAGTCGACTTCTACGCGAGTATATACGGTAATAAAAATCTTAAAAATACAAAGGAGCATGCATAGAGATTGACCTCAGCTATCTAATGCAAAAAAAAAAAAAAAAAAATTTTAAAAATATTGAAATGCGAACGAGATATCGTAAATTATTTCCTCCATAGGATTAACATTAGCAAGCGGGTGCTTTCGCCTGAGTGAAGTAAACTCTTAAAAATCTGCACAGAAAATCTGCGCACAAAAAGCATTCAGATAGTTAAAGATGCAATCAGTTTAAAGCTGCAAAACTTTGTTGGGACATTACACACACTTGCGAAAATATTAAGGATTGGGCTGTTTCTAAATGCATTGACAAAATATTTTATAAGACTTCACCTCTTACTATCATGGATTTTTAGCTTCATTACTTTTTTTAACCAAAATAATTGTTCTTTAATTAATATTAAATTTTAAAATTAAATTTTAAAATTAATTCATTTTAAATTTAAATGGTAATTATTTTAAACTATTGTTTTTAATTCATATCGTCAAAATAATATAACACGTAATTTTATTAAACATTAAATTAATTTGCAAAAGGTTTTTGACCTGATATTTATGTGAGCAGAAAGTTTTTGGTTTTATACAAGTCTGGTGTGTATAATTGCTTAGCTTGCTAATTTTTTTATTTGTTATAAAAAATGGTACTTCTCCATTATCCTGTCGACCACTGTTCATAACAGAAAACTATCGCCAAACTCTAACAACAAATAAACAAATTAAAGAATGCTGTCATTGGAATCTCAAAATAAATAAATGCAAAGAAATTCTGAAAAACCCCACTCTTCAATGCGCCAACTTAGTAAACTTGAGCAGTAAAATTTGCAATATATTAATGAAAGAGTTTGAAAAAAAAAAAAAACTTTGATATTTATTCATTTACATTATTTTTCCTAATTATTCCTCTCGGCTGGTGAATAAATGTTTTTGACATCAGTTGAAACTGATCTATTGTACATAAATATGCATCACAACAATTATTCATTGCTTTTTCTCTTTTAATATCACGGCACTGCTGTTTAAGGACACAATTGTTATTTTGATTAACAAAATAACTAATAAATCAGTGAAACATAATGAAAGATACAGGTAAATGTCAAATTATAGCCACTTGATAACATAGCAAACACATGCAATGCTTCTGAGTCAAGTGAATGTGTCGCCACAATAATGCATCTTTGGCCTTAAATCCTATAATTTGACGATAGTTTTTTTCTTCTGAAAAGTGGTCGACGGGATAATGGAGGAAGTACTTAAAAAACATACAATTTTTATTATAAACACACAAAAATAAATTTATTATAAAACACACTATGTTTAATTTAATATAAAACACACACAATCTGCTCTATTGGGCTGCCATAGGAAGAAAATTCTCGCCCAAATTGGTGGGTTGCCCAGGCATTAAATTGCCTTTTTGGCACCAAAAATATACCCCAGTGCGTCTGTGACATCTGTACGTACCATTCATATTATAATAAAACCAAAATATTACCCACACACACTCTCAATATAATAACACCCTATAATAAATATCTTTATAATGAAAGCAAGTCAATATTTTGGAGAGAGCAACAATATAAATATTTAACATTTTCTTCCAAAAGCTTATGAAAGTAACAAACTCAGAGCCATACTCCAGACTCACCCCCACCAGTGTTGAATTCCAGAGCCACAGAAATCCCTCACGGAGACAATTTTTTTTTTTTTTTAATTTATTATGTAAAAATATATAATTTATAAAGAAAAATTAAATGAGTTCAGAAACGGTTATAACCATATCAATTTATCACAAGGAAAAAGCAAAGATATCTTAAAAATAAAATTCGATATGTATGCAAGAAATAGAATACACAATAGTTTTTTTTTCTTTTAGGTTTTATATATTAATAAAATAAACTTAATACAAATGCTAATGTTTATACTATATATTATGGTTGGAGTATAACAGTAAGTGGTTGTGTATTGAACATTTGATGTTTTCTTGACTTTCTGAGTTGTCTGATAAAAATTAGCGTAAAAGATAATGATAAGAAAATGCCAAGAAGAAAGCATAACATTGCAAACGAATCTCATCCTGATTTATGCACACTTTGTTACTTACACACATTAAGTTATCTGAAATTATCTTTCAATTTGAATAAATTTATAAAAATTCAATTTTAAAATAAAAAATAATGAAATAAATAAATAGTCAACTGAAATTATTAAGAAATAACTTTTATTAACGTTAAATATGTTATTATATGTGTTAAAATCATTTTTCTTACCTTAAAAAATAATCAACTACCTGCATCAGCTTGTAAACATCTTATGACCTATTTTTGTCACATGCTGGCAACCATGGCTTTACTATTTCATCAGATGATGTCATTAGAATTTGTAACTACAAAAAGGCAAAATAAAATAATGACAACCAAGAAATAAACTTTAAACGTTTAAACCCTTCATGACAAGCTTCCCTGCACCATTATTTCCAAATAATATTGACCTTATTTAATGCAGTTTTATTAAATAAGGTAAAAATTACCATTCGGAAATAATAATAATAGTTAAAATCAAGGACTGTGTACACATTTTATATCACACATATCTCCTGTCATAAATGGTTTTAACATTACAATAAAAGTCTATGCATTATGCATACTTCATGATACTTTAATTATAACTTAAGACTAACCACTTGGAGCAGGAATAAAGAAATATATTGAATCAATATGTCAACCGATAAGCATCAAAAGATTCAAATAATTGAAACAAATTCTAAAATAGATTTCTAATGATCATCTAATGATTTTAAGCAGTGACAAGTGGTCATATATATTCAGAGAACAGTCAAAATAAAAATAAAAAACTCATATTGCACACATCTCAAATTTAAAGAACATTTTGAGATGAAAGTAAGAAAAAACATTACTGTACGATAAACTCTAGTTATTTGGACCCCCGGCAACAACAACAAAACATTTTAAATCAGTCAGGTTTCATTTTGTTGAGTATTGATATAATTCAACAATACTCTGTAAATCATGTAAATTCTTTCGGTACTTTTCGGTTAGCCGGGCGCCAGTGATATATATACATGTATATATATACACACACACACTTATCTACATATACATATATACATACACATATATATGCATATATGTATGTATATATATACAAATTTATGTATATACATATGTATTTATATATGTACATATATCACTGGCGCCCGGCTAACCGAAAAGTACCATTCTTTCATTACAGTAGGACCCCAGACTAATTTAAAACATTTTTTTTTTGTTGTTGTTGTGGGTCCCACAAACCCCAGTTTAATTTAAAATAAAAACAAACATAGTAATTTTTGATGTATTCACAAAAAAGTGGCATTATCCCACATAGTATAAAAAATTATTCAAGGGGCAGATTTAATTTATACAGGTAAAGGTCAAAACTTCAGGTTGATGGCCAGATTATTATAAGGCTATTTTGCAATGCTAATACAGAGAATTCTGGAGGGGGGGGGGGGGAACAAGACCATTTCATATTTACTAACTCAATTAAAAAATTTAAAAAAATTAAAATAAGCAAAATTTTTTATTTTGTGCGAATTTTAAGAAACATTTAATTTAAATTTTTTTTTTTTCCATTTACCAGTACTAACTAAAAGTATATTGGTAGGTAATCATAATTAATAAGTTAATTGATAAGCATTTAAGACTCACAATCATAATATTAAGGATTTTGCCAATTCTCAATCAACTGGCAAGTTGACAGATACAAATTAATTTATGCTATGAATATATTTGTTTCATATTTTTAATAAGTAATTTGTTAATCCATCAATACATATAATATAAAACAAATTTATTCATGTTTTGGGATGTAATACATGCATATGATTCAGCAATTTTTGACAGAATAACTTTAGGGCAATTATTTGTGTTTGCAGAGTTTTTATTTTATATTACTATAGGAAAGGGGAAGGGAGAGCTCATGTAATATAGACAAATGTTGATATGGATGAGATGTTCTCAAATATATTTAACTAATGAAACATTATAATCACAGCATTATCTTGTTTAATATATGTGGCAAAACATATATGTTTTTGAGGAAAGAGAAAGAAGGAAGGGGGGGGGGGGGGAAAGAATGCATTTTTTCTAAATTAAAGTACATTTTTCTAGGAATATATTACAGAAACAAATTTCGAATATAGCTACCTTTAGTAGAGTTTTAATAATGCTAATAAATTTTAAAAAGAGAGTTTGTTTGAATGTAATTTGTTGAAGTTCAAAGTATGTTTTTATTTATAAATCGATCATAAACGCCGGCCAGGGGTGATGGCGATTTTGAAACAATATATATATACATATATACATTTACCGACATAAGTTAATCACTAAAAGCAAAATTATGAGTAAGGTTAGAGTGAGTGCTTTTAATTCGATCATAATTAAATGGTTTATTATTAATTGACAATAAAACATGTTAAACACTATCCCTAAAAATTTTTGCCTCTAGATTTCGTGTTTTGCCATTCGCCCATATATTTTAATATTTATATGTAGTAAAGTATATAATGGGAGTTCGTTCATCATATATGAAGCACTCCTGTTATGCATTTACTGAAATTGAAACCACGTTTTAAAAATTTGTGATAATTAAGAAACGCTACACTATAAAAGGTTATAAGTAAATCATGTTTACATAAGTTAATGTAATAATAACTTAAAAAAAGCTTCAAATCCTAATTTTCCGTATGTGCAATTTACACTAAAGCCTATGATAAATTTTATTATTTCGTGAATAAGGATTAATCTTGTTAAAATAAATACATTATTTAGTTATCATAGATTAAAAGATTTAACTAATAACAATATACTAGTAACAAACTTACCGTATTTTCTGTAAATATTGAACACTACTTTTGACAAGCTGATCGGATGACACGAAACACACCAGACACCAGAGCGACGTCCGACATTTTGAAAACAACAAGAACAAGCAACGCTACGAAAGTTGGTTGCGCATGCGCGAAAATCAAATGCGTGAAGGTTGATTTGAGAAAGTTGGTTGCCTGAAGCATATCTCCAAACCCTAGTATTGAAAACGTTCCTGCGCCCATGCTGTATGGTGAAGATAACACACCTTTGCAGAACAATGGAAAGAAAATGAAAAATGACCGTTTTCGGAACCTTGCATGCTATCTGGGTAGTATTATATATTCACCTTTGATTTTAATGCTACACGAAGACATCTCCATCTCATAGAAGTGAACTAGGCAGTCACACTTAACTCTAAACCCAGAAATAGCATAGTCACGAACCAGACGTTATTTGTTAACGGTGTGATAAATGATGTCAATGGATTATAATAGATTTTGAAAACAGAAATTAAATTACATTAAAAGCCCGAGCAACAACAGCAACTGCAAGATAAGGTGATTGCGACTGTACCAAAGTTTTGTGTAAACATGCATTAAGGAAAATAGTAAAAAAAAAAAAAAACAGTTGAAAAGTAATCGACGGTGATTTAGTTAAGAAAAGAGTAAATTTCGCATTAAAATTATTTTGAGTAAAATTTATCTGTTCACTTAAAATAAATTGTGCACAAGATGAAAATCAATGAAAAAATTTATAAAAATGATAACAAATTATCAAATTCAAAAAGTAATAACTAAATTCGCAATAACAAAAGTCCGAGATCACAAATATTCGCCATAGCAAAATATGAAAATCAATAACTCGAGATCTCGATTATATGTACCCTCAGAGCAAAGATTATTATTATTAGAAGGTCTATGTATGTACTCCTCTTTCACAGAGGCAGTATCGCTAATCTTCAATAAAAGCATGCAACAAAAAATACTAAACAAAATATGTTCCAAACAATATTAAATGAAATATTTGTATACTAGCCGCCACTGGCGACCAGTTTGGTCTCTCTTAAATGTATGTTAAAGATTGCAACACGTTACATTTATTCATAATTTAATTTTCCCTTAATCCTTCGCCAAATCGGAAGATTCTAATAGACAAATCATGAACTTTTGCGATCATGGCATTTCGCATATTTTTTGGGCGCAAATGTCACATACGCACGTTGGCGCGATTCCCCCCCCCTCCCCCGCCAATTTGGCGAAAACTTTGTTATGGAAATTGTTGTTTATTTACTTTTATTTTTTATTTTAATTCTATAAATTATTTTTGATATGTATATCAATATTTATTTACAACAAACTATCATTTATTTATTTTTATTCTTTTTTTTAATTATGAGTATTTTTGTTAGCCGGGAGCAGATGATAATTCGCCAAATATCGTTCCAATCACCGTCATTCATACTACAATTAATTTAATTTTAAATTATAAACCTGTCACTCATTTCATTTAAAATACTTAACTTTAATCTAAAATGCTTATATTACATAAATTTAAAATACTTCACACTTTTCATTTAAAAGAGAAAATAAATAAATAAATAAGAAATAATATCATAAATCAAAACATTTGATTTCAAAATCAAAGTATCATTTCTAATTTGTACACGCGATAAATAAAAGCTGTATTAGCGATTTTAAAAATGCTAAAAATCTGATTCATTAAATATTATTACATGAGTTCAATTTACGTCAAGAAAAGGTCCGAAAGTTGAGTTGTATAGCACATAATTATGGTAAACTTTGATTGTCTCACTGGTGCGAATTATTTTTTTGACGCGAGGCAGCGGTCCAAAAATTCATTCGCGGAGAACTTGCTTTGCGAATGATTACCTCCATGATTTAATATTTTAAATGTTCACGACGAATCAATCTTTTTTTTGTTTACTTTTATGAATAGAGAATTTGAACTGCGAATCTTTCGACTGAAGTTATTGCAGAATATATACATAATTGAACGCAAGTCATCTCTCAAATATTCATTTATTTTGAACGATCTTTCTTAAAATGTAACTTTTATGCAGTTTATTCGAAAAAATAATTTTGAATAAAAATGGCCGCTTGGCATATGAAAAAGCGATGCGGAATCCCGGAACTGTTGAGGACAGTCACATGACTTACAGTTTTATTATAGAGATTATGTAGTATTTAGTAAATACAGTTCAAACTCTTTTATTTATTTGTACTACTGACAGAATTACTAAGCACAATATAAAAGAACTAGCTGTTACCCGTGACTTCGTTCACGCAACATTAAAATACGAATAAATACATTAATTAAGCAAAATATTTCACTCCCGATAATTAAAAACGGTAATAATTAACTAACTCTTTATCACATTTCATAGGAGACAATACGGTATCATTTTTTGTTACAGGGACCTTGACATAACTCAGTATTAAAAAAGTGAAATTTTGCGTCAAATAATCGCGAAAATGAAATTGCAACCAATACAAATAGGAGGGCCAAATAAAATCATGGAAATAGACGAATTGGGTAAAAACAAATGTCAATTTTACCTGACAAACAATTTTACTTTTGACGCCTTTGTGAAACGTTTTAAAGTGTAGTGTATTAGAACGTTACGTGTAGTGTATTAGAACGTTATCCAGTGGATAGATCCATGGGTTCTATCCATGGTTCCCCAATGTTCCCCATTGGTTCCCTAATGACGAATCCCACTATTTAATGGGGGCTTTCTCATTCCACCCGCTCTTGCGAAAAATTTTCATTGCTTTAATAAATCGTAAAATGTTTCTAGAATGAAAAAGAAACAAACGTATTTTTATTAAACTGACACCACTATACTCTAAATATTTATAATTTATACTTGGTTTAAACAACGAAACAACCTACACCTATCACAATTCGAGTTCGTGACATCCTGAATGCATTAAAGTGTTCAGGCAATTGTACAGCATAAAAACCCGAGCAATGAATTTTTTTAATTTTAAATTTGGGGAGTTATGCAGGAAGAGGGAAGTATATTGATATAAAAGCATCAATTTATATTTTCTTACTATATCTGCAAAGTGTAAACCGTAGTTGCTTGGTGTACGGAAAGAAATATCATTTGATATCAAAAAATGTATTACCAAAAATAAAATAAAAGTCATTTAATATTTAAAAATGTTATTCAGGAATATTAAAAATGTATCTCTCTCAAAGTCAAATGTTTCAGCAATAACAGAAACAGAAATGATTTAATGTCAACAAGTGATATTCACAGATGTTGGAAAATATTGGCAAAATGTGAATTAATAATATTCACGAATATCATTTAGAAGGATTATTTTACGTTTAAAACTGGTAGCTCCTCCCTCTTCTGAAAGGCTTTCGTAAATCGTTTCCTATATAGTTCTCTCAAGTTTATGCATCAGTAAATACGGTCAATGTACGGATTTATTATAAAATGTCTTACATTCTAAAATAACCATGTGCAACGTGATATAAATGCATTTTCTGTAAGGTAGAAGGCACGCCCTTGGTCAATGATATTTTTTGAATAAAAAAGGAGAATTATTGTTTCAAGATGACAAAGCTTATTTTTTAAAAACGGGAATTCTCATTCCCCGATGCAAATAACTGAGGAGTTCATGTAAAATTTAAGGATATTTTATAAAATTACAGTTAAATATTTCTGATTTGAGTTTTATATTTCATGTGTAAATATTTTTAATTTATTATGTTTAGGCGCTGCGCTGTTGCATTGCTTTTGTCGTCGTGTCCATGTATTATAATGTATGATGTAAATAGAAATTAACTTGCTGTAAAAGCCCGAACGACAACTGGATCCGCAATATAAGCTGATTGTGAACTCTATCAAACTTATGTGTGAAATCGGAGTGATTTATCTAAAAGTAAGATTATTTTGTGTAAAATTTATCTATTAACTTAAAATGGTTGTGCACAAGATGAAAATCAATGAAAAATATATTAACCTTTTAACTGGGTATGACGAAATATTTTGTTATACACGAACTACTACCGTAATATTATACCGTATAGAAATTTTCGTTTTATTAAAACGTCCTATTCACATGCAAAATTACTCCTATATTTTCAACACTACCACTAGTGAAATTTTAAAAGAAATTTTCATTTCATAAAAACGCTTTATTCATGCAAATTTTCAGCCGTGAATAAGAGGAAATTTTCTATTATTTTTACGAGTGGAAGTGGAAGTGGAAGTGTACCCCTTTGGTAATCAGGCGTATCAGTTGAACAAAAGCTTACTCCCCGGTTAACAGGTTAAGATGATAACAAAGTATCAAATTAAAAAAATAATTACTAAATTAGCAATAACAAAAATTCGGATTTACAAATATTTGCCTAAACAAACTATTTAAAATCAATAACTCGACATCTCTACATTCTACAATAGCCCACACTCACAAACTAAAACAAACGCAGTATCGCTTTGCTACAGTAAAAAAGAAAAAAAAATTACTAAACAATATATGTTCCAACAATATCGAATACGCATATATTATACTAGCTGTATATATAGGAGTGACGGAATCTTCGGTTTTGGGCTTCCGGTTTTTTGCAGCGTCACTCGAGATACTAGCGTCTCTCGTGATAATATCTAGGATATACATTATAAAATGTTTTATTTATTTGCACTACTAACAACAATATGACTAAGCACAATATAAAAGAATAATTGCCCCGCCTCTTCAATGTCGAGTTCAATAAAAAAGGAGTGTCTACAATTAGATTGTACAAAAATATACCTGGTCAAATACAGCAAAATTCGCGGAAATATTATTTAGAACAGCGATGCGTGGTCAACCTGTGATATCGGAGTATCATTATTTTTGAGTAATAATATTCGCCTCATTTAATTGAAGAGATCCTGCGAAGGTAATATTATCAGCACGCTAAATAAATATGCAAAACTAAACATAGGGGTACGGCAATTTGCGATTTGCCGCCGAAGCTTGAAGAGGGCAAATTCTTTCTCGTATGAACAGTGTGATGAAAGTAAAAGAGTATTAAAATATATTGTTTCTTTTATCATTATTATTATTATTATTTTCATATATACGTTTAATAACCCTATTTAACACCGCAACCATTTAAATCATTTTACCATCACCAATTCTCGATCAAGAATCGAAAAGTATTGAAACTAATTAGAAAAAATCCCCGAATATACTCCAAGTGTTAATACAGGTAAAAATCAGCCGTGAGTGCTAGGCTTTTGAAATGTATTATATTTTTGTATTTCGGAAAGCTTCTAAATTTTCCCAACATGGAACAATCAATTATATTATTTCAAATTTTTTAAGATTATTCGAATTATTCGATTAAGATATTTAAGAGTATTCGAATGCATGCTAATAATCAATTGACATTATGCCTTTAAACTCGAAAAATAGTTTCTAGTAACACCAAATAAGTGCAAATAAACGGGATACAAAAATTTTTTAGACGATTTTACAAAATAAATAAATAAATAAATACTACAAAAACGACACTCTCCACATGCACACCATAAAAGAAAAAAACACCATTGTTAGCAGATTTTTTTAGTACCAAAAGGAGTTGTGGATTTAAATGAAACAAATTAATAAGCCTGCAGAATAAAGATATACATTTTTTTTTCGGTCAGCATTATGATTCCTAAATGAAATATGACAGTATTTAATTTTAACTTCTAAATTCGATACCTGAAACGCGTGTGAAGAGTGAAGTATTTTGCGTATTATTATTATTATTATTATTATTATTATTATTATTTTAATTTGACATTGCACAAAAATAATACTTTGTATGTTATTTTAATGATTTATTTTCTTTTTGAAAAAATACACTTATTCTATTTCAGTTAATTAAGTTAACACTAATTCTATTTAAGTTAAATATTTATTATTAGATATATATTAGATAACATTAAAAAAAGAACTGTTTTTCCTATGTTATGTATATCTTAGGTTTTTATTCTTTCTACGAAGTTTTGACTAGGTAAAAGTAAAGCGAATTAAAATTTCAGAAAACAAAGCTGAAAACATGCAATACAGTAGGTCTCGAATAACGATATAATACCAACATTACATTAAGACAGAAATCAAATAAATTATGAACAACTTTCTAAAATACGCAAAGCCAGGGTTTGCAATGCTTCCTGCAATCGCAGGAAGCCATGCAAATTGCTTCGCAACTGGAAAGCCCATTGAACCTATCACAAGTTCAAGTTCAAATACGCACTCATATTACACTAGTGCAACTTAAACAAGTGTAAACCAATACAATAGCAGCGGTCAAAAACCGAGAACCGTGAACGGTGCCGTTGCTATTCTGAGATTTGGAATAGAAACATGTTTTGAGATACCCTGAAAGGCAACGTCACACAATAGATGCCTACATATATCAATAGAAATGCACCGCCAACAAACTTGAAATCTGACTTCCTCCGGATTTCAAAGTGAAACATGGCGACTTATTTATTTCCCATACATATACAAAACTAAATATATAGTATTATATATTCACCTTTGATTTTAATGCTACACGAAGACATCTCCATCTCATAGAAATAAAAAAAAGTAGTCACACTTAACTCTTAAGAGCCTACACAATACTCTGTGTTATTTCAATTGGCTTCTCAAGGTCAGTTTACCGGTACTTTTTCAGGTCAATAACAATGGCAACACCGCATTTGGCTGACTGACCGTTCAACTCTTTCCCATGACAACGAAGTGGGAACGAAGGATGTCCTTGAGAAGCCAATTGAAATTACATAGAGTATAGTCACGGGAAGAAACACTCGAGCTGATGTTAAGTCTATGGGAAGGTTCATGACAGGTTTCTTGCTCGCATTTTAATAGTTTTAAATTTTTTTTTTTTTTTTTTTTTTTTTTTTTTTCATAGGATAGCTGAAGCCGATCCCTAACATTGTTAGTTTGTACTTTTTTCATTTTAGTTAACAGTTTTTTTTATTTGCGGACATTTTGAATTTCAGAACCGGTTCTGAAAATGAAAGTACGCTTATATTAAAAAAACTGGAACCAAAATCGAAAAGTAAAAACTAACAACGTTAGGGATCGGTCTCAGCTATCCTATGCAATAAAAAAAAAATCTATTTAAAATTTTAAAATGCGAGCGAGAAATCTGTCAAGAACCTTCCCATAGACTTAACATTAGCGTTCGAGTTTCTTCGGATGACTAACGTAGGCTCTTAACCCCTTCAGGGGCAAAGTACTCTTGTAGCTAAAATATTGAAATGATTGATTGACAGCAGGATTCACGAACGAATTTACTTTAAAATAAGTAAAAGCTTTTCTTCATGTACCTTATAAATTCTTTTCTAGAGCTTGATTATCCAAAAATCAGCTTGGGAAGATGCGACAAAATTTGCTGTTAATATTATTCAGAACGGCGCGTGGTCAAACTGTGATCTGCGAGTGCCATAATTTCTAAATAGAAATATTTGCCCTATTTAATCGCAGAGATTCTTCGAAAGTAACATTATCAGCATGCTAAAGTAAATATCCAAAACTAAGGCGAAATAGAAGGGCTACGACAATTTTCGAAATGACGCCGAAGCTTGGAGAGGGCACCTTCTTTCGCGTATAAATAGTGCGATGAAAGTATAACAGAATTCAAAGAGATTGCTTTTTTGATTTTTCTATTACTTCTTTCATATAAATGTTTGACCTCTTTAATTACTTTATATAACACTGCAACAATTTTAAATCGTTTTAGCATCATCAGTTCCAGACCAAGAATTGAAAAAAAAATTGAAATTAATTAAAGAAAAATCCCTTAGAGATTCTACAAAGTTAAAATTATCAGCACCCTATAATAAATATGTAAAATTTAGGAGAAATTGAAGGACTTCGACACTTTGCGATTTTTTATGCACAAAAATGAGTTGTAGAATAAAATGAGAAAAAAATAATAATAAACCTGCAAAATACAAAAAAATATGTTTATTTTCTGTGCTAGTATACAATTTTAGCTTTTATTTTCGATACTTGAAACGGGTGTAAGAGGGAAATATTCAGCGTATTATTTGTATTATTAATTCCATTTGACTTTACAAAAAATTAGCACTTTTTACATCATTCAATAGTTGGAGTATCATAGTTGATATTTATTCCAACAGAGCAAAAGATGCCGGACGAGGACTCAAACCTGGGTACTTTGGCTTGTCGTTCCAAAGCTCTTCCTACTGAGTAATCCCAACAATTTCCTTGTTGGCATAATTCACTCTTACGGCAAGCCGAAGTACCCAGGTTCGAGTCCTGGTAACGGCATTTTTCGCTTTGTTGGAATAAAACTCAACTATGATACTCCAACCATTGAATACACTATATTGCCAAAGGTGATTCGTCACTTGCGATTTTAGACGTTTTGTTAACTATCTAGAAAAATAGATGAGGAATTAACCTGAAACTGCAGGTGTGTAAACAGTATAGTATAGGTTATATATTTCCGCGAAGATTTTTTCACGAAACCCCATAGGGGACTGTCAACAAATTGAAAAAGAACGAATATCTTTTGGATAACCCTGTAAAAACTAATGTAGCAAAGGCGTTCAAACTCGAGATTATTAATAAGTGGCTTATTGTAATATACTATGTTCATTTGTATGAGGATAGCATGTATACTCGTAGAGAAATTAAGGTTTTTATAAAAACAGTCCCAAATTTCGCATAGTTTTTTGCTTATAATTTGCAGAGTTCTTAACATAAAAAAAAGGTTATTTTCAGAAAATATGATAAATAACATTTTACATATAACTCTGCAATCAGAATTAAAAAATAATAAAAATTGGATGAAAAATGAGCATGTTTACAAAAAAAATGTTTAACTATGCATGCGCGAATGCAATTAAAATATAATATGCATAATGTATTAGCTAAGTATATAGAGCAACTTTTGTGCAAGTTTCAAAATCATAGCTTGAAAATTCTGAAAATTATCGTCGATAGAATAAGCTCGAAATCCGTTGTTCCCAAAAAGAAGCAAAAAGATGAGGGATTGTATCAAATATCTGTTGATTAGTTCCAAGATAGCGTACACAATATTTCACGTACTACTATATTTGGATAAAATCCTTCATATTTTTGCTTCCTTTTCGGAACAACGGATTTCGAGCTTATTTTCTATCGACGATAATTTTCAGAATTTTCAAACTATGATTTTGAGACTTTCCCAAAAGTTGCTCTATATACTTAGCTAATACATTATGCATATTATATTTTGATTGCCTTCGCGCATGCGCAGTGAAAAATTTTTTAGTAAACCTGCACATTTTTTATCCAATTTTTATTATTTTTTAATGCCGATTGCAGAGTATTATGTACGATGTTGTTTGTCATATTTTCTGAAAAGAACTTTTTTTTATATTAAGAACTCTGCAAATTATAAGCAAAAAACTATGCGAAATTTGGGACTGTTTTTATAAAAACCTTAATTTCTCTACGAGTTTCCATGCTATCCTAATAAAAATGAACACAGTATATTACAATAAGTCTCTTAATCTCGAGTTTGAACGCCTTTGCTACATTAGTTTTTACAGAGTTATCCAAAAGATATTCGTTCTTCAATTTGTTGACAGTCCCCTATGGGGTTTCGTGAAAAATTTTCGCGGAAATATATAATCTATACTATACTGTTTACACACCTGCAGTTTCAGGTTAATTCCTCATGTATTTTTCTAGATAGTTAACAAAACGTCTAAAATCGCAAGTGACCAATCACCTTTGGCAATATAGTGTATGATTTACCTAGTTGAAAAAAAACTCCCTCTTGTCCATTATGAATTTTTACATTATTTTAAAGCTATATTTTCTTCTTGCAAAAAGTATGCTTTGAATCTAATTGAAGTTGAAAGTTTCTTATCAGCAGATATACAGTAGATAATCTTTTTTGAAAAAGCTGCTTGTTTAATGTTACGTGTTTTTTATATATTTTTCTTTTCTTTCTGTTTACGAAGCTTTCACCAGGTAAAACTAAAACTTCACAAAACAAAGCTGTAAATCCTGCAACACAACTTGAATGACGATAGTATCATCATTACACTAAGACAGAAGTCCAATAGATTCTAAAAAATTTACTAAATACGTGTTACACTAGCTAAAATTAAATAACTGTAAAGCGCTAACAGCACCAGTCGAACACTGAAAGCTGTAAACAGGACCGATGTTTTCATTAGACCTAAAATAGAAGCCTCTTGTGTGATTACATGAAACAAAATGTTACACAAAAGATGATTGCAGAAACCTATATGTATCAATAGAAATGCGAAGCCAAAAAACTCTAAATCTGACTGCGCCGGGAATGCAAAGTGGAGTATGGGCGACTTATTTATATCCTATAAAAGTTGAATACATAATATTATACATTCAGTTTCGATTTTCATCCGTACACATCCTGAAATAAGACAGGTTGTCACGCCTAAAGCTGTTCGTCGGTGAACTTTCCGATTCCCCTCGCTAATGTTTATCCTATGGGCGTAGAAAGCATTCGTATATTTAAAATACCTTCTCAGAAACATAATATTTTTAACTTCTTTTTTCTGTGTACTATTCTTTAAGGATGTTACTTTCTTTTTGTCTCTAAGTTATTAAAAATGTGTGCTTAATTGATAATTTTATGTGTTATAATCTTAGTGAAACTGAATAAGATTCACATAAATAGTGAAACTGAATAAGTTCACATAAAATTAAGTAGTATATATTTTAGAAAAAATTTGACAACTAAGCAAAAAAAAAAAACTAGTCGTTGGGGGACCACCGTAATACTTACCCGTCATGGATATGCATAATGTAAAATATTAAAACAAAAATGTGTAAACTACTTATAAAATTTCATAGCAATTCAAATAAAATCGTAGCTTGATGACGTCATAACTTTATAGGCTCGATTACTGAATTGCTTGAAAGAGGTTTTCCCTTATAACTCCAAAAATAATAATCCTATTAACTAGCGGTTTATTGCATCTGATTAAGCATCAAATTTCCAATTAAAATATATCTTTGAAGTGAAATTTGGATGAAATACAGGGTCATGAAAAATTGAAGAGTGTGGTAAATAGGATTACAAATATCTCAGCAACTCATTATCCGATCGGCTTCATGCTTTATGCAAAATTTATGTTTTTTTATTGTCTTTTATATTCATTTCTTAAAATAAGCAATTTCGAAAATTTTTATATACCTTTTATCAGAACGAATATTTCGAGAGTCCGAAAAAAATTGTTCCGGTTAATCGAGGTTATTGAAATGAAATAGGCTTCTTCCCATTATTACATACTAAGTACATACCAAATTGCAAGTCTCTATCTCAATTTTTTCGGGAGATAGAGCGTTTACAGACACACAGACGACACACAGTATTTCATCCAATTTACACACACACACAGACACAGACGGACGGCAAAATTTTTTTTCTAAAAATATGTTTTTTGGAATCTCTAGTGTCTGAAACGTGTAAATCCGTCAAAAAAAAATTTTCGATTTTCAAAACGATTACAAGACTTATCCTATACTACGTATGATGGGTAAGTAAAAAGTGAGAGACATCTTTTAAGAAGAAAAAGGAAGTTTAAAATATTAATTTCCTGAGGAGATATTTTAAAAATACGAATTACGAATGTATCATACGCCCAAAGGAATAACATTAGAGAGGTCGAATAGGAAAGATAACTAACGAACAGGTACACGTTCCAGCTGAAACAACGCGTTATACGAAATATTTCTAAACTTTATGAAGTGTTCTGAATGCCGAATTTGATATTCGACATTCTACACATGATCGCAGAATTATGAACTTTTCGAACAAGAGGTATCGTTGCTTCTTTTATAAATATAAAATTTCAGTTCAATATTTCTGATTTGAGTTTTATATTTCATGTGTAAATATTTTTAATTTATTAAGTTTATGACCTGTTGCGTTGCTTTTGTCGTCGTTGCCATGTATTATAATGTATGATGTAAATAGAAATTAACTTGCTTTAAAAGACCGAACGACAAATGGATCCGCAATATAAGGTGATTGTGAACTCTATCAAAGTTATGTATGAAGACAGAGTGATTTAGCTACCTTTTAACTGGGTGTGACGAAATATTTTGTCACACACGAACTACTACCGTAATATTATACCGTATATAAATGTTCGTCTTATCAAAACGTCCTATTCATGCAAAATTACTCTTATATTTTCAACACTACCACTAGTAAAATTTTAAAAGAAATTTTCATTTTATTAAAACGCTCTATTCATGGAAAATTTCAGCCATGAATAAGAGGAAATTTTCTATTATTTTTGACGAGTGGAAATGGAAGTGTACCCCTTTGGTAATCAGGCGTATCAGTTGAACAAAGGCTTACTCCCCGGTTAACAGGTAAAGATGATAACAAAGTATCAAATTAAAAAAATATTTACTAAATTAGCAATAACAAAAATCCGATATTACAAATATTTGCCAAAACAAACTATTTAAAATCAATAACTCGACATCTCTACAATAGCCCACATTTACAAACTAAAACAAAGGCAGTATCGCTTTGCTACAGTAAAAAAAAAAAGAAAAAATACTAAACAATATATGTTCCAACAATATGGAATACTCGAATATTATACTATCTGTATATATAAGAGTGACGGAATCTTCGGTTTTTTGCTGCGTCACTCGAGATACTACCTTCTCTCATGATAATATCTAGGATATACATTATAAAATGTTTTATTTATTTGCACTACTAACAACAATATGACTAAGCACAATATAAAATAATAATTGCCCCGCCTCTTCAATGTCGAATTAAATAAAAAAGGAGTGTCTACAGCTAGATTGTACAAAAATACACCTGGTCAAATGCAGCAAAATTCGCGGAAATATTATTTAGAACAGAGATGCCTGGTCAAACTGTGATATCGGAGTATCATTATTTTTGAATAATAATCTTCGCCTCATTTAATCGAAGAGATCCTGCGAAGGTAATATTATCAGCACGCTAAATAAATATGCAAAACTAAACATAGGGGTACGGCAATTTGCGATTTGCCACCGAAGCTTGGAGAGGGCAAATTCTTTCTCGTATGAACAGTGTGATGAAAGTAAAAGTGTATTAAAATAAATTATTTGCATAAATATCATACATAAAACTTCTCCACTTAGGACTGGGTGCTTTGAAATAAAAAATATATACACATCGTAAGATATGGACACAATTTAGAAGTATGAAAACAGCGGTATTTTTTTAGCATAATTCATATAAAAACCTTTGCATGCACACCATAGTTGCTGGATACTCTTTAAAATTAAAAAAAGTGTATGCATATTATATTGAAAATATCTACACCATTCCCAATTAGGAAAATATTTTTATCTTTTTATTTAATTTTCTGCATCAAAAACGTCTTGACTTCAATTCAATAGACAAATTGTTTGTCACTGTTAGTATGGCTCATCCTTTAAGCGTTTAAGGTGTCACCAAAGGAAGCAAAAAGATGAGGGGTTGTATCCAAATGTACAAACTTATCAAAGTTGACATAATAAGAATGAAATGTCTCTTATTCTACATTTGATACAACCCCTACCTTTTGGGAACAGCAAATTTCGAGCTTATTCTATCGACGATTACTATCAGAATTTTCAAGCTATGTTTTTGAGACTTTTATAAAAGTTGGTCTATACATTTAGCTAATATATTATGCACAGTATATTTTGAATGAATTCGCGCATGCGCAGTGAAACAATATTTAGTAAACCTTCTCATTTACCATACAATTTTTATTATTTTTTAATTCTGATGACAGGGTATTGTATATAATTTTGTTTGTCATATTTTCTGAAAAAAACTTGTTTTTATATTAAAAACTCTGCAAATTATAAGCAAAAAACTTGGTAAAATTTGGGACTGTTTTCATAAAAACCTGAATTTCTATTCGAATATACATGTTATCTTCATACAAATGAACCCAAATTATTACAATAATCCACTTAATCATAATCTACGGTTTGAATGCTTTTGCAATATTAGTTTTTACAGGGTTATCCAAAATATATTCGTTTTTCTTCAATTTGTTGACGGCCCCTTATGAGGTTTCTGGAAAAAATCTTCGAGGAAATATATGACGTTTATCATGTTGTTTACACTCCTGAAGTTCCAGGATAATTCCTGATGTATCTTTCCAGATATTTAACAAAACGTCTAAAATCGCAAGTGACCGGTCATCATTGGAAATATAGTGTATTTTCTGTAAGTTTCATAATGTAAAATCTTCTCTTTATGCAGCTTGAAACTGTTAGTGATCTTGAACATTTAAAAATGACAGGTAGGACTGACTTGACGGAAATCTCCACCCAATAAGGTTATTTTATTCATTTATTATTATTTACTATTATTATTTATTTGTTATTACTCAATCTATATTATAAATAACAAATATGTGCATTCGTAACATTGACATCATAATGATGCGGACAACAATAAGGTTAAACTGCATAAGGTACAACAATGGAGTTAATGTTTTAATTAATAACAAAATGGCGCGTTTCTTGGTTTGATTTCGCACTTTATTTATTTTTATTTTATTTATTTTTTTTTTGTAGAAAATAGCTAGTTTTTTAAAATAAATAAGAAAAATTATCGGAATTTTTACAAAAATTGTATTTTCGAATGCAAAAAATTTTTCTACATGTGTATGATGACTTTTAAGTCGATACCTCAAATATTTTTCCTAATATTCGCAAGTTAGTGAAAACAAACCTCTCGTTGCCATCGACAAATCTTAAATAATCGTGATTTCTGTGCCACGTACGATAGCGTAATATATATATACAATGAAAAATATATTAACTATTAATGTTTAAATTAAATAACTGTAAAGCGCTAACAGCAGCAGTCGAACACTGAAAGCTGTAAACAGGACCGATGATGCCATTAGACCTAAAATAGAAGCATCTTGTGTGATTCAATGAAACAAAATGTTATACAAAAATGATTGCACAAACCTATATGTATCAATAGAAATGCGAAGCTAACAAACTCTAAATCTGACTGCGCCAGGAATGCAAAGTGGAGTACGGGACACTTATTTATATCCTATACAAGTTGAATACATAATATTATACATTCAGCTTCGATTTTGATCCGTACACGTACACATCTTGAAATAAGACAGGTTGTCACTCTTAAAGCTATTCGTCGGTTAACTTTCCGATTCCCCTCGCTAATGTTAAACCTATGGGCGTAGAATGCATTCGTATATTTAAAATACCTTCTCAGGAAATTAATATTTTTAACTTCTTTTTTCTGTGTACTATTCTTTAAGGATGTTACTTTTTTTCTCTCTAAGTTATCAAAATATGTGCTTAATTTATAATTTTATGTGTTATTATCTTAGCGGAACTGAATAAGATTTTAACACTTCACATAAAATTAAATAGTATATATTTCAGAAAAAAAAATGACAATTAACCCAAAAAAAAAAAAAAGGGCGGGGGGGGGGGGAGAGACATCTTTTGAGAAGAAGGGGGATAGGAAAGCTAACTAACGAACAGGTACAGGTTCCAGCTGAAACAACACGATGTACGAAATATTGCTGCAGTTTATCAACAGTGTTCTGAATGCCAAATTTGATATTTGACATTCCACACATGATTAAACACTCTTTCTATGTTTGGCAAAAGGTATAGTTGTTTCTTTTATAAATATAAAATTTCAGTTAAATATTTCTGACTTCAGTTTTATATTTCATGTGTAAATATTTTTTATTTATTATGTTTAGGGGCTGTTGTGTTGCTTTTGTATTATAATGTATGATGAAAATAAAAATTAACTTGCTTTAAAAGCCCGAACGACAAGTGGATCCGCAATATAAGGTGATTGTGAACTCTACCAAAGTTATGTGTGAAAACAGAGTGATTTAGCTAAAAGTAAAATTATTTTGTGTAAAATTTATCTATTAACTTAAAATGGTTGTGCACAAGATGAAAACCAATGAAAAATATGTTAACCTTTTAACTGAGTATGACGAAATATTTTGTCATACACGAACTACTACCGTAATATTATACCGTATAGAAATTTTCGTCTTATTAAAAGGCTCTATTCATGCAAAATTACAGCCATGAATAAGAGGAAATTTTCTATTATTTTTGACGAGTGGAAGTGTACCCCTTTGGTAATCAGGCATATCAGTTGAACAAAAGCTTACTCCCCGGTTAACAGGTTAAGATGATAACAAAGTATCAAATAAAAAAAATAATTACTAAATTAGCAATAACAAAAAATCGAAATTACAAATATTCGCCAAAAGAAACTATTTAAAATCAATAACTCGACATCTCTACAATAGCTCACATTCACAAACTAAAACAAAGGCAGTATCGCTTTGCTACAGTAAAAAAGAAAAGAAAAATTACTAAACAATATATGTTCCAACAATATCGAATTCTCGTATATTAAACTAGCTGTATATATAAGAGTACCGGAATCTTCGGTTTTGGGCTTTCGGTTTTCGGTTTTTTGCTGCTTCAGTCGAGATACTACCGTTCTCATGATAATATCTAGGATATACATTATGAATTGTTTTATTTATTTGCACTACTAACAACAATATGACTAAGCACTATATAAAAGAATAACTGTCCCGCCTCTTCAATGTCGAGTTAAATAAAAAAGGAGTGTCTACAGCTAGAATGTACAAAAAAATACCTGGTCAAATACAGCAAAATTCGCGGAAATATTATTTAGAACAGCGATGCGTGGTCAAACTGTGATATCGGAGTATCATTATTTTTGAATAACAATATTCGCCTCATTTAATCGAAGAGATCTTGCGAAGGTAATATTATCAGCACGCTAAATAAATATGCAAAACTAAGCATTGGGATACGGCAATTTGCGATTTGCCGCCGAAGCTTGGAGAGGGCGAATTCTTTCTCGTATGAACAGTGTGATGAAAGTAAAGGAGTATTAAAAGAAATTGTTTATTTTATCATTATTATTATTATTATTTTCATATATACATTTAATAACCCTATTTAACACCGCGACTATTTTAAATCGCTTTAGCATCATCAATTCTCGATCAAGAATGAAAAAGTATTGAAATTAATTAGAAAAAATCCCTGAATATACTCCAAGTGTTAATACAGGTAAAAATCAGCCGTGAGTGCTAGGCTTTTGAAATGTATTATATTTATGTATTTCGGAAAGCTTCTAAATTTTCCAAACATGGAACAATCAATTATATTACTTCAAAATTACGTAGATATTTAAGATTATTCGGATGAATGCTAATAATCAATTAACATTATGCCTTTAAACTCGGAAAATAGTCTCTAGTTACACCAAATAAGTGTAAATAAACGAAATATGAAAATTTTTGAGAAGATTAAATAATAATAATACAAAAACAGTACCCTTTCACCATCCACATGCACACCATAAAAGAAAAAACACCATTGTTAGCAGATTTTTTATGTATCAAAATGAAACTGTATTTAAATGTGTTCAAAATGTATTTAAATGAAACAAATTAATAAGCCTGCAGAATAAAGATATACATTTTTTTTTCGATCAGCATTATGGTTCGTAAACGAAATATGACAGTATTTAATTTTAACTTCTACATTCGATACTTGAAACGCGTGTGAAGAGTGAAGTATTTTGCGTATTATTATTATTATTATTATTATTATTATTTTAATTTGACATTGCACAAAACTAATACTTTTTATATTATTTTAAAGATTTATTTTATTTTTGCAAAAATACACTTATTTATTCTATTTCAGTTAATTAAGTTAACACTAATTCAAATATTTATTATTAGATATATATATTAGATAACATTTTTAAAAAAAACTGTTTTTTCTATGTTATGTATGTCTTACGTTTTTATTCTTACCATCCTTCTTTGAAGTTTTGACCAGGTAAAAGTAAAGCGAATTAAAATTTCAGAAAACAAAGCTGAAAACCTGCAACACAGTAGGTCTCGAATAACGATATAATACCAACATTACATTAAGACAGAAATCTAATATATTATGAACAACTTTCCAAAATGCCCACTCATATTGCACTAGTGCAACTTAAACAAGTGTAAACCAATACAATATCAGCGGTCGAAAACGGAAAGCCGTGAACGGTGCCGTTGCTATTCTGAGATTTGGAATAGAAACATGTTTTGAGATTCCCTGAAAGACAATGTCACAGAGGCGGATTAACCACCTACCGGGCCCCTAGGCTTAACACATTGGGGGCCCTCCTCCTGCTCTATATGTATATACACTAATATACAACATATATATATATATATATATATATATATGCAAACATACACACGCACGCACGCATACACACATATACATACATACATATTTTTTAGGACAAAACAAAAGTCACAAACTTAGCGCCGGGCCCTTAGTTTGTCGGGCCCCTAGGCTTCAGCCTACTCAGCCTATTTGGTAATCCGCCTCTGCAATGTCACACAATAGATGCCTACATTTATCAATAGAAATGAAACGCCAACAATCTCAAAATCTGACTTCTTCGGGAATTCAAAGTGGAACATGGCGACTTATTTATTTCCTATACATATACAAAGCTAAATATATAGTATTATATATTCACCTTTGATTTTAATGCTACACGAAGACATCTCCATCTCATAGAAGTGAACTAGGCAGTCACACTTAACTCTTAAGCCAGAAATAGCATAGTCACGAACCAGACGTTATTTGTTAACGGTGTGATAAATGATGTCGATGGATTATAATAGATTTTGAAAACAGAAATTAAATTACATTAAAAGCCCGAGCAACAACAGCAACTGCAAGATAAGGTGATTGCGACTGTACCAAAGTTTTGTGTAAACATGCATTAAGGAAACTAGTAAAAAAAAAAAAAAAAAAAAAAAAAAAAAAAAGAAAAAAAATACAGTTGAAAAGTAATCGACGGTGATTTAGTTAAGAAAAGAGTAAATTTCGCATTAAAATTATTTTGAGTAAAATTTATCTGTTCACTTAAAATAAATTGTGCACAAGATGAAAATCAATGAAAAAATATATAAAAATGATAACAAATTATCAAATTCAAAAAGTAATAACTAAATTCGGAATAACAAAAGTCCGAGATCACAAATATTCGCCATAGCAAAATATGAAAATCAATAACTCGAGATCTCGATTATATGTACCCTCAGAGCAAAGATTATTATTATTAGAAGGTCTATGTATGTACTCCTCTTTCACAGAGGCAGTATCGCTAATCTTCAATAAAAGCATGCAACAAAAAATACTAAACAAAATATGTTCCAAACAATATTAAATGAAATATTTGTATATTATGTAGTATTTAGTAAATACAGTTCAAACTCTTTTATTTATTTGTACTACTGACAGAATTACTAAGCACAATATAAAAGAACTAGCTGTTACCCGTGACTTCGTTCACGCAACATTAAAATACGAATAAATACATTAATTAAGCAAAATATTTCACTCCCGATAATTAAAAACGGTAATAATTAACTAACTCTTTATCACATTTCATAGGAGACAATACGGTATCATTTTTTGTTACAGGGACCTTGACATAACTCAGTATTAAAAAAGTGAAATTTTGCGTCAAATAATCGCGAAAATGAAATTGCAACCAATACAAATAGGAGGGCCAAATAAAATCATGGAAATAGACGAATTGGGTAAAAACAAATGTCAATTTTACCTGACAAACAATTTTACTTTTGACGCCTTTGTGAAACGTTTTAACAGCCATCCTTCAAAAAAACTTTAATGGGAAATAGTATATGCTTTTTCTTTAAATTCAATTCTGCCTCCTTGGTTTAATGTATAGCTGAAACAAATCTTGTTTTCTAAATGACAATATGTTGACAGGCAATTTTTGTTCTCCAGAATAACTTGATTCATGAAGTTCGAATATGTGAAAATATGTTTTTATTACTCGGATAATTTACTGAAATCAAGATTTTGTTTTCACCATCTATTCAAAGTGAAAATAAATTCTGTTTTTCAGTTTTAATGAGAAAATGGTGTAAAAAATATACTGATCTGTTTTATTTCTCCTTTTTTTATACACAAATATGGAGTCATTTACTTTCTGTTTTTAGAGAAAAATTTACAAAAAAAAAAAAAAAAAAAAAAAAAAAAAAAAAAATGGCATCTAAATTAATTTTTTTAATTCTGAGAATTTGTGTGACATCCTCGGATCAATGGTAACCGGTATTAAGTAAATCGCGTTGCGTTCGATAGTCTAGGTGTAGTTGCGAAATACAAACACACGGTCAGATTTTAATATAATAGATTCGTGTTCATTTTCCCTTTTTTAAAATTATGATGTGATTTTTAGCAAAAAACTCTCATCTGTATATAACGGATACTCATGCTTAATAATCGGTATGGATAAAAAAGCATTTAAATATTTTGTTATAAAAATGGCGTGAAACTCATCTACTTTCTATACTTACTGATCCTTGTATTATTAATGTAAGGAATTGATTCACACTCATTTTAAAACATATTGGAAAATTCCCGTTTTATTTCAAATATGACGTCTCTTTTTCTCCAGAAAAATCCCTTTTTAATGACATAATTCTTGTTAATTTTCTTTTCCAGGCAATCAATTTCAATACTGGCATATAGGAAATTATGTTACTTTAACGAAATAATATTAAATCTTTAGGTTTTATCAACAAAAAGGGAACTATTAACATTCGTCATTTTTTTTTTTTTTTTTTGGTAATCGAATTATATCTTTTAGTTTTAAGAATGAAAATAACTATTTCTCGCTATCCATGACATCATTTTTGACATGGATAATTTTGCGGAGCATATTATTGACATTTGCTAACCATTTTCTTTTCAAACTTCTTTTTCCTTTTTTTTTTTAAATTTAAATAAAAAATACGGTATAGTTATATTAGCCGTGCGCAGACGGTAAAATGTCATTGTCACCATACAAAAGAAAAAAAAGTAAAGATAAAACCCAAGATCATTTTATTTCACCATCAAAGCATATCCGCTTTATTTTCGATGTATGACGTCACATTAGCCTGTTTCCTATGGTTACGCATATCGAAATCTTGTATTATTATCAAAAACTAAAAAAAGTACGTTTTATTTCTAATAATATTATTTAATCTTCTTTTAATTCTTTAATTTTTTTATTTCATTTTCATTTTTAACGTGAACATTTTTCAATTGAAACTAAATTGTTGAGTAAAAATTATTATTCCTTGTTTTGATTTAGTTTTGGCAACGATAAAGTATTAGCAACGGTAAAGTAAATTTAACCATTTTAAAATATTATACGAAAAAATGTCCATTTATTCTCTATGAAAATAACGAAATTTTGAATTATTAAGAAAAATATTTGAATACAATAGACAAAAACCAGCCTATGTTCATTTGAGGGTTATAATCAACCTATATGCAAAGATACAGGATCATTAAATGCTCCATTTTGACGCTGGCTTCAGCCTAACATTTGCACACAATCGGATTTATAATATTACTAGCTGTTACCCGTAACTTCGTTCAAGTAACATTAAAAGAAAAATATATGTACTAATCAAGCAAAATATTTCACTCCCGATAATTAAAAACGTAAATAATTAACTAACTCTTTATCACATTTCATAGAAGAAAATACGATATTTCTTTGTTATAGGGTCCTTGACATAAATCAGTTTAAAAAAAGTAAAATTTTGTGCCAAATAACCGCGAAAAGGAAACTGCATCCAATGGAAAAAAGACGGCCCAATACAATCGTGTAAATCGACGAATTGGATAAAAAAAAATGTCAATTTTACCTGATAAACCATTTTACTTTTAACGACTTTGAGAAACGTTTTAACAGCCATCATTTAAAAATAATTCATTGGAAATAGTATATGCTTTTTCTTTAAATTCAATTCTTGTGAATAGGGAGTAATAATTCTACACCTAAATGCAAGGAGCTTCTATTGCAAAGCTTTTTTCAGTCCAAAATTACATGTAAACGTAACACTTAAACTGCAAAGCTTTTTGCAACCCAAAATTATACGTAAACATTACTTTTGAATGTAATTTTCATTGCAAATTAACATTTATTACTGTTCGAATTAAAATTAATTTGGGTGCAAATTACATGTAAATGTTACGTTTGCATGTAATTTGGGGTTGCAAAAAGCTTTGCAATTGAAGTGTTACGTTTGCATGTAACAGCAAATTTGTGTCCTTGGTTTAATCTATAGCTGAAACAAATCTTGATTTCTTGACAATATGCTGATAGGCGATTTTTGCTCTGCAGAATAAATTGATTCATAAAGTTTGAATATGTGGAAATATGTGTTTATTTTTCGGAAATTTTACTGTAATCAAGATTTTTTTTTTCACCAACTATTCAAATTGAAAATAAAATAATTTTTTTCAGTTTTAATGAGAAAAGGGCATAAAAATATATTAATCCGTTTTATTTCTCCTTTTTTTATCCACAAAAATGGAGTAATTTAAGTACCGTTTTTAGAGAAATTTCGTTAAAATTTACAAAAATATATTAATATCTCCAAATTTAATTCAAAATTTTAAATTCTCAGAGTTTATATGACATCCTCGAATCAATAATAACCGGTATTAAGTAAATCGCGTTGCATTAAGAGGAATAGTTGCGAAATACACACAGTCAGATTTTAACTTAATAGACTTGTGTTCAATTTTCTTTTCCTAATAATCTTACTGATGCTTGTATTATTAATCACAGAGTTCAGAGAATAAATAGAGATGATATATTTCATGTTTGGCGTGATGCTGAAAATGCAACCCTACAGTCGGCACAAACAACTGGCGGCTTGCTTTGAAAACCTCTCCCCGTCCAATGAACCCAGTCCTTGTTCCACGTGCAGCCTCTCTCCATCCAATGAAGTCAGCCCTTGGGCCTAATGATTTGAGCGATAACCGGCTTCATATTGCAAGCCGATTTTACGGTTCATTACCTCTCTATTCTTTCACTGTACTCAGTGATTATTAATGTATGAAATTGATACACGCTCCATTTAAAACATATTTTAAAAATCCCGTTTTATTATGACTTCACTTTGATCCCAGAGAAATCTCTTTTCAATGATATAATTCTTGTTAATTTTTTTTCCTGGCAATAATGACGTGAATTTTAGCAGAAAGCTCACATCTGTTTGCAACTTATATTCAAGCTTATTATTAATCAGTACCAAAAAAATATTTCAGTTATTCATCTTAAATATGACGTCCATTATGTATATACTTTTATTATACACTGATAGTCATGCTCTTTGTAATATTACGAATATTTGAAAATACATGTTTTATTTATGACGTCATATTTGTTCAAGCCAAGGAGGATCCTTTTCATAGTTCCATGGTTCAAGCGAAATCTTTTTCTTAGTAATATAATTATTGTTAATTCTTCTTTCTAATTATAACGCAGCTTTTGACAGAAAAATATCTTTTTAATTTAACCTATATTCATACTTCATGTGTAATAACAAATACTCCCTATTGTTGTTTCAAATATCACAGAAATTCATCTTCTTTTGAATTATTCTCATTTTTCACGTGAAACTTAATTGTTGAGGAAAAATTATTTTTCCGCATTTTTATTTATTGGCAACGATCAAAGCCCTAGCAACGATAAAGTAAAATCGTTAAATTTTATCTAAAAATATCCATTGATTCTCTATGAAAATAACCAAATTTTGAATTATTAAGAAAAGTATTTGCATAAAATAAACAAAAACCAGTCTATGTTCATTTCCGAGTTACAATCCACCTATATGCAAAGATACAGGGCCATTAATTTCTCCATTTTGACGCTGGCTTCAGCCTAACATTTGCACACAATCAGATTTATAATATTACTAGCTGTTACCCGTGACTTCGTTCACGCAACATTAAAAGAAGAATAAATACATTAATTAAGAAAATATTTCACTCCCGATAGTTAAAAACGTTAAAATTAACTAACTATTTATCACATTTCATAGGCGACAATACTGTATTTTTTGTTATAGGGACCTTGACATAACTCAGTCTTTAAAAAGTGAAATTTTGTGCCAAATAATCGCGAAAATGAAATTGCAACCAATACAAAAAGGAGGGCCAAATAAAATCGTGGAAATACACGAATTGGGTAAAAACAAATGTCAATTTTACCTGATAAACAATTTTACTTTTAACGCCTTTGTGAAACGTTTTAACAGCCATCCTTCAAAAAAAACATTAATTGGAAATAGTACATGTTTTTTCTTTAAATTCAGTTCTGCCTCCTTGGTTTAATGTATAGCTGAAACAAATCTTATTTTCTAAATGACAGTATGTTGACAGGCAATTTTCGTTCTCTAGAATAAATTGATTCATAAAGTTTGAATATATGAAAATATGTTTTTATTTTTCGGATAATTTACTGAAATCAAGATTTTGTTTTCACCATCTATTCAAAGTGAAAAACAATTCTGTTTTTCAGTTTTAATGAGAAAATGGTGTAAAAAATATACTGATCTATTTTATTTTTCCTTTTTTTATACACACATATGGAGTAATTTACTTTCCGTTTTTAGAGAAACTTCGTTAAAATTAACAAAAAAGAAAAAAAAATCTTGGCATCTAATTTAATTTTTTAAATTCTGACAGTTTGTGTAACATCCTCGGATCAATGATAAACGGTATAAAGTAAATCACGTTGCGTTCGATATTCTGGTACTGTAAATGGAAATTGTAAATTCACAAGCATTCTCCGTGAATTGCTGCCGTGATTTTACGGGAAATACCCCCTTTTCAAGGTAAACGGTCCATTTCAGTAAATTTCATGTTTTTACGGGCAAAAACCGTTTATCTAATAACAAAGCTCGTTTATCTAGTCACAAAACCGGTTTTCTTATGGACATTGCCTGGAATCTCTGCTGCAGTAATTTTACTGCAGCAATTTTTTACAGTGAGGAGTAGTTGCGAAATACAAACATAGATTCGTGTTCATTTACCTTTTCTTAAAATTATGATGCGAATTTTAGCAGAAAATTCTCATCTGTATATAACGAATATTCATGCTTAATAATCAGTATAGATAAAACAAGTGGGTAAGTGTGATCGAAGATCGCTCAAAGGGTTTCGTTTAATATTCCTTTCAAAACACTTTATTCTTTCTTTAATAAATTCAAATAAATTTCATTTAGCAACAATAACAACAAAAAAGAGCCATGTTTTTTATAAAGTAAAAATTTACCGGTCTATTTTTTCCTTTTTTCGAATATCTAAACCAGCCGGATAGCGGTCCAAGCCCGCTATTATATTCTGTTATAATAATATCCGTCATACAGACTAAATGCAATATTTAAAAAAATAATTTCAAAATTAAACAAATTGTACACATTCAAAATGTTAAAATAGGGAAATATTTCCATAATCGGATTTTTATCACGATTCAATATGTTTCTCAAACTCATATATTTACTATTCTCTATTATTTGTATTGAAACTCGCTTTGTATTATTCTCAAACATTTGAAAAATTCGTTAAACTTCTTATATGACGTCAGATTTTCTTTTTAATTCTCTAATGACGTGTATTAATCTGCTTTGTCCACTTACACATACTCATACTCCTTGTATTATTGAGAAATCTTAGACATTTTCCGTTTTATTACGACTATGACGTCAATCAATTTTATTTCATATTTATCCTTTTTTCAATTGGTGAAACTTTTTATTTCATTTACATTTTTCACGTGAGAATCGTCTGATAGAAAATTAATTATTGTAGAAAGAATTTCGTTGTGGATTTTTAGTTTTTGGCATCGGCTATAACTAAAAATGTTTCAATTTAATAGGAAAAGGCTGTTAGAATTTTGGTTTTTTATCTCTATTTATTAAAATAATACGAATTTTTCAAATTTTAATATTTTGAGCTCTTCACAGCTGCTATTCAGATTTATACACTAAGTTTCAACTCTGTAAGTTACGTACTTTTTGAGAATGGCTCTGTGACGGACAGACAACGGAGTGGGGGTAATAGGGTTTCGTGAGATGAACGAAACCCTAAAAACATTTAAATTTTTCGCTATAAATATGGCGTGAAACTCATCTGCTTTCTATACTTACTGATCCTTGTATTATTAATGTAAGGAATTGATTCACACTCATTTTAAAACACATTGGAAAATTCCAGTTTTATTTCAAATATGACGCCTCTTTTTCCGCAGAGAAATCCCTTTTTAATGACATAATTCTTGTTAATTTTCTTTTCCAAGCAATTAATTTCAGTACTGGCATAGGGGAAATTATGTCGCTTTAACGAAATAATATTAAATCTTTAGTTTTTATCAACAAAAATGGAACTATTAACATTCGTCATTTTTTTTTTTTTTTTTTAGGTAATCGAGTTATTTCTTTTAATTTTAAGAATGAAAATAAATATTTCTCGCTATCCATGACATCATTTTCGATATGGATAATTTTGCGGAGCATATTATTGACATTTGCTGACCCTTTTCTTTTGAAACTTCTTTTTACTTTTTTAAAATTTAAATAAAAAATGCGGTATAATTATATTAGCCCTGCGCAGACGGTAAAACGCCAAGAATTATTACCATACAAAAGAAAAAGCGAAAAAAAAAAAAAAAACCATGATCAGTTTATTTCACCAATCAAAGATATCCGCTTTATTTTTGATGTATGGCGTCATATTCGCCTGTTTCCTATGGTTACTCATATTGAAACCTTGTATTATTATCAACAACTAAAAAAAAGTACGTTTTATTTCTAATAATATTATTTAATCTTCGTAATTCTTTAATTTTTTTATTTCATTTTTATTTTTCACGTGAACATTTTTCAATTGAAACTAAATTGTTGAGTAAAAATTATTATTCCTTGTTTTGATTTAGTTTTGGCAACGATAAAGTATTAGCAACGGTAAAGTGAATTTAACCATGTTAAAATATTATACGAAAAAAATGTCCATTTACTCTCTATGAAAAAACGAAATTTTGAATTATTAAGAAAAATATTTGAATAAAATAAACAAAAAGCAGCCTATGTTCAAATGAGGGTTATAATCAATCTGTATGCAAAAATACAGGATCATTAAAGGCTCCATTTTGACGCTGGCTTCAGCCTAACATTTACGCACAATCAAATTTATAATATTACTAGCAAGCTACGCCCGCTACGCTGGTCAATTTCTCTTAACGAACCTTTAATCAAACAAAATATTGACATTTCATAATTCACTTTTATATTTTAACAGAATAATAAGGATACTATAATTTGTGACTCGTGCTATAGTCAATATACACGTCAGGACACGTCGCCCTTATCATTATCTTTTTACGCGTGAAGGTTTCGCTATGGTACTCTATTGTGAAATTTGGCAATTTTAGAAATTCAATAGTTGAAAAATCGCAGAATCATTAGATCATTTTTCTTTAGAAATTGTTCTTAGAGCGCATTTAGATCTTATAAATAACAATCATGCCGAACTTGAAGTTTCTTGCTCCTTCAGCATCGCAAAAATCGCAATTTTAGAACGTTTTTCGCTTCTGCACCCCCCTGGGGGTGGTGGCACCGACATAAAATATAGCCTATGTTGGAGCAGGGATTGTCACCATTAATTTGCCACCATCACTTTTAAAATCGCTTCAGTGGTTCCAGAGATTACCCCCTACAAACAAACAAACAAACAATCTTTACTACTTTATATATTAGTATAGATAGGGGGGAATTAGCCCCTTGTTCCCCCCCCCCTTTATACTTAACCAATCAATCCCGAAAACTAATCAGAGATGCGCCTTAACACAGTGAACCTATAAATAAAATTTGAAGGAAATGGGATAATTCTGCATGAAAAACCCATTTACATAAATTAAGGGGGGTATTAGCCCCCCGTTCCCCCCCTTTATACTTAATCAATCAATCCCGAAAACTAATCAGGGAAGCGTCTTAACCCAATGAATCTATAAACAAATTTTGAAGCAAATAGAATAATTCTAGATGAAAAACCCATTTATATAAATTAAGGGGGGATTATCCTCCCGTTCCCCCCTTTATACTTAACCAATCAATCCCGAAAACTAATCAGGGAAGCGTCTTAACCCAATGAATCTATAAACAAAATTTGAAGGAAAACGGAATAATTCTGCATGAAAAACCCATTTATATAAATTAAGGGGGGATTAGCCCCCCGATCCCCCCCTTTATACTTAACTAATCAATCCCGAAAACTAATCAGGGAAGCGCCTTAACTCAGTGAACCTATAAACGAAATTTGAAGGAAAACGGAATAATTCTGCATGAAAAACCCATTTATATAAATTAAGGGGGGGATTAGCCCCTCCCCCGTTCCCCCCTTTATACTCAGCCAATCAATCCCGAAAATTATCATGCAAGCGCCTTAACACAGTGAACCTATAAACAAAATTTGAAGGAAAACGGAATAAATCTGCATGAAAAACCCATTTATATAAATTAAGGGGGGGGGTTAGCCCCCCGTTCCCCCCTTTATACTTAACCAATCAATCCCGAAAAGTAATCAGGGAAGCGTCTTAACCCAATGAACCTATAAACAAAATTTGAAGGAAAACGGAATAATTCTGCATGAAAAACCCATTTATATAAATTGAGGGGGGGAATTAGCCCCCCGATCCCCCCCTTTATATTAACTAATCAATTCCGAAAACTAATCAGGGAAGCGCCTTAACACAGTGAACCTATAAACAAAATTTGAAGGTAAACGGAATAATTCTGCATGAAAAACCCATTTATATAAATTAAGGGGGGGGAATTAGCCCCTTGTTCCCCCCCTTTATACTTAACCAATCAATCCCGAAAAGTAATCAGGGAAGCGTCTTAACCCAATGAACCTATAAACAAAATTTGAAGGAAAACGGAATAATTCTGCATGAAAAACCCATTTATATAAATTAAGGGGAGGATTAGCCCCCCCCCCCCGATCCCCCCCCCTTTTATACTTAGCTAATCAAACCCGTAAACTAATCAGGGAAGCGCCTTAACTCAGTGAACCTATAAACAAAATTTGAAGGGAAACGGAATAATTCTGCATGAAAAACCCATTTATATAAATTAAGGGGGGGGGAATTAGACCCTTGTTCCCCCCCTTTATACTTGACCAATCAATCCCGAAAACTAATCAGGGAAGCGCCTTAACTCAGTGAACCTATAAACAAAATTTGAAGGAAAACGGATAATTCTGCATGAAAAACCCATTTATATAAATTAAGGGGGGGTGGAGGAATTAGACCCTTGTTCCCCCCCTTTTATACTTAACCAATCAATCCCGAAAACTAATCAGGGAAGCGCCTTAACACAGTGAACCTATAAACAAAATTTGAAGGAAAACGGATATTTCTATGAAGAGTTATCGCATTACGTACGTACATACATACATACAGAACCGGCTGCCAAGCTCTCAGGGCTTGACAGCCAGTGTGATAACTGAAAAATCGCAATTTTAGAACGTTTTTTGCTCCTGCACCCCCTGGGGTTAGTAGCACCGACATAAAATATACCCTATGTTGGAGCAGGGATTGTCACCATCAATTTGCCACCATCACTTTTGAAATCGGTTCGGTAGTTCCAGAGATTACCCCCTACAAACAAACAAACAAGATTTACTCCTTTATAATATTAGTATAGATTAGGATTAGGATAATTATCAATCCTCTAATGTTGGATATAATAAAGAAGGCCTGTCTGGTGCATCTGGTACAAACCAAATGCAACAAAAATTGCTGTAAACACTATTTAGAACCGCGATGAATGATCAAACTGCGATCTTTGATTACCATTATTACTTACCCATCATACGTAGTATAAGGTAAGTCTTGTAATCGTTATGAAAATCGAAGAAAAAAATTGACGGATTTAGACTTTTCAGACTCCGAAGATGCCGAAAAACATATTTTTAGAGATTCCGAAAAACATACTTTTAGAAAGAAAAAAAAAATCCGTCCGTCTGTCTGTGTGTCTGTATACGCTCTATCTCCCGAACAAATTGAGATAGAGACTTGAAATTTGGTATGTACTTAGTATGTAATAATGGGAAGAAGCTTATTGAATTTCAATAACCTCGATTATTCGGAACTATTTTTTTCGGACTCTCGAAATATTCGTTCTGATAAAAGGTACATAAAAATTTTCGAAAGTATTTATTTTAAGGAGTGAATATAAAAGACAATAAAAAAACATAAATTTTGCATAAAGAGTGAAGTCGATCGGATAATGAGTTGCCGAGATATTTGTAATAATATTTTCCACACTCTTCGATTTTTCAAGACCCTGTATTTCATTCAAATTTCAATTCAAAGATATATTTTAATTGGAAATGAGACGCTTAATCCGAAGCAGTAAACCGTTAGTTAATATGATTATCAATTTTGGAGTTATAAGAATATTTTTTTTACGCAATGCAGTAATAGAGCATTTAAAGTTTATGACTTCATCAAGCCACGATTTTATTCGAATTGCAATGCATTTTATAAATAGTTTACACAAGTTTTATTTTCATATTTTATATTATGCATATTCATGATGGGTAAGTATTACGGTGGCCCCCAATGACTATTTTTCTGAATAATAATCTTCGCCTTATTTAATAGCAGATATTCTGCGAAGGTAACATTATAAACATCCTAAATAAAGTATGTAAAAATAAGGAGAAATTGAAGAGCTACGACAATATGCGATTTACAGAAGAAGCTTGGAGAGGACATCTGCTTCTCCATGAATAGTGATTGAAGTAAAACCGAACGCATAGAAATAACTATTTTAGTTTATTATTATTATTTACTTTCATATATAAGTTTAATCTCTATAATAATTTTATTTAACACCTTGATCATTTTAAATCGTTTTAGTATCCTCATTTTCAGACTAATAAATAAAATGCATTGAAATCAATTAAAAAAATTTGCCAAATATATATTCCATACTTGGATATTTTTCCATAGATAATTTCTCACGCTTTGCATTCATAATATTTCAAATTTTTTAATTGCTTAAAAGTCATATAGTCAACAAAGTGAAAAAGTACCCAAGCCGGGACTCGAACCCGGGTCATCAGTATAGAGCACTGACTTTCTACCAACTTAACAACTTGGGAACGATACTCAGTCTGGCACTTTCTCACTATAACATGTTGGCAAGGCTACAAACGCAGCGCAAGATGGAATATTTTCCGTGAGCCACCAATCCTGGGGCAAGCACTTGCCAACATGTTATAGTGAGAAAGTGCCAGACTGAAAATCGTTCCCAAGTGGTTTAGTTGGTAGAACGTCAGTGCTCTATACTGATGGCCCGGGTTCGAGTCCCAGCTTGGGTGGCTCACGGAAAATATTCCATCTTGTGCTGCGTTTGTAGCCTTGCCAACATGTTATAGTGAGAAAGTGCTAGGCTGGGTATCGTTCCCAAGTGGTTCAGTTGGTAGAATGTCAGTGCTCTATACTGATGACCCGGGTTCGAGTCCCAGCTTGGGTGACTCACGGAAAGTATTCCATTTTGTGCTGCGTTTGTAGCCTTGCCAACATGTTATAGTGAGAAAGTGCCAGGAAGGTTATCGTTCCCAAGTGGTTCAGTTGGTAGAACGTCAGTGCTCTATACTGATGACCCGGGTTCGAGTCCCGGCTTGGGTACTTTTTCACCATGTTGGCTATATGACTTTTAAGCAATTAAAAATTTGAAATATTATATATTCCATGTCTCAATACAAATAAAATGAGCAGTGAGTTCTAAGCTTTTAAAATGTATTAGACTTATGTGAGATGGAAAGCTTCGAAATTTGCCAAACGTGGAAGAATAAATATTTTCAAAATTACGTTAATATTAATGATTATTCAGATAAATGCTAATTAACAATTAGTTTCAAGCATTTAAACTAGAAAAATACCTTCTTGTAACACTAAAAAAGCAATTAAACACAATATAAAAAAATTTGAGTAGACTTTATCCTTTAAAAAAAAAAAAAACTCCCCCCCCCCTACCCCCCCCTCCACACACGCCAAAAATTAAGGAAAATAAACTGGCCTTGTTAGTAGAATTTTTACAATCTATACATTTGTGAGACAGGAAATAATACCCATCTGTAAATTAATATTGATAACAGTACAAGATGATAGACTCGAGGGTACAATTAGTAGATACACGATACAATAAGTAGATGCAAGATGTATATGAGGCTCGTCAAAGGTGAATGTTAATAAAGAAAGAAAGGAAAATACGGTGTTCTGTAGTTTGTACCTCAATATGAGGTTGATCCTATATGCGTAAAGTAAAGGATTTAAAGTAGAATTCTTATTTATGTTTACGAAGATGTTATAGTATTGATGGGTATGAAGTGTTGTGATTACCGTTTTATATTATTTAGGTTTTCTCAGGAATGTTTGGTCAGAATTGAAAGTTTAATAAATTTAAATGTCAAAAATTAAATTAGAAATCATTATCCTGGAAGCAGAGCTCCCTTAGTTCTTTTGAATAGATTTTCGTTTAAATGTAAAATCATACAACTTCGAGGTTCTTTTGAAGAAACAGACTGGAGAGGGCGTAGCACGCCCGGTGCACGCTGCTGAAGGCTGTGGGGCCTCCAATATTAGGATCGTTTGAAAAATTTTTACCTAAACATATAAAAACATTCAACACTGATTTATGGTATATTTAAGGTTAATATCTTATCTCGCGGCCGAAAAACACCGGGCAGTAGCTAGTTAAAAATATATATTTATTCATAAAATTTGAAGCGGAAAAGTATCAAATTAATTTTTATTTTAATGTTGTTGTTTTTTTTTTATCTTTAAAAGTGAAATATGAAGTCGAGTGTTTTGTAACTTCATTTAAGATTTAATTATGTCTAGTGAAAAAAAAAATCTCAAGAAAGGACGCTCAAGCTAAATATATAAATGTTAAAATCATAATTCATTTCAAAACCGATTTCATTTTTTTTTACTCTAAATTAATTTGAACCTGTGATTTTTAATTTTAAACTGACAGGTACGTCCATGTGTATTAATAACTTATAAAGGTGAAATAAGACTAACTATTAAGATAAACTAAAACTAGCTTCGACCAAAACTTGACGAGTTATTGTCGAAGGTAATGTGATTGTATATAAAATTTTATGCATTTCCAGCATATTTTTTACCGTAAAAACACATCTTTCCGTTTCAATGCCATAAAAATTGGAAATTCATGCCATTCAAAGCATTATAACTCAGTAAATTTTGATCATAAAAGAATGGGATTTCTTTATGTATTTCTTAGATGCAAGGTAATATTTTTCCAAATATAAATTACCAGCAAGCTACGCCCGCTACGCTGGTCAATTTCTCTTAACGAAATTTTAATCAAACAAAATGTTGACATTTCATAATTCACTCTTATATTTCAACAGAATAATAAGAATACTATAATTTGTGACACGTGCCAATATACACGTAAGCGCACGTCGGCCTTATCATTATCTTTTTACGCGTGAAGGTTTCGCTAGGGTACTCCATTGTGAAATTTGGTAATTTTGAAATTCAATATTTGAAAAACGGCATAATCATTAGATTTGAAATTTATATCAAGAAAAATACAATTTAAATCTGTGGCAACAATTAGCGAAAAACCCAATCGTCAGCAGCGCATAGCTTTTTATTAAAGAGACTGTTGGAGCAAGGATTGTCACCATCAATTTGCCACCATCACTTTTGAAATCGGTTCTGTAGTTCCAGAGATTCCATAGCAATTGTAATTTAGAATGATTTTCGAACGCTTTTCGCTCATTGCACCCTTTTAAATTTTGATTTATTATTATTATTATTATTAGAGAGCATTTACATCTTATAAGTAACTACAATGCCAAATTTCAAATTTCTAGCTCCTTCAGTATAATAAAAAAGTCGCAATTTTCGAACATTTTCGCTCCGGCACCCCATTGGGATTAGTGGAACCGACATAAAATATAGCCTATGATGGAGTAGGGATTATCACCATCCATTTAAAACCATTACTTTTGAAATCGGTTCTGTAGTTCCAGAGATTCTTTAGAAATTGTAATTTAGAATGTTTTTAGAACGCTTTTCGCTTATTTCACCCTTTTAAATTTCGATTTTTTTAAATTTGTTCTTAGAGAGCATTTTATAGTTCCAGAGATTCCACAGAAACTGTAATTTAGAATGTTTTTTGAACGCTTTTCGCTCATTTCACCCTTTCAAATTTCTTTTTTTTTTTTTTTTTTTTTTTTTGTTCTTAGAGAGCATTTACATCATATAAGTAGCTACAATGCCAAATTTCAAATTTCTAACTCCTTCAGTATAAAAAAAATCGCAATTTTAGAACGGTTTTCGCTCCTGCGCCCCCCTGGGGTTAGTGGCACCGACATAAAATATAACCTATGTTTGTGCAGGGGTTGTCACCATCAATTTGCCACCATCACTTTTGAAATCGGTTCGGTAGTTCCAGAGATTCCACAAAAATTGTAATTTAGAATGTTTTTAGAACGCTTTTCGCTCATTTCACCCTTTTAAATTTCGATTATTTTTAAAATTTGTTCTTAGAGAGCATTTACATCCTATAAGTAGCTACAATGCCAAATTTCAAATTTCTAGCTCCTTCAGTATACAAAAAATCGCTTTTTTAGAACGTTTTTCGCTCCTGCACCCCCCTGGGGTTAATCGCACCGACATAAAATATAGCCTATGTTGGAGCAGGGGTTGTCACCATCAATTTGCCACCATCAATTTGCCACCATCATTTTTGAAATCGGTTCGGTAGTTCCAGAGATTACCCCCTGCAAACAAACAAACAAACAAAAAAACAATCTTTACTCCTTTATAATATTAGTATAGATAATCAAACGGAGGCAAAATAAATTTCGTATTTCAATATGTATACAGCTTCTTGTAAAATATATACCATATATTTTTTTCTATACTTTTTATAATTGGAAACATGGTTTTATTGCCAGCAGTTTCAGAGATAGTCGCCATAACTTCTATTTGAATCACCCTGTATCTATGTGTATACATAAATATACAGCCGGTTAAAATATTAATGGAATTTGAACTAAAAAAATTGAGACATAAATTAGTCATCGATTATTTAAAACTTCAGCTTAGAAAAGTGGAACATGTAAAAATTTCAAGTGTTCTGTAAATTTATTTAAAATTTAATCATGAAAAATGAAAGAATCTTAAGGACGTATGTTAAATAATTTACTTTTAATATCAGAACTCATTTAAAAATCGCTTTCATTTCCTTTAGTCTAAATTCATTCGAATATATCATTTTTAATTTTTAATTCGCAGTTATTAACCAAGTGTAATTCAAAACTTAAAAAGGTATATAAAATAAATAAAAAGTCCCTTCGAACTATATAACATTCCACTTATTCATTTTGATAAAAATCTCCATTGTTAACACTTCCCAACATAGTTGAAAAGTGTTTATGAATTCGGTTTTTCTGCCCGTCTGTCTGACTGGGCTCTAACTCGTGTAAATATACTCGCATTGCCATGCAATTGATATATGTTATTGAGGTTTATCATGGCATGTTCGATATTGAAGATGAAGTGCGTAGCGTTTATAGTTTATTTATGGTTCTGCATCAATTCGTCGCGCATAATTCATCGCAGCGACAACTCATCGCAGCGTCAGTTCGTCCTGGTGTCAATTCGTCGCAACGAAAATGTTTTTGAAAGGCTATGATGATAAAATAAAGACAATTTAGTAAAAATATTTAATGATAATTAGTTTTTTAGATATAGAGAATTATAACCAACAATTTACATGCGATTATATCTAAAATACAAATTATCATTAAATAATATTACTAAATTTTATTGTATCATCATAGACTTCAAAAACATTTTCGTTGCGACAAATTGACACCACGACGAATTGTCACTGCGACGAATTGTCGCTGCGATGAATTGTGCGCGATGAACTGTTCCGCGATGAATTATGCGCGACGAATTGATGCGACACCTTTATTTATAGGGACATTCAAAAGAACTCCGTTACATTGCGGTCTACGGAGAGGAATCATTTGCAGTGTATTTTAATGATGTTATAATATTTCAAACATATTGAAATTGATATACATCACTGAGGTGCACTACAAGATGCTTACTATAGAATAAGGTAACCATAGCATTCATCGTTCGTTTAAAGGGACATACAAAAGAATTCAGTTACTGCAGCCATACTCAACCTGCTGCCCGGTAACCTTTTATGTGCGGCCCAAGACACATAATCATTAATCATGTATAAAATTAACTAAGATATGCATAAAAGGTATTTAAAACTGTTGTTTTATATATTTTTATGGGAAGACAAAATATGTCCTGTTATTTATACTTTATTTAAAATTATATTAAAACATCTTAACCCATTAAGCGCCATTGCTCCCATTTTGGGAATATTGCTTTATGATTTTTTTCTAAAGTGGGTATTTTATATATTGTTAAAAGGTTCGTGTTATTTGAATTTTGAATATAATAGACGACTTCTGAATTTTTTTTTTATGTTTCATTAAAATTTTCTATGTTCTAAAATGAGTTTAAAAAGGCGAAAAATAGCTTTTTGCCCGTACTCGAAAGAAAAAAAAAAAAAACTCTATAATAAAAATTATATTTTTTAGTTAAAATATGTTTATAACAGTGTATTATATTAAACAACATCAATCCGGAATTAATATGTATAATTGATCAATCACAATTACCGAAAGCATAAGTTGTTCCCAAAATGGGAGCAATGGCTCTTAATGGGGGTAATGTTTTTGAAAACTTGTACATATGACTCCGTGCATTTATGGTATTTATTTTTCAGTTTATTAGCTATAAAAGGGATAATATCATTCTGAAACTAATATTTAAAGAAGATTTCATATAAATTAGTCCAACTTTTACATTTATAATAAAAAAACAAAATGAAATTACCAGTTCTATAAGCATTTTCATTATCCATCTCTTTATTTTTCATCATTACATTATTTTTTTTATTCTGATTTTTTTACATGGAAGATGATTGAACAATTTTTTAGATTTGGATAATTTTTCGGCTGTTCCAAAAATCGTTTTTTTTTTGTTTGTTTTTTTTGCCCCTGATTGCAGTATTGCAACATACGAGGAAGATATCTTCCTCATATGTATGTCGCATAAGTTATTTTCTATTACATATGTAATAGAAAATAATTTATGCGACGATTTATCCCATGTTATATTTGGTGAAGTAGAACTTTCCGTAAATTCTAAATCAACAGACAATCAAGAAATATCTGACTTAGAGTTTAAAAAAGACAAAGTATTAAAAGCAGACTTGATATTTCAGATGAAAGTTCAGACGAATCTTCAAATCGAAATATGGAAAAACTAAGCAAAAAAAGGTTAAAAAATCAGTTTTAGAAAACGCAAAAAAATAATATAATGCTGCATAAAAAATGTTCCATCATTTTCATGTAAAATAGTAGGACAGAAATTATGTAAATGGGAAAAATAAAGAGATGGATAATGAAAATGCTTATGGAATCGGTAATTTTATGTTTTATTTTTATTATAAATGTAGATGTTGGACTAATTTATATGAATTATTCGTAAAATATCAGTTTCAGAATGATATTACCCCTTTTATAGCTAAAGAACAGTAAAATAACAACCATAAATGCACGGAGGCATAAGTAAAAATTTCGAAAAAATTTACCCCCATTAAGAGCCATTGCTCCCATTTTGGGAACATGCTATTTTTCTTAAATATTCGAATTTTTTTTTTTTTTTTTCTTCAGAAATACTTTAAAGACTTCCTATTCATAAAGAAAAAACAACTGTTCCATAAAAAAATAGTTTAATATATATAGCGGCGCTTAATGGGTTAACTGTTGTTTTTTAGTCAAAATTTCTTTTTACATCTAGTCTTACGTTAGCTGTGCTATAGTGTTGTATACATTTTATAATCTTCAACACTAATCAAACACTGTTCCAAATTAATTAGATTTTCACTAGTATATATTTTTACAATTAAAAGAAAATAAAGTTTTTGAATTGAGCAAAAGATTGGTTTATTAGAGAAAATCTAATGATTTTCTTTTTTGTTGTTGTTGTTTAGAACTTGACAGTTTTGCAATGGTATATTATATCGTTTTATACTTTATTATACAACTATTGCTGCTTTTTAGTGTTGAACGTTTATCTCAGAAAAAAATTGGCACCAAACACTTTATACAATACAACGAATTCCAAATAACCAATTTTGTGGCCTATTTCTATAAAACTTATAATAGAAATCTACCACGAAGTTTATTGTATGGAAATGGTGGTGTTAAAATACTTTTGGTAACATTTCTTGCGCGACAATCTTTTAATCCCACTGATGTTATATTGTTTTGTTATACTACTTTTGTTAGCTATTATTTTAATTACCCCTTTTTTACGCTTTGTTAAGAGTGTTGCAGCCCGCTTAACGTCCCAAACATGTTTTCGGGCGAAAAAAAGGCTGAGTATGGCTGGGTTACAGTACTGTCTATGATCAATAATTACTGGAAGTGCGTTTTCAGTTGTGGTATGCGTTTTGAAATTTCACTAAAGTTTTCATATTGCTTGGTGTATATAAATTCTATAGATTATATACAGTGATGCACAAAAGATCTCGAGTACACTTCCCTTTATTGACGGAAATTATTGAAAGGAAATTTTCAACTACACTATGCGTTTCCTAACTAATCTAAATTTTAGCATATTATGTATTTGTAGCATATATACAAATTTATAGATCATATATAGGGTTGCACACAAAAAATCGGTTCAGCTTGGATTCCCTATAGTTATCGTGATAAATATTATTATACAGGGAGGTAATAATTAAAGTAATGGTGTTTAGAGCTCAATTAAAAAAACAAAAAAAAAAAACAAAGGGGCAAATACAACACCTCTTCGTATGCGTATTATTTAGACCATAGAGAATCGATTTATATAAAAAATAGGTTTACAATTTTGGCAGCAGATTCAAAAATGGCGCTGTAGGCATATTTTGGACAGAAAAATATTATTCGCATTCATACAACTTTTTTGCAAAAGACAAACTGCAAATTTTTAAAAACAGTTGTAGCTGCTGAAAAAAACACCTGTGTTAAAAGTTACCATTAAATGTTAGTCAATCAACGTTCTTTCTTAAAGTTTTTATGCCATTTCATAGCTTCAAATCAGCCTTCAGCGCCACTTTTGCCCTTGGTTTCCAAATTATGAACTATTTATTTTCTTTATTAACTGACTTTCTTTATAAACTGACTAAATGATAAGTGTACGAAATTGTGTGCCAAATAATTGATTAAATTTTTATCTGTATTTACTCTGCTGGGAATACAAAGACAGAAAGAAAACTGTAGTAGACCTGCCATAAGAAGGTGTATATTACAAAATATAATGTAACGTAGAGTGAAGTTGTATTTAACCCTTTCAGGCGCGGATTACTTCTGTTCGTAAAATGGTGAAATGATTGATTGACACCAGAATTTACAAACGGATTTCTTAGAAACTAAATATTTGTTTTTCTTGAAGTTAATTATAAAGGCGCAAAATTTTATTAAAATATTCTGGGTTCCGTTTGACAGTTTGTAATTAAAATTAAGTGGTCACATTAGTCACCACCGCCCATGAAAGGGTTAAGCTACCAGAACAACACTTCGTACCAAGTTGAGAGACCCGGAGTTCAAGAAATAATAAACGAAAATGAATAACCCGAACATTGTTTAAGGTCACTAGTCAATCTCTGAAAGAAATGTAATGCTCTCTTTTTACTTTCTTCTATCTATAATAGAACAAAGTATTGTAATCGAAATTTTTTTCGACTTCCGGTTTTTGAAGGATTTACACGTTTTAGGAGTCAGAGATTCCAAAAAACATGTTTTTACAAAAAATGTCTGTCTGTCCGTCCTCATTGTATCATCGAAAAGTGTATGAAGTTATGCTTCAAATTGAACCAAATTTTTTTTTCTATGTTTTTGGCTATGGCAAGCAGGTCCTACTTGAATTTGGGGATATTTCGACGAAAGGGGGTACGGGAATCGCAATTTTCGTTCCATTTCCACTATTGTATCATCGAAAAGTGTATGAAGTTATACAGATAATTGAACCAATTTATTTTTCCTATGTTTATGACTATAGTCTGCAGATACCAGTTGAATTTAGGGATATTTCGACGAAAGGAGGCGCTGCGATCGCGATTTTTGTTCCATTTTTACTATCGTATCATCGAAAAGTGTATGAAGATATACAGATAATTGAACCAATTTTTTTTAATATGTTTTTGACTATAGCCTGCAGGTCCCAGTTAAGTTTGGGGATATTTCGACGAAAGGAGCGCTGTGATAGCCATTTAAAGATTTCAGTTTCAAAAAGTTGTACAAAAAAATTAGAAATGCTAAAAACTTTTTGCGTTAAATGTTCGGCTTTGATCCAAGGATTCCGAGAGATTTTTTTGCTTTGCCTCTATCCTAAAAAATGGCTCTTAAACGTAAGTTTATTTATCACTATTTTCTACCGAAAATTAAATAGTAACTTTTTAAGACTGCTTGGTAAGGTTTAATTGTTTTGTATGATGCATCATATTTCGGGTATTGTAATAAATCGCCAGATAATTTGAGGATTCTGTAAACCACCCTCTTTTTCAGATTAGCAGTCATGAAAGATTTGACATTTGCTTGCTCCCTACGATATAGCAGTTTGAAATTATACGGTGGCCGACATTTTAAAACAATACAGCAGGATTCCTCCATAAACGGGTTTAATTTATGAGCTTTAGTGAACATGATTTCGCCAAATTTTCTTTCATTGTTGTAACAATCTTTTCAGCACTTTCATGCTTAACACTGTATATTTATATCAATTAACGTCAATTTCTCGCCCAGCTTGGCGACAATGTGTGAAATATCGCCAAATTTGGCGACAAAAATACGTTGCCATATATGAAGCCAACTTGGCTATGCCTCTCTAATTTGGCGATATTCTCATTCAAATTCAATATTGACGCGAACTGGGAATGACTCTTCTGTAATCGGTTCCACACATTTTAGCTTCGTGTATTTTCAGTAGAATTATCTAAAATCTCAAAACCAAGCAATAGGGAGGCTATTTTTTTCTGCCGGTACAGGCCAGAAGGACTTTTCACAGTTTAGTATAATACATCGGCTGCTCGCATCCAGGTAACCCAACGATTCGCAAGCAGCTGACGTACAACAGAATGATGAAAAATATTAGGTTTTTTTGGCGGTGTGATAGCGAATTTTGAAGCATTAACATGTATGAGATAGAGCAAAGTTTTGGGATTGGCATATCCGACTACTTTAGTTGTGTGGTGACTGGATAATCTTTTAAGTTCTGTTGGTCATAACGGTCACATTTCCCTACCAAACTCTACTATAAAGGATCAACTAAAAGTGTTACGTTTTAATAGCATGAATTTTGTCTAATGCCTAAAATAATATAATAGCGCAATGACGTTCCTATTCAGCAGTGCGGAAGGACTTTTCAGGGTCCATATTACTTTAAAATACAAGATCGAATTCACCATTCCGTTTGTTTCAAGGTTCATTTGGGAAATGGACCGGCGCAGCAGGCTGAGCCTGCTAATAATTTTTATAAAAATCTGAACTTAAAATGCCTCTGCATCACACGTAACCTCTCCCTTTTGAAAATCCTGCGCATGTGCTTGGGCCCAAAAATTGTTCTACGACTAGTAACTAGTATGAACTCTTTCTTTATATATATATTTAATGCAAAATCAAGAGTAATTTATTTGTTTTTAAATGACAGCACTTATCAGTATGTTGACTATTTTTTCTAAATCAGGGGTTCCTAAACTTTTAGACTAATGTAACATTAGATCAAAATTCATAATTCTGCCATACCACCATTAATGAAGGTAATGGTAAGTTTTTAAATGGCATTATCATATTACAAATTTAACATTCGGATTATCTTTTTTTTTTTTTTTCATGATATTGAAATAAGAATGATTATATAATATATATATAAGAATGATCATGATTATATTATAATGAAAAATTCATTCAATATTTATTTTTTAAAGTATATGATTTAAAAATAATAATAATAAAATATGATTTAAACCGGAACAGTTATTCAAAATATTTTATCATAGACTAGCCGATCCCGCGCAGAGTATCTGCATTCTAGTGTCTATTCTTTTAAATGCTGTATGCATATTAGAATACACGAATTTCAGCATAATATGTATAAATATCATACATAAAAACTTCTTCACTTAGCACTGGGTACTCTGAAATAAAAAATATATACATATCATAAGATATGGACACCATTTAGAAATATATGAATCAGAGGTATTTTTTCAGCATCGTGCGTATGGTAAAAACCTTTGCATGCACACAATAGTTGCTGGATACTCTTTAAAAGTAAAAAAGTGTATACATATTATATTGAAAATATCTACACCATTTACAATTAAGAAAATATTTTTATCTTTATTTAAAAATTTTCTGCATAGAAAACGTCTTTATATACACATTTATAAATTTCAGAGCTCGGAGATATTATTATTAATTTCTATTGACAAATTGTTTGTCACTGTTAGTATGGCTCTTCCTTTAAGCTTTTGAAGTATCACCGTTAAAAAAATCAATGTTACTAAAAAGTTGCTGCACTGGATCTTGTATATTTGGATAGCAAATTGGGGCAACTTGTAGTTTCCCCACTTCAACAATCGCCAACCTGTAGCAGCCAACTTGCTAACTCTCTCTCTGTTTGAAGGGGACGCATATTTTCTGTAAGTTGCATAATGTAAAATCTTCTCTTCTTTGCAACTTCTTTGTGAAACTTGAAACTGTTAGTGATCTTGAACCTCTAAAAATGACAGGTAGGACTGACTTGACGGAAATCTCCATGTAATAAGATTATTTTATTCACTTATTATTATTTATTATTATTATTTATTTATTATTACTCAATCTATCTTATAAATAACAAATATGTGCATCCGTAACATTGACGTCATAACGAGGAGGACAAAAATGAGGTTAAACTGCATAAGGTACAACAATGGAGTAAATGTTATATTTAGTAACAAAATGGTATTTTTCTTGGTTTGATTTCGCACTTTATTTTTTTTTTTCCTTTTTAGAAAGTAGCTAGTTTTTAAAAATAAATAAGAAAAATTGCCGGCCAATTTTTACAAAAATTGTATTTTTGGATGCAAAAATTTTTTCTACATATGTGTGGTGACTTTTAAATCGATACCTCAAATACTTTTCTTAATATTCGCAAATTAGTGAAAACAAACCTCTCGTTGCCATCGGCAAATGATAAATAATCGCGATTTCTGTGCCACGTACGATAGCCTAATATATATATAGACAATATGTAACGAATGCAAACAATATTGTCCCAATATTACTGTGTTTTTAAGAATTTCTTCTTTTGTTTCGCAAGTGAATTATCTTCAACATTCACAAAAACACTCCAATTCAAAAGCAGTCAGTTATATATATATATATTTTTTTTTTCATATGGATTTTTGGGGGCTTAAAAGTCGTTATTGGGTGCACCGCTTCAACTGCGGTAGTTGATAACTAAAAGTAATTGCTTCAATTATTTTCCTGCTTTCAACTACTAATCTCAAAAGAACAGCTCATATTGGTCTGAAACATCTTTTCCTGGCTAAACTTTTGTCGATTTATTGTGCCGATATAGATATAAAGAATGTCTTTTAGCTGAGGAAATCTTGTTTTATTTGTCTAAACGAAGAAGTTCAGACGATAATTGAGGTTTAGGAAGAAACAATTGCTGAAGAAAATGGATTATTTTTTTCTTTCTTTTCAGATGAACTGGTTATTTAATTGTCTCGAAATTCGTTTTAGTAAATACTGTCAGTATGATTACTTTAATTAATTTTTTTTAAGTATGAGGAATAAATGGGATTAATTGTATATAAAAAAACTTACAATAAAATAATGACTAAATCACTAAATACGCCAAATGCACAATAATGAAAAATTAAACGTGACGTAAATTCTTTGATATGATTTTTTTTTTCGTCTTCTGTAGAAGAAGGAAATTACGAATACGCCGAAGTGTTGTCTGTTAGTCTAGTACAGTATTTCTCAAAGTGAAATATACGTACCACTTGAAAAGGGTCCGATTAACCTCAGAATCTAGAGGGAGCACAGTATCATTTTTGGGGCCCTTTACACCGGGAACACTTTTTTAAATACTACATACATAGAAATTCACTAATGCTGTCAATATTATTTTTCAGCAGTAGATAAACCGAGATCACATATATTTCAGAGTGTACATATACAGAGTGTACATATAGATAGAGCATATTAATAGTATATTTTATTGTTGTTGTACGTTCAGTAACCCAGGTGATTTCTAACTTGCACATTAAGTTGCCATGTGACTAGTTAACACTTTGATTGGGGCTTGGGACATATACGTCCCAATGGACTACCTTTTTATTCTATTCGTACCACATTTTGAAAAATAGTCTGTGCCGTATGATTGTATCAGAATATTTTCAAGAAAAATCTGCCAGAAAGATTTTTTTTTTTTTTTTTTTTTTTTTTTTTGTAAATTGTGGTACGATTGGATATAAAAATAATCGCCAGTCGTGGACCGTAATAAAAAAGTTACCAGACAGTCAGATTTCCAGTTTAAATAAGCTTTCTGAAATACTGCAGAATTTTTCTTGCACTAGGCAAACATTTCCCTCCAAAAAATTAACCTTCCGCCAAGCGCGCCGTTGTAAAAAGTACAACATTAGCTTTCTTTTTTCTTTAAAACAAAATTCAAGCAGTAGAGGGCGTTAATAACCATTTGTATTCCTCTATTGGATCTCCCTCCCCACTTCCGGAAATTTATTCGCATTTCAGATTGCTCAATTAGCTGCACCTGTCATTTTAATCTTTGAACATCTGCGGTGTTATACTTTATGCAACGCGCGCCTGCTTTTGAAATTCTCTCTGAGTAGAATCTTTCTCAGTGAAATTCTCTCTGAGTAGAATCTTTCTCAGTGAAATTCTCTCTGAGTAGAATCTTTCTCAGTGAAATTCTTTCTACGTTGTTTTAGTGGGATTTGAGTTAGAATAATGTCTAAACGAAAACGGTATTTTAAAGATAACAAAGGAATGGTGGATTATTTAACGAAAATTTTGAATGAAGATACTGATAGTGATGATATTGATATTGAAGAAGATCTGCTATTTCCTGAATGTGACGAAGATTTGAGTGATGAAAATTTAGAAGAGGAAAATCACAGTAGTAACTCTGAAATAAATGCATCAGATGATGAGATTACTGAAAATATTAATGACGAAAATTTTTATACGGGAAAAGATAAAGTCACAAAATGGAAAAAAGAGGAAATCGTAAAAACCTCCAAAATCAAGAACAAAAATATTATAAAGAAAATGCCTGGACCAACTGCATATGTAGAAGGAACAACTGCTTCTGAAATCGACACTTTTCTAAAATTGATTGATCTGAACATGATTGATGAAATAATTGATTACACTAATAAATATATAGAAAGAATTGAGGCTAAGTATAATCAGAAGCATGATTGTAAACAGACGTCTAGAAGTGAGTTTATGGCTTTGATGGGACTGCTTTATTTTATAGGCACAATGAAAAGCCAACATGCAAATGTTCAGCAACTCTGGGCTGCTGATGGGACTGGAATAGAAATACTCAGAGCAGCTATGAGTTATAAGCGATTTTTGTTTTTACTTCGCTGCATTCGTTTCGATGGCATAGATACTAGATCTGAAAGAAGGAAATCAGATAAACAAGCTGCTATACGTTCCATTTGGGATTCATTTGTTCAAAATTGTTTGAAATCTTATAATACAAGTGAATTTCTAACAATTGATGAGATGTTGCATCCTTTTAGAGGACGTTGCTCTTGGATTCAATGCATCACAAGCAAACTTGCGAAGTATGGCATCAAAATATTCGCATTATGTGATGCTAAAACATTTTACTGCAGCAATATCGAAATTTACGTCGATAAACAGCCTCCTGGATCTTTTACTGTAGAGAACAGACCATTAGACATTGTCAAACGTTTAGTAACGTCTATTGAAAACTCTAATAAAAACGTTACAACCGATAACTGGTACTCAAGCTTTCCACTAGTTGATTACTTATTAGAGAAGAAAATCACATTCATTGGTGCAGTAAAGAAAAATAAAAAAGAAATTTTTTTCTAATTTTTACCAGGGAGACATAGAGTTGTGGGTACTTCTATCTTTGGTTTTCAGAAAAATAAAACACTGGTTTCATATGTACCAAAAAATAATAAAGTAGTGGTATTAGTATCAAGTCTTCATGATAAAGCTGAAATTGATCCAGAAAGCGGAAAACCTGAACTAATTCTTGATTACAATATGACCAAAGGAGGTGTTGACACCTGCGATAAAATGTGTGCAGATTATTCTGTATCTCGAATAACAAGAAGATTGCCTAACGTCATATTTTATACTATGATGAACATTTCTGCGATAAACTCTCGTATATATTTCTACTGAATAATGTTGATGAAGAGCCAAGCCGAAGAATTACTTTTTTAAGAACACTTTCAAAATCCCTTTTGAAAGAGCATCTCATATCAAGAGCTCAAATTCCGTCTTTACCTCGAGATGTGACGGCTTTCCTTGATATATATCGTTTAACAGAAAATTTGGAAGGAGAAACTTCAAATAAGTTTATCTGTCCACAAAAGAGAGGTTCGTGTTACATGTGTGGCCGAAAAACAAATTCCTCCTCTACAATGAAGTGCAACAAAAATGGGCAGATAATCTTCCGCAATCGGGTTCACAGCCGATGTTGCCCACAAACTCGCTAGCTCTAAAATCGCTGAATTACATGATTAACTACTTTTTTAGCTACCTTTCAATACAAAAAAGTAAAAAGCTACCTATTGCAGCCGTTCGGAGGAAAGCAATTCCGGAAAATTTCGGTATATTTTCACCGATCATGACCCCCCAGACCCCAAAACCACCCTCCGTTCAAATGCTGATATATATATATATATATATATATATATATATATATATATATATATATATATATATATATATATATCCATATATATATATATATATATCTGACCTATGTCATACGATAACGCTCGTATTTATAAATCAATTTCGATGAAACTAATTGTGTGTATTAAGCTCACCAATGTCTCGACTGAGTTCGTTGGCCAGCTTGGTCCGCTATTTTGTGTTAAGATGGCGGCCATTTAAAAATTTAAAACTAAAATAAATACAGTAATCCCTTAACATTTGCGGGAGTTACGTTCCAGGAAAACCTCGCGAATGTTGAGTCTATCTATCTGCACTACAAAAAGAGTAAAGTTCTATAAAATTTTAATTAGAGTGGCACAGTATTTCAAGAAAGCAAAAGGATATGTGTATTAACAGTACGTTATGCATAACATATATGTATGCATGTACACGCATATTCATATTTATGAAATTTATTTAATGAAGATAATTCAAATTAACTGACTGGAGAAATAATTACAGCTATAAAGCATAGTTTTTTTTTTTTTTTTTTTTTAAATGAAGTAATTTTGACTCTTTCTCTATTCGCAAAGAGATGATAATGTATGCAGCTTCAGCTCAATCTCTGCGAGAACCTGCACAAGCACATTTTAAATTAATGGATGAAGGTACCTTACTACTTGTAATATCCCCATTGCAATGAGTATTCTTCTGCTGTTATTATTTTGTTTTCCTACAACACTCGCTCCTTTTTCAGTAGACAACTGAAAATTGATTTGTAAATACATACTGAGAAAACACAGGGGAAACAATCTTTAACCACTGTAAATTCTGAAAAAGCAAAGATATAATTTAAAAAAATCGCGAATAATCAAGTCCGATTCTCGCGAATGTTAAGTTTTCCGCATTTTCATGTTCGCGAATAATTAAAACTCGTGAATGTTAAAACCGCGAATGTTAAGGGATTACTGTATACAAAAAAGTTAAAAATTCAAATTTATTTTTTAATTAATTGTTAGACCTTGATACAAGGATTCCGGAGTATTTTTTGTTTTACCTCTATCTCAAAAAACGGCTGAGATACAGCAGTTTGAAATTCTAGGGTGGCAGACATTTTGAAACAAGATAGCACATTACAAAAATCCAACGATTAATTTATAAGTTTTAGTGAACGCGACTTCTCGCAAATTATTATCTTTCATTGTTGTAATCATTTTCCCATCATACGCATAAAACTATATAGTATTCATATCCGTTAGCGCCAAATTCTCGCCAAATTTGGCAAAATATCGCCAAATTTGGTGACCGAAATAAGTCTTCATAAATGAAGCCAACTTGGCTATAACTCAATAATTTGGCGAATTTCTTATTCAAATTCAGTATTAACGAATCTTTTGTAAACGGTTTCTTTGCATTTTAGCTTGCTGTTTTCGAGTAACATTAGCTAAAATTTTAAAACGAAGATATAAGAAAGCTACCTTTTCCTCCCGGTACAGGCCGGAAGGACTTTTTTTTGTAGATTTTTAAAACGGAGTTTTACATTCTTACTTAAAACTGCTGCTGAGATATGGCACGATTACCTAAAACTTTCGACACAAAGTGTGACCCCCTTGATGGAATATTATCTAAAATTGCTGAAATAAATATTTAACTATTTTTAGTACATTTCTTATCCTAAATTTTACGCTGCTACCTATTACTGAGATATGGCAAAATGACATAAAAAATTCGACGCCCATTTAACGCCTTTTAGTGGCTGAATTTCTAAAATCGCGGAAATACATGTTTAACTATTTTTAGTAGATTTGTTATTCTGAATCTGTGATTTCAATATCCTAACTAAAAATGCTGCTGAGATATGGCGAACATTCGAAATGACCTAAAATTTTCTACCCCCATTTAGCTCCCTTAATGGGTGAATTTCTAAAATCGCTGAAATATGTCTTTAATTATTTCTATAGCAGATTTGTTATCCTGAATTTCATGACCATATCCAAAGCTACTGATGAGATATGGTGAAAAGGTGGACCCCCCCCCGTCCCCCCCCCCATTTTACCCCCTTAGTAGTTGAGTTTCTAAAATAGCCTAAAATACATGTTTAACTATTCTTTGGTAGATTTGTTATCCCGAAATTCACGCTGCTACCTATAACATATATTGAGAAATGGCAAAATGACATAAAACCATCGACCCTCTATTTAACCCCCCTTAGTGGCCAAATTTCTAAAATCACTCAAATACTTGATTAACTATTTTTTTAAGGATATTTGTTATCCTGAAATTCACGCTTTTTTCTAAAACTGCTGATAAATATCGTGAAAATGTGAAATTACCGAAAATTTTCAACCCTTTATTTAATCCCCTAAGTAGATGAATTTCTAAAATCGCCTGAAATGCATGTTTAACTATTCTTTAGTAGATTTATTATCCCGAATTTCACGCTCCTAACTATAACTTATATTGAGATATGGCAAAATGGCGTAAAACATTCGACCCCCATTTAACCCCCCCCCCCCCCAAATATCGCCAAATTTGGTGACCGAAATAAGTCTTCATAAATGAAGCCAACTTGGCTTAACTCAATAATTTGGCGAATTTCTTATTCAAATTCAGTATTAACGAATCTTTTGTAAACGGTTTCTTTGCATTTTAGCTTGCTGTTTTCGAGTAACATTAGCTAAAATTTTAAAACGAAGATATAAGAAAGCTACCTTTTCCTCCCGGTACAGGCCGGAAGGACTTTTTTTTGTAGATTTTTAAAACGGAGTTTTACATTCTTACTTAAAACTGCTGCTGAGATATGGCACGATTACCTAAAACTTTCGACACAGAGTGTGACCCCCTTGATGGAATATTATCTAAAATTGCTGAAATAAATATTTAACTATTTTTAGTACATTTCTTATCCTAAATTTTACGCTGCTACCTATTACTGAGATATGGCAAAATGACATAAAAAATTCGACGCCCATTTAACGCCTTTTAGTGGCTGAATTTCTAAAATCGCGGAAATACATGTTTAACTATTTTTAGTAGATTTGTTATTCTGAATCTGTGATTTCAATATCCTAACTAAAAATGCTGCTGAGATATGGCGAACATTCGAAATGACCTAAAATTTTCTACCCCCATTTAGCTCCCTTAATGGGTGAATTTCTAAAATCGCTGAAATATGTCTTTAATTATTTCTATAGCAGATTTGTTATCCTGAATTTCATGACCATATCCAAAGCTACTGATGAGATATGGTGAAAAGGTGGACCCCCCGTCCCCCCCCCCATTTTACCCCCTTAGTAGTTGAGTTTCTAAAATAGCCTAAAATACATGTTTAACTATTCTTTGGTAGATTTGTTATCCCGAAATTCACGCTGCTACCTATAACATATATTGAGAAATGGCAAAATGACATAAAACCATCGACCCTCTATTTAACCCCCCTTAGTGGCCAAATTTCTAAAATCACTCAAATACTTGATTAACTATTTTTTTAAGGAGATTTGTTATCCTGAAATTCACGCTTTTTTCTAAAACTGCTGATAAATATCGTGAAAATGTGAAATTACCGAAAATTTTCAACCCTTTATTTAATCCCCTAAGTAGGTGAATTTCTAAAATCGCCTGAAATGCATGTTTAACTATTCTTTAGTAGATTTATTATCCCGAATTTCACGCTCCTAACTATAACTTATATTGAGATATGGCAAAATGGCGTAAAACATTCGACCCCCATTTAACCCCCCCCAAATATCGCCAAATTTGGTGACCGAAATAAGTCTTCATAAATGAAGCCAACTTGGCTATAACTCAATAATTTGGCGAATTTCTTATTCAAATTCAGTATTAACGAATCTTTTGTAAACGGTTTCTTTGCATTTTAGCTTGCTGTTTTCGAGTAACATTAGCTAAAATTTTAAAACGAAGATATAAGAAAGCTACCTTTTCCTCCCGGTACAGGCCGGAAGGACTTTTTTTTGTAGATTTTTAAAACGGAGTTTTACATTCTTACTTAAAACTGCTGCTGAGATATGGCACGATTACCTAAAACTTTCGACACAGAGTGTGACCCCCTTGATGGAATATTATCTAAAATTGCTGAAATAAATATTTAACTATTTTTAGTACATTTCTTATCCTAAATTTTACGCTGCTACCTATTACTGAGATATGGCAAAATGACATAAAAAATTCGACGCCCATTTAACGCCTTTTAGTGGCTGAATTTCTAAAATCGCGGAAATACATGTTTAACTATTTTTAGTAGATTTGTTATTCTGAATCTGTGATTTCAATATCCTAACTAAAAATGCTGCTGAGATATGGCGAACATTCGAAATGACCTAAAATTTTCTACCCCCATTTAGCTCCCTTAATGGGTGAATTTCTAAAATCGCTGAAATATGTCTTTAATTATTTCTATAGCAGATTTGTTATCCTGAATTTCATGACCATATCCAAAGCTACTGATGAGATATGGTGAAAAGGTGGACCCCCCGTCCCCCCCCCATTTTACCCCCTTAGTAGTTGAGTTTCTAAAATAGCCTAAAATACATGTTTAACTATTCTTTGGTAGATTTGTTATCCCGAAATTCACGCTGCTACCTATAACATATATTGAGAAATGGCAAAATGACATAAAACCATCGACCCTCTATTTAACCCCCCTTAGTGGCCAAATTTCTAAAATCACTCAAATACTTGATTAACTATTTTTTTAAGGAGATTTGTTATCCTGAAATTCACGCTTTTTTCTAAAACTGCTGATAAATATCGTGAAAATGTGAAATTACCGAAAATTTTCAACCCTTTATTTAATCCCCTAAGTAGGTGAATTTCTAAAATCGCCTGAAATGCATGTTTAACTATTCTTTAGTAGATTTATTATCCCGAATTTCACGCTCCTAACTATAACTTATATTGAGATATGGCAAAATGGCGTAAAACATTCGACCCCCATTTAACCCCCCCCCACCCCCCCACCCCCCCTTAGTGTCTGAATTTCTAAAATCGCTGAATTACGTGTTTAACTATTTTTTAGTAGATTTGTTATCCTAAGTTTCATGACTACCTATAATTTCTACTGAGATGTGACAAAATGACCTAAAATATTTGACCTCCTATTTAACCTCCCTTACTTGCTAATTTTCTAAAATTATTGAAACACATGTTTATCTATATTTTTTGAAGATTTGTTATCCCGAATTTCGAGCTCCTAACTAAAAATGCTGCTGAGAAATGTAGAACAGGCAAAATGACCTAAAGCTTTCGACCCCCCCCATTTAACCCCCTCAATGGATGAATTTCTAAAATCGCTGAAATATGTGTATATATATATATATATATATATATATATATATATTTAGTAGATTTGTTATTCTGCATTTCACGTTCCTACCTAAAGCTGCTGCTGAGATATGGCGAAAACGCGAAATGACTAAAAACCTTCGACCCCGAATTTAACTACCACAGTGGTCGAATTTTTAAAATCGTTGAAATATGTGTTTAGTTATTCTTTAGTAGAATTGTTATCCCGAATTTCACGCTCCTGTTTAAAACTCCTGCTGAGATATGCCTAAAAGACGAAATTATCTAAAATGTTTGACACCTATTTAACCTTCTAAGGGTGTGAATTTTCAAAAACCATTCCTTAATGGGTGCCTACATTGTATAAAGAACATGTCTTCCAAATTTCATTGTTCTAGGACAAACGGTAGAGGCTCAGCGTTGATTATGAGAAAATCAAGCTATTATTTTATAAGTATAGATTTTGTGTGATATTTTTTCCAAGGAATATATTTTTTAATTTCCCATTTTATAATTTCTTTTTTCGATTTTCATCTTTTAGCGATCAGATTTAAAATTTCATACAAATTATTACACTTCCACCTTTTTTCAAAATACATTTAAAAAAAAATAGCTATTTAAATACTGATTGCCATATTTATGGGCTAGGGCATTCACAAGGATGCCTTATGCTTATGGTGATTGCCGTATAGTCAGATTACAAAGGTGCAACTGAATGGGTCCTATTAAAATTATTTCATTTTAATGATTTATTCACGCGAAATTACTGAACCACGTTATAGTGATCGCTGCATTATCGATGTATGGCTGAGAAATACACAGGGCCCCGTTATTTTGATAACCTCATTAATAATTTATAAGCGTGATCCCATTTTCTGGACCCCAAGGGAAGTCAAGACAGTACGCTGCAGAACGTATTTGGTCCCCACTCAGAAGCGACCGACTAGGCCAGGGTCGGCGAACCTTTTCACATCCGCGTGCCAATTTATTTCAAATTTTTTTTTCAAGGGACCATGGCGTGCCAACAACCTCCAACTCCCAACCCCCACCAAAAAAACTATAAAAATAATGAATAAAATTACTTTTATTATTATTAGATTAAGATAAATATGGATAGCATACCTGCAGGTAATATCAATATACACATTCAATTAAATAATGTATAATATTGAAAACTAAAACCAAAACAACTGTTCACAGGAGAAGATTAATTAAGTATAGTAATAATCATAGAAAGTAGGTAATAGATAAGTAATAATAATAGTAATCGTAAAAAATATTAAAAACTTAAATCGAAACAACTTGCCAAAAGACTGTAATAGTTATGATAATACATAGGGTTGTCATTGAGATCTGTTGCTTTTGACATTATAAGCAGGGTGGTGGTTTTATAATTGAGGTAATTTCATTTTAAGATAAGACAATGAGAAAAGAAACTTTAAATAAAATCGTTTACGAATAATATCTGCAAAATATTTGTTTTACAACATCTATTAAATGGAAAATTATTATTTTAAAAATATATTACAATGCATAAGAAGAAATTAGCGAATATAAAAAACATTACCAAAAATGTCTGCAAAGAAATCTGTTTTCTCTTTGGTTTTCGTTGATTCAATTTTATTTTCTAATTTCAAAATCTTTTTTTTTTTTTTCAGAAGAAATTTGAAAACTTTGTAAGGTACGTATTGAGATATGTTGCTTTTGACATTATAAGCAGGGTGGTGGTTTTATAATTGAGGTAATTTTATTTTAAGATAGACAATCAGAAAGGAAACTTTAAATAAAATTATTTACGAATCATATCTGCTAAATATTTGTTTTACAACTGCTATTAAGTGGAAAATTATTACTTTAAAAATATATTACAATGCATAAGAAAAAATTAGCGAATATAAAAAACATTACCTAAAATGTCTGCAAAGAAATCTGTTTTCTACTTGGTTTTCGTTGATTCAATTTTATTTTCTAATTTCAGAAGCATTTTAAAATCTTCTTGTTTTTCAGAAGAAAATTAAAAACTTTGTAAGGTACGTAATGCAGCCACAGTGGTTTGGATTTTGGGTGTTAGTTTCTCTTCACCGAGATCGTTATTACTCTCATTTAACTCATTGTCACAAATGTTTGTTTCTTCTTCCAATTTGCAGCAGACGTTTGTAGAAAGAAAAGATAAATCATAAGCCAAAAATGGAGCTTTAAAATATCTCATAGTTTTCCAGTCAAGATTTATTACAATTTTTACCGCTATTTCCTTATCTATTTGCTTGGTACTTTAAGAAACTGGATAATATTTTAAGATAGACAATGAGAAAGGAAACTTTAAATAAAATCATTTACGAATCATATCTGCAAAATATTTGTTTTACAACTGCTATTAAGTGGAAAATTATTACTTTAAAAATATATTACAATGCATAAGAAAAAATTAGCGAATATAAAAAACATTACCTAAAATTTCTGCAAAGAAATCTGTTTTCTATTTGGTTTTCGTTGATTCAATTTTATTTTCTAATTTCAGAAGCATTTCAAAATCTTCTTGTTTTTCAGAAGAAAATTAAAAACTTTGTAAGGTACGTAATGCAGCCACAGTGGTTTGGATTTTGGGTGTTAGTTTCTCTTTACCGAGATCGTTATTACTCTCATTTAACTCATTGTCACAAATGTTTGTTTCTTCTTCCAATTTGCAGCAGTCGTTTGTAGAAAGAAAAGATAAATCATAAGCCAAAAATGGAGCTTTAAAATATCTCATAGTTTTCCAGTCAAGATTTATTACAATTTTTACCGCTATTTCCTTATCTATTTGCTTGGTACTTTAAGAAACTGGCATAATATGCAGCTTTAAGAGAGTGACGGTTTAACAATGTCTTACTGTAGTTATATTTTTAAAGTAATTAAAAAAAGAATAAATAAAGTACTGAAAAAAATTAATGTGATTTCTGATGTGGCATCTTGGATGCAAAATGATTGATATCGGGCTCATAATTGGTTATTTTTTATAAAATGCAGCATGAACTGGAGTCATCTGACATGTGGATTCGATTTGAATTTTTAATATTGTTCATCTCTGAAAATACTGATTCACAAGTATGAGTAGAGGGAAAGATTGTCAACATCGTCAAATAGTAACCTCTTCAAACAACTATAAGTGCCCGGAATTGAATTTCAAGTGGGCATAATTTTATTATAAGCATTTTTGTTTAAGATGCCTGATAGTCCTTCTTTTTCTATCATCTCCAAATCCTCTCTTAAGCTGACAAATTTCTGAGACCATATTGAGGTGGATTGGAAGTCGATATGTTCCATTTCAATTTCTGAAATTTACAGCCAATCGAATACAATCAAGTTCAGTTTATCAATCAGAGTGACATCTGGGTAGATAATAAATTGAAGTGTTTCCAAAATAGTTTTGAGTTCACAAAATCTTGATGCGAACTCTTCGATTAATGCATTTATTACCGAAATAATATCTTCAGTGCGACTTGATTCGTCTCATTTTTCATGTAAATTAAAATCCCCATCTTTTTTTTTAAGTTTGGGAAATGCTTAAAGTTTTTGGACACAATATATTTTCTAAATATTTGCAGTTTCATTTCAACACCTCGAATCATAGCTATCATGATAATAACAGTGATATTTTTTCTCTGGAGCGTTAAATTTAAGTATTTTAAATGCTGGCACAAATCGGCAAATTTAAGTAAGTTTGCAAGCCATGTAACATCCATCCAGTGCGCATATTTCTCAATTTTACTTTCTTCATGTAAAGATAAGCCGAATATCTCCCAAACAATCAACAAACCTTTGTAGCACTTTGTTGCGACTTAACCAGCGAACATTGTTATACATAATCAGTAATCCACTGTACACAGAGTTGACTTAATTTAACACAGCGTCAAACTTTCGTTTATTTAAAGCCTGTGACGATATGAGATTAACTATTTTTGTGACTTCAACCATAGTATCACCAAGAGATTCGAAACCAGCCTTTGCACACAGGATTTATTGATGTATGATTCAGTGAAATTCAAGAATAATATGTCCAATGCGAGTTTAAAATATACTGAAAAAACATTTATTTTATCCACCTTAGTTGGGTCTCCGTCAGGTGTAACTATTTTAGACAAACATATTTCATTTCCAATAAGTGAATTTATAACTGCTGTACAAATATATGCACCATTGGTTGTAGTTGATAATCATAATAACGAGAATTATTCCTCCTAAATGCCATTTTCAACAAAATATCATGCTAACACAGCTAAACGAGCAGATTTCGTTACATCTGTAACGCTTTCATTACTACATAATGAGATGAAAGGAAAATACATCAGAATTTTGTTGTTCTATTACATTTTCCACCATTTTTAGGACTATATCTTTGACTGTATTCCTTGATAAAGGAATATCTTTAATTCAATGAATTATTTTATCTTTATTTTCAAAATTGTCATGAAGTGATAGAGCGCATGTTAACCAGGCTTCCTTCAGAAAGTCTCAATTGCAGAAAAAAATTACCATTCAGGGCAATGACAGTTGCAGCCGAGAAACTTGTAACAGTAGTTTAAAAATCCTTACTGACATATTTAATCATAGATGTCGACAGTTTATTTTTCTCTTTAATTGCGCTGCCAAGTTTGACTGAATTTTGATTTAGAACTTAAATCAACGGCGTGCCAAAAATATCCTCTCGCGTGCCAGTTACGGCACGCGTGCCATAGGTTCGCCGACCTGGACTAGGCGGACGAAAGACCGGCTAGTATTATATATATATATTAGGAGAGTAGTAAGAAGACTGACTTGTATGCTATATCAAATAATTGTACTATTTGAGAGAAAAAAAATAAGAATTGTATGTATGTGCTCTATATTCTCTCAGGTATTCTAATAAAATATAAACAAATTAAAACAAAAACGAAAAATCATGCGTCAAGCATAGATTATGTAACACTTTCCAACGCTTCCAAAATAATTTTACAAATCATACCGCTTAATAAGCTGAAAGATAACATCTAAGTAAACAATTTGGAAAACGCATAACATATTTAAAACCATAATTTCAGAAATTTCCAACATATACAATATATCGGAAAAATATCCGAATACTTTTATTCATCCCTGTATATGATCTATAAATTTGTATATATACTACATAGGATGCTAAATTTTAAATCAGTTAGGAAACACGTAGCACAGTTTAAAATTCTCCTTCTGGAGTTTCTGTCAATAAACGGAAAGGTGTTCGCGAACTTTTGTGCTGCCCTGTATATGATCTACAGAATTTATGCACACCAAGTAATAGACAAAGAGTGAGTTAAATTTAAAATCGCGTTCAGCAACTTAAAACGCACTTCCAAGAATTATTGTTAACAGACAATAGAGAATTCTTTTGTGTGTCCCTGTAAATGAACTATGACTGCTATAGACACAATATTCTGTAGTAAGCCTCTTGTAATGCACATTAGTGATATATATAAATTTCAAAGCGTTTAATATAGTGAAACATTATTTAAATAAACCGCAGACGATTTTCTTCATAGACGTAGTGTAACGGAATTCTTTTGACTGCTCCTGTAAAGTAACTATAAGTGCTATGCACACCCTATTCCATATTAAGCTTCTTGTAATGCGCCTTAGTGATATATATCAATTACGATGTGTTTGAAATTGTTTAACATCATTAAAATAAACCGCAAATGATTTTTCCCCATAGACCGTAATGTAACGGAATTCTTTTGAGTGTCCCTGTAAAAAAACTATAAGTGCTACATACTTCCGTTGGAATAGGGAACCTGCTATAGATAACGATATTAACATATAAAAATTTCAAGGCAATCCGAGCATATTTACATGAGTTAGAGCACAGACAGACGGCCATACGGCCAGACAAACCGAAGTCATAAACACTTTTCAACTAGGTTGGAAAGTGTTAAAAATAATAATGATATTTTCGTTTGGAACATTATTAACAAGTGATATTTTGTTAACATTCGATAAATTTAATATAAAAAAAGTGACATTATCACAACATTTTCCCCTGTCTCTTACCATTAATTAGTTATAGAGTAACATCTAAAAACAAAGAGAGAAGGGGGAGCGTAAAATCAATCCACTTCAAAAAAATTTAAACAATAAAAATATGCGTTTTACGTATTTTTATGCGCACACTATAATATCAAAGTTTCCAATTTTATTTATTTATTTATTTTTGTCTGGGACTAGGATTATACCCTAGCAATACAAACTTCCCAAAACTTTTGAAAGGAGTTTTTTAAACTGTTCACACCACTATTAACTAGTAAATCTACAGATCAGGGGCCTCAACGTCAGTTATGCAAGTCAGATTTTTACTTCGAACTTATTTTATTCAATATATGAAGTTTTTAAACATAGTAGCTTAAATTTTGTATATTATATTTACTTTCAATTATAGTTACTTAAATTGTATGATTGCTGCAGATAAGATTTCAACCTTAGAAATAGCAACATAAAAAACTATTATTTTAGTTTCAATCCACCAATACTCGAAGACTGTATATTTTTAAAAGTTTTTTTTTAGTTGTTATACTATTTTAGGAGATGGAGGAGGCTGCCATTTTCAATCCTACGTTGTCTCGTTAGTTTCATACTCGTAAATTTCTTGAATTCAGTATTCTAAACCTGTTATCTGTAGATTTTAGGTATTAAAATCTTTGTCTTAAATAGTCATGATTTCGGTAGTCTCAAGCAAAGGACAAATGAAATTTACCCTATCTAGATATCCATTAGTCGAAATGTAATATAAATATTTTTATATTATTTTAAATTATGAGTTATAACATAAAAAGGGACAAAAATTTTATAATTTAGCTACGCACAAAAATTACATCCACATATGAATGCTTATTACTTGCGTAATGTACAGTAATTAGTAGAATATCCGTTATGTAACGAACACACGTAACATGTAAAATAAACAACATAAATAATACATCAAAACTTTTGAACTTGTTTAGTTAACATTTTATTTGGAAAATCTCAAGACGGAAACACTAAAATAATATTTACATTTTACATTGTTATATTTTACAAATTCAAGAATTATAAGTATGGAATTCATAAAATGAATTACGTTTCTCTAAAATGAAAACTCGGCTAAAGAGTTTAATAGAATGTAAGATTGTTAAAACATTTTCTTCAAAAGAAATTAATAATATTGAAATAATTTTACCGATATAAAAATTCTATAAATATTCTTCCAATTATACATGCGATATTCTAACAATAGATTTTTGGCCTAATTCTGCAACTGCTTTAAGATGTCGCTTGAAAGAACCTGGGTAAGCAGTTACTAACTAAATTTCACAAACTTTATCTACTTAGCAGCTATTCTTACTAAAACTGTTACGTTATATGTACTTTTCATATGTTCTCATAGAACGTATGCACTGCAAAAAATAACTGTTGATTTTACAGTATAAAACTGGCACCCCAGCTGCCAGTATTATACCGTAAAATTAACAGTATTAAACAGTAAAAAAAGCAGTAATACGCTGCCGCGCAAGCAGTAATACGCTGCCGCGCATGCGCGGTAGCGTATTACTGCTTGCGCGGCAGCGTATTACTGCTTTTTTTACTGTTTAATACTGTTAATTTTACGGTATAATACTGGCAGCTGGGGTGCCAGTTTTATACTGTAAAATCAACAGTTATTTTTTGCAGTGTGCTTACCCAAAATAAATTATTGAAAACCTCTAGTATAACTTTATTAATCCGTTTAATAACTAAATAGAATGCTAAGTATTCTATTTAATATTTAGCATTCTATTTAATATTTAGCATTCTATTTAATATTTAGCATTCTATTAAACAATGTCAAATGAAACAACATATAGATTTGAAAAAAAAAACAGCAAATTATACATATTTAAATGAATCACACACTAAATTATTCTCCATACATAGAATACAATTTGTAATTTACATAGAATTACTTACGTCATAATGTTTTATACAGTATTTAAAATACAGTTTTAGGTTCACATAATTACTACTTTCATTTACAACTAAAGTTTCTTTATGATACTTTGCTCCTTATTTTATTATACAAAATAATTCGCGGTTCAGTTTAATTTACACTAAGCTGAGATATGCTATTCATTAAACTTTATTCTATTTATAACATTGAAAATGCTAATATAAAGTCAAAACATACTTTTAATATAATATTGTGCATAAATATATATCAACTTTCCATATTCTTACCACTAAATCCACCATTTCAGGCAGTTCAAAATTGTCAATTGTACAAGGTAATTTAAAACTTACTAACCATTACACAAGCTATAATTCAATAATATATCTCAATAGAATACGTAACATAATAGTAATACATCACCTTAAATTGTTAGCTACATCATTAAACTTATGTGACACAACAATTTTCATTACGCGGAAAAGATTTAAAGAAGAAAAAAAATGCGATGCTGTTTTTTTCCTAAACACACAATAATATGTTATATAAATGTACTAGCAAGCTACGCCCGCTACGCTGGTCAATTTCTCTTAACGAACCATTAATCAAACAAAATATTGACATTTCATAATTCACTTTTATATTTTAATAGAATATTAAGTATACTATAATTTGTGACTCGTGCTATAGCCAATATACACGTCAGGACACGTCGCCCTTATCATTCTCTTTTTACGCGTGAAGGTTTCGCTATGGTACTCTATTGTGAAATTTGGTAATTTTAGAAATTCAATAGTTGAAAAATCGCAGAATCATTAGATCATTTTTCTTTAGAAATTGTTCTTAGAGCGCATTTAGATCTTATAAATAACAATCATGCCGAACTTGAAGTTTCTAGCTCCTTCAGCATCGCAAAAATCGCAATTTTAGAACGTTATTCACTTTTGCACCCCCTTCGGGGTAGTGGCACCGACATAAAATATAGCCTATGTTGGAGCAGGGATTGTCACCATCCATTTGCCACCATCACTTTTGAAATCGCTTCAGTAGTTCCAGAGATTCCATACAAATTGTAATTTAGAATGTTTTTAGAAAATTTTTTGCTTATTTCAGCCTTTTAAATTTCGAATTTTTTTAGACTTTGTTCTTATAGAGCATTTAAATCTTGTAAGTAACGACCATACAAAATGTCAAGTTCCTAACTCCTTCAGTATTGAAAATATCATAATTTTGGAAGTTTTTCGCTCCTGCACCCTCTGCGGGCAGTGGCACCGACAAAAAATTTAGCATATGTTGGAGCAGGGACTGTCACCATCCATTTGCCACCATCACTTTTGAAATCGGTTCTGTAGTTTCAGAGATTCCATAGAAATTGTAATTTAGAGTGTTTTTAGAACGCTTCTTCCTCATCTCACCCTTTTAAATTGCGAATGTTTTTATAATTTGTTCTTAGAGAGCATTTACATCTTATAAGTAACTACCATACCAAATTTGATGCTTCTATCTCCTTCAGTACACAAAAAATCGAAATTTTAGAACGCTTTTCGCTCCTGCACCCCCCTGGGGGTGGTGGCACCGACATAAAATATAGCCTATGTTGGAGCAGGGATTGTCACCATTAATTTGACACCATCACTTTTAAAATCGCTTCAGTGGTTCCAGAGATTACCCCCTACAAACAAACAAACAAACAATCTTTACTACTTTATATATTAGTATAGATAAGGGGGAATTAGCCCCTTGTTCCCCCCTTTATACTTAACCAATCAATCCCGAAAACTAATCAGAGATGCGCCTTAACACAGTGAACCTATAAATAAAATTTGAAGGAAATGGGATAATTCTGCATGAAAAACCCATTTACATAAATTAAGGGGGATATTAGCCCCCCGTTCCCCCCCTTTATACTTAATCAATCAAACCCGAAAACTAATCAGGGAAGCGTCTTAACCCAATGAATCTATAAACAAATTTTGAAGCAAATAGAATAATTCTGCATGAAAAACCCATTTATATAAATTAAGGGGGGGGATTATCCCCCCGATCCCCCCCCCCTTTATACTTAACTAATCAATCCCGAAAATAATCAGGGAAGCGCCTTAACTCAGTGAACCTATAAACAAAATTTGAAGGAAAACGGAATAATTCTGCATGAAAAACCCATTTATATAAATTAAGGGGGGGAATTAGCCCCCCGATCCCCCCCCTTTATATTAACTAATCAATCCCGAAAACTAATCAGGGAAGCGCCTTAACACAGTGCCTATAAAGAAAATTTGAAGGAAAACGGAATAATTCTGCATGAAAAACCCATTTATATAAATTAAGGGGGGGATAACCCCCCCCCGATCCACCCCTTTATACTTAACTAATCAAACCCGTAAACTAATCAGGGAAGCGCCTTAACTCAGTGAACCTATAAACAAAATTTGAAGGGAAACGGAATAATTCTGCATGAAAAACCCATTTATATAAATTAAGGGGGGGGGGGGGGAATTAGACCCTTGTTCCCCCCCTTTATACTTGACCAATCAATCCCGAAAACTAATCAGGGAAGCGCCTTAACTCAGTGAACCTATAAACAAAATTTGAAGGAAAACGGAATAATTCTGCATGAAAAACCCATTTATATAAATTAAGGGGGGGGGGAATTAGCCCCTTGTTCCCCCCCTTTTATACTTAACCAATCACTCCCGAAAACTAATCAGGGAAGCGCCTTAACACAGTGAACCTATAAACAATATTTGAAGGAAAACGGATATTTCTATGAAGAGTTATCGCATTACGTACGTACATACATACATACAGAACCGGCTGCCAAGCTCTCAGGGCTTGACAGCCAGTGTGATAACTGAAAAATCGCAATTTTAGAACGTTTTTTGCTCCTGCACCCCCTGGGGTTAGTGGCACCGACATAAAATATAGCCTATGTTGGAGCAGGGGTTGTCACCATCAATTTGCCACCATCACTTTTGAAATCGGTTCGGTAGTTCCAGAGATTACCCCCTACAAACAAACAAACAAGATTTACTCCTTTATAATATTAGTATAGATTACAAGTTTCAAACAATTCACAGAACTGCTATAAATTTTAAATGTATAAAAAGTATCGTATACAAATGAACAATACAATGTTTGTTGTATATTGAAATACTTCCTTGTGCTAAGCAAAATAAAACAAAACTTTTTACAAAATTATACAATACTAGCTGTTACCCGTGACTTCGTTCACGTATCATTAAAAGAAGCATAAATGCATTAATTAAGCAAAATATTTCATTCCCGATAATTAGAATCGTAAATAATTAACTAACTCTTTATCACATTCCATAGGAGACAATACCGTATTTCTATGTTATACAGGCCTTGACATAACTAAGTTTTAAAAAAGTGAAAATTTGTGACAAATAATCACGAAAAGGAAACTGCAACCAATGAAAAAAGGCGGGCCAAATAAAATCGTGGAAATCGGCGAATTGTGTAAAAACATATGTCAAGTTTACCTGGTAAACTATTTTACTTTTCACGCCTTTGTGAAACGTTTTAGTAACATCCTTCAAAGATAATGGAAATAGTATATTATTTTTCATTAAATTCAATTCTTGTGAATAGGGAGCAATAATAGTAGACCTAACTGCAAGGACCTTAAATTTGCCTCCTTGATTTAATTTATACCTGAAAAAAAATCTTTATTTCTAAATGAAAAAATGTTGACAGACGACTTTTTGTTCTCCAGAATAAATTGATTCATGAAGTTTGAATATGTGAAAATACGTTTTTATTTTTCAAAAATTTTACTGTAATCAAGATTTTTTTTCTTTCACTATCTATTCAAATTGAAAATAAATTCTTTTTTTCAGTTTTAATGAGAAAAAATATATTAATCCGTTTTATTTCTTCTTTTCTATCCACAAAAATGAAATAATTTAGTTGCCATTTTTAGAGAAACTTCGTTAAAATTTACAAAAAAAAAAAAAAAAAAAAAAAAGAAAAATCTCGGAATTTAAATCATTTTTTTAAATTCTGAGAGTTTATGACATCCTCGGATCAATGATAACCGGTCTTAAGTAAATCGTGTTGCGTTCGACAACCTGAAAGGAGTGGTTGCGAAATGCAAACAGGCGGTCAGATTATAATATAATAGATTCGTATTTATTTTTCTTTTCCTAATAATTACGTTTTGGTTTTTGGCAAAAAACTCTCATCTGTATGTAACTGATATTCATGCTTAATAATCGGTGTAGATAAAAAAAATATTTCAAATTTTTCGTTTTAAATATGGCGTAAAAGTCATTTACTTTCTAAACTTACCGATCCTTGTATGATTAATGTAAGGAATTGATTCACGCTCCTTGTAAAACACATTTGAAAATTCCCGTTTTATTTCAAATATGACGTCACTTTTTCCTCAGAGAAATCTCTTTTTAATGGCATAATTCTTGTTAATTTTCTTTTTCTGGCAATCAGGGTGTAAATTTTAGCGGAAAACTCACATTTGTATGTAACTGGTATTCAAGCTAATTATTAATCAGTAACGATAAAAAATATTCAGTTTTTCATCTTAAATAATCCGTCCATTATCTATCTACTTTCATTATACATTGATATTCATGCTCCTTGTATTATTACGAACATTTGGAAATTACATGTTTTATTTATGACGTCATATTTGTCCAAACCGAGGAGGATCCTTTTCATAGTTCCATGGTCCAAGCGAAATCTATTTTAAATAATATAATTATTGCTCATTTTTCCTTCTAATTATAACGCAATTTTTGACAGAAAAAGATCTTTTTAATGTAACCGATATTCATACTGTATCATGTCATACTGTATCATCATGTATAATGTTGTTTCAAATATCACGGAAATTCATCTTCTTTTGAATTCTTTTTAATTTTCATTTTTCACGTGAAAATCGTTCAATTGAAAATTAGTTGTTGAGGAAAAATTATTTTTCCGAGTTTTTATTTTTTGGCAACGATCAAAGCCCTAGCAACGATAAAGTAAAATGGTTAAATTTTATTGAAAAATGTCCATTTATTCTCTATGATAATAATGAAATTTTTAATTATTAAAGAAAATATTTGAATAAAATAAATAAAACCTAGTCTATGTTCATTTGAGGGTTATAATCAAACTACATGCAAAAATACAGGATCATTAAAAGCTCCATTTTGACGCTGGCTTCAGCCTAACATTTGCACACAATCAGATTTATAATATTACTAGCTGTTACCCGTGACTTCGTTCACGAAACATTAAAAAAAGAATAAATGCATTAATTTAGTAAAACATTTCACTTGATAATTAACAACATATATAATTAACCAAAACTTTATCACATTTTATAGGAGACCATACGGTATTTCTTTGCTATAGGGGCCTTGACATAACCCAGTCTTAAAAAAGTGAAATTTCATGCCAAATAATATATACAATCGCGAAAATGAAACTGCAACTAATAAAAAAAGGAGGACCAAGTAAAATCGTGAAAATCGAGGAATTCCTTTTCATAAAACGAAAAACAACACTGGCAGAATTCTTCTATACAACAGTGCATTTTAGGTGGTATTTGGTGTACAATTTGTATATGTGTGCATTGCTAAATGAGCATTATTATATTGTCTATTTGCATAGACATATGTTACATATTTCTTACTACATTATCTTGTTTATGTATATATTAAATTAAATGCTTCACGCTAAGTGGTGTAAATAGTGAACAAACTTCTTGTGGATTTTATACATTGATAGATATTTCACAAAGATATAACAATCTGAGGCGATTCTAAAATGTAAATAAAGGTTGCTAGAAAGTACTTTAAATTCTGCCCAATTTAACATTGATATTTTCTCTATTGCGTCAAGAACACTATAAGCAAATAAATACCAACGACACCAATCTGATGATCTAAATTTACATATTTTTGTTAGTATATATAGGATTATTTTGATTTATTTCATGCGCTTAAATTTTTTTACGCTTTCTCTAGGGTTAGGTGTCGAATAAATGTACTTTCTTGTTATTTTATTTTGCCATTTCTATTTATTATATTTTCCATTCATTCCATTTATGGATACTGATTTAATTTACATATTCGTGTCAAAGAATATTCTTTAAAGTTATTATCAGGATTAGGATAGGATACGATTAGGGTTACGATTAGGAATAAAAATTGAACGACAATGGCATGACCAATTCAGGTTTAAAGTATGAACCAGGAAGTCTATTTACATCATGAAGCAATAAGAAAATTAGAAAATTATCGTCTGATATTTTTTAATATGTTTAACAGTCATAGTTGACATCAAAGGTGAGCGGGAAAATGATCATCTAAAATTCCATTAAGTGTTTACCACGCAAAAAACAAATCTGGTTACAACAATGTATTTAAGTTTGCGCCAAATTTCACTTGATAAAAAAACGCAAATTGACTATGGACCTAATTACAGACCCCTAACCTTCCTATTCTCGGAAATGTTCTACCTATATGTTAAAAAAATCTACTATATAGAACGCGCTTTCACGTTTATAATGTTATGAATTGGCACGATTGGCTTGTTCAAGTTTACACAATTCGGCTGGAAGAAAAGAGTCATTACTTTTTTATTTCTTCTTTGCTTTTGCATTACGCGAATTTGTTGGTAAAATCGATTTTCTTTTCGATAACATTGTTGTTTTTTAAGTTTAAAAAATATTGTAATTTTACTTAAACATTGGTTTAAAATCTATGCAATTTTTCTTATCCTACAAGACTTTACAAAAATCTATTATGAAACAACTTTAAAAAAAGCTATATTTAAAAAAGACAACAAAGTTTTTCCTATTTTAAAACTAAAAGAAATGTAAAATTAAATTCCGGTTCGAAACGACGATTTACAAATGTGTTTCGGTTGTGGGAAAATGATAGAGGAAAAATGTTGTTACTTTGACACAATCATATTAAATCTTTTATGAGAAAAGCAACTTTCTTTTAAAAAATATAGTTATTTTTATTAAGATTTTCTGATTTTCGATACGGATAATTTTGCGATGCACATCATTGACATTTGCCATCCAATATATATATATATATATATTACTTTTTAAAATTTAAATTAAAAATATGGTATCTTTATGTTAGCCGTGTGCAGACGATAAATCGCCAACGTATCCTATCATTCGTATTGAATTAATTAAAAATAGAAATCTTTCACTCATTTCATTTAAAACACAGAACTTTAATTTACAACACATACATTTAAAATACATATATTACGTACATTTAAAATAATTCCTTTCATGTGAAAAAAAAAACAGAAAAAAAAAAGAGAAATTAATCACAAATAATTTGATAACCCAAGATCATTTTATTTCAACATCAAAACAAATCTGTTTCATTTTTCTCTATATGACATCATATTCGCTTGCTTTCCATACTTACTCGTATTTATGCTCTTTGTATTATTATCAAATATTTGAAAACGCACGTTTTATGTCTAATATGACATCATTTCATATTCTGTTTAATTCTTAAATAATTCATTTCCTTTTCATTTTTCACTTGAAAATAAATTGTTGATTAAAAATTATTACTCAGAGGTTTATTTTATATTGGCAACGATAAAGTATTAGCAACGGTAAAATAAATTTAACCATTTAAAAAAAAGCTGCAAAACCGGGCCCTTTGGGTCAAACCAACCAAACCAACCAACCATTTTAAAATATACGAAAAAATGTCCATTTATTCTGTATGAAAATAATGAAATTTTTAATTTTTAAGAAAAATATTGATATAAAATAAACAAAAACGAGCCTATATTCATTTGAGGGTTATAATCAACTTATATGCAAAGATACAGTATAATCTCATGAAAAACGTCACCTGTAAAAAATGCAGCCAAGTCTCGTGACTCTTTTTCCGTAAAAAGTTCTGAGATCGTGTAAAGCCAAGTTTAGCTATCTTATTAACTCTGAAATTTTCATTCACAAATCAGTCCTAGTCTCTACATCTTTAGTTAAATATTATTTTGTGACTTGGCAATTACGCAGCACAGGGGAGTTATTACACCTTACTATGTTATGTGGGAAGGGATGAGATAATATGATTAAGGGTAATTATATACGCACAGGGAAGTTATTACACATTAATATGTTATGGGATGGCATGGTATTATTTGATTAAGACTAATTATATACATCACGTTCTCGTGCTACGTAATTGCCAAGTCACAAAATAATATTTAACTAAAGATGTAGAGACTAGGACTGATTTGTGAATGAAAATTTCAGAGTTAATAAGATAGCTAAACTTGGCTTTACACGATCTCAGAACTTTTTACGGAAAAAGAGTCACGAGACTTGGCTGCATTTTTTACAGGTGACGTTTTTCATGAGATTTCACTTCTTTTTGTAAGTAATCCTCCTTTTCTAGATTTTGGGTACTTTTTGGAGATCATCCACTGATTTTCGCTAAGCCCACACTCTGTCCCTATTATTTACAGGTATCAAAAATTTGAAGCTTTAGTTTCGTTTGCAAAGTACTGTAGATAAAAAGAGATTTCAGGTTCCTAAGGCCAGCACTAAGTTACGGGAGGGGAGTGTCAAAAGTACTCTCAATTGCTTCCAGGATAGGTGCTATCCATCTGAGATATTACTCGCAGTCCTAGATACTTGATATTTAGCATAAAAGAACTTTTAGTACAAAAAGAAAGCCAAAATTAAAATTTCCGGAAATTTTTAATAAATCAAACTATATTCCTTTTTTCGATGTTTTTTTATTTTTTTTCGTTTTTTGGGGGGGCTTTTTTTTTACATTTACGGATTTTTTAATTTTTTCTTACTTTGCATACTAAACCCTACCTTTCTGCCAAATGTCAAGCTTCTCGGACTACAAAATCGGATTACTTTCAAATTTTTGACTTTTTATAAATTTATTGATTTTTCGATTTTACTTCTAAGTTACCTGATTGTCATGCCAATATAGTAATTTTTTGATCCATCTTCTTAGGATCATTTAGGTTCAATTTAGTGGTAAATCAAGTGAATGTTAGAGTCACCATGATTTTATTTAGAAAGAACTATCAAACCATAACCAGACAGTAATGTCGGGAGGATAGGGGGAGCTGTGAAAATTTTTGTGGGGCTAACATCATTTAACAATCCATATTTCATATGCGAAGTAAATAGAGTATAACCTGTGAAAAAGAAAACAAACCTGTCTATAAAGAAATCGCCTATAACGTAAGTTAGTCTATGGTGGAACTTTCCTATAACGAAATTCGTAAACGAAAGAAAAGAAAACCATAATCCGGGGAAATAACATAAAACATTTAGGGGCGTTGTGCTAGCTAATAGGACAATTATCTTAAAACTAATGTTTGTAGCAGTACAAAATCAAATTGTTTTCGAATTTTCGATTTTTTAAAGATATTTCGATTTTACTTTCGAATTTAACGAATTTTTTAATTGTTCCGTTTATTGAATAGTAAATCTACCTTTACACCAAGTTTTAACTTTCTAAGAATAAAAGATAAAATTATTTTCAATTTTTGATTTTTTCGATTTTTTAAAAATAATTTTCTGGATTTTTTAATTTTTTTTTTATTTTGTATCCTTTATTACAAATTTCAAGTTTCTAGCGCTACAAAATCGAATTATTTTGAAATTTCCGATCTGTTTCGAGTTTTTTTATTCTATTTTCGAATTTAATGTGTTTTAATTTTTCCTTTTTCTGTAACCTAAACAATAAGTTTTTTCGAATTTTATAGATTTTTTCTTTTTTTCTTTTTTTGTATCCTAAATACTGCCTTTATTCCAAATTTTAAGTTTGTAGCTCTACAAAATCGAATTATTTTCAAATTTTCGGTTTTTTTTCGATTTTTCGATTTTATTTTCGATGTTTGTTGTGTTTTTATTTTTTTATTTTTCTGAATCCTAAACCCTACCTTTACACCAAATTTTCAGTTTATAAGACTACGAGATCATATTATTTTCAATTTCTCATTTTTTTTTTTCTTTTTCTTTCTTTCTTTCTTTTTTTTTTTTTTTAATTTTTGAAAATTTCGATTTTTTTTTTTTCGAATTATCCATATTTCTTAATGTTTCCTTATTTAGTATCTTAAATATTACCTCTATTCCAAATTACAAGTTTCTAGCGCTATAAAATCGAATTATTTTCAAATTTTCTTTATTTTTCGATTTTTTTATTTTATTTTCAAAATTTATTGCGTTTTTATTTTAACTTATTCTGAATCCTAAACACTATCTTTACCACGAATTTTAGGTTTCTAAGGCTAAAAGATCAAATTATTTTAATTTTTTCATTTTTTTTCGAATTTTCGAATTTTTGATTTTTTTTTCGAATTTTCCAGATTTTTTAAGTTTTCCTTATTGTGCATCCTAAATATTACCTTTATTCCGAATTCCAAGTTTCTAGCGCAACAAAATCGGATTATTTGAAAATTTTCGTTTTTTTTTCGATTTTTCCGATTTTTCGATTTTATTTTCGATTTTTTTTTGTGTGTGTGTTTTTGAGGTTTTCTTTTTCTGAATTCTAAACATTACCTTCACACCAAATTTTAAGTTTTTTAGACTACAAGATCGTGTTATTTTCAATTTTATTCGAATTTGTTGAATTTTCGAATGTTTTTTTTTTTTTTTTTTTTTTTTTTTTTTTTAATTTTCCGGATTTTATCATTTTTCCTTTCTTTATATCCGAAACACTAGCTTTATTCCAGATTTTAAGTTTCTATGGCTGCGGGATCTGCCCAATCTTTTTGATGACGCGAGAGTGAGTGAGTGTAAGTGACAAAAAATCGAAACTTTGGGTTCATATACCGTCTGCACTAATTTATGGGTATTTTTTGAATTATCCATATTTTTTAATTTTTCCTTATTTAGTATCTTAAATATTACCTTTATTCCAAATTTCAAGTTTCTAGCGCTATAAAATCGAATTATTTTCAAATTTTCCTTATTTTTCGATTTTTTCGATTTTTTTCGATTTTCCGCTTTTATTTTCGAATTTTATTCCGTTTTTTATTTTAACATTTTCTGAATCCTAAACACTATCTTTACCGCGAATTTTAAGTTTCTAAGGCTAAAAGATCAAATTATTTTAATTTTTTCAATTTTTTTCGAATTTTTCAAATTTTTGAATTTTTTTTCGAATTTTCCGGATTTTTTAATTTTTCCTTATTTTGCATCCTAAATACTACTTTTATTGCGAATTCCAACTTTCTAGCGCAACAAAATCGAATTATTTGAAAATTTTCGATTTTTTTCGATTTTTTCAATTTTGCTTTCGATTTTTTTGGTGTTTTTGATGTTTCCTTTTTCTGGATGCTAAACACTACCTTCACACCAAATCTTAAGTTTCTAAGACTACAAGATCGTCTTATTTTCAATTCTCAATTTTGATGGAATTTGTTGAATTTTCGAATGTTTTTTTTTCGAATTTTCTGGATTTTATAATTTTTCCTCTCTTTGTATCCTAAACACTACCTTTTTACCAATTGTCAAGTTTCTAGGGCTACGGGATCTACCTAATCTTTTTGATGACGCGGGACGAGTGAGTGAGTGAGTGACAAAAAATCGAATGTTTGAGTTCATATATCGTCTGAACTAGAAAAGACAGAAAGTTGTAATCTAAAATTTTGGTCCTGTGTGCCAAATACTCTAGAAAAACGAAGTTTTGAATTTTTGGGATACTCCAGCGCGGAGATATGGGAGGGTCAAAAGTGCCCTGAGTTGCTTCCAGAAAAGTATGCTTACGGCCGTGCTTTCTCGACTTGGCGGAGGCACTGCCGTGCCTCCAGATTAAATGCTCCATTTTGACGCTGGCTTCAGCCTAACATTTGCACACAATGAGATTTATAATATTATTAGGATTAGGATTAGGATTAGAATTAACCGCAATTATATTTTTCTGTACAAATAAAACTAAATGACTGATGCTTAATATGCTATCTACAAAATTCAGCTTCCTTCATAATGCAATTAACCTATCAAAGATTAGATGAAAAGTAAAATTATATGCAAATTCAAGCAATGCTGTATTGCTATAAATACCCGATTATATTTTACCATACAGATGAAGTAGTTTAACAAAATTCACAATATTATTATAATTTTCAAATATACAAAAAGTACCGTATTCGTACAGATATTCCATTCAATGTTTGTTTCATTTTAACATACTTTTCGTGCAAAGCAAATTAAAACAAATCTATATACAAAATATACAATTTAGAATTAATTCCAATTATATTTTACCATACAAATACAAATAAATAACTAATCTTCGTACATTAACCACAGAATTCTACTTAATAAACAACGCATTTTATATAACAAATGAAATATTTAAAATAATCTATATACAAATTCACGCTTTATGGCTATTATTTAAAATAAACGCATCGAATAAAAATGTTTGTAATGCAAAAAATATATTTCATTTTTTTTTTCAGTTTATTATAATTACTATTGTAAAATAATTTATTATAATTACTGTATAGTATAGTACTATGGTAATTACTATGGTACCGTTACAAATATTCACAATCATATATTAAAAAAATATATTAACTGTAGTGGTTAAAAACATTTTTACACGTAACAAAAGTCAAAACAATGTCAAACGGCCGAAAGGATATGCTACTTAGAAAGTTGGTAAAATGGTTATTGGTGCACTTGTTTTTCTTTGTTACTTGTTCAAATTTTCTTCTCTTTTTCAAATTCTTTAAAATAATTTAGAAAAAATATATTTCAAGAAATTTACGTCAATTTTAAGAGCCGCTTTTCTTCAGCTATTCTTGAAGCTAAAAGTTTACACCTTTTTACGTTCTCTAACCTGTCATAAGAAAAACCGGGATCGAATACGAGGTCTTTGATACAGCGGACTCTAGACAATGCTACATATGTTATGCCTAACATTAGTTCCCTATCGCCTATGTTTATTACAGCTTTTGACAACGTGAGACCCTGCGACTTGTGTATTGTTATTCCCCAGGCCAATGAAAGAGGGAACTGTGTTCTAGAGAATGTCCTTCCATCTACTGTCCATGAACGGCTAGAACGGAGATATTGGAACTAATCCATTAACAGAAGGTCCTGTGTATTGATCAAACTCCACAAGAATTGTAATTGGAATATCTTGCGGTGGCTTGCTACCAGGCTTGTATAAGATATCTTTCACTGTACCTAGGGCGCCGTTAACTAAGCCTTTTGGAATCCAAAGATTAGTTCGCAGCATAATTCGTGCACCAATTGACAGATAAAGAAAATTTTCTAATCCCTGGGAAATATCCTGATCATATTTAGCAGCATCCTTGTTGTTATATTGCGCTGAAATTTTAGCGACAGGACAATTGAGTTTTTCGAGCTTCTGCATATTATACTTCTGAACTTCGAAATTTGTGGTAAAAAGACGTATACTTTCATGGAAATCTCTTAATTCTTCATATGGAATGCATGTTATGTTTCTAGTCATTAGATATTTCCAGTCATCCATGGAATTATTCCCTATGCTCAATCTGTCTAAAATTTCTCGAAATTTCTTCTGTGGTTTCCCTTGTTGTCTATGGCAATTTTGAAGTATAACGCATTTCTCGATGTTTCGGAATAATAATTGACCTTGATCATAAATAGAACCCTTAAAACTATTTCCATATAAAGGTCTATCCATTACAGGTGGCAGCTGTTTTATATCGCCCAGTAAATATATGAATAAGCCACCAAAAGGTTCATGAGCATTATTAGGTTTTGCTTCACGACATCGGAGATCGATTTTCTTTAAGAGAGAACAACCAAGCATACTCATCTCATCTATTATTATAAACTGGCATTCATTCATTTCAAATTGAAAAGACTGCAACAATTCGTTGCTCAAAGGCTTGTGTTGACGTTCATTTCCAATGTGAAGTGCGGAATGGATTGTAGACCCGCCAATGTTCAGAGCTGCAGCTCCAGTAGGGGCTAGAAGAAGATAGCCTCTGCTTCCAAGCTTCTCATTAATTATGTGCATCATAGCATGGATAAGGGTACTTTTTCCGCTACCTGCACGACCCTGAACAATAACAGATCTTGGTGAAGTTGAGTGATTGTCTTGTCTTCGATATATTTTAATTGTTGTTTCAAAATGTTTAATACCTTAACTTGGTCTTCTGAAAATACTATATTCGGCATAGTGGTGATATTATCATCTTCTACATACTTTGTAATTGATTTTTGGACAGGAATATATGATTGTAAAGAGAGTGGTGACTCATAAATCGAGTAACTGGCACTCCAATCGAAATTAATATCTTGAGGCCTCATACCTACTTTAATTTCATTTTCTTTAATCCCTAGTCCGGCTAACACCCTCCAGTCTTCTTTGTCTTGATTTTCCCCTTCTTCTTTGGCCTCGTACTCATCTTCAATCTCCATCATGTGTTCAATTTCTTCGGAAATAACCGTTTTAGGAAATTCGTCAAAAGTTTCATATATTGCTTTCCACGTCGGTCCAATGTTTTTCAATTCCGCTATTTTCCTCCAAGAAATTCTAACGATTACTTGTTGTCTATAAAAATTTTCGTTATCTGTTTGACAATCCTGAGCGAACTTTGGTAATATTCTCACAACAGCTGGTTTTCGTCGTTTGATAAAATTATGTCCTTTCTTATAGTACTGAGAAAAATAATCGTACATAGACAAATTTTCTAATTCAGGTGATCGTAAAGGATATGCGTCATAAAGTGCATGTGACGTTTGAATGTTGTCGATTTCATTATTCTCTTCTATTGAAATCCATTTATCTTCCTCGATATTTAATCTGACAAATTCTCGGGAAGAGTGGTATAAAGGCCATCCCATGAGAATGTGAAATGATTCTTGTGCTGAATAATCCCTTTCGCTGCAGATTTTTATAAAAATCCTTTGAATTACTGATTTAACAGTTGCGGATTCTGTCGAAACTTTTGATACAGCGTCTTCAATAAGGGATTCTAGACCGTGTGATTTCGGTTCACTTTTACTGACATACTTTGCTATATAATTTAGCACTGCTTCAATGGACAAAATTGGTTGAATGTCGGTGTTCGCCCTCCAATGTTCAGTTATAAACCTATTATGATTGTTCATAAGGGGATCATTTCTTTGTGTTCTTAAAACCCATTTGCCTTCTTCTTTATATAATTGTGATTTTTCCTCTAAATTAAATGGAAATTTAAAGCGGCACACTTCTTTTGACTTTTTAAGTTTTCGCAAGCATTGTGGCCCGTGTCTTGTATGTCTCTGACACGCATTTAATAAATTCACATAATCTTTCTCGTGATCAGTAACTTCGGAATAATGAAAAGAACAAGGGTGTACAGGAGGCTTCGTGGAATTAAAATCTGGATTCATGGTACTTATAATTTTCCCAAAATACTCAGTAATGGAATCTCGTTCTTCTTGTGTTTTATTGTCCAGATTTGTAATATCGGGTGCATCTTCTAACCATAAGATTCCGTGAATGTGTGGACTTCCCCTGTGTTGGAATTCTGTTCTGTAACAAAAATCCTTTACTTTAAATTTCGGGCAAATTATTTTATGAATGAAAAACTCTGCACGTTCTTTAAAGAAATAACTAAATATTAAAGGTTTTTCATTCAGAACTACCCTTCTCATTCTCAATATTTCACTTTCAGAGAGATTTTGAGCCTCATTATCATGTTGTATAAGTCTAAATACTTCAGGCCAGTAGAAGTCAGCAGCACTCAGGGTAAAGAAAAGTGTAGGTGTGCCCAAAAATTTGACCATATCTAACAATTCTCTAGATCTTGCAAACCAATATGTACTGCTACCTCTTAGGGATGAATTGAAAGCTAAAAGCTTTCGGGCTATTCTAGGGTTTGATTCCACTGCTTCTTTCAGCTGTTGTACAGTATAATTGCGAATTTGTGAATTTTTCTGTACACAGACGTTTCCCTTTTTTAAAGCTTCCCACCGCATTAGGCTGTTCATTGCAAAAAATCTAAATCTTGGATGTTTTGCAAAACGTTGATCTTTATACAAAATTAAATGCGAAAATACTCGAAAGGAGAAATTTTTTCTTGCCTTGCAGCTCTCAAATCACCAGCTCCAGTTGGGAAAAGTGTTGGGAACGCTATTGCAACATAACCAGTATGATTAAATTCGTTTACTGGAACAGGAATTAACTGCGGCCAAGGAAGCGGATCGGTAGCACCCAAAGCTTGGCGAATAATAGCTTCATTATTTCGTGGTAATATATTTGGTACATCAGTGGTACTAATGGTGGGGTCACTTTCATCTTCAGGTTTCATATCGTCGTCTATTTGCGTTGATAATCTATCTAATATATTTCCATTCTCTGGTATAGAATTCAAATTGTCGGAATTTATTTCAATATCTTTATAATAAATGTTATGATTTTTCAACCAACATAATGCATTATAAACCCTATTTTTGTTTACCATAAAATCTGCATGAGTTGATCCCGTACTTCGTCTGAAAACAATAATATTTGATAATTCGTCTATACGTTTTGGTAGTACTTTTGCAACTTTGTGGATATCCTGAGGAAAGTTGATTACCTGACCACTATAACCTAGTTGCCCTCCACGTAATTTATATACGGATATTACAGGATGTACTCGAGCTATTAACTGCTCTTCGACCATTGTTAAATTTGATAATTCATTTGGTACAATTCCTGGATCCATGTCATTTTCGAAACTGAGTTTATTAAAGCGTTCTCTGAATTTCACGCATCGTCTACAAGCACCACCAACAGTTTTTAATCCTACAAATTTTTCAAAACAGATACTACACTCTCCCCAATTAAGATTTTTTTGATAGATTTCAAATGGTGTAAACTCAACTGTTGATAAACTTTGATGATCAACGGTTGACTTTTTAAGAGAATACTTCATTCTTCTTTTGGAAAGTTCAAAAACTTTTTCTTTATTTGATTTATCCGTTCTAAGGGTAGATTTATGGATTCGATCTTGTGCTAAACGAGCGGTCCTTTCCTCCGGATCTTCTAAAGATCGAACTGTAGATTTATGGATTCGATCTTGCGCTAAACGAACGGTTTTTTGCTCTTGGTCTTCTTGAGATTGAACTGTAGACTTTTGGATTCTATCTTGCTCTAAACGAACCGTCCTTTGCTCTTGGTCTTCTAGAGATCGAACTGTAGACTTGTGGATTCTATCTTGCTCTAAGCGAACCGTCCTTTGCTCTTGGTCTTCTAGAGATCGAACTGTAGACATGTGGATTCTAACTTGCTCTAAACGAACCGTCCTTTGCTCTTGGTCTTCTAGAGATCGAACTGTAGACTTCTGGATTCTATCTTGCTCTAAGCGAACCGTCCTTTGCTCTTGGTCTTCTAGAGATCGAACTGTAGACATGTGGATTCTAACTTGCTCTAAACGAACCGTCCTTTGCTCTTGGTCTTCTAGAGATCGAACTGTAGACTTGTGGATTCTATCTTGCTCTAAACGAACCGTCCTTTGCTCTTGGTCTTCTAGAGATCGAACTGTAGACTTGTGGATTCTATCTTGTGATAAACGAGCGCGCTTTCGCTCTTGGTCTTCTAGAGATCTAACTGTAGACTTGTGGATTCTATCTTGCAATAAACAAACTTCTTTCTTATGTTCAGTTTCCACGCATCGAGCTTCCGCATGGTTTAATCTGTCTTTTTCTAGTCGTGTTTGTCTTTCTTCGTCAGTTTCTTGAAGTCGTTTTTTTTGCTGTTATTAAACTTTTAGCCTTTTCAGATTTTTTCTTCATACGGGGCATTTTTTAATCTAACAAATATTCAAAGTATTAAAAATATATAGCTCTTCAATTCAAAATCATAGATTTTATGGTTTACTTTTTAGCAAGATATCAATTCTTTGTGCCAGAAAGCTCTGTTATCAAGGTCATTTTATATGAATGGTATGACACAAAAAGTAGCTATAATTAATTTGTACAGATTAAATGAAATACGAAATCAGAGAAAATAAAACAATATGTATTAAAAAGATCATTACAGGAATCAAACTAAATCGAAAGTGATATAATTAATTTTATAATATTTGACAAAATAATAATAATAATAATAATAATAATAATAATAACTTCCAGACACATCAAAGTTTTTGTCAGGCATATAAAACCGTCAAATTATGAATAGGAAACCTGAAATCTAATTGTGCTTCCAAAAAGAGGAAAACATTAGAAGATAAAAACAAAAGGTTTCGTATTTGTCGAACAAATGTATATGCTCTATCAAGTCTGAAAAGTTAATACCTATAAATTATATTTCCATTATTAACAAATTAGTATATTGCAAACAAAATACTAAAATATAATATTTAGTCTTGAAAAATGATAAAGAATGCTGTAAAACACGTTAAATAATTTACAATAATTTTCCATAGTCATAAAAAAAAATATATGCAGTAGTTACTAAAACTATTCTACTACAAACTATTAAAACTATGCAGCTACAAAACCAGTATGAACGTGTTAACTTTGATGAAAATAAAACCAATATTAAAAAGCTGATTTCTATTTTTAAATGAACATTCAAACAAAAAAATAAAATATAAAATCAACAATACCACATTTATCTGGACAAAAACTTTTTTTCACACAAAAAACCCTTTAATAAAATGTCATTGCATTAAATTTTCTCTTTGGTAAAATAATAAATAACAAACAAAATACTAAATTCTAAAGAAAATATTTGTTCTCCTTTACAATATTTTTTTTATTTCAGACTTTGAATTTAAAGAAAATAATTTTTTTTTACCTTACTCTAGTAGAAATGACGATTTCAATTTATCGTGAAGATGCACACTTTTTAAACTCCATACACATCGAATCATCAACATTGAAAATTCAATCCAAAACATGCTCTTCCAATCCTTCAGTCACCAGTTTACTGCAGGAAGGAGTGTGGAGGGCGGAGGAATTGAAGTTGTTTTGCTCAGAACTAACAAGAATCTTTATTCACCCAGAACACACATTTATTCACATTATTATAAAGATGAATGTCTCCCAATGAGAAAACAGGCATGAAAATATTTGCAACTACCAGAGACTACCTGATGTTTGAAAAGATTACCATTGTCGTTCTAAGAATACTTTTTCTCTTTTTACCAGGCTTAAGTAATAGGAAAAAAAATTTAAACACAAAAAGGTTTCTTAAATATTAGTAGTTTCAGGACGATTCATCGTAGTATGCATACCGGATAACTAAAAAATCACTTTGCATTGGTTTATAACCAATAATGTTGATCCAAACGAGCAATCGTTTAAGTTGAAGCCACAGATTATATGTTTGATTAGCAGAATTACACAATTCGTAAATGTAGTCACTTCACATACCTTTTTTTGCACGTTAAATGTCCAATATAAATGCTAAATTCCGCAAAAAAGACGTGATCTAACAAAAATGCATCATAATGAAATATTTTAGAACATTTTCGAAACGCTAATGCACAGAAGAAATCCAAACAAAGAAAAGCATCAGATTATATACAAAGCGGCGGATGGTTACAGGGACACAAAGTTTAACGAATTAAAAGTGTACATTCGATTTATTTTCTGTGTAATAATAAAAGATGTGTGATTATACTTTAAAACAGCGGGAAAGTTTCCCGCGGTTCGGCTGTTGTTCATGGCAACAGAAAATCGTCTGCATAACTTTGCAAAGAAATTTAATCATGGAAAATGTTTTTTATCTGCAAAAATATTTTTAAATAAAAATAGGAATTTAAGAAGAATATAATAAAAATTTAAAACATACTTAATACCTATACACCGAATGACCTATACACCGAATGACCTAACATCTAATCGTAGACTATAACATTAATGATGATTTAATTTACTATATATCCACATTGTCGCACTTAATATTATATTGTTTTCGTATAATTTGGTAAAATATGCTGAAGCTTTTGCGTAAAACACACTTTTCTATTTTAGACTAAATATTTCAAGAATTTTCTAGCATAGAATCTTGATCTTCATAATATTTTGAATCCATTCGCTAATGTAAGCACGAATTGTTAAAGAAGGAAATTGCGATATCAAAAGTAAACACATTACGTATTCTTCCATAATTTTTGTTTATATTAAAAAAACGAGCAAATATGGGCAAATTTTATTTTTATTACATTTTCTAATGTTGCAGTCTGTATAATGATGTATAAAAAATACTATAAGGAACGAGATCCATACTTCAACATAAAATGTTGCCCATTCTTGTATTAAAAATTAAGCGAAACGCACGAATTTAACTTAAAAAAATATATAAATAATTGCTATTTGCTGTATTCATGCAGAAGCACTTATATATATATTTATTATTGTTATAAAATGAAATAGCTTTAGAAAATCAGAACTGTCACATTACAAGCCATTAAGGATCATGGCCTACAGTGTCCAGCTCTCTTTTCTTGACCACGGGTCCTGAGGTATACACCATATGTCTCGGACAGGTAGTCAGACTAACGCGGGACCTGGGTGTTTTGTTCCTAAAAACTTTTGGTAGTCATTTTTTCTACCACGAAGAAATGAAAAATTGAATAAACCTTGCCTTGTCCGCAATACGGAATTGAACTGTAGACCTGTAGCGTGGTAGCGCAAAGCGCTGACCACTAAGCGACTGGGGTTAAATAGCTTTAAAACACTACATAATTTATAAATGTGAAATGATCTTGCATCGTTTTAAAATGTGTCTTTTGGTTGCTGTTGTTTTTAGTTTTTTTTTTCACTACTAAATTGTCATACGTGTCTAGTTGATTTATATACGCAATGCAATGTAAGGAAAATAATATAATTGCTGACTAATGCTTTTTTCATAATATTTCTTTACTCTATGTGTTACATTATAGATATCACTGAATAGTAATTAAATCTTTCTTGATCACATACAGTTTTTAAATTATTGACAAAAATAATATTCCCACTGCAAAATGCTAATTTTTGCAAATAAAGTTTGAATACTTAAATAAATTTCATTAAACCAGGTGATCCAACCTGGACTATCCGTATTACAGATATCTGATGTACTGCTCGGTGTATTGAATATAGGTAAAAATCTTTTTTAAGTAAAAACTCTATTAGATTTTTTTACGATTAGTTTTCTTTTTCCTTATATTGCCACCAACTTATACCAAAAAGCATCTGTGCTGTAAGTGCGTAGTTAGATTATATATCTGTTAAATACGTGTTTTATTAATTTATGATGGTGATTTATAAGGTGAGGTTTTAAGTTTGTTCGGGGATTTTGTTATGCAATATTTACCCAGAAACAAATAAAAGCTTATCTATTTATAGTTCAATAAAAGTTAAAATTTCAGTGCAAATTCACCTTGTTTAATAACTAAAAATTCATTAAGATACAACTAAATGTAAATATATTGCTTGAAGGTGCTAAAAATATACATAAAAACATTTAAAAGCACATTAAAGTTACTTTTAAAAATTCCAAAACGTTTTCAACCGAAAACCCGGTCGTCATCAGTGGAAAAACTAATTCTGTTGAGTTGAGTTGTTACATCTTTGCATTTTCTTGCTTGCCCGGAATAAACTATTTCACTTCAAGGGTTTGGAAATAAGGTGGGATGGGAAAGGTAATCATTGATGCATTAATTCATTCCAGACTGCGTGGATATCATATGATAATACATCGTTACAGACTATTTCTTTTTTAGACATTATTTCAAGAGACTCTCTTATAATTGCTTCCAGGTGATTATTTGTGCGGAAAATAATTTTGGATCTATTGAAATCAACTTTTATAGGTTCAGTTTGCGCTAATCTTGCTAAGACAGTGTGGGGTCTATTTAATCTCAGATCTGCTTCATGTTCTTTTATTCTGTCCCGGAATTTCCTCATTGTCATACCTATGTACATAAAATCTTTATCATCTTTCTTGAATGGTATAATATATACTCCTGATCTATTGATAGCTTGGATTGGGTCTATTTTTCTGTTTAACAAAACCCGCAACTTTGGGGGAGAGACTGCGATTAATGTAATGCCAAACTTAAAGAGGGAATGTCTCATACTTTCAAAAAACCGTGGGATGTAATTAACTTTACAAAACTTCAAACTTTTAATTGTACCTGTATTCCGATTTTCTTCATCTTTCACTTTAAATTTATTTATGATTTTTTCAATGAAATGGGATGGAACTGAATTCTCGGCTGCTATTTTTCTAATTACATCTAATTCTTCATTAAGGAAAAGGCATGAACAAACTTCAAACGCTCTTTTTACATAAAAATTGAAAGGTGCTAACTTGTAACTAATGGGTGAACTGCAATTAAACGGGATGGTGGAGTTAGATCTGTTAATTTTCCTAAACACTGTGCAATCAAGATCTAACTCCACCATCCCGTTTAATTGCAGTTCACCCATTAGTTACAAGTTAGCACCTTTCAATTTTTATGTAAAAAGAGCGTTTGAAGTTTGTTCATGCCTTTTCCTTAATGAAAAATTAGATGTAATTAGAAAAATAGCAGCCGAGAATTCAGTTCCATCCCATTTCATTGAAAAAATCATAAATAAATTTAAAGTGAAAGATGAAGAAAATCGGAATACAGGTACAATTAAAAGTTTGAAGTTTTGTAAAGTTAATTACATCCCACGGTTTTTTGAAAGTATGAGACATTCCCTCTTTAAGTTTGGCATTACATTAATCGCAGTCCCTCCCCAAAGTTGCGGGTTTTGTTAAACAGAAAAATAGACCCAATCCAAGCTATCAATAGATCAGGAGTATATATTATACCATTCAAGAAAGATGATAAAGATTTTATGTACATAGGTATGACAATGAGGAAATTCCGGGACAGAATAAAAGAACATGAAGCAGATCTGAGATTAAATAGACCCCACACTGCCTTAGCAAGATTAGCGCAAACTGAACCTATAAAAGTTGATTTCAATAGATCCAAAATTATTTTCCGCACAAATAATCACCTGGAAGCAATTATAAGAGAGTCTCTTGAAATAATGTCTAAAAAAGAAATAGTCTGTAACGATGTATTATCATATGATATCCACGCAGTCTGGAATGAATTAATGCATCAATGATTACCTTTCCCATCCCACCTTATTTCCAAACCCTTGAAGTGAAATAGTTTATTCCGGGCAAGCAAGAAAATGCTAAGATGTAACAACTCAACTCAACAGAATTAGTTTTTCCACTGATGACGACCGGGTTTTCGGTTGAAAACATTTTGGAATTTTTAAAAGTAACTTTAATGTGCTTTTAAATGTTTTTATGTATATTTTTAGCACCTTCAAGCAATATATTTACATTTAGTTGTATCTTAATGAATTTTTAGTTATCTATTTATATTTTTTTAAGTGCAAACGGAATAATCCTCAAAAAGAAAAAAAGTTCTAAATTACGTTTTTTTTTTTTACTAACAGGATTAGAAACTTCAAATTTGTCGTTGCGGTTACTTTTAAGATACAAATGCTCGCTAACAATGGTTTGTAAATAAATTCAAAATTTCAAAAGGTGAAATGAGCAGAAAGCGTTTAAAAAGCGTTCTAAATTGCAATTACTATGGAATTGCTAGGGGTAGAAACTTAAAATTTTACATGACTGCTGATTTGGTCGCACAGAAGAATTTGAAAAAAATCGAAATTTACAAGAGTGAAATGCGCGAGAAGCGTTCTAACAACGTTCTAAAATACGATTTATTTGGAACTATTAAGGCTAGAAACTTAAAATTTCGCCTGGCTGTTACTCACGTAAATGACCACCCAGAACATTTTACTAAAAATGCGAAATGTAAAAAGACAGGAGCAAATAAAATAACGTACTAAAATTGCAATTTATGTGATACAGCTGGTATAGAAGCTTCGTATTTGGCATGGTGGTTACTCTTAAAATGCAAATGCTTGCTAAGACCGGTTTTTAAAAAAATCGACATTTAACAGGCTGAAATGAACGGGAAACGGTCTAAAAACGTTCTACATTATGATTTAATTGGTTTTATTCGGGTTAGAAACTGGATATTTAGTATAGTTGTAACTTTTAAGATGCTTATGCTCGGTATAAACAGTCTATTAAAAGTTCTAAGTTTAAAGGTGTAAACTGAGCGAAAAACGTTATAAATTAGGTGTTTTTCTAAATTGTTAAGGATAGAAACTTCGAATTTAAAATGCCTGTTATTTTTTCATACGTACAGTGTCTCACATAAGTGATGGGACACTTGTGCTTTACAAAAGGAAACTAATCAAATAAATTAAAAAAAACATGTACACATTTTTTTGTGGGTGTGTTTCATACTTAAATTTAGTAAAGATTATTACATAACATACATTTTGTCAAAATATTAAAATATTAATTTAATAAAAATACAAATGTTTAGAACGGAGCAAAAAATAGCTCACATAAGTGATGGGACACCATTATATACAGTGTCTCACAAAAGTGATGGGACACTTGTGCTTTATAAAAAGAAACTGCAATAAAATAAATAAACAAACATGTGCAAAAATTTTTTGGGTGTGTTTCATATTTAAAGTTAGTAACAATTATTACATAACATACATTTTGTCAAAATATTAAAATATTAATTTAGTAAAAATACAATTGTTCAGAACGGAGCAAAAAATGGCTCACATAAGTGATGGGACACTTACTTTTCCATCAAATATTTATCCAAAAATTTTACTTTTTAAAAGGTTTTAATATTTTGTTGGATTTCCTTTTACTTTTAAAACATGATTTAATCTTTTTGGGATGGATTCGACTATTTTTTTGTGATTTCTGGAGTGATTTTACCCCATTCTTCTTGAAGCACCGATTTTAGTTGTTGTTTTGAAGAAATGGTGTGTTTGCGAATTCTTGATTCCAATTCTTGCCAAATATTCTCTATGGGATTTAAGTCTGGAGATTGTGGTGGTGTTTTTATTATTTCAGGACAGTTATATAGCAGCCAGAGTCTAACGTTCAGAGCAGTGTGCTTGGGGTCATTGTCCTGGTAGAATTTAAAATCGTTATGAAGGTTCAATTTTCGTGCTGAAGATTTCAAATTTTGCTTTAAAATATCAATATACTTGTACTGATCCATTATACTGTCAATAAAAACAAAATTACCAACTCCAGCGGACGACATACACCCCCATACAATAACTCCTCCTCCACCATGTTTTACTGTTGGTACCAAGTTCTGTTTGTGAAGTTCTTCCCTGGGTTTTCTCCACACCAAGATTCTACCGTCAGAACCAAATATATTAAATTTACTCTCATCAGCAAATATAACTTTATTCCAGTAATCAGAATTCTTATTTATGTTGGATTTTGCGAAAGCTAGTCTGAGTTTTCTATTCTTTTCACTTACGAAGAATTTTTTCCTGGCTACTCTACCGTGATATCCAGCAGATCGAATTACCCTTCTAATAGTTTCAGGATTAACAATTATTCCATATAATGCTTGTAAATCAGCAGCAACTTTTGAAGCACTAATTCTTGGATTTTTTTTAATATTTCGAACGATAATTCGCTTTATTCCATTGGATAGCTTTGATGGTCAGCCAGGTCTTCTTTTATCCTGAATCATATGATTCTTTTTATATCGTTTAATGATATTGAAAACTGTTGAACGACTCAAGTTAACTGTTTCAGCAGTTTTTCTAATAGATTTTCCACGTTCAATATGCAAATTAATAACTAATTTTCGAATTTCAGGCGAAGTTTCTTTTCGTTTAGCATTCATGACTACACAGAGCTAAAAAACACAAAAATTCCAAAACAAACTGGAGAGAAATACTGCAGACGATTTTATAAATTATTGCCAATTGCTTTTAAGTAAAAATAAAACCCCAAAAAATATTTTTATTGCTTATTTCAGACGATTTTTGTTGCATATATAATGGTGTCCCATCACTTATGTGAGCTATTTTTTGCTCCGTTCTAAACATTTGTATTTTTATTAAATTAATATTTTAATATTTTGACAAAATGTATGTTATGTAATAATCTTTACTAAATTTAAGTATGAAACACACCCACAAAAAAAATGTGTACATGTTTTTTTAATTTATTTGATTAGTTTCCTTTTGTAAAACACAAGTGTCCCATCACTTATGTGAGACACTGTATGCAACAAAAATCGTCTGAAATAAGCAATAAAAATATTTTTTGGGGTTTTATTTTTACTTAAAAGCAATTGGCAATAATTTATAAAATCGTCTGCAGTATTTCTCTCCAGTTTGTTTTGGAATTTTTGTGTTTTTTAGCTCTGTGTAGCCATGAATGCTAAACGAAAAGAAACTTCGCCTGAAATTCGAAAATTAGTTATTAATTTGCATATTGAACGTGGAAAATCTATTAGAAAAACTGCTGAAACAGTTAACTTGAGTCGTTCAACAGTTTTCAATATCATTAAACGATATAAAAAGAATCATATGATTCAGGATAAAAGAAGACCTGGCCGACCATCAAAGCTATCCAATGGAATAAAGCGAATTATCGTTCGAAATATTAAAAAAAATCCAAGAAATAGTGCTTCAAAAGTTGCTGCTGATTTACAAGCATTATATGGAATAATTGTTAATCCTGAGACTATTAGAAGGGTAATTCGATCTGCTGGATATCACGGTAGAGTAGCCAGGAAAAAATTCTTCGTAAGTGAAAAGAATGGAAAACTCAGACTAGCTTTCGCAAAATCCAACATAAATAAGAATTCTGATTACTGGAATAAAGTTATATTTGCTGATGAGAGTAAATTTAATATATTTGGTTCTGACGGTAGAATCTTGGTGTGGAGAAAACCCAGGGAAAAATTTCGCAAACAGAACTTGGTACCAACAGTAAAACATGGTGGAGGAGGAGTTATGGTATGGGGGTGTATGTCGTCCGCAGGAGTTGGTAATCTTGTTTTTATTGACAGTATAATGGATCAGTACAAGTATATTGATATTTTAAAGCAAAATTTGAAATCTTCAGCACGAAAATTGAACCTTCATAACGATTTTAAATTCTACCAGGACAATGACCCCAAGCACACTGCTCTGAACGTTAGACTCTGGCTGCTATATAACTGTCCTGAAATAATAAAAACACCACCACAATCTCCAGACTTAAATCCCATAGAGAATATTTGGCAAGAATTGGATTCAAGAATTCGCAAACACACCATTTCTTCAAAACAACAACTAAAATCGGTGCTTCAAGAAGAATGGGGTAAAATCACTCCAGAAATCACAAAAAAATTAGTCGAATCCATCCCAAAAAGATTAAATCATGTTTTAAAAGTAAAAGGAAATCCAACAAAATATTAAAACCTTTTAAAAAGTAAAATTTTTGGATAAATATTTGATGGAAAAGTAAGTGTCCCATCACTTATGTGAGCCATTTTTTGCTCCGTTCTGAACAATTGTATTTTTACTAAATTAATATTTTAATATTTTGACAAAATGTATGTTATGTAATAATTGTTACTAACTTTAAATATGAAACACACCCAAAAAATTTTTGCACATGTTTGTTTATTTATTTTATTGCAGTTTCTTTTTATAAAGCACAAGTGTCCCATCACTTTTGTGAGACACTGTATATGCTTCCACAGAACAGTTTTTACAAAATTCGAAATTTAAAAAAAGATCCAGAAGCAAAAAACATTACGAAATTGCGATTTTAGTGATGCTGCTGGTATAGGAAGTTGACATTTGACATGGTGGCTATTTTTAAGATTTCAGTGCTCGCTAAAAACGGTTTCTAAAGAAAAAATCGAATATTAAAAAAGTAAAATAAGCTGAAAAAGTTCTAAAAACCTTCTAAACAATGATTTATCTGAAATTGTTAGGTATATAAACTTGAAATTTTACATGTCTGTTACGTTAGAGACACAAATGCATCCACAGAACAGTTTTTAAAAATTATGAAATTTTAATGTGAGCAGGAACAAAGTTTTAAAATTGCAATTTCGGTGATATAGTCATTATAGAAATTTGCTTAATTAGAGTGGATTAATTAGTAATTCCTTAATTATCTGTGGTAGTAAAATTTCCTCTAATGAAAATAGGCCAACGAATACCACTTGGCATTTTATAAGAAGTACGCGAGCAAAGCCGCGGGTTTTGCTAGTATAATATAATTATGTTGAAATAATCTATCTATTGTTAAGCTTATTAACATTCTACTTATTTATCTGTAAAAATAATCATAAAAATTAAAATATTTCGAAAATAAGTTTTTTATTAATAACGTGTGTATTTAGTTTGTTTAAATATCACAATTTGACTTTTCTTACTTTTTTAATACAGTCGCTAGGCAACTGTTGAAAGGAAAATGAGGAAAAAGAAACAAATTTGATAACAAAACGTAAAAAAGAAAAAATGAATATTTTATATTTTTGGAACAGCTGCATAAAACTCCATCAAAACATTTACAGCTAATTTCGCAAGTCTGACAAAATTACACACTGATCATTTCATATTAATTAAAAACCAGCAAATAGAAATTAAGCTTTAGAATTTTGAAATTGTGAGTGCCATTTTCTTTTCAACGAATGAAAAATTTGAAAATCGTCTGAATCCCCATAGGAAAGCATTATGACCTAAAAAAAACTGTTCTATATTTTTCGAACGAATGAATCAAATTTAACTAAAAACTATACAGCTAATTCAGGGTACCTCACCAACATACGCACCAAAAATCAACCTAATGGGATGATTTTTGCAGCAGTTACTGCGGAACAGACAGACAGAAACAAAAACTTTTCGGTTCTCCACAGTGAGCTTTCACTGACGTTTCGGCTATTACAGATCAGGAGCCTCAAAGTCAGCTCTGAAAGTCATTGTTTTTTAGTCTCACTTTTCGTAATATTTAACATCTTACAATCCGCAAATTAAATTTTTTAAATTATTACATATATATATTTATACGCATATAAAATAATTCGAAGGTTTCAGAAATTAAAAACGTTAAATTAAACACGGTTTATGCAATAATATTCTGACATTCTTATGAACTTCTTATTCTATTTTTTAGATTAAAACAATACATTTCTTCAGGGGGGCTCTGCCCCCCTGAACCCCCCGTAGTCTTATTAAATTTATATTCGTGATTCCCTATTGTTTGTGTGAATGAGATTCTAGTATATCTTGGATTTCGTTCTACACAGTGGTTTTATAAAGATAAGCAAAAATTTAGAAATTAATTTCATGTTATCCTAGTACCTAAATAGCAATATTTACTTACCTGCCAACCACGAAACACTCGCATCTGATAGATAAGTTGAATAATATCTCGTGTACAAAAGCAACTTATGGAAATGTAAACTGAATCTACTATATTTCACTTATATCTATTACAATTTTTGTTTGGGAAAAACAGTTTTGATGGTCATTCTATAATATTTATTTTACATACGTACATCTTGATCTAACTCGATGGCAATAACATACTAAAATCTCTCAAATAGGCTTATTTGGAAACTTTTAAACCTATTGTGTAATCATTCATAATCGTGCCCACTGTCAATTCACTAAATAGCAACCGTGATTTGGCTCTATAAAGTATTTTTTGTAATAACTTTTTATGATCTCAGTTTCCAGTAATTGTGCTATTTAAGGCTGTATGGATGCGTTTTACTACGCTAATTTCTTTAGATTAACCATCTCTTTGTACGAGATATTATATCCTATTTTAAAAATAATACTAATTTTCAACCACGAATAATCCATATCTCTTCCAGAAATGAATAATATCTTATGTAAAAATGCTTCCGTTATCATTCTGTAGTTAAAAGGTAACTTGCATCAAAATAAATTCTCATTTATTTCAATTTATCTCATTTATTCAATATTTTTCAAATATTAAAATCACCCAATAAAATATTGTAGCAAAATAGGCTGAATTATTTGAATTTTATTTTGATATTCTTTGAAATTTAGTTGCTAGGTTACGGTTAAATTAAAGAGGAAAATAAAAATAAATGCATTTTAAAATTTGCAGAAAATGATAAAATTAAATGTATTATATTATTAGAACAGATGTATAAAATTGCACCAAAAATTATACACCTAATTTAAAAAATCTGACGAATGTATTAACAAAATTTCAAATTAATTTGAATAATTTAAGACCTGACTTGATAAATTTTAGCCTTCACAACTTATCGTTTAAATACATTAATCAAATGCGCCATTTTATTTTCAACGAATGAAAAATTTCAAAATCCCCATAGGAAAACATTATGACCTAAAAAGAAATGTTCTATATTTTCCGAACGAATGAACCAAATGTAACAAAAAACTATACAGCTAATTCCGGGTACCTCACCAACATACATACCAAAAATGAAACTAATAGGATCATTTTTGCGGCAGTTATCGCGGAACAGACAGACAGACAGACAGAAACCAAACACTTTTCGGGTCTCCACAGTGAGCCTCAACTGACGTTTCGGCAATAAGTAAAGACACTGATATAGAAAAAGATCAAGGTTTTCTTAAGACAGGTTTGCTCGAAGTTACTGATGGTGATTCTTGTAATCTCTCCTGCGGTTAAGCTGTTGGGAGATTCTGTCCAATAAAGGTAGAAATCAGTTTTCTCAGATCTAGTGAAAAATATCTAGACCTAGGGAAACTGAAGTCCATGTAGGGAATTTTTTCTCATTTCTAGGGAGTTTTCAAAAGACAGATAATACTTTTCTAAAATCTAGGGAAAAGTGGAATTTTTGTTAGTCTTCTACGTTAAACTGGGAATGATCGTGGGAAAATGTGACATGTGTGATGAATGAACATGAAGAAGGAAGTAAAAGTATTTGAGAAATTGTCTTTAAACAACTCTTTTGCTAATAGCGGGGGAGGAGCAGTTTCCGAAATAGTAATATCGCACCTCCCTTTCATTTCTAGGAATCCAGTGTGGCTAATAACTGATCACCACCTGGGTCTACAGTTGTTAATTGCTCCAGCTAAGGGCACTGCATATTTTGTCATCCAGCCTCTTAGAATTAGAATAGAAAAATCATTTGCAGATTTCAGCATCTCCACTGGAATAAAAATAAATCATCCATCTGATTTCCTTTTGTTAGAAAACCCCGTATTACGTGCATAAGGAGAGTTCATTATAATTATACCCGTAATGAAGTATAGTACTATGTATCTATACTTATAAAAGAGTAGCTTGATCTTCTCATAATAAACGCCGAGGCTCAACCGTTTGTCCTAGAACAATGAAATTTGGAAGACATGTTTTTACTCAACGTAGGCACCCACTAAGAAAGGATTTTTGAAAATTCGCAACCTAAGGGTGTTAAATGGGAGCTCGAATGTTTTAGGTAATTTCGTCTTTTTGGCATATCTCAGCAGGAGTTTTAAGTATTAGCGTGAAATTCGGGATAACAATTCTACTAAAGAATAGTTAAACATGCATTTCAGGTGATTTTAGAAATTTGACTACTCCTGAGATATGCCCAGCAAGTTTAGCAGTTCTGTGCTGCCCCCGGGTTCATGGGAAAAAGGAATTTCTTTTGTTACAAATTTTACTATTTCTCGCAAGAATATAAGGAATAGCATAGTAGTTCCATTTGACTAAAGATCAAACGAGTTCCGCTCAAGGTGTTTGGGGCGACAGCTGGCTAAGTGTATCCTATTGACCAAGAAAGGTATAAGAATAAAGGAATGAAAAGACGCTGGGAGATATGCAGCCGGACGCAACTGCTGCGCACGGGTGGTCATTTAGGGTTTTAAAAGGTAGGGTATTTTCTGTAAAGAAAAGGAATTCGAATGCACAACTTCACGTAAATTGAATAAGTACGTCCAGTAAGTTTTGTGTTCTATTGACCAGAAAAGGTATAGAGAATAAAAGAGGCGAAAGGCGTTCAGAGACTTGCAGCTGGATGAAATAGTGATGCCTCTAGAAATAAGCTTTTCTATAAGATCAAAGAAACCGTCAAAGTTATGGCTTTAACACCTGATATCTTGGCCAGAGAGGGGGAAGTATTTAATGTATCCAAAATTATGGTAATGTAAAGCGAAATATGTTTATAGAAAAATCCAGTAAAATGCTGTCTTGAAATGGGGGTCAGAATGAGAAAAAAGGATTGGACGACGAGATTTAGGGGAGAAAAAAGGGTGTAAGAATTACTAAATAGTTAAGTAAGAAAAAGGAGATGACCAGGGGCAAAAGAGGAATTGGTGATGGAGAAAAAAGGTTCTCAGAAAGATGATCTTGGAGTAGTGTCCTCAGGGTATCTGTAACCCGTTATTTTAGGTGAAAAAAATAAGTTTTTTTGTTGTGTGAAACCGCCAACCGCCAATATCAGGAATTGGATTTTGGACCCCCTAGATGATGATGATGTCTACCAGATGTATAAGGGGTAAGCAGGCTTTTAATTCCGAGCAAATTTCTGTATTATATTTAATTATTTAAACTGATATTAATTACGCGATGAGGCATTCTCGGTGGTAAATATATTATTAAAACATACGATCGAGTTTACTGTCAAGTACGTTAAACTATGCATAATGATTTACACTTATGTATTTATATATGTTAATCTTTTAAAATAAATTCAATTTAATCAATTTCAGTTTGCTTTTATTTAAATGTTTCTTTCTTGTATATTAGATCTCGAGTATGCTCCTGAATCTGGGATCACTTTACGTGAAACATACGGCCTAATTAGTTTCAATGTAATTTAAATATATGAATTCAATATAAGATGAGGAAAACAGAAGGAGCGTACCCGAGCACTACTAAGTGGGTTAAATGGGGCGTCGAAAATTATCGGTGATTTCACATTTTCACCCTATCTCGTTAGCAGTTTTAGGTAAGAGCGTGAAATTCAATATAACAAATCTACTAAAAAATAATTAAACACATATTTCATCGATTGTACAAATTCAACCACTAAAAGGGTTAAATGAGTCTAAAGTTTTAGGTCATTTTGCCTTTTCGCCATATATAAAAAACAGTTTTAGTTAAAAGCGCGAAATTCAGGATAACAAATGTACTAAAATTTAGTTAAACACATATTTCAGCGATTTTAAAAATTCAACCACTATTGGTTTAAATGGGGGGTTGAAAGTTTTTAATCATTTCGCGTTTTCGCCAGATCTCAGCAGCAGATTTAGGTAGGAACGTGAAATTCAGGTTAACAAATGTAATAAAAAATAATTAAACACATATTTTCTTAATTTTAGAAATTCATCCATTAAGGGGGTTAAATAAGGGTCAAAAGTTTTAGGTCATTTTGCCTGTTCGCCATATCTCAGCAGCATTTTTAGTTAGGAGCTCGGAATTTGGGATAACAAATCTACAAAAAATATAGATAAACATGTATTTCAGCAGTTTTAGAAATTCAGCAAGTAAGGGGGGTTCAATAGGAGGTCAAATATTTTAGGTCATTTTGCCTCAGTAGAAATTATAGGTAGAATCACGAAACTCGGGATAACAAATCTACTACAAAAAATAATTAATAGAAATTCAGACAATAAAGGGTGGGGATGAAATGGGGGTCGAATGTTTTACGCCATTTTGCCATATCTCAGTCGAAGTTATACTTAGGAATGTGAAATTCGGGATAACAAATCTACTAAATAATAGTTAAACATGCATTTCAGGTGATTTCAGAAATTTAACAACAAAAGGTGTTAAATGAAGGGACGAAAATTTTCGGTGATTTCACCTTTTCACCATATTTTATCAGCAGTTTTAGAAAAAAAAGCGTGAAATTCAGGATAACAAATCTCCTTAAAAAATAGTTAAACAAGTATTTCAGTGATTTTAGAAATTTACCCATTAACCCGTACGAAAATAGTTCATAGAGCTGTATAGAACTCTATAGAATTCTATACAATTTCTATAGAATAGCCATTCTATAGAACACTATTTCTATAGAGTTTTGTAGAGTTCTATAGAATACTTTTTCTAAAGAAAATGTTTCTATAGAAGTTCTATAGGATTCCTATCCCTTACGAAAATAGTTCATAGAGCTGTATAGAACTCTATAGAATTCTATACAAGCTCTATAGAATAGCCCTTCTATGGAATACTATTTCTAAAGAGTTTTAAAGATTTCTATAGAATACTTTTTGTAAAGAAAATCTTTCTATAGAATTCTTAGAAGTTCTATAGAATTTCTTTTTTTTGTGGAACAGTTTTTCTATAGGGTACTATACATCTTATATAATTAAATTCTATAGACTAATGATTCTATAGACTTTTTTTAATTAAAAAAATATTTCTTGGTCTTTTAAAATTTATGTGTGTCGCAATTTATTTATAACTATATATTAAAATTTAAAAATAATAATTAATTTGTAATACATGAGTTTAGTATATAATTGTACTCCATAGATTTAATATGATTGCATATATATATAATTTAATTCTAATACATTGTGATTAAATTGTCAATGTAATATAGTAGCGTAGCAATTTAAAAATTATGGAGGGGAGGGAGGGGGCTCAAATAGTTTCTAACTCAGTATGCTCAAATTAACTGCGAAATGAGAAAATCAATTAATGATAAAATGTCTCATTAATAAGTAATTATGTAGATTATTAATAATTAATTATATTGATGAATTAATAATTAATTTTATTCATAATTAAAAATGTGTGTGCGCATTATTTCAAAGTAAACATTAAGGAATAAATTAAATTTTATACAATTTTGTGAAATATAACAGCATTGTAGAAAAGACGCATCGAGAATATTCGATTAATCACAGTAGATGGAAGGTGAACAGAGAACAGAACGTTCTCTGTAGGAGCTTCAGAATTTCTTGCATTGATTGATTGGTTCTCGCTACAAATTTCCCCTATTAGTATATTCTAAATTTCTGGTAAAATTCGAAGAATTCTGAAAGCGATCAGGTATATTAACACATCAGTCAAAAAGTCCCTCGACTATCTAATAAAAAAACTTTTTTTTTTTTTTTTTTTTTTTTTTTTTTGCAAAATTTAACATTATTTATCAACTTATTCTCCTTCAAGAGTGATACAACGCTTCTCTAACATTTCGAACAGGTAGTAGTCACTGCTGGCCAGATCTGGAGAATATGACAGATGGAGAAACAATTCGATGAACTTCGATTCATACAATTTTGCCCTGATAACCTTGGTCTTTTGACACTGTGCATTGGCTTGGTGGAACAACACTTTTTCTTTAGCATTTGTTCCACTGTGAGCAAAGGCGGCACACATGTGGAAAATAGTTCTCTGAAGCCCAAATTTTCTTGTAAAATGTTCTACACACTGCTTTTTGATATCTTTATGATGTCAGATATCTCTTGCAACTTCATTTTATGGTCATCCAAAAGAATTTTGAGAATTATTTTAAAGTTTTCAGGTGTAGTCACCTTTTTTGAACGTCCCGAGATTTCAACATTATTAGTGTCCGTTCAGCCACGTTTAAATTCAGCAAACCAGTAACTAATCATTACTTTTGACGGGCAAATTCTCTGTAACACTTTTCAAATCCTTGTTAAGCTTGAACGGTATCTTTTTCTATCGAAAAACAGTATTTAATCAACACACGAAAAAAAAAAATTCCCATTGATTTGAAAATATCAAAAGTAGCGTCACTAAAACTTCACTTGTCTCGATAAGTAAAGGTCGAAATATCATGAAATTTTGACACGTATCTTTTGAAGGTTAGTACTATCTAACATACATATGATTTTTTTATTTTTGGCACCATCTGTATGTTAGTTCCGGGACATTTTGGCCGATGTGTTACTTACCTTGTACATGAAAAACTGCGGCAATGAGACAGATTAAAACTAGTCGGATGCGCCAATCCCAAAACTTTCTTCTATCTCACACAGGTTTCGCATACACTAAAAAGAATCAACACCAATTATATCAAGATCTAACTGAATATAAAGTTTTATTAAATTCCGTACATTAGTCCTTGACATATGATCATTGCTAAAATTGTGTAAATCCTGCAAAATATAGCATAGCAGCGCCACCAGTTGGAAAATTTACACCAAAACCTAATCAATAACAACTTATGTCAACGTATAACTGAATCTGAAGTTCGATGAAAATCCGTGCATTAGTTATTGAGATGTAGTTATAGTGATAATAATAAAAAAGTAGCACAGCAGCGCCCCCTGTTGGGCTATTTACACCAAAACGTATTCAGCATCTATTTATATCAAGGTCTAACAGAATCAGAAGTTTGATGAAATTCCGTGCATTAGTTCTTGAGATATAGTTATCGTGATAATAATAAACAAAGTAGCACCGCTGCGCCATCTGTTGGGCTATTTACACCAAAACGTATTCAGCATCTATTTATTTGAAGGTCCAACAGAATCTGAAGTTTGATCGAATTCCTTGCATTAGTTCTTGAGATATAGTTACTGTAAAAATCATGAAAAAAGTGGTATAGCAGCGGCCACCTGGTGGGACATCTACACCAAAACGTAATCAACCTCTATTTACGTCAAAGTCTAACTGAATCTGAAAATTTATGAATGTGATTTCATTAGTTCTTGAGATAGAGCTATTGCGGAAATCGCAAAAAATGCAGCATAGCAGCGCCACCTAGTGGTCAATTTTCACCAAACACTAACCAGAACCCATTTATATCAGGGACTAACTTAATATAAAGTTTTATTAAATTTCGCGCTTTAGTTCCTGAGATAGAGCGCCCACAAAATTTTTGTCACGTACAGACAGACAGAGTCACAGACTCACAGACAGACATTTTCTAAAAACAGTCAAATCGTGTTCAAGACCTTCTAAAACGTCTAAATCCGTCGAAAACCCGAAGTCGAAAATTTTCATGAATCCAATACTTTATCCTTTTAAAGATAGAAGAAAGTAAAAAGGTAGCAACTTTGTTATAAAAGAAAAAAAAAATGCTCTAAAACATTTTTTCATGGTTTTTAAATATAATATATATATTTAAATTAATAGACTTTTAAAGTTCACTTTAAAAGAGACACTATAATCCAACAACAACAATAAAAGATTTTATTTCCAATGGGGGGGGGGGGGGCTTGAGCCCCTTCAGCCTCCCCGTTTCTGACGCCCCTGATATAATATTACCGTAATTTCCGGCGTATAATCCGCAGCTCAAAGAGTCGTTTTTCGATCCAGAAAATTTATTCAATAATTGTAGTTAAATATTTATAGCGATCTTTTGCATTTTATAAAATAATATTTCTGGGTCGAAAAACGATTCTATGAGCTGCGGATTATACGCCGGAAATTACGGTATATTATATCTAATTATCTAAAAAGTTTGACCACTATTTAACCTTCTAAGGGTGTGAATTTTCAAAAATCATTTCTTAGTGGGTGCCTACATTGTGTAAAGAACATGTCTTCCAAATTTCATTGTTCTAGGACAAACGGTAGAGGCTCAGCGTTGATTATGAGAAAATCAAGCTACTATTTTATAAGTATAGATTTTGTGTGATATTTTTTCCAAGGTATATATTTTTTAATTTCCCATTTTATAATTTCTTTTTTCGATTTTCGTATTTTAGCGGTCAGATTTAAAATTTCATACAAATTATTACACTTCCACCTGTTTTCAAAATACATTTTTTTAAAATAAAAAATTGCTATTTAAATACTGATTGCCATATTTATGGGCTAGGGCATTCACAAGGATGCCTTATGGTGATTGCCTTATAGTCAGATTACAAACGTGCAACCGAATGGGTCCTATTAAAATTATTTCATTTTAATGATATATTCACGCGAAATTACCGAACCACGTTATAGTGATCGCTGCATTATTGATGTATGGCTGAGAAATACACAGGGCACCGTTATTTTGATAACCTCATTAATAATTTATAAGCGTGACAGTACTCATTTACAATGATCGCCTTTTATATTAGGCAATCCCATTTTTATTTATTTCATCTGAAAGCTCTCCGCTTATCTTAGATAAATACGCACAGGGTCACTAGTAGTTTGTCAGAGGGATTATGGAAAAAATATTATTAATGTCACGAAATATTTATTTACGTGCTTTTATATATATATATATATATATATATATATATATATATATATATATTATTTAGTTATTTTCGTATAGTTTAAAATAAAGTATTTTATATAAATTTCTCTGTTTGCATGTAAAATGCAATTTCTGGACCCCAAGGGAAGTCAAGACAGTACGCTGCAGAACGTATTTGGTCCCCACTCAGAAGCGACCGACTAGGCGGGCGAAGACCGGCTAGTATTATATAATGTATATTAGGAGAGCAGTAAGAAGATTGACTTGTATGCTATATCAAATAATTGTACTGTTTGAGAGAAAAAAAATAAGAATTGTATGTATGTGCTCTATATTCTCTCAGGTATTCTAATAAAATACAAACAAATTAAAACAAAAACGAAAAATGATGCGTCAAGCATAGATTATGTAACACTTTCCAACGCTTACAAAATAATTTTACAAATCATACCACTTAATAAGCTGAAAGATAACATCTAAGTAAACAATTTGGAAAACGCATAACATATTTAAAAACATAATTTCAGGAATTTCCAACATATACAATATATCGGAAAAATATCCGAATACTTTTATTCATCCCTGTATAGGATCTATAGATTTGTATATATACTACATAGGATGCTAAATTTTAATTCAGTTAGGAAACGCGTAGCACAGTTTAAAATACTCCTTCTGGAGTTTCTGTCAATAAACGGAAAGGTGTTCGCGAACGTTTGTGCTGTCCTGTATAGGATCTACAGAATTTATACACACTAAGTAATAGACAAAAAGTGAGTTAAATTTAAAATCGCGTTCAGCAACTTAAAACGCACTTCCAAGAATTATTGTTAACAGACAATAGAGAATTCTTTTGTGTGTCCCTGTAAATGAACTATGACTGCTATAGACACAATATTCTGTAGTAAGCCTCTTGTAATGCACATTAGTGATATATATAAATTTCAATGCGTTTAATATAGTGAAACATTATTTAAATAAACCGCAGACGATTTTTCACCATAGACGTAATGTAACGGAATTCTTTTGACTGTTCCTGTAAACTAACTATAAGTGCTATGCACACCCTATTCCATATTAAGCTTCCTCTAATGCACCTTAGTGAAATATGTCAATTACGATGTGTTTGAAATTGTTTAACATCATTAAAATAAACCGCAAATGATTTTTCCCCATAGACCGTAATGTAACGGAATTCTTTTGAGTGTCCCTGTAAAAAAACTATATGTGCTACACACTTTCGTTGAAATAGGGAACATGCTATTGATAACGATTTTAACATATAAAAATTTCAAGGCAATCCGAGCATATTTACGTGAGTTAGAGCACGGACAGAGGGCCATACGACCAGACAAACCGAAGTCATAAACACTTTTCAACTAGGTTGGAAAGTGTTAAAAATAACAATAATATTTTCGTTTAGAGCATTATTAACAAGTGATATTTTGTTAACATTCGATAAATTTAATATAAAAAAGTGACATTATCACAACATTTTTCCCTGTCTCTTACCATTAATTAGTTATAGAGAAAAATCTAAAAAGAAAGAGAGAAGGGGGGGCGTAAAATCAATCCACTTCAAAAGAATTTAAACAATAAAAATATGTGTTTTAGTCCAGTAGAAATAGCGTAGAAAAGGGCCTTGCCTTGCAAAAATTCGGGTAGTTCTGATTTTTGGATATGTTGTAAAGGTTGACCCTCTAATAAAAAAACCAAGTTTTCGACCTTCTAGACCTTATGTGTTTTTCACAATATTGAAAAAACCAATATTTTTCGGCACTTTTTTCGATTTTTCTTAAATAACTCAATTTCAGTGCATTTTACAGAAAAGGCATTTTCACTATTTTGTAGAGCATAAAATTCTCTACAACATGCAGTATTCATGTTTGTAAATTGTCCAAATAGGGGGTGAGATACGGAGCCGGGAAAATAGGGTAAAATTTGCAAAAAGTGCAAAAATCCACAAATGACGTTAGTTTTTGCTTAATAACCTACTTTTAGTGCGTTTTAGAGACAAAGGTGTCATTATAAAGTTTGTAAAGCATGAAGTAGTCTATAAGTTTTATTTATTAGATCATTAAATACCTATAATAGACTTTAAAAATCAAAATAATACAATTTATGGTTAAAGAAAAAAATACCGCCTGACAAGTCATTGATTTAAAAACGAGCTTTTATTTTTGATATTGATTAAACGATGCAATTAATTAATTATAGTATGTACAATAATAGGTAACTGTTGAATAGTTGAGGGGGGGGGGGGAGCGAAGTTAACCAAAAAACCAAGGAATTATAAACAAGCGAAATTAACCAAAAAACCTAGTCGGTAGACATAGGTGCAGGGCCAAGAATTCAAAGTCGAAAGTAAAATTAATAGCTGGGAATAATGTAAAAAAATACTTGAAAGATAAATAAGTTATAATTTAGAAATTTTTAAAAGGAAAGGGAGTATCTGAGGCCGAAACTAAGGGAGGTGGGAGCAAAAGGAGCATGTGGCCCGGGCGCTAGAATAGAAGGAGAAGAGGGCGCACAATGAAGATTTGGTTTGTCGTGTTTGTATTAATTTGTCCCACATATTTTTGTTAGTCAAAGTTTACATTGATGGTAAATGTATCTCAGTTTGATAATGTTAGTCCCAACAGAAAGAATAACAACAATTATACCTGATAAGATGAAAACCTGTATAAAGGAGAATTGTTTTCCGGTGTTTTGAATTCAGTTTTAAATTTTAAAATAAAGAAAATATGAGAAACTTATCCTGAACATAATCAAAAAAAGTATATAAGTGTAGAAGTGCTCGTCGCTTGAAGATCATAGAAACTCGACAGAGTTTCTCGCCAAGCATAAGAAACAACAATGCATTGAACCGTAAATGAAAGGAATTTCCGCCAATGGATGCCAAACGATTTTACAAAAAATTTTTAGCACTCTGTCTAGTTTATATTTTGCGGATGTGACAAAACGGGTTTTTGACACATCTATATCTCGCGTTCTATTTATGATAGAAACAAAATTCTTGATTCTATGGAATGGGGCGTGCCAAGGGACTAAGAATTCAAAAGTAAAGCAAAATCCGACTAATAGGTTTTCAGTAAATGCGATTTTAAAAGTGCTGTTTTTTGCACTTTTTAAATCTTGTTCAGACCAAAAACTGTTGACAGGGCTACAGCAATGTGTAATTATCGGATTTTTACGTGGTTTACGTTATTTGAATTGTTTTTATGAGTAGTTCGGACCTTTGTAAGTTTCATGTAAAAATATTAATTGGTTTTTGATTTATATCAGTTTAAAATTATTGATTCCTATACTTAACATAGAGCAAAAAACTGTTGACAGAGCTACAGCAATGTGTAACTATCGGATTTTTACGCGGTTTACGTTATTTGAATCGTTTTTATGAGTACTTCAAACCTTTGTAAGTTTCATGTAAAAATATTAATTAGTTTTTAATTTATAATAGTTTAATGTTATTCATTCCTATACTTAACATAGAGCAAAAAAATAATAAATGACCCAACTCTTTTAGAAATGGTCGTATACACATGATATTAAGATATGTTATTACACTCGACCCAAGTTAGCTTCCTATTATTAAAAAAAAAAATCCCTGACGGCTCGGCCTACAGGCACAGGTAGATTTCGAAGACGCAGACCGTGGGGCGCCTGTTTGTCCGGAATTGCGGAAGAAATGACCTTTTTTACGATGATGCGGCAGTTTGAACCGCCTACTTCGAAACCTAACTTGTTTGCAGGCGGATTTGGCAGGGATTTTTTTGTTTATATATATTTTTTTTTTTTGGTATAACGGTTGGTAGTTAAAAAACTTGTCAATATAAAAGTTTTAGATATTATTAAGAGGATTTATAATAAATTTAAGCGGATTTGAAATCTTAGGAATTAATGAAGTTATGAATTTTTTTCTTCTAAACCCCCCCTTCCCCCGCTTAAGGCAATTTTTAATTATATCAAAAATCTGTCATACATAAATTTTCGGCCCTTCTCCTAGAAGTAATAATAACGTCAAACGGATTCGATACGTATCATAATTAAGAAATTATGTTTTTTTTTTCTGTTTTCACAAAAAGCCCCCCCCCCCCCAGGTTCGATTTTGCCCATTAACGAACTTAGCCGAGATTTTATGCCCCTTGATGTTATGTATCAGTTTCGAAAAGATGCGGGAGTTGGAACCGCCTACTTCGAAAAATAACTTGTTTGCAGGCGGAGCCGGCAGGGATTTTTTTTTTGTTTTTAATTTTTTTTTTGCTATAACGGTTGGTCCTATAAAAAACTTGTCAATATAAAAGTTTTAGATAATATTAAGAGGATTAATAATAAATTTACACGGATTTGATATCTTGTGAATTGACGAAGCTATGATTTTTTTTCTTCTAAAACCCCCCCTTTTTCCCCCCCTTGGAGCCATTTTTAATTATATCGAAAATCTGTCATACATAAATTTTCGGCCCTTCTCCTAGAAGTATTAATAACTTTAAATGGATTCGATACGTATAATAATTAAGAAATTATGGGGTTTTTTCTGTTTTCACAAAAAGCCCCCCCACCCTCCCCCCTTGGTTCGATTTTGCCGATTAACGAACTTGACCGAGATTTTATGCCCCTTGATTTTATGTATCAGTTTGTAAAAGATTAATGCAGAATTTTTCCAGTTATCGTGGTCAGAAAAATGTGACATAGATAGATAGATAGATAGATAGATAGATAGATAGATAGATATGTAAAGTTTTGAACTGGGGGTGGTTTTGGGTTCTGGGAGTCATGATCGGCGTAGATCTGCAAAAATTTTTCAAAATTTCCAACTTAGGTGAGAATGTAATAGGTAGTATTTCTTACGAAATCTACCTAAAATCGTAACATTTAAGGTTTGTTTACAGGGTCTCACAAAAGATCTTTTGATATAGGGCTAAAGAGTTGTGTAATTATCTGTATTTTACACGGTTTGCAGCATTTGAATTGTTTTGATGAGTAGTTCAAATGTTTAATATTTCGTGTAAAAATATTAATTAGTTTTTTTTTATGTATACCACTTTAAAGTGATTTATTCCTATACTTAAGATGAAGCAAAAAAAAATATTAAATGGTCTAACTCTTTTCAAAAAGAACGTATGCGCATGATGTTAAAATATGTTACTACGAACGACCTAAGTTAGCTTCCTGTTGTAAAACAGAATTGTAGAATTTACTGTTCGTTTACAGGATAACTCAAAAGATTTTTTAATAAGACTAAAAAGTTGTGTAATTAGCGAATTTCTACTTTGAAGTACATGATTCCTGTACTTAACACAGAGGAAAAACAATAGTAAATTGTATAACTTTTGTCAAATTGGCTATATACACAAGATATTCAAATATGTTACTACATCCTCTCTATTGTAAAACGGCATTGAAGCATATACGTTTCGTTTACAGAGTCTCTTAGAAGATCTTGATTACATTACAACCGATGTATATTTACTGAGTGAGATGTATTTTAATGATTTTACACTGTTTCAATCTCTGTAAGGTTTCATTATCTTGCTTTAAAATTTAATATGAGTTCATTTTGTCCGTCTGAAATCTCGTCGATGTTAAGCTCTAAATCTATTAAAATATAGTATTTTCATCGATTAAAAAAACTGTGTTTATTTATAAATATATAATTCTAGCGTATCAGGAATTTATTGAAATAGCGATTACAAAATTCCAACTTTACGTTCATGCGCTGAGTAATAGAATGTAAAAATGTTGATACCCCAAGATTACAAGTTTTGCTTTAAATATTTGCCGTTCATCGAATCTCCGGCTATGACGAACTTAAAATGCTAAATTTCGTATACAACAGGTGATCGGTAACAAACTGTTCGGTTTACGAACAAATCGGTTAACGAACACTTTCGCGTGAGATTTTTATGTTCGGAGAACGAACACCTCACGAAACAAAGCCATGATGAAGCAATGCCGTGTTTCATATTTGCCGAGCTATACTTATTGCCTCTATTGTCAACTTTGAGAACATTTTAACAGTTGCATACATATGTCCTAATTAATTCATGGACTGCCGGAGATTGGGGACCTAAGGATCACCGAATTGGAATGAACAGACTATATGAACAGAAATCACTTTAATAGTTTTTATACTTTTGTAAACGTTGCGAATTTTATATTTTTCAAATTCTCGAAACGTTGAGTTAAAAAACTTAAACAAATAAAAAACTTCTAAGGTGCTCAGTAATTTTCAAAAATAATATATTTATTATGTTTGTATAAAAATCCCTGTAAATTTTTATACTAATAGAAATAGGTTCGTAGAAAAAAAAATGTTGATTATTCTCGGTAAAGTATGCTCCATAAACTTATCGTTGTAGTTGACCGAAAAAAGGTGCTTCTTATTTTTCCACATTTTTCTGAAACTGTACGATTTTAATTAGTTTGTAAACTACTGTAAAATTGTCTAATTTTTTGTTTTTGAATGTATATAAACGTAAGAATGATATAAACAAAAGAAAAAGGAAAGTAAATATGTCATAAATAATCTGATGAATACAATGTACGAAAATTAATATAAAAGTTTCCCCGTTGTTATGATAGCGACATGTACATTGGAATAAGTCACTCAATAAATTGTATAATTCTGATGTATAATTCTGTTTATAGCATCACTATTATTTTTTTGCCCCTTTCATCTTTTATTTTCTGAATAAAAATGGAATCCGTATAACTGAAATTAAATACCTTACAAAAAGGAGTGATATCTCATCAAAAACAACTCGTTGTAAATGATCCCGCCAAGCCACAAACCTAAAACGTCAGTCACAAAAAGAAGTGATATCACATAAAAAGAAGCGATATAGAAGTGCATACTCCGAGTCCCGTGTAAAAATCTATCACCACTCATAATGTTTCCAAAGGACTCGGAGTGAGGTACAGTACGTGAAAACTGCTTGGCGACCTGCAGGCTTTTATAATGTTTGCGTTTCCTGCAATTACATATGGCTATATTATTTTAATTTTCTTTTCTTTTATTTTATTCATTTATTTATTTATTTATTTTGCTCCCATAAAATTGTAAAAGTTGAAGCTTCTGTGTCTGCATGTCCTTTCTTATTTATGAGCTTGAAAAATCAATTTGTTGATTTTATTTACCATTATTTAAACTAAAAACACCACTCTTAAAAAGAGGATTTTTTAAGTAAACGTATAAAGATTTTGAGTTTGTAATATATATATATATATATATATATATATATATATATATATATATATATATATATATATATATAATAAACGTTAACTAAATTGAGATATATTGCAGTAATTCTAGCGTAAGGGAATTGCATAGATCTGGGGGAAAACCCGTTCTGTCAGTTCTTTCGCATACAAAAATATTTATAAAAGTGGTATAGCAAAAATATAAAATTTATTTTTCGATTTTCAAAATTGATATACTACATATATTATAAAAGCCTGCAGGTCGCCAAGCAGTTTTCACATACTGTACCTCACTCCAAGTCCTTTGGAAACATTATGAGTGGTGATAGATTTTTACACGGGACTCGGAGTATGCACTTCTATATCGATTCTTTTTATGTGATATTACTTCTTTTTGTGACTGACGTTTTAGGTTTGTGGGTTGGCGGGATCATTTACAACGAGTTGTTTTTTTATGAGATTCATACTTCTGCCGAAGTTAAGTTCAATGAGACTATGTTTCCACAGATGCCGCAAAAAAAATTGTTGGGGAATGAAAAAAAAAAAAAAGAATTTTTCCTTTATATGCTTCGAAATGAATTTGAAAAAGCACAAATTATCATTACACAAGTCACTGAAGATGCAAATGTGCTAATAGTGAACACAGCTATTTCCTAAGCCCGTGATTACGATGCTGTTATTGTCAATGGTGAAGACATGGACCTTCTTGTTCTTGTGGCTTCTCTAGCTGCAGACAATGTTTATTTCCGAAGGGCCAGGAGAGGGAAACTGCCTGATGATCTCTACTCCAAAGAGTGTTTCAAATTTAAGGAAGTTGCACAAAATATTCTTTTTCTTCATACAGTAAGTGGTTGTGACACCTCTTCTGTGCTCTACAGCCATGGGAAAATGAAATACTGCAGAATTCTTCAGAACCCATCCCTGAACCAAAAAGTTCAAATCTTTAAAGACTCAAATGCAGAGAGGCACAAACTTGTTGAAGCCACAGATGGTGTACTTCTTGCCCTGTATGGAGATGATCCCAACCAGAACTTGAATGTATTGCGGTATGTCAGCTTCGCTAGAGCAGCTAACAATATTAAATTAAACTTAGCTAGACTACCACCTACTCGTGATGCTGCTGAATATCATGCATTCAGACATGGTTGGGAAACGAAAAGGATCCTCTCGAATGCGGCTGGAAGTGGGGTGGTCATGGGCTCATTCCAGTCACCATGATGAATGAACCAGCTCATCAAACTCTACTCGATTTCATATCTTGCCAATGCAAAAAATAAATAAATAAATAAATAAATAAATAAAAAATTAGTACGAATTGCAGTTCTAGAAAGGCAGGCTTGAAGTGCTCAGTTATCTGTATGAAGTGCTACAACCAACTATGTGGCAACGCCCTGATATTATACTGGAACTTGAGGACTTTGATGACCTAGAACAACCAATCGAGTCAAGTACAGAGACGGACGATGGAGTATCTGAGACGATGGTATCATTACCAGGGCCAAGCAGCAGAAAAAGGAAACATATATGACAAAGCGACTATATAATACTTACTATGTATTTGTTGATTAATTTCTTGTGCATTCTATAATTAATTAACCACGTCGTGTTTTCGATATCAAAAATAAAAGCTCGTTTTTTAAATTAATAACTTGTCAGGCGGTATTTTCCTGTTTTCACCCAAAATCTTTTTGCTGTGATTTTTAAGTTCTATTACCAATATTTAATTATCTAATAAATGAAACTATAGACTATCTCATGCTCTAAAAAGTTGATTATGACAGTTTTGTTTCTAAAATGCACTAAAAGTGGGTTATTAACAAAAAATAACGTCATTTGTGGATTTTTGCATTTTTTCCAAATTTAATCCTATGTTCCCAGCTCCGTATCTCACCCCCCTATTTGGACAATTTACAAACATGAATGCTGCATATTGTAGAGAATTTTATCTTCTACAAAATGGTGAAAATGCTTTTTCTGTAAAGTGCACTGAAATTGAGTCATTAAAAAAAAATCGATTCCATTCTAGCGCAAGAGCCACATGCTCCTTTTGCTCCCACCTCCCTTAGTTTCGGCCTTAGATACTCCTTTTCCTTTTTAAAATTTCTAAATTATAACTTATTTATCTTTCAAGTATTTTTTTACATTATTCCCAGCTATAAATTTTACTTTCGGCTTTGAATTCTAGGCCCTGCACCTATGTCTACCGACTAGGTTTTTTGGTTAACTTCGCCCCTCCCCCGTCCCCTTAACTATTCAACAGTTACCTACTATTGTACATACTATAATTAATTAATTGCATCGTTTAATCAATATCAAAAATAAAAGCTTGTTTTTAAATTAATGACTTGTCAGGCGGTATTTTTTTGCTTTAACGATAAATTGTATTATTCTGATTTTTAGAGCCTATTATAGATATTTAATGATCTAATAAATGAAACTTATAGACTACTTCATGCTTTACAAACTTTATAATGACACCTTTGTCTCTAAAACGCACTAAGCAAAAACTAACGTCATTTGTGGATTTTTGCACTTTTTGCAAATTTTACCCTATTTTCCCGGCTCCGTATCTCACCCCCTATTTGGACAATTTACAAACATGAATGCTGCATGTGTTAGAGAATTTTATGCTCTACAAAATGGTGAAAGTGCGTTTTCTGTAAAATGCACTGAAATTGAGTTATTTAACAAAAATCAAAAAAGTGCCGAAAAATATTGTTTTTTTTTTTAATATTGTGAAAAACGCACAAGGTCTAGAAGGTCGAAAACTTGGTTTTTTTATTAGAGGGTCAACCTTTACAACATATCAAAAAATCAGAACTACCCGAATTTTTGTAAGGTAAAATGCTATTTCTACTGGACTATTTTACATATTTCTATGCGCACAATATACTATCAAAGTTTCCAATTTTATTTATTTATTTATTTTTGTCTGGGACTAGGATTATACTAGCAATACCTAGCAATACAAACTTCGAATAACTTTTGAAAGGAGTTTTTTAAACTGTTTATACCACTATTAATAAATAAAGACACTGATATAGAAAAAGATCAAGGAGTCAAGACGACGAAGTCCTACATACTTTTAAGCTGTTGCGAGATTCTGTCCGATAAAGGTAGAAATCAGTTTTCTCAGACCTAGAGGAAAATCTCTAGATCTAGGGAAATTTAACTCCATGTACGGAATTTTTTCTTATTTCTAGGGAGTTTTCAAAAGACAGATAATACTTTTCTAAAATCTAGGGAAAAGTGGAATTTTTGTTAGTCTTCTACGTTAAACTGGGAATGATCGTGGGAAAATGTGACATGTGTGATGAATGAACATGAAGAAGGAAGTAAAAGTATTTGAGAAATTGTCTTTAAGCAACTCTTTTGCTAATAGCGGGGGAGGAGCAGTTTCCGAAATAGTAATCTGGCACCTCCCTTTCGTTTTTCGGAATCCAGTATGGCTAATAACTGATCACCACCTGGATCGACAGTTGTTAATTGCTCCAGCTAAGGGCACTGCATATTTTGTCATCCAGCCTCTTAGAATTAGAAAAGAAAAATCATTTGCAGATTTCAGCATCTCCACTGGAATACAAATAAATCATCCGTCTGATTTCCTTTTGTTAGAAAACCCCGTATTACGTGCATAGGGAGAGTTCATTATAATTATACCCGTAATGAACTATAGCACTATGTATCTGTACTTATAAAAGAGTAGCTTGATCTTCTCATAATAAACGCCGAGCCTCAACCGTTTGTCCTAGAACAAAGAAATTTGGAAGACATGACGTATGCACCCACTAAGAAAGGATTTAAGAAAATTTGCAGCCTAGGGGTGTTAAATGGGAGCTTGAAAGTTTTAGGTAATTTCACCTTTTTGGCATATCTCAGCAGGAGTTTTAAGTAGAAGCTTGAAATTCGGCATAACAATTCTACTAAGGAATAGTTAAACATGTATTTCAGGCTATTTTAGAAATTCAACCTTTAAGTGGGTTAAATGGGGGGTCGAAAATTTTCGGTAATTTCACATTTTCACCCTATGTTGTCAGCAGTTTTAGGTAAGAGCGTGAAAATCAAGATAACAAGTCTACTAAAAAAATAATTAAACATGTATTTCAGCGATTTTAGAAATTCAACCACTGAGAAGGTTAAATGGGGGGGGGGGGGGAATCTAAAGTTTTAGGTTATTTTGCCTTTTCTCCATATGTCAACAACAATTTTAGTTAAAAGCGCGAAATCCAGCATAACAAATGTACTACAAGTTAGATAATCATATATTTCAACGATTTTAAAAATTCAACCACAAATTGGATTAAATGGGGGGGTTGAAAGTTTTTACGCTCGTATTCACGAATAACTTCGACCCCGAGTTAAGCCGAAAACCCGAGTCGAAAGCTAAAATGGTATTCATCGTCTACCTGACTGGACCGGTTTGAAGGCGAAATCTAACGCTGGGTTCAGTTACTCTCAGTTACTGGACCTGGCTTTACAGAGGGTTGAAGTTCAAGTTTTTCAACCGAGCATGCGTAGTTAACAAAAAACAAGACGAGAGAGCAAGTCTAGTCACATTTTACAATAATGGCGGCTTACGAGCTTACGTACTGAATCAAGTGTCTGTGTATAAGATATAATAGAAATTTATTACTATTATAAAACAAAAGAACAATATGCAAAGGTATGTGATCTCATATATATGTATTAGCTTCAATTTTTTTTATCTGGTTTGTTTATATTTATATATAAATCCTCTATATTTTATGTTCAATTGTTTGTTTATATAAATAAGCATGGTCGCGAAGAATTTTATTTGCCATAAAAAATAGTCAACATTACATTAATGGTAGATAAATTGCTATTAAAATAAAAATTGTTGCATTTAAGGTTATTTGTTTTTGCAATTTTGATCTTAAAAAGAATTTATGAATGTATTTTAATAGTAGCGAAATAAATGTACGTAAATTCTAATTAAAATTTGAGACATCAGACTAATTTGCATTTTTCTTTAAGTAAAAAATACTTAGATTATGTTCAAGTATCCATCGACTCAATGTAGGTTTTCGATTTTGGTACTCGTAGAATATGGGTAAAAGTTAAATTTTGTGTCTTGTGTGAAAGATACACTATTATTATTTATGTACGATCTGTTATATAAATATAAGATTAGCTCTATAAATTAGATATTGTGGTTTTAAACTAAACAATATATCATCCGAGTTGTATTTATCTATTGAAGATTTTTAGTAGGTTTATTCTTTGTTTAAATCACGAATATGTTTATATTAATTAAACAACTCTATCATTGATTAACACTATACTATTGTTATTTCTGTTTTTGAGCTTTACGTTATATTTCCCAATTTTTGAGAAATTTGAAATATTTATTTAATTACATTTAAGTTTCAACTGTGTTTTAATTTCAAAATTATATATAATATAAAATATTGCAATAGAAGTAAAGGGCTGAAATACATTGATAAAAAATTGTTCATTTTTAAAATAACACCAGGCAAAAAATTCAGAAACACCTTTGTTTTAAAATAATGCTTCTCTTCAAATAAACGTTTTGTCACTTCCAATTTTGTGTATCATGACAGAATTGATATGACCTAAACCATTGATTGTACGGTATATAAAAAGTTATAACAGCTGTACATAATAAACTTACAGAACCAAACTTATCCCCTCCCCCTTTTCCCATCATGTTTTCACATATACACATACTAAGGATCAATCCAGACAAAATTTGGGGCCTATTTAGGGCCCCTTCACAAAAATCCATGTCATAAAACAGGGCCCTTCATAAAATTGCTTTTAATAAAACAGGGCCCTTCATAAAATTGCTTTTAATAAAACAAGCCCTTCACAAAACTCCTTTTAATAAAACAGACCCTTCACAAAATTCAATTGCACAAAAACATACTCTTCATTAATTATTTTTATTGTGTTAGCTTTTAAAATGTGTAATCTACTAACAAAACAAATTCACCAAAAAGTAAAACTTTAGCAGGAAGTTATTTTCAATAAATGCTTGGTTGAATTTGAATAACTGAATTTCCTCCTTTGTTACAAAATGTTTTTTTCGCAAAAATATAATACATTTCACAAAAATAACTTCTTTTACTTTTCACAAAATGTCCCCCCACCCCCCCCCCCCCAAAAAAAAAAACCTTGAATTTTTTTACTTTAGTTGGTAAATCAAAAATACTAATTAGTTTGATATCTGAAATTTCATTTATGTAAACAGGAGTCATTTCGCTACTGTTAAAATACATTCGTTATTTCTAATTTTTTTTTTAATGAAAATTTGAAAAAAATAAATAACCTTAAATGCAAAATATGTTATTTTAGTAATGTTTTATTAGCCCTTTAGGTAATGTTGACAATTTTTTAAGGCAAATAAACTCTACTCTTCATGATCTTGAATATTTATGTAAGCAAATAATTAAACATATAATATATGAGTTGTATGTATAAATATAAACAAACCAGCTAAAAAGTTTGCAGATAATATATACATATATATATATATGAGATTACATACATTCTATTTTTAATACTTTAAACTTTCTTTTTATTTCTATATCTTACATAGAATCTTGAGTCACGTTTTAATTTACTTTAATTAACTTATAACACTGACAAAAAAAAAAAAAAAAAAAAGAAAGGAAGAAAGATAGAGTGATGCATGGGTAGGGTGGGGCAAATGGGGCACTTATTCCTCTCCACTAAATCACATTCAAAAAAATTATATTTATTCCTTAAAATTCAGTACTATAAAATTATCTGAAATTATCGTTAATAAATTCAGATTGTTTCATCAGATTACGAACTATCATTATTTTCCCTATCTAGTCTAGAAATCTATCGCCATTCATTCATAAAAAAATATTTAAAAATCTTTTTTTCTCTCTCTCTCTCTCTCATAAATAAAATTGTAATTGAATCTATGAAGTGACATCTAAATGAGTGAAAAAAATAAAATTTAAGAACTAGAAAGAATATAGAAAATGAAGTATAATTTTCTATATAAATACATCTTTTTCAATGATGCACTGGATCTAAAAATAGATGTCTATGCATGTAAAAATATTTTGTAATTACTTAGGCTGATTTATTAAAAAATATTCAAAGGCAGTCAAGTGAATACCTTTGAACTTGTAAATCTGATAATGGAAAAATTCTTATACAAAAGGGGTAAAGGGGCTTCTAAAAGCTACAATTTAAAAAAAAAAATCAACTTTTTGTAATATTTCACAGTTTTATGTCCAGATAGTATACAGAATTCATTTATCATTATTTAGAAAAGACTTTACTCGATTCTGTGTTGAATGAAAATTTATATAGTAGCCTTAAAAGGTTTAAAATATTAGTGTTCATTAAAATAACATCTAATAAAATAGCAATATATCCATGGTTGACAGTTTAAACTAAAAACAAGTTTGGAGTTTATTATTTAGCGACTAGTTAAAATAAAATGTTTGTTAACCGAACGGAAGCGATAATTGAATGCGCCGTTGGAGCTCCTGAAAAACTTGGGTGCCTGGTGCCAGGGCACTGTTAGAACCACAAACACCACCTTTAAGCACTCTTTGAAGCTCTGTTCCTTTGAAGCTCTGTTGATATTATTTCCACTCTTTTGTTGTTGTTGTTTTTGTCAATGTGCATATTAATTACTATCTAATTGTATTAGAATTAATCATTTTAATTAGATTGCTGAAAATAAAAAAAATCAAATCAATACATCTGGATATCATTTAATATATAAATTTATTCGACAAAATAAAAATAGTACTAGAGGCTACTTTCTGGATTTTTTTCCTTTTTCTCCATTTTAATATTTTCTTAATTAGAAATTATTTAATTAATTACTAATTATAGCTTTTAATAATAGAAATCAACATAATTGCTGTTGAAATAAAATTTTCGTTTTGATCAAATCAAGTTTTCGTTTAGCTACTAAGACAAATTTTATTTGAAAAATAAACTTATAAAATTTACTTTAGCAATTAACACATTTCATATCCCTTTCTTAACTCACATATATGTTTAAAAGTAATAATAATAATACATAAAATTTGAATAAATTGTTTAAAAAAATATTAAACTTTGTAAGAAATTAAAATAAGTTAATCTCCATATTTAGTAATTACTACAAGTTTTTATTTTGTGCATATATTTTGTAAAAAATAAAATAAGTACTACATTTAATTTCCTTTTTTTTCCGGCACTTTTCTTCCATAATATAAACAAACAAAGCTTCAACGCGAAACCGAAAACGTCATCTGATTTTTTTAACCAATTAGCACGCTTTATTCAACCGGGGTCGAGTAACTCTGAGTTGAGTAACTTTTCGTCCGAAGTAGACGGTGAATACGAGTTTTCAACTCTCGGTAGAAAACCTCAACCTGGGGTTACTGGACCCTCGGTTCAACTCTCGGTCGAAGTTATTCGTGAATACGAGCGTTAGTCATTTCGCATTTTTGCCATATCTCAGTAACAGTTTTAGGTAGGAACGTAAAATTCAGAATAACAAATATACAAAAAAAAGTAATTAAACACATATTTCTGCGATTTTAGAAATTCATCCATAAAGTGGGTTAAATGTGGGGTAGAAAGATTTAGGTCATTTTGTTTGTTCGCCATATCTCAGCAGCATTTTTAGTTAGGTACTCGGAATTTTGGATAACAATTCTACAAAAAATATAGATAAACATGTATTTCAGCAATTTTAGAAATTCAGCAACTGGGGAGGGTTACATAGGAGCTCAAATATTTTGGGTCACATTTGCCAATCTCAATAGAAATTATAGGTAGAATCATGAAACTCAGGATAACGAATCTACTAAAGAAATAGTTAAACATGTATTTCAGCGATTTTAGGAATTCAGACACTAAGGAGGGTTAAATGGGAGTCGAATTACTTATGACATTTTGCCGTATCTCAGTAATATGTAGGAGCGTGAAATTTAAGATAACAAACATACTAAAAAGTAGTTAAACATGTATTTCAGCAATTTTAGAAATTCAGCAACTGAGGAGGGTTACATAGGAGCTCAAATATTTTAGGTCACATTTGCCAATCTCAATAGAAATTATAGGTAGAATCACGAAACTCAGGATAACGAATCTACTAAAGAAATAGTTAAACATGTATTTCAGCGATTTTAGAAATTCAGACACTAAGGAGGGTTAAATGGGAGTCGAATTACTTATGACATTTTGCCGTATCTCAGTAATATGTAGGAGCGTGAAATTTAAGATAACAAACATACTAAAAAATAGTTAAACATGTATTTCAGCAATTTTAGATAATAATCCATCAAGGGGTCTACTGTGTGTCGAAAGTTTTATGTAATTGTGCCATATCGCAACAGAACTTTTAAGTAAGATTGTGAAAGTCTGCATTACAATCTACAAAAAAAAAAGTAGTTAATCATGCATTTCAGCGATTTTAGAGTTAGCGAGTTTGTGGGCAACATTGGCTGTCAACCCGATTGCGGAAGATTAGACGAAAAAGAGAAAATTGTTGATTTTTTATTATATATTTTGTGTGATATTTTTCCCAAGGAATATATTTTTTTAATTTCCCATTTTATATATTTTTTTTTATTATTTTACGTCTTTTTAACGATCGGATTGATAATTTTATACTAAATATTACACTTCCACCTTTTTTCAAAATACATTTTTTGAAAATAAAAAATTGTGATTTAAATACTGATATTTATGGGCTAGCGTATGCACAAGGATGCCTTATGGTGATTACCGTATAATCAGATTACAAGCGTGCAACCGAATGGGTCCTGTTAAAATTATTTCATTTTAATGATTTATCACGTTATAGTGATCGCTGCATTAACGATGTATGGCTGAGAAATACACAGGGCTCCGTTATTTTGAACACCTCATTAATTGTCTGAGTGCAACGAAGACTCATACACAGCGCAGTATTACTTTGCCCCATATATAGCCACGATGGATATTAAAACCTTTCGTCAAGCATAACTCAAAAAATATTAACAGATTTCGTTCAAAATTTTACAGCAGGTACCTATAAAGGTGACAACGACGTCTATTTATTACCAAGAATAAATGTCAAACCGTTTGGAAATTATATTAAAAAAATAGATAAAAAAGCACAATTAAAGTACATACGTCACGAAAATTTTGTGCGTACGTCATTTTCACCGGCGGGAGATTTTCATAGACAATCGGAATTGAAAAGTTCATGGAGTACATGGAGAAAAAAAAATATGCACGCACAAATATTCAGCACAATAAAATATTCAACAATAAAAAATGGCGCAAATCTCAGCAATAGCAGATTTTTGTATTTCGCGTGTGTAAATTAAAAAAAAAAATCTTTGGTGTTTAAATAAAAGGTTTCGATTTATGGCATTATTTTTTTTTCTCTCTCTCTCTCTTTTTAGCATTTTAAATGGGATTAATGAAAGGCATGTATTTTAAATTAAATGAGTGAAAGGTTTATATTTAAATGAAAGGAATTCAATATGAAAATGTTATAGGAACACTATTTGGCGATCTATCAACTGCGCCAGGATAAGATAACAGTACCAATATATCAAACGGTATGTAGTATGTGAAATGAAACAATTATATTATAATCACCCATCGTACAAGAAAAAAAACTAATATTCTGCATTCAGAGGAAAAAATCCATCTCCTCTGCCGTAAGATTTGGCGAGTTCTTTTTTTGGTGATAAGTTTTTCGATGTGGATCTGCAGGATTTGGCTTACTTTTTCTAAATCTTATTTTTTTGCAGATGTAGTATTATGTAATTATATATTTTTGCAGATATTTTTCTATTTTGTATATATACAGTGTCTCACAAAAGTGATGGGACACTTGTGCTTTATAAAAAGAAACTGCAATAAAATAAATAAACAAACATGTGCAAAAATTTTTTGGGTGTGTTTCATATTTAAAGATAGTAACAATTATTACATAACATACATTTTGTCAAAATATTAAAATATTAATTTAGTAAAAATACAATTGTTCAGAACGGAGCAAAAAATGGCTCACATAAGTGATGGGACACTTACTTTTCCATCAAATATTTATCCACAAATTTTACTTTTTAAAAGGTTTTAATATTTTGTTGGATTTCCTTTTACTTTTAAAACATGATTTAATCTTTTTGGGATGGATTCGACTATTTTTTTTGTGATTTCTGGAGTGATTTTACCCCATTCTTCTTGAAGCACCGATTTTAGTTGTTGTTTTGAAGAAATGGTGTGTTTGCGAATTCTTGATTCCAATTCTTGCCAAATATTCTCTATGGGATTTAAGTCTGGAGATTGTGGTGGTGTTTTTATTATTTCAGGACAGTTATATAGCAGCCAGAGTCTAACGTTCAGAGCAGTGTGCTTGGGGTCATTGTCCTGGTAGAATTTAAAATCGTTATGAAGGTTCAATTTTCGTGCTGAAGATTTCAAATTTTGCTTTAAAATATCAATATACTTGTACTGATCCATTATACTGTCAATAAAAACAAAATTACCAACTCCAGCGGACGACATACACCCCCATACCATAACTCCTCCTCCACCATGTTTTACTGTTGGTACCAAGTTCTGTTTGCGAAGTTCTTCCCTGGGTTTTCTCCACACCAAGATTCTACCGTCAGAACCAAATATATTAAATTTACTCTCATCAGCAAATATAACTTTATTCCAGTAATCAGAATTCTTATTTATGTTGGATTTTGCGAAAGCTAGTCTGAGTTTTCTATTCTTTTCACTTACGAAGAATTTTTTCCTGGCTACTCTACCGTGATATCCAGCAGATCGAATTACCCTTCTAATAGTTTCAGGATTAACAATTATTCCATATAATGCTTGTAAATCAGCAGCAACTTTTGAAGCACTAATTCTTGGATTTTTTTTAATATTTCGAACGATAATTCGCTTTATTCCATTGGATAGCTTTGATGGTCAGCCAGGTCTTCTTTTATCCTGAATCATATGATTCTTTTTATATCGTTTAATGATATTGAAAACTGTTGAACGACTCAAGTTAACTGTTTCAGCAGTTTTTCTAATAGATTTTCCACGTTCAATATGCAAATTAATAACTAATTTTCGAATTTCAGGCGAAGTTTCTTTTCGTTTAGCATTCATGACTACACAGAGCTAAAAAACACAAAAATTCCAAAACAAACTGGAGAGAAATACTGCAGACGATTTTATAAATTATTGCCAATTGCTTTTAAGTAAAAATAAAACCCCAAAAAATATTTTTATTGCTTATTTCAGGCGATTTTTGTTGCATATATAATGGTGTCCCATCACTTATGTGAGCTATTTTTTGCTCCGTTCTAAACATTTGTATTTTTATTAAATTAATATTTTAATATTTTGACAAAATGTATGTTATGTAATAATCTTTACTAAATTTAAGTATGAAACACACCCACAAAAAAAATGTGTACATGTTTTTTTAATTTATTTGATTAGTTTCCTTTTGTAAAGCACAAGTGTCCCATCACTTATGTGAGACACTGTATATATATATCATATATACAAAATATAACATGTTTTACCGCTCTCTTGAAAAATTTTGTAAGATGCTAAAACTACCTTTTGGCACCATTTTAAATTTTTTTTCGCCAACCGACATTGGATACGAAACTTTTCCCCATTCAGATACACAGGCAAGGCTGATCTCAAAGAAGAGTAAAGCCTGTGTGCCTTCGGAAATATTAAAATATGAAAAAAGATTTACATATATCGAGCGTATAATGTTATGTTTTGCATTTTTATACGGACCACTTCTCCATTTTTAGATTTTAAATGCTATTTATTATTTACTAGCCATTTATTAATTGTTTACAATTTACCCCCCCCCCCCCCCCCCCGACAAAAACAATTATTTATCACAAAAATGCCTCTTAGGTTTGTTAAATAAGTTTGTTTATGTATTTTCATTACTTATTAAAATATCGAATATGGCGATAAAATTTTATTTTAGCATCGTGGTTAAATTTTTAAGATGGTGCAAAAACATGCTTTAATAAACGTATGTTTGTAAATATTTGAAAAAACATGTTTTACCGCTCTCTTGAAAAATTTTGTAAGATGCTAAAACTACCTTTTGGCACCATTTAAATTTTTTTTCGCCAACCGACATTGGATACGAAACTTTTCCCCATTCAAATACACAGGCAAGGCTGGTCTCAAACAAGAGTAAAGCTAGCAACAATATTGTTTTAACTCTATAAGAGTTACAATAATGATATCAAATGCTCCGATTGTCTTTGGGCCCAATTACGAAAGTTTCCCTTAAAAAAAACTGTAGAAGAAATATTTTACATTTGTTTCAAATGAAGCTCGGTCTACAAGGTTTTAATTAATAATACAAACAACACTAATGGCATGGAGGCAAAAGTTTTAATTTAAATGTATATATTTGAAACCCTCCCCCCCCCCCCCCCCAAAAAAAAAAAAAAAAAAAAAAAAAAAAACAAGAGGGGAAAATTCTGCTATAAGGCTGAATATAGATTGCCACACACGGCTTTTATTTAAAAAATAAATAAACTAGCTGTAATTCAGAATAAAAACGCAATGACAACAAACAATTTTAAAATATCTAAATAACAAATAAAAATTCCCCTGTTAAAGTGTTGAGTTGTTCAATAACCATTCGATTTAGAAAAATATTTTTCTACCACTGAGCAATTTTTTTTAATGAAATTTAATTCATGTTGCTATGACAGCAGACGATAAAACGATATCTTTGGAATAAGGGAATAAATAGAAGAAAAAATTTTGTTGATGTTTGTGATAAAATATTTTTCTTTATTTTTTAAAAATATACAGTGTCTCACATAAGTGATGGGACACTTGTGCTTTACAAAAGGAAACTAATCAAATAAATTAAAAAAACATGTACACATTTTTTTGTGGGTGTTCTTTCATACTTAAATTTAGTAAAGATTATTACATAACATACATTTTGTCAAAATATTAAAATATTAATTTAATAAAAATACAAATGTTTAGAACGGAGCAAAAAATAGCTCACATAAGTGATGGGACACCATTATATATGCAACAAAAATCGTCTGAAATAAGCAATAAAAATATTTTTTGGGGTTTTATTTTTACTTAAAAGCAATTGGCAATAATTTATAAAATCGTCTGCAGTATTTCTCTCCAGTTTGTTTTGGAATTTTTGTGTTTTTTAGCTCTGTGTAGCCATGAATGCTAAACGAAAAGAAACTTCGCCTGAAATTCGAAAATTAGTTATTAATTTGCATATTGAACGTGGAAAATCTATTAGAAAAACTGCTGAAACAGTTAACTTGAGTCGTTCAACAGTTTTCAATATCATTAAACGATATAAAAAGAATCATATGATTCAGGATAAAAGAAGACCTGGCCGACCATCAAAGCTATCCAATGGAATAAAGCGAATTATCGTTCGGAATATTAAAAAAAATCCAAGAATTAGTGCTTCAAAAGTTGCTGCTGATTTACAAGCATTATATGGAATAATTGTTAATCCTGAGACTATTAGAAGGGTAATTCGATCTGCTGGATATCACGGTAGAGTAGCCAGGAAAAAATTCTTCGTAAGTGAAAAGAATAGAAAACTCAGACTAGCTTTCGCAAAATCCAACATAAATAAGAATTCTGATTACTGGAATAAAGTTATATTTGCTGATGAGAGTAAATTTAATATATTTGGTTCTGACGGTAGGATCTTGGTGTGGAGAAAACCCAGGGAAGAATTTCGCAAACAGAACTTGGTACCAACAGTAAAACATGGTGGAGGAGGAGTTATGGTATGGGGTTGTATGTCGTCCGCTGGAGTTGGTAATCTTATTTTTATTGACAGTATAATGGATCAGTACAAGTATATTGATATTTTAAAGCAAAATTTGAAATCTTCAGCACGAAAATTGAACCTTCATAACGATTTTAAATTCTACCAGGACAATGACCCCAAGCACACTGCTCTGAACGTTAGACTCTGGCTGCTATATAACTGTCCTGAAATAATAAAAACACCACCACAATCTCCAGACTTAAATCCCATAGAGAATATTTGGCAAGAATTGGAATAAAGAATTCGTAAACACACCATTTCTTCAAAACAACAACTAAAATCGGTGCTTTAAGAAGAATGGGGTAAAATCACTCCAGAAATCACAAAAAAATTAGTCGAATCCATCCCAAAAAGATTAAATCATGTTTTAAAAGTAAAAGGAAATCCAACAAAATATTAAAACCTTTTAAAAAGTAAAATTTTTGGATAAATATTTGATGGAAAAATAAGTGTCCCATCACTTATGTGAGCCATTTTTTGCTCCGTTCTGAACAATTGTATTTTTACTAAATTAATATTTTAATATTTTGACAAAATGTATGTTATGTAATAATTGTTACTAACTTTAAATATGAAACACACCCAAAAAATTTTTGCACATATTTGTTTATTTATTTTATTGAAGTTTCTTTTTATAAAGCACAAGTGTCCCATCACTTTTGTGCGACACTGTATATACATAATTCACTTTTATATTTTAACAGAATAATAAGTTTACTATAATTCGTTACTCATGCTATGGCCAGTATACACGATACACGTCGAGCCACAATGCCTTTATCCACTTTATCATTATCTTTTTACGCGTAAAAGTTTCGCTACGGTACTCCATTGTAATGTTTTGTAATTTTTGAAATCTAATATTTGAAAAACGACATAATCATTAGATTTGAAATTTATATTAAGAAAAATACAATTTTTGACCATTCTAACGCAGTTTGTAAAACAATTTTGTGACAAATACTTTTCGAGTTATTAATTTTTTAAGTAACTTCAAATGTTTCATTTTCCGAGATTAATCTGTGGCAACGATGGATTGCTGTGAATTTTCATAAACATGAAAAATGATAGAGATTGAAAGAATAAGCCACCCTGTGTGTGGCTAAAAAAAAAAAGAAAGAAACAAAGTTACAATAATGAATTTAAAATGGCGTTAAGCCACGCTTTCTGACATAAGCAATTGGCTGCAAACGCGATAACGAAGCTTTCACTTAACTTAATAACATGTACAGACCTTGTGGGTTTTTTTTAAAAAAGCTTGAGACAAATCCGGTTTAAGAAGTTGAAATTTACTGTCAAATGATATAAACAACTATGAACACAAAACTGATGAATTATTATTCAGGTTTATGTATATATTTAAAAAAGTTGCATCTGATTACACTTATTAGATAAATTACTTCTGTTTGCATTTAATAACTGAAAAACGGCTTCTGTATATTAAATGAATTGTTTAAATATTGGGAAGAGGTGGCGAGAGGTAGAAAGACGAAAAAATAAACGGATAGACAGACGGGTAGTGAGATGGGTAGAGAGACGAGTAGCGACATAGGTAGGCTGGCGGGTAGCGAAACGAATAGATATACGTCTAGAGAGAAAGGTAAAAAGAGGGTTGAGAGAGGGGTAGCGAGATGGGTCACGATACGGGTAGCGACAGCGGTAGACAAGAATGTAGCGAGAAAGGTTGCGAGACGTGTAGCGTGGTAGATAAAGATACGAGTGGAGAGATGAGTACAGAGACGAGTTGACTGACGGGTAATGAGATTGGTAGAGAGACGGGTAAAAAGTCGGGTACAAAGAGACGGATAGTGAGACGGGTATACAGACGAGTAGAGAGACAGTAGATGGGTACGGAGATGGGTAAGAAGATGGGTAAAGAGGTGTATAGCCAGAGGGGTAGAGAGACAGATAGACAAATGGGTAGCGAAGTTGATAGTAGTTCAAGTAGTTAGACGGGTAGACAGACGGTTAGAGAAATAGATTGGCGGGTAGCGAGACCGGTAGAGAAAATAGAGACAGGTAGCGAGACGTGTAGAGAGATAGACAATCGGTTAGAGAGACGGGCAGAAGAATGGATAGGGAAACAGACAGATTGTGGAGAGACAGACAGACAGGCAAAAGTAAATTTGCGGATTGGCTTAATGAAGGCGCAGGTGGCAGAGCCAGGAGCTAGAGAATAATCAAGAAGTATCTGTTAAGCTTAACTTTGAAATATATATAATTTTTCAATTTTGCAGATATGGAGATTTCATGTAAAAGTTGTTTTCCAGAACTCAATGAAGGATTTTTTGTATACTTTAATAGTAATTTATACTATAGTTTTGCAATCTGGTTTGTAGAAAAACATGCTATCAATGTGGTTTGAATTGTAAGAGTTTCTATAAACAGTTATAGAAATAATAGATATATAATCAAGGAAGAAAATTTTTTAATTTACACACAAAAAAAGGTGCAACGATGAAATTAAATTTGCGTTAAGCCACGCTTGATAGAATAATGTATGGCTGCAAATCCAATTACGTAACTTTAAAAAGCTTGGCGTTTTAAAAGATCCGGCGTTTTTTTTTTTTTTTTTTTTTTTTTTTTTTTTTTTTTTTTTTTCAAGTTTTGCGCAATACGCGCTTAAGAAAATGAGATTCTTCGCCACGTGTTAAAAAAAATTATGACAACACATCTGATGAATGGTACTTCTTTTCTATTTTTTTTAACAGTGTATATGAATTTATATATGATATTTTGTAATTCTATCATTTAATTTGCTCTTTTTCTTTATATTGTAATTGTTAACCCTGTGTTCTCAGCAATATCACTCAGACTAATCCCTTTGAGGGAAGTCCTAGTAATTTATGGGCGTGACATTATCCATTTACAATTATTACCATTTATCTTAGGCAATCCTATTGTATTTATTTCATCTGAAAGCTCTCTGCTCATCTTATATAAATACGCACCGGGCCAGAAGCATTTTGCCAGAGGGATTATGGAAAAAATATTATTAATGTCACGAAATATTTATTTACGTGCTTTTATTTATATATATATATTATTTCGTTATTTTCGTATACTTTAAAATAAAGTATTTTATTTAAGTTTCTCTGTTTGCATGTAAAATGCAATTTCTTGACCCCAAGGGAAGTTAAGACAGTACGCTGCAGAATGTATTTGGTCCCCACTCAGAAGCGACCGTCTAGGCGGGCGAAAACCGGCAAGTATTATATATATATTAGGAGAGCAGCAAAATGACTGACTTGTATGCTATATAAAATAATTGTACTAATTGAGAGGGAAAAAAATAAGAATTGTATGTATGTACTCTTTATTCTCACAGGTAATCTAATAAAATATATACAAATTTAAAAAATGATATTAATATTTTTCTTTGGAGCATTGTTAACAAGTGATATTTTGTTAACATTCGATATATTTAATATAAAAGAAGTGACTTTTATCACAATATTTTCCCCTGTGTCTTGCCATTAATGAGTTATAAAGTAAAATTTAAAAATAAAGAGAGATGGAGGAGCGTAAAATCAATCCACTTCAAAAGAATTTAAATCATAAAAATATGCGTTTTGCATATTTCTATGCGCACTTTATAATATCAAAGTTTTCAATTTTATTTATTTATTTATTTTTGACAGGGATTAGGATTATACCCTGGCAATAGAAACTTCAGTAACTTTTGAAAGGAGTTTTTAAAACCGCTCACACCACTATTAATAAATAAAGACACTGATATAGAAAAAGATCAAGGTTGTCCATTGTTGTCTTTTTTTAAAATACTCAATTCTTGTAATCTGTCCTGCTTTTAAGCTGTTGGGAGATTCTGTGAAAATAGGGTAGAAAGCAGTTTTCTCAAATATAGTGGAAAATATCTAGATCTAGGGAAATTGAAGTCCATTTAGGAATTTAGGGAATTCTTTCTTATTTCTAGGGAGTTTTCAAAAGACAGACAATACTTTTCTAAAATCTAGGGAAAAAAGGAATTTTTTTTTAGTCTTCTATGTTACACTGGGAATGAACTTGGGAAAATGATAAATGTGACGTGTGTGATTAATAAACACGGAAAAGGGAAGTAAAAGTATTTGAGAAATTGTCTTTAAGCAACTCTTTTGCTAATAGCGGGGGAGGAGGAGTTTCCGAAATAGTAATCTGGCACCTCCCTTTCGTTTCTCGGAATCCAGTGTGGCTAATAACTGATCACCACCTGGATCGACAGTTGTTAATTGCTCCAGCTAAGGGCACTGCATATTTTGTCATCCAGCCTCTTAGAATAGAAAAATCATTTGCAGATTTCAGCATCTCCACTGGAATACAAATAAATCATCCATCTGATTTCCTTTTGTTAGAAAACCCGTATTACGTGCATAGGGAGAGTTCATTATAATTATACCCGTAATACCCGTTATAGTACTATGTATCTATACTTATAAAAGAGTAGCTTGATCTTCTCATAATAAACGCCGAGCCTCAACCGTTTGTCCTAGAACAATGAAATTTGGGAGACATGTTCTTTACACGACGTAGGCACCCACTAAGGAAGGATTTTTGAAAATTTGCACCCTAAGGGTGTTAAATGAGAGCTCGAAAGTTTTAGGTAATTTCGTCTGTTTGGCATATCTCAGTAGGAGTTTTAAGTAGAAGCGTGAAATTCGGGATAACAATTCTACTAAGGAATAGTTAAACATGTATGTCAGGCTATTTCAGAAATTCAACCACTAAGTGGGTTAAATGGGGGGTCGAAAATTTTCGGTGATTTCACATTTTCATCCCTATCTTGTCAGCAGTTTTAGGTAAGAGCGTGAAAATCAAGATAACAAGTCTACTAAAAAATTAATTAAACATGTATTTCAGCGATATTTTAGAAATTAAACCACTGAGGGGGTTAAATGGGGGGGGAGGTCTAAAGTTTTAGGTTATTTTGCCTTTTCTCCATATGTCAACAACAGTTTTAGTTAAAAGCGCGAAATTCAGGATAACAAATGTACTAAAAGTTAGTTAAACACATATTTCAGCTACTTTAAAAATTCAACCACTAAGAGGGTTAAATGGGGGGGGGGGGTTGAAAGTTTTTAGTCATTTCGCATTTTCGCCATATCTCAGCAACAGTTTTAGGTAGGAACGTGAAATTCAGGATAACAAATCTACAAAAAAAAAAAAAAAAAAAAAAAAAAAAATTAAACACATATTTTAGCGATTTTAGAAATTCATCCATAAAGTGGGTTAAATGTGGGGTAGAAAGTTTTAGGTCATTTTGTTTGTTCGCCATATCTCAGCAGCATTTTTAGTTAGGAACTCGTAATTCGGGATAACAATTTTACAAAAAATATAGATGAACATATATTTCAGCAATTTTAGAAATTCAGCAACTGAGGGGGGTTAAATAGGAGCTCAAACATTTAGGTCACATTCGCCATATATCAATAGAAATTATAGGTAGAATCACGAAACTCAGAATAACAAATGTATTAAAGAAATAGTTAAACATGTATTTCAGCGATTTTAGAAATTCAGACCCTAAGAGAGATTAAATGGGGGTCGAATTATTTATGACATTTTGCCATATCTGAGTAATTTGTAGGAGCGTGAAACTTAAGATAACAAACATACTAAAAAATAGTTAAACATGTATTTCAGCAATTTTAGATAATAATTCATCAAGGGGGCTACTGTGTGTCGAAAGTTTTATGTAATTGTGCCATATCTCAGCCGCTGTTTTAAGTAAGAATGTGAAAGTCGGCATTACAATCTAAAAAAAAAGTAGTTAATCATGCATTTCAGCGATTTTAGAGTTAGTGAGTTTGTGGGCAACATCGGTTCTGAACCCGATTGCGGAAGATTAGACGAAAAAGAGAACTATTGTTGATTTTTTTATTATATATTTTGTGTGATATTTTTTCCAAGGAATATATTTTTTAATTTCCCATTGTATATATATTTTTTTTTTCGATTTTCATCTTTTAGCGATCGGATTTAAAATTTAATACAAAATATTACACTTCCAACTTTTTTCAAAATACATTCTTTGAAAATAAAAAATTGCGATTTAAATACTGATATTTATGGGTTAGGGTATGCACAAGGATGCGTATGGTGATTACCGTATAGTCAGATTACAAGCGTGCACCCGAATGGGTCCTGTTAAAATTATTTCATTTTAATGATTTATCACGTTATAGTGATCGCTGCATTAACGATGTATGGCTGAAAAATACACAGGGCTCCGTTATTTTGATCACCTCATTAATAATTTATGGGCGTGACGGTACCCATTTACAATGGTCGCCATTTGTCTTAGGTAATGCCATTTTTATTTATTTCATCTGAAAGCTCTCCGCTCATCTTAGTTAAATAAGCAGAGGGTCAGTAGTATTTTGTGAGAGGGATTATGGAAAAAATATTATCAATGTCACGAAATATTGATTTACCTGCTTTTATATAAATATAAATATATATTATTTAGTTATTTTTTTATAGTTTAAAATAAAGTATTTTATTTAAATTTCTCTATTTGCATGTAAAATGAAATTTCTGGGTTCCAAGGGAAGTCAAGACTGTACGTTCCAGAATGTATTTGGGCCCCACTCAGAAGCGATTGTCTAGGCGGGTGAAAACCGGCTAGTATTTAATAAGACATCATATCCATAGACTAGACGTTAAATTGGTCTCAACTATGAAGCCCCTCAAAGCTACTTTACTGTTCAAGCACTACTTGCTAGACAAAAACAAACTTGTTTGTTCTTGTAAAGTAGCTGCCTAATACGGACGAGCTGCTTTTCACATTGGAAAAATTGTCTGTACTCTCTGGATGTGCTTTTGCGTTCTGTTCTGTCTGATGAAGCGTTATTCTTTGGTAGTGTTATAGCACCTTGAAAGTCTGCAAATATATTTTGGGGAATAGTTAAAAAAATATTCACTCAAAATTTCTTGCAAGAAGTTCTGATCATAAAGAAGAGACAGGGGTGTAGTGCACTTTCCATACAGAATTTCCCTTGAAAAGTGGCATAAGATTACCAGATTTGGCGCGTTATGGCTTTTTTGACAATCTCGAATTTGTTGCCGGTCGTGAAAGAAAAATATATAAAATTAGTCAGTATCCAGATTATGCATGTGATGTGCAAAACATTTACATGATGTAATAATTTGTTGAAAACAAATTTTCGTTATTTACTAATACATATACAGTGACCTCTCACTTATACGCGATGTTCAGTAATTACTTTTTGTACCACTATTTTAAAGTAGTAAAATTCAATTTATAATTTCTGCGATTTAATAAGGCGTAAATTATTTAAAAGAAAAATTGGTACTGAAAAATAATTTCAGTGTATTGCGTATAAGTGAGAGGTCACTGTATATACTCATGTCAATACAAGTCTCATTTACGAGGCTTGTTTATTAAGTAAGAGTCGTTTTGTTGCATACACTAATATGTGGCGCGCGCGCCGCAACGAGTGCTTGCGTCGTATCTCAGCATTCCTTGGGAACAACTGTGCTCAGTTGCAGCTGTGTAGGTAACCTGTACGGTCTGCTCTGTGTCATTAAAGTGTTCAATTTTATCCCATCGCCCGCCCCGTGTGAGGTACGATAGGTGATACGTTTTTTGTCGGTAAGAAACCTGTCTGCTGAGACGCGACATGCTGACAGAGGGAATTTTTCTACTCCATAACAATGCAAGGCCTCACACTGGAGCTCAGATCCGAACTTTATTGGACTCTTTTGGCTGGGAAGTTTTGGACCACCCTCTATACAGCCCCGACCTTGTGCAGAGCGATTTCCATCTTTGTAGCTGTCTCAAACATCATCTTGGCTGCAACCACTACAACGATGACGAAGACGTAACAACAGCCGTGACCTCTTGGTTATCGGAGCAGGCAGCAAGTTTCTATGAAGAGGGTATTCAAAATCTAGTTGTAAGGTATGATAAGTGTTTAAACAAACTTGGCAGCTATGTTGAAAATAGAGAAATGTATGTAGAATCTGAAAATAAATTTGGTTTCTTTAAAATTGTCTTTCGTTTGTTTTTTATTTTCAAACGGCCCTTACTTAAAAAACACCCCTCGTAAATACCTGAGTTATATAAATACAATTTTGTTTTCTAGCCAGTATTGGGCATTAATTAAATTTTCAATCAATTAAACAGCTGTTAGATTCAATTATTTAATAATTTTTCACAATGTTGTTTCCCAAGTATTATTAGCAAATATATATGTTGATGACTACACTAGCTATAATAGATGGAATCTTTAACATATAAAAGTAAAAAATAGCAGTGACATAGCTACATATTCAGCGTCCTGGAGCAAGAAGAAGTATTTCGTTCCCTTGTCTCTTGGAAAAGTTCTGGTAATTTTTTTTTTTAGGGTTTAAAAATCATATACTGTATTTAAAATCTTACTTAGTTCGTTTGAAATTCAAGGCATTTTAACAATAAGATATTTAAAGCAATAAATACCCATAAAATAATAAAATCTATATATATATTTCTCTTACGTGGCGCGGAAATAGGGCTGAATTTCTAGCTTATCGTTGGCAACAACCGTAATTTCCAGAGCTCAGACCAATGAACAGACTAGATTGTGTTAGATAGATCAGCTTCGCCTCCAATATGGCGGTCAGTGTCAGCGCAGTGAAAATCAAATATTAAAAATATCTAGCAAATATTAAAAATAAAATAACATGTACGTAATCCAAAGCGTCTGAGATGATTCCTCATTTTAATTATGAGTAATATTGTTAATTTCAAATGAATTCTCAACTCTTATTTAGAATTTATTTACGAATTTCACTCACATGGAAAATCGGAGATAGTAAAAATATCAACTGTCTAGGTTGCACCTTGCTGCCATCTGTTGCTGTATTGATGAAGTAAAAATAATTTATTTTGCAGAAATCTATAATCAATTAGAATAGTAAAATGTCGAACGAAATTTACAATCATTGATGATAAACTATCTTCCTATCACGTAGTGTTTTTTTTAATGAATTTAAGCCGTGCTGTACAATATTATAGGTGCAATAAGTTTTAAACAAATTATGTTTCCAAGATACTTTTTTCATAGTATTAAATGATTTATACGCCCATTAGTAGCTCTAACTAAATGTATTTTTAGTTGTGTTTTCAACGGAGTTTTCAATTACTTTTTTACATTTAAAAAAATTGTCAATTTCATATGTTCAAATGATATATGGCAGTACTTATTCCGGCTAGAATTACTGCAAAAATAAAATATTATATAGGCATATACGGAAGTAGATCTCGTAAAATAAAATTCTACGTACGGGGCCCGATTTCCGTTTCATATAAATCCATGAACCCAATGCAATGCACCACCATCAACCTTTACGGTCCGTTCCAAGACCTTCGAAGACAATATGATTCGAAGCATTACAATAACAAGTGGGTAAGTGTGATCGAAGATCGCACAAAGGGTTTCGTTTAATATTCCTTTCAAAACACTTTATCCTTTCTTTAATGAATCCAAATAAACTTCATTTAAAAATATATATATATATATATATATATATATGTTTTTTATAAAGTAAAAATTTGCCGATCTACTTTTCTCGTTTTTTCGAAAATCGACAGTGGGCGAAGCCCGATATTATACTCTGTCATAATAATATCTGTCATGTGGACTAAATGCGATACTTAAAAAAAATCAATTTCAAAATTTAACATGTTGTATAGAGACCTTCAAAATGTTAAAATATGCCAATATTTCCATAATCCGGTTTTTATCATGATTTAATACGTTCCTCAAACTCATTTACTATTATCTATTACTCATACTGATACTCTCAAACATTTGAAAAATCCGTTAAACTTCCAGTATGGCGTCAGATTCATTTTCTTTTTAATTCTCTAATGATGCCATATTAAGCTGCTTTCTGTATTTAACACATACTCATACTCCTTGTATCATTGAGAAATGTTTGAAATTTTCCGTTTTATTACCAATATGTCGTCATATTAATCTTTTTTTTCAATTGGTGAAACTTTTTATTTCATTTTCATTTTTCACGTGGAAATCTTTCAATAGAAAATTATTTATTGTGGAAAGAATTTTATTGTGGACTTTTAACTGTTGGCAACTGCTATAACGAAAAATGTTTAAATTTAATAGGAAAAGACTGTTAGATTTTTGGTTTTTTATCTCTCTATATTAAAATAATACGATTTTTTCAAATTTAATGATTTTGAGCTTCATAGTAGGTGTTCAACTACACAAAATTTCATGCCTGTAAGTTCTACAGTTTCTGAGAACCGGCTCTGTGACGGACAGACAACGAAGCGAGACTAATAATGTTTCGCGAGATGAACGAAACCCTAAAAACAAACAGGAAAATATAAACACGTGTTTATTATACATCATTGCAATAGAGTGATTATAACTATGAGTATAGAAAAAAGGAAGTCTTTATTTGGCAGGACTCAAAAAATACAAGGTGGTCCAAAATTATAGAGAACATTTCGTGTTTGAAAAAGAACAAAATGAAAGAACAAAAAAAGAACAAAATGAGGTACGTACATGTTTATTGTTTTCTTGGAAAGACCATTTGAAACAGTTTGACACAACCACCTTATAAACATTAAATAAGTTTCACATATGCCGGTAGATGGCGATTATTCTTATAGCACTATGGCAAAGTTATATTGCGGGCACTTTTATATGGGGGCAGACGGACGGAACGGAAGAAAACTATAGGTCCTACGTATTTATATAATTACGAACGCAACTAAAAATGAAGTCTTTATTAAGCGGTTCTCAAAAAATATTTTTCTCCACTCAACAACGCAGAAATTTCTGACACATTAACGGGGGTTCACAAAAGAATTCAGTTACATTATGGCCTATGGGGGGGGGGGGGGGGGAATTGTTTGTAGTATAGTTTAAAGATGTTATGCTATTTCAAACACAATGAAATTGGTGTACATTGCTGAGATGCACTACAAGATGCTAACTATAGAGGATGGAGTGAATAGCATTTATTTGCTCATTTAGAGGGACACAAAAACAAATTTGGTTACACTACTGACTATGACCGAAGTTCGTTTTCTGGTGCGGTATGTGTTTCTAACTTAACCAAATTTTAGTATATTATGAAATGTGTATAAATTCTACAGCTTAAATGCAGGACTATGCAAAAAAAAAAAAAAATGTTAGCTTTACTGTCAGTTAAATATTATAGTCTTGGTAAAAAAAAAATCACCTAAAACCAAATTATCGCAGGGAGATGTGAGAGGTACCGTTCGACCACGAATTGGGCCGTCTATTTTTCCACACCCACATAGAAAATTTTAAATAGAATGAATTTTACTTAAACATTTTGATTATGTTATTCTAAACGTTGATAATCACGTTCAACGTCAGGTACATTCAAAATGACTATTCGAACCAGAATTTGTTTCATAAAATAAGTTAAATGTAAACCACACAGAATAAAGTAAACAAATCCTTTAAATATTTTAAAATAAAATTTCTGGCATGAAATATTTTTATCAAGTTTTAGGGTTAAAGAAGCGAAACGATTTGGAAATAATGGCAGTTTAAATTTACCAAAGCTCTCACAATGCTCCTTTGTCAGCCTTTCTCTATCAGTTATGAACATAGAAATAGATAAGGACTTCTAACGAATTAGCCTTTCGAAAAAAATCGTTCCTCTAAACAGTGGTGACTACCCCCCCCCCCCCCCCAAACCCAATGACGCAAATCCTCCCCCCCCCCAAAAAAAAAAAAAAAATCTTCATACATTAATATTGCCCCCCCCCCCCCCTAAACAGAAAATCAATTGTAAAATATATTCTACTGATAATTTAATAATAGTATTCTTGCGTACTATCACACAAACATGAAATAAAAGTTTTAACAGTGTAATAAATAATGAAAATATATATTTTATTATTAGCAATCTGATTTTTTCCACATTTATAAGTCCTGACTGACAAGCTCGTGTTAATACATTCACTAAGCTCCAGTTTTCACTGCAATACAAGCATTATTTCAATTAATATAATTCTAAAGTTATAATGCAATATTAATGACTGAAGTAATGATTAATACTCTTAATGATTACATTCATATACGTAATCAATTTTTTTTAATGTTGGAAAAATCAATTTATTTTAGCATTTAAGATAAAATACAGAGAAAACAACGTTACAATTTTGCCCATTTGCTCGTTAGCAGGAAGATATGGAAATTTAAATTCGACCCAACATCAGTGCTTGTGCCTTGCTTTCCGCAGGACATGAGGATCACTCTTGTAAAGCAGTACTTGTTTCTCGGGATCGGTATGATAGCTCCATATATTACACTTAACGGCTCATTTTTAAATAATTTAATAACAAATAAATACAATATAAACTTAAAGAATTTTTTTAAATAATTTTTTTTAATTTATTCATATTATAAAAAATATAAAATATGTCCCTTCTAAGCATTCACTAATAGATGATTTCTAAACCGTTAGTTTTTGATAAACAGTTTCAATTTCAAAAATATTTCAAATTAGCTGAAGTATTATGTTATACGCCATTTGGGTCAAAAAATGCATTTTTGAAGACGTTACAAAACCTACCTTTTTATACGTCCCTGGGTCCTATAAGATATATTTAGTGAAACAGTCCTCATGCTCTGACATGCGGGGGAAAAAATCATTTTAGTACGACCAAAAGTTACCGAGTTTCAAATTTGGAATAATTTGGCACTTAACACAGTGTATGAAATAATGTATGATTTCGATCTAACCGCACATCACTTCGGGCACCATATTAAAAGCGAAAAATTTCCAAATTTTGAGCTCGCATAACACGGTGAATTTTGGTCGTACAAAAATGATTTTCTTTCATTTGATATATCAGAGCTTCAGGATTGTTTTACCAAATATAACTTATAGGAGCCGTAGACTGTATAAAAAGTTAATTTTTATAACTTATTCATCAGAATTGCATTTTTTGATCCAAATTGAGACCAACATAATTATTTAGCTAATTTTAAATACTTTTGCAATTGGAACTATATGCCTAAGACTAACGATTAAGAAATTATCCATTGGTCGATGTTTGGAAAAAAAAAAAAACACTGTATGTTAAGAAATATAGAAAACATATTCTGGAAAAATGGAAAGGAGAACAATTCTATAAAACAAATTTGATAAACGTTTGAAAACAAGTAGAAGTAAATTAAAATAATAATAAACTTCATTTTTTGCTTTCCGCAGACTATGCGGTTTAACATATGTTTTTTCCTCATTGTGCGTAAAAAAATACACCAATCTGAAATACATTATTATGTTGGAAAAATTATTTTCAGAAATTTGCACTACAAGTGGCTTAAAAAAATGCAATTTTTAAGCCACTGAAGTTGTCATATATTCAGAAAAATTATTAAACTCTTGACTAAACTTTTTTCCCCTCTCTCTTTGAGAGAAAAGAGTAGATGTCTTTAGAATTATCTGACAAAATTTAAAGCATTTTTTTTTCACATAATTGATTGCATGAATGCAAAACTAAGTTATAATTTTTTGCCTAAATATGAATTATGCTTTATAATTTTTTAAATATGGAAAGAATTGTTTTAGAGATTCTAAGATGAATTTTTTAAAGAAAAGACCTTGTCTCAACCATCGTCTGGAAAAAAAAAAAAAAAAAAAAAAAAAAAAATGCGTAAAACGGGAAATTTTTAAAAATTCTAAATTTTAATTTGAAATAAATTTTAATAAATTCTAGAATTAAGAAAAAAAAATCTGATTGATGTTTGTTTCCTCTCAATCAAATATAAAAAAGCCAAAAGATGTAAAAACGTCAAAAAATATTGTTAATATAACCAGAAATTAAAAAAGAATGATACATTCGAATTCAAATTATCAACAAACAGAACTTAAATATCTGGGATAATATTTTTTGGAAACTGTTATGAGTTGAAGTAAAAAAATCAAGAAGTTAAATTTTCATTTAGACTAAGTTTTAAAATTTTTGTCAATTGTTTTTTTTTTTTACTGTTGTACTTGTGGAAAAGAATTTATAGAGAATGTGCATGTTTGTCAACAAACTGGTTCCTCACTAGACCACGCCTCTTCGGTAGGCAAAACATTTCCGCTCAATGCGCTATTTCCTACGGTTTCCTATGAGAAAGCGAAATTTTTGCATTCAATTTATGGATCATATTTATTCAAAAACAAATTTTCTTTTATCAGATCATGCACAGAACTTAGATTCTGTTGCTAATCAAGATTATTTAACAAAGCTTAGATTTGTCAAACCGAATAATAGTGTTATTATTTTAGATGATCCGTATATTATTGTGGATGCAGATTGGAAAGCAGATATGGCTTTTTGGCCATCGGTTGCTTCATCAGATATTGAAACTTATTTAAAAAAGTTTCCAGGGAAGAATTCAAGTGCTCAAGAAGCGTTTCAACTTGTTGTAGCTGCTAGAAGAAAGATTTTAGTTTTTTTTTTGTTGTTTTTTTTTTTTTTTTTTTTTTTTAATTATGTCGTAAAGTTAACGTTTTATTTATTTTTTTCTACTTGTAGTTCAAGTTGTTCTTGTTCGTATGGTAACTTTTTATTGCTTGAGCTAATCGGAAAATGTTTACAAATTTCGTTATATTCAGATTAAATGATCGATTAAAATGATACCTATGAGTGTTCTCAAATCAAAACTGCTCATTTTCTGAAACACTTTTATATAATTTTAACATGTTGTATTATGACAAGGAAATCTATGAAACTGAAGCATAAGTTTTGTCAGAATTTGGTTTTATTAGCTGAAATAATTTTTATACTAAATAAACACTTTTTAGGTTTAAAAAAAATATTTTTACAACTCTAATAATATGTATAAAAACAGGACAAAACAAAAAATTGACTTATATGAAACATTTAATGAAGTACTAAGGGTGATATTTTTTTAAGAAACATTTTACTCTTTCTTTTTTTTTTTTTTTTTTTTTTTTTTTTTGTAAAAGCGAATTATATAATTTAATCTAAAAAAAAATAAATAAAAAAAGTAGATGCCATGTTTTTGAAAAAACCTTACCATTTAAAAAGCATTTAATCAGGTGTCGATGCAGTTTTTTTTCTTGGAGGGGGAGGGGGGGGCATTTTGTGAAAAATAAAATTTATTTTTCTGAAATTTGTTATATTTTTGTGAAAAATAACATTTTGTAACAAAATATGATATCCAGTTACTCAAAATCGAACCAAACATTTATTAATAACGAACTGACTAGCGCCCGTGATAATAAATTAAAAAAAAAAAAAAAACTCAAGTTTTCAATATCGAGTCGAATGAACCAAACCCTGTTGAAATCGAGCCCTTAGAACCCAATAAAAAAATGAGTCCCCAGGCGGTGGAATATGCACCCCTGTAAATTTAACGAATTTCCTTTAACATTAACGCGATATTTAATTTACAGATGCATTCCCCCCCCCCCCACTTTCTAAACTTAACCCCTTATCTTTAACAGTAACGCGATTTCTAATTTACGACTGTGGTGAGTAAACGTAAATTGATGCCGAAAAAGAATATTAATATTTAAAAAAATATCCTTGACAGCTTGCCCTACAGGCAAAGGTAAATTTCGAAGATGCAGACCGTGGGCAGCCTATTTATTGGGATTGCAGAAGAAATGACCTTTTTGCCATGATGCGGCAGTTGGGACCGCTCACTTCAAAATCTACCTGTGTCTGTAGGCGGAGCACACAATTTTTTTTTTCTGTAAGGGTTGGTTTTATAAAAAAAACTTGTCAATATAAAAGTTGTAGATAATATTAAGAGGATTTGTAATAAATTAGCGGATTTGATAACTTGTGAATTGACAAAGTTATGATTTTTTTTCTTCTTAAACTCCTATTCTCTCCCCCCCCCCCACCCCCCAACCACTTGAGGCCATTTTTAATGATATCAAAAATCTGTCATATATAAATTTTAGGCCCTTTTCCTAGAAATAATAATAACTTTAAACGGATTCGATACGTATCAGAATTAAGAAGTTATGGGTAACGTAAGGGGTCCAGGGGCCCGGATCTTGTCCGAGAAATTTTTGGTCATTCATATAGTAGCTGGAAATCCTAAGAAGTTATTAGAAAAAAAAAACTGGCGAATTGGACGATTTTTAAGGGAGCTATAGTAGGGGGCCCAAAAGGGGCTGCTGATAGTTTTGAGCAGGGCCCTAAGACGAACGGTCCTACCTGGAATGTAGAAATGGGGAAATAACTAAATGGAGAAAACGTCCCCAAAAACGAAGATTGAATTAAAAGGAGACAAGGTATTAACAATTTAGGGAACAATAACTTCGAGGGGCCCGGATCTTCTTTTTTTTTTTTTTTTTTTTTTTTTTGTCGTTTATGTAGTAGCTAGAAGTTCTAAGTTGTTAGAAAAAAAAAGTTAGTGAATCGGACGATTTTTAGGAGAAATATAGTAGGGCGCCCAAAGAGGGGCCAGCTGATAGTTTTGAGCAGGGCCCTAAGATGAACGCTCCTAACTGGAATGGGGGAAAGAAATGGGAGGAAAGTTAAATGGAGAAATGGTCCCAAAAACGAAAATCGGATTAAAAGGGGACAAGGTATTAACAATTTAGGGAGCAAAAACTTCAAGGGGCCCAGGGGGCCCGGATCTTCATCGAATTTTTTTGTTTTTGTTTTTATTGTTCATGTAGTAGCTGGAAGTTCTAAGTTGTTAGAAAAAAAAAAGTTAGTGAATCGGACGATTTTTAGGGGAACTATAGTAGGGGGCCCAAAAAGGGGCCAGCCGATAGTTTTGAGCAGGGCCCTAAGATGAAGGGTCCTAATTAGAAAGTAGCAATGGGGAAGTAACTAAATGAAGAAAAGGCTCCAAAAACTAAGAAAATCGGATTAAAAGCGGACAAGTAATTATCATTTTAGGAAATAAAAACTTCAACGGGCCCCGTACGAAGCCCTAGGGGGCCAGGGTCATAACTAGAACGTAGAAATGGGGGTGAAAGCTAAACAGAAAAAAGGCCCCAAAAACGATGAGGATCGGATAAAAATTGGGTAAATTATTAACAATTTAGGGCAAAAATCTTAAAGGGGCCCCAGGGGGCCGGGGTCTCAAAAAATAAAAAATCCGAGACTCAGGTGCATCAGGACCTACCTTGGGCTATCCGCTGCAATTAAGAAAGGCAAAATTAATGAATAATTAATTTAAAAAATATGAATAATAAGCACATAACACAGCTAACTATACAGTAGGCATGCGTATGTTTTGCCTACCGTTCGTTCTTTACGGCTTCGTGACGTCACATGCACATAAAAAAAACATCACTTTCAGTAGAAAGAAGCATCAAGTTAAAAAGCCAAACATCCCCCATGCAAAATCGTAGCCTATTTTTTATAATTTTTACACGACTCATAGCTCTTTCTGCAGAACAGCTTGTAACTGCATGAGATAGCAGGATTCTGTAAAATATTTTCAAATTATTGAATCCAGAGAAATTGTTCAAACGACGATAGGGTTTTAAAAATGTCTGTGTAATCCACATGTCTTTAACCTTCATTGCTGATGTTTCTTCATCTTCTTCTTCATCTAGTTTTCCATTCTCATCCATTTGCTTTTGAATATCATTAACAGGAGCAATGTCAGTCATTACAACATTTGTATGAGAAATACTATACAGTTGACTGAAATTATTAATTTCACAATCCGTACTGTAGAAAGTACAAATTTCATTGATGTCATCCGGTATTATTTTTTTATCCTCTTTTGCTATTCTTAAAACTTCTTTCGTGCGTAAAATGCGTCATTTGCTGCACCATTGAAAGTGTTTGATCGGAGAATCTGTCTTTAAGTTGGACAATGAGAGCATCTATAATTCTATTGAACACGTCTATTTTCCACTTATTTTCTCTGTCGACAATACATTCATCTCATCCATGAATCTCTTTTTCTTTCTTAATATTTTTACTTCAGGTTCTGTCAGATCATGTTCTGGGACGAATTTATCAATTTTCGATGAAGTTATTTCCCAACAATTTTCACCCATGCGAATATTTTCCAAAGTTTTTTTTTACACTATCAATAATTGCTTGAACGGATCCATAATCCACTGCAATTCCTTGAAGACAAACTGTCACAGGACTCATTATACTGAAGACGAAGTCTACAACGTGCAAAGCTGCAACAGTGTCAAACTCAGTAAGTTTTTTCTGCAAGCCTTTTGCAGAAATAACCGTTTCCTTATCGGAATATTTGTCAGTATGCATATCATAAATTGATGTTTCAATTTCGTCATAACAGCGGAGGATAGTTTCCACTGCCTGCTCTTTACTTGACCAACGTGTGGTGGTAACTCTTAAGACTTCTTGCTCTACTTTCTGGCCTTCAAGTTCTGGACAAAACACGCGTGCCTCTTATGACCAGACATAAAACCACACTCTTCTTCCAATAAGGAAAATAAGTTTCTAATTTTATAGCAAAGGTCTATCGATTTTTCGATGACGAGTGCGAACCTGTGTGACAAGCACCACATATAAAATGTATAGACCGGGAGGCGGCAGCACAGACAATCACCTCATCGAGTTCACGGCTGAAATTCCAGAATTAGTTAAAACTCGATTCGTATATTAAAACGCAATCTGTCTGCCAAGTCATATCTTGGTGGAAAATACCCGAAAACCCGATTTTAGCGGTTGGCTCGTAGGTTTACCATTGTGTGTTCCTGCTCCCAGTCCTCCATGTTTTCATACCTTTGGGTGCAGGAAAACACAATGGTAAACCTACGAGTCAACCGCTAAAATCGGGTTTTAAGGTGTTTTCCACCAAGATATGACTTGGCAGACCGATTGCGTTTTAATATGCGAATCGAGTTTTAACTAAGTCTGGAATTTCAGCCGTGAACTCGATGAGGTGATTGTCTGTGCTGCCGCCTCCCGGTCTAGTAGTTTTATAGTCAATTGCTAAAAGAGTTCTCAAGCCAATATAGCGACCTCTCATATTACCTGCACAATCCATACTTTGGCCTACAATATTGTTTCGATCGAGGCCAACTGTTTCCAAACACATTATTAATTCTCTTTTGAAATCCTCTCTACGGGTTTCCCGAATGTAAAAACTTTTATCAATCTTTCCACTGGTTTAGTATTATACTCATTTTTCTCTACATATCGAAGTATCACATCAGTCACGTCTTTTTTACTGACACCTTGCGTAGAATCGAGGATAATAGAATATTTGTTTACTTCTTTAATTTTTTTTTAATAATTCGTTCAGTTACCAATTTGCTCATAACCGCAATTAAATAGAAAACATTACGGTAACTAAAGAAATTTAAAGCCAGTTTTCTTTTTTTTTTTTTTTTTTTTTGATTGCCTTGATTTTTGGATAATTTCATAATATACTCTGGTATCAGGGCTTTATTTTGCCAGGAGTTTAAATAATTTAAAAACTTTACCATCAATAAATTTGCTCTTTCGAAATGCAAGCATCTCTTCGCTTAGGAATCTGCAGCAATCAACGATAACAGATAAAACTTCTCTTTTGTGTTGTACTTCTTTGTTATGCGATCAGAAAGCTGGTTGTTTATACGTTTCTGTGAACTACATTGAATTTTTGCAATTTGAAAACTTAGATGAGTTTTTGAAGATTCATGAGTCTCTATATCTCTCACTACATTTCCGAATTGACAACCTTTGTAACTAGTGGTTGACCAAATGTTTTGCTGGTTTGGAAGCGCAAAAATTAGGCATTTATCTAGAATTTACAGAATGAAAAAAAAAAAAAACAGGAACATTTCTGAAAATTGAATGTTGAAAAAAAGTTAAAAGTGATATTAAAAAAATCAAGAATTTTTTTAATAATAAAAAAAAAAGAATAAAAAAGAAAATATTAAGAATTTAAAAATCCCCCCAAAATGTACTTTTTCTCTAAATCCCCCCCCCCCCCCCACAAAAAAAATAAATAAATAAATAAATTGTATGACGCACTTTGCATCACCAAACCCCTCTCTGGGCACCCCTGCCTCGAAAAATGTTTCAAATAGGTGGCACCAGTGTAGGACAGTTGTATCAGTTTGTCAGCTTCTTCAAATCGTCTGCTTGACAACCACGGTCTCGTAAGTACAGTGCCTAGAAGTAGACCTACTTCTAGTCACCGTAGGATATATCGTAAAAGAATTATGGTTGCCTTTCTGGATGCCTGAGTAATAGGAAAAAGTTTTTTAAAATTGAATTGCTGAAATACTCTCCACTAAAAGAAAATTAATAACAAGTGGGTAAGTGTGATCGAAGATCCGTCAAAGAGTTTCGTTTAATATTCCTTTCAAAACACTTTATCCTTTCTTTAATAAATCCAAATAAATTTCATTTAGCAACCAAAAAAAAAAAAAAAAAAAAAAATACTCATGTTTTTTGTTTTTTATAAAATAAAAATTTACCGGTCTATTTTTCCGTTGTTTTGGAGTATCCAAACCAGCCCGATAGCTGGCGAAGCCGGCTATTATATTCTGTCATAATAATATCTGTCACGCGGACTAAATGCCATTTTTTTTTTCAGTTGGTGAAAGTTTTTATTTCATTTTCATTTTTCATGTGAAAATCGTCTGATAGAAAATTAATTATTGTAGAAAGAATTTCATCGTGGATTTTTAATTTTTGGCATCTGCTATAACGAAAAATGTTTAAATTTAATAGGAAAAGGCTGATAGAATTTTGTTTTTTTATCTTTATTTATTAAAATAATGCGAATTTTTCAAATTTTAATATTTTGAGCTCTTTATAGCTGGTTTTCAGCTATATACACAAAGTTTCAACTCTGTAAGTTACATACTTTCTGATAATAGCTCTGTGACAGACAGACAACGGAGTGGGAGTAATAGGGTTTCGTTCATATCACGAAACACTAAAAAAGAAAAAGATATAAAAAATACGTAACATTAAACAAGCAGCTTTTTCAAAAAAAATTATCTACTATATATCTGCTGATAATAAACTTTCAACTTCAATTAGATTCAAAGCATACTTTTTAACTAGGACTTCCCTCGAAGGGATTAGTCTGAGTGATATTGCTGAGAACATAGGGTTAACAATTACAATATAAAGAAAAAGAGCAAATTAAATGATAGAATTACAAAATATCAGATATAAATTCATATACACTGCTAAAAAAATAGAAAAGAAGTACCTTCATCAGATGTATTCTCATAATTTTTTTTAACATGTGGCAAAGAATCTCATTTTCTTAAGCGCGTATTGCGCAAAACTTAAAAAAAAAAAAAAAAAAAAAAGCGCCGGATTTTTTAAGTTACGTAATTGGATTTGCAGCCAATAGATTATTCTATCTAGCGTGGCTTAACACAAATTTAATTTCATTGTTGCACCTTTTTTTGTGTGTGAATTTAAAATTTTTCTTCCTTGATTATATATCTATTATTTGTATAACTGTTTATAGAAACTCTTACACTTCAAACCACATTGATAGCATGCTTTGCTACAAACCAGATTGCTAAACTATAGTCTAAATTACTATTAAAGTATACAAAAAATCTTTCGATGACTTCTGTAAAATAATTTTTACATTAAATCTCCATATCGGCAAAATTGAAAAATTATATATATTTCAAAGTTAAGCTTAACAGATACTTCTTGATTATTCTCTAGGAGGCCCTGCCCCCTGCGCCTTTACTGCGCCAATCTGCAGACTTTTCTTTTGCCTGTCTGTCTGTCTCTCCACAATCTGTCTGTTTCCCTATCCGTTCTTCTGCCCGTCTCTCTAACCGATTGTCTATCTCTCTACACGCCTCGCAACCTGTCTCTATATTTCTCTACCGGTCTCTCTACCCGCCAATCTATTTCTCTAACCGTCTGTCTATCCGTTTAACTACTTGTATGTCTAGCCGTGTCTCTATCCACTTCGCTACCCATTTGTCTATCTGTCTCTCTACCCGTCTGGCTATACGCCTCTCTACCCAACTTCTTACCCATCTCCGTACCCATCTACTGTCTCTCTACTCGTCTGTATACCCGTCTCACTATCCGTCTGTTTTTGTACCCGACTCGCTACCAATCTCATTACCCGTCAGTCAACTCGTCTCTGTACTTATCTCTCTACTCGTCTCTTTATCTACCACGCTACGCGTCTCGCAACCTTTTTTGCTACATCCCTGTCTACCGGTGTCGCTACCCGTCTCGTGACCCATCTCGCTACCCCTCTGTCAACCCTCTTTTTACTTTCCTCTCTAGCCGTCTGTCTATTCGTTTCACTACCCGTCAGCCTACCTATGTCGCTATTCTTCTCACTACCCGTCTGTCTACCCGTTTTTTTACTCGTCTTTCTACCTCTCGCCACCTCTTCCCAATATTTAAACAATTCATTTAATATACAGAAGCCTTTTATCAGTTATTAAATGCAAACAGAAGTAATTTATCTAATAAGTGTAATCAGATGCAATTTTTTTTTAAATACATACATAAACCTGAATAATAATTCATCAGTTTTGTGTTCATAGTTGTTTATATCATTTGACAGTAAATCTCAACTTCTTAAACCTGAATTGTCTCAAGCTTTTTAAAGAAACCACAAGGTCTGTATAACTTCAAAGTACCCTGAGGGCTATATTAGCTACATGTTAAGTTAAGTGAAAGTTTCGTTATCGCGTTTGCAGCCAATTGCTTATGTCAGAAAGCGTGGCTTAACGCAATTTTAAATTCATTACTGTAACTTTCTTTTCTTTTCTTTTTTTTTTCTGTGTGTGTGTGGGGGGGGGGGGGTGTAGGGGGGAAGGGTTTCAAATATATACATTTAAATTAAAACTTTTGCCTCCATGCCATTAGTGTTGTTTGTATTATTAACTAATACCTTGTAGACCGAGCTTTATTTGAAACAAATGTAAAAGACTTTTTCTACAGTTTTTTTTTAGGAGAAACTTTCGTAATTTTGCCCAAAGCTAATCGGAGCATTTAATATCATTATTTTAACTCTTATAGAGTTAAAACAATATTGTTGCTAGCTTTACTCTTGTTTGAGACCAGCCCTGCCTGTGCATCTGAATGGGGAAAAGTTTCGTATCCTATGTCGGTTGGCGAAAAAAAATTTAAATGGTGCCAAAAAGTAGTTTTAGCATCTTACAAAATTTTTCAAGAGCGTGATAAAACATGTTTTTCAAATATTTACAAACATACGTTTATTAAAGCGTGTTTTTGCACCATCTTAAAAATTTAAGCACGATGCTAAAATAAAATTTTATCGCCGTATTCGATATTTTAATAAGTAATGAAAATACATAAACAAACTTACTTAACACACCTAAGAGGCATTTCTATCTACTATATATATAAAACACAAACGAAAATTTCGTTCCGTTCCTTTATAACTCGAGTTCCACTGAATGGATTTTGATGGAACTTGTGTTGTTCGATAGATAATTTTTCAGGGAAGGTTTTAGTATATCACATATTGTTCTACGTACATTAGTTACATAATTATGATAGAAAGTTCTGTTATTTTGGCCGAAAAGGTTACCGTTGCTAATTTTTGGCGACCATTATTGTTACAGAAAGAAAGGGTTATACATCTCGAAAAATAAAAGAAAAACTGTTGCTAATTTTATTAAAAAAGAAAAAGAAAGAGAAAGAAAAAAAAAAGAGTTTTAATGAGAGATAATATTATAAAACGAAAATATTTAATTTTAAACATGATTAGGAATGTTCGTAATGCTTAAAAAATTATTCAAGGAGCAAGATTGCTATTGAAATAAAATTTGGCGATTTTGATTTTACTTTTGACCCCAAACAATTTGATTTTAAGCCAAAATGTGTTTTTTTTTTTTTTTTTCGTTGCAGAAAGAATTGAAATGGCTATACATCTGGAAAAAAAAACTGATACTAATTTTATTTAAGAAAAAAAAAAAAAAAAAAAAACAATTTTGATGAGAGATTTTAAGCCAAAAGGTGTTTTTTCATGTGTACGACAGCATTTTTGCTGTACTTTTTGGTTAGCCTGGTGCCAGTGATAGATATATGCATGTATATATCTATCACTACACATATACACACACACATATATACATATATATCTACACAAATGTATATATATACATACATATATATACACTTATATGTATGAATATATACATATATATTTATATATGTACATATATCACTGACGCCTGGCTAGCCGAAAAGTACCTTTTTTTTTATTCAAATGCAAACTATATTAATGGCAATATACTTCTATTTACTTTATTTACTTTTACATATATGAAATTTCGTTCCGGCTGCTGATAACTCGAGTTCTGCTGAATGGATTTTCGTAGAACTTAAACTGTAAGATAATTTTTCAGGGAAGGTTCTATTGTATAACATATCGTTTTACGTAGCTTAGTTATAGAATTATTATGGGAAGTTCTACAATCCGATTATGAAAGTTTAGCCTTATTAAAAGATTTTGCCGAATGTATTTCGATGGAGCCTACACTGTTAGATAATTTTCTAGGGAAAGTTTTATTATATAACATATCATTCTACGTTGCTTAGTTGTAGAATTATAGGGGGAAATTCGAAAATCGGGTGACCATTTTTTTATCAAATACTATTAGCCTTTTCAATATTTGATTCCGATTATGAAAGATTAGCCTTCTGAAAAAGTTCTACTGGACGAATTTTGATGAGAATTATATTGTTAGTTAGTTTGAAGCTATTTCAGGAATGGTTATAGTGTACTACATATTGTTCTACGTTGCTTAGTCAAAACCCGATTCTGAAAGATTAGCCTTTTTGAAAGTTTTTACTGGGCGTATTTTTTGTGACTTGCATTGTCAAGTAGATAATTTGTAAGGATGGTTTTAGTATATTTCATATCGTTCTGTTAGTTTTAGAATTATGTGGAAAAGTTCTATAATCAGATGAACCCAATTATCAAGGATTAGCGTTTATAAAAACTTCTACTGAATGGATTTTGTTAGTTAATTTGTTAGCATTGTTAGTTCGATAATTTTTAGTGATGGTTTTAGTATATTGCATATAGTTTTATCATTCTTTCGCAAACCCTAACTGTAAACGACCAAATAAAATATTTGGTCCTTACCAGCTAAAATTTTGACTGCACATTAGAAAAAATAATAGCAGAATGACGTCATTTTTCAGTAATGTGGAAGGATATTCCAGGTAAATATACAGATTGTTTTCAAATACAAAGTCAAATTAAACGATATATTTCGTTTGATTCAAGGTTCATTTGTAGAAACCGACCAGCGCAGCGAGCGTAGCTTGCTGTGATAAATAATTGTTATTGTCAGGGGGGTAAATTGTAAACAATTAATAAACGGCTAGTAAATAATAAATAGCACTTAAAATCTAAAAATGGAGAAGTGGTCCGTATAAAAATGCAAAACATAACATTATACGATTGATATATGTAAATCTTTTCTTATTTTTTAATATTTCCGAAGGCACAGATAAAAAGGTAAAAATCTCTTTTCCAAATGCCAAATAGAAAATATGCAAAATAGAATGCCAAATACACAAAATAGAAAAATATCTGCAAAAAAATATATTTACATAATACTACATCTGCAAAAAAATAAGATTTAGAAAAAGTAAGCCAAATCCTGCAGATCCCAACAATCACATCGAAAAACTTATCACCAAAAAAGAACTCGCCAAATCTTACGGCACAGGAGAGGGATTTTTCCCTCTGAATGCAGAATATTAGTTTTTTTTTCTTGTTCGATGGGTGATTATACTATAATTGTTTCATTTCACATACTACATACCGTTTGATAAATTGGTACTTTTATGTTATCCGGGCGCAGTTGATAAATCGCCAAATATTGTTCCTATAACATTTTCATATTGAATTCGTTTCATTTAAATATAAACCTTTCACTCATTTAATTTAAAATACATGCCTTTCATTAATCCCATTTAAAATTCTAAAAAGAGAGAGAAAAAAGAAATAATGCCATAAATCGAAACTTTTTATTTAAACACCAAAGATTTTTTTTTTTTTTAATTTACACACGCGAAATAAAAAAAGCTGCTATTGCTGAGATTTGCGCCAAATCTCTAATACCAAGTCTACCAAGTTATTGCGGGGTTTTTCTTTCAAACAGAAAAAAAATCCAGATTAATTTTCGATTTCTACTAAATTGAATATATTTTATGAATTTGCATTTTTTGCTTTTTTGCATTTTTTGCATTTTTTGCATATAAATTTGCTTGCATATTTTTTTGTTCCATGTACTTCATGAACTTTTCAATTCCGATTGTCTACGAAAATCTTCCGCCGATGAAAATGACGTACACACAAAATTTTCGTGACGTATATACTTTAATTGTGCTTTTTTATCTATTTTTGTAATATAATTTCCAAACGGTTAGACATTTATTCATGGTAAAAAATAGACGTCGTTGTCACCTTTATAGGTACCTGCTGTAAAAATTTGAACGAAATCCGTTTAATATTTCTTGAGTTATGTTTGACGAAAGGTTTTAATATCCATCGTAGCTATATATGGGGCAAAGTAATACTGCGCTGTGTCTGAGTCTTCGTTGCACTCAGACAATTAACTAGATCTCAAATTTTAATTTAACACATTTGCATCGGGAAACGAGAATTCCCGTTTTTAAAAAATAAGCGTTATCATCTTGAATTAATAATTCTCGTTTTTATTTTTAAAAAATATCATTGACCAACGGTGTTCTACCTTACAGAAAATGCATTTAAATCACGTTGCACATAGTTCTTTTAGAACGTAAGACATTTTATAATAAATCCGTACATTGAACGATATTTACTTATGCATAAACGTGAGAGAACTGTCTAGGAAACGATTTAAAAAAGCCTTTCAGAAGAGAGAGGAGCTACCAGTGTTAAACGTAAAACGACCCCCTTCCAAATAATATTCGTGAATATTATTAATTGACATTTGGCCAATATTTCCCAACATCTGTGAATATCAATTGTTGGCATTAAATGATATCTCTTTCTGTTATTGCTGAAACATTTGACTTTGAGAGATATATTTTTTTAATATTCCTGAAAAACATTTTTAGATATTAAATGACTTTTTTTTTTTTTTTTTTTGCAATACATTTTTTAATATTAAATCATATTTTTTTTCCGCACACCAAGCATCTGCGGTTTACACTTTGCAATATTTTTAGATATTCAATGACTTTTTTTTTTTTTTTGGCAATACATTTTTTAATATCAAATGATATTTTTTTCCGCACACCAAGCATCTGCGGTTACACTTTGCAACATTTTTAGATATTAAATGACTTTTTTTTTTTTGGCAATACATTTTTTAATATCAAATGATATTTTTTTTCTGCACACCAAGCAACTGCGGTTTACACTTTGCGGATATAGCAAGAAAATATATAATTATATGCTTATATCAATATACTTCCCCCTTCCCTTTCTGGCTTCCTGCATAAGTCAGCAGATTTCACAGAGTGGGGGTGCACGGTGTGGCTCTTTTGTTTTACAATTCCCTGAACACTTTGATGTATTCAGGATGACACGAATACCTGTTGTCATTGTCAACGCCATGTGTCTTGAAATTTAAGTATAAATTATAAATAAATTTAATATTTAGAATATAGTGGTGTAAGTTTAATAAAAATACGTTTGTTTCATTTTCATTCTAGAAAGATTTTACGATTTATTAAAGCAATGACAATTTTTCGCAGGAGCAGATGGAATGAGCAAGCTCCCATTAAATAGTAGGATATGTCATTGGGGAACCTATTTTTTTTTTTAATTAAAGAAATCTAAAGGCAATAAGTAGCGATCCATAGGATAACGTTCCAATATATCTTTAATAGTACTTTACACATCCTGAAATTTTACATGAACTCCTTAGTTATTTGAAGAGTATATTAATGATGAAATATTAAATAGATAAAAATAGTTAAACAAATTAACTAGTTTTCAAATTTTAAGTTAACACATTTGCATCGGGAAACGAGAATTCCCGTTTTTAAAAAATAAGCTTTGTCATCTTGAAACAATAAATCTCCTTTTTATTCAAAAAATATCATTGACCAAGGGTGTGACTTCTGCCTTACAGAAAATGCATTTATATCACGTTGCACATAGTTCTTTTAGAACGTAAGACATTTTATAATAAATCCGTACATTGACGGATATTTACTTATGCATAAACGTGAGAGAACTATGTAGGAAACGATTTACGAAAGAAGAGGGAGGAGCTACCAGTTTTAAACGTAAAATAACCCCCTTCCAAAATATATTCGTGAATATTATTAATTCACATTTGGCCAATATTTTCCAACATCTGTGAATATCACTTGTTGACATTAAATCATTTCTCTTTCTGTTATTGCTGAAACATTTGACTTTGAGAGATATATATTTCTTATATTCCTGTATAACATTCTTAGATATTAAATTACTTTTTTTTTGGCAATACATTTTTTAATATCAAATGATATTTTTTTCCGCACACCAAGCATCTGCGGTTTACACTTTGCAACACTTTTAAGATATTAAATGACTTTTTTTTTTTTTTGGCAATACATTTTTTAATATAAAATGATAATTTTTCCCGCACACCAAGCAACTGCGGTGTACACTTTGCAGATATAGCAAGAAAATATAAATATATGCTTATATCAATATACTTCCCCCTCTCCTTTCTGACTTCCTGCATAAGTCAGCAGATTTCACAGAGAGGGAAAACACTCTGTGGCTCTTTTATTTTACAGTTGCCTGAACACTTTTATGTATTCAGGTTGACACGAATACCTGTTATCCTGGTCTTCACCTTGATAAATGAACTTGAACTTGAACTTGTGATAGGTTCAATGGGCTTCCAAGTTGCGAAGCAACTGCACACCCTGGCTTTGAGTAGGTGTATATCAAATCCTGAGAGAGCCATATGAAATGTCTAGCCGTAGTCGAATTGACTACATACAATAGGATAGTGTTAAGTATATCTATAAAATAATGAAAATTTACTAGTTAAAGTATAAAAGTAAAAATAGTTCATAGTTCAAAAAAAAAAAAAAAAAAAATATGCCAGACGAGGTAAAGTAAAGATGTTAAGAGAAGTTTAGGAGAAAAGTCAAAATAAAATTATCAGTAAAAAATTATATAATAATATATATATATATATATATAATTTTAATATAAGAGAAAAATTTTGAGGTAAGAATTATAGCTCGGAAGGACTATTCATCAAGAATAGTGGAGTACCTTGGTTTTTTCCGGTTGGATGGACTGCAAGCATCGTAGTCAGGTAGCTCATAAATGAGTTCATTTGGTATGTGATTAATGTCATTGTAGAATTTTTTCGCAAGGTGTTTAATGCGATGTTTGAGTGAAGTCGTTTTCAGATCCTTGAGGATTGTGGAGTTTTTGAGGTATCTAGACCCGTTCCTGATGTAACGGAGCTGTTTGTAATGGGTACTAGAGAGGCTGTTCATACTGGTTTTGCAAGTGAAGCCCCAGATTGGACATGCATATGTGATAACAGAGAGAATGCAAGCATTATATATTAAGAGTTTGTTGTGTATGGAGAGTGAGTGGCTGCGAAGAAGGGGGGCGAGGGTTTTGGAAATTCCGGCGACTTTACCGCGGATATTAAGAATATGCTTTTTAAAGGTAATGCGTTTGTCAATGGTAACTCCCAGGTACTTGGCATGGTCAGACCAGGGAATGGTAGTGTTATTGATGGTTAATCTATTAGGAGTGGAGAAGGTTCTAGAGAAGTAAACAGCAGTAGTTTTAGATTCGTTTATCTTAATGCGCCATTGATCACACCATTCCATGAAGATGTTGAGGTGGTGTTGTAGATTTTTGTAAAGATTGTATGGGTGATGTGCAGTGCCATAGAGAACAGTGTCGTCCGCATAGAGTGCGAGTGATGTGAAGAGTGTGCGTGGAATGTCATTAAAGTATATTATGAATAAAATAGGGCCAATGACTGAACCCTGAATAATACCACAGAGTATTATGTGTATTAGAGAAAGTGAGTTGTTTACACGGACATAGAAGTCACGATCACCAAGGTAAGAGTGTATTAAATGGATAAGTCCAGACGGGAACTTAAGCCGAATTAATTTGTAAATGAGGCCCGCGTGCCAGACTTTGTCAAAGGCCTTGGCGACATCAAGAAATATGGCAGCAGTAGGCTTCTTCTCGTTGAAGTTTTCAGTTAAGAATTCCACAAATCGAAGAAGTTGGTGTTGGGTGGAGTGCTTGGCTCTGAAGCCGAATTGTTCAGGCATAAGAATGTTGTTGTTGTGAAGGAAGTCATTGAGCTGTGATCTAATGACGCGTTCGATGACTTTACTTAGACAGGAGAGAAGACTGATGGGACGGAAATTAGTTGGGTCATTAAGATTGCAGGATGGTTTAGGAATAGGAGAAATGATAGAGGTTTTCCAGGGTTTAGGAAAATAACAGTGTTTGAGGATAGAATTAGTGAGCTTCGTAATGTAGAGAATACAGTTGATAGGAAGTTGTTTAAGAGTATAGTTGGAAATTTTATCGTACCCAGGAGATTTTTTATTATTAAGTTTTTGAATAATATTGTTGATCATGATGGGTTGAATTTCGGGGAGAGGGATAGGAGGGGTTGAGAGGAAGTCATTAACAGTATCATTGACATTGTTAAAGTGTGCTTGACTTGCGAGGAAGGGATTTGGAGAGAATGGGGAAATTGCACGTTTTTCAATTTAACTTGCATCTGATAGAGTGTAAAAATACGAACATTTTGATACCATTTTTACATATATTTGAAACTTGTATAATTCATTAAATTAACTTTTAAAACGCAGTTTTTGCCGCGGCGGGAAAAAGCCACGTCACGTGACGAAAGCTGTTCTGACGTCACTACACATGTAAACAAACCCTCGCTGTATTTCTCCCTGTTATTTCCTATGTAGGCGGCTTGCTTTACGCTGGACGATTTCTTTCTTTTCTTAAAAATGATTAGTATAACAAATTAAAAGTATTGTAAATTGCTGTAATGAATAAATAATACTGTGAATTCCAGGTGATATTTTTATTCCATCGCGTTTCTAAGAATTTTCATTTCCAGATCTCGATGTGGAAATAAAATATCGGTACAAGTTAATACTCGTACTACAATATTGTATTTTATAGAATAAGGTATACTTATATATATATATATATATATATATATATATGGTTAAATTTTACTTAAAGTTTCAAGAGTCAACTTATAAAAGGGTTTTTGTATTTATATTCTATACTTAAATTATGAATTTTGCTTGGTTCCACTATATGTTTTATTTCTTTAATTGTTAAATAAACTGTTTTGAATCTTTGAAAAACAGCTAAAATTAGTAAAAAGAGCGAAATGTGCCAAGATAGCTTTAAGACAGGCTTACAGAATTTTTATATAAATATACACGAGAAAAGTTTAATAATTTTCAAAAAATGTTTCCAGGGACCTATCCAGACTTTTCTCACAGGATTCTTTTTTTGTGAAATTGTGAAAAGTATTTCATATTTGTGAAAAAACTAATTATAATTTTGTGAATTTGAAATAACTGTTATATTCAGTTTCTTGTTTATGAATTTTTGACAAGATTTTTTATATATGTAAAAGCTACATAAATAGATTCTTTGACGGCTTCAGTTGTTTTGTGTCAGGTCAGATTTTTCTTTTAAATAATTAAATTTGTAAAAGGTTTAGTTTGGAGATGGAAAAAAAATGTGAAAGGCCTTTTAAGACAAAAAATTTTGTGAAGGGTTTTGTTTTAAGGTGGAATGTATTGTGAAGGTTCCTGTTTCAATGTGAAAAATTTTGTGAAGAGTCCTTTAAAGGACTCAGTTTCTTCCTAAACAGATCTCTGTCTGGACTACACTACACACAGGCAAAACAATCAAGTAATTATTTTAAATACTCTCAGTTTTGTGAAATTTTCAGAATGTGGGATTGAAGGTTTTATGCTTTATAGAACTTTGCAGATTAGAGATGATGTTTAGTTTAAAAATTATCTGTTTTATTTTTGTTATAAATTAACAATATTTCTACGGAAATTAAAAAGGCCAAAAGAGAAATATTATGCAGAAATATAATAATTCTAAATGTATTTCAAGCAATGTTATGTATATTTAAATTTTATTGTTGTTATTAACATTTTAAACATTAAAAGAATTGTAGTATGTTTGAATTTTCATTCATGATCTATAAATGTTTTCTTTATTCTTTGGTTCTATGTTAAATTTTTGTTGCTAAATTAATATATAATCCATACCTTCCAAATAATTAAAAAAATTAATCATGCAAATTCATGCCTTACCTGTGAATTGAATTTAAAAACCATCGTGATATTATAGCATAATATCTCTCAACATAACGCCCTGCCCTTATGATACTAATGCATTGTTCAAACAAAGAATAAACCTTGAATGATAATATATCTTGATTTCTTTATATGTCACTATAAAAAGTTTACGTGTAATGAGATGGCTGTTTTCAAAAGTGAAAAGAGAGGGCTCTACTTCAAGAACATATTCAAATTCTCAGCTTTAATTCTCTGTTTTAAAAAAGCTTTGTGCAGTATAATGCTTATTTTAAAAATTAAGATACTGCTTTCTTTAACAAGATTTTCAAATACTTTCATTATTTTTATTTTTTGCAAAAGTTAGAACATTGAGGAAAATAAAGATATAAAATTTTTATAACCTGATAAATCTAAAAATAGGACATTCTGAGAAACTATATTTCAAACAAACAAAAAGTACTGCATCCATAAATTATTTTTACACTTTTCTATATTAATTGAATTATTACTATATTAATTAAACTATAATAACTATATTAATTGAATTATTATTAAATACGTTGAGAAATCAATTTAGCAATCCTAAAAAGATAGTTTAAATAATGCTTTTTTTTTTTCTTTCCTCTTTCCATACCTTAAGACAGAAAAAAAGCAAAGATTATACATTTATTTTAATAAATTTATTAGCTCTCATTTTCTACCAAGCATAAAAAAAAAGCGGTGAATTTTCCCATTAAGCTTCGGTGGCCACGCCAAATTATAGTATTATATTGGAAATTTTTTGAAAAATCACGAATTCCAATCATAAAAGAAGGCGTGATTATCAAAATAAACATTGGATGCTTATAAAAGATGTGTATTTAAAAAAATATTTAATTTAATACTTATTTTTAAGTAAGTACATAAAAAGAGAAAATAAAAGACAATAGTGATAAATTTACTCACGTATGTTGCAGTATTTTTTTTTTTTTTTTTCTGAAGAGTGAATACACAATTATTATTGTCAGTACTTAATTAAAATTTTTATTCAATAAATCAGTATTAAATAAAGCATTTTTTTCCTGCATTGTTGCTCAAAATTTCGTTTTCTCATAATGAATTTGAGTACATTTTTTATCCGTAATGTAACCTGAATAACACGAAATTATATTCATATTAAAACGAATTATTAAGCTTTAAAATGAATTAAGAAAATAATGCATTTCAAGAACTATATAAATGCGATTTTACTTACGATTTCTTTTGTAATAAAAGTATCATTATTATTTCGTTTAAATAAATCAGAGTAAGTGAACAATATACGTGCCTTTTAGCTTTAGCTTCCTGTATTTTTACCCACATGAAATGCAGTTTTTCTGTCCTAAAAGCAAATTTGAATTAAAAAAAAATAAAAAACTATTTCCGAAAGACATAATTTTGTATTTTTCGAATCTGACCAACTTTAACACTTTTCTAAATGAAAATTAATGCAAATGTATAAATTAATAGTGCATTATATTTAGATATGATAAAATAATCTTTTGACTTTCATTTTTGTTTTTTAAAAGATGATAGAAAGCAATATAAAACAGCCTGCAAGCACTCGGCTCTAAGCAGAATTCCCCGTTTCATGTGTAGTGACGTCAAACCAATCCCGTCGCGTTTTCCGATCACGTGGTTTTGTTTTGCTTTTAGCGAAGTTTAAAACTCCAATAACTACATAGTTTAAATTATTTTTGCGATTCCGAGTTAAGTTTTGAGGTATGTAAAGTTGTCTTCATCAATTAAACATAAAATAATGCATAATCTAAGGTGAGTGCAACTTCCCCATTGCCTTTCATATGAGCTAGCGAGGCATTCTGCCTTGTCCTCGTCAGTATACGCAGTTTGATTATTGGCAGTAAGGGGAGGAATAGGGGTATAATTATTATTGAGTTTCTTTTTGATTTGCCAAAGAGAGTTATCCTCGCAAGTAAGACTTTCGAGAAATTTAGACCAGTTTTTTTGCTTATCTTTCTGAATAAGGGTTTTAATTTTATTGTTGAGCCTGTTGACAGCTGTTTTAAGGGTGGGATCTCTGGTATTTTGGTAGAGTCGACGGAGTGTGTTGCGTTGTTTACAGATATTATGTATGTAAGTGGGTAAGATGTAAGAGTTATTATTTTTGAATTTGGTGTAAGTGGCATCTTTTTGAGCTTTGTAAATGATGTTGTTGAGTTTATTAACTTAGCGTTATCAATGTCAGTAGTGTTGTTGATTGTGGGGTAGGTAAAGTCGGTGTTGTTGATGTAATTTTGGAATTTATTCCAGTCAATAGCTACTGAAGGAGGAGGAGAGATAGGGTTGATAAGATCAATTTTGAAGAAGACAGGAAGGTGGTCAGAGCTTAGGTCATTAATAACAGAAGTGTTGATAGGGAAGGTAAGATTTTTGGTGATAGCGAAGTCAATAATAGAGGGGTGCTGGTTGCGAGCAACAGGAATGTGTGTTGGTGTAGTAGGTGCGTGGAGACTGAGATTGAAATGGCTAACCAAGTTGTGAAGAGATCTACCTCTGGTAGTGGTGGAATGACAGTTCCACTGCCTGCTATGTGCATTGAAGTCACCAGCGATAAATGCGTGTTGGTGTTGTGTAATGATGTGTGTCAGGTCATTTATGGGGTATCGTCGCCCGTTTCGTGCGTAAAAAGATGTGAAGTTGATTTTGGCATGGGGCAAGTTGACGACAATACTGGTGTAGTCAATGCCTGGGAGTGGAATATTTTGAGTTGTGTGATGTGGGATATAATTTTTGATATAGATGGCTGTGCCACCCCAGTGAGAGTTGGCACGTGGTGTATGATGGAGTTTGTAACCTGGGATGGTGATACTGCAGGAAGGGTTAAGTGTTTCTTGGATTAAGAGTATATCGATTTGTGGAGTAATGGAAATAAAGGAGCGGAGTTTATTAATACTGGGTTGCAATGCATAAATGAAATTTAAGTATAAATTATAAATAAATTTAATGTTTAGAATACAGTGGTGTAAGTTTAATAAAAATACGTTTGTTTCTTTTTCATTCCAGAAAGATTTTACGATTTATTAAAACAATGACAATTTTTCGCAGGAGCAGATGGAATGAGCAAGCTCCCATTAAATAGTAGGATATGTCATTGGGGAACCTATTTTTTTAAATTAAAGAAATCTAAAGGCAATAAGTAGCGATCCATAGGATAACGTTCCAATAGATCTTTAATTGTACTTTACACATCCTGAAATTTTACATGAACTCTTTAGTTATTTGAAGAGTATATTAATGATGAAATATTAAATAGATAAAAATAGTTAAACAAATTAACTAGTTTTCAAATTTTAAGTTAACACATTTGCATCGGGAAACGAGAATTCCCGTTTTTAAAAAATAAGCTTTGTCATCTTGAAACAATAATTCTCCTTTTTATTCAAAAAATATCATTGACCAAGGGTGTGACTTCTACCTTACAGAAAATGCATTTATATCACGTTACACATAGTTCTTTTAGAACGTAAGACATTTTATAATAAATCCGTACATTGACGGATATTTACTTATGCATAAACGTGAGAGAACTATGTAGGAAACGATTTACGAAAGCAGAGGGAAGAGCTACCAGTTTTAAACGTAAAATAACCCCCTTCCAAAAGACATTCGTGAATATTATTAATTCACATTTGGCCAATATTTTCCAACATCTGTGAATATCACTTGTTGACATTAAATCATTTCTCTTTCTGTTATTGCTGAAACATTTGACTTTGAGAGATATATATTTCTTATATTCCTGAATAACATTTTTAGATATTAAATGATTTTTTTTTTTTTTGGCAATACATTTTTTAATATCAAAAGATATTTTTTTCCGTACACCTAGCAACTGCGGTTTACACTTTGCAGATATAGCTAGAAAATATAAATTGATGCTTTTATATCAATATACTTCCCTTTTCCTGCATAACTCCCCAGATTTAAAGTTAAAAAAATTCATTGCTCGAGCTTTTATGTTTTACAATTGCCTGAACACTTTAATGCATTCAGGATGACACGAACTCGAATTTCAAAAAGAGTATGTTGTTAAGAAAATGTAAGTAGAAATTATAAATAGATTATAGCAAGAAAATATAAATTGATGATTTTATATCAATATTCCTCTTCCTGCATAACTCCCCAAATTAATAAGGGAAAAAACTCATTGCTCTGGCTTTTATGTTTTCCAATTGCCTGAACTGAACATTTTAATGCATTCAGGATGACACGAACTCGAATTGCATAAAGAGTACGTTGTTACAGGACCGTGCGAAGAGAAAACTGCGCCCGGGACAAAGTTGTAACTTGGAGCCCCCTCCCCCCACTCCTCTTTGTGACAGGTGTCACAAAATTAATAAAGTGCAGAAACAGAAATAAATTCTCTTGAATAAATATTTTGCGTTTATTTTAGAACTTTAAAACATTTAATTTTAATACAGAAATGCCAAACAACTAAATAAATATGAAAAAATTGCCACTTATTTCACTTAGAGAAATCTTGATGTTTTACGACAGAAAATAAGAGAATGATGAAGGGAGAAAAAGAAATTCCCCGGAAAATGATCGTCGGCCAAAAATTGAGTACTAAATAAATGAATAAGACCATGGTTGGTAATATGGATTTTCCACCCCCTTCGTTTTCGTCTTCACATGGCATGCTTTGTTAACAATATTTAAATAGAAATTATAAATAAATTTATTGTTTAGAGTGTAGTGGTGTAGGTTTAATAAAAATACGTTTGTTTCTTTTTCATTCTAGGAATATTTTACGATTTATTAAAGCAATGAAACTTTTTCGCAAGAGCGGGTGAATGAGCAAGACTCCATTAAATAGTAGGATTTGTCATTGAGGAACCTTTTTTTTTTTTTTACAATTAAAGAATATTTACTGAATCTAAGGGCAATAAGCAGAGATCCATAGGATAACGTTCTAATATATCTTTAATTGTACTTAACACATCGTGAAATTTTACATGAACTCCTTAGTTATTTGAAGACTATATTTATGATGAACTATTAAATAGATAAAAATAATTCAACAAATTAACTAGTTTTCAAATTTTAATTTAACACAATTGCATCGGGAAATGAGAATTCCCGTTTTTAAAAAATAAGCTTTGTCATCTTGAAACAATAATTCTCCTTTTTTATTCAAAAAATATCATTGACCAAGGGCGTGCCTTCTACCTTACAGAAAATGCATTTATATCACGTTGCACATGGTTATTTTAGAATGTAAGACATTTTATAATAAATCCGTACATTGACCGTATTTACTGATGCATAAACTTGAGAGAACTATATAGGAAACGATTTACGAAAGCCTTTCAGAAGAGGGAGGAGCTACCAGTTTTAAACGTAAAATAACCCTTCTAAATGATATTCGTGAATATTATTAATTCACATTTTGCCAATATTTTCCAACATCTGTGAATATAACTTGTTGACATTAAATCGTTTCTGTTATTGCTGAAACATTTGACTTTGAGAGAGATATATTTTTAATATTCCTGAATAACATTTTTAGATATTAAATGACTTTTATTTTATGTTTGGTAACACATTTTTTGATATCAAATGATATTTCTTTCCGTACACCAAGCAACTACGGTTTACACTTTGCAGATATAGCAAGAAAATATAAATTGATGCTTTTATATCAATATACTTCCCTCTTCCTGCATAACTACCCAGATTTAAAATTAAAAAAATTCATTGCTCGGGTTTTTATGTTGTACAATTGCCTGACCACTTTAATGCATTCAGGATGTCACGAACTCGAATTGTGATAGGTGTAGGTCATTTCGTTGTTTAAACCAAGTATAAATTATAAATAAATTTAGTGTTTAGAGTATAGTGGTGTAAGTTTAATAAAAATACGTTTGTTTCTTTTTCATTCTAGAAACATTTTACGATTTATTAAAGCAATGAAAATTTTTCGCAAGAGCGGGTGGAATGAGAAAGCCCCCATTAAATAGTGGGATTCGTCATTGGGGAACCAATGGGGAACATTGGGGAACCATGGATAGAACCCATGGATCTATCCATGGGATAACGTTCTAATACACTATATTGCCAAAGATGACCGATCACTTGCGATTTTAGACGTTTTGTTAACTATCTAGAAAAATACATGAGGAATTAACCAGAAACTGCAGGTGTGTAAACAGTATAGTATAGGTTATATATTCCCGCGAAGATTTTTTTCACGAAACCCCATAGGGGACTGTCAAAAAATTGAAAAAGAACGAATATCTTTTGGATAACCCTGTAAAAACTAATGTAGCAAAGGCGTTCAAACTCGCGATTATTAATAAGTGGCTTATTGTAATATACTGTGTACATTTTTATAAGGATAGCATGTATACTCGAAGAGAAATTAAGGTTTTTATAAAAACAGTCCCAAATTTCGCCTAGTTTTTGGCTTATAATATGCAGAGTTCTTAATATAAAAAAAAAGTTATTTTCAGAAAATATGACAAGCAATATTGTACATAATATTCTGCAATCAAAATTAAATAATAGTAAAAATTGGATGAAAAATGAGTAGGTTTACTAAAAAATGTTTCACTGCGCATGCGCGAATGCAATCAAAATATAATATGCATAATGTATTAGCTATGTATATAGAGCGAATTATGTGAAAGTCTCAAAATCATAGCTTGAAAATTCTGAAAATTATCGTCGATAGAATAAGCTCGAAATCCGTTGTTTCCAAAAGGAAGCAAAAATATGAGGGGTTGTATCCAAATATAGTAGTACGTGCAATATTCTGTACGCTATCTTGGCACTAATCAACAGATATTTGATACATTCATCTTTTTGCTTCTTTTTGGGAACTACGGATTTCGAGCTTATTCTATCGACGATAATTTTCAGAATTTTCAAGCTATGATTCTGAGACTTTCACAAAGTGGCCCTATATACTTAGCTAATACATTATGCATATTATATTTTGATTGCATTCGCGCATGCGCAGTGAAACATTTTTTACTAAACCTGCTTATTTTTCATCCAATTTTTATTGTTTTGTAATTCTGATTGCAGAGTATTATGTACAATGTTGTTTCTCATATTTTCTGAAAGGAACTCTTTTTTATATTAAGAACTCTGCACATTATAAGCAAAAAACTAGGCGAAATTTGGGACTGTTTTTATAAAAACCTTAATTTCTCTACGAGTATACATGCTATCCCCATAAAAATGAACACAGTATATTACAGTAAGCCACTTATTAATAATCTCGAGTTTGAACGCCTTTGCTACTTTAGTTTTTACAGGGTTATCCAAAAGATATTCGTTCTTCTTCAATTTGTTAACAGTCCCCTATGGGGTTTCGAGAAAAAATCTTCGCGGAAATATATAACCTTTACTAAACTGTTTACACACCTGCAGTTTCGGGTTAATTCCTCAAAGTATTTTTCCAGATAGTTAACAAAACGTCTAAAATCGCAAGTGACCGGTTACCTTTGGCAATATAGTGTATATCTTTAATTGTACTTAACACATCCTGAAATTTTAGATGAACTCCTTAGTTATTTGAAGACTATATTTATGATGAAATATTAAATAGATAAAAATAATTCAACAAATTAACTAGTTTTCAAATTTTAATTTAACACAATTGCATCGGGAAACGAGAATTCCCTTTTTATAAAATAAGCTTTGTCATCGGGAAACGAGAATTCTCGTTTTTATTCAAAAACATCACTGACTAATGGCGTGGCTTCTACCTTACAGAAAATGCATTTATATCAAGTTGCCCGTAGTTATTTTAGAACGTAAATCATCTTATAATAAATCCGTACATTGAACGATACTTACTGATGCATGAACTTGAGAAAACTATCCAGGACACGATTTACGAAAGCCTGTCAGAAGAGGGAGGAGCTACCAGTGTTTTAATAGCATTAAAATATTCTGCTTTATAGGAAAGTTTGGAAAAATTGCCCCTTGCGAATGTGTTACAAATAAATAAAATAAGTGGGTAAGTGTGATCGAAGATCGCTCAAAGGGTTTCGTTTAATATTCCTTTCAAAACACTTTATCCTTTTTTATATAGATACAAATAAATTTCATTTAGCAAAAAAAAAAAAGTTTTTTTTTTATAAAGTAAAAAATTAGCAGTCTATTTTTTATTTTTTTCGAATATCTAAACCAGCCCGATACCGGGCTAAGCCCGCAATTATATTCTGTCATAATAATATCTGTCATGCGGACTATATGCGATATTTAAAAAAAATAATTTCAAAATTAAACATGTTGTACACTTTCAAAATGTTAAAATATGCGAATATTTCCACAATCGGATTTTTATCATGATTCAATATGTTTCTCAAACTCATATATTTACTATTCTCTATTACTCATATTGATACGTGCTTTGTATTATTCTCAAACATTTGAAAAATCCGTTAAACCTCCAATATGACGCCAGATTTTCTTTTTAATTCTCTAATGACGTTATATTAATCTGCTTATAGTACATACACATACTCATACTCCTTGTATTATTGAGAAATCTTTGAAAATTTAGTTTTATTTCCACTATGACGTCAATCATTTTTATTTCATATTAATATTTTTTTCAATTGGTGAAACTTTTTATTTCATTTTCATTTTTCACGTGGAAATCGTCTGATAGAAAATTAATTATTGTAGAAAGAATTTCATCGTGGATTTTTAATATTTGGCATCTGCTATAAAGAAAAATATTTCAATTCTAAATGTTCGATGAACGAAAAATGTTCACTGTGGTCTGACGGTGCCAAATACCTGGGGGTTACCATTGACAAACGCATTACCTTTAAAAAGCATATTCTTAATATCCGCAGTAAAGTCGCCGGAATTTCCAAAACCCTCGCCCCCTTTCTTCGCAGCCACTCACTCTCCATACAGAACAAACTCTTAATATATAATGCTTGCATTCTCTCTGTTATCACATATGCATGTCCAATCTGGGACTTCACTTGCAAAACCAGTATGAACAGCCTCTCTAGTACCCATTACAAACAGCTCCGTTACATCAGGAACGGGTCTAGATACCTCAAAAACTCCACAATTCTCAAGGATCTCAAAACGACTTCACTCAAACATCGCATTAAACACCTTGCGAAAAAATTCTACAATGACATTAATCATATTCCAAATGAACTCATCTATGAGCTACCTGACTACGATGCTTGCAGTCCATCCAACCGGAAAAAAACCAAGATACTCCACTATTCTTGATGAATAGTCCTTCCGAGCTATAATTCTTACCTCAAAATTTTCCTCTTTATTATTTATAAAAAAAAAAAATATTATTATATAATTTTTTATTAAATAATTTTATTTTGACTTTTCTCCTAAACTTCTCTTAACATCTTTACTTTACCTCGTCTGGCATTATTTTTGTTTCTTTGAATTATGAACTATTTTTACTTTTATACTTTAACTAGTAAATTTTCATTATTTTATTGATATACTTAACACTATCCTATTTTTATGTAGTCAATTGAACTACGGCTAGACATTTCATATGGCTCTCTCAGGATTTGATATACACCTACTCAAAGCCAGGGTGTGCAGTTGCTTCGCAACTTGGAAGCCCATTGTACCTATCACAAGTTCAAGTTCAAGTTATTGTAGAAAGAATTTCATTGTGGATTTTTAATTTTTGGCATCTGCTATAGCGAAAAATGTTTAAATTTAATAGGAAAAGGCTGTTAGAATTTTGGTTTTTTATCTCTATTTATTAAAATAATACGAATTTTTCAAATTTTAATATTTTGAGCTCTTTATAGCTACTATTCAGCTATATACAAAAAGTTTCAACTCTGTAAGCTACATAGTTTCTGAGAATAGCTCTGTGACAGACAGACAACGGAGCGGGAATAATAGGGTTTCGTGAGATGAACGAAACCCTAAAAACGGAATAAAATTAACATAAGCATTCACCAGCAGCGATGGCATTATATATCCCTTCAGAGTATTTCTTGTTTATAGGTGGCGCTACCTTAGCACAGTTGTACGGCTGCAGCCATTCAGTTCCAAAGTCGCAACTCGATATTAACACTATTTCGTTAGAAGTCTTTATTTATTTCTATGTTCATACTATCATGTCAATGGAAATAATTCCTAATGTTAATAAATGTATCTGTTTTTAGTTATTTATACATACCGATCGGATCCCCCCCCCCCCCAACCACCATATCTTTTGTAAAGGATAAGCAGTTTTTTTTCCACATTCACGGATTCACGCATTTATTTTTCGTTTCGTCTTAATGACTGAAAAATTGTGCTCTTTTATTTCTTTTTTTTATTCTCATAAATGCATAATAAATTCTCCATATTTGCATAACGAATTGCAGAAAACAATTTCATAAATTAAGTAAGATAAACTTTTAACTCATACTCATAAAGATGGTTTTTAAAATAGCAAAACAAGAGAGGAGAAACTTATCAAATGTAGATAAAATGTATTTTCAATGCGATGGTCAAACATTTCCTTCTCCCATAGCGGCCCGTACAGAGGGGGGTAGAGCCGGTAAAAATTACCAGGGCCCGGGTCTCCTAGGACGCCCGAATTTTGGTACTGGTTTTTAAATAAATACCAGAACAAAATCCAGCTTTTATTAAAAATCAGCAGAGCGCACATAGCTAAGATGCAGGCATTTATTTATTTATGTTTTATAGAACAAGTATTTTTTAAATTGTAAAACACAATAACAAAAGTTGCAATGCGTCAGAAAATCGGCGACTTAATTGATGAATTGAATTAAAATTAAATTATATTTTGAACATTTTAAATTTCTATAGAAGTCCTTATATGAAAAGGTGTTACCAATGCATCATAAACTGTAATACTACTGTAAAAGAAATATAATAAAATTGTAAGAAAATACTATATAGATTTTCTAAAGTACTGTCCAACATATTTATTTTTTAATACAGTAAAGGCTGCTGATAATGGCTCACGAGGCATTTTACGTTCGAAACAAAATCCAGCTTTTATTAAAAATCAGCAGAACGCACATAGCAAAGATGCAGGCATTTATTTATTTATGTTTTATAGAACAAGTATTTTTTAAATTGTAAAACACAATAACAAAAGTTGCAATAACGTCAGAAAATCGGCGACTTAACTGATGAATTGAATTAAAATTAAATTATATTTTGGACATTTTAAATTTCTATAGAAGTCCTTATATGAAAAGGTGTTGGAAAACAACGTTCATTTTCTCCTCTCCGCACATATGGCGCATGCGCGTACAGTTACGATGATGATGCTCCGAAAGCGAGAGCAGTTGTTACTTTAAGAAAGATGTCGGCGCTCAGTCGCATACGAGCTGTATATATTTTGTCTTCGTTTAATTGTAAATAAATGTCTTTTGTCGATACTCTGCAAACTCTGCTTGCCTGATCCACCTACAAATGGTTATGGGCTCAGAGACGCTACTTCACTGCGCTATAATTAGCAGAAATTATTTTTAATTCGAACATTCGGATTTGGAACTCTTAAGCCTAATCGAAAGTAAGAATTGTTCTTCATTCTGTTTATCATTTGTATTATTTCTGGCTGTGAGAGACTCTGCATAATTATGTCTCATGTAACGACAATTGAAAAGCTCGGAAAAGATAATTTTGATAGCTGGAAGCTTCAAATCGAAGCTGTATTAATCAAAAATGATCATTGGGATTACGTAATTGGTAAAGAAATTAAACCGGCTGAAGGAACCGCCGAAGAAAAGAAGTGGCTCCAAGCTGATCAAAAAGCTCGTGCAGATATAATTCTTTCAATAAATCCTAGTGAATTGTGTCATATAAAGCATTGTACGACTTCAAGTGCCGTATGGAATAAGCTGAAAGATGTTTATGAATCGAGGGGACCCGCAAAGAAAGCAACTCTGTTAAAACAACTTCTGTTTAGAAAAATGTCCATAAATGAAACGATGGCTGATCATTTAAATATTTTCTTCGAAATAGTTGATAAGCTGAAAAATATGGAAATAGAAATCGCGGATGATTTATTATCAATTCTACTTCTATATAGTGTTCCTGAGAACTTCGAAAATTTTAGATGCGCTATAGAATCCAGAGATGAGTTACCTAAACCCGAATCTTTGAAAATTAAGATGCTAGAAGAATGGGATGCAAGAAAAGAAAAATCCACTCAAGATTCACAAAACGCATATTATATAGAAAATAAAAGAAATAATCAAGAACAGAAGAAGAATGAAAAATGGAAAATGAATCCAAACAAAAATTTTTCCTCGGAAAGGTGTTACCGAAATTTCAAGTGCAATTATTGTTCGAAAATGGGGCACAAAGCTTCCGAATGTAGAAAGAAAATAGCTGATAAAAAGCTTACATCTTTAAATAAAGGAAATCAAGGATCGATGATAGCCACTAATTATGAAATACCGACTAGTATGGCATTTAATGACGCATATCAAGAGCCTTCTGCATGGTGTTTAGACAGTGGATGTACATCTCACATGTGTAAAGATAGAAATTTATTTTCAGAGTTTCATCCTCGTACGAATTCTACTATACAGCTTGCAGTTGATCAAACAGCGAAAATTACAGGAATAGGAACAGTTTTCATTACAGTACCTAACGGGGGTGGAATTACTAATCTCACACTCAAGAACGTTCTGTGTGTTCCAGAATTAAAGTGTAATTTGCTCTCAACATCTAAAGCAACAGCCAATAATCGTTCAGTGATTTTTAAAGAACGATTTGCTAAAATCATCGAACCAAATGGTTCTACATTAGTACATGCTGTCCGTCATGGGGATTTGTATTACGTATACCCAAGCATCGAGAGAGCTGCGATAGCAGAGGTAAGTGAATTTCTAAAATGGCATCTTAAATTAGGTCATTTAAATGAGTCTGATTTAAAAAGACTTAAATCAAAAAATATGGTTAGAAATCTAAATTTCAGTGATAATGAGTCTCTTAAAGACTGTAAAATTTGTATTCAAGGTAAACAAACTGTGCGTTCTTTTCCTAAAGAATCAAACTTTAAAAGTGACGATTTATTGACTCTTATACATTCAGATTTGTGTGGTCCTATGAGAGTTCCATCCCACGGAGGATCGCGTTATTTTGTTACTTTTATAGACGATAAATCACGTTACATTGAAGTCAGTTTTCTTAAAACCAAAGATGAGGTTAAAAATGCATTTGTTAAATACAAAGCAGCAGTTGAAAACCGTGTAGGAAAGAAAATAAAAATTCTTCGTACGGATAATGGCAAAGAATATTTCGGAGAAGAATTTAATAAATATATCGAAGAAAGCGGTATAAAACGAGAATTTTCCTCACCACTAACTCCGCAACAGAACGGAACATCAGAGAGGGCCAATAGAACTTTAGCTGAAATGGCGAGGTGTTTACTATTACAAAGCAATCTCCCACAATCTTTTTGGGCCGAAGCCATTAATTGTGCGGTATACATACGTAATCGCTGTCCTTCGCGACGTTTAAGCGATAACAAAACACCCTACGAAGTATTTTTTGGCATCAAGCCAACTTTATCATATTTTAAAATATTTGGGCAAAAATGTTTTGTACTAAATAAAAGACAAAGTAAAGGAAAATTTGATCCTAGGTCAGAAGAGCATATTTTTGTTGGATATTCAAATGAATCAAAAGCGTACAGGCTGTGGAATAAGAATTCCAGAAAAATTGTTATAAGCCGAGACGTCCGATTTATTAACGAATTTGAAAACGATTTACCTTCAAACAGTGAAATAAAATTAATTTTTCCCTTTTCTCAAAATAATGAAAATAAAACAATTACGCAAGAATCAGAAACATCTTCTCCTCCCGTCAAAAATGAACCAGACAGCTGTGGCGACAGTGATGTTGATATGCAATCGGATGAAATTTCCGACCCCCTTTCTTCCTCTACAAGAGCGCGCGGGCGGCCGAGAAAATTAAAAACTGGTAAAAGAGGTAGACCCAGAAAAGAATTTAAAATGATAATTCCAAAAGATGAAAAATCTCAAGCTGTAATGGAAAATTTATTTTCTGACTCATGTCCGGAATTTTCTGAAGCTTTAAACGGACCTTTTAAACAGGAATGGATAGATGCAATGGAATTAGAATTTAATTCTTTAATGCAAGAAAATGCATGGCAAATAGTTGATAGGCCAAAACATAAGAAAATTATAGGAAGTAAATGGGTTTTAAAAACTAAATATAAACAAGACGGGTCAATCGAAAAGTTTAAGGCGAGAATAGTTGCAAAGGGGTGTTCTCAAAAACCAGGAATTGATTTTGAAGAAAATTTTTCGCCTGTAGCCAGATTAAGTTCGATCAGAACTGCGATCGCTTATGGTATTCAAAATGGTTTTACAGCTTATCAATTAGATTTTATTATGGCTTATGTAAATGGTAATTTAACTGAAGAAGTATACATGGAGTTACCTGAAGGTTTTAAATATGAATCTAATGTTGACAAAGTTTGTTTATTAAAAAAATCCCTCTACGGATTAAAACAATCAGGTCGACAATGGTTCAATAAATTAGATGAAAAATTAAAACAAATGAAGTTTAAATCACTAAATGCTGATAAATGTGTTTATTTTTCTAAATCTCCAATTGAAGCAATTATCATTGTTTATGTTGATGATCTCATAATTCTTACTAAATGTAAACAAGATTATGAATATATTAGAGATGAATTATCCAAATCTTTTAAAATGAAAGATTTAGGTTTGTTACACTATTGTTTGGGCATAGAATTTATGCAAAACGGGGACAGTATTAAAATTACTCAAAAGAAGTATATTGAAGATATTCTGAGCAAATTTAATATGCAAGAATCAAAATCAATATCTACACCTTTTGATAACAATGTGAAGCTTACTAAAGATATGTGTCCCAAAACTGAAGAAGAAAAGTCTGAAATGAATAATATTCCTTATCGTCAACTAATTGGTTCTCTTATGTATTTATCAGTAGCAACTAGACCTGATATAACTCATGCTGTGAATTTCCTAAGTCAATTCAACAACAATCCAGGCAAACCTCATTGGATAGCTGCAAAAAGAGTTTTAAGATATCTAAGAGGTACTCAAGATCAAGGACTGATTTTTAAACGTGATACTAAGTCCTTAGTTGCATTTGTTGATGCTGATTGGGCTTCAGATGTCAATGATAGAAAGTCCTATACTGGATACATTTTTAAATATGCTGGTGGTGCTATATCTTGGGAATCGAGAAAGCAACGAACTGTTGCATTATCCACAACTGAAGCAGAATATATGGCTTTATCAGAGGTTGCTAAAGAGACTTTACATCTCAGACGGTTCTTAAATGAACTTTCTCCTGAAATAGTGTCTGCACCTACTTTAATATTCTGCGATAACCAGTCTGCTCAAAAATTAGTAAGAAATCCAATTTATCATTCTCGCACAAAACATATTGACATTCGCCATCACTTTGTGCGCGAAATATATGAGAATGGAGATATAGAAGTTAAATATCTAGAAACTGAAAATATGGCAGCTGACATTTTAACAAAAGCTTTAAGTGCCTATAAACATAAGAAATGTTGTGATTTAATAGGACTAAGTGTTTAAAAACATTCAATGTTATTCTGTATCCTTTTTCCATATAAGTTTAAAGTATATACTGTTTGTAATTGTAATTTTATATTTTGTTTCTCTGTAATTTGCATAATAGGAGAGTAATTAATGCCTTGTTAAGAAAATTCACGTTGTAAGGGGGGAATTGTTGGAAAACAACGTTCATTTTCTCCTCTCCGCACATATGGCGCATGCGCGTACAGTTACGATGATGATGCTCCGAAAGCGAGAGCAGTTGTTACTTTAAGAAAGATGTCGGCGCTCAGTCGCATACGAGCTGTATATATTTTGTCTTCGTTTAATTGTAAATAAATGTCTTTTGTCGATACTCTGCAAACTCTGCTTGCCTGATCCACCTACAAAAGGTGTTACCAATGCATCATAAACTGTAATACTACTGTAAAAGAAATATAATAAAATTGTAAGAAAATACTATATAGATTTTCTAAAGTACTGTCCAACATATTTATTTTTTAATACAGTAAAGGCTGCTGATAATGGCTCACGAGGCATTTTACGTTCGAAACAAAATCCAGCTTTTATTAAAAATCAGCAGAGCGCACATAGCAAAGATGCAGGCATTTATTTATTTATGTTTTATAGAACAAGTATTTTTTAAATTGTAAAACACAATAACAAAAGTTGCAATAGCGTCAGAAAATCGGCGACTTAACTGATGAATTGAATTAAAATTAAATTATATTTTGAACATTTTAAATTTCTATAGAAGTCCTTATATGAAAAGGTGTTACCAATGCATCATAAACTGTAATACTACTGTAAAAGAAATATAATAAAATTGTAAGAAAATACTATATAGATTTTCTAAAGTACTGTCCAACATATTTATTTTTTAATACAGTAAAGGCTGCTGATAATGGAATTCTGCTGTAAACAACAACAACAAAAAAAAATCATGGTCTAGCCAAAAAAAATCCTTGCATTTATACCTTTTAAGACGAAAAAAACCTATTTAAAATGGAATTTCCTGTATGTTTCGTCTAAGCAGGTTTTACTTTATCAAGCTTATGGTGGGGGCACGTATTGGAAATATTACCGGGGCCCGCGGTCTTTCTGTACGGCCCTGCCTTCTCCTGATAACATTCACTTCAAGGACTCGTTTCAGATAAATCACTGCACAGAAAAGACATGAAATGCAGGAAAAGGAAATATAAATCTCTAAACTTCTCCGTACCAAAGACTATTTGTCGCTGTGCTTTCTTTGTAAAGATTTCACCTCGTATAATAGAGTTGGCGGTATACCTGTTTCGATTTATAAATAAACAACGGCTGCCAGTCTATATTAAAACTAGTACGATGTGCCACTCATAAAAATTTCTTCCATCGCATACAAGTTTCACATACACCAAAAACGAATCAGCACCAATTTATGCAACTGAATCTAAAGTTTTATTAAATTCCGTGCATTAGTTCTTGAGATATGACTATAGCTAAAATCGTGTAAATCCTGAAAAATGCAGCATAGCAGTGCCATCTGTTGGGAGATTTACACCAAAACCTAATCAACAGCAACTTATGTCAACGTCTAACTGAATCTGAAGTTTGATGAAATTCTGTGCATTAGTTCTTGAGATATGGCTATCGTGAAAAGCATGAAAAAAGTAGTATAACAGCTTCACCTGTTGGGCTATCTACACCAAAACGTAGTCACCATCTATTTATGTCAATGTCTAACACAATCTGAAGTTTGATGAGATTCTGTCCATTAGTTCTTGAGATATAGCTATCGTGATAATCGTGAAAAATGTAGTTTACCAGCGCCACCTGTTGAGCGATTTACACCAGAACTAATCAGCACCAATTTATATCAAGGACTAACTGAATCTAAAGTTTTATTAAATTCCGTGCATTAATTCTTGAGATAGAGCGCCTACAAAATTTTTGTCACGTAGAGACAGACAGACATTTTCTAAAACCAGCCAAATCGTATTCAGGACCCTCTAAAACGTATAAATCCGCCAAAAACCGGAAGTCGAATTTTTTCACGAATCCATTACTTTCTTCTTGTAAAGATATAAGAAAGTAAAAAGAAATTTTCGCTCGGCCTGTGTGTGTGTTTGTCTGCGATGGCTAGCGAAATTTAGTGCATTTAGAAGAACGAAAATTTGGGTGATGACAATCCAAGGCAGGTCCTGATACACTTCAGGCTCAGTTTTTTAATTTTTTGATAATTAACCGATATATTGCTGAAAATCTTATTTTGCAGAAATTCGCAGACGCGCACGCGTGCCCAGAACCTGACTTGCGAGCGGAAAGGAAGGAAAACCAAATAATGAATGAAAAACCAAATAATGACGCCTCCAACGGCCAAAGTGTTCGGGATACAGAAAAAACGGAAAAACTCATATTTTCATGCCTTAAATGCCGCAATCTTGTTTAAAAGAAAAAAAAAATCATTGTTAAACAATTGAAAAAAAAAAGAGGTCATTTTTGCAGTTGACTTTCTTACGGTAACGCTCACCCAAAGCCGCAATTTTAGATATTCTGACAAACAAAAAATATGCTCTTAAAGCTGAGACCATTTGCTTTTTGACGGTGTAATCAGTTTTCAAAACTACGAATTTTAACCCTTTCAAAAATATTGGCTACCGCAGGTTACTTCGCATGTCCCGGAGGCGAGATTACAATCCAACAAAACTTGGAGACTTTGGCGAGAGAAAATGTTATCAGCCAAGAGCGCTCAAAATCTTCACCCTTTCCCCTTACTCCAGTAACCCATTTGTGCAGTTCCAATTCATCTATTGTTCGTGAAACAGGGTGGCTGTGGAAAAAGAGACACGATTAACGTTTGGGGGGAAAAAATGTACTGCCACGATTTATCAATAAAGTTCAACTAACAATTTATGATCATTAATGTCTTAATTAAAATATTTATTTTTGTGTTTAATGGAAATCGCCTATATAATCTAAGAGTCAGAGGGCTTGTTTGGTCGTTGTTTTGTGAGTGTATGTCCTATATACACAACTTTATATGTCTTATATTACAGTTTACTATAGTTACTATTACTTATAATTACTATTCCCGTTTAAAAATATGGGATGATGATTATCTAGTAAAATGGCATGGTGTGAGGTCTTATGTTTTAATGATTGAATGTCCCTTAATGATTTGTTAAAAAATTCCAAGAAAATGTTTGCGAATTTCGTTTGAAAAAAAAAATTCGTTTACTAAAAAAAAATGCAAAGAAAAAAAATTACAATATTTATATTAACAATGGCGGGTTTTCAAAGATATTTAAAAAAAGAAATAATAAGAATTCAGAATTCAGAAGAATTCAGAATTCAGAAAAATTCAGAATTCAGAAGAATTCAGAAGAGCATCCAAAAGTAATATTAAACATTTTTTCTAAATGTTATTATTCTTAATGCCATTTATCATCTAGGCACTACGATGCACATGACAACAATATTTAGATTATTGTTGAATGTTTCATTAGTTCAAATTTTTTATTCATAGTTAAAAGACAATTTCCCTAGTTTTCTTTTAATTGATAGTTTGTACGTGAAGCGAATTTAAAAAGAGTATATATGTGATCGACAATTGTGACCATTTCACATGAAGATTTCATTTTAAATAAACTGAGTTCTGTTTTTTAAAAAAGTAAATTTATAAAACAAATATTCCAAAAATCATAATCACACCAGTGCTTCAATAACATTTTCTTTAAATGTTAAACGTGCTATATCATGAAAGAATGAATGGCTTTAAAATGCAGTGATATTAAATATCTTCATCACAGAAAAAAGAAAGGGTTTTTTAATTTTCTTCTATCTTTTCAAAAAAAAAGTACTGGATTCATAAAAAAAAAAAAAAACCGAATTCCAGTTTTCGGAGGATTTATACATTTTAGAATGTCTTGAAAACGATTTGACTGCTTTTAGAAAATGTCTGTCTGTGAGTCAGTCTCCCAATGTGTCTCTATGGGACAAGAATTTTGTGGACACTCCATCTCAAAACTAATGCACGGAATTTTATAAAACTTTAGATTCACACATAAATTGGTGCTGATTAGTTTTTGGTGTAAATCGCCCAACAGGTGGTGGTGCTAACCTGCATTTTACAGGATTTAAACAATTTTAGCGATTATCACATCTCAAGAACTAATGCACAGAATTTCATCAAACTTCATATTCTGTTAGACCTAGAGATATGTTGGAGCTAATTAGGTTTTCATGTAAATCATATAACAGGTGGCGCTGCTATGCTGCATTTTTCACAATTTTAGCGACAGTTATATCTCAAAAACTAATTCACGGAATTTATTCAAGCTTCATATTCTGTGACACTTTCACATAAATAGATATTTATTAAGCTTGGGTATATACTGCCCAACAGGTGTCGCTTTTATGCCCTTAACGTTAAGAATTTTAATTGCAGACATCTGAGAGGGTGGGTGCCGAAATTCAATTATTTGTTTGAAAAATGCTATGCTTATATCTCTTTTTTACATGCACACAATTCAACTAACCTATACTACTAAAATCCTCGTGATGGGCATATAGATTGTCATTTCATTTTGGAACTGTGATGGACTTAAATCAAGGTCTAACAGAATATGAAGTTTGATGAAATTCCGGGTACTAGTTCTTGAGATATGACTGTCGCTAAAATCATGTAAATCCTGAAAAATGCAGCATAGAAGCGCCACCTGTTGGGCAATTTACACCAAGACCTAGTTAGTAGCGAATTTTGAAGTATTATAACATGTATGAGATAGAAGAAAGTTTCGGGATTGGCACATCCGACCATCCAAATTACAAATATCCTTTATAAAGTTATGTTAAAAAAAACGTACTCTTTTATCCTCGTGGATCCAAGAATTATGTTTTATTGTTACAAAAGTTATATTGTCTTTATTCTAGCAGATTGCCTCAAATATTTATTTTAATTTATAAGTCATTATTAGCTTATAACATATTAATCATTATTGTTTAAATTAATCCATTATAAAATTTATTTACTGACAGAAAGCACTCATTCATGAGATATAAATAAAATCATTCTGGACATAAATAAAAACTTGCTAATCTACAAGGGTTAGCAAACTGAAATATGAATATAATCACACAAAATACTGAATTTGGCTATGTACTTTAATTTAGACCAAATTTTCTTTGTAATAAACCTTTAACAAAAAATGTTATACATACAAAAATTATCCATCTGTTCTTATACAAAGTCAAAATGATCTTTTTTTACCTGTTTAGTTATAAATCTGATACATTTATTATTATAGTTGGTCGTTAGCTGTTGATTATATTTATGTGAAGCCAGGGGAGTGCCCTTCTCTGACCTTACATACAAAATTTATAAGCTTTATGTAAGCAATTTTTACAACACAATTAATAAATTTTCACTTTAATATTAAGTACTAAATTTATGAGGCTCACACTATCTTTTCGGAGGCAATTTGACTTTTAACTTTTAACTAATGAGCCTTTTTACTGATTGGCCATTTTTTAGTATCTGCTAAACCACCAAAACCCATTTTAGAACAACTTTATAAAATACAGCTTTTAGATTTTGGTTTGAGAATTTTTGCGATTTTAGAAAATTGAAGAAACAAAATAGATGTAGACAAAACAAAATAATAACATATTTTAGGATAACAAAAATTATAACTTGTGTAGTAAAAACCAATGACAATGCGTAGTAACACAAATTTAAATGTGATAAGATTTGAGAAACCCGTATAAATGAAATAATTTGCATAAATAAAATAAGAATTATAAATTATCTTTAAAAAATGCTAAAATTTATCACGTGTTTTAGGACAAGCAGAGTCTTATTTTATTTTTTAAATCACACAAATGTTTTTTATTTCCAAAGCATTTCACAACACATAACACAGTACCGTGTCACAAGATACAAAACTACAATACATTTCTCCTTCTCCGTTTCTCCCCACCAACGAAGCGCCAAGAGCAGCAAACACAAACCCGCCAAACCCTTCCCAAGTTTTGTTGGATCGTAATGTAGCGTCCCGGAGACAATCTTTTCTCTAAGCTAAAAGTAACTAAACGTCCGTATTTTCGACACATTCTTTTTAGAGCATTTCTGAAACCAGATTTACATCACCTACAAAAACGAACGTTCGGAAGAATATATTATATATAATAATAATATATAATAATAATAAAATTTGAGAAATTTTCGATGAAAACAGCAAAACGCGGCTTCGGTTCATGTTTTCACTACTAAATATACATATTTTTTCACGAAATTTTAAAGGGAGCTTGGATACAGTTGTATTTATAACCGATTAAAATTTCAAAGAGATGAGAACTACTTTTTTGCTGTTGTTGTTATGTTAAAGGACCTGATGCGAAAACAAACAAAAAAGCGAGAACAAAATATATTTCTTTACAACTGGATAACAATATTTTTTCAGGAAACTTTTACACGGGCTGTAAAACCGTTATATTTATAACTGATAAAAATTTTATAGAGTTTGGACAACAAAAAGTATCTTTTTTTAAAACTATTTAACGACCACACGTGAAAAAAAAGGAAATGTCTTCTTACGAGCAATTTTAGCACTAAATATCAATATTTTTTCGAAAAAATTTCATTTAAAAATATAAATTCATACAAAATCGCATTAAAGAAATAAAATCAGGCAAATATGAGGTTTGTTTAAGGTTATTATCACGGGCTCGGAAAACGTCGGGCGTATCAGCTAGTTATATCTATAATAATGAAAGAAGTTTGTCTGTTTGCACACTGTGTTCTGAAAAGACCGCTGCACGCAGAGCTACAAAGTTTGGCGGGAAGGTACCTTTATGTATGTAATTATGCACCTCAAAGCCCGATTCCCAATTTTTTAAATTCGATTTTTTTATTGAATTTTTAAGCAAATTTTAACTTTTTTTTTTTTTTTTTTTTTTTTTTTACAGTATTAAAATGAATCAAATTTCAGTCTTTTAACACAATATAGTAAATTTCGTCCTATTTTCAATAAATTTTATTTGGAATTTGTACAGCTATTTTTTATTTTTTTTTTCACGAATCTTTTTATGCGATTTTTAGAGGTTTTTTTCACGTTTCGCGGCGAATTTTTAATATTTGTAAAAAGAATTCGGTTTCAAACTTTCGGTCTAATATAGTAAAGTTTATCCTCCGCACATTTTGAATTTTTTTAGCTATGTTTGCGATTTTTTGACATTTGTGAAAGAATTTCGGTTGAAATATTTTAACCCACTATAGTAATTTTCGTATGCGATTTTGAAATTTAGCTATTTTTTTCCTGATTTCTTTACATTCATAAAAGGAATTCTGTTTTAAATTTTTAGCCTAATATAGTAAATTTTATCCTCCGTGATTTTTTAATTTTTAGCGATTTTCAACGCAATTTTTAACAAATTTTTCGCGTTTCGCGGCGATTTTTCGACATTCATAAAAGGAGTTCGATTTCAAAATTTTAGCCTAATATGGTAAATTTTGTTCTGTGTAAATTGTGAATTTTTAGCGACTTTCAATGTGTTTGTCAGCGTTTTTTCGCGCTCCGCGGCGATTTTTTGACATTCGTAAGAAGAATTCGGTTTGGAACTTTTAGTCTAATATAGTAAATTTTTCCCCTCTGCGATTTTTTTAACGATTTATAATGTGTTTTTCCGCATTCCGCTGCGAATTTTTTGGCATTCGTAAAAAGAATTACATTTCAAACTTTTAGCCTAATATAGTAAATTTTGCCCTCCGCGAATTTTTAAGATTTTACGATTTGTAATGCAATTTTCAATGTCATTTTTAAACGAATTTTACTCTTTCCTTGTAGGAAAGTGGCCATAAGGTGGCCGCTGACAGACAATTTTTTAATATCCACTTTTTTACTTTCTTCTATCTATAATAGAAGAAAGTATTGTAATCGAAATTTTTTTCGACGGATTTACACGTTTTAGAGGTTAGAGATTCCGAAAAACATGTTTTTACAAAATGTCTGTCTGTCCGTCCTCATTGTATCATCGAAAACTGTATGAAGTTATGCTTCAAATTGAACCTAATTTTTTTTTTCTATGTTTTTGGCTATGGCAAGCAGATTCTATCAGAATTTAGGGATATTTCGACGAAAGGGGACGCTGTGATCGATATTTTTGTTCCATTTTCACTATTGTATCATCGAAAAATGTATGAAGTTATGCAGATAATTGAACCAAATTTTTTTCTATGTTTTTGACCATAGCCTGCAGGTCCAGGTTGAATTCGGGGATATTTCGACGAAAGGGGTCGCTGCCATCGCGATTTTTGTTCGATTTTCACTATTGTATCATCGAAAAGTGTATGATGTTATGCAGATAATTAAACCAAATTTTTTTAATATGTTATTGGCTGTAGCCAGCAGGTCCTACTTGAATGTGGTGATATTCCGCCGGAAGGGGGCGTTGTGTTAGCCATTTACAGATTTCAAATTCAAAAAGATGTACAAAAAAATTAGAAATCCTAAAAGTTTTTCCGTTAAATGTAGTTTTCCGTTACAGCCTTGATCCGGAGCAATTTTTGTTTTGTCTCTATATTAAAAAATGGTGGAGATATAGCGGTTTGAAATTTTTGGGTGGTTGACATTTTCAAACAAGACAGCAGAATTCATCCATAATCGGGTTTAATTTATGAGTTTTAGTTAACAGAATTTCAGCAAATTTTCTTTCATTGTTGTAACCATTGTTCCTATTCTTATATGCTTAACACTATATATTTATATTCGCCAACGTCAAATTCTCGCCAAGCTTGGCGGCAATTGGCGAAATGTCGCCAAATTTGCCGACAAAAATAGGTTGCCACAAATGAAGCCAACTTGGCTGTAGAAGACTAATTTGGCGATATTCTCATTCAAATTCAATGTTGACGAGAACTGGGAATGAATCTTCTTTAATTGGGTTCCACGCATTTTAGCTTCGTGTTTTCCAGTAAAATTAGCTAAAATCGTAAATCGAAGGAATAGGGAGGCTATCTGTTCCGGTCGGTACAGGCCAGAAGAACTTTTCGTAGTTTAGTGTACATCAGTTGATCGCATCCCGGTAACCCGATGATTCGCAAGCAGCTGACGTACAACAGAATGACGAAAAATATTGATTTTATTGGCGATGTGATAACGAAATTAGAAGTATTAACAGGGGTCGATCCAGGCAAAATTTGGGGCCTATTTAGGTCCCCTTCACAAAAATCAATTTGACAAAATGGGTCCCTTCACAAAAATCAATTTGACAAAATGGGTCCCTTCACAAAATTCTTTTTACTAAAATAGGCCCTTTCATAAAATTCCATTCCATAAAAACTTGCTATTTATTATTAATTTATTGTTTTGTGATGTTTTAAAATGTGTAATTTGTAAACAAACAAGTTCACCAGAGAAGAAAACTTCACCAAAAGGATTTTAAAAAGTTTTTGTTTATAAATGCTTGGTTCGAATTTGATTAACTGGATTTCAACTTCCGTTACAAAATGTTATTTTTCACAAAAATATAATAAATTTCACAAAAATAACCTTTACTTTTCACAAAATGGGCCCCAAGAAAAAAAACCTGCATCGACCCCTGATTGATTGAGATACAAGAAAGTTTTGGGATTGGCACATCCGACTAGTTTCATTTAGTGGCCCTGTGGCCGATGGCTAGTGCTAATTCTGCCCTTTAGGCTACACAAAAGAATTCGTAAGCATTACTGAGTATGAGCGTGAATTGCTTAAAACTGTTTTTTAAAGGAATTATGCACTTTCAAGCTGTATATATGCTTGACGCATGATTTTTTCTTTTTTTTTTCATTTCAGAGGTATCTATCTACCTGAATTTTAGGCAACTGTAAGTCACTGCTCATTTTTAACTAGTATTACTGAACAGAATATACTGTTATAGAGTGTAAATTTACAAACTTCAACAAATACGCCAACTTTTAGGTAGATTTCGTAAGAAATACTACCTATTGCATTCTCACCTAAGTTGGAAATTTTGAAAAATTTTTGCAGATCTACGCCGATCATGACTCCCAGAACCCAAAACCACCCCCAGTTCAAAACTTTATATCTATCTATCTATCTATCTATCTATCTATCTATGTCACTTTTTTCTGACCACGATAACTGGAAAAATTCTGCATTAATCCTTTACAAACTGATACATAAAATCAAGGGGCATAAAATCTCGGTCAAGTACGTTAATGGGCAAAATCGAACCAAGGGGGGGAGGGTGGGGGGGCTTTTTGTGAAAACAGAAAAAACCCCATAATTTTTTAATTATTATACGTATCGAATCCATTTAAAGTTATTAATACTTCTAGGAGAAGGGCCGAAAATTTATGTATGACAGATTTTTGATATAATTAAAAATGGCTCCAAGGGGGGGAAAAAGGGGGGTTTTAGAAGAAAAAAAATCATAGCTTCGTCAATTCACAAGGTATCAAATCCGCGTAAATTTATTATTAATCCTCTTAATATTATCTAAAACTTTTATATTGACAAGTTTTTTATAGGACCAACCGTTATAGCAAAAAAAAATTAAAAACAAAAAAAAATCCCTGCCGGCTCCGCCTGCAAACAAGTTATTTTTCGAAATAGGCGGTTCCCACTCCCGCATCTTTTCGAAACTGATACATAAAATCAAGGGGCATAAAATCTCGGTCAAGTTCGTTAATGGGCAAAATCGAACCAAGGGGGGGGGGGGGGGATGGGGGGGGGGCTTTTTGTGAAAACAGAAAAAAAGCATAATTTCTTAATTATGATACGTATCGAATCCGTTTGACGTTATTATTACTTCTAGGAGAAGGGCCGAAAATTTATGTATGACAGATTTTTGATATAATTAAAAATTGCCTTAAGCGGGGGAAGGGGGGGTTTAGAAGAAAAAAATTCATAACTTCATCAATTCCCAAGATTTCAAATCCGCTTAAATTTATTATAAATCCTCTTAATATTATCTAAAACTTTTATATTGACAAGTTTTTTATAGGACCAACCGTTATAGCAAAAAATAATTAAAAACAAAAAAATCCCTGCCGGCTCCGCCTGCAAACAAGTTATTTTTCGAAGTAGGCGGTTCCAACTCCCGTATCTTTTCGATACTGATACATAAAATCAAGGGGCATAAAATCTCGGTCAAGTTTGTTAATGGGCAAAATCGAACCAAGGGGGGGATGGGGGGGGGGGCTTTTTGTGAAAACAGAAAAAAACCCATAATTTCTTAATTATGATACGTATAGAATCGGTTTGAAGTTATTATTACTTCTAGGAGAACGGCCGAAAATTTATGTATGACAGATTTTTGATATAATTAAAAATTGCCTTAAGAGGGGGGGGAGGGGGGGCGGTTAGAAGAAAAAAATGCATAACTTCGTCAATTCCCAAGATTTCAAATCCGCTTAAATTTATTATAAATCCTCTTAATATTATCTAAAACTTTTATATTGACAAGTTTTTTATAGGACCAACCGTTATACCAAAAAAAAAAATTAAAAACAAAAAAATCCCTGCCGGATCCGCCTGCAAACAAGTTAGGTTTCGAAGTAGGCGGTTCAAACTGCCGCATCATCGTAAAAAAGGTCATTTCTTCCGCAATTCCCGACAAACAGGCGCCCCACGGTCTGCGTCTTCGAAATCTACCTGTGCCTGTAGGCCGAGCCGTCAGGGATTTTTTTTTCTTTTTATCGTACATTTTTAGTCTTTTTTATCTTTTGTAATATTCTACTATAAAATTATAGGCTCAAATATCATCTCAGCACGCAAGCCACTTAAAAGATAAGAAACATTGTTTTAGACGTAACAATTCGATTAAACACTATTATTTTATCTCGGTTTCCATAATAATACTCCTTAACTTTCAGTCCCTGGCAGTAAATGGTAATTTAATACTGTCACGTTTGCCAATTGCGTTAAACACCTATCGGCGATAAAATTAAGGAAACAAGAAGAATAGATTTATTTTATTGCTTTTGCATAAATAACACGGGCCAAGTGTAGGAAAGAGTTGACTTCTTTCATGTAAAAGTCTTTTAATAAAGAAAATTTATTATTATTTTTTTTTTACACATTTTTTTTTTATTTAACTAATTCAAAGAAAAATATTATATATTCTTTTTTAAGCTTCCTTGATATCATAGAAATTCGACAGAGTCTCTCGACAAGCAAAAGAAATAACAATGCAATGAACAGCAAACGAAAGGAATTTCGGCCAATTGATGCCAAACGATTTTACAAAATTAATTTATAGTACAGGTAAAATAGATCAAAAATTGAGTAAAATACAACAACTGATTGGCATTCACGAAAATCTGGGAAGAACTTCATTTTGGCACTAGAAATGAAGATCGGACGAGTCCCCCAAAAAATAAAGTTGTTTTACACTGTTTTTTGTGGGGAAATTTTGACTCAGGGAGGGGGGGAGGGGATCAATTTTTTTTAAGTAGGGAAAGTGGGGGTATCGTTAGTTATGCATTTTTTAATTCTGAATCGAACGACACCATCCGCAAGTCGATAGGATGATTCGTTACAAAGTTACGCCACGCCAGGTTTTGCAAATACAAAGTCGACGATTTACCTCAGTGCTGTTAACATAACGTTTTTACAGAAACAAGTGATGGCCATTCCCGAAAATTTGGGAAGAACTTCGTTTGGCAATAGAAAAGAAGATCCGACGAGTACCCAAAAATTAAAGTTATTTTACCGTTTTTTTTTTTTTTTTTTTTTTTTTGGGGGGGGGGGGGGTAAAAGGAGGAGCGTATTTTAATTCAGGTGTGAATTCAACCTTTTTTAACACTTTCCAACATAGTTGAGAAGTGTTTATGAATTCGGTTTGTCTGTCTGTCTCTCCGACCGTGCTCTAACTCGCGTATTGTAATATACGTATAATACACGTATTGTCATGCAATTGATATATGTTATTGAGGTTTACTATGGCATGTTAAGTATTGAATATGAAGTATAGTTTTTTTACAGGGACACTCAAAAGAAATCGATTACATTACGGTCTATGGAAAAAGCATTTGCAGTTTACTTGAATGATGTTACACAATTTCAAACATATTGAAATTTATATACATCATTGAGATGCACTACAAGAGGCTTACTACAAAATATGGGGTGTATAGCACTTAATTTTTTTTTTTTTTTTTTTTTACAGGGACACTCAAAAGAATTCCGTTGCATTACGGTCCATGGACCACTGGAATCGGAGTTAGGGTAAAATTGAAAATGGGGTTCTATTGTGAGGGGTGACCCGAGCAGGGCGAAGCCGAACCCAACAGATAACAAACAAGTGTTTATCACCATAAATCCCAGGTCTCCTCACCCCCCTCCCCACGGCGAGGTTAGATGGGAAGTTCTTTCTTTGTTTAGTCAGTAGTGGATTTTATTTTCTTCTTCTGTTATCGTAAAGAAAAAAAAAAAAGAAAAAAAAAAGGAAGGAAAAAAAAAAGTAGGCATAAAAGGGGAAAAAGTCGGCCTAAAGATCGCGAAAAAGTAGGAATAAAAGGAAAAAAAAGTAGGAAAGTAGGAACTGTACGAACCTTGATAATTTTGCCACTATTACACATTAAATTGAGCCTAATAAAAAATTTCGTCAAATCCATGGATAAAAACAGTGCTGCTTTAAAATTATTTACAGAACATTTTTCAAAGTATTTCAGATGCAAAATTAAAAGAGGGAATTTTTGTCGGTCCACAGATACATAAACTGATGCAAGATAAGGACTTTGAAAAACTTTTATCTAATGAAAAAAGTGCTTGGGATTATTCTAAAACGGTCGTCTATGGATTCTTAGGAAATCATAAAGATGAAAATTATGAAAAAAATATTGCTGTTTTATTAAAAAACTATCATGCAATGGGTGTGAACATGTCTCTGAAGATACATTTTCTCCATTCACACCTGTATTTTTTCCTGAAAACTTGGGCGCCGTGAGTGACGAGCGTTTTCACACAAGATCTTAAAGTTTTTGAAGGCAGACACAAAAGTTTTTGGGACAAAAGTATGTTAGGGAACTACTGCTGGTCTATTTTAAGAGAAACAGATCAAGAAAATTATAAAAAGAAGAGTAAAATCAATCATTTCTATTTTTTTCTTTTTATATTTCATGCTATCACTTTTTTTTAAGTATTTAATAAATATTTTTTAAACTAGACGTGACAGATTTTTTACAATAATTTTCCCTTTCTCAGTACACTAGAATCTATGAAAACATACACATTTCAGCGAAAGTATATAAACCGTGTAAACCAGTGTAACAGAAAAATATTTAAATCGCAGGTGTCAAGTGTCCTTTTTCACATAGAGCTTTAAAATTAAGATTTAAACTTATGAACCAACTTTTTCTTTCGTTACAAATTACATTCATTTTTCAGTGCATGTTCATGTATGTCATTGTCTCTAAATGATCATTAATTTTGTTATTCCGTACTTCATAGATTGCAGACAAATAATTTGCTGTACCTTAAAATGTTTACATACATATTACAAAATTTAATTTTTTTCCGCAATTATTCTATAAAATTTTCCCATTCAATAATATTCGGTATATAACCCAGCTTATTAAAATAATTCTCATTCTTAAAATAGCCTTTTACTATCCATATGTGAAGTCAAATTATCCTAATCCACTTAATAATATTTATTCGAAAGTAGTTAGTCTAAAAATGGCGATAGCTTTTTTAATTTATTCTTTAAATAGAACATCTTTATTTTAATCCATTATTAAAATTCATTAATATTATTCCCGTGTGGTCAAATTGCTATAACTTCTTTATTTAAATGCTAAAATATCGTATCTCTTAACCGTTTAATAGCCAATGTTCCCAAATGGGAACATGACATTTACTTTAATGCAAAACATATATTTTCCAACATATTAACGATGTTCTTATTTTTCCTATAAAATATAAGGTTGAAATAAATTTTTGAAAAAAAAAATATTTATGTTTAAATATTTACCACAGTGATAAAAAAATTTTAATTCAATAAATTCTGGTAAAAAAATATCGTTTTCTTTTCTATTTTTTTTTTATTTACTTACATTTGACCGCTAGGCATCTAAATGTTTTTTCCAATTCGAGAAAACACTCAAAAACAATATACAACAGCACATAACAAAAAATTATTCATTACATTTGCATAGGTTGTCAATCAATAATCATGTTCCCAAATGGGAACATTGGCCCGTGTCCGCTATGTACTGTAAAAAGGAAATGAGAAACTGAAGCATTCGTGGCACTCCCATCAGCTCATTATCATCTCTTGCATTCAAGACGTGGATAGAGGCGTGGCCCAAGTATGCCAGTCTGCCCCTTTCAGTGAAATGGAACCTTCCTGCAGCAAAGGGGAATCCCCGTAATAGAAGGGTATCTCCCTTCAGTGCCTTTCATTAGAATTTCACCTTCAGTTGGATAATAGTTTTCAGTTTGTGTGTTTTTTGGTCAGTTTTTTTGCTGTTAGTCAGTTATTACAAACAGCAGTTATTTTAGTTTGTCAGTTATTTTATTATTATATAGAAAAACTAAAAAAAATATGGCAAGGCGATTCAAACATGTAGAGGAAGCTGTTGATTTTCTAATGTCGCTAAGGGATTCTGATGTATCTGATATTTCTGATGAAGAGCCCGAAATTTGCCAACTTCCTCCGGATGAAAATGAACGCATCTCTGAAGAGGAGGATATTGATGATAATATTTTGTGTCCAGTTATACCTGCTGATGTGTGTGGAAGTGTGTGCCTTTTTTCAAAGAGATTATCCATTACTGAAATCAGTAAAGAACCAGTTACAAAGCCCACTTCTTCGAATATAATCTCTGGTGATCAAGCAGCTCCTACAATTAAAAATAAAAGAAAAAATAAAGGAACAGGAGGGAGTGAAAAGCGAACAAGAAAGAAACAAGCACTGCCTAAATGGAAGAAAAATTCAGCATTTGATAGGGTCATTCAAAGTGAACACCTTTAAAACATTTGTGACAATTTCCCGGAAATATTGGGAGCAGGAACTGTTGATATATTTTTTAAATTCATCTCTCAGGAGTACTTGGGTTACTTAGCAGAGATGACGATGAATTATGCTTCTCAGCACGCTGTGAAGATACAAATTGATTGGAAGGACATTGCTCAGTTTTTTGGTTTACTTTTATTGAGTGGGTACCATCATGTACCATCAGAAAATGATTATTGGAGTACATCTGAAGACACATCTGTGCCTATAGTCTCTTCCATCATGTCAAGGAAACAATTTAGGGATTTAAAAAGAAACTTTCATTTGATGGATAATTCTGTACTGAAACCTAGTGATAAATTGGGTAAGATTCAACCAATTTATGATGAACTGAATACAAAATTCCTTCAGTTTGGAATATTTCATAATAAACTCAGTATAGATGAATCCATGGCTCCATATTATGGGAACCATTCTTCTAAGCAGTTTATTCGTGGGAAACCAATTCGTTTTGGGTTTAAAGTTTGGATGATATGTGGAAGCAATGGATATCCATACAGAATGGAAATTTATGCAGGCAAACAATCAGATGAAATTGGACCATTAGGAACCAGAGTTGTCAATAGTCTTCTGTCGATTGTCAACAACCCACTTCAAATAGAAGTATTTTTTGACAATTTCTTTACTTCTTATGATTTGCTGAAGAGCCTGGCAGAGCGAAATATAAAAGCAACTGGAACTATTCGAGAAAATCGTGCAACATATTGTCCTGTAATACCTTGTAAAGAGCTGAGAAAATTAGAAAGAGGTACATTTGATTATCAATGTGACGGATCGGTTTACACGTGCCGGTGGAACGACAGATCTGTAGTAACTGTTGCTTCAAATTATAGCTCTCATGAACCACTTCAATCCGCTAAAAGATATTCACATGAAAAAAAGAAAAAAGTTGATGTACAACAACCGCGTTTGATTCATGAATATAATTCTGGAATGGGAGGCGTAGACCTATTAGACAAAATGCTGAGTAGTTATCGACCTCAACTTCGCAATAAGAAATGGTGGTGTAATTTATTTGGAAATGCACTCAATATGGCTGTCATTGCTGGATGGCTATTACATAAGGCAACACGCCCTCAGAATAACCAAATTACTCACCTAGAGTTTCGCCGAGAAGTCACCGTCGCCCTTTTACGAATTAAGCCAAGAAAAGATAGTGTTCGACCAGGACCAAAAATTCATACCCCTGTAACACTAAGAAAGACTGATGGGCATTACTTGATCGGCACTTCTCAGGGTAGATGTGCACAATGTGGAATAAATGCAAGAAACGGATGCATTTGCATTGTTTCCCTGTATACCATGGAATATCATAACTTCGAGTAGTATGTATCATTTTAAATTATACTTCACAAATTGTATTTTTTTAATAGTACTTAATTTTGAAAAGAAATATTAGTATTTTTTTTTATTTTTTGTCATAATAACGTGCTGTAAATTTTGGACCATTATATAGTCAGATGTGGCCAATGTTCCCAAATGGGAACAACCAAAAAAAAGCATAAATAAATTTTTTTTCGTTATTTTCTGAATTGATATGTTTAAAGTAAAACATTAGAAGCTGTAATATAGGGAAAATAAATTATAATTACATTGGGATCTGAATTCGGCCTGTAAACGGTTAAAATATTCCGCTCAAAAAACCTTATTCCATAAAGTTATCCTGTTATTAAATATCAAATGTCTATTAAAATATTTCCGAAAAACTTTAATTCTTTCTTTTTTTTTTCCCCCCTTTTTATAAAGATTCATTTTCTTTTCTTCTTATTATTTTTATTACGTATTAAATTCGAAGTTTAGCTACAGCCTCAAAACAGATAAGCTCATTTGTTGACATGGCAGGCATCTGGTACGAGATTATAGAATGTTCTGGAGAGGCGTAGAAAATTTTTGGCGGTAAGGAAGTCAGTTTACCACAAAATAAATCCATCGGAAATATTGATAGAGTTCCTAAAGAGACCTTTTGATTCGATAGAAGTGGGTCACGTGACGTATTCTGTATTATTACGCAAACTAGTTTAAAAACACGATCATCCTGATTCGGAAAGAAATTTTTGACGCTGGTGTTTGCTAAAAGAATCGGGACGGATTCTAAAAAATAATGGAACGTTGGAGATTTTTTTTTTTTTTTCGTTTAGCGTTGGCTAACGAGCATTTTCTCTGAAGAGATGTCTTTAACTGGAAATAAAATGTTCTTCGACTAAAAAACGGACTGAATTTTCTTCCCAGGTAGCACAGAGATATCGGCCAATATCCACGGCAATATTGGCCAATATTTTGAATGTCGCTGAATGTCGTACGTCAAATTTACAACATCTGCCGATATTCACAGACATAACTTAAAATTAGTTTTAAAAAGAAAGCATTCAAAAGAGCTTTTTGCATTACTTATGACATCATAATACAGAAATAGTATTCTAAAAAATAAAATTTAATAATTTTGCCAATTTTAAAAAACTTGACTTTTTAATGCCTTACTTTTAATATTTGGTGACATTGGCCAATGTTGTAAAAATGATATTACTATTACAACATTCAGGGATATCTATCGACATTCGTAAAAAACAACATCATTTTTCGGACATTTCAAGATATCTGTCGACATTTAGCATATCTGACGAAGTTTGTAATCTTGACCGAAGTGATCGGAAAGTTCTAAAGCACCGCCCATTTGTGTGGTGTAGTTTTCGTCAATGTGCATTTGATGGAGGCGTTGGGCGTGAAATCTACGCAGAAAGAAAAAGCCTATATAAAAATTTCTGTAGGAATCTATAGTTATTTTTATATATAAAAAAAGCATGTGAAAATTTATGTTTTATAAAAAACTAAAGATGATTTTATACTATCTTTATACTATGTATTTTATACTAATTTAAAAAATGTTTTTACAAGAAAAACAAATTAATTTATATCATTTTTAAATGGATGCGTGTTTATCTTTTTAAAATTCTTTCGGATTTCCGACTTTTATAAGAATTTTATTTTTTATTATTGAAACAATACAAGTTTAGTTTCAAAATTACGTCACTGAACTTTTAATTAGGCACTATTAATAATATATATTTTATACAGTTCATCTAAGTAATTATTATTATTATATAATAGTAAGCTTTTGGGCGTGTTAACTTTTGTGTAGTGCATCAATTTTTGAAAAAATTTACACATATTTCTGACTTAAAATTAATAAAAAAAAATATATATATTTAATTTCTCACAAAGCAAAATTCAAAGTATTGGGGTTGTTAAAACTTTCTTTATAGTTTGGTGCAAGGGGGGGGGGGGGGAACACATGATTTTTAACACAGAAAGCTTTAAAGAATTTCTTACCTATTTTAAAATATTTTGTTACAAAATTTCCAACAAATTCAGCACTAAAAAGTGATATTTAAATAAATCTTTGCTAAAAGAACGTAAAAAAAAAAAAATGTCGATCGTGATTGAAAAATACGAGATAATTAAATGATAGTTTTATTATTTGTCACGCATTTTTTATTCCAGTAACAAAAAATCTATTCCCACCAGCTTTTGTTAACAGCTCTTTATAACAAGTTTTTCCTTGCGATTCTATTCATCATATTTATTAGTACTTGGGTTTGCCTTTGTCTTGTTACGTAATAACGAGACTAGACTTTCCTAAAGCAGAGATCACTCGCTTTACAATGAGGGATTTCTGCCCACCACATCTGGGGTGCGAAAAAGATATTGTTATTCAGTAATAAAAAAAATAAGTCATTTAATATCCAAAAATGTTATTCAAGAATGTTAGAAAAATATATCGCTCAATATCAAATCATGATATTCAGCAATGACAGAAAAAAATATCACTTAATATCAAAAAATGATATTCAGAGACGTTGGAAAATATTGGCCAATATTCACAGATGTCTAAAACTAATATTCACAAATATTATTTTAGGGGGGGGGGGGGGTCATTTAACGTTGGCCGATATTACATTTTGATATTGGCCAATATCTTTGTGCTACCTGGGTTGTTGTTGTTGATGATACCACATGGCCGCCTGATGCGAGCTAAAAGGGAAACCTATCACATAGCTAACCCTGTTTATCAACGAGCACGACTGCCTTTCATCCCGGATTTGAACTTGGAAATACGACATTAAAGTAATAAGTCGAACAGGATAAAGATTGGACATTAGATAAACAGCTGGTGATCAACAGAAAGTTGTGTAGTTTAAACGTGAAATTTGCCGATTGGAAAAAAAAAAAAAAAAAAAAAAAAAAAGTTACGAGGACATCTACGAAAGAAAAATTTGCCCTAAGTGAAGTTGTTGCTAGAGAATATACTATTCATCTTCATAAGCGTCTTCATGGTGTTGGTTTTAAAGGATTGCGAAAAAGCAGAACTTTTGTGTTATCAGGAAATTAAAGATTTTTAGATGTGTGAAACTTTCCTGTGAAATATGTCCAAGAGTAACTGTAAGTTGGTATTTTTATTTATTGATATTTTTATATGTTGATATTTATTAGTTGTTAAAATGTATTTAAAATGTTTTATTTATTTAATAGTCTACTTTGAAATTTAAAGGTTTTATATACTATGTTATACTGATTAAATTTTTGTTTTTAAAATTTATTTCTGTTGCAAATATTTAAGTGTTGTTAAGGTTAACTAATTTAATTGATGATTTCGTGTGATACGTCATCGTAATATTATAGACAGCGGTATAATTTAATATTTTCATGTTTTAAGAACAGATATTCTTAAAAAAAAAAAAAAAAAAAAATCTGTTATTTTTAAAATGTTACTGAGATTGTAAATTACATATTTATTTACTATTTTATCTATTTCGTTATTTGTATGGTATATAGTGTTATAAGTTTAAAATTTAATGTTTTTAAGATCCGGATATTTAAAAGAAGATCGAGTTAACTCTTTTGTTAGATTAAATATTATGGCAGAACCAAAATTTATAGCATTTGATCCAGATTTAGGAGTTGAGATACAAGCGTGGTTAAAATACTTCGATGATGCTTGTGAAAAAGAAAAGAATGATGATGATTGGAAGTTTAAAAATATTTCTCAAAATGTAAAGGGAGAAGCTCTTAAGATTTACATTAATGATTGCCTTAATTGCACTAAATACGAACAGATAGCTGATATCTTAACTGAGAATTTTATTAGGGTAAATATCCCGAAATTTTCTGAATTTTCTGCTTTGAAATTGGATGGTTTAAGTAACTTAGAAACTTATTTTAGAAAGAAAATTGAAATTGGTAGGAAATTGCATTTATGTGAAACTATATTACTACAAGGATTAACCGATGGTTTAAAACCAGAATATCAAAATTATCTAATTGTTAACTGCAATATATCTGCTAAACATAATTAAATAAATGACACGGATCCTAAAAGAATAAAACAGACACAACGTTACATCTTCACAGCATGTTTATTTACAACTGAACAACCGTGGATACTGTTGCCAGATCCACGTAAGTAAGTTACATAAAACATCGAGTTGAGATAGCATCTGCACATAAGACATGGAGTTATAATATATGGAGTGAGAATACATTACAATACCCTCCTCTACAAGTTAAGACGTACAACTGGTTTTATGTTACGCTTAGGGCGTTCATGAATATTCCATTTTACTGGTTGTGAGTTCATGTTTTGTTTACTACATTCAATTTCATTTGAATGAGAGCTTGTTGATTGTAATGTTACATTATTATCTGTATCATTTGAATGGGAACTTTGTTGTAATATTACATTATGATCAGTATCATTTTGAAGTTCATTTGATGGTAAATCAACCTCCTCATTTAGAGATGGAAGTTTGTTATATCTACAATCAACCTTATCCATAACTCTCCTGTTGAAATTCCCAACATTGAAATTAGAATTGAAATTGCTATGGTCTCTATTAATAATAGAACTTCTAGAATCATACATACTCCTATCCACAATAATTTGATCCAAATGTCTTTTCCAAATTAAATCCTCATTAATTAGTTTACACATATATACTCTATCACCCAACACTTCATCTATTGTGCAGTGAACCCAACCCTTCTTGTTTGGATTTCGGTAATCTCTACATAACACTCTATCCCCTTCTTTGAATACTTCCTCTCTAGTACCTTTAGTAACCACCATACCCGATTTATTTGTATCTTTTAGCAAATCTAATCTAGTTCTGACTTTGTTTTTAAAAATTAAACTTGTGGGTGTAACCCCTGTAGTCATGTGAACTGAATTTCTATAGTGAAAAAGATACCTATTCATTAAAGTTTCAAAGCTTACATTGTTATTAGTTGGTGTTTTTAATAATTTACTTAAGCTAGATTTAAAATTTTTCACCGCATTCTCAGCTAGTCCATTAGTAGCCGGATGATATGGTGGAGATGTTAGAAATTTTATCCCATTAATGTGCAAGAAATTAATTAGTTCACTTGATTCAAACTGTTTTGCATTATCAGTTTCCACAATCTTGGGTAAACCGAAGCGAGCAAAACACTCTCTAAACTTTTCAACGCATGGCTTAGCCTCTATACTATTCATAATAAATGCTTCAACCCATTTAGAATATGAATCTATCATAATTAAAATCATTTTTCCTTTTATAGGACCTAGAAAATCTGCATGAATTCTTTCGAAAGGGTAACTAGCTTTGTTCCCTGAAATAATTTTACATTTCTTAGGCTCTGGTCTAGCTTCTGAACAAACGCTACAGCTCTTCACAAAATCTTCAATATCAGAATCTAAACCAGGCCACCAAAAATAAGCTCTAGCATTGCTTTTCATTTTAACTATCCCTTCGTGAGTACTATGAAGTTCAGTTAGCAATTGCTTTCTATATTTTGTTGGAATAACAATACGATATCCCCACATTATTACCCCATGATCAACATTTAACTCATCTTTACGACTAAAATACTTCTTAACCTCAATATCAGTAATATTCTGTGGGAATCCATAAGTTATGTAATTAAACAATTTTCCTAAAATTGGATCTCTCCTTGTTTCAGATCTAACTTTAAATAAATCAATCGGAACGTCTTTTTCTATGAAATGCACATAATCATATTCCTCTGTTTCAACCAACTTGTTATCAATTATGGGATATCTAGATAAGGCATCAGCCTGTGTGTTTAAATTGCCTTTTATATGTCGAAAATTATAGTTAAAACCAGATAAAAACAATGACCATCGTTGGAGACGTCCTGCTACCATAGGTGGTAAAGTGCGGTTTTCTCCAAATAAAGCTAATAATGGTTTATGATCACTCACCAATTCAAATTTTGTTCCTATCAAATACTGATACAGCTTTTGGCATGCCCAATAAATGGCTAAAGCTTCTTTATGTATCATTGAATAATTTCTCTCTGCTGGACTAAAGACTCTAGATATAAAACAAATTGGTCTTTCAGATTTATCTTCCAATACATGTGATAACACTGCTCCTATTCCATTTTGACTAGCATCACATGATAATCTCAAAGGTTTAGACCTATCAAAGTGAATTAGAACTCTGTCTGATGTTAATTCTTTCTTAGCATTATCAAAGGCTTGTTGACATTTAGTAGACCATTTGAAATCAGCATCCTTTTGCAACAGATCATACAATGGTTTCATTTTTGGTGATAAATTTGGAATGAATTTTGAATAATAATTAACCATACCAGAAAATACTCGCACATCATTAACATTATGTGGTCGGGGAAATTCTAAAATTGCTTTAACTTTAGTATCATCTTTTTGCAACCCATTTTTACTAATAGTGTGTCCTAAATATTTAATACTATCTTTGAAAAACTCACACTTTTTTAAATTAACCCGAAACCCTGCAGTCTGTAACCTATTCAAAACTGCTTTTAAATTTTCTAAATGTTCCTGTTCATTACTACCCGTTATTAAAATGTCATCTAACAAATTAACGGTACCCCCAATTCCTTGTAATGTTTTTTCAATCATTCTTTGAAAAATGGCACAAGCTGGCTTGGTTCCAAAAGGTAAACGGTTTACTAAATAAATGCCATAAGGTGTGCTCCAGGCTAATAATTCTTTGGTTGAATCATCTAACACTAACTGATTATACGCATTCGATAAATCCAATTTACTAAAATTTTGACCACCCTGTAGGGCTGTGAACAGTTCTTCTATCCTCGGCAAAGGATGGTTATCATCCTTTAAATATTTGTTAACAGTGATTTTATAGTTTGCACAGACTCTAATGTCTTTACCATTCGGTTTCATTACAGGAACCAGAGGTGTGCCCCACTGAGAATTATCCACTTTTGTAATTACTCCCTTTTTTTCTAAATTATCTAACTCTGACTTAACTTTTTCTTTAAAGGCGAAAGGGATTGGTCGTGGTTTGTGAAAAATGGGTTTTACCTTACCCTCAAGTTCCAAATGTACCTTTTCTGCCTTATACGTACCCAATTCATCTTTAAACAAATCCGAGTATTCAGATAGCAATGACTGTAGTTCTAAATTTTTTTCACCTACAGAAATTCTATTCACATTAGTGTTACCTATTACCACGTTTAACCCAAAATCATTTAACACATTTCGCCCCAATAACAATTTTTCAGACTCTTTAACTACAATCATGTTGACTATTTTAGAAATTCCATTAAGTTCCATAGAAACATTAATTTGCCCCACAGGAATTACAATATGCCCTCCATAAGATTTTAACTTAATGTTTGTATGCTCCAATTTAATATTTCTCAAATTTTTCTTATATAATGAAAAGGGAATACATGACACCCCAGCCCCTGTATCCACTTCCATTTTAACTTCCTTACCCTCTAGCTTAACATTTAATAATAAAGGATTTATATAAGAAACATCAATGTTATACAAATCAATATAATGACAACCTTCATCTTCTATTGAATTTACAGTAGAGGATAAATTTTTAGATTTACATACCTTAGCTAAATGTCCTTTTCGATTACATGTATTGCACTTAAAGTCTTTAAATTTACACTTTTTAAAGTCATGATTATCTTTACCACAATGAAAACACTTCAGCACATCATCTCTTTGCTGATTGACTTTAGTGTACTTTTTAGTAGACTGTACCGCTCTCTCTTTTGAAGGCTTGAATTGTACTTTGTTTACCTCAATGTGTCTTGCTTCTTGAAGTAGCACTTCTTTGCTCTGGGCAATGTCCAGTAAATTAGCCAGTGTGGTGGTGAGCTTCTCTTCACATAGACGATCGAGGATACGCCCTGGTCTCATTCCAGTAACAAACTTGTCTCGAACTCTTTCTTCAAGACTCGATCCGAATTCACATTCTGCCGCTTGCGTCTTGACTTTCACATACCACTCTCGCACGGATTCTTGTGATTGTTTCAATGAGTCGAACACCACTCGCTTGCGATATACGGAAACTGCAGGTTGGAACTGTTCTGTCAAAAGTTTTTTTAACTCGTCGAAAGTTTTTCCCGACGGCATAACAGGATCGCACAAATTTCTTAAAATCTTGTACACTGCTTCGCTCACTGTTGTAAGTAAAACCGGCACTCTGCGGGTATCTTCAACTCCGTTAGCCAAAAAATACTGTTCCAAACGTTCTATAAAAATGTTCCAGTCATCATTTAAATTAAATTGGCGAATATTTGCCACAATTCCTGTGTTTACAACAGTAACGTTGCTCGGATCCGTAGTTGCCATGCTGCGTAGCACAAGTTGCAGATTTAAAATAACGTAATCAATCAGAACTTTTTCCGAAAAATAATGATGTATAATTAAAAAGGTTGCCTCGTCGCCAAATTTGCAATATATCTGCTAAACATAATTAAATAAATGACACGGATCCTAAAAGAATAAAACAGACACAACGTTACATCTTCACAGCATGTTTATTTACAACTGAACAACCGTGGATACTGTTGCCAGATCCACGTAAGTAAGTTACATAAAACATCGAGTTGAGATAGCATCTGCACATAAGACATGGAGTTATAATATATGGAGTGAGAATACATTACCTCCTGTTAACCCTCCTGAGAGTACGACAGAATGGTATAGAATTGTTAAGCAATTGTGGAAGTTTCCACCCCTGCTGTTACAAGTCCATCATTACCAAGTAAACCTAATGCAACTAATTTTGACATTCCTCGATATAGTGTGCAGCCTAATAGACCAAATTTTCAACAATTTAATACTCCTAGGCATTGGATTCAGTCAAATCGGCCCAATAATCAATTTAATTCTCCTCGAAACTGGGTTCCTCGACCAAACTATAATTTTCAAAGACCTAGAAATTTCCAAAACAGAGTACAAAACAATTATTTTCAGAACCAGTACCCATCTAGGCCATGTAGAATTTGTGTAAACAAGGGTGTAATGAATGCTTTTCACTGGGAAAAAGAGTGTATTTTTAATAACAACTCAACACCCTCTGATACTCTTCCAATTGGTACTCCTAATGTTTGACAATTAATTGTGTATGGATATACGAATAATTATAATTTACCATGTGTCGTCGATACCGGTTCAAGTATCGCAATTTTACCATTAAAGTTTGTTAAAAAATGGAATGCTAAAATTGAAATTGTTCCTCCAGTTACTATTGGTCAGGCAAAGGGATTTTTACAAATTAATCAAAAGTGTAGTATTCTTCTTAAAGTGGGTAAAATCCAAAAAAATGTTAACTTTTCAGTATGTGATACAGATTTGGATTACTGCATCTGGTGGTTAAAAGAATGTTCAAAATTTAATTTAAATATAAATTGTAAGAATTGTACAGTAAAACAGGGACGGAAGATTATAAATAGGAGTATATCCATACATGATGAGAGATCACTTCATTTTAATACTGTAACTGTAAAAAAACTACAACAAGGTAATGATAACTTGATAACTTCTGATTGTGACAATTTGAATTTATTTAATGATGGTAACTTGATAACAAGTTATAATGAAGATTCTATTTCATGTAATGATGAGTTATTAACAAATGGTGATAGTAATGAGAGTTTAAATGGATATAATGATGACAAAGTATCACCATATACTAATGAAAATTTTGTGAATACTCAGGACTTTTTTGCAGCTAATCACAATGATTGTAACGTGCAGCCTGATTACAGAAGTTCAATGACTCCTCAAAATTTTCGCGATATTAATGATTATGATTCAGATTTAATTGGGGAAATAAATTTAATTGAAAATGGGGATTTAAGGGGAATAGTTCAAAATTATAGGGATATTTTTGCAAAACATAAATATGATGTGGGTAAGATAAACATTGAACCACAACGCGTTTTACTAAAATCTGACCTACCTATATCTTTGAGGCCCTACAGAACTTCCCCCTTAGAAGAAAAAGAGATAAAAAATCAAGTTCAATCTTTATTAGCGGCTGGTCTCATAAAAGAAAGCAATAGCCCGTATTCTGCCCCCGTCACCTTGGCTATGAAAAGAGAGGAAGGTAAAAAGACCCGACTATGTATAGATTATAGGAAATTAAATGCAATAGTTAAAAATGATGCAGAACCTTTACCTCGTATCGATGAAATTTTAGATAAATTGAGTAGTGCCCAGTATTTTTCCACTTTGGACTTAGCCTCTGGCTACTGGCACATACCAATACATCCATCCGATACAGAAAAATTAGCTTTTGCCACCAATTTTGGCCTCTTCGAATGGCTGGTGCTCCCCTTTGGTATAAAGACAGGGCCCCCGATATTTAATAGAACCATTAGAAGAATCCTCAATAAGTATAAAATTGATTTTGCTTGCCATTATTTTGACGATATCATAATTTTCTCCTCCTCTCTAGAAGAACATTTAAATCACTTAGCAAAAATCTTTGAAATCTGTAAACTAGAAAACCTTAAACTTAAACTTTCTAAATGTAAACTAAATCAAAATAAAATTAATTTCTTAGGCTATGAGATCACCAATGGGACTTTAACTCCAGCTAATACCAATATTGAGACAATTAAAAAATTGAAACCTCCCTCTAATGTTAAAGAACTACAACGATTTTTAGGTTCCATTAATGTTTATCACAAATTCATAGATAAATATGCTGAAATTAGATACCCCCTCAATAAATTACTTAGGAAAAACACAATATGGGAATGGAACTCAGAATGTCAAAACTCTTTTGAGAAATTAAAAAATACTCTAATTGCAAAACCCATTCTAAAAATTTATGACCCAAAATTTCCCCTCCACATGTTTGTAGATGCCTCTCAGGTAGCAGTAGGTGCAGTTCTAAAACAACCAGGGAAAGATAATTTTTTGCATCCTATTGCTTACCATTCTAGAATTTTGAAGAGTTATGAACAAAATTACTTTATAACTGAATTGGAATGTCTTGCTATCATAGATACTCTTGATAAGTTTTATCACTATTTTCATGGTACTAAATTCACAATCCATACCGACCATGCATCTCTGGTATGGTTAAAGAATGTTAAAAATCTAAGAGATAGACTTTTTCGATGGTCTTTAAAACTTAGCATGTTCGATTATGAGATCAAGTATCAAAAAGGTTCTACAAATGTCGAAGCAGACATGTTGTCACGAAATCCTGTTGCTTATCTTAATCAACATGTAAGTTTATTATTGGACAAAAAAGAAATTATAGCGATGCAAGATAAAGATAATGTTTGTGACAGAAAATACAAAAAAGAGAATGGGCTTATAATTATTCAGAGAAAAGGATTCAAAAAAATAGTAGTACCAATGTCACTCAGGAGAAAATTATTACATATTGCTCATGATGATTTTGGACACTTAGGAATACAAAAAATGCTTAACTTAATATCTCCAAACTATTATTGGCCCAACATGACAATAGATATTACACAATTTGTTAAACATTTTGATACATGCCAGAGAAATAAAAAACCAAAACAAAAAAGATTTGGCTTGTTACAAGCTATGCCAGCCACAGATCAACCTTTTGAATGTCTTTCTATTGATACTGTGGGTGGATTTAATTATTACAATTCAACAAAAAAATTCTTACACATAATAATAGATCATGCAACTAGGTTTGTTTGGGCTTTTCCATCCAAAAGTGTTACTACCGAAACATATACTAACTGTTTAAAACAAATTTTCAATATTCAAGCACCTAAAACAATACTTAGCGATAGACATAAATCTTTTAGGTCTCCAAGATTCAAAAAATTCCTCAGAAAATATCATATTCAACAACGTTTTACATCATCACATCACCCCCAAATCAATGGGAAGGTAGAACGAGTTAACCAAACTATAGTTACTAGACTTAAATGTAAAGTTAATTCCATTTCTTCTAAAATACCTTGGACTAGATTATTAGACCAAGTCATCCAAGAATACAGTAACACACCATATTCCATAACCAAATTCCCACCTGCCTATTTATTTTATGGTCAATTACCTTATGAATCTCCTTTAAAACAAAATTATTACCCTCCTGTTAATAAAGCACTCAAAATTGCAAAAGCGCGAACTTGTGAATTCCACCTTAAAAGTAAAAGACTCTATGATAGAAAATTTGTTGAATCTCCACTAGAAATACAAGATCATGTAATTTGTGAAGAATTTAAATATCCTAACACTAGAAAATTAGAACCTACTTTCTCTGGGCCATACAAAATAATAAATAAACTTTCTGATGTGACCTATGAAATAGACAAATTTAATTATGAGACTAAATTAAATTCAGTTATTGTACATGTGTCTAAATTAAGACCATATTTTTCACCAGATAACTTCAGACTATTTCATGAGCAACCCAAACAACAATCAAAATCACCACAGACATCACAATCACCATCACAAAATCAAACTAAAGTAAAAACAACAGAGTAAATTCTAATTCTTTAAATATCTCTTATTACAATAGTTTTCAACATTATCAGGTATGTTCTTGGTGCGCAACGAGAATATTACTTGTTTTTGAGGTTGAGTAGACACCTTATGCAGGCATAAGATGTGTATTTTGATTTTAGGAATTGTCAAATTGATGTTGAAAAATAAAATTAAATGTTTTAATTCTATATCAAAATAAACTATTTTTACTTTATTTACTTTTTCTTAAACCAATTGTTTCAAAAATTTAATATTATGTTATTTACTTCAATAGATAATCAAATAGTAACTGTTTATAAGTATTTCTATAATTATATAAATGATTGGATAGTATGATGTGATTTTACAGTGATTGTTTTGTGTGACAATAGAAAATTAAGTATCTAAACTAATTGCCTTTGTATTCCATTTCTCAGCTAAAATTAACATCTTTTATTGTTATGTATTGTCTTTATTTATTCTCAGTTTGCCAAAAAACAACTCTATACATTTAGGATGAATACTTATAACAACAGTATAATTTTGTAAAAGGGTATCAGAGAGAAAAAAATTATTGTAAGGAACTAATGGTTGAGAGTTCACTTTCTAAATATTTAGATTTAAATTTATTTGGATTTTGAAATTATTATTATATTTTTTTTTGTATACTTTCGACTGGCAAAAATACTTTCTTATATGATTAAAAAATAAGAAATTTATTTATTTGCTATGTAATTATTTTATCCTCAACCAATATTTTCCCTAACAATAAATAAACAAACTGTGATATTTTCATAAATTATACTAATGTTATTATATTATTATTTCTACTACTGAATTATATTATGAATTACTACATATGTTGAGAAGTATTAGTTATATTGAAAGTTATTATTGTTATGTTTATGAATTGAATTTTATTATAATATTTATTTATGTTACTGAAGAGTTATATTATTTATTAGTGAAAAAATGTTTGACAAATATTAGTTAAAGATGTTGGGATCCCACAGGACTGTAACAAAGATAACATATTCCAAGTACAATAAACGACCAAGAAAATAATTTGACTTGTTTATTATGTGAGAAATTTACTGTAATACTTAAGAGAAAGAGAAAGATGTTGTGACAAAATGCTAGCATTATAAAGTCATTATAAAGTATTGGTAAGAATGACTACAGTTTTAAAATTTTGATGGAGTAATGTCTTTATTTTCAGCCTTTACATAAAAACTGTATTTTTAAGAAAGGGACTGCAGTAATCATTTTTTTTAAAAACAAAATGAGGACTTCTCACGATCCAAGAAAGAGACTGAAATAAAACAGTTGGATCTAATGAACTCAAATTTGAATGAAGTCGATTTTTTTTTTTAACTTTGTTTTAACAATTTGCTAGTGACTACTTATTCTAAAGCTTGTGAACTTGGTAAAAGCAAAATTCTGTTACTATTATTATCCTGTTTTTCTTGTTTATTAATATTTATTATTTATTGTTATTGTATTTTTCTTGTGCACTTACAAATGGTAAGTGAGATTGTAACCATTTCTTGTATTATTTTACAGGGGAAATGCTCGTAGCTTTATTTTTATTTATCTATTAATTTTAATTGATTACTATTATTTTATTTTTGTCTTCCAGTTCTTCAGAAATTTCCCATCTCCTTGCTGGCAGTCTCTAAATTTATACTAGTCAAAATTCAAATTTCTAAAGTATTAAATTTATATTGTCTGAATTTATAGTTACTTAACTAGTAACTTCATCCAAAATCTTTAGGGAGGGGGGATAATATTACAAAATTTAATTTTTTTCCGCAATTATTCTATAAAATTTTTCCATTCAATAATATTCGGTATATAACCCAGCTTATTAAAATAATTCTCATTCTTAAAATAGCCTTTTACTATCCATATGTGAAGTCAAGTTATCCTAATCCACTTAATAATATTTATTCGAAAGTAGTTAGTCTAAAAATGGCGATAGCTTTTTTAATTTATTCTTTAAATAGAACATCTTTATTTTAATCCATTATTAAAATTCATTAATATTATTCCCGTGTGGTCAAATTGCTATAACTTCTTTATTTAAATGCTAAAATATCGTATCTCTTAAAATATTCCGCTCAAAAAACCTTATTTCATAAAGTTATCCTATTATTAAATATCAAATGTCTATTAAAATATTTCCGAAAAACTTTAATTCTTTCTTTTTTTTTTTTTCCCTTTTTATAAAGATTCATTTTCTTTTCTTCTTATTATTTTTATTACGTATTAAATTTGAAGTTTAGCTACAGCCTCAAAACAGATAAGCTCATTTGTTGACATGGCAGGCATCTGGTACGAGATTATAGAATGTTCTGGAGAGGCGTAGAAAGTTTTTGGCGGTAAGGAAGTCAGTTTACGACAAAATAAATCCACCGGAAATATTGATAGAGTTCCTAAAGAGACCTTTTGATTCGATAGAAGTGGGTCACGTGACGTATTCTGTATTATTACGCAAACTAGTTTAAAAACACGATCAGCCTGATTCGGAAAGAAATTTTTGACGCTGGTGTTTGCTAAAAGAATCGGGATGGATTCTAAAAAATAATGGAACGTTGGAGATTTTTTTTTTTTCGTTTAGCGTTGGCTAACGAGCATTTTCCCTGAAGAGATGTCTTTAACTGGAAATAAAATGTTCTTCGACTAAAAAACGAACTGAATTTTCTTGTTGTTGATGATACCACACGGCCGCCTGATGCGAGCTAAAAGGGAAACCTATCACATAGCTAACCCTGTTTATCAACGAGCACGACTGCCTTTCATCCCGGATTTGAACTTGGAAATACGACAATATGTATGCAATATTCTGTTAAAAGAACTTAAATTGTAGGATAATATTGAATAAGAAATACCGGCATACTTTGCAGAAATTGGGTCGGACCAGATCAATAAACTAAGAAAAAGTAAACAGTACGAACCGGAGTCAGGTTGAATATTTAGTTTTTTGTATGTGCTATAGGTAAAAATTAACTTTTTTACTCACTGGCCACTGGCCAGTACATGGATTTTTTTACTCGCCAGTGTTTTTCAGCAGTGGCCAATAACAAATTTACAAATACTTGATAAAAAAATTGCGAAATTTGTCAAACGATTGTGGAATAAACAGCGAAATTCGTCAAATGGTGTCGGGAAAGAAATCAGGCATTGCAGGGAAAAAATTAATTTTGTCTAACTGTCGTGAAAAATTTTGAGAAATTCAGCATCGAACGGAGCGGAAATAGAGTGCGAAATTTGTCGAACATCAACAGAAAGAAAGTGCATAATTTGTTCGTTCGTAGAAAAAAATCATGAAATTCGTTAATCGATAGTCGATAAATCACGAAATTCGCCAATCCATAGCAGAAAAATCACAAAATTCATTAATCAACAGTGGAAAAATCGCAAAATTCATCAACTGGTTTCGGGGGAAAAATTTTTCGAATATCGTCGAATGGCTTTGAGAAAAAACATCACAATCCGTCATATAATTTTTGGGAAAAAATCGTGAAATTCACCAAATGGTTTCGAAATTTGTCGAGCGACAGCGGGGCAAAAATCTTTTTCCATTCAATCATCGCAATTGATGAGTGTGACTATTAAGTTTGACCAGTGGTTACAATAAAGTCAATCGCCAAATTTTCAGTATTACTCGCTGATTGGCAAGTGGCGAGTGCTAATTTTGTCCTATAGTATGTGCCGTGTACGGCCAATAAAGCTTTCATAGGGGTCCTAGCTAATCTTTTAGCTTTTATAAAGGACTGGGCCGAGTCGAATCCAGTTTTGGAAATTTCGGTCCGAGAAGACATCCCCTGCCAACCAGAAACATTTACTGTTTCTTCTGGGAAGAAAAAAAAAGCAACTCAGTGTACTCAAAATATTAAAAGCACAACACAAAAATGATATTGTGCAGTCATAAAATGTTACCATGTATGTCAGTCATAGAATCACAAATATTTGTAACATACAGGCTGTTTCAAAAGAAAAAAAAAAAAAAAGACGGAACAAATTGCAAGAGATGGTAGAGCAAACTACAACAAACAATTTTTGGCCAGGAAACCAGGGTTGCAATTAATTTAATCAAACAAAAATATAAGGTATCTACTTCAAGTCGAACCTTAATAATTTATGCAGACAGTAATAAAGATGTTTAACGGAATTTTCAATAGACTTACCTTGCTCACGATATCACGAAAAATGTTAGAAATATGCAGTAATTCGATCAGTGACATCGTATAAAATTTCAACTTCATTCCAAAATGTGGAGCATCTAGTTCAGTGCTGTTTGGATGCAGATAATGATAACTTCCACCAGTTTTTGTGATATGATTTCATTTTACATAAAGGTTATTGACAATTCTGTTCAAATAGCTTCATTATTGGTTTGGCTGTTCTCAAATCCAAACTGGCTATGACATTTTTTAAATTCATTTTTGTTCAGAAACGCATGAAATTGGCAGGCGTTCTTATTCAGAAACTTTATAATCGAAAGATGTTTCCCTTTTCTGGTAAAGGCAGAAGATCTTTCAGAAAATACTTTTCACGTTTTGAGCCGAATTTATAATGCAATAGTGTGAGAAGGGAGAAAAATGTGTTGCCACGTGACATGAATCTGTTATAACTCGATAAGTAATTTGTTTATCAAAAAATGGAAAACTCCAATCGATTCCAAATAGCTTCAATAGTCAGGCCTGTAAATTGAATGCCTTTGCGCTTAAAAATGAGTCAGAAAATGTGTCGGAATGTTTTGCGTTGTTGAGTAAATCAGTTGAGAACCACCTTAAATTTATGAACAAAAATTCGTGTTCGGCTGGGAGTGAAACATCCCGTATTTTTGATTGAACAAATAGGTTGAATCAAATAGGTTGCAACAAATAGGTTTGCTACACAAAAATTATTTCCTGTAGTCAGGGGCGTAGCCAGAGAGGGGGTTCAAATGCTCTGGATACCAATAATATGGTAAAGTTTCCTTCGCCTTAAGTATTGCAAAAAGTTCTCTGATTAGATAAGGCAAAGAAAACTTTGCAAAATTAGAGGTATCCAGAGCATCTGGACCCTCACCCCGGCTACGCCACTGCTTGTAGTGTATTCTTTCACCCCTTAAAGCTTGTCTCATCTTTGTTGACACAATTCGTATAAATGTAACATCAGCTTTGTGTTACTTCATTGATGCATTTTATGTTTTGTAACTCTTAAGATAGTAAATGCTGTTTAAATGAATCATGTTTAACACAGTGTCTGATTCTAATAAATGGAAAAAAAAGTAGTATGATTTAATTTATTAAAAAGTCTGATTCGATTAACCAGTGATTCTAATAAGAGGCGGGTAATGGACTAGCTATCAATAACTCAAAACCTCCCTAGAGCCGAATTCTGGCTGCATCACCGACATATATAGGTTTTGATTTCCTTTTTTTTTTCGGCCATCCCTCATAAGAGCCAATTTTCAATGGAAAGGCAGGTGGCCCTTACATAGAGGTTTCACTATATTTTTTAAACACAGTTTTATCAAACTAAGGATTACATTTTAAGCATTTTTCTTTGATTAAGATGAAAATTTTAGGACCCACTCCTCTTTCCATGCACAAAAATAAATAAATAAAATGATAGATATTTAACTTTTTACAAATACCTCCAACTAATAGAATTTAGTTTTAAATGTAGTTCTATATTTTTTCTGTTGTAACTGCCCTTTTATCTATGTAACATTAAATCTTTTGTAACTCTTTAGAAAGAATTAATTAACTTAAATTTTTAAATTGCACTTACATGAATCTAATTAGAACAAGATTATTCTAAATAGCTGCTTTTAATAAATTTCATTTGGTTAATAACCTTTTTAATACTAAGCAACATTATTTTTTTTTTAAACTCTGCCTTTCATATTTTATAATCTGGCAATCATACAAATTAATAGTGAAAAAATACTGTAAATGTGTAAATATAAATTACATTTATAGTAGAAATTAAATTAGTAAATCTGAAGATATTTTTCACTTAGTACTAATTATTACAAGTAATACATCAAGTAGTTTCAAGAAAATTAACTTTTAAAATAAATCTTTAATTACTCTAGATATACAAAGAAGGGGCTTATGGGGGTCCCCATTCAAATAAAGGCAATTTCATAAGCGACACAAGTTGTTAAAAATCTATTGTTTTTAATATAGTTTAAATATTTAGTTTTTAAATATTTCATTATTCAACTAATGTACATAAAAAATACTGAAATATTAATTAGATTTATAGTAGAAATGAAATTAGTAAATCTGCAGACTACATTTTTCACTTACTTTTTACAAGTAATATATCGAGTAGTTTCTGGAAATTTAGCTGTTAAAATAAATCCTTAATTACTTTAGATATGATGGAATGGGAGGAAGGGGGCATTTAAAAAAAAAAATAAGTTCTTACACTTGCACTTTTGAGTGAAGACCCAAAATACTTTTACTCTACAAATGAATTAAATTCATGGACAGAATAATGATTCTGATGTGATGTGGCCCAAACTGGTCCAGACCCTTGATCATTTTTTAACACTTTCCAACCTAGTTGAAAAGGGTTTATGACTTCGGTTTGTCTGGCCGTGCGCCGTTTGTCCGTGCTCTAACTCCCGTAAATATGCTCGGATTGCTCTGCAATTTTTATATGTTATTGTCGTTATCTATAGCATGTTCCCTATTTCAACGGAAGTGTTATAGTTTTATTAGGTTAGTCCACTTATAGGTTTTTTACAGGGACACTTAAAAGAATTCCGTTACATTGCACCTATGGGGAAAAATCATTTGCGGTTTATTTTAATGATGTTTCACTATTTTAAACGCATTGAAATTTATATATATCACTAAGGTGCATTAGAAGAAGCTTAATATGGAAAAGGGGGTGCATAGCACTTACAGTTACTTTACAGGGACAGTCAAAAGAATTCCGTTACATTACGTCTATGGAGAAAAATCGTCTGCGGTTTATTTAAATAATGTTTTACTATTTTAAACACATTGAAATTTATATATATCACTAAGGTGCATTACAAAAGGCTTACTACAGAATATTGTGTGTATAGCAGTCATCGCTCATTTACAGGGACACACAAAAGAATTCTTTACTGTCTGTTAACAATAATTCCTGGAAGTGTGTTTTAAGTTACTGAACGTGATTTTAATTTTAACTGGCTTTTTGTCTATTATGTGGTGTGTATAAATTCTGTAGATCCTATACAGGGAAGCACAAAAGTTCGTGAACGCATTTCCGTTTATTGACAAACTCCAGACGGAGAATTTTAAACAGTGCTACGCGTTTCCTAACTGAACTAAAATTTAGCATCCTATGTAGTCTATATACAAATCTATAAATCCTATACCGGGCTGAAAAATGTATTCGGATATTTTTCCGAATATTGTATATGTTGGAAAATCCTGGAATTATGTTTTTAAATATGTTATGCGTTTTCCAAATTGTTTACTTAGATGTTATCTTTTAGCTTATTAAATGGTATGATTTGTAAAATTATTTTGGAAGTGTTACATAATCTATGCTTGACGCATGATTTTTCGTTCTTGTTTTTTTTTTCTTCTTTAACTGAATTTTATCATACTAAGGAGCGCATTTTAAGAATTCTTTCTTTGATTAATATAAAATTTTTAGTCCCCACCTTTCACATTAAATTTCAATTACCTATTTTTATCCACTGAAAATACAGAATCTCTGATGTTGATTTGAATGATATTCTAAGCAGAATTGGATTGAATATGAAAATCTGCCAATGTAGATAGCAATTTGTAAGGTTTTCCTACAACTAACACAGCACAAAAACTAATAGAAAGAACAAATAGCACTGTAAAACAATTTAAATGGACATGTCAATTAGCCACAGCATTCATTAAGTATAACATTTTAAAAACATATACACTAAGATCGATATACTAGAATAAAAATTTCTTAATTTAAAAATGATTACATGCATATAACTTTAGATTAAAGTTTAATCTTTGGAGCAGAAAACATACTTAATTTTTTTTTTTCTCTTCGATTTTTCTTTTCTCATTATCATAGCCCAATCTACATCCTGGAATAAAACATTTATACCCCATCTTAAATTTAATACATAATTGCTATAATTAAAAATAAACGAATAAAATATTTTCAGAATTTAACATATAATCTAATGACATTCTGTTAAAAGACTAGCCGTACAAAGCTTACAACACCCTTCTTTCCTTTAAAAATATGACTTGCATTTTCGTTATCTCAGCCTATTCGAGTTTCCCTTCCAGGTATCTTCCTCCATGGTTCGCGCTCTAACTTGCTTAAATATACCCTGATTGCCACATAATGGAGAATTTGCACGTTTTCTAAATTTATCACGAAACAATAGAACATGAAAAATTAAGAAGGATAGCCTGCATATTTTTTTTTTTTTTAGCTTTTATTGTTGATTTATGATTGTTTTAATATCGCACTATTTACCGTATCCCGAAAGCGCTGCGTAATACATCTGACGTCACAGTTCATGACAACAAACGACATAGTTATTGTTTTTACATACGTCGCTTTTCAACTTGTCCCTTTTAAATATTGCTGTTTCGAAAATTATTATGACTGACAACATAAAGTCCTATCATAAATACTGTAATAGATTTCATAGGTATATTGTATCTATAAAGATTCATAAGCAATAATCCTGTTTTATTGATGATTAAATAGGTAAAACGTAGAAACGTCTAAGAAATGACACACAGAAATATGTTAGTTTTTAATTCAGGAAGTAAATAAAAATTTTATTGCGTAAGTGTACATTTTTATAAAGTTAGGGACTAGGTTTTAAAAAAAAAGGATTTATTTCAAAAAAATATTAAAAAAGAGATTATAAAACGAGTTATTTCAAGGCGTAAAATAACTACTGTAAATATTTGGTATTTGGTAGCGCCATCTATCGAATTCAAAATCAAATGTTCTTACACCTCAAATATTGTATATATGATTCAATTCTTTTTTTTTTTCTGTTTTAAAGAATTAAAAAAAACAGTTTTTCTTAAATTTCAGATTTACTCCTACACTTCATGTTTGTTTAAAGAATAAAATCATAGAAGACGGAATTTTCTGTTAAAATATCACGTATGTTTGTCCGTTTGTAATAGATAAATAATTTGAACTAATATATACTTGTTAGTCAAAAATAATTTTTGTTTGAAAGAAACATCGTATAAGGGACAAAGGCTACCAAGCATGCATTTTATCCAAAATAATTTAATTGAATCTGTAATCAAATATTTTAGTTAAATTAAAAAATATATATTAGAAATAAATAAATGAAAATGTCTTTTTCTTGCAAAATAATTATAATAATTAATTAATAAATATTCTTGCAAAATAAATAAATCTAGCTCATTATTTGCTTTTATTATATAAATTGAATAATATAAAAATAATTTTATGTACCTTTTCGTTTTAAATCCCTCTTATTTCTGCTCCCATAAAATCGGGGGTTTTCCCCAAGAAAGAAAACATAGCCATGCTATCTATTCTTGGCAGATCCGGGTATAAGAGACATAATTCGTAAAAATATATACGAAATTAGAAAAAAATCAACAATCAGAATGAGATGATGATGAATTATTATGAAAATCCAAGTAGAAAAAAAATTGGATGTCAAGAGAATACGATTGCCGCTTGCTAACAGAATGTAAACATCGGCATGTCGTGAACTGTGACGTCATAGTAAGTCACGCCCCGATTTGGAGTCATGTGATTTTAGCTTACTTTTACGATTAATTATTTAATTATTGATTTTATTTTTTGTGTTTTTGAGAACATTTTTGAAAACTGTGGATGTAGAATTATCAGAAAAATATAAAAATGATCAAATCCCCCATGTGTGCAAATTCCTCATTGATATATGTTATAGAGGTTTACCATGGCATGTTCTGTATTGAAAATGAAATGTCTAGTATTAATAGTTCATTTACAGGGGCACTCAAAAGACTTGTTACATTATGGTCAATGCTGAAAAATCGTTTACAGAGTATTTTAATGATATTACACTATTTCAAACACAGGGTGGACTAAAATTATTAAGTGCATTTCATGTTTAAAAACAAAAAGAAGAACAAAATGATGTACATACATGTTTATTGTTTTCTTGGAAAGACAATTTAAAACAGTTTTACAAACATTTTAAACATTAAATAAGTTTCACATAAATTGGTAGATGGCATGAAAATTGGGAAAATTTACTGATTGTATTTAGTCTGCAAATGGCTACCGTAGAGGAAAAAGCAATATGTGCGTTTTGTGGTTCCATGAAAGCAAATTTGTTGTAACTGTTCAGAGACATTTTTGTTTAGAATACTCAAATCGTTGTCCTCCAAGTAAGAACTACTATAAAACATTGGTACCAACAATTTATGGAGACTGGGAATGTGGAACTTATTTAATGTATAAAATCTTGTTGTGTAAAACTGTTTTAAATTGTTTTTCCAAGAAAAGAATAAACATGTACGTACCTCTTTTTGTTTTTCAAACATGAAATGTGTTCAATAACTTTGGACAACCCTGTATATTAAAATTTATATACATTACTGAAGTTCACTGCAAGATGCTTACTGTAGAATATAATGTTCATAGCATTTATCGTTCATTTACAGGAACACACAAAAGAATTTGGTTACATTTTGAGCAGTAATTGCTGGAAGTTTGTTTTCAATTTTGGTATGTGTTCTTAAGTTTAAATATTTTTTTGCATATTATTTGGTGTGCATAAATTTTATAGATCATATACAGAGCTGCACAAGCGAATTAAGAATACATTTTTCTTATTGACAGGAATTGCTGAGGGGGAATTTTCAACTGTGTTATGTGTTTTCTAACTCAACTTTTTTTTTTTTTTTAATACTATGTAGTATATATATACAAATCTATATATCATATACAAGACTGCACAAAAGAATTTGTATATTTTTCCAACTACAGATGGTAATTGCTGAAAATGGATTATCAAATGTATGTCTTTTCCAAATTGTTCACTTAGACATCATGTTTCACCTTATTAGAATGTGAAATTTTGCTGAATGTGTTGAAGTGTTTCATAATCTATGCTTGACACATGATTTTTTCTGTTGTTGATGTTTTTGTTTAGATTTATAAGCAGAAATTCTTTGAGAAAATCTATTTTCATGCAAAAAAAAAAAAGTCAAATACATATTTTCCAATTGAATATTCAAGAAGAAAATGACACTGTGATCTATTGATGCATTTCACAACAAGCATTACTGAACTTTATATGAATTTTATAGGTGACACATGAATAAAAAATAACATATACACTGGGAAGGGATTTTTCAATACAACCTAATATGAAGTTACCTCGCACAAGGATTAATTGAATTACTTGACATGTCTATGTCTAAAATTATACAATTATCATGACTGACCACATTGATTTGGCAATTATTTGGAGTATTTTTAACATTCTTCAAATCACCACTTAAAATTGCTATTAAATCACAGACTTCGTATGGCATACTTTAATTATGGAATAATTTCCATTCATACAGATTTATTTATTATATTCTTAAGAGACCTTAAAATTTTCATGGAAAATTGGGGGGGGGGGGGGGGGTCGATGTATATAATGCATCCGGTCCCAGGGTCTGACTACCGACGGCGACAGGGCACTATTCCACCAGTAAAATTTAATAGAATTTTTCGTCTTATCAAAATACCCTATTCGTGCAAAATACATTTACGTTACAATTATATGAAACATCTAAATGCATTTTAAAGAAAAAAAAAAACAGGAAAATTCTTTGAGCACAACTAGATCAATGTAAAATATGTAAGATAAAATAAAAGTAAGAAATGATAGAAGATAAAATGAAAGAATGAAGATAAAATAAAAGTGATGAATGAAGTAAAAAAAAATAATAATAAAAGTAATAATGTAAGCTAAAATAAGTAAAAACTTTTTTTACTGGTGGAAGTGTGCCCCGTTAGTAGTCAGGCCCTGTCCGATCCCAGGTCCTTTTTTTATCATTTGAAAAAAAAAAAAAAAGATCAGTTTTATCTTTCGATTGGGTGTTGATTTGACTCAAAAACACTCATAGACTAGTTGAAATAAAATACTAAAACTGTTTTTTTTTTCCTTGTGAATGCGACAACTTGCTGTTCTAGTTAAGTTTCAGTTTCGTTTTTAGACCTGTTTCTTTAATTACGAGAACGGAAACAGAAAGTTACCAAGAAAGGGATTACCGCCAGAAAGCGGCACCCTTTCGTCTTTTTTTGGCGATGAAAGGGGAAAGATATTTTCTTCAAGTCTGTCGGAAGAAAAGAAAGGAGTCCGCTGTCCATTTATATTTCTAGTCAATGGTGCTAAGTGGTGCTAAAATACCATAGTTCAAACGGACATCTTATTTATATGTTTTTATCTCATTTCATCGTATCTAATAAATTATAAAAATGAATTAGTTTTATTTGCTTTAAATTATTTTTCCTCATGGATGTTAAAGAGTTAATAGAGATTGTGGCAGTCAATTACAAAAAGTTTTTTCTAGTACTTCTGAACACTTTTTTTTCCCCCATTTTAAACAAAAGAAAAAAAAACACCCAAGTTGTAATTTTCCAGCTGAGTAAAAAAGTGTCCAGGCCAGGGTTTGAACTAAGGACCCCTGGCGTAATCTGCTAATATTCAATTAAGCTTTTCTGCACAAATCCGGCAGACACAATTCACCTTATTGATTATTACATCAGGTCAGATATCAGAATCAGTTCAACAGAATAAATCGTAGGTAATGGGAACTCCAAGAAAACATTGGATACATAATTATCCTGGACAAATCTAGCAGACACAAGTCCAGGATAGCTTTAGGAGTTTTAAAACTGATTGTAAAAAATTAGTTTAATTTTTTCCTAGAGGAAAAAAAAGTATATTTCCATTAAATCTTAATTTTCAAACTAAACAGTGAAATAAAAATATTTGTATTTTTTTATGTCAATCTGCAGCAAACCAAAATTTATCTGTGAACTGAATTCCCAACACAGCAGTGTGAGAAAGGGGGAAAAACTTGTAGTCTAACAAGAATCGCTCATAGCCTAATAAGTAATTTATCATAAAAATGAAAAATGCTATTCGATTCCAAAACACTTCAATAGTCAGGCCTGCCAATTTTACGCCTTTACGTTTAAAAATGTATCAAGAAGTTTTGCTTTGTTGAGCAGGGAATTTGAAAACCACCTTAAGGCTAGATACTTGAATGTCAAACATATAAAAAATGTAATTCATGTTTAGAACAGTGAAATGCAAAATAACGTGACAAAAAAAAAAAAAAAAAAAAAAAAAAAAATTGAAAATCCCAGAAGTAGTTGGAGACCATGTAAATATTTTAAATACTTATACATGCATGAATGAATGAAAAAAACACTTCATAAATGTAGTTTAAAGAAAAGCATTTTTAAGAGAGCAACAATGATTGACATTGGTGTAACTTTTTCTCAGGTATTTTTAAGATGATTTCATTATTATTATTATTTTTTTTTTTACAATAGTTTTGGCAGTAGCTACCTTATAAATTGATCATTGGACAAAAAATTAAAATACCATAGTTACAAAACTTTGTAAATAAAAGAAATGGAGGGTTTTTTTTTTCCATTATTTGATTTAATTGTTACATTTTTTATTTTCATTTTAACTGAATGATCAATTTATAGTTATCACTCCACTAGTTATCGAGTTATGAGATACACCAATTCAGCTATTTTACCTTTTTTTCCCTTGCAAAATTGCATAATTATTGTATTTATTCTTCTTGCCAAACAATCAATTTATCAGGGTGTCTATTCCAGATCAGCAACGAATTTCTTTAGTTTTCCATACCACTAAAAATCAGGTATCGAGACTGTGATGTTTTAACACAAAAATATCTTAAAAGTTGTGAATTTGAGAGTGAAACTTTAGCAACTGATTCTGAAGCTCAAACTACTGATTTGTTACACAAATGTTTGCAAAATTTAGAAATTTTTTAACTTCAAGATATTTATTTCAAGGCTAATGATTACGTGATGCACCTAAATCAGAAAAAAATTTCTAATTTTTTTCTTGAAAGCTTCGAATTTCTCTAACTGTTTCTCAGAATTTTCAAATTTTCCTGACTTTTCCAGTCCATATAAATATCCCTGACTTTACCAGGTTACCTAGGTGGCTAGACACCCTGAATTTATACTTTAGCTACTGCCAACAGTTTCTATATGTGATTTCACAACTGTTGTCGTCCTCTTAATTTATGAAAAGCCCACAAGTACAAAGCCAAATTTTATTAAATCGTTTCCCTCAGATAATAACAAAACATGCCAAATATTAAAAGAAGTAAATTTATTGTCTACATCAACATTACAAATCCTTTGGAGGGAATTACAAATGTTTTAACAATGAATAAGTTGGTGTGATGAAGTACAATACACATATAATGCAAAGTGTTCCCAAGTTATCCAAATTTTACTTCATCCAAAAAGTTAAAAGCAGTCCAATGATGGATGAATTATAAATATATTACAGAAATGTACAATTTATCTTCAGAGATGAATGAGAGAATAATGCACCAGCATATATATTTCTCACAGTTGTCAGCAGAAACACCTACTGGAAAAGCATAAATTCACATCTTAATTCTCAGAGATGTAACAACCTGCAGGAAGAAAATGAAACTAGTCAAAATAAAGAAAAAAAAATATTATATACATACAGAAAGATATCCATGGGTCTTAACAGACAAATAAGATTATTTTAATGAATATTGCATACATATTTATGGGAAAATTTTACAGTATATTTTAGATTACTATATGTTCACAAGCTATAGATTACAGAATAGCAACATTAATGATCACATAGACTCTTAGACTATTACATTCAAATAAAGATATTAAAAAAATAATAATAATGCATTTTAGAATAAAAGAAAAGGTAGAATTAAAAAAAGATTTTTGAAAATGTTTTTCTATAGTTTATTAAAATATATTTCCAAAAATTCTGTTAACAGAAAATCATTATCACTATTGCTTTTTTTACAAAAAAAAAAAAATTGTTTGCTCCACACATCCTGGGAACAATTGAGTCCAATTCTGGCCTGGTCCAGAGAATGTAGAATAAAATGTAAGCCTGATCACGGCCTGCCCTAGTAAAAAAAATAAATAAATAAATAACACACTCTATGTAACTGTCCGGTTCAGATTTCTACGTTGGACATGTAATATTTCTGTATTGATGTTGTCAAGCTAACATCAGATCATGCAGCACATTTATATTTATTCTCGTCCGAATCATGTCCATTGAAAATTATTCATATTTTATTAGCTTAGTTTGATCCTTTTAAATTAATTATATCGGGCCAGTTGGCCTGCTTAATATTTTTATCGGCCTAGCTGGCCTGTTAAAAAAATTGTCTACATTCTGCCAGCCTAACCTGCTTGAAAATTTGCCTTCATTTCCCCAGTCCCGGCAGACCTCTAGTTCATGCTCAAATGGAAGGGGGAAAAGAAAAATTCTAGGTTTTTCCAAGAAGTTTAACGAAACATTTCTGCACTATATAGTTAAAGTCTTTCATGACTACAAGAAATAATACAGTAATATAAAGTTTTTAGGCATTAAAATGCCATTAGTAATCTATCATGATTCATGGAAGATTCTTAATGAAAAGATTCATTATGTAGCAAAAATATGTATATATTAAATGCTTGTAAAATGCATCCCTTTACATTCACAGGGATTTATGTGTTTCAAAGAATGTTATTTGTAAAATTTATTTAAAAAAAAAAAAAAAAAAAAAAAAAAAGATTAGAATTACGATGAACTTACAATCAAATCGCAACATTACACTATATGAATATGTAATAAACAATATTCTATATCAAGAAATACCAATAAAAATTTTTGAAAATGCCATAATAGAACTTACAGTTTACAATTGTAATTTCTCTTGATACAAGATTACACTGGCTTTTCATCAAATTATTAAGAATTTATTCCTTTTACACATTTGTTGGAAGAAAAAGTAAAATAATTTTGATTAGCACATATAATCAAGATTTTATTATATGAACCCATGCTTGTAAAATTGTTTATAGTCCAAGTCCTATCACTGACTGTGACTCAACCTGACCATTTTAGATTTTGATTAAACTTACAGGAATCATTCTCCCTGATGATACAAATGAAAATATACATTTATAATTTTTTTATCTCAGTAAATTTTCATACAATTATTTTTTTTTAATTTCAAAAAATCATCATTATTTGGTCTGTATAAATGTTTTCATTTTTAAATTTCTCAAGTTCTATCAGACCACGACCAAACTCGATCTTTCTCCCTCCGCTGATACGGCCTTCACAATCACCCCTTAGTTTCGGAATCGTTAAAGGGCTACTTTCGCCGCTAGATGGCGCGATATACTTACCATAAATAATGCTTAGTAAAGGTTACTTCTATACATAAAAAGTACAAGAATCTTTGCAATATATTCATTATAAAAGGTATATATAACATATGTATCTTTTGTTTCGGCGTTTTCTTTACTACAAACAGGAAAAACTAAAAGATTTAGAGATAAAATAAATAAATACAATGCTTTAAGCAATTAAAAATAGTTTAAATAACACGCTACTATAAAATGCAAAACAAGCATTGTAAATTTCTATATTTATATACATTTAAATTCTTGATTACTTGAAACATTGATAATTCTGAGCGTAAAATACACAGTGAAAAATTTAAAAAATAATTACTAGTTTCACAATAGTAGTAAGAAAATTAAGCAGGTTCGCCAATATCCGGCAATGAACTCATATCGAATTTTTTTTTTTCAAAACCCGGATTATTTTTACACGATTCTTAATTATTTAAAATATGTATATATATATGTATATTCAAAACAATTTTTCAATAAATTTAATCATTATAGGTACTGATCTGAAATATATAAGCATTATATATAACATATCTATCTTTTACTTCGGCGTTTTCTTTACTACACACTGGAAAAACTAAAAGATTTAGAGATAAAATAAATAAATACAATGCTTTAAGCAGTTAAAAATAGTTTAAATAACACCCTACTATAAAATGTACAACAAACATCATAAGTAAATTTCTATATTTATAAACATTTAAATTCTGGATTACTTGAAACATTGATAATTCTGAGCGTAAAATACACAGTAAAAAATTTAAAAAATATTTACTAGTTTCACAATAGTAAGAAAATTAAGCACCTTCGCCAATATCGGCAATGAACTCATATCGATTTTTTTTCTCAAAACATGGATTATTTTTACACGATTCTTAATTATTTAAAATATATGTATATATGTGTACATTCAAAACAATTTTCAATAAATTTAACCATTATAGGAGGTGATCTGAAATATATAAGCATATAGATATATAATAGAATAACATATAAAATTAAATATTTTATTCTAATTCTGAAAGGTCATGGTATAAAAGTATGTATATAAAAATAAAAATGTACTTTCATGTTTCATAATATCAACAGAATAAGAAAACCTATTTCGCCAATATCCGGCAATCAACTCATATCGCTTTTTTTTCTCTCAAAACATGGATTATTTAACAAATTCATAACAATTTTTACAGGTTTTATTAATTTAGAGAATGAACAAGTTTTTTTGCTGTAGCATTATGTACTCCATTTATGAGAGAATAGTTTTTGTGGAAATTTTAGAATATTGAGAGATTACAGAAGTTACAGAATATTTTTTTCAGATTTTTAAAATATTAATTCATAAATCTATCCACCCTACTTGTATATATATATGTATCTATAGGTATATGCAGATTCTATTTCTTGATTAGACTTTAAACATTGAGATTTTTTACAGTGAAATATACATTAAATATTATAAAATTAAAATTAAGTAAACTTAAAAAAATTTTTGATAAAGAGTTCTTATATGCAGATAAATTGGCTTCATTTGTAAAATACCTTGCCATATATTTTTTAAATGATGGGCAAAAATTTTGCACATAATTATGAACATATATTTATTTTATGCTCGTTTAAGTCAGATTACCATTAAATGTTTTTTATGAGTCTCGGATATATCAACTCATAAATAGCTTTGACGAACGAAACGCGAAGATAAGGAAATTCTCCATTAGTCATGGTAGGTAATAGCGCCACCTACGTTTCTCCGGGGAGAAACTCTGATTCCTCTTGAACAAAGGGAAAATGACTTTTTGTTACGGCTGTATCAGGGGAAGGAGAAAAATCGAGTTAGGCTGTGATCAGACGTAGAGAGTTGTTTGACCCCTCATTTTAAAGAGAATTTCATAAGGTTTAATTTGATATGCAAGTTGACTATGCTTGAATTAAAAAAAATAATTTAATTAAATTTTAAAATAGTGTTTTTTAAAAAATTTGAAAAAATTATATATTTTTTGTAATATTATAAACTTTAAATTTTGAAAGTTTTAGAGTGGGATCTAAATGGGATCAGCAGTTATGGTAAAAAAAACTAATGTTAAACACCAATTGGAGCTGGTATTTAAAGTTGGCACCTCACCAACTTTATGATTGTGATAAAGAGATCATTGTTTTATTCATTTTAAACATTATTTTTTTTATAACTGCTGATCCCATTGAGATCCCACTCTAAAACTTTCAGAATTTAAAGATTATAATATTACAAAAAACATATATTTTTTTTCAAAATTTTTAAAAAACACTATTTTAAAAAATTTTTAATTTTTAAATTAAATTAACTTTTTAAAAATCACGTATAGTCAACTTGTATATCAAATTAAACCTTATGAATTTCTCTTTAAAATGAGGGGTCAAACAACTCTCTGCGCCTGATAGAACTTGCGAAATTTAAAATTGAAAACATTTATACAAGCCAAAAAAATGATGATTTTTTGAAATTTAAAAAATTATTTGTATGAAAATTTACTCAGATAAAAAAATTATAAAAATATATTCTCATTTCTATCATTGGGGAGAAGGATTCCTGAAAGTTTCATTAAAAGCAGGAATGGTCAGGTTGAATATTGAAAATTTTTGGTTGATTTGACATGGAATGACCCTAAGATACTGTCTGTTTGGTGACAAATTAGTCTTGCTGGCAAAGCAAAACATAAGCTGTTTAACTAAAATGTTATTAAGCTAAACTAAAATGTTAATAAGTTAAAGCAGTTTTTATTTTTTGATTAATTTTTCAAAAAGAAATGACAATGAAATGCAACTTATTTAGACCTTTTTTCCAATCAATTCAGCAATAAAATTACTAATACAATATAAAAATAGGATAGCAAATTTATTATTTAAATAAAAATCCAAAAAAGTAAACTAACCTGCTTATTTTTTTGGTTTCTTATTTGATGACTTCTCACTCGATTCTCGCTTGCGTTTTTCTGGTCCATTTTTAACAGGCGATTTTGAACTACTCTTACTTGAACTACTCTTACTTGAGCTATGCTTACTGGAACTATTCTTACTGGAACTACTCTTACTGGAACTACTCTTACTATGCTTATTACTTGCACTGCTCTTATGATGGTTACTTGGTTTAGATTTGCTGCTACTACCTGACTTATTCTTGGGATTAGAATAATCATCTGTGAAGTCGAGTCTCTCTCTATCAGCTAAAATAAGAAAACACAAAATAAAAGGCACAATAAACATCTAGATTTACATAAAATAGCATTATGTTTAAAATGTTCAGTAAATATTTAGCAAAGCTATTTAAAAACATTTAAAATCAGCTGAAAATTATTTCATATTTTATAATAAAATGAACAGTCAAAGACAACTTCATTGTTATTTCTCAATTGAATTGATGCAAAAGTTTGTAGAATTTTTGTTGCAGTAAAATGTTTATTTGAGATGAATAGTATACAGTAAAATATAATTACAACGGATTTCTAGGACTACGATTCAGTTTGTTATGCTGAAAAATTCATTAAGGAGAGGATACATTAATAATTATATTATGTGGAGATGCAATGTAGATAAATGCAGACAATGTGTTTGAATAAGAAAGGACAGGACAATTCATATGGCAGAAGTAGAATCTTATTCACAATTGCATTATAGTTTATATATTTCTGCAGTAAAGAACTGACTTCCAAAAAATTTTTATTATCGCTGTGGCAAGTCCAAGATAACAGTCGCAGCATGTCCAAATTTAGTGTACTCTGCCATAGAACTTAGCGAACTTATTAAACTAATATTTACAAAGGAGATATTTGTTTTTTACTTGTTCAGATGCTTTTTTTTTTTAGTCGTATTTTTGTTTTACCATACTTAAGAACACTTTTAGCTTAAAATTTGATTAGTTTAGTAAATAAATCGAAGAATCAATTAAAAAAATTACTAAAATTTAATATAAGAAAACATTGTTTATTTTTGTCAAGATTTATATAATGCCAGGGATCTGTTTAGGAAAAAATTGGGTCCTTTAAAGGATCCTTCACAATTTTTTTTATTTGAAAACAGGACACTTCACAAAACTATTTTCCCTAAAACAGGACCCTTCACAAAAATATTTTTTCTATAACAGGACCCTTCACAAAATTCTTTATCTTAAAAATAGGTTTTTCACAAAATTTTTCCATCTTTAAACTGAACATTTCACAAATTAATCATTTAAAAGTAAAATCTGACGTGTCACTTTTACACATATAAAGAAAATATATGTATTTTACATCCATATATTTTCTTAAAAATGTATAAACAAGAACCTGAATATAACGATCATTTCAAACTCACAAAATTATGACTAGATTTTTCACAAATATAAAAAGCTGTTCACAATTTCACAAAAACAGGACCCTGGGAAAAATGTCTGGACAGACCGCTGAATGCAATGATTTATAAATTTTGTTACATCTTTTAAAGGGTTTAATAATTCTCAAGCAATGTTAAAGTGATTCAGAAACAAAAACTCACATGTAAACATGATTGGCAATTTAATCTTCATGTCACAGACAATACGTAAGTACCAGAGATTCGAGAAATGACCCTACTTTATCTCAATGCTGTAATTAATTTCTTATGTATGGATTACAGAATTTCAATATTCATGTCAAAGTGAACATCTTTATAACAGAACCTTTAACTATATTCTACCAGTAGTTGGCACAAAGTACTAAGCTACATTTTTTTTTTTTACTACTTAACTCTAATAAAGTAAAACCTATGGGAAGTATTTGTTTCCTTTCCATCTTCTTTACCTTAAAAATTACAAAACATTTTTTAAAACTGCAAAAAATCATGACACAACATACAAAAATCTACCACAGCACCAAGTTAATTGGTTAACATCTGTTATAAAAATAAAATAAAATTATGTAAATAAGTCCAACAGAAGAACTTAGATGTGTAGACGCCACCTCCCTCCAAAATAAATAACCTTTTACATTTTTTTTTCTTATTTTATGACCATCACCAGCAAACAGCTGTTGATTCATAAGCAACTCAATAAAAAAAGAGATAAAATAAAAAAACAGCATCCACACAGTTGTCAAGGATAAAATCATTAATTTTAGTGCCGTTGTTGAAATACATTCTATCCACTTTACCAACCAACACAAAGGACAAATGGCAGTATACTTTATGCCAATGCAATTCAAGTAATTCTGTACACTACCAAGAAATAACTATCCTAATAGAAACAAGAATAATGAAACTGTTTTAATAACAGGTCCTGCTTGCAGCTACATCTTTTTGAACTAAAAGTTTGTGTTTCTTGCTTACAGAAAATTCTTTCATATGTTTTCTTTTCCATTTAGTGCAGTAATTTAGGTATTGAGTATCTATCATATAAAGATATACTATCACACTATCTATCATATATTTAGGTATTGAGTATCTATCATACTAGAGAGACTTTAACATACACTGAAGTCAAAAGTTCTGAGCTTAAGTAAGTAACTAACAGTCAAAGCAACAAATGATTTGTGTAAAAACACAAAATTTTCAAAAACATTTGATGATAAACTAGCTGTGGTTGAGATTTATTCATCTATTAATGCCTAAAAAATATTATTTTGCTATGTTTGGGATGGGAGAGGAGTATCTGTTAAAAATCTAAAAGAAAACTCATGGTTGGAAAAGTAAATTGGTAAAGGGTGAAATATTTTTAATAAATAAATATTTAGAAAAAAAAAAAAAAAAAAAAAAAAAAAAAAAAAAAAAGCAAAGGAACAGATTTAAAAACTTACCTTTAGCAGCTTCTTCTTCTAGTTCAGACCAATCTTTACCACTTTCTTCACTCGAGCCAAGATCACCTTCTATAAAAAAATTTTTAAAAAAACTATTAACATTATAATTAAATTTAAAAGCACAATATGTGAAAAAAAGGAATATGTGATTATATTTAGAATGCATAATACTAATTCTTAAACATAAGAAGGTGGAGATAAAAGGACAAAATGATACATTATATACAATCCATTCACAAGGGAAATTTGCGAGTTTGTAACTAAAGACCATTTTTTTATATCAATACATAACTATAATAAAATTGAATTAATGAAGGATATTTTATCAGTAAAATGAGTACTAAGCATGCTTGAGAACTAAACACTGGAGGCTCCACATCTACCTAGCCATTTGACCATGAGACATACACTATGTATTGCACGTCAGGGGTCTTGGTCAAGAAAGTGGAATTGGACACCCCATGCCATGATTCTTAAGGGATTGTAACATTTCAGAGTTTCTGTTTAGTTTAGATAATTCATTTTTACATTCCTGGAATTAGCGTAGAAATTGTCCCATTTAAACATAGATTTTTTTTTTTTTCATCTTATACAATGCAAAAATATTTCTTATAAAATACAGATGGAAGTTTGCCCCTGAAAGGTTCTACTACAATTCCCCACAACTGACACTTATTATATTGCCTCCCTAGAAAATTGTAAAAGTGGGTTTCTACTATAAAATATTTTATGGGGAGAGGGAAGGTTGTTTAACTGCTGTAACTGAAAGGGTATGTTGAATGATGCAATACCCCCCCTCCCCTTTACAAAGTACATTTTGTTTACAATACTAAGAATTTTCTTCAAGAACTGTAAATATGTACACAACACGAACTGTGCAGTATTACATTCCAAAGCTAACAAGGCGAAAAGAGAAAAATAAATTTATAATGTAAGTGTTAAAAAATAAAAATACATTGATTTACTTGCTTTAGACAGAAATAACTTTTAACTTTACTTGCTTTGATTCTATTTTTTTAAGGTTTTTCTTTTTGTTTTATGTTACTGTTTTTTGGTAGGGAGGGGTGTAAAAAATGAATACACACCAGACACATATTTTTTTAAAGGGGGGGGGGGGTAGGTCTAGTACATTTCAAATTAATAATTTTGCTAAATTAAAAAAAAAAAAATGAATAGTTTAAATTCTAGATTTTGTCAGCTACATACAAAATATTGTTCAGAGACATAAGTATGTAAAGTTCAAATTTATATTTTTCTCATTAACCCTTTCATGACAAGCGTCATGTATATGTGCCATATAAGAAGCCCAAAATCCTTGAATTTAAACAGCAGTATTTTAAAACAGATTCTTTTGAGTTTTTTAATTACAACATTTCAGCGATTAAATCAGATAGAAATTAGAATAGGAAAAGACTGGTGCCCGAAGATTAAAAGAAACATACTTGACGCAAAGTGGTTAAAAAAGTTATTTTGCTGTTTACTTATCATGTTACTCTGCTATTCCTAGCCCTTTGAAATACAAAGTCATAACATCAAATATGTGCATTTGAAAATAAATAATATATATTTCAAATGCTAAACAATATAATGAAGCAACAAAAGCATCTGTGCATGCTTGCTAAAAAGAAACGTTTAGACTTGTAAATAATGGAAATTAGGCTTTACCTAACAATAGTAAAATATCATTCAAGGCAATTGATTAAATAAAAAGTAATTTAAAATTTAATTTTTTTTAAATTTATTAGTATACCTCAGTGGCGTAGCTACACGTTCAGCGCCCTGGAGCAAGTACAATCGGATCACCCCCTTCTCTACCAGAAAAAGTTGCCCAAAATTTGTTTTCATGTTTAATGCAGTAAAACATCCTGCCATAAATCAAAAATTTTCATTATGCTGATAGAAGGAATGCCATACAACTATATCTGCTAAAACAGAAACATGTCTAAAACGGAATTTCTCCCAGTCCCTTGCGATTCCGTCTTAAGATTGTACTTATTTCAAATTAATACAAATTTTTTTGCTATAAAACACAACCTGTAAATCTGTAATACGTATGCAAATGCCCTCATTTGTGCTTTTAAACATTATTTACAATTTTCATGAATTCAGAGGCATAAAGCAATAGATTTATAATGTATGTTATCTTAACACCTTCGGCCCTGACGTCCTACTAATAGGACATATCTTTTATTGAGTATTATTTTGTCTTAAACATTATCTTTATTAATTCCAGCACCTAATAGTGATAGTATGAATCTCTACATTTCCTATTATGACTTCACTTATGTTTAGCATTTAGTAATAATAATAATAATAATAATAATTTTCATAATTATTAGCAAGCCGTTGGCATTTCTATTAATTAAAACATACGTTTCACTCTTTAAATTAAAATTTGGGGATCCTTTTCCGAATCGGTAATTTGTGATAAAAGATAAAAAATATTACTTGACATTTTCCAAACGTCTTCAAAAATTCTTCCTTAGACTATTGTTATATGAAAACCACCCAAAATAACTACATTTGTGAGGTTTTGGTAAAGAACGCATTCGTTAACTTTCATTAAACCCTAACTTCTGTGATTCCAATAGCTATTTTTAATTTTGTTAGCATAAAAGTAATTTTTTCCCAAAATTGAAAAAAAAATCAGGGCCGAAGAGGTTAAATAAAAATTTTGATAAGTCAATTTCAAGGAATACTATAGTTTTATTTATCTAATTTTTAGCTAAAACAAAATCGGAAAGCATTGAAAAAATATTCTGTTTTAGACAGGTTTTCGTAAGTATAATCACACGGGGTAAGTATAATCATGAAAAATTTCTGTAAAAGACAGGATTCCACTTTCACAGGTTTTACTGTATAATTTATATATTTTAAAAAATGGCAAATGTAAAAAAAAATATTTATACAAATAATTTCATTCCTTTGTAATTTTACGCCCTTATTATTCTCGTGTCTGGAGCAATGCGCTCCAACTGCTCCACGGTAGCTACGCCCCTGGTGTACCTTCCTCTTAAAAATCAGAATATTCAATAGTTAAAAAAAAAGAGAGAAAGAGAACAGAATAGAACTAATGTTTAATTTCGAATTTAAAAGACTAACTAAATGACCTAGACTTTAAGATATGTTATACGCTATCAAATACAACATATTTATATTTATATCTATAGGTACAGTGTATACATCTACATGAGAAATAAGTTTGGGTTCTTTTACCAGAGACGAAGCCTGACAATTTGAAATCTGGTGATGGGCAGTGCATAAAGATGAGTTCTGGCTCTTTCTTTGTCAGCCAGACAATTTCAAATCTGAGACTGTCCAAGTTAAACATTTTCTGTCATTAGAACCAGAGCCTGATATTGAAAGTACGCAGTAGAAAACTGTTAATAGGATTTTAAAATTGTTTCAAGAGAGAATTTACTCTCATTAAAAAATCTCTTCTTACATACAAATTAATATTAATCCTAAATACTCATGAATAATAATCATGAGAATGTTTTATGATTTTCATGTACTAAATCTGTTTAAAATAGCAAATTTATTATTTATAGCCAACCATATTAGCAGAAAACAGCAACAATAACAATTCTTATTCTTTTAAAATATCATCAAACAACTATGGCAGAAAGACACGAGTTTTGTTTTCCAGTAATTCTGGAAAAGAACTTCAAGCAGAAAGCGAGCTTAGACAAGGGATTCTCTTTGTGTTACTAACACTCACCATGCAAATACTTCAAAAATCAGATAGAATATTTCTTATATTCCATCAATAATAATTTAATTCCCTTTCAAACTGATTTTAAAGGATTGTAAAACACGTTAAGAAACAGACTACATTCTTGTTTCTCAGAGAGCATTTTTTTTTTCCATTTTTTCCAATTTGTGAATAAATAAAATTTTGTCTGAAGATTAGAAATGAAATGGGTTCGATTTTCATACCAATCTACATATTCACATACCATTTCAATGAAATCTTAATATAAAAAAAATTACTTCCATGAATTACTTTCATTCACACATGTTAAAAAAACTAATTGTAAAACATATTTACTTTTAGGAAAGAAAACTTTTAACACATAAAAAGGCAACTTTTTTAAACGTAAAATTCGACCCTCTGATTTTTTCATGAAAATTTAATATGACTAATTGTTATTACCATGGCAATATAACTGTCATTTAAATTTAGGTATTTGCTTAGATTTAACTTATAGTTTAAGTGAGAACATTTTAGTGTAAATGAACATTTAAAATCAATTTTGGTTCTATGCTTAAAACAGGATTGCTACTCATACAGGAGATTAAAATTTCCCGACTTTTCCGGCAGCAGTGTAGTGCATGTTTTCTATGCTAAGGGTGGAATAAATGTAATATTTCTTAAAAACACTTAAATCTGTTAAATACAGATGACAGTGATTAAAACTTCCTCCAAAAACTTGACCTTGGGCCTACATTAAGAATGGCTCTTTAAAAACTTATGATCATTGCAAAGTTTCTCCAAACTGTAAGAACTTGCTGTATAGTATTTGTGTACTAAGCCACCATTCACTTCAGCAACTATATGTCACAAAATCACTGAAGTCTAGATAAATCTAGGCAAAAGGGGAGTGAAAGCAGACATTACAGTGGGGAGATGGAGGTTAAAAATGATTATTTATTTATTGTTATTTCAAAATTTAAAAAAATACTACTGATTTTTTTTAAAATGTGTATTTATGAGATTAAAGGTGAGGGGGGGGGGGGGGGGTGGGGGGTAGAAACTTTGGAAGGAGCATAATTTTTTTATTTATTATTACATTTTAATTGAATTTGTCAAAATGTAGAAGATTCTAATCTCTAGTAGCCTTACTTGGAGAACACAATGAATGAAATTATCAAATTACCTGACTTTTTCAGATTTTGGATAAAATATTGAAATTTCTTGATTTTTCCCTGACTTATTTGGTCAATTTCCAAATTCCCTTGAGTTTTCCATGCAGTGTAGCAATTTGTGTTGACAGGTTCACTGTCACAAACAATAGAGACTGAAACCTGTTTAAAATGGAATCTTTCCCTGGTCGTTTGAGTTTTCTGTCTTAGTAGGTTTTACTGTATTAAATAAACACAATCTTAAGAGAAAGCAGAATCACTAGGGATCGAAACAAAATTTTATTTTGAAGAGGTTTTCAATTAAGCAATAATAACTGTTTCATTCTAACTATTCATAATTTCTATTCATAATTTCTAACTATTCATAACGACCATGATTTTTTTTTCTTTTAAAAAAAAGATTTTGTTAAAGACAGTTAAATTAGTTCCATTTTCACAGCTTTACAATAAAACCTGTAAAAATATAATCGATAGGGGCTGGAAAATTATTATACTTTTGCCAGGTTTCTGCCTAAGCAGGTAGATTTGCATATTCCTTTCAATGGGACATAAAAAAAATTCAATTACAAATAGGCTCTGTTTTTACAGGTTTTACAACATTAAGTTTCACTTCATATTGACTAATGAACAGCATGGTACAGAAGAAATTTAAAAGAATTTATGCATCATGAAAAATTGGGAGTTTTTGCATTTCATGCAGTGGTTCTGCTGCATGGTCTAGGAACTCTTGAAAATCTGAACACCTTGCAACACTAGTAGCAACTCCCCCCTCCCCTCTGTTAAAATTTTTAAAGAAATATATTTTTACCCCTTCTGAGAAAAACTGTATAATATTACTGAATAATAGATACAAAATCAAAAGGTTCACCTGAACTATCATCTTCTTCAGAAAATTCAGAACCGCTGTAATCTTCACTGCTTTCTTCTTCTTCTTCATCATCCTCTGAAACACTAGGTTGGTACTGGTCATCTTCCTCCGAATCGTCGTCATCTTCACCTTCCCCTTCACTTTCAGGATCCAAAAATGACCAACCCCCACTCTCAAAGAAGCCCTCAGGATCATCAGTTATTGTTTTCATAATTTTGGTCCAGTTTAAGCTCTGTATACCTTCAGTGTATCGGATGTCACAGGAGCTGTTCAAAAAATAAAAATTAGTAGTCAAGACAATGTGACTGAAAATGATCAATCAATGATCATTAACATATTAAAATGAAGTTTGTAAGTCATTTTTGTGTTTATAAGTCATTGCAAAAAATGAACTTGTTCGTTACAGTTGGAAGTAAATAGATACTAAGTTTAGTAAGGTTTCTAATTTCAGAATCTTCGAGTACATGGAAAATGGCTAGCTGTGATCCCCGAAAAAGGAAAGTTGAAAAGGAGTGTTTATTTCAAGAAAAGAGGTCGTCTCTTTTTCTTTTCATTGAATATAAGAATAAAACAGATTGCCTTATCTGCAAAGAAAATGTAGCAATAATGAAAGAATACAATATTAGGATAGGCATTATGAAACTAAGCATAGTGAGAAATATTCTAGATTGGTTAGACATTTTCATAGTTATAAACTTAACGAATTAAAATCAGAGCTGAATTATAAACAATCTGTTTTCTTCAGTAAAAACATGAAGTATGAAAACAGTGTTCATGTTATAGTTACATGAAAACAATGCACAACGGGGAAAGTTTAACTGATGAGAGTTTATTACAGAATGTTCAATTGATGCACAATGTCAATTGATGTTACAATGTTCAATTGATTTGGTTTGCCCATGCAAGCCTCAAAATATTAAGTATATTAGCTTGTCTGGTGTAACAGTAGCGTACAAAATCTGGCATCAGAAATATTCAATACATTAAAATCTAAATGTAGGAATTTTGTATTTTATTATGTTGTGATTGACGAATCAACAGATGCTACATATATTGCACAAGAGGCTATTTTCATCCGTGGCGTTGACAAAAACTTTACGATTATAAAAAAATTAGCTAGTATTCTTGTACTTAAAGGGATACTTCACTCACACGAAAACACGCACTTGCTAAAGTTAATCCTATGGGAGAATTTTTTTTTAATATCTCATTTGCATTTCAATATTTTAAAATGAATTTTTTTGTAGTGGATAGCTGAGGTTGATCTTTACGATAAATAAATTTTGATAAATAAATTTAGATATACAATTTTTGCGTCATTATCAAAATAAAAAATATATCAACTCAATATAATTTAAGCAAATTTGAACTTCTGAGATAAATAACTTCTTCGAATTAATCATTGACTATACATCAATTATATATTCAAGTAAATGTTCAATTTCTTATTTATTTACAAGAAATTTTTACTTTTTAAATTACCTTTACATAAATATTTTATTATTAATTATTAACGTAATCATGATGCAAAAAGTAGCACTTTCAATTAAATTAATTTTTAATATATTTAACTATACAGTTGTAGTATTCCTTACAAAAACATGCAAATTTCAATACTTCATATCTTTCATTGCATATTTCAATTATAATGAAAATGGAATTTTATGTCTGTTGTGTGCTGTATATTACTTTTTGATTAAACCACAGATGTTTAACGATCAATTTATAGATTACTGACTCCAATAAATATCATATCCTGCATCCAAGGAAATAGACAATTAAACAATTGTTAATTTTAAATATTTATATATTATTAATATTTATAAAAATGGTTTTAGCTTGATACTTTTTTAAAGGAAAGTACAAGTAGAGGTCTTCGTCCACAAGACTTAACTAAACTAAGTAACTCAATTGTACGTTTAAATCACTAGATGATTTACACTCATATTTGTAATCCATCTATTTAAAGCTGTTTGCTAATTTTGTCAAATATTCCATCGAATTCCGACCGAGTACGCATGCGTCAAAAAAGGACCGGCCAATGAGGCGAGGGTCTATTCCTGTCTCCAAACGTATTTGGAATCAAGATCAACTCCTGTTGTTTTGATGGCTTCTTCCACGTTGCGTTAAACCTAGGAAGATATTTATATAAAAAACTGTGGAGTGTTTAGAAGGTATTTATTTTATTTATTGTTGTATTTATTGTAATTTGTATGAATACTTAGGTATCCATTTCGGATTTACTGTGTAACATGAATTTAGGTGCATTTAACGTTCGCGAAATCAAATCATTTTGTTTATATAGTACAGAAAATAATTATTCAATCGTAAATAAAAATATAGTAGAACATGTAATACAAAATTGGACCACTTATATTCCGTTTATGATCGGGTATGAATCTTATGGTGTTCCGATTGCTAATGAAAACTATTATGTAAATATAATGTCAAAAGACAGTACGCACGGTAGTAATATTTTTATTATTATGTATTCGAAACAAGCGAATCTGAGCGTCTGAATATAAATTATAAAATATTATTTCTGTATTTAGCAACTAAATATTTAATAAATATGCAGGAATGCGACTAGCTTTATGTGAATGTATAATATATATAAGTCTGAACTTTAGCATTATTTTTTAACAAAAATATATTATCTCTATTCGATTTAAAAGTTTTGTCATTACATAAGTGTGCTATTTTATTTGTAAAGAGTATGTATGCATTATATTGTTTGTATGTATACAAATCTTTAGAATGTTTTGATTTGCAAACTCTTAATATTTGAATAATGTTTACATTATATTTGTTTGTATATCTACAAACAATATATGTATACAAAGAGGTATATATTCAAACAATGTATCATGTAACAATATTAATATTTACATTGTATTGTTTGTATGTATACAAATCTTGAATGTTTTAATTTATTACATTCATTTTTTACCAGTTTGCATGTCCGTTCATGGGCGATTCATATGAAACTCATAATTTGTCACAAATTAGTGATTTTATTGATTTAGTGCTTTGCCCAAGAATGTGGAAAAAAAAAACTATTCTTGACATCGGGTGAAATGAATGAGGTTATTTCGGTTTTTATTTTGTATATAAAAAATGTTATATGTAAAAAAATCCTGGCCATTAATCACATTGTTTTATGTATATTTAAAGACGATTACTTATTCTTTGTAATTATTTTTTTGTTGGGGGTTTTTGAGCAAAATAATATTACTTCATAGCTAGAACCAGTTCCGCTAATCATTAATATTTACTGAATCCTTTGACCGCTGAGCAAATGGGCAAATTTGTAATGTTTTTTCTGTTATTTTTTTTAAATGTCAAAAAAAGATAAATTTTCAAACTTGGTATAAAAAACTTAGGTACTTCTCTATTATCCCATCGTCCACTTTTCATAACAAAATACTATCGCCAAACTGTATGATTAAATGCCAAAAATGCAGTCCCATTTACTTGATGTTGAAAGCATTATACGTGTTTGTTATGTCATCAAGTGGTTTTTAATTCAACATTTGCATGTATTAATGACAACATTCTTCCGTTTATTTTGAGTTACAGTTTGGCAATAGTTTTTTATTATGAAAAGTGGTCGATGAGGTAATAGAGAAGTACCAAAACTTAATTACGTATATGAGTAGATTCCTTGACATTCTTTGTAATTATATTTTTGTTGGGGGTTTTTGAGCAAAATAATATACTTCATAGCTAGAACCAGTTCCGCTAATCATTAATATTTACTTAATCCTTTGACCGCTGAGCAAATGGGCAAATTTGTAATGTTTTTTCTGTTATATTTTTTAAATGTCAAAAAAAGATAAATTTTCAAACTTGATATAAAAAACTTAGGTACTTCTCTATTATCCCATCGTCCACTTTTCATAACAAAATACTATCGCCAAACTGTATGATTAAATGCCAAAAATGCAGTCCCATTTACTTGATGTTGGAAGCATTATACGTGTTTGTTATGTCATCAAGTGGTTTTTAATTCAACATTTGCGCGTATTAATGCGAACGTTCTCCCCTTTATTTGGCGTTACAGTTTGGCGATAGTTTTTTGTTATGAAAAGTGGTCGATGAAATAATAGCGAAGTACCAAAACTTAATTACGTATATGAGTAGATTCCTTGACATTCTTTGTAATTATATTTTTGTTGGGGGTTTTTGAGCAAAATAATATACTTCATAGCTAGAACCAGTTCCGCTAATCATTAATATTTACTTAATCCTTTGACCGCTGAGCAAATGGGCAAATTTGTAATGTTTTTTCTGTTATATTTTTTAAATGTCAAAAAAAGATAAATTTTCAAACTTGATATAAAAAACTTAGGTACTTCTCTATTATCCCATCGTCCACTTTTCATAACAAAATACTATCGCCAAACTGTAAAATTAAACGTCAAAAATGCAGTTCCATTTACTTGATGTCGGAAGCATTATACGTGTTTGTTATGTCATCAAGTGGTTTTTAATTCAACATTTGCACGTATTAATGAGAACGTTCTCCCCTTTATTTGGCGTTACAGTTTGGTGATAGTTTTTTGTTATGAAAAGTGGTCGATGAGATAATAGCGAAGTACCAAAACTTAATTACGTATATGAGTAGATTCCTTGACAGTATTAATCATTACTCAATATTTTAAAACTGCATCATATTTGTAGAATTATATTAATTTAAACAATGCTTCTATTGAAGTGTGAAGAAGCACATACTTCTATGAAGAACCATATATTTACATAATCGTTTTCATTAGCAATCGGAACACCATAAGATTCATCCCCGATAATAAACGAACTATAAGTGGTCCAATTTTGTATTACGTGCTCTACGATATTTTTACGTACGTTTGAATAATTATTTTCTGTACTATGTATACAAAATGATAGAGATCTAAATACACAATTTCCATCGGGATTGATTTCGCGAATGTTAAATGAGCCTAAATTCATTTTTAAACAGTAAATCCAAAATGGACACCTAAGTATTCATACAAATTATAATAAATAAAATAAATACCTTCTAAACACTCCACAGTGAGTCCTATATAAATACCTTCCTAGGTTTAAAGCAATGTGCAAGAAAAAAAAAAACAGGAGATGATCCCAAACACGTTTCTAGAGACAGTAATAGACCCTCACCTCATTGGCCGGTGATTTTTTTGACGCATGCGTATTGGGTCGAATATTGTTGAAAAATGATTTTGAAGAAAAAATCGGGAAATTCACAAAATGGTTTCGGGAAAAACTTCACCAAATGGTTTCAAAATTCTTTGAGTGACAGCGGGAAAAAAATTTCATTTTACATTCAATCATCGCAATTGGCGAGTGTGACTATTAAGTTTAGCCAGTACTGGCAATAACATCAATTACCAATTTTCAGTATTACTCGCCGATTGGTGAGTGTTAATTTTGTCTTATATCACAAACTGTATTCACATATACTACTAGATATAATGATTATGAACCATGATTTTTCTATTATTGGGCGAGATTCATGTTTTTTCAGCAATTCTTTGATGAAACTCGTGTTTTTTCAGTGATCCTTTTAAGAATTTCGTATTTTTCTCGTGATCCTTAACGAAATTCACATTTTCCAACGATTCTTTGATAAAATACATTTTATTCCGCAATTTTTAGACGAAATTTAGTAAAAAAGCGTGATCTTTTGGTGAACTTTCTTTTTTTGCGATTCTTTGACAAAATTTGCTTATCTTTCACGATCCTTTTGCATAATTAATGTTTTTTCTGTTGTCTTTTAACGAAAGTCATGTTTCCCCGTGATCCTTTGATGAATTTAGTGTTTTTTCCTCAATCATTTGACGAAATCTGTGATTTTTCCCTCCCGCGAAGATTGGTTAGATGTTTTTAGTCTGCAGGTGCCCTAAAAAGTCTGTGACGCCCGTTGCTGCATCGCACACATTCTTCCATGGGGCATCGAACGAAGGAAATTCATCCTAAAGAATCATTGTTTCATTCTTGACATTTCTGGAAAGAAACAACGTTCAACTCATTGGCTGAATTGTAAAGGGCGAAATGTGTCGAACATTAGCGGAAAGAAAGTGCGCAATTTGTTCATTCATGGATAAAATCATGAAATTCATTAATCGATAGTTGATAAATTGTAAAATTCGTCAATCGATAGCGGAAAAATCGCAAAATTCATTAATCGACAGTGGAAAAATCGCAAAATTCATCAACTGGTTTCGGGGGAAAAAGTTTTCGAATATCGTCGAATGGCTTCGAGAAAAAAAATCACAATCCGTCAACTTCGGGGAAAAAATCGTAAAATTCGCCAAATGGTTTCGAAATTTGTCGAGCGACAGCAGAGAAAAAAAATCTTTTTCCATTCAATCATCGCAATTGGTGAGTGTGACTATTATGTTTGACCAGTGGTGGCAATAAAGTCCATTGCCAAATTTTCAGCATTACTCGCTGTTTGGCAAGTGCTAATTTTGTCCTATACTTCAAAACCCTTTTGTTCATATCAACAGTGTGCAGGACAATTTTTTTACGGGAGACCATTTGATGAATTTTGTGATTTTTCCATTATCGATTGACCAATTTTACTGCTATCGATTGTTGAATTTTATAATTTATCAACTATTGATTAGCGAATTTCATGATTTTTTCCATGAACGTTTGACGAATTACGAAAAAAAAAAATAAGAATATTGTTAAATTGTCTTGGGTAAAAAAAAATTTAATATTGTCAAATGCCTTCGAGAAAAAAGTTGCAAGTTGAAACGGCTGTGACCTCTTTTTCATGTTATGCATCTCCGGTCTATCCCCCCACTCCCCCCCCCCCCAAGTGGGACACTTTTCTAAATTTTGCAGACACCCCTCATGTGATATATTGCTGGAAAAGTCTTTGACCGCTTATTCATGTTATGCATCTCCGGGTCCATCCCGCCACCCCCCCCCCCCTAAGGGAGGCACTTTTATAAATTTTGTTGACACCCCTCATGTCATATATTGTTGGGAAGGTCTGTGACTGCTTAATCATATTATGCATCTCCGATGTCCATCTCCCCACTTTGCCCCCCCCCCCCCCCCAAAGGGTACTTTCTAAATTTTGCACACAACCATCATGTTATATATCATTGGAAAGGTCTGTGACAACTTAATCATATTATGCATCTCCAATGTCCATCTGCCCACTTTGCCCCCCCCCCTCACCCCCCCAAGGGATACTTTTCTAAATTTTGTTGACACCCCTCATGTCATATATTGTTGGAAAGGTCTGTGACTGCTTAATCATATTATGCATCTCTGATGTCCATCTCCCCACTTTGCCCCCCCCCCCCAAGGGATACTTTTCTAAATTTTGTTGACACCCCTCATGTCATATATTGTTGGAAAGGTCTGTGACTGCTTAATCATATTATGCATCTCCCATGTCCATCCCCCACTTTGACCCCCCAAGGGGGTACTTTTCTAAACTTTGCACACACCCCTCATGTGATATATCGATGGAAAGGTCAGTGACCGCTTAATCATATTATGCTCCCCAGTATGAAATTTGTCAAGCTAAAGCAACTATAAATTTTATTTTTATGGTGCTATTAAGTTGTTTGCCGTCAAATTTTGACGGGTTCCATCTAGTTTTAGTTAAATGTTAAAGGTGTTTGTGCATTTCTTGTATTTTTTTAACCATAAATTTAAAACAAAACTAGTGAAATTAAAAGACACATTAAATATTAAATAATTAAGATTTTTTAAAATAATAATGCAATAGGAGATGTCTAATATTTATTAGACAAAAGTATTAGAAATTCCAAATGAATTTTTTTCCCCCCATCTATCTATTAAATCATTTTTCAAAGTTTTCTCTTTGCCGGCTTCACAAAATTTTTCATCTCAAAACAGGGCCCTTCACAAAACTTCATCTTAAAACAGGACCATTCACAAAATTCTTTGTCTTAAAAGTGGACCTTTCACAAAACTTTTTCATCTCCAAACTGAAGCTTTTGCAAATTTAAACATTTAAAAGTAAAATTTGACCTGCCACAAAACAGCTGAAGTTGCTAAAGAACCTATTATCTAGCTTTTACATACATAAATTATCTTATTAAAAATGTATAAACAAGAAGCTGAATATAATCATTTCAAATTCATAAAATTATAACTAGATTTTTCACAAATATAAAAAGCTGTTCACAACTATACAAAAACTAGTCGTTAGGGGCCACCATAATACTTACCCATGGATGTGCATAATATAAAATATGAAAATAAAACATGTGTAAACTATTTATAAAATGCATTGCAATTCAAATAAAATCGTGGCTTAATGACGTCCTAAACTTTAAATGCTCTATTACTGAATTGCATAAAAGAAACATCCTTATAACTTCAAAATGGGTAATCATATTAACTAACAGTTTACTGCATTGGATTAAGCGTCTCATTTCCAATTAAAATATATCTTTGAATTGAAATTTGTCTTTTATAGTTACTCCTTAAAATAAACAATTTTGAAACATTTTATATACCTTTTATCCGAACGAATATTTCAAGAGTCCGAAAAAAAAAATAGTTCCGGATAATCGAGGTTACTGAAATTCAATAAGCTTCTTCCCATTATTACATACTAAGTACATACCGAATTCCAAGCCTCTATCTCAATTTGTTCGGCAGATAGAGAATTCACACACACACAGCAAATTTTTTTCCCTAAAAATATGTTTTTCAGAATCTCCAATGTCTGAAACATGTAAATCCGTCAAAAAAGAATTGCCGATTTTCAAAACGATTACAAGACTTACCCTATACTATGTATGATGGGTAAGTAACAGTATCCTGTAAGAAAAGTCTGGACAGACTCCTGGTTTTGATTAACAGAGCGGTGTCAATATTCTTACCATGCATCCAGAGTAATAAAAGTTAGAGATGATGAAAAATAGAATATAAATTACAGCAATTCTTGTTTTTTTACGGTTAAATGTCTTTTAAAATGTATGCACTATGTAGAAATTTTGGGTCAACAGTCTTGAATGAGCAATGTTTCATTTATCGGTTCTAAAAAATAAATATAGTAACCAAATGGAAGTCGAGCTAGACTTAAGAATCACATTAGCAACATTTTCTTAAAACATGATATGAAGTATATCGATAACAAGAAACATCATCACACTTCCTATTAATTGGTTTGTATAATTCTTTTTATAATTTTGGAAAAGTAAAAAATCCCTGACGGCTCGGCCTACAGGCACAGGTAGATTTCGAAGACGCAGACCGTGGGGCGCCTGTTTGTCGGGAATTGCGGAAGAAATGACCTTTTTGCGATGATGCGGCAGTTGGAACCGCCTACTTCAAAACCTAACTTGTTTGCAGGCGAAGCCAGCAGGGATTTAAAAAATTTTTTTTTTTTTTTGCTATGAGTTGGTCCTATAAAAAACTTGTCAATATAAAAGTTTTAGATAATATTAAGAGGATTTATAATAAATTTAAGCAGATTTGAAATCTTGGGAATTCACAAAGTTATGAATTTTTTTCTTCTAACCCCCCCCCCCCCCCTTAAGGCAATTTGTAATTATATCAAAAATCTGTCATACATAAATTTTCGGCCCTTCTCCTAGAAGTAATAATAACTTCAAACGGACTCAATACATATCATAATTAAGAAATTTTGGGTTTTTTTATGTTTTCACAAAAAGCCCCCACATCCCCCCCCCCCCCCCCTTGGTTCGATTTTGACCATTAACGAACTTGACCGAGATTTTATGCCCTTGATTTTATGTATCAGTTTCGAAAAGATGCGGCAGTTGGAACCGCCTACTTCGAAAAATAACTTGTTTGCAGGTGGAGCCGGCAGGGATTTTTTTTTGTTTTTAATTTTTTTTTTTTGCTATAACGGTTGGTCCTATAAAAAACTTGTCAATATAAAAGTTTTAGATAATATTAAGAGGATTAATAATAACTCTACACGGATTTGATATCTTGTGAATTGACGAAGCTATGATTTTTTTTCTTCTAAAACCCCTTTTTCCCCCTACCTTGGGGCCATTTTTAATTATATCAAAAATCTGTCATACATAAATTTTCGGACCTTTTCCTAGAAGTAATAATAACTTTAAACGGATTCGATACGTATAATAATTAAGAAATTATGGGGGGTTTTCTGTTTTCACAAAAAGCCCCCCCCCCATTCCCCCCCCTGGTTCGATTTTGCCCATTAACGAACTTGACCGAGATTTTATGCCCCTTGATTTTATGTATCAGTTTGGAAGAGATTTATGCAGAATTTTTCCAGTTATCGTGTTCATAAAAAAGTGACATAGATAGATAGATAGATATATAAAGTTTTGAACTGGGGGGTGGTTTTGGGTTCTGGGAGTCATGATCGGCGTAGATATGCAAAAATTTTTCCAAATTTCCAACTTAGGTGAGAATGTAATAGGTAGTATTTCTTACGAAATCTACCTAATATTTTATAAAAATATTTGAACAATGTATGTGGTCTTTTAAATCTGTTTTTTAACCAATAAATTTATTTAACCTAGAGAGATATTTCTCTATAAAAATGGGGGATAAAAAATTTGGTAGGCTGTGAAGGAGAGAAAGGTGTTACATTGAACCATACAATGAGAAAAAAATGTTTGGGTAATGTTGTGTTAGAGAACAGAGAAATATTTTGCAAATACAACTTATAAAACCCAGGGATTATGTAAAAATTTAAATTTCATAACTTAAAAAAAAACTATTTTGACATAAATGGATTTTCATATGATAAAGAACAACATTTGTACCATTTTTGCAATTAGAAAGAACCTCTAAAACTAACAGTTTAAGTATTAGATATTGGTAAATGATAAGAAAAGACACCCTGAATAATAACATTATTTCATGAAAAACAACTCGTTGTAAATGATCCCGCCAAGCCACAAACCTAAAGCGTCAGTCATAAAAAGAAGTGATATCACATAAAAAGAAGCAATATAGAAGTCAAGCCACAAACCTAAAGCGTCAGTCATAAAAAGAAGCAATATAGAAATGCATACTCCGGGTCCCGTGTAAAAATCTATCACCACTCATAATGTTTCCAAAGGACTCGGAGTGAGGTACAGTATGTGAAAACTGCTTGGCGACCTGCAGCCTTTTAAAATATTTGCTTTTCCTGCAATTACATGACTATATTATTTTTATTTTATTTTATTTTATTTGCCCATAAAATTGTAAAAAGTTGAAGCTTCTGTGTTTGCATGTCCTTTCTTATTTATGAGCTTGAAAAATCAATTTGTTGATTTTATTGACCATTATTTAAACTGGAAACACCACTCTTACGAAGAAGCTTTTTTAAGTAAACATGTAAAGATTTTGAATTTGTAATATATATATATAAGTAGCCTGCGCCGCCAGGTGCCCACGGGGGTCGCCAGCATCACGATAACGACCATCGCGCTCAAGCCTCTGAAGGGCTTATATATATATAATGATCATACGCATATTAATAACAATGCACCTTATAATAAATGTTAACTAAATTGAGATATATTGCAGTAATTCTAGCGTAAGTGGAATCGCATAAATCTGGGAAATAATCCGTTCTGTCAGTTCTTTCCTATACAAAAATATTTATAAAAGTAATATAAAACAAAAATTAAAAAATTATTTTTTCGATTTTCAAAATTGATATACTGCATATATTATAAAAGCCTGCAGGTCGCCAAGCAGTTTTCACATACTGTACCTCACTCCGAGTCCTTTGGGAACATTATGAGTGGTGATAAGATTTTTATACGGGACCCGGAGTATGCACTTCTATATCACTTCTTTTTATGTGATATCACTTCTTTTTATGACTGACGCTTTAGGTTTGTGGCTTGGCGGGATCATTTACAACGAGTTGTTTTTCATGAGATATCACTCCTTTTTGTATGGTATTTAATTTCAATTATACAGATACCATTTTTATTCAGAAAGGAAAAAAAAAAATAGCGATACTATAAACAGAATTATACATCAGAATTATACAATTTATTGAGTGACTTATTCCAATGTACATGTAGCTACCATACCAACGGGGAAACTTTTATATTAATTTCCTTACATTGTATTCATCAGATTATTTATGACATGTTTATTTTCCTTTTGTTTGTATCAATCTTCCGTCTTCCGTTTATATACATTCAAAAAACAAAAAATTAGAAAATTTTACAGTAGTTTACAAACTAATTAAAATACTGCAGTTTCAGAAAAATGTGGAAAAATAAGAAGCACTTTTTTCGGTCAATTATAACAATAAGTTTATGGGTCATATTTTACCGAGAATAATCAAAATTTTTATTTTCTACGAACTATTGTAATTCACAGGGATTTTAATAATATATTAAATATTATTTTTGAAATGTACTGGGCACCTTAAAAGTTTTTTTATTTCTTAATTTTTTTAACTCAACGTTTCAAGAATCGGAGAAATATAAGATTCGCAACGTTTGCAAAAGTATAAAGACTATTAAAGTGATTTCAAAATAAAAACTGTTCGTAGGATGACATACATCGGTTGTAATGTAATCAAGATCTTCTAAGAGACGAAAACTTCTAAACTAAACGTATATGGTTCAATGCCGCTTTACAATAGAGAGTTTAAATGAATCGGATGTAGTAACATATTTGAATATATTGTGTATCTAGCCACTGTGACAAAAGTTATGCTATTTACTATTGTTTTTTCTCTGTGTTAAGTTCAGGAATCAAGTACTGCAACGTAAAAATTCGCTAATTACACAACTATTTAGTCTTATTAAAAAATCTTTTGAGTTACCCTGTAAACGAACAGTAAGTTCTATAATTCTGTTTTACAATAGGCAGCTAACTTAGTTCATTCGTAGTAACATATTTTAACAGCATACGCATGTTCTTTTTTAAAAGAGTTAGACCCTTTATTATTTCTTTGCTTCATCTTAAGTATAGGAATAAATCACTTTAAAGTGGCATACATAAAAAACTAATATTTTTACATGAAATATTAAACATTTGAACTACTCATAAGAACAATTCAAATGCTGCAAAGTGCGTAAAAATCTGATAATTACACAACTCTTTAGTCCTAATCAAAAGATCTTTTGTGTGACCCTGTAAACGAACCTTAAATGTTACTATTTTTTTATAATAGGAAACTTATATGGGTCGACTGTAATAACATATCTTAATATCATGTGTATACGACCATTCCTAAAAGAGTTGTGTCATTTATTATTTTTTTTCTCTATGTTATTTATTATTTTTTTTCTCTATGTTAAGTATAGGAATCAATAACTTTAAACTGATATACAGTATGGAACCATTTATCCGGAATCCAGTTAACCGGAAAACCAGTTATCCAGAATGATATTTCCAACTGACTGATTTCAGAATCTTTCCAGAAAAAAGTGCCATGCAGTGCCAGTTTGACATGTGCATTGCTTGATAGATTACCACATGCATTGTACAGCTTGACCAATATCTAGTATTTGAAATGAAAGCCTATTTAGTCAGCTATTGAGCATTTTGATTTTTATGCAGTATTATTGTTTCCAAGGTATTGCCAGAAATGGCCTTCTTTCAAACTATGATTAATATTTTATCTTGATAGGATCTGAGCCTTAATCACAGTAATCTAATAATTTAAAATCAGTAACAATGTTACAACCACATATTTTCTACAAATCTCATCAAATGGATGTTGTTTTAATGTCCAACCAGTTATCCAGAAAAACCAGTTATCCGGAATACATCTGGCCCTGACCATTCCGGATAAATGGTTCTATACTGTAAATCAAAAACTAATTAATATTTTTACATGAAATTTACAAAGGTTTGAACTACTCATAAAAACAATTAGACTGACGTAAACCGCGTAAAAATCCGATAATTACACATTGCTGTAGCCCTGTCAACAGTTTTTTGCTCTATGTTAAGTATAGGAATCAATAACTTTAAACTAATATAAATCAAAAACTAATTAATATTTTTACATTAAACTTACAAAGGTTTGAACTACTCATAAAAACAATTCAAATTACGTAAACCGCGTAAAAATCTGATAATTACACATTGCTGTAGCCCTGTCAACAGTTTTTGGTCTGAACAAGATTTAAAAAGTTCAAAAAACAGCACTTTTAAAATCGCATTTACTGAAAACCTATTCATCGGATTTTGCTTTACTTTTGATTTCTTAGTCACGGGGCACGCCCCATTCCATAGAATCAAGAATTTTGTTTCTATCATAAATAGAACGCGAGATATAGATGTGTCAAAAACCCGTTTTGTCCCGTCCGCAAAATATAAACTAGACAGAGTACAAAAAATTTTTTGTAAAATCGTTTGGCATCCATTGGCGGAAATCCCTTTCATTTATGGTTCAATGCATTGCTGTTTCTTATGGCGAGAAACTCTGTTGAGTTTCTATGATGATTAGTTTTAAATAACAATAATACAATGAAATTATAACTGAAATATATGAAATGGTACTAGAGAATACCTTTAAGTAATTTGAGTATTAAAATTTTTAGACCTCTTACAACTGAAAATAGAAAAGCTTACTTCAACCATTCTTTTACGTGGTCCAACATGCTCATAGGAATGGCATTAACCATCGCCACTTTTTTGTGATAGTCTTTGAAAACAAACACCATGTCAAAATTCTTCAAATGGAACTGTACTCTTTCAAAATGTACCAACTCTATTTCCTCAAGAGTAATAACAAAAGGAGGCTATAAAAAGAAAAGCCAAAACACAAATAAAGAGATTATTAATTTAAGGATCATCAAAATTACTGAAAAATATTGAAATATTGATAAATGAAAATAAACATACCCAGTCTGTTAAACTGACAAGACATCCTGAAGTAGGCTGCAATTGAACTGTGCTTCGGTATGGAACACCAGGGAAACCAAGTTCCCGGAATGGAGTGTCAAATTCAACTTCCTGTTTTGTCATCTGTTCTACTTTTTCACAGAAAGACTTGAAAGCTGTTTTCAGTTTCTGCCTTAAATCTCTTTCAGCCTATGGAAACAGTATTTAATTAATAAAAATAAAAAAATAGCTTCTGAATGAATACATCTAACATATAAAATCCAGTATAGTTCAGTTAGGCAGGGTGGGTAGGCACCATTAAACAACAAGCACAAAAACTAATTTACCAAATACAAATATTAAGAAAAGTATACACAAGAGAGAGAAATGGTAAACCTATTGATACAAATATAGTTTCTCTAAGAATAATTTTCAAGCATGAGTTTAAAAAAAAAAAAAAATCTATCTCTATTACATGCCGACAATTACGGAAGAGAAATCAACCAGTATAGTAGACAAAGCCTGCTAGTTAGTATATAAATGCTGTCAAGCAATCTCTTCTTGATACTGATTTATTTATATGCATTTATATTAAAAATACTAAGTCTTAAAAATCGATACTTAAGGTAAAGACAGATGAAAAAAAAAAGTAATTCCAACTGCATTTTAAATATACATATTATACATACATACATATAAAAGATACATATTTCATTATTTCCAAGAATTCTGAGTATAATAATAAAACTATACCTAGTGATTATTATGTGATTATCTCTATATGTCCCAAGAAAGTATTTGATTAATCAATATATAACCAAATCAAAAGTTTTCAGAACCTAGAAATATGCACAGGTTTTATTCAGCAACAAAATTTTAAACTATGAAGCTAGCAGGCACTGTACTGTCATAATCATTATTGGTAGATATTAAAGCATTTCACAACTATTAAGCGATAAAATAGGTAATGCTATAGATCATGATTGTGACAGCTGGAGCTGTTAGTGAAAAATTGCACATGGAACAATAAATATAGACGAATTTTTCAAATGATTGCTGAGTAATATTAAGTTATCAACCTTACAATTTTCACTAATTGGTATTATTAAAATTTTGCATATGAATTTTCATTTTAAACAAGAGAAATAGTATTTAATTATTTTACATATCACATTTTCCAAGTTAGTGTTTTTAAGTGGGAGATGGAATGTTTTCAAGAAGGAGACAAAAATATGAAGGATAAAACGCCACAATATACCTATTATGAAAAGTTAAATATATTATAAAAATGAAATTTAAATGGCGTGGTCTCTTGTAGATTTTTCGGATGGCGGCACCTGATGCCACAAACCGAGTTTATATATATAAAAAAAGACGCATTTGGGGGAAAAAACGATTTTTTTCCCCCAAAGTTGCTGATTACCTTCCCTTCCCACCCCAAATTACAGGGGTTTTGAGTGAAAAACAATTAAACATAACAAAATAATAACAAGAATCTGATTACCTGCTCAGCAGCCAAATCATCCCGGTCATGCATATGTTGATGTTTCCCCAAATCTGTTGTAATTTCACCAACTTCAGTGTAAAACTGTACATCATTATTTCTTTTTTTGCCAAACATTAAAGCATTCTATTAAAGAAAAATAATATTTTATAATACAAAATAAATGTCTTGCATTAAGAATTTAAATAAGAAATTTTTATATAATTCTTACATGGTGAATTTGTAAATATTTTGCTAATATTAATTAATTTAAAAAAATCTGCTTTTCAAGACTAATTTAATATTTTAAAATGTCAATCTCTAGTTTATGATTATTGTTGGTACAACAAAGGCCTGCTCTTACATTATCAGTGAGTAAATATTATTCTTCATCAAACATCCTGAAAGTGATGTGCAAACAGAGAATGCAACTTAATGACGGTTGGTTGTAGTTGGTCTATACTACACAGTAAGGAAAAACAATAAATATATCTAATGTATATTTTTAGCTTCTAGAAATAGATTTCTGTTACAAATTTTATAGGTTACAATTAATATATTTTTTTCAAATATTTATTGTTAAATTAATATTAATATATATATATATATATATATGTATTTTAATCTATAAAGTTTTCAACAGAAATCGATTTCCAGAAGTTTCAAATACGTAAATCCAAAATTACAGCTCATCCCGCCAAGTAGTGTTTCTTAAGTTATGCTTAAAAAGCTGCATGCATTGCAGTTTGTTTTACAATAATAATGAATTTAACATTAGGAGTTCAAGTGCTATTTTATAACATTTAATTCCATTCACAAACAAACATATTTCTAAAGAATTTTTGTTTTCGAAAATACATTCAAATCAAAATATGCAGCTTTCTTTTAATTGAACTTATGATAATTTACAAATTTTTAGAGTGCAAAATAAAGATTGTGAAACTTCACAAAATGTGAAAGTTTTAAATAAGTATTGGTTGTTACATACAGACTGACAATCTATATCTTTATTCTCTTAACATTATTATGTAATAAAACACAGCTTTACACTTTTCACACCAAGTCTAATTTTACTATAAATGTATATAAATTTTAAAAGAAAAATAATCATAATTATTAATGGCAAAGGCAGTTCTTGATGTTTCTACTGGAAAAAATAATTTTTTCCCATATTCTTCTGTTCTGTTTTCCCATATTACCACATTCAATTTGTTTTATTCTGTTCTGTCTGAATATTTTGCTTATAAAATTTATTAATACTTAGCTGGCAAAAGTCACCTATGTATCTCTTTGTATATTGGTATTTACATGTATATATCACTTAATGACATCTAATAATTATTATATTAATTGTTAAGTTTGTATTACATAATTATACTTTAATTATTATACACAAAATTTTAGAAGATATGAATGCCATGAAGTAAAAGGATTCAAAAATAAGTTCGTTAAAAGTAGAAATTGCTTCCGTAGATCGGTAAATGCCTCAAAAAATGTGCCCATTCATAACAAAATCACAAATATAATAAGAGACAATTTAAAGAATTTAAAAATGAGATTTAATTATGGAAAAAAGAAAATTATGGGGAATTGAATGAATAAAAATTAATATTTATATATATTAATTTATAAAAATAAAGCATTAAAATAATTATTGTTATTTTGATTATAAATAGATTATTTAGTAGGGAAATTAGTTATTTATTTAAAGATCACCAATTCAGAAAAGGGCGTTATAATAAATATTTATGATTTAGAAATTCAAATCAAATCATTAGAGATTAATTATTACTATTTTATATTTTTTAATTCCCTGTTCAAAATTTTGAAAATGTTATTCATAACATCTTTCAACAGACAAGGAAAAATAATTTTAAGAAAATTCTGAAACCAGGAAATACATTAAACCTTTCACTCCAAGCGTATCCACTCATGGATATATACTCCATAGAGTTATTCCATCTGGAAGAGAAGGGTTTAAGGCTGTTCATCAGTAAACTTCCAGATTCCCTGCGCTAATGGGCGTAGGACGCATTCGTATTTTTAAAATATCTCCTCGGAAAATTAATATTTTTAACTTCTGTTTTCTTTGTACAGTTCTTAAAGAATGTCTCTTTTTTTTCTAAAATATATACTGAATTTTATATGAAATGTTAAAATCTTATTCAGTTTCGCTAAGATTTTAACACATAAAAATATTAATTAAGCACATAGTTTAGAAATATTTTGATAACTAAGAAAAAAAGAGACATTCTTTAAGAACAACAGTACACAGAAAACAAGTTAAAAATATTAATTTCCTCGGGAGATATTTTAAAAATACCAATGCATTCTATGCCCATAGGCATAACATTAGCGAGGGGAATCGGGAAGTTTACTGACGAGCAGCCTTAAGTAAAAATTTCTGAAATTGGAAAAAAATTACGAACACTGGAGAAAATGACATAGCAATGATTAGAAAAAAAGTATTTTCTTAACTGCGTACAAACTACAGCTATGTTCATAGGTTTCTGAAACTGAATATTCAGAAAATATAACATATTTCGAAGTTCGAATTACAGGAGTTCCACTATACACACAGTTTCCAATTATCCAAAAAATGTAACCACTTAGTCATTTTTGTGAATACACAGACTAATTTTAGTTATTAAATTAAATTAACTAGTTAATTTTATGAATCATTCAGAACTTTGGGATGTGTATTGTTTAGATGATACGATATTTTTACTAAAAGCTTGTACTTGCATAAGGAAAGACACATGAGAAGATTTTTAAAGAAAATATTTGGTCGCGTGCCTTAAGACAGACATTGGTATGTGGTTAAAAAAATTTTTAAGAATGACAGTGACTGATAAATAAACAAATTATTTTTTTTTTTTTTTTTAATTATTATTTTGGGAAAAGTTAAAAATGAAAATGAAGTGTAATTATTTTTATTATAGAAAATTTATTACCTTCAAGGTGAAATGGAGTAAAATTATCATTTCACCATCACAGGGCTGAAAAAATGCATGCTTTATGTTGTTATACAAAATATCTACTTTGTCACCACGAACTGATGTAAATCTAAAACCTGAAAGTAAACATAAAAATACTACATTTAACACACATAAACATAATATTGATAAAAAAAAGTTTTGCTCTGTGTGTCTGTATGTGTGTGTTTGTTGGTGATGGCTAGCAAAATCTACAGCACCTAGAGATCTGAAAATTTGGGTGAGGATAGTTTAAAGACATATCCCTGATTCACCTGATAACAGATTTTTACTGTTTTGATAATTAGCTAAGATATTAATTAAAAACTAATGAGAAACTCATATTTACTTCCGAGCTGGTGAAAATGCTCGCACATGTCCAGAACCTGATTTACGCAGCGGGTGAAAATGAAGAACCATTTGAATGAAGAATGTGTTTATTTTGCCATGATTTTCTTTTAACTTCTACTGGCTAAACTGTTTTATTTTAAAACGGAAGACATATTCTGAGAGATCACACTCTTTTGTCTGAAAAGCCGCAATCAAGATACCTTATTCTAATTGGTGGTATAATCAGTTCTAAAAAATATGAATTTTAACTCTTTCAAAGACACTGGTGAACACAGGTCATTTCGTGCCTCCAGAAACTATTTTTTTACTACGCTAAAAGTAACTAAATGTTCGTATTTCGACACAATCTTTTTTTTTTTTTTTTAACCATCTCGGTAGACCAGATTTACATTGCCTACAACAATTTTTAAATGCTTGGATGAAAAGAAGTATTTTGTAAATATAAAATCTGAGAAATTTTCGACGAAAATGATAAAAATGGTATTTCTACACAACCTCGCTTGACGTTTAAACATGCATATTTTTTTCACAACATTTTATAGAGGTCTTCGATACAGTAATATTTATAAACTACTAAAATTTCAGATTAACAGACCCAATGCGAAAACCCCCTAAAAAGCAAGAATAAAATATAGTTCATTTATAACTAGTTAACAGATTTTGTTTCACTGTAATTTTTACATGTGCTGTAAAACAGATTTATTTATAACCAATAAAAATTTCAAAGAGTTCGGACAACAAGAACTTTTTTTTTTTAAAACTATGAAACGACCCTATGTGAAAAAACAAGAAAATGTCTTCTTACGAATGCTTTTAATACAATATTCAATATGAATTACAACAATCAATTATTAATATTTGTTCTGTAATTTTTTTCATTTAAAAATATAAATACATACAAAATTGGGTTAAAGATATAAAATCACACAAATTTGAGGCTTATTTAAGGTTATTATCACAAGCCCGTGCAACGCTGGGCAGGTCAACTAGTAACTACATAAAACTAAACTTTTGGAAAGAAATTTCATCCATATATTGTTATTTTAGAAGAGTATCATGTACAAGTATCATGTTTTCCTTATTTATTGTAATTTACAGAAAAAAACTACAAAAAAAACAATACATTTTAATTTACAGAAAAAAACAATGCAACTATCTGAGTTGTGTCATGTTATTTGATAAGCAAATGAAACATTCCATCTTAAAACACTATTTAGTTAAAATTTTAAATTCACTAGCATTTTGTATGCATAATAATAGTATATTAGAACCTCAATTTATAAGAGTACAATATACTCAATGCATGTTAATGCATAAAATCAAATTTTCACAATATTTTTAACACAACTACATTATACTTTTAAGGTATTTCGTAAAACTGTTCTACAACAACATTTTATATATGACCATTCTCAACAATTTTAAATTTTTGATAAATAAATACTACAGTTTAAATGCAAATGAATTGTTATAAATACAGTCTAGAACAATAAAAAAGGCTGTAGAATAGAAAATTGGATTTTGAGCTTTTACATCTCAAATATCTTCTAAATAAATTACAATATCAAAAAAAGTTTTTTAAATAGAGTCATAGAGCTGTGTAATAGATATAGCTATGACTATTCATTATTTAATTTGTCAATTATACATTCACATTTTAATAAAGAAAAAAAAACACAAATGAACAACCATAATTTTGAAAAACCTATTATTCACTTAGTTATTACAGAATTCTCAATAAAATCAAATAATTTTTTTTAAATTAAATATAAATTAATGAACATGTACTTTTCTATGAAATAAAGGGAAGAATAAAGGTTAAAATACATATCTAAAGAAAAATATATACAGTAACCCCCCTTGTTATAGCGTGCCTTGGTATATTGTGCGTTCGGCTATTGATATTGTTAGTGTTCTGATAACCCAGTTTAATGATGTAAATTATATTTTATTTCAGGAGGAAAAGTTATAGAATTTTTTTTCTTCATTATTATTAAATAAAATCTACCATCCCCAATATATATTTTTTATTAATGATTTTGTATTTAAAATTTTAAATTAAAAGGTTTGGCATTATAAATAATAATGCATTATAAATATTAAAATAAATTAAAATTAACTTTTTTTTTTTTTTCAAATGATCAAAATGAGGCTTATATACTTAAAAAAAAAATGATTGTTTTAAAAAAAAGGAAAAATATTTATATAAAAAAACTGTGGTATTATAACACAGTTAAATGTTTATCTTTGAGAAAACTAATGAAATTTTAACTTGAAAAATTTATAATTTTTTTTTTTTTTTTTTTTGTAAAAATTATATTGCGCTATACATATTGTGTTTGTACAAAAAATTTAGTTGTAAAATTTTTAAAGAAAAACCTCTAAGGCTCTTTTTTTTAATCTGAAAATTTAGTTGTTTGTATAAGTGTAAAAACAGTTAATATACAGCCTGTCGCCATCTCAGTTACAGAATGAGAGGTTTTTATTTTTTAACTATTGCTAACAAATATTCTGTAAAAATTTCTGACATTTTAATGATGTTATGAAACTTTTTTCTGTGGAGTTCTTTAGAGTCAAGTTTTGACAAGTACTATCTAGTAATTTTTTAAATGCAATACGACTGCAAGCTTCTTGAAAATTTTATAAGAGTTTGTAAATGGGCAGAATCAAATGAAACATACCGTTTGTGTGAGATTCCAAAGTTCCCGATATTCTTTTAGAATAAATATTTGGTCTTATGTATAAGTCCTTGAGTTTAGGATTGCCTTTGTTTGCACTAAGAATAAGAGAATCTTGTTTCACAATTCCCTCTTTTTCTTTCTCTTCTGCTTCTCTTGTTTTGTACTTTTTCTGAACTTGTTTGATTAAAGCGAACGCTGTGCTAAGATTTGAAGAAGGAGCAGTAAGTTCTCCAGGTTCTTTCACGTTTGTGCTGCGGTATGTGCTAAGGCATAAAAAGAAGATTGTTCAGAGAGTGAAATACTTTAAAAGTATAAAAATCTAAAATAGATAAACAAATACCATATTTACTAATGTATAATGCACACTTTTTTACCAAAAATTTTAGGCCTAAAAATTGGGGTGCACATTATACACAGAATATTTATGACAGATATATAAAACCACATATGCTTTCACTAAGTCACTGCATATAACACATAATTATAGGCATAAAGTTGTACAAATATAGAAGTGGTAAGTGAAATAAGTTAATTTTCTTTTACATGCTGTCGCATGTGTATAATGAGTAAATGTAAGGTAAGTTTATACACATACTTCTTTCTGTGTTTACTTCCAAAAGAAAAGATTTTTATCAAATCCTAAAATATTATAACTAAAACCCAAACTTTATCAAACAAAAAAAAAAATCATACATCTTTATTAAATTAGCATTATGTAACTAAAGCAATAAAAAAAAAATAATAACAATAAGAACACTTTCAAAATTCCCTACATGCAAGTTGCAATTAACCCCTTAAGCACCATATTCGATTTACTGATGGTATGCTGAATACCAGATATATTAAATTCCGTCAAAAGTGGTTTAGATTATTATTTTTAATTACATGTGAATTATTTAATAACATTTAATGTAAAGAGATGAATTAAATGTTTTTTAAATTATACAATCAGAAATAAGATTCAAAGTTTCAATCGTTATCGCTTTATTCAAAGCTATCATGAATATAGTCTATGTCATCATCAAAATTAAGAACATAATCACTGTCCGATCTGATATAATCTATATTATTAAAGGAAAGTTTCGCTCTGTGTGTGTGTCTGTGGGCGATAGCTAGCAAAATCTAGCCCACCTAGAAGTCTGGAAATTTAGATGTGGATAGTCCACGGTCTGGCCATGTGCACCTGAGCCTCAGAATTTTAATATTTTGATAATTAGCCTAGATATTAGATTCTCATTAACCATCGCTTCTAAAATGCCATCTTTTAAATCAAAATGGCGAAAGAAACGAACTGGCGCATTGGATTTGGAAGCGGAAATGAACGAATTCGAAATTTTTACTAATTAGCGAATTTTAAGAAAACTAATTGAGATATCAATTTGAAAATTTCTGAGCATATGTAAAAAAATATTCTATATCTGACTATGTGATTTTTGAAAAATTCAGTTGGTAATTTTTTTTAATTTATGCAAAAAACTGCTAAAAATCTGCCGGCGCTAGTGAAAACGATCCGAGAAAGTTTCAGACAGGGATCTGCTTTCATTAAAAACTCAACAACAAAGAGATCTGTTTCTCGGGCCGATTCCTCCATTTAGTTTACGAAAATAAAGGGAAATAATTGCCAATTTTTACTAATGAACAAAAATTTAAGTAACTAATTAAGATATAGATTTGAAATTGAGGTCGGGAAGGGGTGTCATCTGCCGGCTATTTTAGCGTAGCGTCTTCGTTATGTTCTAATTATCAGAAAAATTAATTCTTTTTTTAATAATCGCGTTAATGTAGATGACGGTGGTTCTCTTGAACAAATTAATCATTATATTTGGAGGTATGGGGAGGGAGGGGGGGGGGGGGTTAACGCCTTTCTCTGAGATTGTAATTATCTTGGGGGCCGGGGCAACGCCGGGCGGGTTAGCTAGTTATTCTATAAAATCACTATATATCAGAGGTACACGCAAAAGCAAAAGAGAAACACGATAATTTACGAAATTCAACTGAACGGAATGACCAATGCATAAACAAATGAATGACGAAGAAATAAACAAAGCATCGGGAAAACTAATGAGTTTTTTTTGGACATATAATACAATCTATTGGGTACAAATTCAATCATTGCTGTAAAGCCCGTACCAAAACAATCACAACACAATAGCAATTAGCTATGCAAAAAAAAGATGTTTAGAACATTGCAGCCTGGACTTAAAATGAGGGCGTACACACATACGTCCTGGTATTTCAAATAGAAGAGTTCATGACATACACAGGTACATCATGATGCTTTAATCAAAGCCATATCAACCACTTATCACCACTGTTATTGTACTGCTTGCCCAGACTTAAAAGACAGCCCTTGGTATGCTGCCAAAAAAATAGACCATTCTGAAGGGAGAGAAGCGTTGGATTAGGAGGAGATAAAGTTCAGGTTTCACTTAACCCGTCCGACTGCATGTCATTTCTTCACTAGCTGTTCTTGCACTAGTAAATACGAAACGAGCAGAATTCACCTATTCATCCCCCACAAAAGCAAAACTAGGAGGAACTTCCCTTTCATTACCTACTTCCTTATTATCAAGAACAGACTCGTCTTACCCAGACCTGTTATTCACATGACCAGTCTTTAAAGCTTGGTACAGTAGTGAACTCTACTACAATAACTGAACTTTATGAGTACCAATGCAGACAGTTGCATTTTTAAATACTTCCCTCACAAGACTCTTAGGTCTGAGTTTCTCATCTGCTTTGTGTCAATTAAATTTATGATTTTACTACTCCTAGAAAAATCAAAAGCTCCAATTTAAACCTCAGTTTCTTCGGATAGTTCTTTAAAAATATTACCAGTGCATTCATTACATGCCACCACACTATAAATTACTGTATTTAGAAACAGATTTTATTTAAGTGAACATTCAGCAATGTATTTTTTACTTGATTTAAATCAGATTTTTTTTTTTTTAATAAGAAAATTGATTTAAACAAAAAACAAGATTTTTTTTAACCCTGGTATTTGTTTAAATTTCACCTTCAATAAAGATCACAGTAAAAGATGACTCCAAAACAACCAAACATATGACAAGAATTATTAATAAATGTACAAATATAAGAATGAGTGTGAAAACAATGAAAATATGTAACAGAATTAATACTTATACATACATTTCTTTCAAAAATGTGGCTTCAGGATTTGGAAACAAATTCCCTTCATTTCTCCCAAGAGCAGACCCAGGATGGAAGAAGTTAATACGGAGATAAGTGTAAGAGCCTTCTACAGACTGACTTATATTCTATTAAAAAATAAACATACTTTTAAAAATGAAATATTATTAGCATATATTGAAACAATAGCCACACATGCATGGAATATTCAATAACTGTTTTGTATTCAGTCTATGTGCCAAATAGTACTGTCAGAAATACATTTACATGAATGTAAAAGTTTTAATTTAAAAATTTATATCATTATGGGTACAGAGCATGACTTGAAAAAATTTCTCCTACATCTAAGAGCCAGGCTGAAAAGCTAGGAGCTAATTTTAAATTTAGGTTATTTGACATTCTTGTGTCTGTTGCGATCATAGTATGTTAATAAAAGCCTTGGTTTGACAAAACTATTTCTTTTGTATCAGCAAAGTTACTTTTTCAAAATGCATTTTGCTAAATATATATATATATATGAAAAAATAAAAATTTCCACCTTTCAAAATTAGACTTTAAAAGTTCAAAATTTAAAATCCCTAAAATTTCTGCAAGTTTTAAAAAGCCCATACTTAAATCTGAATTGCCCTGTTAACTTTGTTTTATAGCTTAAAATTTATCACTTTCATACTTCAAAATTATACGTTCTTTAAGAGTAAAAATGCTGAGTTTACGCAATTCTCCTTTCTTGTGGTTATCAAGCTGAACCCCAGACAACCGTGTCCATAACATGTCATGGTACCTGGATATGTTCCGGCCAATTAACTGTAAGAAACTCTCATTTCTCTAAAGTCACAATTTATCGGAAATAATCGGAATTAAGTCAGATAAAAAGTGAGAGCGAAGGATTTTGGAGGGCTTTTCTGTCAATAATTTGATATCAAATTACTTACGGCTGGCTGCTCGGCCCGTCCTGAAAATGACTGCACCAACGGGCTATACTTGCTGCCCTAAAACGCTTTAAGGTATTGAACTCTCAAACCCCCTGGAACTGACTTAAAAAGGATCATTGTATAGCTAAAAAAGAATAAAGTCATTTCTCCACAAAATGATGGTGTTTTTACTCTGCCTTGACTATATTTCATCGATCTTAGAAACATTACGGCATAATACTCAAATGCAGATCTCAAATTGTAGCGAGCCCCAGTCAACAGTTTCGTTACATATATATTAAAGTAATAACATTGCAGTGGATAAACTGTATAATGTTACTGCTCATATATTTCATTTTTTATTTGATTAGCATCAACAGCCTTTAATTAAAATTTTGAAAATTGTGTTTGAGAAAATTGGTGTTTATTTGTTTTTATCTTCCAGTTTAGTTTTAAAGTTACAAATTTCATTAGTATTTTGCTATTATTAAATTCATACTCATTTTCAAAAAAAAAAATTATTGAGTTCTGACAAGTATGCAATACTGTTAAATACAATTTTAGATAGAGAATATTAAAACCAAGTGTATAAATAAATAACAAATGTACTAATGAAAAGACACAAAAATTATGAAAAACAATACCTTTATTGTAGATATATGGAAAGGAACACAGACACCAAGAACAGGTATTATAATGGTTTCATATTTCTTATCTAAGGACAAAATACAGATATTAATTCACCATGGTAATATAAATTTGAAACAAAACAAATATAACTTTAAAAAAATTAAGTAACACGCTTCTATTGTTCAATAATTGTTTTAACTCCTCATATAATTAAAACTACATTGTTGCTGTATGTTTTAGCAGGTACGACTTGATGCAAAATTAATTTCATAGTTGTAATTCTAATGTTGCAAAACTGTTGTAGTATCACAGTTGTTTGACTTGTTCCTGTAATATTTTCTGCCTGTGCGAAAAGTGGATTTTCACTCAAGGAGAATGCCTCGGTTGAGATATGGGAGGATTCATGCACTGTCATTGACAGTGAACTAGTGTGCAACATTTGAAAACAAAATCGGTTTGACAGAAATGAATCACAAATCTAACGTAAGATTTGACCCAAACAGACAACAAACAAAATTAAATAAAAACATGCAAATCATAGTGATCATTTACAGTGAAAATGTTTCTTGTACCTTCTCCACACAGATTTATGAAATCAGATGCTTTATTTTTTTACCAGGATTGCAGTACCTAATTAATGAAACATTAGTTGAGACTTACTATGGAGACCCAAAAAGTTTTTGGTTTCTGTTTAATAATTTAAAAGAAAAGTAATTTTACCAGAACTCTTTGACAAAGCTGCTAAAAAACTGAAATTTTTGCATTATTTTTCTTCACTGATCGACGAAAATTGCAAAAGATTTTCTTTTTTATAACTGACTGGTAAAAATTGTGATTTTTTGTGACTGACAGGCGAAAATAGCAAACTTTTTTTATTGAAAGACGAACATTTAGATTTTTTTTCTTCACTAATCGACAAAAATTACAAAAGATTTTCTTTTTTATAACTAACCGATAAATATTGTCATTTTTTTATTTGATCACCAAAAATTGCAGTTTTTTTTTTTTTTTTTTTCCAAATTGACAAAAATCACTATTTTTAACGATAGATTGAAGAAAATTGCGACTTTCATGATGATTCTGCTTCAGTAAGAAGGTACACCTACGCCTATTTGATGATTTCAAATGCCAATATAGCACAAAACTCGCAAAATTTCAGGAATTTTAGGACAGACTACCATATTTCAGGACATTTCAGGACTTTATTTTTTTTTTTCAGGAATATCAGGAATTTCAGGACAAGTACTACCCCTGAAATTATTTCAAACTTGGTATTTGTCTGCAAAGGAAGCGAAACGAAATTGATAAAAAGAAAATTTTATTTATTCTGATATTACCGTAAAAGTCGTTGCAGACGATTTTTTTTTCAGATATTTTTTATATGTATTATAATTTACAAACGATTTTTCATTTCTAGTTGAATTTTTCCGTATGGCATTGACTTGTTAGACTGAAAAAAAAAAATTAATTGTAATACATTATTTTTTATTTGTGCAAATCAAAAATGACGGTGAGTTTGAACTTTACAGTTAAATGTATTTAAATAACACAAAACTATATATATACAACTGGCTAAAACATGGATATAATCGTTATTGCTTTAATATTTTATTACTCCTTTCAAGATATGTTTTTGGAATTAGTTAGTTTGGAATTTCGTCATTTGAAAATGTAAATGGAATTTATTAGGAAAATATCAAAAAGTTCAAAGATGCAGAATTCATAATTCTGCATACAACTTATAACGCGACAAATATATAAAATTTGTTAAAAAAGGTAAAAGTCACAGAAGAGGACAGAACACCCATCTGCGGCTCTCAAATCGCGAACGCTACTACGGAACTACTGAGACCTTGTCCAGGACCGCAAAGTAATGGTATTTGAAATGCATGATTAACTTTAAAACGAAATTTCTCGAAAACTAAAGCCCATTTGAAGGAAACCTTTGACCTGAATAGTTAGGGGTATGATCCCTACAACATGCTTTAAAATCATCAAAATCTGTGCGCATCATGTTTGGCAGTCTCCTTGTTAGTTTCAGTCCCACCGATGCCGGATTTTGAGGTTATACTTCAGTATAAAATGACTATCAAGACTTTTTCTGAAACAAAAATTGTAAAAATAGTAGATTTCTAAATCGTCCTAACTTCCTTTTCTATTTTTTTTCTTTTTTCTATTAGTTTTCTTTTTTCTATTAGTTTTCTTTTTTCATTACAGTGCAATTTTATTTTTAAGAGTTTATAAAAATTAAGTATGTGTCTATTTTTGATAACTGTAGTGAAAGATGTTTTTTAAATACAGTACTTGTGTGTTAATTGCATTAGAAATCAAGTGTTAGTAAAAATATTTGCAAATAAAGGCATAATTATTTGGTGATTTGTCAACATAAGTAATAATAAATTTATTTTGTAGATTTTGAATATCTATATATATATTTCTTTTACTTGGCATGAAAAAAAGGCTGAATTTCTAGCCTACCGTTTGGAAACAACCGTAGTTTCCAGAGCTCAGACCAATGAACAGATTAGATTGGGTAACATCAGCTCTGCCTCCAATATGGCGGCCAGTGTGGGAGCAGTCAAACTCAAACTAGAAATTATTAAAAATAAAATAACATGTACGTAATCCAAAGCATTTGAGATGGTTCCTCATTTTAATTATGAGTAATATCGTTAATTTCAAATGAATTCTAAACTCTTATTTAGAATTTCTTTACGAATTTCAATCACACAAAAATCGCTGAGAATAAAAATATCAATTGTCTAGATTACACCTGTTGCCATCTTGATGAAGTAAAAAATAATTTAGAACAGTAAACTGTCAAACAAAATTTAAACAGTGATTGATGATATATATATAAATATCTTTCTATCACATAGTTTTTTTTTTTTTTTTTTTTTTTTAATGAATGTAAGCCGTGCTGTACAATATTATAGGTGCAATGAGTTTTAAACTAATTGTGTTTCCAAGATCATTTTTTCATAGTATTTAAATTATTCTTTTCAACAAAGTTTTCAATTACTTTTTTTACATTAAAAAAAATATATATATCAATTTCATATGTTAAAATGATTTATGGTAGCACTTATTCCAGCTAGAGTTGCTGCAAAAACAAAAAGGGGTCAGTAAGTGAAGCGAACTGGGACAGCGGAGCTGTGTTAATGTGAAATCCTTCGCAATTCACGGGTGTTGGCAAGCAATAGCGAGCAGGGGCTGAGCCCCCTAGCTACTATTTTACTGTTTTAAATCTAAATTATAATTAATGTTTGTAAAGTTCTATGTTTAATTTGTTTAATACATTAAATTTCCATTCATTAAAATATTCAAGGTTTGTTATAATCAATTGAAATTTTCTATGTAAAAAGATTTAAATCAAGATTAAATTGTTTTAATATTGAATTAATAGTACATTTGGAAGGAATACAGAACTTTGTACCAAATGACAATAGCTTATGTAATGTATATATATATGTATATTCTTCCTAATCAAAACTTATATTTTTATTTCTACTAAAAAATAACCATGCATCACAGAAATACCTTTTACTTTTTCAGGTTAATTGATAAATTTCCGTCTTTCTTTTTATGCAACAAGCATTAATTATACTGATAAGAATTTAAAATAAGCAAATAGCCTGATATCTGATTTTCTTTTCTGTTTGTACACATCATATATCATATCATATATGCGTAGATGGAAATTATATTTAAATAAAAAATAAGAAAGCATTTATACTTTTGAAATTATTTCCACTTGGTTAAACAAAAAAATTATCTGAAAGGTACTTTAATAATGGAGTTAGTAATATTATATATATATATAAATCTAGAATCAATACATCTCAAAGTTATAAATTAAAAGAATCCCCCCCCCCTCACATGTGATAAAATTTTCATAAAATTTATCAAAAAATTGTTTTGGGTTAAATTCTAATTAATTTACATGTGATTCATTTTATGAATTAATTTAATCAAAACAATCATGGATACCTTACTTTGTATTTTAAAGTTTATTAATTTAATAATTTATATAAATGAATTAAAGAATTTTGTAAAATTATTGTAATGTTTGCAGATTACCATCAAATGCTCAAATTATCTGTTACACATTGCAGAGCTGTCAACTGCTACAATTTGGAGCTAAAAGCTACAATGCTACAAAAATCGGTCAAAAACTACAATTTTCTCAAAAAAAAAAAAAAAAAAAAAAAGAAAAGAAAAAAGAAAGAAATGTCACAGAAAGAAATTGTAAATTTCGTCAAACTATCAGAGAAAAAATCACGATTTTCATCAAGAGGTCGCAGAATAAAATCGAAAATTTAGTCAATCGGTCACGAAAAAAATTAGAATTTCATCAAACTATTACAAAAAAAAAAAAAAAAAAAAAAAAAATCGAGAATTTTGTCTTAAAAAAAAAAAAAGTTGTTTCTTTTTTGTATTTTAAATAAAATAAGTAAAAGCTGCTTTTATTTTTCAACTGTGTTTGTATTTTCTCTACTGATGCGTTTGAATTACTTGCCAAGGATGACGTGATGTGTCATTGCCAAAACAAACGAACAAAAAAAAAAAATCTGTTGCCAATATTTTGCCCAGCTAACAGAAAAGTACCCAATAAAGTTAGTTGCTATGTAGCTATTTTTTTAAAGGGAGAGAAGGAACAAAAAAGAAAGAAATTAAGAAAATACTTACCAACAAACAGTTTTAATTTTTTTAACTCATCTTCTTTGGGAAGTTGCCCCACTGATTTGTATGAAACATCAGATTTACGAACTCTAAAAAATAAAAAGAAATGCACTTTTTTAAAGCAGTTAAACATTTAAAAAATAAATAAATAATAAGGTGGGAAGGGGAGAAATATTGGTTGAAACCCCAGTAGCAGAAACACTGCAGCACAGTAACAAGTGCTGCAGATTATTTCAGATCGTGTAGATTAATCTAACATCTTAAAAAGAAGTACTGGGCTTAAAAAAAATTGCCAAAATTTACTTAAAATCTGTAGATTTATTGTATCTTTTAATTATATTTCCTTTGTAAATGCAATTTTTTTTAATGGCTTATTTTTATTTCTTCTGTTTGTAGTCTTTGTAATAAGCTTTTTCCGATACTAGGTTTTATTATATAGCAGATAAATTTAAGCTTGCTGCAGATTGATACAGAACAATCTGATACTGGGGTTGAAACAAAGTTGTGCTGAAATTAACAAATAAGGAGGAGTAAAATAACAATGGGCCCAAAGATGATTTGCCCCATCCCTTTATATATATATATATATAATCAAGTGCATGGGAAGTTATTCAGGATGGCTACAGAAATTACAAAAAAAATTCCCTGATTACCTTTATAAGATTTCCCTGATTTCCATTATTAAGGCGATACACATACGGTATTTTTTTTTTTTTTTTGTATGTTGCTACCTGGTATAACACACTTATCCAGCTAGCTAATGCCTCATTTGGGAGTAAAAACAAGTTAAAACATAAAAATTGCACAATATTCATAAGGTTAGTACTTGTTCACAGTTTCATAAATCCGAACTCAAAATTTAGTCCAACAACTTCATATAGTGACCAATGAATATATGATGGCAAGAAAATTTCTTCATTTTCTGAAGAATATTCAAGTTTAATTCTATGACATATCTATATCTGACGGAATAGCTAGTTGATTAAGCTGGCCACCTGGTCTGCTTATGCTAATGCATCATAAAATTTTCAAAAATGGATAAATTGCCTTCAATATAAGCGCTATCCACAGAAAATGAGGACATCTGATCACCTTAATTTGTGTTAAATGCCAAAAACTTATATCGTGCATCTTTTTAAAAGTATATAAAAATTTCACGTTTCTTTATCATGTATGATTGTTGGCTTAAATATCGCCTGTTTGTCAACAAATCAGTCTTGTGCAAAAATACAAATATTTTCACATATAGACAAATTTCCCTGATTTTTAAGTACTTTAACGAAATTTCCTGACTTTTAAAGATTGATAAACCTTCCTGACTTTTCCCTGATTTCCAGAATCTGTAGCCACCCTGTTACTATATATTATTGAAAATGACTTATTCATACATACTTAGCTTCACTCGGAACACCCTTCTGTTCAGCTAATCTAGCTCTAGCTTCATTGTTTAACTGCTCGGCTAATTCTTTTTGGTGCAGTTTTCTTTTTTCTTCTGCTGATTGTTCTGTCTAAAAATACAGAATTTGAAAAAGTACTTTTATGATAGTGTAAAAATATTTTATATAAATCTGACAGATACAATAAATGTCAGCTGCTGCACTGTGTTCTCCTGCCAATCTTCTATATATTTTTTCAATTTTTGATGATTTTTTTTCAAGATTTGTTAGCTATTAGTAGCTATATTATAAAGCAAAAAGATGTCCGTGTGTAACACTGACATCATATCGATGGTGGCAATGGGGTAATCAGTTTCTGTTTCTCGCAAATTTAACTACTTCTAAACATTGCATAATTTTAATTTTCAGACCCTTGAATAGAAGAAAAAAATTTACTTTCAGATACAATTTGTTTGAAAACTGTATCTCAATTTACTGACCCTTTTTTTTATGGATTTTAACTCTTTGAGATCAATTTTTTTTTTTTTTTTTTTGTTTAATTTAGGAGAAAATTATTAAGAAATTAAAAGTACCTATCCAAATCACAAACATTAAACTTCATTAAAATTTAATGTGTATGTCATGTCATTTACTGAAATTTAATTCTTGTGAACTATTAATATGACAATTGGCTAAGGAAGAATTTTGGATGATGTTTGGAAAATGTCATATTACAACAGGATTGAATGGTACAACTTTCTAGTATTTTTTTATGATAGCTTATTGGTTTGTTAATGTAGCACTTATTTTTAATTTAAATAATGAAACATATGGTTAAAATAAAAGAATGACGAAAGTGCAAAGAGATTTAAGCAAATGTTTAACTATTTTTTTTTCTAAATGCTGAAATATAAATGAAGTGATAATATCATTACTACATGCAGATACAGTTGAACTCCAGTTATATGTTTTGCCCGGGAAAGGACAAACGAAATGTATAACTCAGTAAAACGTACAACTCAATTAATGGTTTACTGGAACAATTTTTAAAATATATTGTGAAAACTTTGATCTGCTGAGGTGTTTGCTACCTTTTATATTGAAAACAGAAGTTTCCTAAGTAGTACTGCACCCATGACATAAATTTTTGGAAATGGAAATGAGAAGAAAAAAAGTACATAAGAGTACACTAATATACACACATGAAATTATTTTATCTTAAAAGCTTTATTAAAATTATTTTTAATACACATAGAGTACTTAAAGGAAATCGTTGGAATCGACTTGGCATATAAATCATTTATCAAAAGACATTTCAGTAGTTTATTGAATCTTGTTGAAATAATCATTAATCTTCGGTTGTTTCTTTTCGGCAGAGCCGACACTGAACAGCAAATTTTGCATTTCTATTAATAATACAGCCGCGTTATGGTTATTCCTTTTGCTACTGACGAACCGATTTACTACGTCAAAAGCTTTCACATCAGCTCTGAAGTTTGAGTGGGATCTTTCAAATCAGACCCCTCGGCCGCGTCGTCAGTGTTTCCGGTTTCAAAATGGTAATAAAAAATAAATTCGTCTGGGGACACAAAAACGTAATGTATAACAGAGGGAAATGTGTAATTCAAAACGTATAACTCAGCTAATTTTTAATGGCAAGTGGTCGGGACCTCTGAGTTGAAACGTATAACTGAGGGAAACGTACAACTCAGAATAGTTGATGATGGTAAAATGTTTTTAATTTAACAGTACTTACTCTTAATTTGGAATCTAAAATTGCTGTACGGCGTCCTCTAACTAAAGTATCTTCTTGAAGAGCAGGTTCAGCTTCTTCCTCCTCTTCTTCTTCTTCATCATCATCCTTTTAGGAGAAAAAAGAATTAATGTAAAAGCTAAATTATTATAATATACTGCATTTTCATTTCTAAAATAGCAGACATTTTCTTTAGATCAGTAGTTCCACAAACTTTATTGTTACATAGCTTGCCAATATGATGTAGGTATATAGAGCCTAATCTATCCTACAAAAAAAGCACACTTTACGACAAACAGTGACAAGCAGAATAATAATAAAATAAAATCTTATTTACAGGTTGTCTATTACAGATCAACAATGAATTTCCCTGATTTTTTCCAGATTTTCCATACCAATAAAAAAAAATATTCCAGGTATCGATACTTTGTGTTACACACAAAAAATCTTAAAAGTTGTGAATTTGAGAGTGGAACTTTCATAATTGATTCTCAGGTACAAATTACCGATATGTTACATAATTTTTGGAAGATTTACAAATTGTTGAACATTTTACATGCTAAACATTTTGCAGAAAAACACTTTTAGCACCAGGTTCTATCCATTTTGTCAAATCAGGATGAAATTCTTTATCACATCAATCACAGAGTGTTTTGACAAACAATAAATATTCAACAAATTAAGCTAACAAATGTCAGTTCCCAAACAAAGATAAGTAAGCACAGTGAAACACCTAATCAATCCTACAACATTCAGTAGAAAGTTTCAGTGAAACTGGAACTGAAAGTCTTTGAGTTACAAAGGACTGAAAGGCAGTAGACAAAATGATTATAAAGAGCAAAGTTCGATTTTAATAGCGCTGCAATTTCAAATATATAGTTTTATAAGAACTTTTTCTCAGAATTTTCAAACTTTCCTGACTTTTCCTCAGAATTTCAGAAATCTTCAGACTTTTTAACCGACTTAAAAAAAAAGGAGGAGGTTATCAATTCGACCAGTATGTATGTATTATGTTGTTCACGCATAACTCTTGTAAATGTGCATCGATTTTGATAATTTTTATTTTGTTTGAAAGAGTAAGGGTCCAAGGTGGTCCCATTTCAATTTCGTCAAAATCTGATCATTAGAACAAATTATTTTATTCAAATTTCCATTATTTTGATAATTTAATTTATATTTCAAAAGTCCATTATTTGAATTGTTGCCAATTTGTAAAATAGCGCACATAATAATATTCCCTTTCAATTAAAAAACGTATTTACACGTGACTATCAAAAACAGAAATAAAACTTTAAAACAATAATTAAATGATCGCGTGTTAAAAGCAGTAAATGTAGAAAAATACGTTATAAAAAATATACTTGCGCGTGAATATTGAAAAAGAGAAATAAATAAATTATTACACGTTCAAAACATAAAATGGGAAAACTTACGTCATATTTAAAATGCTCAAATAACATTACTTCCAAACAGTTTCAATTTAAAAACATATTTACACGAGAGATTAATTTATTTGTAGCTGATATATTATGTATACGAAACTACGAAAAGTCCTTCTGGTCTATACCGGCAGGAAAAGACAGCCTACCTATTCCTTGGTTTTAAGATTTTAGCTAATTTTACTGCAAAACACCAAGCTATAAAAATGGATGGAACCCGATTACAGAAGATTCAGTCGCAGTTCTCGTTAAAGGTTAAAATTCCCGGTCGCCACCGGCCACAGGGCGACTAAATGTAAAAAATTGGCGACTTTATGTTATGCATCTGATCGCCAAAATGGCGATCAGTCATTTCCGAAAATTAAAAATAAATAAATAAAAGTAAAATCGGTCATAAATCCAAAAATTAGGACATAAAATGTATCGCGAATTTCGACAAATGATCGCCGAAAACAACCAATTTCGTCAATCGTTCGAAGAGAAATCACCAATTTCATCAAAGGATCGCAGGAAAACGCGAATTTAATCAGAGGATTTCGTCAAAAATTCGCGAAAATACGACAAATTTCATCAAAATATTGTGAAAAAACGGCAAATTTCTTTAAAAGATCGCGAAAAAACGGCAATTTTCTTCTAAAGATCGCGAAAAAAAACGGCAATTTTCTTCAACAGATCGCGAAAAAAGGAAGATCTCATCTCGTGAAAAAATGATCGCCAAAATGGCAATTAATTATTTCTGAAAAAAAAAAAAAAAGGTCGGTCATAAATCCGAAAATTGGGACATAAAATATATCACAAATTTCGACAAATGGTTGCCAAAAACAACCAATTTGGTCAATCGTTCGAAGAAAAGTCACCTATTTCGTCAAAGGATTGCGGGAAAACGCGAATTTAATCAGAATATTTCGTCGAAAAATCGCGAAGAAAAGGCAAATTTTGTTTAAAAATCGCAAAAAAAGATACATTTCGTCAAAAGATCGCAAAGATAAGGGCAAATTTCGTCGAATGATCGCGAAAAAACAGCAAATTTCTTCAAAAGATCGCGAAAAAATGATAGATTTCGTCAAAAAATTGCAAAAATATCGTGAAATCCTTTGAACAATAAATAGCAGAAAAAATTTCAAAATTCATCAACTGGTCGAAAAAAAAAAAATCATTTTCATAGTCAGTGATGGGGGGAAAAATCATACATTTGAACGAAATTATGGTTTTCTGTACATATAAAATAATTGTTAACTATTTAATATTCAGAGTATTTGCTGCTAATTAGAGTTACATGAAACCAAATTCTATATTTGGACAAAATAATGTAGTATGAAATTGTACATATTGACAGGTAGCCAGCCGTTTTCACCAACTCAACTATGAAAATGCAGTGTATTTATTGTAGAAAAGCTATAAAACATTTTAAGGGGACACAGTACCTTTGAAAATCTCTTCAATGAGAATAGTGGCACAATACTTAGTACTAAAAATTAAATAAAAAATTCTTGTAAAACAGCCTTATTTTCTAAAATTTATTTTTTTTTTTTTACTTTTTTAAAATCCCTACTACGTTTACAAATATGAATATTTTTGCTTCAAATTTTCCCCTTCATTCTTTAGAATATGCAGGGGTGATTCTGGTCCGAATTTTCCGAAAAATTAAGGCAATAATTTCCGAAAATTAAAAAAAATATCGGTCATAAATCCGAAAATTCGGACATAAAATGTATCGGTATTTCGGCATATGATCGGCGAAAAAATCCATCTCGTCATTCGTTCGAAGTAAAGTCGCCAATTTTGTCAAAGGATCGCGGGAAAAACGTGACTTTCGTCAGAGAATCGCGAAAAAACGACAAATTTCGACAAAAAGCGTCAAAACATCGCGAAAAAAGGCAAATTTCGTCAAAACATCGCGAAAAAAAAATGGAAATTTTATCAACAAATCTCGAAAAACATTTCAAAAAACCGCAAATTTCATCAAAAGATCACGAAAAAACGGCAAATTTTGTCAGCAGGTCTCGAAAAAACGGCAAATTTCATCAAAAACTTTGCGAAAAACGGCAAATTTCGTCAAAAAATCGGAAATTTTATCTCGAAAAAACTGCAAATTTTGTCAAAAACATTGCAAAAAACCACAAATTTCATCAAAAAATCGCGAAAAAAACGGCAAATTTTGTCAGCAGGTCTCGAAAAAACAGCAAATTTCGTCAAAAACTTTGCAAAAAAATGGCAAATTTTGTCAACAGATTGTGAAAAACGGCAAATTTCGTAAAAAAAAAAAAAACCACAAATTTTATCAACAGATCTCGAAAATCTGCAAATTTCGTCAAAGAATTGCGAAAAAATGCAAATTTTGTAAAAGAAGATACAAAAAAAAAAGTTGAGGTAGTGGACACCCCCCCCCCTCCTCCCCACCCCCTCTGTTGAAACTTTTCAGAGAATTTGCTGTTAATTTCAGAATTTTTTTTTTCTCAAAATTACCCCTGTGAATATACTACATGAAACTGTATGGATTTTTAGATGTATGGGATTTTACATTTAATATTTTTTTTTTTCTGGTGTATGTCAAACAATTAAAAAAATTCAACAACTCTCAATTAAAATTTTTAAAAAAAAATTTAATTGAGAAAACTTTAATGTTAAATCCATACACAAAAATATTAAATACACCATAGAGAACAAGTAAAAAAAAATTCCAAACTATTTCGAACAAGCAAGTTATTAAAACATTAACAGGAGAAAAATCAGTTTAAAGTTTTTATTTATATGGGTAATTGCGCTGGATCTATAAACAAAATTTACAATATCTCTCAATATAATTGTCGTATAGGTGAAAATGCGAGGTGTCAAAATATTCTAAATTAAAGAAGCTTTCAAAAAGAAAATCTATATTTTGACCAATTTCAAGGCACTGTGTCCCCTTAACATAAGAAATATGTCAATGTATTTATTTTATATCCAATACAATATAATTCACAAAATCTAAGCATAAATGTTGTGAAAAATGTCGTAAATTTTTCCTTTACACGATATTTTCTCAGTGGCATCCCTGATAGTAATTAGTGGCCACTAACTTGACAATAGTGACTACTAAACATGCAGCCTCTACCGGCCACTGGCTACTAATACAAATATTGAATTTTAAACTTTAGTTCTCGTCAATATTCAATTTGAATCAGAATTTTGCCAAATATGCTAGCTATAGCCAAGTTGACTTCATTTATGGCATCTTGTTTTTGTCGCCAAATTTGTTGATATCTCGCCAAATATTGCCTAGCTTGGGGAGAATTTAACGCTGGCGAACATGAATATATAGTGTTGAGAATGTGAGAGCTAGAACGATGGTTACAACAATGAAATAAAACTTGCGAGATAGCATGTTCACTAAAACTCTTAAATTAAAACCGTTTATGGAGGAATCCTTCTGTCTTGTTTCAAAATGTCAGCCACTCTAAAATTTCAAATTGCTATATCTCAGGCATTTTTTAAGGTAGAGGTAAAACAAAAATTGTTCCGGTATCCTTGGATCAAGGCTGAACATTCAATTGAAACTTTTAGGATTTCTAATATTTTTAACGACTTTGTACATCTTTTTGAATTTGAAATCTTTAAGTGTCTATCATAGCGCCTCCTTCTTGCCGAAGATCCCCAAATTCAACTGGGACCTGCAGGCCATAGTAAAAAACACATACAAAAAATTTGGTTCAGTACTGTGGATAACCTAATACACTTTTCGATGATACAATAATTTAAATGGAACAAAAATCGCTTTTACAGCGCCCGCTTTCGGCAGAATATCCGCAAATTCAAGTGGGACCTGCTGGTCACAGCCAAAAACCTATAAATGAAATTTCGTTCAATTCTAGGTTGCTTCATTAACTTGACACACTTTTCATTGATACAAAGAGGGCACACACGGACAGACAGATATTTTGTAAAAACATGTTTTTTGGAATCTTTGACTCCTAAAACATATAAATCCATCAAAAACTGGAAGTGGAAAAAATGTTGATCACAATTCTTTCTTCTATTTAGATAGAAGTAGGTGAGAAAAGGAGGATGTTAATAATTTGACCCAATGTATGTATGTTTTAGTCCTGTTCACGCATAACTTTCGTAAATGTGCACCGATTTTGATATATATATTTTTTTGTTTAAAAGTGTAAGGGTGGTCCCATTTAAATTTCATCAAATTCTGATGATTAGAACAATTTTGTTGTTAAAAATTTTTCAAAATTAAAAAATGCGTGGAACCCAATTACAGAAGATTCATTCCCAATTCTCGTCAATCTGAATGAGAATTTCGCCAAATTAGTCAAATATAACCACGTTGGATTCATTTATGGCAAGATATTTTGATCGCCAAATTTGGCGATATTTCTCCAGTTGTCATCCAGATTGACAAGAATTTGATTCTATCAAAGATTTTATTAAAAAATATTTATTTAATGGATAATTTTGGTAAATTATAATTTCTATTACAAATTACTTATTTATTCAGCAGATGTTGAAATCAATATAACTGAAAAGTAGAAAATAAAATAAACTTTTACAAAAAAATTATTAACCGACTTAAAAAAAGCACTAAAAAGTATTAAATAATTCTTTAAAATTCTCTAATGAGAAAATGTTATCCATTAACCACAAGTCTGATATCATGTGTCGGAATAAAAATGATAAATTTAATATGTACAGTTTAATACCTACCAAACATGGATTTTCGAGAGAATATATTTTACAAGAGATGAATATACAGACATGATTTAGTTTACGAATATATACATATGAAAAGCAATCAATTAGTTTTTGAAGTCAGTGCCAAACAACCCCAATCGATAAATTAGTAGATACTAGGTACAATATATTCACAATTCTTACTAAACTTAAGGTTGTTTGGCACCGACTTCAAAAAGTAACTGATTGCTTTTCATATGTATATATTCGTAAACTGAATCATAAGTCTGTATATTCATCTCTTGTAAAATATATTCTCTCGAAAATCCATGTTTGGTGGGTATTAAACTGTACATATTAAATTTATCATTTTTATTCCGACACATGATATCAGATTTGTGGTTAATGGATAACATTTTCTCATTAGAGAATTTTAAAGAATTATTTAATACTTTTTGGTGCTTTTTTTAAGTCTGTTAATAATTTTTTTGTAAAAGTTTATTTTATTTCCTACTTTTTCCTCTTTTCTATTCCCAAATATAAGTCCTCCTTGCCCCCCTAAGAAAAAGAAATTTGCCCAGAAAATTAATTAAAAGAATTCCAAGGGAGAGATTTTTTCATTTTTTAACTTTTGGCGGTTTTCCACTTATGTTTTTATATAATCTCAATGAAATTCCCCCCCCCACCCCCACAGATTTCTAAATATGTATTATGTAGGAGGAAAACATAAATTTTCCTGTAAATTTGCAGTTTGGCTGTTCTCTCATTCCTGAATCACATGTACACTTTATGTTTCAAAATAATTATGTTTTCTAAAATAACCAACAGAGAAAATTTTTCACTCTGCTCTCCCCCCCCCCCCTTCCGTATCTAGAAATTAATCCCTTTTTTTTTGAATGGGAAATGAAAATTTAAAGGGAGAGTTAAATGATTATTTATTTATTGTTGCTACAAAGTAACAATGCAGCCAAAAAAAAATCTTTAAAATGTTTCAACTATTTTTTAAGTTTGTGTGTTGTGGGGGGAGGGAGTATTTTTTTTTGGGGGGGGGGGGGGGAGAAGTAATTTAGAGGATTATTTATTTATTGTTACAAGAAAGTGTTATATAGAGCCAAAAAGTTTTTCTTAGATTTTTAACTTTGTGTGCTGGGAGGAAGGGGGTGCAAAGGAAAGAAAGAGGACATTCTTTAAAAGGGGAGGGGGCAAAAAAATTAGATGGTTATTTTAAATATTGTTACAAGAAAATCCCAAATAGAGCAGACAATTTTGTTTAAAGATTTTTTACTGCATAAGATGTACTGGAGGAGAAGCAGAGATGAAATGAGGGCATAATGAGGGCAGGTAAGGAGAGAGAGAAGCAGAGATTAATAGAAAATTAAAGAGTTATAAAAGTTAAACTATGCATGTTTGATACCAGAGAGGGAGAGCAGTAATTTCGGGTGGGGGATTTAAATGACAGTATTTTATTGTTACAATTAAATAACCAAAAACATTTTAATTAAAAATAAATAAAGGTTTTTACAGATTTAAATTTGTGTGTGTGTGTGTGGGGGGGGGGGGTAATATTTAGGTGATTATTTTATATATATATATATTTTATTATTATTATTTATTTATTTTTACCATAAATCTGTCGAAATACAGAAGATTTTGGTAAATAAATTGGTAAATATACCTTCTATACTTCTAAATTAATAATAATTTCTTAAATAATCTCGATTAATTTCAATCTAATATATATATATATATTTTTTTTTTTTTTTTCATCGAATTTCGAAGGATTCCACCTTGTACAAAACTATTTATCAAAAAGGTGCATATTTTTGAGAACATGGCAGAAAACTGAAGCTTAAGTGGTTAAACCTAAAAACATATTAGAGGTGAAAAAAAACATTATATTCTTTAATTATCTTTTACTATTTTTATAGATGACTTTCAGGTCATAATAAATGCGTGTTTAAATTATCATAACTCATTTTATCTGCTGTTGCTTTACTTCAATTTAAAATATTTATCACTTAAAAAAAATCATGTCCTTGTACTAAATAGCATAAGTTTTCATGCTTGATAATCAACAGCATTTTCTTAAGAAATTATTTGTTTGCTTTTTTTTTAATAAAAAATATGTGAAAGAATTGTATTTTTCACCTAAATTTAAAAATTCTCACCATTTTTTTTTTTTTTTTTTTTTTTTTCCCCTAGCACGAACCTAGATTCCCAGAAGAAATGCAAATGTTTTGCATGTGTAAATTAAATCAATATAACATATAACTAATCTTAATGTTTTGGCTCCATATGATCAAGAATTTTAAGTATTTCAATTAGAAAAGAAATCAATGATTACAAGACACTTTTGCTTAACAATTATTTTAAATATTAGTACAATGTATGTGTGGCCCAAAGAAATTTTTCCCCCTTTGAACGAAGACAGAAAAAATATTTCTCTGAAAATGTGGCTTGGGAAAGTCAAAATATTAAACTTCCCTTCACTATGGGCGAATTCTGCAACATCTTAATGTTTATAAAGACAGCTAAAATGTGGGGCATTCTAGAATATCGGGCTTCTTTCATCAATAAAAATCAATTTAAATAGCAGGGGTCGATCCAGGAAAAATTTGGGGCCTATTTAGGCCCCCTTCACAAAAATCAATTTAATAAAATGGGCGGCCCCTTCACAAAAATCAATTTGACAAAATGGGCCCCTTCACAAAATTCTTTTTACTAAAATAGGCCCTTTCACAAAATTCCATTCCATAAAAACTTGCTATTTATTATTAATTTATTGTTTTGTGATGTTTTAAAATGTGTAATTTGTAAACAAACAAGTTCACCAGAGAAGAAAACTTCACCAAAAGGATTTTAAAAAGTTTTTGTTTATAAATGCTTGGTTCGAATTTGATTAACTGGATTTCAACTTCCGTTACAAAATGTTATTTTTCACAAAAATATAATAAATTTCACAAAAATAACCTTTACTTTTCACAAAATGGGCCCCAAGAAAAAAAACTTGCATCGACCCCTGAATAGATAATACAACAAATTGTTACAACATACCTTTAAGACAATGGCAATATTTTTTAATTTCTTCTTATTATTTGTCAAGATAGTTGCTGGCTGACCCTGAGAAATGAAAAATTTATGTAAAACCCAAACTTAACAAAGAGAAAAAAATATATTTTTAAAAAAATGAAAAACACTTACGTCATTTACTAATACTGTATCACCGACGTAAAGTACATAATTCTCCACTTTATCATCAGCGCCTTTTTTCTGAAGACCCGAAAAACCAATATTTACAGTGAATACCATTCCTAAAAAAGAATACTGGATATTTGAACCAAACCTCAACAATATTCAGCAAGATAAATGATTCATGTACTTTGAATAAAAATTATATTAAAATATAAAAATTTTACAAAAAAAAGTTTAAACTTCACTAAACCACCACTCTTTGGGATCCAACAATTATGACATTTAAGGAAAATTTTATTAATATCCCAAATAGTGAATTGATTTATTTTTGTTTAATTAGTGATAATAATTTTTAATTGAGAATGATATTGAAATTGATTTATGAGCTACATTAATTTACCTTATATTAGAGATCATTTCCTTTTACAAACAGATATCCCTTGATTAGTGAGATAATTTAATGCCACAATATTATCATATATTCTAATACGAGCAAATCTTGTGTGTGTGTGGGGGGGGGGGGGGGGGGGTTATATATATATATATATATTATATATATATATAATATATATATATATATGCAAATTTTATCTTAAAAACGGCTCTAATGATTTTGACGAAATTTTTAATCTTACCGTTTTTGGACACCAGAAAACCATTGGGCTAGGTCACATGTTTGAGGAAATTCGATTAGTGGGTCATTTTGGATCACCATGGGTCAGGGTCAAGCTAATTGTATCTAAAAAACAGTTCAAACGATTTTGTCTAAATTTTGTATCCTACCATTTTCGGACACGAGAAGACTATTGGGCTGGGTCACATGTTCAAGAATTTTTATTAGTGGGTCATTTTTGGGTCAAGTTAATTTTATCTAAAGACAGCTCTAACGATTTTTATAAAATTTTGCATCCTACGAGTTTCGGGCTTGACAAAATAATTAGGCTAGGTCACATGTCCGAGAAAATTCGGTTAGTGGGTCATTATATATTTATATCATTGTGGGTCAAGCTAATTTTATCTAAAAAACGGTTTAGACTATTTAGACTAAATTTTGCATCCTATGGTTTTCCGACTGTTGGACTAGGTCAAATCTTCGAGAAAATTTGATTAGTGGGTCATTTTGATCATGGGTCAAGCTATTTTTATCTTAAAAATGGCTCAGAGGATTTGAACTAAATTTAGTATCCTACAGTTTTAGGTAACAAGAAGAGTACTGGGCTAGGTCACATGTTTGAGAAATTTTGATTAGTGGGTCATTTTGGTCAGGAGCCATTATGGATCAAGCTATTTTTATCGTAAAAACGGCTCAGACGATTTGAACTAAATTTAGTATCCTACGATTTTTGCACACGAGAAAATCATTGGGCTAGGTCATATGCTCGAGAAAATCAGATTAGTGGGTCATTTTGGAGTCACTGTGGGTCAAGCTAATTTTATCTAAAAAACAGCTCAGACTATTTTGACTAAATTTTATATCCTGCGGGTTTCAGGCACAAGAAGATAACTGGGCTTGGTCAAATGTTCGAGAAAATTTGGATTAGTGGGTCATTTTGACCATGATATTTAAGTTCAAAGCTAATTTTGACCGAGGATAGCTCAGTCTTCTCTGCTCATTGCACTAATCTAAACATATATTGAATGCAAAAAAACTTCAATATATCCTCAACTTTCTCAAAAGCACAATATACATAAATAGACAATGTAAGAATGCATGTACTGTGATATTGTTTTTAATAATGCAATTTTTAGCTTTTACATATTGCGACGATTTTTCCACATTAGTAAAGAGAACTCAGTTTCAATCTTATACCCCAATATAGTAAATTTTGTTCTATTTTCGATTGAGTTTATTCAAAAGTCATACAATGACTTTTGAATTCTCTGTGAATTTTTTTATGTGATTATTTTTTTTATTTCATTTTATTTCGTAATGATTTTTCCACATTAATAAAAGAAATCATGTTCAATCTTTTAGCCCAATATGATAAACTAGGGGCTCTGCCCCCTGCTTGCAATTGCAATTCACATTGGGACTGTTTAGCAGTCTCAGCTTTTTTCGCCTGCTCGCCACTTTGTGCAGCAACACTAGCCAGAATGAGTACTATCATAAATCATTTGAACTTATAAAATTTTCAAATTGTTTTAATGTAAAAAAAAATAATTGAAAACATTGTTGAAAATACAATTAAAAATGCATTTAGTAGGCACCTGTAATTGGCATAAATCAACACTATAAAATTTACAAAGTTTTGAAATGTAAAATAATAAACTGAAAAAATTACCTTAAAAACACAATTAATTTAAAACTTCTTTGAAAACACAAATAAAAATATCTTCAGTAGGTGCTACCACCGTAATAGATAATTTGAGCTTGAAAAATACAATATGTCTTAGATGCTTGTTAACAAAACATAAACATGTTTTCTTCTGTGTCTAAAAGAATCTCTTGATGAAAAAGCTGATTTTCTGAATTCATTATGCCATTGTAAAATGAGCCAATGACCTTTTTTTTTTTACGAAACTATAGGATTTAACACCAAAAATGCATGATTGTAAGTGTCATTCACTTGATGTCAGATTCGTGACAAGTGTTTGTTACTTCATCAAGTGTTTGACATTCATCTGTATATTCAACAATACTTTACTGATTTATTAGTTTTTTTTGTCAATTAAAATAACAATTACTTCATTAAATGGTAACGTCATGATATTAAAAAAGAAAAAGCATTGAAAAAATGTTATCGTGCATAGTTACGTACAATAGATCAGTTTCAACTGACTTTTTTTTTTACTATTATTTCTTTTTTTGTTTATAATGAAACCTCAAATTTAAGCAAGTATAAGAATTTTACCTTTTTTGGCAACCGCTGTACTTTTAGCAGTGATTGATAGAGTGCTTTCTCTGAATTCAACTCCAGTAGCAAAACTGCAAGATAGAAATATTATCAGAAATTATAACAAATGAAACTTAAAATAAAAAAATGAACAACATTATGTTAAACAGTAGATTGACAATCAAAATGACAAAAATGCATTTATAGAGTTCATATGGCATGTGAGTATATAAAATAATATTTATTAATTATGAAATTTAATTTCAATATTTTCTCATTGACGTTTTTCAGATGCCAATATACATGTTGCTAATCAGTGTATGCTATGTAACGCTATGCTATTATAAATTTGTTTTCATTGGTCGCGGTATCATTTTTGTAACAGTTGATAATATTTGGTACAAAATTACACTTTCCTAAAACTGCATTATACCAAAGACGAGGACCTATAACAAAGAAGCACCATTAACAATTTTATACTTTTTATTGTTATCCAAATTGTTGCTACCATACTCGTTGACATGTAATGTAATACATGATCTATATATTTAAAAAACAAGGCTGTTTTTTGAGTCATCTGCCTTACGCTTTCTTCTGAACCAATTTTCATTTTTTTCTTCTTTTTTTTTTAAGAGCATTTTATTTGTAGATGTATCTGCACTTACTATTTTTTTTTTTTTCAATATTCCCATTTTTACTTTTGTCTATCTTTACAAGAAGAAAGTAGTGTATTCATGAAAATTTTAGACTTCTGGTTTTTGACGGATTTATACGTTTCAGAAGGTCCTGAACACGATTTGACTGTTTTTAGAAAATGTCTGTCTGTGACTCTCTGTATGTGACAAAAATTTTGTGAGCGAATCTCAAGAACTAATGCACAAAATTTAATAAAACTTTATATTCAGTTAGTCCCTAATATAAATTGGTGCTGATTAGTTTTCGGTAAAAATCGCCTGACAGGTGGCACTGCTATTCTGCATTTTTTTCGCTTTCCGCAATAGCTCTATCTCAAGAACTAATGCAGTTATTTTCATCAAACTTCAGATTCAGTTAGACCTTGACATAAATAGACGCTGATTACATTTTGGTGTAGATATCCCAACAGGTGGTGCTGCTATACCACTTTTTTCATTATTTTTATGATAGCTATATCTCAAGAACTAATGCACAGAATTTCATCAAACTTCAGATTCAGTTAGACCTTGACATAAATAGACGCAGATTACATTTTGGTGTAGCTATCCCAACAGGTGGCGCTGCTATACCACTTTTTTCATTATTTTTACGATAGCTCTCTTTCAAGAACCAATTCACGGAATTTCATCAAACTTCAGATTCTGCTAGACTTAACATAAAGATGCTGATTACGTTTTGGTGTAAATAGCCCAACAGGTGGCGCTGCTATGCTACTTTTTTCATTATTATCACGATAACTATATCAAGAACTAATGCATGGATTTTCATCAAACTTCAGATTCAGTTAGACGTTGTCATAAATTATTGTTTATTAGGTTTTGGTCTAAATCTCCCAACATGTGGCGCTGCTGTCCTGCATTTTGCAGGATTTACACGAGTTTAGCAATAGTCATATGTCAAGAACTAATGCACGGAATTCAATAAAACTTTAGATTGAATTAGACCTTGATATAAATTGGTTGCTGATTCTTTTTAGTGTACGTAAAACCTGTGTGAGATAGAAGAAAGTTTTGAGATTGGCACGTCTGACTAGTTATATTTTAAATTAATTTTTTTTTTTAATTTGTAAAATTTCTTCGCATTGGTGGCATTTGAGTTACTTGCATTGTTACGGACAAAAGGGAAATAATGGGAATTACTATATCTTTGCTGATGCCATTTCCTCATTACCATTAAAAATAAATTTCTGGATTTCGTCCTACTGAGATAAGAACCTCAAGTCAGGAAAGCGGATGTTCACATCATGCAAAGTTGTATCTGGCAAATGTAACATCAAGTTTGGAATTATAATTATGAATAATCTATTGCACTTAAAATATTTTTTAAATAGTAAATATAAATATGGAAATTAAGCATGTAAAATTTGAGACGGTAAAAATTATGTTATGTTTAGGCTTCATTTAAAAAAAAAAAAAAATGATTGTGTCAAAGTGGTACAATTTTTGCTGATTATTCTTTCTGTAATACCAAAGAAATATACAAAGGGAATAAAGTTTAATTTTTCAATAATTTGAAAAGTTGAAGTTAATGGAAAACAGCAGTTTGGTAACTTTAGTTTAAAATAATATTTGTTTTGAGACTTAGGCTAGCCAACGTAAGATTGATTTTTTTATTATAATTATTTTTGTCAGTCTTTTATAAATTCAATCTAACAGTTCTTTTAAACATTTTCATTCATCGAATTAGACAGGTTCCGACTCATTCTTTATTAATTTTTTTTATATGTCTCTGGAAAAAGCTATAGCTATATACAATATTCCAGGGCTCGAGCTGAATTTTTGAAATTTTTATAACACCATTTTCGCTAAAGGTATTTTATACGCAATTTAAAGAGTGATTTAATAATTTTTCAAATTTGGTTTAAACCGTTGGCTGTCATTTTTTGAAGTGAATTTACACAGAATACATTGCTATTAACATTTTTAAAAATAATGCGAGAAAGCAAAATACAAAGTGATCATGGGAGTTCAAACTTAAGTAGTTCTTTGCTTGAAACAGGAAGCTCTCACTCTTCAGCAATTCTCTGAAAATACTTAAATTAATTGAATATATACACAGATCACACCAGGACAAGAATTATATAGTACTAAAATTTTAACTACTGAATGACAGTTGGCAGTTAAATGTACATTTCATTTATCCCACAATAAAAGCCTATGTCAAATTAACCATAGGGCTTGAAAACTGAATATAAATAAAAGCTGCCAGTCAGCCTGCCTGGAAGGAAAGATATGAAATGACCTTCAGCAATACATTATTTTTAAAAAGTGACCACTGGCTATGCTGGATATGTACAAGAACATACACTTTCCAAAATTTTGGGAGAAAAGTGTGCATTATACACAGGTAAAAGCATTATTTTTATACTTATATTTTTAGTTTAACTTAGTTTTAGAGATAAATTTAACTCCTAGGATATCCAAGGTTGCTACTCATACAGCAAAATTAAATTCCCTGACTCATTTTAAGAAAAATCCAGCCTTGCAATCTAGTGTACTCAACATGCTGAGGGCGAAATAAATATTGATTCACTCAAAAGTACTAAATTCTCCAAATGCAGATCAAATTGTTTAAAAGCTGCACTTCTAGATCTTCCCAATAACTTTATCTCAGGACTATAATGGGGATTGTTCTGCATAGTAGTTTATAATGGAGACAGATTCAAACAAAGTTTTCTCCAAACTGTATACACTTGCTATATAATATTTGTGTATACAGCAACTGTGATCCAAAATCACTGAAGTCAAAATAAACTTTATTTTTAACAGGAAGAAAAGAGGGAGAACAACATTTAAAGAGAGGAAATTTTACATGATTCATTCGTAATTTATTGTTGCTTCAAAATAAGAAATATTGTAGAACAATTACAAAAGTGTGTTGATTTTTTTAATTTGTAAACTTTGTGTGTTTAGTTGGGGCAAAAGTACAAAGTTTAAATTGTGGAAGAAATGATGGAAATTGAATTAACTCATTGACCGCCAAGCAAAAGGGCAAATTTGTAATGTTGTTTTCTCTGTAATTTTTTAAAACGCTAAAATATAAAAAACTTAAGTATATCAGTATAATCCTTGAGAGTATTAATCATTACTCGATGTTTTAAAACTGCATTATATTGATAAAATTATATTAATTTAAACAATGCTTCTACTGCAGTGAAATCTACAGCATAGTGAACAGATATATCAGTTCACGGCAGTGAGAAGGTTAAGGGGAAAAACCAAAAACTTGAATTCAGCAAAACATGAAAAAAAATTTCGTTAAAATCTTGCTTACATCACGATCGCCATGAAATTATCATCAAATTCCCTGACATTTCCATATTCTGGATAAAATATTGAAACTACCTGACTTATTCAGTCAATTTCAAAATACCCTGCCTTTTTGTGGTTCTCCAAGTAGTGTAGCAACCCTAGATATTGTTTCTTGCCAAAGAAGTTACTTAGAAAATGTGATTGTAGTGATAATTAATAAGTACCCTTTTTAAATTATAAAATACCTGTTTTGCTTATCATCATAACAGAATCTATGCACGTAAGCAAAATCATTTTTAAATAGTAATTAAATACAAAATTTTGCCAATCAATAAAAGACTTAATGCTTTTTTTTTTTTTTTTTTAAAGGCAAATTTTTAACCCAGCAGAATGGTCACAGAAGTTAAATATCTAAATTATTGATAAATAAAATATATGTAATACAAACCCCAAATTTTTTAACATCTTAGGGACTAAATTTTTATGAGATTTCTCCACAAAGGCAACAGCATCACTGTAAACATCACATAGCTTTACTCCATGCTGCAGTTTACTAAGGACTTCGTCATGGAGAGACAGGAGAAAGTTGTAATATTCATCTTGTTCTTTGGAAGGATTTATAAGCAGTGTGCGCACAATATTTGAACAGTAAGACTTGTAGCGAATCCCCATAGCAATAGTTATACAATCAAAGCTTAAATTATTTTTGTCACTGGAAAGAAAAAGGAAGAAAATATTCAATATATATATTTATATACCTAAATCATAAAAATGAATTTATTTTTTTAAAAATCTATAGAAATATTTAGCTTTATAGTGAAATAAATGAAGTCAAATAATCATATTTTGAACCAAAAGTTTTACCTAATAAATAAAAGCAAATAAATGCTATATACAAATAAGATATATTTTATTAAACAAATTTTCTGTTCAAAATATGTTTAGCTGCTTAGAAAAGAAAAAGGGAAGTTTAGCAACTATAAGTCTTGCATTTATCACAATTGGTGTAGTTCAATTATTTTCAAAGAATATTACATATGGATGATCAAAAGCTGCATTTTGGACACCTGCAGTTATTCAAACTACAATTGAAAGATAATTCGAGAGAAAATTCTAGAAATATTTCACTATATAAATATTTCTAGCAGCAGGGATTTCTAAAATGAACAATATCGTACCCCCCATGGGTGATTGAAGAAGCTTAGCCAGTAATCAAGTGTAAAAGTGCTTTGGGAGCGATTTTATATAATTTTGGGCAATAAGCAAACTTTTTTTTTTTTTTATAAAAACATAAGATAAGAAAGTCTATGAAAATATTAAAGAAGAATCATAAGTAATAGTATTTATACTATTTTTCAATAAGTAATATAAAAAATAAATAAATAAATTAACAATTTAAACAGGATATCTAGTCCAGCTCAGCTTCAAATTTCCCTGACTTTTCCAGGTTTCCATACCAATAATTTAAAAATAAAAATCCAGCTATTGAGATTATGTTATACATACAAAAAATCTAAAAATTTGTGAATTCGTGGAAAAGGGGAATTCACCATAACTTTCACAGCTGATTCTGAAGTACAAACTACGGATTTAATTTTTTTTTTTTTTTTTTGCAAAATTTACAAATTGTTGATGATTAAGAAATTTATCTCATGGTTAATGACTGCTTGATGCACCTGTGTTTCTTAATAAATATGTTTTTTTACAAGCTAAATATTTTGCAGATTAACACTTTTCGCACCAGGTTCCATTCATTTTGTCCAATCAAGATGGAATTCTTTTTCACATCAGTCACAGTTAAATACGGAAAGCTTCGACATATTTTAATACAAAAAAACTTTTTGTTTATAATAATATAGCTGCAATGTAATTATCTAAATTTAAAGATTATAAATATCCAATAAATTAAATTAACAAATGTTCAGTTCCTAAACAAAGATAAATAAACAGACTTAATCACTGATTCAATACTACAAAAGTACAAAGATTCAGTGTAGCTGGTATTGAAAATCTCGGAATTACAAGAAAGGGGTGCAAGGGGATAGACAAAAGGACTGCATGAGAGGTTGAAATAGTACTTATGAAGAGATAAGTTGGATTTTCCTGTCACTGCAATTTCAAATTCTTAGTTTTATAATCAGAAAAAAAATTCCTGAACTTTTCTCAAAAATTACAAATTTTTCTGATTTTTTTCTGAGAAATTTCAAATTTCTGCCATTTTTCCGGTTTATAAAAATTTTCCTGGTTGCTAGACACTTTGTTTAAATATAAAATAAATTAAATTATATATAAAATTCTGAATTCTTTTTCAGTTACAGGCCAAGATTTTCTTTTATGTAGAATCAAATAACAGATGCCCCTTTTAGACAATAGAAAAGTAAAATTTCTCTTTATCTCAAAAATTAATTATAGAAATGAGCTATAAATTCATCCAGCTATGTTTTTGATGATATTGATTATTTTTATGTAAATGTTAATGTATATCATAATTCGTAAATATTTTTAATATGAATTTAATCGTAGTTTTCATATTTAAAAATTTGGTTTTAAATGAAAAATATGCCAAGATTATGTTTGGGTTATTCAATATATCTCATCAAAAAAGAAACATTTTAATCAGATGATGATTTGTGAAGATAAAAATTAAAGTTTGTCACATGGACTTAATAGCATCCTCAAATTTTAACTTGTTTTAACTTTATGAAGATTTAAAGAAAAATACATAAACTATGTACTTTTTTCAAGCTGGTCTGATTAAAGAAACTCAAAAAGGGTCAAAAGTGGTTGTTACTGTTAAAAAAAAATGACAGTCGATACGATTTTAAATATGTAATGCCCATTGTTTCAAAAATTGCATTCATATTCAGAAAATAGACACAATTCTCAGTCCAAAGGTATCTTTTACATTTATCTGCAACAATCTGGTGATAAAGGAGTATAGGCTTCTCTTCTTCTTCTTCTTCTATGTGTATAGACATTTTAAGGATTCTGTATAATTATTGTGAGTAAAATATTTTATCTACACTTTACGCGTTCATATTTCCAATTTTATTATTTCAAAACTGTTATCTCGTGGTAATTTAGTGAGGTGTTAATTACAGTTTTTTGGATAATCGATGTGAGTGAAATATATTGTATTTTTCTTAATGGTTTTTTATTTCCTATTTAAATATTTCCAAATTTTAATATTTCCAATTGTTGTCTGGTAATAATTCAGTGTACCTGGATGATTCTACTGATCTTAGCATTATGCCAGTAGAATTATGAAACACTGAATTATTAATTAAAACACATGTGGGTGCATCCAGGCTGATGAGTACATGTGCATGTGTTTTTCCATGTCCAATTCATATTTAATTCTCATGTGGTCCAATTTTCCATTGTGTATGGTTCATATTTAATTTGTTAATCCATTTGTGTTTACTTAATTGCAACTCCAATTTATAATTTTTTTTTTTTTTTTCCCCTTTCTCTCTATTTCTTTTTTCAATATTATTTTGGTATGAGTAAAATTTGGCCAATTACCATTGAAGCATCAGCTATGGTAATATTATGTTTGCACATGTTAATTATTAGCTATGTGGTATTCTGTATACACAGTATCATTGATTATCTCTTTGGAGATTTAAGTAGAATAGAACTTGATATGTTTTTTGAAATTCATAGATATTATAATTATATATATATATATATATATATATATATATATATATATATATATATTGCTAAATATTGTTTTGCAACTGAAAGAAATGCTTAATTCAGGTATTCATCTCGCCTTAGAACTAGCCAAATTATGTAACTCTGTTTTTGCTTTAACAAGCAATAAGGTTTTAAATACCTTTTTTCCAAGGAGGCAAGTCTCCCTACAAACATTTATAAATGGTTGGGAGTAAAACTGTTTGGGAAAGAGATAAACTTATCTTTAACCCCATTTATTTTAACATGCTATTACAATTTAAATTAACTGTACATAACACATGGCAAAATATTATTGAAGGAATTTATGTCAGCAATTCAGAAAGTTTTAACCAAATGATTTGCACCCTTAATAACTGGGTTACATTCAGTTTTTATAAATTAATTTCATAGTCATTGCATTGCTCTTTTTTTTTTTTTTTTAAAGCAACTTTTCCAAAAACTGGAGAACTTTCTTGGGCAGGAGATTTCTACATATGAAAAGAGCTTTTTATGTGTGAGTGCATGCAAAACTGGGAAAATTGTTTTCGGAAGTGAAAAATATTTTCTATTTCTCTTAACTAATTTTTAGCAGTAAATAATTTATCAAAATACTTTCTTGGCTTACTTTAAAATAATCTATGTGGTGCCCAACTAACTACCTCTACCAATCCAAAAAATAATCATGTTTCAGAATTTGTCTTCTTTGTGAGAACTTTATTTAAAATAAAAATTTTCTAAAATGCACACACTAATTTAGCAAGATTTTTACAATAGATGAAACATGAAGACTTATTTTAGCAGCCAACAAATCTTGGTCATCACTCAAATTAATAAGGCTGTTATTCAGCTCCTCAATTCCCCTCGCTAATATTAAACCTATGAACATGAAATGCATTCATATATTTAAAATATCTCCTCAGGAAACTGATATTCTTAACTTCTTTTTTCTGTATACTCTTCTTAAAGGATGTCTCTTTTTTTATTAGTTGTCAAAGTCAAAATATTTCTAATGTTAAAATCTTGCAGTTCATCAACTTTTAACACATAAAATATTGAGTTAAGCATATATTTTAGAAATATTTTGACAACTATGAAAAAAAGAGATATCCTTTTTAAGAAGAGAACACAGAAAAAAGAAGTTAAAAATATTAATTTCCTGAGGAGATATTTTAAATATAAGAGTGCATTCAACACCCATAGGCTTAACATTAGTGAGGGAATCTGAGAGCTGGCTGACCAATCCCTAACATAGGGGAAACAATCATAAAAATCTGGTTTATTATTTTTTTTTTTCATCTGATTTTTTTTTTTTTTTTAACATTTTTTTCACACCTTGATATGTACAGAATAAAACATTTCTGAAATCATGTCATTTCTATGAAATCATGAGATATGACTGTAATAAATAAAACAATTTCTGAAGCATAAAATGGATTCAATGGTGAAAATGACACCATTCTATTTTTGTCTATGAAAATTGTATTTCTTTACTTTCCTATCAGCCATTTTCAGTAAACAAAATCTGTTGCCAAACAGTATGTATAACGTAAAGGTTTCTCTAGTATAACGTTAAGGTTTCTCATGGAAGTGGTTAACTTGTTTTGGTACAAAAGTTACTTGGAGATAACTCTGCAGAAGCACGTGCTAGGTCATTAGGCCTAGGCAGCACGTGGCGTGATCGATCAGAGAAAAGCGGCGAAGTGTTCATCTGCAAAAACTCAGGTTCTGTAGAAAATGACTCGCTGTTGTCAGAATCGCTTCACGACGAGTAGTAAAATCAGGAAGAAATACTTATCTTACCAGAACACAGGCTCATCACTGCTAGAGGTGCTGAAAGAGAGTAGAGGCAGACATCGTAGTAGAGAAGACAGGACAACGTAGTTGGCAGCTAACTTATTTATTTGTATACAAAGTGTATACTCTTAAGAGGAATGATATTGGCAGACGTCGCTCGCACATGATATGTTCCAAAAAGACATCACCATCTTACAAGTCAGTATCTCACTCGCTCAGCTCCCACGGAAGCCATTACGGCGACCGGGAGGCCTAATCTAAACACAGCTGTCTCGTGCCCAGGCAAGACTCAACTGTCCCAACTACCGAACTGCTTGCCGGTATGAAAAACGCGCGCTAGCCAGAGATTGGCGGTGAAAAACCTGTCCAACAGGTGAGCGAACGCCAAAGCGTAAGTCCGTGTTGACGCCAAAGGCGATAACGAACCGCAACGCGCGCCAAGCGAAACGCAAGGAGGGGAAGCGTTCGAAAATGCCGGTCGCTTCAAGATCGCGAATCGGCACTGCGGCAAAACGCAATGAAAAAGGAATAATTAAGAACTTAAAAGAGGAATTACAAAATATGACAGAATTAACGTAGAGAAATAAATGAGATGTCAAATTAAAGGGAATTTAAAATGCCGAAAAATGAGAACGATGATTTAAATTAATATTAAAGAGAAACTATTGAAATTATTAGGATTAAATGTTCTAAAAATGGGAAATGTGCACGTGGGTACGATAACATCGTAAAATAGTTGAAAGTGGCACGTTTGCAACGTGACAGTATGGAAATGCCAATAATGGATAAGCATGACATCAGAACATACTAATAAGACATTTTCTTGTTTTTATGTATCTCTGATTACCTTTTAGTATCAGTAAGCAGTGTGATATAACTAAAATAATGACAGAAGTTCACATTGCATCAACATTGTTTATCTGTTTTTGGATAAAGTATTGCATAGTTACCCTTAATTTACAGTTCTTTTGATGTTAGAATTCCATAATTTTGATAGCACTTCACTGCATCCTGGGTTCATTGACAAGGTCTCAAATCTTAAATGCGACAGAAAAACAGAAATAGAAGTTAAATTATATCCTTCATTTCAAAAACTAAACTGGCTTACTCACAAAATAATTAAAAATAGAATATATTCATCGCGTATGACACACAGTGCCACAATTGACAACAACAAAACTGGAGTCTCGATTATGCATTATTGATGGATGTTGAATCACACTGTTTGATGACAGATTTTGTTTACTGTAAATGGTTGATGGGAAAGTTAACAAGTACCATTAAACTAAATATATTACAATGACTGTGTCAACAGAACATCATATTCACTGGACTTTTATTTCTTCACGTAAAGAGAAAACCTTTTATCATTTATTGAAAGTAAATCTTCATAAGTAAATCAGAAAAGATGAAAATTAATCATTTAGTTTTACAAGAGAAAATATTTAACTAATAGAAATTAATATAATCAAGTTTTCTGCAATGTGTTAGATTTTACAGTGGTTAGCATGATTTTAGTGGCTGGCTAGCATTAGCAAGTAGAACAGAGTGCCCTAGTATTACGTATTTTGATAGGAAGATAACTGAACATACATTCATTTTCCTGTTAACTATTTTGTTCCACATAATATATTGCCACAAATTAGACAGCAGAATTTTCTTTCCATCTCTACTTCTTTTTGTGGGGTCAGCACAGAGAAAATCATTTGAGAATAAAAAAACTCACCTAGAAACACTGAACTTTAAATTGTAATTTCCACCAGACTGGATGATGCATGGATAACACATGGTGACATCCGCAATATCGACCCCTTGCACATACTTTTTATTGTTGATGGCTTGCTCTATATTTTCAGATAATTTAGCATGCTTGACTTTCTATATAGAAATTAAAAAATACACAGGGTATAGCCATTAAATTAAATTTAAAAAATATATATAAGGTACTTAAGGCCCTCTCAAATCCAAACTAGCTACTTTCTGACACATTTTTTAATTGATTTTTGAGAGTTGCTACTCATACAGAATAAAATCCCTTGACTTTTCCAGGTTTATTTCACGAAAATTTTAGCCTAGCAGTGTAGTGCATAGTGGACACACGAGGGATAAAATAATGTTGTATCACTCAAAAACTGCAATTTTCTGAATCAGATGATATTGATTAAAAGTTCCTTTCCTGAATTCCCCCACCCACCCACTTAAAAAACTTGTGTGAGGACTACAATTGGAATAGCTCTCTTCAATAATTTATAATCATTACAAGTTTCCTCCAAAATGTAATGATCCAAGAGCTTGCTACACAATATTAGTATACTGAAACACCATTCGCTTCAGCAACTGTATCACAAAATCACAAATGTCCATTTTCAACAGGGAGCAAAGAGAGGGAGAGGAAGCAAACATTTCAATGGGGAGATAAGATAGAGACTTGCAATAATTATTTATTGTTACTTGAAAATTAAAAACATTGCTGGAAAAAAGTTTTAAAAAATATATTAATGTTTAAAATTTTAAACTGTTCACTATAGTGGATGGAAGAGTGGGGGAGGAGGTAAATTTTAGACAGAGGGTAATTTAGAAGATTTTTTTTTTTTTTAATGTGGAGTTGGCCAAAACATAAAAGATTCTCATCTCTAGTAGTCCAAAGATCACGCTTACTTCTAAATCAAACTGAAATTTTTTCAAATTCCTAAACTAACCTAATTCCCAGACTTTTTTGGGTGATGTAACAACCCTACTAAATTGGCAACTGCTTTAATTAAGAATTTTAATTTTCCATTTTTCAGTAAAAATAGGGATGCACAACCTGTGGCCCGCGATGGGTTTACTGGTAGCCCGCGGATCAATTTCGTCGATCAGACGCGAAAAAATTACGAATTTCGTCGATTGGGTACATAAAAATCACGAATTTTATCAAATTTCGCCGATCGGACACGTAAACATCGTGAATTTTGCCGATCGGGTGCGTAAAAATCATGAATTTGTTAACAGACAGTAGAGAATACTTTTGTGTGTCCCTGTAAATGAACGATGACTGCTATACACACAATATTCTGTAGTAAGCCTCTTGTAATGCACCTTAGTGAAATAAATTTCAATGCGTTTAAAATAGTGAAACATTATTTAATTAAACCGCAAACGAGTTTTCCCCATAGACGTAATCTAACGGAATTCTTTTGACTGTCCCTGTAAAGTAACTATAAGTGCTATGCACACCCTATTCCATATTAAGCTTCTTGTAATGCACCTTAGTGATATATATCAATTACAATGTGTTTGAAATTGTGTAACATCATTAAAATAAACCGCAAATGATTTTTCCCCATAGAACGTAATGTAACGGAATTCTTTTGAGTGTCCCTGTAAAAAAACTATGAGTGCTACACACTTCAGTTGAAATAGAGAACATGCTATAGATAACGACAATAACATATAAAAATTGCAGGGCATTCCGAGCATATTTACAGGAGTTAGAGCACGGACAGACAAACCGAAGTCATAAACACTTTGGTTGGAAAGTGTTAAAAACATGAAACTTGGCCGCGTGATTTATGAAGAGATTTATAAGGGAAATATATGTTTTTATTTTTTGTTCAATTAATTAGAAATTGATTTACAAACAATTATTTTCACAGTACGATAACTTTTTTTGTTTCCAGTGCTATCACTTCGGGAAATTCGGTTCAAAATGTCCACTTTGACAGCATTTTTTGAAATATATTCTACTTTTATCAAAAAATCGAGACAATACAGACATTATAAAGTTTCTGAATAAGAGAACCTGCCAATTGGATGCATTTTAGAGCAAAAATGAATTAAAAAACGTGTCTCAAAGTAAGCAGTTTGGATTTGAATACATGCTTAAGGAGAAAAGAAAGGGAATTTTAAATAAACTAATATTAAAAACACTTACATAAAATTTTGCATTTTTTCATAAATATATAATACACTGTTATATATATAAATAATTCTTTACCTTATCAGCATCTATGATTTCCATAATTTGATCTTTTAAATACTTTGCATATACATCAACAGTAAGTTGGGAAGCTTTCTTCATAAGAATAATTTCAGAATCATCTTTTGGTGCCATCAGATAAGCAACTGTTGCACTTACATCTACCTGTAAAAAAAATATGAAGTAAATAATTTAAAAAAAAACCTGTTTATATACATTTTCTTAAATTAACAACATTTGCATGAAAATGCAAATATATATATATATATATATATATATATATATATAAATTTTCAATATTCTAAGACTAGTTACTATCTTTAGTTCTAAAATAAAATGCAAATAAAATCATCTATAGCTCAGTATTAACCCAAAAAAAAAAAAAAAAAAAAACAATCTAGGGTGTAGTTTTACAATCTTAGTTATCTATATATTTAAAGCGAAAAGTGCATTCTGTCAAATTCACACCCTCTTTTCCACATGAAAATCATCTCTTTGTGCATGCTTCAATGTTTTTTTTAAAGCTTCTACCCTCAGAAACAGGAAACGTGTTTAGCCTAGGGGGAATGAAAAGGGTTGATTAAAAACGGATGGCGTAATATGGCCATTGCGTTGAAAGCTTTTTTTTTTTTTTTTTAAAGAGAGCTTGGATACAGTTATATTTATAACCCGATTGAAATTTCAGAGAGTTCGGAAGATAAGAACTATTTTTTTATTTCTATGTTAAAGGAGCCGATGCGAAAACAAACAACAAAAAAGCAAGAAAAAAACATTTATTTTACAACTCGATAACATTTTTTCACGAAATTCTTACACAGGCTGTAAAACTGTTTTATTTATAACCAATAAAGATTTTAAAGAGTTTGGACAAAACGAACAAGAAAATGAGCAATTTTATTACTAAACATCAATATTTTTTCATGAAATTTTCATTTAAAAATATAATTTCATACAAAATCGGGTTAAAGATATAAAATAATAAAAACTAGATTTTTAAATTTTTATTTATTATCACGGGCACGGGCAACGCCAGGCGGGTCAGCTAGCTTTTATAATTTGAAAATACACACAGTAGATGCCACTTGATGTGATCATGTTTATTGTTATCAATTGCTTAATACAGTGTACTCTCGCTATCTCTAACTTCAATATCTCGAAAACCTTGATATGTTAATTTTATCTATCCTATGTTAATTTTATCTAGCTATCTTTTCTATCCTTCTAATGTTAATTTTAATTCTCATATCGAAGAGTTTTCACTCAAAGCCTTGTTATGTCAAAAAATTTTCAAAGTAAAAAATGAAGTTTTCCGAAAAAAAATCACCATTTAGTTGTGTCGAAGCAAAAGCAAATAGATGTATGTTTCCAAGAATCTCTCACACCCTTAATTATCTCTCAGAGGGATCATGGACAATTTTGATAAGTCCATCTAATCACTTGAATGGCAAACAAAGGGAGCAAAAACAGGTGTTTCCTTTTCATTTGGGCGGTATTTTGGGGGAAAGGAGTGGGTAGGTGAAGATGTGAAAACACAGTTTCTTGAAACAGAATATATATTCCACCAACATTAATTTTAAACAAGTTGGAAATTGTACGTCAAATGTGACAAATGAAGTGCGTTCGTACTATAGCTAGTTACATAAATATTCAGATCTTTTCGGATTTTTAATTCTGTGAAATGAATTATATCGTCTGCAGATTCATTTCTTTAATAAAATAAGTATCTCGGTCGCTTGACGATTAAACTTAGGAAGCTCCTATAACAAAAAAGCACGGATTAAAAAAAAAAAATATTTCAAATTTCTTAATAAATATTTTTATTAATATTTCCTGAAGTTTTGATTCGATTTTAATAAAATTTGAAATGTCTCGACAAAATTCTGCAAAGATAATATATTTTAAATTGCAAACCATTCGGTTGGGTAGTTTTTGCGTTGTTATATGCGGACGGACAGACAGACGGACGGACCAAGCGACGACAATAGGTGCTACGTATTTATATAATTACGAACGCACCTAAAAACTCATGAACTTAGCTGTAGTTTGTTTTACATATTTAAGAAAATACAAATTTGTTTTATTAAGGGTGTTGGTCGATAAGATTTCAAATTCTCCTTACTAAATGTTAAACCTATGAGCATGGAACTGATTCATATTTATCTCCTAGAGAAATTAATATTTTCAACTATTTTTTTCAGTATACTATTCTTAAAGGATGTCTCTTTCCTTTTTAAGTTGACAAAATATTTTGTCAACTAAAAAAGTAACTCCTTTAAATAGAGTATAAAGGAAAAAAAAATTAAATATTAATTTCCTGGGGATATCTATTAAAAATAAAAATTTATTCTACACACATAGGTGTAACATTAATGAGTGGAATTTAAGATCTCACTGACCAACACCCTAAAAAAATTTTCTAAAATTTACTTTATGCTTCTAGATTATTGCACTTATTGTGTTTTCTTTGTAAATGAAAATTTGTCTTATTTTCTGAGTTACAATTATTTCTTATGACAGTATGCTTGGTCTAGTATTATTTTGGTATCCTACAGATTGACGCAGAAAAATCTGCTACTGGGAGCATAAAAGACTCCAAAACTCTTTATTTTACCTGTAATATCTATTAAAAATCTCAATGTACTGGAATTTCCAGCCTATAATCTGCAGATCAAACAATTCTGTTTCAACCCAGAAATTTTATTCAATAATTGAAGTCAAATATTTACAACGATCTAGTAAGTTACATTTTATAAAATAAAATTTCTGGGTTGAAACAGAATTGTTTGATCTGTGAATTATAGACCAGAAATTACATTTTTTTTAAAACTGTGTCTAATCATGCAGTTTTGAATCCTATTTTGCTGGAGGGTGAAATTAAAACCAAAAATGTAAAAAACTAGGCACATCTGACATTATCCAATCTATGTTTTAAAATTTAAAAAAAAAAAAAAAAAATCACAGAAAAGAGGCAACAGAAAATAACTCAAATTCTAAATAGAAAGCTAATATTTGTTATAATAATACATAAGGAATCATAAGAACGCAATTATTTTCACATGTATGTGTATATATATCTAAGTGCAGAAAAAGTAAAAAAATTATACTTACAATTTCAAATTTTTCTTTTTCAACAGCTGCTTTCCATAGTTCATAAAGTTCACCCGGAAATTTATCTTTTGTAAATTCACCTAAAGTCCGACCCTATAATATAATTTTAACATAATTTATAATAATGTGAATACTGTTCAAGAATCAAACCTGTGACATAGGATACAAAAAATTGATGCAAAATTAAATATATATATATATAGATAGATAGATATACAGAGTTTCCCCCAGACAGTTTCAGAAAGGAGCTGAACCCTGCGCCTGCCTGCCCTTTGGTCTACGAAATTGCACCCTTCTTGCCCCTCATAAAAAGAATTAGCACCCTTAATGCCCCCTCAGTAAAATAATTAGCACCCTTCTTGCCCCTCAGTAAAAAAAGTGCCCTTTCTCCTTTTTGCATTACAAAATTTGCTTTCATAGTAAAAATTGACTCAATGTTGTCTTGAAAAGAGTGTCCTGACTTTTAAATATCAAAAGTGGCTTTAAAAACCAAAAGAATACCTTTAACAATTAAAAAAAGTGCCCAGCTGAAAAGCGCCCTTAAGAATAAAAAAGTGCCTTTTTCTCACCAGCAGCACCCTGCCCTTTTTTAAACTTGGGAGAAACTCTGTATATATATATAATAAGACAACATAGAAACATCATACACAAATAGGGGAATAAAAATAAAAAATTATTAAGTAATATCCAGAAAACTAAGAAAAATATAATGTATATTACCAAGAAAAAATAAATTGAATTGGAAAAAGTAAATTAATGAAATATTTGAGGAATTGTAGCAGAATCATAAAGCCAAAATTGTTACAGATTCCACAAAAAATGTACAATTTCATCCTTGTACAAGCTATAACAGTATATAGTATATATACTGTTGATACCAATTATGTTTACCAGTTGTTATATGATGCCAATTATATCCGTTTGTTTTGTTATTTGTAATACTAACTAATGAAATTATACTCATAACTCATTTACTATTTTTTTTAATTCTGTAATTACTTACTACCCTCTAGGCCATTTTTATAAGGATACAGCATCCTGCTCTTAATAAATTGGCAAAATGTAACCTGCTTCTTAGCCCTCTGACCGCTGAGGAAAAGGGCAAAATTGTAATGTTATTTTCTTTGTATTTTTTTAAATACTAAAAAAAGATAATTTTTCAAACTTGACAATCATAAATAAACGTTTTAAAACTGCATTGTATCTGTAGTTATATTAATTTTAAAAAAGCTTCTATCACAGCGAAACCAACAGCTTAGTGAACGTATATATCAGTTAACGGCAGTCAGAAGGTTAAAAAAAAATACCGAAAATCACTTTTAGTTTTGTATCCAGAGATTTTTTGTAAAAAACATCCCCATACTGGACTATTTCTAAATGTGTGCCCAAGACCTTTCAAAAATTATATAACTTTATTTCCTCAGGAAAAACCAGATATAATTAAATCATGCTGTAATTTTAATTATATTTTTCAATTTGTAATTCACAAAATAATTAAAAATAAGGTACTTTTCAATTGTACCAACACTACCAACTACCAAGCCAAAATGTATACCAATACCCCATTTATTTCAACACTGACCGTGGCAAAGGATTTCTTCAGCTGCATAGCTGAAGAAACTAGTGATGCGCTTTACGGAGACTATAGGTGAAAACTGGGAAATTTAGTCAGTAGCCAAACGTCGGTAGACTCAGTTTCATTAGTGGCCACTTTTTAAAGTTAGTAGCCGCTATTATGTTTCAAACTTTCTTGACATCTAGATAAATTATAATCGTTGTATTTGTATATAAACATATTTTTCTATAAGAGTTTTATACCTATTGTATGTGTGTGAGTATGAGTGTATTTCGCATGATTAAACAGTATTGTATCTTGAAGAAAAATAATCCAACTGGTGAGCATGTGGCAGGAGTCGAAATATTGAAGATACTGAAATGTCCTTAAAATCCGCTTGTATCCAGTGGGAAAAAAGGAATAAATTACTCGAAATGCATGTGGAATCAAAGCTGATGGGTATATTTTGCAGAATAAAACTTTATTTCTTGAAAAAATAATCCAACTAAAGAGCACATGAGGAAAAGCCGAAATATTGAAAATACAGCTAAGTCGTTGAAATCTGTTTGCATCTGGTAATAAAAAGAATTAACCAGTTCTCTAATTAGATGTAATCAATGTAGAGATGCATATTTCCTTGAAAAATGGTGCATTTCACTCGTCGATCGATAACAGATTTTTTAATTGCCACTTGGCGAGTGGCGACTAGGGTGGCGATCGATGGTTAACTTTTTAATTGCCACCTTTTTAACTTTAATCGCCACGTGGCGAATGGCGACCGCTAATTTTCACTTATAACTGAAACACGATGGATCGTGGCCAAAAGCGAAGAGGAAAATATGTACGGTCGCTAAACACAAGTTGAAAAGGATAAAAATTAATGAATAGTTAAATAAATAACTAAATTAGATGAAATTAAAGGAGAAATAAAATAGGGAAATATTAAAATGGCAATGGGAGGAAGAGACAATATATCTCAACATGATACATAATACATTTTCTCTTGCCCTTTTCTACTCAACTAGTTCTTTTTTTTCCTTTTATTAGTGTCTGTTTTAGTGACTAGAATCCTACCTTTTTTTTCTGTATAGAATGAACACTATGTACAATGTACAACTACAAAAATATTTATTATAAGATAGCAAATAACTTACATTTTTACTGTCCTTGATTGCATTAATAATTTTATCAATATTAGCTTTTGTCTTTTCTTTGTCATCCTAAAATACAAGATAAAGTATTAATGAAAAATGATTAATAATTACAGAAAAACAGATACTTTCGTATTATTCGGGCCATGTAGATAGATCGCCAAAAATGGTTGTCAATTGCCAATTTTGTTTATCATTGTCATTTGCAAATTCATGTTCAAAATGGTAATTTAATGTACATTTAATAAAAACATAACATTATTAAAAATAATAAATGATATAGAAGAGAACAAAAATAATACAAATCAGTAATTTAGTATACATTTATCAGATACATAACATCAAATTGACAGCTTTTAGCAATAGATGATAGTAACGATGGTAATTTTATTTCTAGTGGTTTGTTTTGCCCACCAGATTGAATATATTTGAATATAATATTAGGTATTATATGTAAATATACTGTATCGATGAATATAATACATTATATCTATTATATAATAATCTATAACATCTATATAATAAAAGTGTAAGTCACATGCCTGTCATCAACAATTCCGGGATGTCCGCTTCACTTTTTCATATACCAGGCGGCCATTTTTATTCAAAATTATTTTTTCGAATTAAACTGCATAAAAGTTACATTTTTAGAAAGATCGTTCAAAATAAATTAATATTTAAGAGATGACTTACGTTCAATTATGCATATATTCTGCAATAGCTTCAGTTGAAACGTTTAAAATATCCAACCATGGAGGTAATCGTTCGTAAAGCAAGTTCTCCGCGAATGATTTTTTGGACCACTGCCTGGGTGCCAACAATAATAATAATTCGCACCATTGAGACAATCAAAGTTTACCATAATTCTGTGCTATACAACTCAACTTCCTTCCAGATCTTTTCTTGACGTAAGTTGAACTCATGTAATAATATTTAATGAATGAAATTTCAAAACGAATTATTTAGTTAATTTGATATTTATGTATTATTCTCGCCAGGAAGAGAGATCACGGAAAATGATTGGTAATTGCCAATCATATTTACCATTGTTATGACCAATCACGTTCAAAATAGTAATTTAATATACATTTATAAAATACATAACATCATTAAATACTTTTATGTTAATTTGCGCGAATCTCACCAATACCATTTTTTAAATCGCCGATACCAGCTTTTATTTTTCACGTGTTCGAATTAGAAAATATACTTTGATTTTTAAATCAAATATTTTGATTTATGATATTATTTCTTATTTATTTATTTATTTTCTATTTTAAATGAAAAGTGTGAATGGTATGTATTTTAAATTGTATGTAATATAAGTACAGTGAAACTTCCATTTAACGAAGTTTCATCGTTACACTTAAAAACTTCGTTATGAAGAAAATTCGTTAAATAGAAATAAACTTAAATTCATGAATTTTTTTCTTAAGATATGAGAAACAGGTATAGGATTCAGAAGCATTTTATTCAATATCAATTTTGAAGTCGTCATTCACAAAACAGTTGTGTACGGTCGATGGAATCACGTCACATTCCTAAGCTTTCACCAGCTCTGATACACAGGTTCTCAAACTAATGTTTTAACTATATTGTCTTTTTCGATAATGTACTTCAAAATGTCTTGTTATTCCTGCTTAGACTGGTGGCTGAAGTTTAGAAGTTGTACTGGCAGGAAAAGCAATAACTTTGATGATCTTCGATTTGCACTTTGAAGCACATTCTTGTGGATGTACAAAATAATTTTCTATCAGCAGTGGAAGGTCAGAATGGCAACTGTCTGACTTTAATTGATAGTTTTTGTTTCAATTCATCTCACACCATTGCATCACTGCATCTTCTATATCACTGAACGTAAAAGGGGGATTTTGACCTCCCCAACTGTCAGCGCTGGAGTATTAGTGTGGAAGAGTGATAATAGCAAATGTTTTTGTTATTGTGAAAAAAATGTTTTATTTAACACCAAGCAGAATGGAAATTATTTAAATTTGTTCATTTTCATGCAATCTGCTGAAATAAATTGGCACATCCATCAAGCAGCAACATCTTAGTTTGAATTCTGTACACGTACAGAAGTTAAATAAACTTCGTTATATAGAATATATTTTTCGTAATATGGAGATTAATTTACATGTTAATGGTGTTCAAAGTCAAAGTTCTGCAGAAAATTTCGTTAAGTAGAAAACTTCGTTAAATAGGGACTTCGTTAAAAGGAAGTTCCACTGTATTTGAAATTAAAGCTAAGTATTTTAACTGAAATGAGTGACAGGTTTATAATTTAAAATTAAATTAATGCAGTATGAATGGTGGTGATAGGAGCAATATTTGGCGAATTATCAATTGCTGCTGTCTAATAAAATACCCATCATTAAAAATGGTAAATAATATGGAATCAAACTAAAACAATACAAAAAATATCAATGAGTGTTACAATGCTTGACATACATTTAAGGGAGACCAAACTGGTCATCAGTGGCGGCTAGTATTATATAGTCATACGTACATAAATGCTTCCTGCGCTGCTTTTAATATATCAACTATGCAAGTTAATTGAAGAAAGTTAAAAAAAAAATTTTTTTTAAATAAGGGTTACTGTAATTAATATTTTTGGTGCTACTGCTACCACAGTTAAGATGACCTGACCCAGATAAGTAAGTACCGAAAAACACAAGTAATAAGAGTTCTCTAGTTAATATAAACATTAAACTATTATATATACAGTCAATTCAACAATTTTCTTGAAGCAAGATTTCAGATTTTACATAATAAAAGTGCTTGCATAAAATCTGATTTTCAAACCATTTTTGTAGCCAAGGGATATGAAGAAAGGTGCTTTTTAGTATGATTTCCAAATTTTCCCGATCCATTTTAAAGGATTATTTTGACAAATTACTAAATTTATTAAAACTTACATAACATTATTTTATTCATTTATTCGTATTTTAAATCGTTTTAAATTAAAAAATATAAATGTCCATGACATATTGGAAACACTTAGTGAAAAAATAAAGTACAATCTTGACAAAGGTTCTACAAATTGGAAAAAATCTGGCAGCCAGCAAAAATGTATGGTCAACAGCAAAATTGTTTACCTTTTCCCCTCAACCGTTGTCAGTTTTTTCTATTTTTTAATTTAATCACAGATTTTCTAAAAGCGCAATTTTTATTTATAATGGATGAAAAAGAATAATCGTGAGCATAGTTCTGGTATATCATGAATTATGCCTTAACTCTTCAATTTAGTTAATTAAAGTTCTTAACAAAACTTGTCAAAATTATATAAATCTAAAAAAAAAAAATTAAACACACATTACAAAATTTAAATTAATAAAATATACAATATATTAAGAAAATTGTGCTTTACTAAAATCATTATTTGTTCTTCAAGAAAATCATTTTCAAAGAAATTACTTACACAATACACTGACCAGTATCTAAAGGTTAAAATTTCCGGTCGCCACCGGCCACAGGGCGACTAAATGTAAAAAATTGGTGACTTTATGTTATGGAAAAAAATGGTATCTGACTATCGCCAAAATGGCGATCAGTCATTTCCGAAAATTAAAAATAAATAAATAAAAATAAAATCGGACATAAATCCAAAAATTAGGACATAAAATGTATCGCGAATTTCGACAAATGGTCGCCGAAAACAACCAATTTCGTCAATCGTTCGAAGAAAAACCACCAATTTCGTCAAACGATCGCAGGAAAACGGGAATTTAATCAGAGGATTTCGTCAAAAAATCGCGAAAATACGACAAATTTCATCAAAATATTGTGAAAAAACGGCAAATCCCTTTAAAAGATCGCGAAAAAAACGGCAATTTTCTTTAAAAGATCGCGAAAAAACGGCAATTTTCTTTAAAAGGTCGCGAAAAAACGGCAATTTTTTTCAACAGATCGCGGAAAAAAATGGCAGTTTTCTTCAACAGATCGCAAAAAAAGGCAGATCTCACGAAAAAAAGGAAGATCTCGTGAAAAAATGATCGCCAAAATGGCAATCAATTATTTCCGAAAAAAAAAAAAATGTCTGTCATAAATCCGAAAATTAGGACATAAAATATTTCGCAAAATTCGACAAATGGTTGCCAAAAACAACCAATTTCATCAATCGTTCGAAGAAAAATCACCTATTTCGTCAAAGGATCGCGAGAAAACGCGAATTTAATCAGAATATTTCGTCGAAAAATCGCGAAGAGAAGGCAAATTTCGTTTAAAAATCGCAAAAAAAAAAGATACATTTCGTCAAAAAATCGTGAAGGTACGATAAATTTCGTCAAAAAATCGCGAAGATAGGGTAAATTTCGTCGAATGATCACGAAAAAACAGCAAATTTCTTCAAAAGATCACGAAAAAACGATAGATTTCGTCAAAAGATCGCAAAAAAATCGTGAAATCCTTTGAACAATAGCAGAAAAAATTTCAAAATTCATCAAGTGGTCGAAAAAAAAAAAATCATTTTCATAGTCAGTGATGGGGGGGGGGGGGGGGGGGGGAATCATACATTTGAACGAAGTTATGGTTTTCTGTACATATAAAATAATTGTTAACTATTTAATATTCAGAGTATTTGCTTCTAATTAGAATTACATGAAACCAAATTCTACATTTAGGCAAAATAATGTAGTATGAAATTGTACATATTGACAGGTAGTCAAGCCAGCCGTTTTCACCAACTCAACTATGAAAATGCAGTGTATTTATTATAGAAAAAGCTATAAAACATTTTAAGGGGACACAGTACCTTTGAAACTCTTTTCAATGAGAATGGTGGCACAATACTTAGTACTAAAAATTAAATAAATTCTTGTAGAACAGCCTATTTTTCTAAAATTAATTTTTTTTTAAATTAACTTTTTAAAAATCTTTACTACGTTTACAAATATGAATATTTTTGCTTCAATTTTTTCCCTCTGATTCTTTAGAATATCCAGGAGTGATTCTGGTCCGAATTTTCCGAAAAATTAAGGCAATGATTTCCGAAAATTAAAAAAAATATCGGTCATAAATCCGAAAATTCGGACATAAAATGTATCGGTATTTCGGCTTATGATCGCCGAAAAAAATTAATCTCGTCATTCGTTCGAAGTAAAGTCGCCAATTTTGTCAAAGGATCGCGGGAAAAACGTGACTTTCGTCAGAGAGTCGCGAAAAAATGGCAAATTTCGTCAAAAACATTGCAAAAAGCGGCAAATTTCGTCAAAAGATCGCAAAAAAAGGGCAAATTTTGTAAACAAATCGCGAAAAACGGCAAATTTCATCAAAAAATCGCGAAAGAAAACGAAAATTTTATCTCTAAAAAAAACTGCAAATTTTGTCAAAAACATTGCAAAAAACCACAAATTTCATCAAAAGATCGCGAAAAAACAGCAAATTTTGTCAGCAGGTTTCGAAAAAATGGCAAAATTAGTCAAAAGATCGTAAAAAACGGCAAATTTTGTCAACAGATCGTGAAAAACGGCAAATTTCGTCAAAAAAAGTACAAATTTTATCAACAGACCTCGAAAATCTGCAAATTTTGTCAAAAAATCGCGAAAAAAACGGAAATTTTATCTCGAAAAAACTGCAAATTTTGTCAAAAACATTGCAAAAAACCACAAATTTCATCAAAAGATCGCAAAAAAAAAAACAACAAATTTTGTCAGCAGGTCTCGAAAAAACGGCAAATTTCGTCAAAAAACATTGCGAAAAAACGGCAAATTTTGTCAAAAACATTGCAAAAAACCACAAATTTCATCAAAAGATCGCGAAAAAACAGCAAATTTTGTCAGCAGGTTTCGAAAAAACGGCAAAATTAGTCAAAAGATCGTGAAAAACGGCAAATTTCATCAAAAAAGTACAAATTTTATCAACAGATCTCGAAAGTCTGCAAATTTTGTGAAAGAGACGGCAAAAAAAAAAAAAAAAAAAAAAAAAAGAAAAGAAAAAGAAAAAAAGTTGCGGTAGTGGACAACTACCGCTACTGGACTGTTGAAACTTTTCAGAAAATTTGCTGTTAATTTCAGAATTTTTTTTTTTTACTCAGAATCACCCCTGTGAATATACTACATGAAACTGTATGGATTTTTAGATGTATGGGATTTTACTTTTAATATTTTTTTTTTCTTGTGTATATCAAACAATTAAAGAAATTCAACAAACTCTCAATTAAAATATTTTTTAAAAAATAACTATAAACTTGAATGTTAAATCCATACAAAAAAATATTAAATACACCGTAGAGAACAAAAAAAAAAAAAAAAAAAAAAAATCAAAACTATTTTGAACAAGCAAGTTATTAAAACATAAACATGGAGAAAAATTAGTTTAAAGTTTTTATTTATAAGGGTAATTGCGCTGGATCTATAAACAAAATTTACAATATCTCGCAATATAATTGTCGTATAGGTAAAATTGCGAGGTGTCAAAATATTCACAATTAAAGAAGCTTTCATTAATATTAAAAGAAGAAAATCTATATTTTGACCATTTTCAAGGCACTGTGTCCCCTTAACATAAGAAATATGTAAATGTATTTATTTTATATCCAATACAATATAATTCACAAATCTAAGCATAAAAGTTGTGAAAAATGTTGTAAATTTTTTCTTTACATGATCTTTTCTCAGTGGCATCCCTGATAGTAATTAGTGGCCACTAACTTGACAATAGTGGCTACTAAACATGCAGCCTCTACCGGCCACTGGCTACTAATACAAATATTGAATTTTAACCTTTACCAGTATCCTTAAAATGCTAAGCTTTATCAGCTAAATGGTATTTTGCCTTAGATAAGAATTTTACAAAAAGACCTTTTTCAAACAAAATCTGCATTTTTCTACTTTTTACTTTTTAGTGCCTGGCATGTGTTTGTTTAACGCTACAGTGAAGGAAAACCTGTAATTATGTGCTTCTCTCTATTCACATAATGAAATTAAAAAAAAAAAAAAGTGCCCAGTTCGACTAATGGCATTGATCTCACAGGCTATTCACACTAATTGTATATTATACTCTTATTTCAAAGTACAACACCCCTCAAAAAATAAAGAAATTGACAATAAATTAAGGGGGATATTAGTCCCCCATTCCCCTTTGTACTTAACCAATGAATCTCCAAAACTAATCAGGGAAGCACCTTATCACAATGAACCTATACACAAAATTTGAAGCAAATCAGATAATTCTGCATGAATAAAACAAGGGGGGATTAGCCCCTGTCCCCCCCTTTATACTTAACCAATGAAGACCCATAACTAATCAGGGAAGTGCCTTATCAGAATGAACCTATATACAAAATTTGAAGCAAATCGGATATTTCTATCAAGAGTTATCGTGTTACATAATACATACAGAACTTGCAGGCACATTAGCTCTCAAGCTTTGATGGCCTGTAAGTTAAAAAAATCCTCGACGACTCGGCCTACAGGAACAGGTAGATTTCGAAGACGCAGATCGTGGGGCGCCTGTTTGTTGGGAATTGCGGAAGAAATGACCTTTTTGTCATGATGCTGTAGTCAGAACTGCCCACTTCGAAACCTAACTTGTTTGCAAGCGGAGCCGGCAGAGATGTCTGTTTGTTTTTAATTTTTTTTGCTATAAGGGTTGGTCCTATAAAAAACTTGTCAATATAAAAGTTTTAGATAATATTAAGAGGAATTATAATAAATTTAAGCAGATTTGATATCTTTTGAATTGACGAAGTTATGAATTTTTTCTTCTAAACCCCCCCCCCCCTTGGGACCTTTTTTAATGATACCAAAAATCTGTTATACATAAATTTTCGGCCCTTTTTCTAGATGTAATAATAACTTTAAACGGATTCAATACGTAACATAATTAAGAAATTATGGGGTTTTTTTTCTGTTTCCACAAAAAGCTCCCCCCCCCCCCCCCCCCCCCTCGGTTCGATTTTGTCCATTAATGAACTTGACCGAGCTTTTATGCCCCTTGATTTTATGTATCAGTTTGGAAGAGATTTGTGCAGAAGTATTGCAGTTATCGTGTCCATAAAAAAGTGACATAGATAGATAGATAGATATTATAAAGTTTTGAATTGGGAGTGGTTTTGGGTTCTGGTAGTCATAATCAGCGTAGATCTGCAAAAATTTTTCAAAAATTCCAACTTAGGTGAGAATGTAATAGGTAGTATTTCTTACGAAATCTACCTAAAAAAAGAAAAGTGCCAGTTAAACTGATGGCATTGAGCTCACAGGCTATTCACACTAATTGTATATTATACTCTTATTTTAAAGATTCATGCCCCTTGAAAAATAGAGAAATCGACAATAAATTAAGGGAGGGGGGATTAGCTCCCATTCCCCCCTTTATACTTAACCAATGAACTCCCAAAACTAATCAGGGAAGTGCCTTATCACAATGAACCTATACACAAAATTTGAAGCAAATTGGATATTTGTGCACGAAAAACCCATCTATCTAAATTAAAGGGTGGGATTAGCCCTCCGTTCACCCCCTCCCCCTTCATTTCTATCAAAAGTTATCGCGTTATATACGTACATACATACAGAACCTGCAGGCACTGATAGCCTGTGAGCTAAAAATTATCAACCCTCAACATGTAAAAAACCCTCACACAATTCTTGCAAAACAGGAAATGATATCTTCGAAGACACTCAGAGAAAAAGAAAAAAAAAAGTTTGTGTAAATTGTTTTAAACAACTTTTTTTTTTGTAAATAGTAAATATAAATTTTTTTTTTTACACAAAAGATATCATTACAATTGGATGAAAGGTACCCTGAATAGGTGAATAATTGTTGTTTTTTAGAAATACGACTTTGTTGCTAACAAAAAATAAAAATCAATCTTAAGGCTGTTGATCAGTGAGACCTCAAATTCCCCTAGCTAATGTTAAACCTATGGGGCATGGAAATGTAAAACATTCGTATTTTTAAAATAGTTCCTCAGAAACATAACATTTTTAACTTTTTCTTTTCTGTGTACTCTTTTTAAAAAACTTTTTTTTTTTTTTTAATTGTCAAAATATTTCTAAATTGTTTCCTGAATTTATAATTTTATGTGATAAAATCTATGTGCGAAACTAAGTAAGTTTTAACACTTCAAATAAAATTAAGTACATATTTTAGAAATATTTTGATATCGAAAATAAAATACATCCTTCAAGAAGTATACACAAAAAAAGTTTAAAATATTAATTTCCAGGAGATATTTTAAAAATACAGATGCATCAAACACCAATAGGTTTAAACATTAGTGAGGGGAATATCAATATAAGCTAACCAAGAGCCTTTAGGTATATAATGGACATATACATACATATGAAATAAAAATAAACTTACTTTATCTTTTAAAAACAAGTTCAAGGGTGGAACTTCATTTTCATTTTCTTTGCCACTTTCGAATTGTTTAAGATGTTCCACTTTTTTCTTACTTCCCAGGAAATAAATACCTTTTTCACATAGGGCTAATATAGTATCAAAGAGTTCATATGCAAATAACCATGTCTATAACAAAGAGAAAAGGACAAGTTAGAACTTCAAGGCAACCTTTAAAAATGAAGATAACTTTCATTTTATGTAGAGCTTATTTTTAAAAAGAAAATTAACTAGAACATCTTTATGAACAGAGCTTTACAAATCTGATAAAATCTGGTAGCCAGAAAAAAATATTTACTCCCCCCCTTTATTAATTATTTATTCAAGAATAATCATTTATTCTTGAAATTTTTATTAAGTTTTATAGATTTTCTTCAAATGAATTACTTATAATCACTTATACAGTAGAGTCTCGAAAATCCAAGTCTCAGAAGTCTGAGGTGTCAAAAATTTAAATTTCTACAAGATTTCTTTTCCTTGCCGAAAGAGTGCTAGTTCTTTTCGTTTCTTCCTGGAAGGAATGCAATTGTCGTTTTGAATCACCCACCACCCTTTGTTCTCTTGTTCATGCAGATTGCTAAGGGTTAGAGTTGTTTTGAAAGGGGTTTCTAACTAGTTCCATAAGATTTTTCTTTTTCCAAGTTCTTTAGGCGCTAGGGGTTTACTCTGTGACCAGTTGCATTGTAAGTTGCTCTGTCGTTTGTTCAAAGTCAGCTTTTTTCACATTCCTAAACCGACTATTGTAGAAATGATAGAAGATGAGTAGGAATGTAATGATACAGAAGAAAACGACTCACTGCCATTTAAAAAAAAATCTCTCATAGTTAAAGTTCTGCATCTTTAGAACTGGCTTTAAAATATGTAGAACAGCAAAATGAAGCCACCCCTGCTGACGTTATGCTTTTTAAGCGTTGGCTAGATATTGCATCTAAAAAGAGAAGTAATGTGTTAAAGCAGCAAAAAATTGATTTTTTTTTTAATTGTAAACTATCCTGTATATCATTACAAAAGGAATAAAGGTATGTACATTCTTTGTCATCCTAATTGAGTAAAATTATAATTGGTAAGAATTTTCTACTTTTCGGAAAATCAGAGTTTTCAGTAATCCGAGGCCCCAATTACATCGGATTTTCGAGACTCTACTGTATGTTATTATTCCTTAACACTAGAACTACGGGAAATTTTACTCAAATTTTATTACCAATATTTTTTTGCATTTTTACATCAATCCAGAGGATTCTCAAAATCGCTTTAAAAAAGGTGGAATTCCTCCTTTAGGAGGAACTCTTTCATGCCTGATTCATTATTTAGAGCCCAATTGGGCTCTATTTCCAGACTGTTTTTATGCAACCTGGCATTTAGGAAACACTAGCTTACACAATTTGGCAATTGCAAAATGATAAATAGTCTGCACATAAAGTCTTTCAAGGGAAAGAATAATTCATGTTGTGAAACTTGTTCATAAAAATAGATATGATATAATTTTGATTTTGAAGCCTTAAAAACAGTGATGTGGCCAAAGAACATGCACACAAAAACGATTTCAAGACTCCTGCATTGCATTTCTTTAATAACTGATGTTCAATTTACATATTTCTAATGTACATCCATCAATTTCTGTAGATACTGTGTCAATAATTCATAAAAATAATCTTATTAATCTTGAATCTTACTTGAATTTATGTAGCACAACCGGCATGAAAAAAAAAATAAACAGACATTTTCAGCAATGCTAAACACAGAATTTCTTACAGGCAGTTTTAGATAGATGTGTTGTCCTTTGGTTTTAAAAACATCATCCTTCTTGCCTCTCAAAAAAAAATATATTATTACTGCCTTTAGACTATAAAATATACTTACATACTAAAAACGTAAAAACTGCTTCATTGTTGTGGCTTGAAAAGAGTGTCTTAACTTTTAAATATTAAAAGTTCCTTTGAAAATCAAAAGAATAAATTTAAAAATCCAAAATAGTATATTTCAGAATTTAAAATGTCCCCTTTTTCAACAAGTAGCACCTTGACTTTCTTTTAACTTGGAGAAATTCTGTGAAATGAAATCATTAGTTTTATTCCAGCTGCATAATGAAATTGTGATTTTTTTTCTATATTTAGTATTCAATAACTATACTTTTCATTACACTATAGATATATCATTACTATCATCTACCTACATTAGCGTTATCATAATATTAGTAAATGGCATTTTTGTTAGCTTTCATGCCAATATTTGCCCATGGTGCAAAGTGGTGTTTCCTCTAACAAAAAAGCACTGAAAAAAAAAAATTATAAAAGAAAATTATTTGACCGGTCCAGCAAAATTTTTAATCGACCCATATTTCAAGATTTAAAATCTCCTACTGTCCCAACTAGTTGTTTTCAGCTTTACCGCAACATCATTTTTTCTAAATACTATTCGCAGCTAGCTCACAAAATTAAAATCTTTTAAGAATGAATTACATATGCAGTAAAATGTTTCAAAACAGAAACTATATATCAAATTAAAGGAAGCATGTCTTAAACAGAAAAATTTTAAGGATCCCACAAAAAAACAAATCATTTTTAAAAAATCCATGACGTATATGATTTTTTACTTAGAGAATTTTAAAAATGTAAGAAATAAATAGCATATGATTTACCTGCATTGCAGTAGATTTGCTGTAAACTGTATCATCATCTGTGCCAACAGCAACAACAAGAGCATCCATCTTGTGGAATCCATTGCTGTCTTCTGCATTCTAAAAAAGCAAATATATCCATGACGTATATATTTTTTAATTAAAACAAATAATTTACATTGCACCATATAAGCTGTACTTCGATGGTCATGAGAAGAAAAGCAAATAGAACAGATCTACTTTTTATCCATGATGAACAAAAATCCTCATTTTTTTAAAAATAAAAAATTTATAATAAATAAAATGGCAGAAATCCCATATCCTGTGCCGCAAGATTTGGCGATAACTGTTTGTCGAAATTTGAACGGCTTTTCGGCTTTAGGGTTGCTTTTGTTTCGAAAATCCTGTTTGAAGATAAGAGATCTTGAAGCTTATTGGCCGTTAGTCAGCTAAATTTTGAATTCTATTAGATAACCAATTCGCCTGCATCTGTTCTATGCTTCTGTCAACATCCTTTGAGTGTAAGGTAAGTCTTGCTTGCTCTGCCGTTTATTTCTTTTGGTTTTTTTATTCCTTTTAGTTTATTAGGATTTTTGCATTGGCTGTTTAAAATGCACCCTCTATTAAAGAGGGGTTGTTTTTTAGGGTAGATAGCAAAAAAAAAAAAGTGATATTTAGCCTTATGCTGCACGCTTTTGCCTTAAAGATATGTGCGTTGTCTATACAGATTAAAAATGCACCCTTTATTAAAGAGGGATTCTTTTTTAGGGTAGACAGGGAAAAAAAAGTGATACTTGGCCTTATGTTACACGTTTTTGCCATAAAGATATGTGCATTGTCTATACAGATTAAAAATACACCTTTTATTAGAGGGATTGTTTTTTAGGGTAGATAGCCAAAAAAACAGGGATATTTGGCCTTATGTTGCACGTTTTTGGCAAACAATACCATGATGTTGAAAGATTATTCTCCAGTCAGACAACGCACGAAATTACAAATCACAGCAAAGGCGAATTCGTGTCAAAAACCGATAAAGCGAACACCATTAATGATCTAGAAAATGAAAATCGTTGGTTTAAAAATCTCTAAAATGTCGCAGGAGCAACAAAATGTTGTCACAATACATGGCTCTTCATTTTTATCGCCGACGCAAGCTAGATCATTTAACGACGACTGCCTAAAAAATTCAAGTCCTCATATATTAACTGATTGTTTGTTTTTTTGCGTAAATATTTAAAAAAAAAATTTATATATATTTTTTTCATTTTTTTGTATGAAACTTCCTTTTTTGCTGAATTGCCGTGTCATTTATTGGTATTTATTTATATTTAACCTTTTACTTTAGATTTAATAAGAAATTTTTTGGCAGTTGTAAGCGAGATTCTGCATTAAAAGTGTCTGCAGGTAAGTTTTTTTCTCTTTTTCATTGTCCAAAATGTTTTAGGAACGGGGGATTCAAGAACAAATATTCATCTCAAAAAGCACATTTGTTTAGTTTTTTACTCATTAGTTTATTTAGAATGCTGTTATTTATGTAACTGCATTGTAACAAATTTTTCATGATGCAGAAAAACTTCGTTTTTAAATCTTTATGTTATTTATAAACAGTGTTGGCAAGTTTTTGACGCATGACTGTTTTTACCGTCATGTCAAAAATGTCAAAAACTGTCAAAAACCCATTTTTTAGTAGTTTGTTTTTACATTTTTTTTTTTCATTCCATCTTTAATATTAAATTGTTTTACATGAAATATTCAGTATCAAAAAGACTCTAAAGTATATTTATCCATCCAAGAAAAGCAAAAAAGAATTGCATTAGAATAATACGTGTACATCTCTGTTAGAAGATCTCTACAATAATCTTAAGCTATTTGGCATAGTCTAAAAAAATTAGATTTTTTGAAGAAATCCTGTAACCTATAAGTATTAGATTAAACAATATGTATAATTTTGGTACAATTTATTACATTGTTGAAAACAAAACTTTAAGATTCTACTTATTGAAGCGCAAATAAAAATCACCATAATTGCATTTATGAAATACATAAGATATGCATTTTAAATATTATATCTAAGAATATTCAAATTTATTCACTGCCAGTCTATGCTTAACATCTATTGTCATACAATGTAACAGCATTTTTGCATCTCTAAAATAATTTTAATGTACTTTATTAAAATCTATATTGAATGTTATTTAATAATTATAATAATCTTTTATTATCATTTAATATTAATGTTAATTGCAGTTAGTAGAATCTATACTAGTGTAGATTATGACAAATATTGTTCTTTACTTTTACTCTTGTATTTTTAAATCTTTCCCATATTAAGAAATGATCTTTTAAATAAATTTAACAAATTTAATTGTAAATAATAACAAGATCAACAAAGTAAAATCAATTTAGAAATGTATTGTATGTTACACTTACACCATAAATTGGAGGACAATCGAACATGATAAGTTTTTGACGAAATAAACCGGTCAAAACACGGTTTTTACCACTGTCATGTCAAAAACCCAACCCTGTTTATAAATCCATGTTTTTACATCATTCTCTGTTTTTAAAAAAGGTGCAAAATCATTGATTTATAAATAACAAAGATTTAAAAAAGATGTTTTTCCGCCATCTTGGAAAAATTTTCATGACACGTCAAAACAGCATTTTGGAGCAATTGTTTTCGCCAAATTCACCAAGCGGCACAGGATACGGAACTCTTCCCATAAAAATTTATAAATAAGACAGAAAAGAATTAAAAACTTTAAATTTTGTGTGTTGGGAAAAAAAAGGGAGGGGGGATCAGGGGAAGTGGCAATTTTGCATGGAAGGAGGATTTTAGAGGGTTAATTATTTATTATTACAATAAATTAACAGAGCAGAAAAAAAAAAAAAAAAAAAAAAAAAAACTTAAAATTTTTTAATTTTGTAAACTGTGCAGGGGTGGGGTAGGGCCAAAACAGATTTTTTTTTTTTTTTTGAGATGGTAACGGAGTTTATTAGATGACTGATTATTTACTTTACTTTACAAATTGGACAAAAAGAGTTTTAGACTAAATTTTGTGTGCTTGGTGGTGGTAGTGGTGGGGGGGCGCGGAGATATGGAGACATCGATTCCAGGTGAAGTGGGGTAAAATTATGTGATCGATTATTTATTGTTACAATAAAGAAACAGAGCAGAAAAGCAAAAACTTTTAAAGATGTTTAACTTGATGAGTTAAGGGTGGGAGGGGAGGGGGGGGGGCAAAGAGGGAGAAGCAGATTTTGGGGGGGGAGGGGGAGTTTATTAAATGACTTATTATTCATTTACCAAAAGATTTACAAATAGGACAAAAAAATTAAATTAAAGAGATTTAAAGATTAATTTTGTGTGTGAGTTAAGCAAGGGAGAGGGCAAACGCGAAATGCCAATTTTGGTGAAAAGGAAAAAAATTTATGATGGATTATTTATTGTTACAATAAAGTAACAAATAGAGCAGAAAAAATTAAGGAGTTTTGATGATTTTAAACTTTGTTACAATAAGTAGAAAAAGGAAGGGGGAGTGAAATTTCAGAAGGGGAAAATTTATATGATCAATTATTTATTGTTACAATAAAGTAACAAATAGAGCAGAAAAAGTTTTTAAAAAATTTAAAGATTTTAAACTTTGGGTACTGTTGAGGGGGTGACAAAAAGGGAAAAGCAAAATTTTGAGGGATGAGGAATTTAGATGATTTTTTTTACCAGAAATTCACTGAAACACAAAAGATATTCACCCCTAATTAAGAAATGGAGTAAAATTAAGGACTTTTTGCAGATTTTTGATAAAAATAAGGACTCAAGGACAAAAAATTCCTTTTGAAAAATTCAAAGACTTTTATGGATTTTCAAGGACTGTACGAACCCTGAATCAAAACACACACATTTACATCTTTGGCATGGAAATAACTCTGCACCAAATTTCAAGGTTCAAAATTTCAGACGAATTGTAATGAAAATGTGGTTATATGTTTTACAGTGTTGTTAAGTACAGTGACAGTTAAAAATGGGAAAAACTTTGAAGCACATGCAAGCTTTGTATTGGATAAAGTTTTCAAAGAATTGGTTAGCTACAAAGCTGTGGCATAGTTAAAGACAGAAAGGTTTATAAAAATCTCTAGACCCCAACCAAATTTTTTTTTTTTTTTAAATGAAAAATTCGCATTTTGTTTCTTTTATGGTTGCCTATAATGAAGTCATTCCATGTCAAATCAACACAAAAAAAGTGACATTTTCTACCTGACCATCTCAGAATTTTATGATATTAAGCTCATAGTTAAGATCATAGAGAAATGAATAAATACTACAGGGTCACTCCATGTCAAATCACACTAATTAACACTTTTTTTCACACAACACCAGAATTAAACCAACTTTTCTCAAAAAATAAAAAACATAACAATCGTACCATCTACTCCAAATATATATTTTTTAACATTTAAGTTGGGTAATGGGGAAGCTTAATTTAACTTTCCGATCTATAACATCGAAGAGTTAAAAAATCAATCGCAAGGGATCGTCTAATCCAGTGTCAATAAAAGTAAGTAAAAAATTAATTAATTAAAAGATTTACGTTTTACGAGATCAAAATAACGATAAATCATACAAAAAATTCAAACGCAAGCACAAATTTAGCGAATGGCTGATAAACACGAAATGACTGAATTTACGAAATATTGCGAATATTAAAAAATACAAATAAAAGCTGAAGCAACACTAAAACAATGCAATCAATCGGAGTATAAAATCCTATAAAAACAATTTCTTGAGTTATAGGTGTTACAGATTTATATATTTTTCTATTTTTTTATAGTACCGCACATAAAAAACACATGCATGTAATCTTTTTTTTTTTTTTTTAAAGAAAAAATACTATACAAACCAAAATATTAGAAAAATATCAAAATTTTAAGTAATCTATAGGACAAAATTTCAACTTACTTTCCACGCAGTATATAATCGTCGTAAACGACGATAAAAAGCATCTTTATCGACAGGTAAACTCGCCATTCTACTTAATACAACACAAATATGGCGACTCTTCAGTTTTTCACTGCCGTCATAAAAATCTTAAAGAAAATACAATACAAATACAAATGGCGGGAGATCACATATTCAGTGTGTAGATCACAAGTTCTCTCTTCACCCTAACATAAATGCGCGTGCGCCAGAAATTGGATTAAGACGGCCCAGAGTAGGGTGCTTCTATATCAGAGTGATGACACACATTAGCTCTTTGAGACGATTCTGGACAAAAGGGAATTTCCAACCAAAGACATTTAAGATACTAATTAAATGTCTTTGTCTCCAACTTGTCTCACCCGGATAATATAATCGAACTTTCCAGACAAGTATCGCCGAGGCGATTTTTGAAATTGTGTTCGATTCAGCACCTTGGCGAAAAATTTTGGCGAAAAGCCTTGGCGAGAGCGGTGTTTGAGAGGAAATTCAAATATGGAACTCCGATAGCTCGTGTCTGGTCAACGCCCCACTAGAGATAATGCCTCAGGACTGGCAACACTGGATTGAATGACGTATTTGCAGATCGGCCATACGCCCTTCCCTCCTTTGTGCTGCAGCATAAGGAGACAGTCTTTTTTTTTTTTTTTTTTTTTTTTTTTTGCGCGGGTGTGAAAAGCAAATAGTGTATTTTGAATTAGTTGATCTTCAATTTTATTATGGAAGTTAAAAAAAAAAAAAAGTCATTTAGAATTTTGTTTTATCGTGGTTGCAGGATTGGTAGGATGTTATCAGTTGAATCATTAGCCGATCTGCCGTGACGTCAAAATTGAGCTCTTAGGCATTATCTCTAGGGGGCGTTGGTCTGGTCTCTGGCGTTGGCGTTCCTTTCGCTGTCGTCTGTTGATCTGTCGTGGATTCGGCAAAACTGTTGTGTTTACTGATTTTCTAGTACTATGTCAACATATTTTTGCGTCTGTTTTTGAATTTTATTCGCGTTACACGTTTGTTTTACTAATAACAATAAATAAAGAATTGCTACTCCCCACCCCACCCCCCTTTTTTTTTTGTTTCTTGTGTGTTTATGCTGAACGAGCATATCATTTTTTTTTTCTGAATTAGCTGTATTATTGTTATTGTATCAGGATATAGTAATAATATGTTTATATTTTATTTTTGTCATTTTATTCTGTAGATTTTCACTGTAAAATATATTTTGACACATTTAATATCTTTCAACGGAGGGTGTGCTTTGTTGTCAATTGTAAAATATAATGTTTAAGAGTAAAATTGAGCATAAATATTTCTGGAAAAATGTTAAATATCTTGTCACAAGACTAGAACCAGAACATTTCATAAAAATCTTTCAAGAATGCAAGTTAAAGAATTGTTTATTAAATATAAACATTTGTTAATAATAAAAGTTGATTTTGTACTTAAATTCTGCCTTTCAATATAACTTATATGTTTCTTAATATTAAAGGTAAAATTAGAAATAAAATGCAATTGAAAAAACTTTTAAAAGAAGCGAAATTATTCCTTGAAATAATTTTTTTTTGGCTAATTCTGGTGTTGACATGAGAAAAAAAGGTTTTGAATTTTATTTCTTTCATACTTAAAACTTTTTTTATTCAAAATTAATTGGTGAATTCAATTAAAATTTAATTATACTTTTCATATTTTTATTTTAAATCTTTAGATGAAAAAAGTGTGACAAATGTATCATAAACTGTAATACTGTAAAAGAAATATTTCAAAATTGTCAGCAAATACTGTATAGATTTTTAAGAAAGGTACTATCCAGCAAATTTATTTTCTAATAGAGTAAAGCCTGTATAACAAAATCTTGCAATAAATTGAAAAACAAAACAAAAAAGAGAGAGAGATGGTCCAGCCCCCCCCCCCCCCCAAAAAAAAAAAAATAAATAAATAAAATAAAGGTACTTTTATAGGTATACATACATATATGTGTATGTATGTATATGTAGATATGTGTATATATGTACCGGGTGATCCAAAAGTCAGGACGAACTTTAAAAATGAATAATTCGAAAATGAACCAAGATACAAAGATACGGTTTGCACCAAACGGATGGAAAAGAAACCGGGTTTTGTGTGGCAACGAAATAAAAAATAGTTCTATTGGCGACCAACGGATGGCGCTGTCGGATTGCTGATGTAGGATTATGTAAAGCAACAAACGATATAAAAAGGAGCAACTGGAGCAGGTAATGGTAGTCGAAGCTTGTATGCATCGAAATGCTGTCCATAGTTGAGAAAGCCCTCTTAGTTAAACTGTATTTTAAGAATTCGGAAAGTGCCATTGCGGCATTGCGAGCATATCGCTACATGAAGGGTATGCGAGATAGCAAAGGACCAATAACGTCTTCTGCATTGAACAAAATGATGAAGAAATTTGAAGCTACAGGTTCTTTGGCGTCACGTCAAAGAAGTTCACGTCCCTCAACAGTCACTGCTGTTGCCACGACAGTGGAGCAGACGACGGTGCAATCCATGTCGGAGTGCAGTGCTCGAGAAGTTTCGAGGCAGACAGGAGTGTCGCACGGAAGTGTCTGGCCCAGATAGCAAGCAGGGTTCCGAAAACGGTCTTTTTTCATTTTCTTTCAATTTTTCTGCAAAGGTAGGTATCTTTACCTTATATCACGGTCACAGTAATGTTTTCAATATTAGATTTTTGAAATAACCGTCAGAAAACCTACGTTCTAAAATCATCTTTGCTCATTCATTTTTCGCGCATGCGCAACTTATTTCGAGCTACCAATTGTTTTGCATTTGGTGCAATCATGTTCCATCAAAAGTATGTTAAACTATTTTGTATTTATTTAATTTCATAAAGATGTACCTTATTGTAAGAACTACATACATACGCATATTTCTGTTGTAGTTCTTGAAATTTCCATTTATAATATGTTTTTTATTCTTAATGAATTAATGCGAGTTCTTTAACCATATTTTCATTGCAAAATACGATAGAGAATAGCATTTGTTTATGTTTATCTTTTACAATATATTATTATCGTATATGTTATCTATTGATGCTCCCCAATTTTAAAATATTCATCTTATAGTATAGTTCATGTGCTTAAAAATTACCGTCAAAAGTTTTAAATATTGCGTAATAATAATAATAATAATAGATTTTGTACTAGTATTTAAACTGTAATTTAGTCAAAGTTAATTATTTTTACGCATACGTTTTATTTTCTTATATTTTAGTAATTTATGTTGTATAAAATTTCATTTTAAAATATTCAATGACAATTGTTTTTATATTATGTACGTTTAAGATATAAAATTTTTACTGCATGCGCTGCTACAAAATTTTTAAATATTGTTATTTTTATTACTTTGTTTAATACATTTTATTTTCCTGGAGTTTAAAAAAATGAGTTTTAATGAAATCAAACTATTTAAAGTTTTAACGTTTCAATATACATACTAATAATTATGAAATATTTTGAAAATGAATTTTTATATTTTAAAGAAAAAAGGGAAAAAGAAAAGTCTTAATAATCTTAACCGATTATTATTATTTATGTTTAATTATGGAGCATCAATAGATTTAATTCAGAGATAAATCATTCTGAAAAATTATTGTTCTTCTGTTTTAAGTAAAATGAAAACATGCTTAAAGTAGACTAAAAATAAACAAATAGGTAATATGCATATGATATAAAAATGTTATAAATGGAAATTGCATATTTTTTTCTAATTTTTCTCAGTAATTATATAAACACCAAAATTTGGTTTTATATAGTTCTTAAATCTTTATGAAATTAAATTATGCAAGAATGTGTAACTTACTTCAGTTTGTCAATAAACTAATAAATAACAGTAATTGATAGTGGGCTGACCATTATCACTTTCCAAATATAAAAACAATAAATAAAGACAACATAAAAACCAAGACATAAACAATGCCAAACTCAGAAATTTAAACTATTGTGAAACTTTCAGGATAATGTAGTAGGGCTTAAGCAAAAATATTACTATACAAATTTTCTTGTTGCCCGAGTTCACTTTAAAAAGAAAATATTATCCCCCGTATATTTTAGACTTTATTTTTAAAACTAATTAATGGTAAGAGATACAAAGAAAAAAAATAAGTTATCTATTTTAATTAGTTATGTCAAATTCAAACAAAAGTTAGAAAACTTTCGTAAAATGAATCCTCACAGTTCATTCTAACAAAATGCATATTAGATTTAAAAATTTTTAATGTTATCAATAAGTAATATTTTTTTTTAGAAGCAATATATTAATTAAAATATAAAAAATAAAATATATTCAAATTTTAGCAATTACATAGGAAAAGAATTTTAGCAAATAAAAAAAGAAATATATTAATTAAAATATGTAACTTACTATGATTTCTTAAATATAATGTGGGCTAATAAAAATCCTTATTTTCCATTTTTTTTCTTCAGCATATAAAAATTAAGCTAAAATTTAGTTTCCCACAGCAACAAAGGACATTTCTAAGTCAGGTTATTTTGATGAAAATCTAATGCCTCTGTCAGTTAAGATTTAAAACTAACAGATTAATCAAAACCTTTCTGATTTCCTTTATAGATGCTTATAATAAAAGCATTATTATCTACCTTTGATTGTAATTCTTGTTACAATGGCTAATAAGAAATACTGTAACTAGCCTTACATTTCTACATTTTGGTATGCTTGTCCTAAAACACTTACAAAGTACCTCAGATTGTGTCAACTAGCAACCTTTTATAATCCTTTTTACAATGTTTGCACACTTTTCAGACAAAGCCTTTTAAAAGCATCTAGTCATTTACATGTTTAGGTTAGAAAAATGTTTTAAAAATCAAAAATTGATATCTGGGTGGAGAGCACTGCGAATAACTTTGCAACGGTATCCCTACAAGTTGCAACATAACCAAGTACAGAAACCTCCTGACTTCTACTCTCGCCGAGATTTTGCAAAATTGGTATTCAATAAGATGAACGAGCAGCACGACTAGCTTCACACTGTGCTTTGGACAGATGAAGCACATTTCACACTCTCTGGCGCTGTTAACACCCACAATTGTCAAGTGTGGACCACACAAAATCCACATGCATTTGTTGAGGTACCCTTGCAACAACCTAAAGTGACAGTCTGGTGTGGCTTCACTGCTGATTTCATAATTGGTCCATTTTTTTTTCGAGGAAGTCACACAGACGGGTTTCAAAACAGTTTCTGTCACTGGTCAGCGATAATTAGCACTCTTACAGAACAACATTATTCCTGAACTGCAAGCGCGACAGGCACTCCAAACAGTCAACTTTATGCAAGATGGAGCACCACCTCATATTGCTCTGCCAGTGCAACGCCTGCTACGCTCAACATTTGGGGAGGATCGCATTATCAGCCGTTACTTTAATCACGCATGGCCTCCAAGATCCTCCGATCTGACACCCTGTGACTTTTGACTGTAGGGATTCTTGAAGTCAAAAGTGTACCGCGACCAACCGGCATCACTAGCAGCACTGAAAGATGCCATCCGCCAAAATGTGTCTGCCATAACGCCAAAAATGCTACTAAATGCTGTGAACGGTGTTGGGCCTCGTCTCACAGCTGTACTTCTGAATGATGGACAGCACATTGAACATTTACTGTAGTACTAATTAACTGTCACTAAGCTGACTTGTAAGTTGTCAACATTTTTTTCATTTGTATATCATCTTTTGGTGCAATAAAACACTATAGCGCCATCTGTTGGTCACCAACAGAACTATTTTTTTTTCGTTACCACACAAAACCCGGTTTCTTTTCCATCCGTTTGGTGCAAACCGTATCTTTGTATCGTGATTCGTTTTCGAATTATTCATTTTTAAAGTTCGTCCTGACTTTTGGATCACCCGGTATATATATGTGTGTGTGTATATATATACATGTATTAACACTGGCACCCGGCTAACCGAAAAGTACCTAAATAAATAAAATAAATAAATACAAATATTATACAGTCATACCTTATAAGATGAAAATAACTGTGATGTAACTAAAGATGATTGGTGCTGTTATTAATTTTATTTTTCGTATAGTGGAATAGTGGAAAAAGAGTACATTGCTGTTGAAGGAAGCAATAACCCCAATCTTCAAGAGATAGTTCTTTTTGGTCAACGTTAAAGATTAATAACAAAATTTAATAAAATAATTCATCTTACTTTAAAAAGGAGACACACAGCCGTTGTAAAGAAAACGAAGCCATTCTTGCTTTTTAAATCCAAATTTCTTTATTAAAGATCTTTGTAGCATATAGAAGGAAGGCTTTATCCAAATAAATCCAGTTGGCCACTGTACCATGAGAACCGAAAGTCTTTAACTTTAGAATGGCGAAATATTAATCTAGATGACGGCATTTAACAAGATGTACTCCAAACTTCTTGAGAATACGAAGAAGATATTTCTATTGGCAAGCTCGTTTTAATAAATTATTAACAATTTAAATCATTTAATTTAAAAATCACTGCATCAAATTTAAAAAGGCTTAAAATGTAACTATTAAAAACTTTACTGAACTTAAAGAACAAACTCGGCATGAAAAATGCGAATCTCCGTTACCGGAGAACGCGCCGATAAAAATAAAATTTCCGCGATCTTACATGCTCGAATTCTCGAATACTTCTGACACAAACTGCCGTTGCACCGATATAAATATGACCACCACGGGGATCACACAGGTAAAATAAAGAAAGAATTAAATTGATTTGATAATTAATTATTGCCAAATAAAAATAAGAAAACTTTAGATTCCGTAGAAACGGCACTTGAACGCCGCGCCATACATTGTATCGGCGGAAAACAGAACCAAAGTATACGATGCAGTAGGCTGCGCGCATGCGCAAAAGAGATTGTCGGGCGCTCGGCAAGGCATGGGAGAGAAGGGGAAACGCTACCAAGAGAGACAGCGCTAGGCACAATGGAAAAAGCGTGTCGGCGAGGGAGATGACTGACAACAGCATACTTAGTAACATAAAAATTACAGAACGGCAAATAAAAATTATGTAATTGTGATATTTCATATCACAATAACCTGCATAAAATGGAATATTTCGCTGGTAGTTTGCACTTCAGGTTTTATTGTATCATACTTATGGCAGGGGGCCCTGTATAGGAATTATTCCCTGGAATAAAAAATGCCTAGATTTACCATAGTTTGGATTGGACAAACGCATCTGTCTAAACACAGTCTGAGCATCGTAACAATAAATCGATTTAAAGAAATGTTGGGGTTATCTCCAAACATAAGAAAAGGGCATGTTTACAAACAAATAGTTCCATCAACCAATCTACCACTACATTTTTGTGGTAGCTATCATTGCAGGAATCGTCATGGCAACATAGGCCAATCATATCATAGACCAGTTTAACGTAGATCAATCAAATCTCCCCATCTCGTGTGTACAGTAGGAGTCATAACGAACGAACAGGTTTTTCTCGCTAACCAACACCGTAACTTAACCAACAGGCTACCGCGGTGCATTCCACTTATCTTTTTTTACAGACCGCTAGAGTGACGTGATGCTCTTTTCGTACACCTGCGTTAGTGGATTCGAGCATCACGTGACACCTGCAGTCTGTAAAAAAAGATACGCGTAAAGCACCGCGGTAGATACTCCAAATACTCCACTCGTATTTCTTTTTCGTTAGCCTCGCCCTTTCCTTATTGAGAGAATATATCAGAAAGCGCTTTCGTTTGGAGTATCTTTGGCAACTACTGCAGCAGAAACGTAGTAAGAAACATATCCAAATTCAAGTTGGGGATATAGTCCTCATTGAGAGGGATTCAAGAAAACGAACTTTCTAGTCATTGGCAAAAGTTCTAGAGCTTACAGGGAAGGATAGCAACATACGTGTTGCAAAATTGAAAACTTCAGTGGGAGAAATAATTCGACCTCTTCGTAAAATATACCCATTAGAGATAGAATATATATAGTTCACAAGCTTCAGATATCCATCCTAGCAATACTTTTACTACAGATCCCGATTTGCCGATTGTGCAACATGCTCCTATTGCTCCTGATATTGATCTAGATCGTGATTTACCGATTATTCATACACCAAAACTAGAATATTCCTTGGTTCCAGATTTTCTAACTGAAAACAAAAAAGTTATAACTACTAAAAGTGGTAGAACTGTTAAATTACCAGCGAGTTTTCGACAGGACTGAATATAAACTCTGTTCCATTTGAACTTTAATGTTTAACGTTATATTTTTCAACTTGGTATATTTACCCTTGATATGTAAGTAACTATATTTATTTTGTATTTTATGATATTGTTGAGTAATATGAGTTTTGATTGTAATGTCATTCAATCAAAAGGTGGGAGTGTGTTGCATCCATGGTTGTATTTACACGCGCCGACGACTCTAATAAGGAAAGGGCAGATGACGTCACTGTGGTTCAATTACGGTTGGTTAGCAAGAAAAATCTGTTCGTTCTTTATGACTCTTATGGTAGACACATGAGATGGAGCGATTTGATTGATCTACGTTAAACTGGTCTATGATATGATTGGCTTATGTCGCCATGACGATTCCTGCAATGATAGCTACGACCCATGGCTACGACCACGGAGAAAGAACCTGGAGAGGAAACTAGAATACGCAACGATATTGAAAATGCAAGTCATGTTTTTTAAACGAAAGAGGGCGCTGTAAAATTTGGCGGCTGCCTTTTAACAGAATGTCATTAGATTACATGTTAAATTCCGAAAGTATTTTACTCGGTTATTTTTAATTATAGCAATTATATGTCATAAATTTAAGATGGGGTATAAATGTTTTATTCCGGTATGTAGATCGGGCTATGATGATGAGATAAACAAAAGAAAAAAAATTAAGTATGTTTAGAGCTCCAAAGGTGAATGCTTTTTATTATACTTTAAAGTTATATGCATGTAATAATTTTTAAACTAAGAATTTTTTTTCTATTATATCGATCTTAGTGTATATGTTTTTAATTTATTTGAGTAAAAGTATTTTGGGGCTTCACTCAAAAGTGCAAGTGTAAGAACTTATTTTTTAAAAAATGACCCCCCCTCCCCCCTTTCCGTCCCATCATATCTAGAGTAATTAAGGATTTATTTTAACAGTTAAATTTACTGAAACTACTTGACATATTACTTGTAGTAAAAAGTAAGTGAAAAATGTAGTCTGCAGATTTACTAATTTCATTCGACTATAAATCTAATTAATATTTCAGTAGTTTTTATCTACAGAGTTGAATAATGAAATATTTAAATCAAATATTTAAACTATATTAAAAACAATAGATTTTTAACAATTTGTGTCGCTTAAAAAAATGTCTTTATTTGAATGGGGAATGCTTGAGCCCCATAAGCCCCTCCTTTGTATATCTAGAGTAATTAGGGATTTATTTTAAAAGTTAATTTTACTGAAACTACTTGATATATTACTTGTAGTAATTAGTAAGTAAAAAATGTTAGCTGCAGATTTTCTAATCTTGTTCTTATTAGATTCATGTAAGTGCAATTTAAAAATTTAATTTCTTTAGTTAGCTGTTCAGTTCAATCAAAAGTTTTAATTTTAAATAGATAAAAAGGCAATTACAACAGAAAAATTATAAAACTACATTTAAAACTGAATTCTATTAGTTAGAGGTATTTTCAAGGAGTTAAATATCTATAATTTTATTTATTTATTTTTGTGCATGGAAAGAGGAGAGGGGGGGGGGGGTCCTAAAAATTTCATCTTAATCAAAGAAAAAATGCTTAAAATGTGCTCCTTATTTTGATAAAACTGTGTTAAAATAAATAACTAAATAAATAAAGTGTCTGGACCAGTTTGGATCCTGTGACATCAGAATCATTATTTTATCCATCAATGTAATTCATTTGTAAACTAAAAAGTATTTTGGGACTTCATTCAGAAGTGCAAGTGCAAGAACTCATTTTAATATATATATATATATATATATATTTGCCTCTCTCATAAGTGCAATTTAAAAATTTAATTTGATTACTTAGCTGTTCAATTAAATCAAAAGATTTTATTGATTGTAAATTAGTAAAAAGAAACTCATTTAAATAACAAATTTAATATTCACAAAGAAAAAAATATTTAGGTATATATGGTTTTTAATTACTGTATAATTTTCAAATTGTAAGGTAAGCATGTTACCTTTTCTATCTGCAGCAGTGTGTATGAAAGAGGAAGCATTTATGTATGATAAAAAAAATGAGAGTTTTTGGACCATTCATAACTAACATTATATTAAAGTCGCAATTTACGATTCTTGCAAAAATTAGTTAATAGACACTATTATTTATTCAAGTTTTATTTCCAAAATAATTAAGATAAAAATTTGTTTTTTAATGTATAGGGCAGTTGCAATCAGCTGATCAACCATTGTATTCACTTGGAGGTAAGGGTAATTCCACCAATCAGAACTGCCTATTTGTACTGTTTACCTCCAACCTGACGTCAATTGCAACTGCTCCGAGGCTAACGAAAAGGAAAGGCTACCGCGGTGCTGTACGCGTATCTTTTTTTACAGACCGCGGGAGTCACGTGATGCTCGAATGCACCAATGCAGATATACGAAAAGAGCAACACGTCACTCTAGCGGTCTGTAAAAAAAGATAAGTGGAATGCACCGCGGTAGCCTGTCTTTTTCGTTAGCCTCGCAACTGCCCTATATAATATTAATTGCATAGATATGAAAAGTTATGAGTTATTAAATTATTCAAAGGTTATCGATATATGCGCAACATTAAAACTTATTCCAGAAAATTTGAATAATACTTTTAATCTCTAAAAATTATACGTCCATTCCGTATTTCTTCGCAGTACAATCAATATCCGTGATATTTATTTTTAAATGACTATTCAGATGTTTTTGTCAGGATGAACTCTTATTTAAAGAGTTATGAAAAGCAATCGAAACGCCAAATATCTATTAAAGTATATGCATGGTGTGAAGAAAACTTTATTTAATGAAATTTCTACTTGTTTGACTTTTTTAAAGTTCAAATTTTCAATCAAAAACATTTAAAAAATGAATGCTTTTCGCATTGAAAGGCATTGCAGAAGCAGGCTAAGATCGCCGTCAGTTTACCGTAGCGCCATCTATAAGGAGCAAAACTGTATTGTAAAATTTCAACGTTACTTTCCCCTCCATCTATCTTACTCCGTGGCTACGACAAAAATGAAGTGGTAGATTGGTTGATGGAACTGTTTGTTTGTAAACACTATTTTTCGTTGCATAGCAACTTACTTTAATTTGTTGTTGTTGGGGCTGTTCAGAATCGAAGATCAGGCGGCGCGCGGGCGATGGATATTAAACTATAGAGTGAGTCTATACTGTGAATGAAATTGAAAGGCCTGCGTTCATTATCGTTGATTTGGACGTCCAAATCAATGATAATGAACGCGGTCCTTCATTTGACTAATTTGAGTATTTTATTGATATTTTGTTGACATCTAGAAGTGAACTTGGTGGCCGAATGGTCAGAGCACTGCTCTTGATTCTGGAAGTTGCGAGTTCGATTCCCCTAAATTTCTATTTGATTTTTCTATTTTTTCATTTAAAAATGTTTAATTGGTTGCTTTGTATTTTTCATGATTAATGGAATATATTTTATAAAAGTAAAATTTGGTATTATTAACAATTACTTATTTAATTAAATACGACAAATTCAACTATTTTACGATTAAAATTTTACATCACAGTGCCTTTTAATATTTAAACATTATTATTATTTTTTTCTTTTTAGCAAATGTAAAATAAGGAGTGAAAATATAGTCAATTTGCACGGTTTTTATAATGGGTACTTCAACAGTGAATTTTTAGTACGAATAAAATGCAAAGCATATTTTACAATGTAAAAAATATTATAAAAATAAAATGTAAAAGATATACATTATTTAAACTAGAAATATCGCTACCTATTTTTGTAAAGAGGTAAAATAAGTGTGGTTTACCGTCTAGTTTCGTAATGAATATAAATAAAATATAGTTAGAATGTTTATAAATTTTCTACTGAATGTATAAGTATTTTAGCATTTGTTTCTCGTGTTTTATGATGTTTATTGCAATATAATAAATAATGCAATTTACATAAATAATGAATTTCAAGAAAAATAAATTTTTAGAAATTAATAATTATGTTTCAACAATTTTAATAAAATGTTTAAAAGCTTTCTTATCAAATTTTAACAAAGATTTTATTTTACTATCTATATTATAAAGGACAAACGTGTCCGTGCGTAACGCTGACGTCATTTTGCGCATGGCAACAGTTGACGATGAAATTTCGGTTTTGCTATTTTTGCTACTGCATTTTTTTTTTTTTTTCTAAACATCGCACATTTTTAATTTTTACACAGTTATATAGGGAAAGAAATTTACTATAATATACAATTTGTTTGGAAACTGTAACTTAATTAATCGATTTATTATAGCATTTAAATTAAATTTCAAGCATGATTTAAAAAAAAAAAATCTATCTCTATCGCTTGCAGACGATTACAAAGTATTAATCTGCTCGCACTTTAAACAATATAAAAAGTTCGGCAGTCTCCAGCTAATATCCAATAACGAAATTAAAACTTCATTAAGGAATAATTAAAACATCATTAAGGAATAAATAAAATAGTATAAATAAAACACAGACTTAACAGACATGTAATTGAAATAAACGCTTAAAACTGCTGAAATTATCAGAATAAAAAAAACTGCTGTAGATAACGAAATTTTCAGCGATTTCTTTGGTGTTGTTAGCAGGCAATTTAACAAAAATGAGTAAATGTAAAAAATCTATTAGTTTTCAACAATAATAATTTAAAAAAATGGTTTTCACATATATTCTCAATCCCGGGAAGCCCGGGTTGGATGTCCTAGTTACAAATAAAGAAATAAACCTTTTAACATGTTGGTATCACGACTTTGATTTATTAGCATTCTATTTATCCCAAAAAATATAAAGCAACTGATAAATAATTTTTAAATTATTAAAAATAGGGAAAAAAATCTGAAATAAACGGCGAGCATTCACTTTGTATCCATACTTTTCCGGTTCATCTGTGTAAGACAACCCAAACGTCAGTAAAATACATAACAACCAGAGGGCCCGTGCGAAGATTTCGCACTGAAATCTAATATTTTTAGGTACTTCTCTATTATCCCGTCGACCACTTTTCATAACAAAAAACTACCGCCAAACTGTAAGATTAAACGCCAAAAATGCAGTCCCATTTACTTGATGTCAGAATCATTATGCGTGTTTGTTACGTCATCTAGTGGTTTTACATTCGACATTTGCGTGTATTTTTCATTATGTTTTACTGATTTATGAGTTATTTTATTTATTAAAATAACAATTGTGTCCTTAAATTCTTATATTTTATTTATTTATTTATTTATTGATATTCCAATGGCAACGTTCTCCCGTTTATTTGGCGATAGTTTTTTGTTATGAAAAGTGGTCGACGGGATAATGGAGAAGTATCATTTTTTATCAATATTTAATATTTATTAGATGCAGGTTTAAACTTCTAAAGAAAAAGCAAGGATAAAAATATCTGCAAACAACATTTAGTTGTTAGTCAAGCCAGAATATCATCTAATTTATTCCGTCAAAGTTAGACTAAAAACAGATCCAAGATTGCTAAAGGCACGCGCGAGAAAAAAAAAATTAACAATCGTATTTTGACTGCATTAGAGGATGACGTCATCCGCTTCTGGAAAACCATGGGACATAGAGATATAAATCTAAACATTTCAATTTCAATTTCGCTTTTTAATCATAAGTATAAAATAAACCCGTGCGGTGTTTTTTTTATAATAATTGCTATGAGCATCACATAATGTGGTATTTTATTTTTTTGGCAACAGCAATTTCAGGAAAACCTTTCATTTCTTTTAAGAAAACAATGCCGATTTAATTTTTTAATTTCAGCAAATTTTAATCAAAAACATGTTTTAACGAATTTTTAAGTGGGCTATGTCAGAAGCCTGTTCTAAAACCTTTCATATGGTATCTCATTCGTTGTTCTGCGTTTCATATTTTCTGAGTAAAAGGGATGTTGACAGGAGAAATAATATATACGGATTTTTGGTACTTTTCGGTTAGCCGGGGGCCAGTAAAAAAAAAATATAAATATATATCTACATATATGTTTGTGTATATATGTATGTATATATATATGTGTGTGTGTGTGTATATATATATATATATATATATATATATATATATATTTGTTTCACTGACACCCGGTTAACCGAAAAGTGCCTTTTTTTTTTTTTTTTTTGAGTTTACATTAATTTTATTGAAACTACCAATATACTGTGTTTCAAGAATTCGGTGATCCGAACGTCCTCTCCCTTGTTAGTTAAAGGTGCACTGGTTATAGAAAATTAAACTTTATTTTATTATATGCATTGTTTTGTACAATATACCGGGTGATTATAATTAAAGTTACGATTTCAAAAATCGATAATTTTAAAACTACTGGTCAGAATGACTTGATATTTTAGCAGAACAATCGTGAGGCAATGGAATTTTGTTTGGTGGAGGAAAAAAATAGTTCCAAATTGTGCCGATAGATGGCGTTGTCAGGGTAATGTCAGGGGAAAGACCAAAAATGTATTCTTGAACCCTTTCCGGCGCGGAATAAATTTGTTTGCAAAATGATGAAATAATAGACTGACACCGGAATTTACAAACGAATCCATTAGTAAAAAGAAACTTGCTTATTTTTCTGGTTCTTAATGAAAGGAAAATTTTAATTAAATACCGGGTGATTATAATTAAAGTTACGATTTCAAAAATCGATAATTTTAATTAAAACTACTGGTCAGATTGACTTGATATTTTAGCAGAACAATCGTGAGGCAATGGAATTTTGTTTGGCGAAGGAAAAAAAAAAGTTTCAAAATGTGCCCATAGATAGCGCTGTCTGGGTTCACATTGTCTGAATATATGCAAATTACTAATACGTGACATGCGCACCGCAGACATAGCAACCATAAAAATGCAGAGCAGCAGCTCTTTGCCTGAATGCTTCATCATGACTCTGACTATGAAGGATCGCGCTCTGCTCTTGAAACTTTTTTATAAGAACGATGACTGTGCACTTACAGCTATTAGGAAGTTTCGGACATTAAAATCCATAAAAAAAGGTCCAATAACAACAAATGGTCTGCAAAAAATGATTGCTAAATTCGAAGAGACCGGTTCATTTGACGTTAAACGGGGTAGAGGAAGGAAACCAGTTTCAGCTGCGGCAGTGGAAGATGTGGCTACAGCATTACAGGAACATACTGACAGTGATGCTGGAATCAGCAGTGCAAGGGGGATTGGCCGAATGCTGGATATGCCGAACAGCACGGTGCGTAAAGTCCTACGGAACGTCTTACGCTGTTATCCGTACAAGATAACTCATGTGCAGGAGTTGCTACCTGCTGACCTGGAAGCACGTCAATCTTTTGCACTACAATTTCTTGCCCGGATGGAAGTGGACAACGGATGGCCATGGAACATTCTGTGGTCTGACGAAGCCCACTTTCATTTGCAAGGTTCTGTAAATACGCAAAATTGCAGGATATGGGCGACCGAGAATCCGTCCCAGCTACAGCCATTACCTCTTCAGTCTGAAAAGGTCACTGTGTGGGGCGGAATAACGGCAGCGTTTATCGTCGGTCCATCTTTCTTCGAGGAGATCACACCTGCGGGTCCCGTTACCTGCACAGTTACTGGCAAGCGGTATGAAGCACTTTTGCGTAACCATGTTCTTCCGGCACTTCAACAGCGTCAGTGTGTAGATCGCATAATATTCATGCAAGATGGCGCTCCTCCGCACATTGCTACTACTGTGAAGCAGCTACTGAGTGATAATTTCGGAGATGATAGGATCATAAGCCGCCATTTTCCAACAACGTGGCCGCCACGTTCCCCCGACTTAAACCCGTGTGATTTCTGGCTTTGGGGGTACCTGAAGAATGTTGTTTATAGCGGGCGGATTCAGAATCTAGCCGACTTGAAGGCAAGCATCACACAACACACCCATTGCATTAGTACAGATACCCTCCGATCTGTTGAGGAGCATGCCGTTTTGCGCTTCCAATTAGTAGCGGAACAAGGCGGAGGGCATATTGAGCAACTTATGCCTTAATAATCAGTAAGGTGTTTGTTCCATGAAGCTCTTTTTTTTTTCATTTTTTGTCATTATCGCTGTCGTCGCTGTAAACACGTAGTCTTGTCTTTTCGCTAATAAATTTTTAGTAAATCTCTGAACTCTATTTTTTTCCTTTTGGCAACATCATTCCTATGTTTAACCCTTTAACGGGCGGTGGTCACAAAAAAGGACACCCAATTTTAATTCTAAAACTGACAAACGGCACCAAGAATATTTAATTAAAATTTTCCTTTCATTAAGAACCAGTTGCCGAACAGTTGCCGAACAGTTGATGTCGGTTAAGGGGCTTCCGAGTTGCGATCAACTTTACGCCCAGTCTATATGTGAGTAACCTGTCTTGTAAATATTGAGTCGTTGGGAAAAGTTAAATGTAGTATTAACTACAAAAGAAAGAACAATTAAAAATAGAAGAAAAATTAAACAATGGGAATAAAAAGGTAAAGCTATAGAGATTACGGATAGAGTCTAATAAATGGAAAAAAAGTAAAATGGTATAGCTGTAGTTAAAATTAACTACTGAAAAAAGTTGAAAAAGTGTAAAATAGGGTTCGGAACATGTTCGAAAACAGTACATAAATGCCAGGTGGAAAAGGCAGGCAAAGCTAAGCTTTAACAAAAATAGCACTTAAAAAAGAACAAACATTTTTATATTATTATTATTATTATTATTATTTTTACAAAAGTTTTTTATTAATATTAAAATTTTATTATTATAATGTATAGCATAGGAATAAGTTTAAATAGGAAAATACAAATTTATATAAAAGTAAGAGAGAGAAATTTGCAGGATGGTGAGCACTAATGCTCATAATCAATAATGCAAGAATATTTTGGACGCTTGCGGTGATGTGGTTCGAATGCGTCATAATCCGGCAATTCTGCGATTATATCATTAGGGAGGTCATATAATTTTTCATAAAATTTTTTGGCAAGGTGGTTGATTCTTTTATTTAATGTGGTAGTTTTGAGGTCTTTGCAAACAGTGCTATTACGGAGATAGCGAGAGGCATTTCTGACAGTACGCAGATTTTTGTTATGAAGTTGGCTGAGGTTTTTCATGGAGGATTTGCAGATGTAGCCCCAGACCGGACAGGCGTAGGTGATAATTGGTAAAATGCAGGAATTATAAAGGAGAAGTTTGTTATGGATAGCCAGTGTTTTACTATTAAGGAAAGGTTTTAGTGCAATCATAGCTCCAGCGACTTTCCCCCTGATGGTGAGGATATGTTTTTTGAAAGAAAGTCTTTGGTCAAGGGTGACCCCCAGGTACTTTGCTTCATTAGTCCAAGGTATAGTGGTATTATTAATGGTTATTCTATTGGGATATGTTAGTTTTCTAGAGAAATAAACAGCAGCAGTTTTGTTTTCATTGATTTTAATGCGCCATAGGTCGCACCAGTCTAAGAAGGCATCAATGTGAGTCTGCAGATACCTGTAAAGTGTGTATGGGTGATGAGCGTAAGCGTAGATTGTAGTGTCGTCCGCATACAGTGCAAGGTGGGTGTTAAGTGAACGAGGAATGTCGTTAAAGTATATGTTGAATAACAAGGGTCCGATGACGCTCCCTTGGAGGATGCCTGCTAGGATACGGAAAATGCTAGAAAGAATGTTGTTAATGCGGACGCGAAAAATGCGATCGCTAAGGTAAGAGAAAATAAGGTGTATAAGTCTAGCAGGGAATTTAAGCCTAATTAGTTTGTATATGAGGCCCACATGCCAGACTTTGTCAAATGCCTTAGCGATGTCAAGAAAAATGGCAGCAGCAGGAATCTTCGAGTTTAGCTTTTCGCTGAGAAATTCGACTACACGAAGTAGTTGGTGTGTTGTTGAATGTTTTGGGCGAAAGCCAAATTGTTCAGGCATAAGAACCAGAAATTAAGCAAGTTTCTTTTTACTAATGGATTCGTTTGTAAATTCCGGTGTCAGTCTATTATTTCATCATTTTGCAAACAAATTTACACCGCGCCGGAAAGGGTTCAAGAATACATTTTTGGTCTTTCCCCTGACATTACCCTGACAACGCCATCTATCGGCACAATTTGGAACTATTTTTTTTCCTCCGCCAAACAAAATTCCATTGCCTCACGATTGTTCTGCTAAAATATCAAGTCATTCTGACCAGTAGTTTTAAAATTATCGATTTTTGAAATCGTAACTTTAATTATAATCACCCGGTATATATTTATGTAACTGCTGTCAACTAAACTTATACAACTATCAATTTTAGTAGGTGCTGTAGTTTTAGAGACATATAAGTTGACAGCAGTTATGTAACTATTTGATGTATATATACATCATACTTTCGTATTCTATTATTTTTATGTTGGATCATAAGGCTTAAAAAATCATTTTAGAATGTTAAAAAGTGAAATTTTTCAGATATCCGATGCTACAGCTGTATCAATCAACCTTCCAAACCAAGTAAAACGCCGCGCGGGCGAAAATTTTGCGGGTTACGAACGCTGATCCGGCTCGATGCCAGAATTCGACTGTAAATCAGATCACGTGATACTTTCATGAATATTTTGGATTTTTTCTGAGTAAATATAGGCATGTAGTCCTATTACGAGAGCCATTATTTTGGAAAGATAAGGATATGTAGTCGTTGTTTTTACCTGTTCTAAACTATAAAAGCATGAAATAATTAAATTATTACAAATACTTGCTCTGAAATGACCAACTCCATACGCAAATCTCCTTCGCCCGCGCGCCGCCTGATCTTCGGTTCTGAACAAAAGCGTTCTAGCAATGTCATCCATGATAGAGTTGACAATTTATATATTGAATAAAGTTTTGTTTTTATATAAACGTTGAATTATTTTAGATTAAGAATTAACACGCAACCTACAACAACATTATTAACCGATCGATTTTAAAAAAGGAAACTATTTAATGTTAAAATTACCTTAGTTTTTCTATCTTAACTACCCTTGAACAAAATTACATTACATTATGAAAATGATAAAAAATATTATCGAGGAATTGCCAAGTAAGCAATTGTAACCCTTTCCGACACAGTGGTCCCACTCCGGGCACACCTAATTTTAATTCCAAACTTGCATTCCGCACCAAGAATATTTTAACAAAATTTTGTTTCTATAATGAAAGCTTGAAATAAGGAGCTCATATTTTCTAAAAAAGTCGTTTATAAATTCCGGTGTCAGTCAGTAATTTCTCATTTTACGAACAGAATTTGTCTGTGCCGGAAAGGGTTAATTCAGAATCCCATGATACTAACAAAGATTCTACTATATAGCATTAGAGCAAGAAAATTAATACGCCCCCTTGTCTTCGAGAAAAATTTTAGCAAATTTTGTTTTAAAGACAACAAATCTTATGTGTATTTATTTTTATTTAATTATTTACTTGATTTATTTGCTTTTAATTTAATTAAATTCGCGTGTCCCATGGTCCAGTCCGGGTTTTCTAATCAGACTCTGCACAGTAGATTTGAATACCAGTTACAAATCAGATATAAAAACACTTAATGAACATGAAAAACGATATTGCTTAAACTATTTCTCACAGATTTATAAAAGATTCTTTTAATAATCTATAATGATAAAGATGGAAGTTTCTCTGTGTGTTGTATTCTGAAGAGATCCTTCGAGCAGAGCTACAATATTTGGCAGAAAAGCATCTCGAAACAAGATGCTTTCGGATTTTTTGATTAGATTTTGTTTTTAAATTTAAGTTTTATGCCATTTTAAGAGGCTTTCTTTTTTTTCGTTTCACGGCGATTTTTTGACATTCCTTAAAAGAATCCGTTCAGTCGTTTAGCCCAATGTAGTATCTTCTGTCTTCTGCAAGTTTGGAATTTTTGCGTTTTTTCAAAGGTTTTTTTTTTTTTTTTTTTTTTGCGTTTTGAAGTTTCGAGGCGATTTATTTTTTTTAAATTCATAAAAGGAATCCGGTTTCTCTCTTTTAGCCCAATGTAGTATATTTTGACCTCTTTTCAATAAATTTTATGATCGCCGGTCCGGATACAGGGACCGGTCTAAAAATGTAATTAAATTGACAAGCAGAGTACGTGGAAGTTTAATGATTGAAATTTGGCAAGGTAGTGACAAAAGTGTTATATGTAGATAAGACACATTCATGAAACAGTTTTTAGGTTTAAATAAAGCTAACGTTTATTAAACATATCACAAAATAAAATAAAGATGAAAAATATGACAGACAATTTAATTAAATAAAATATTATGGCATATGGCAACTTAAACAAAAGGTGGCAAAATAATATAGCATGGAGTAACTTAAATGAAGCCTTCAAAGTATACTTGTAGAAAAGTTCATTTTAACTTACATGATAATTAATTAAACGTGATGACACAAATTAAAACAGGCCTTTCATTTTATTAGTCACCATGGCATTGATGTGAAAAAATGAGTTGAAGAACAGTCCACACACACTATTAATCCTTAAAATGAACGTACATCACCAACAGAAGAAAGAAAAAACCGCAACTTCAACAGCCGAAATAAACAAACACTAAAAAAACGTTTAACACCATCATTGCACTCATAAAAAACTTTACACCGCCACTGATATTGTTTCTTCTGGCATCTACCAATATCATTTTACTAAAGCTGCCTCACTCTCGCCATTCAAACTGCCTTTTCATCCCTTTTAAACAACATCAACATACCGCTTTCCGAAAACGCCCCCTTTCTGATGTGCTAAGTTGAAAAGTTCTCAAACTGCCCATCGGCAAAGTAATCTAGAGTGCCTTTGAAGACTGTGTCACGGCGTCTGGGCGCATGCTCCCCTATACTATTACGATTGAAACGATATCGAAGCTGGCGGTTGCAACTGAATTCGGAAAAAGGCTGAGAAAACGATGGTCGATGTGGTGAACGATATCGAAACGAACAGTAAACATTATCGGCGAGTTGAAAAACGAAAAGAAAGATTTGAACGATACTAGAGATGGAGAACGATATCGACTGAAGAAAATTAATACAGGATTGAATGGAAAATTAGGCAAGTACGAAAAGGTGACATTATGTAGAAGTTTCAAGGTCCAAAAATATATACATAGGGCTAACATTTGCCCCCCCCCCCCCTTGACACTTATACTGAAATTATCTGATAATATAACAGTTAGAAACATTCATAGTTAATCAGTAGAAATTTGTTTAATATATTCACATTCAACAATATAAACACAATTCAACAATAATTACACAATTATAACAAGTAAATATATATAGGTATATTAATATAAACACTTATATAAATTAAAAATACAACATTGATCCTCACTACTTTGAGGGAACACACTTACATGAAACGTACACACTTACGTGACTTTCACAAAAAACAGCTGAGCCTTTTAAAAAGGAATTTCTTTTCAAACACACAAAGAAAGTTCTTGTTTCTTGCTTGTATTATAACTTATACACATATGTATTTCAAATATTCAAATTTCAGTGAGCTCACTTAAAAATAAAAAAAAATATATGTGTGCACACACAAAAAAAAAAATACACATATGTATTTCAAATATTCAAATTTCAGTGAGCTCACTTAAAAATAAAAAAAAATATATGTGTGCACACAAAAAAAAAAAAAAATAATAATAATTTTTATGCAATATTTATAAAGCTATTTGATAAACATTTGCATAATAGGATTGAAAAATACTTGTTACAACTCGATTTCCAATAGCACGAACGGGACAAAGGTGGCAGTTCCATTAATAAAAACGAGGGACTTACAGAAAGAAAAATAAGATGCTCGCGACAGGCCTTCCAGTGACCAGAGCACTCACGAAGGCCGCTACCCCCTGCAGGTCACCCTGGCAATTACATTGTCACCTCTGCGAAACGCTTCTTGAGGCCGCTCGTAACCCCGGAGGATGAACCAACATGAGGTCTGATCACGTTCCAGCGGGAGTTAAATTGTCCATGCCATTGGAAATGAGGGTACTCAAAAATATAGCATCAAAAATTTGATTATGAAGGATCCTTCTGAAATAAAAATTAAAACAAGGTATAAACACGATGCTATTACAGAAAAGTTTTATATGTATAATCACAAGGTTCGAACATTAATATATAAAAGACACATGAAACATGCAAGTTTCATTATTCAGAAATTCAAAAGAGATAAAGTTAAACTTTGAATGTTTAACTAGAAAAAAATTAAACAAGCTTTTAACGCTTGAAGAATTTTTTTTTTTCAACAATTCAAAAGGAGAGGAAAGTTTTTTTTTCTTCTAGTTTTAAGTGTACATTTAAAATTTTTAAGAGCCAAAAATAAATATAGTCTCAATGAACTTTAGTAGAGCAGCTTTTGTAAGTGGTTTTGTAAAAATGTCAGAAAGATTGGATTTGCTATTAACGTGATTTACTGAAAATATCTCTTGGTTTAATAAATCGCGTACAAAGAAAAGTTTAACATCTATATGTTTTGTCCTATAGTTTTCTATGGGGGATTTAATGAAATCTATTGCTGCCATATTATCTACTAATAAAATTGGTTTAGTTTGTGGACCTGAAAATATCTGTTTATTATAACATTCTGTGATAATACGGCTGAACCAAAGAAGCTCTTTAGTTGCTTCTGTTAAGGCCACGAACTCGGATTCCATAGTAGACAAGCATATTGATTTTTGTTTAAAAGCTCTCCATGTTATCGGAGCTTTGTCTAGCATAAGTAATTGACCACCCATAGATGTCCTGTCATCACGATTGGCTGCAAAATCCGCATCTGTATATGTGATTAAGTTAATTTTATGACAAGGTAAATTTAATTTATAGTACTTTGTATAGTTAACGTAACCCAGAAGTTTTAAGAGGCTGACCCAGTGAGCTATCCCCGGATTGCTTTGGAAATGGCTGAATATGTTTACTGCATAAGCAATATCAGGGTGTGTTCTGCTTGTTAGAAAGGATAGGCACCCTAACACACTTCTATATGGGTAGTTAAGCATTTCTTTAATTTCTGCATCTGTTTGAGGGCACTGTAATTTCGAATAGACGACCCCTTTACTAATCGGGAGTGAAGAAATGGGAAAGTTATACTCCTCAAAACGTGTGCAAATTTCTTTAATGTATTGCATTTGATGTATAGAGACTACACCTTCCCAATCTTCCTCAAACTCCACCCCAAGCAACTTACGGGTTTTGCCCAAGATTTTTATATCGAAATGCTTATACTACGTTCAGATCGGATAGTTAAGATATCTTAGACCGCTGAACTCACTGAGTGAGTTCCAGAAACTCACTTAGTGAGTTCGAACTTTCCATTGCTAGATACAGTCAGTACCGCTCACTCTGATTGGCTCTGGAGGCCGATTGGCTGTTGAGTTTGCTTTTAACATATGCGCATGCGCACTGGACACGGTGATGTTGAGTGAGTTATCTTAAATGCGTTTGGCGGTGTGGACAGGTATTCAATTCCGGTGAGGTACCACCTCAAAAATGGCGGTCTAAGATATCTTAAATGTGCGATGTGAACAGGGTATTAGTTAAAAGAGTTAAAACCTTGTCAATGTATTTTTGATGTCTGCTTAAAATGACAAAATCGTCAACATATAATAATAAAACAATGTAATCAGAAAATGTATAAACACAATTGCACCAATCTAACTTTTTAAAACCAAGAGAAATTAAAACTTTATGCAATTCGTAGAACCACACTCTCCCGCTCTGATGTAACCCATATAATGCTCTTTGAAGCTTACAAACCAGGTGTTCTTTTCCTTTTATTTCAAAACCAGGGGGCTGTTTCATATAAACCTCATCGGTTAATGGGGCGTATAAGTACGCTCCTTTCACGTCACATTGTAAATGAGTCCATCCGTGACAAGACACTAAAGTTGCAAAGAAAAAGCGAATTAAACTAAAATTGACTACTGGTGAAAATGTTTCATCGTAAGTCTCGCCCTTAATCTGTTTGTAGCCCTGTGCTACTAGCCTTGCTTTGTATCGTGCTATGTGCCCTTTATCATTACGCTTAATGGTGAAAACCCACCTACATCCGAGAGGTTCTTTATTGGGTGGAAGGTTAGTTAAGTCCCATACCTTTCTGTTGTTAATTACTGCTAACTCCTCCCCCATTGCTTGTTTCCAGAGCTCCCATTGAGGTGATTTTAAAGCCTGTTTGTATGTATTGGGTACAGCCTGGTCTAGTCATGCATCGGAGTTGTTGGATTCTAAAATGGAGAAATGTGGTGGTGTACTGCCTGGACTAGAACTAGCGCTTGAGCACCGTGAGTGCCCATGTACAATACCTTCATGTTTGTCTGCTCCTCTAAAATAAAAGATAGTTGGATTAAATTTAATTCCATGTTTTAGACAGTAGTCACGGACCTCTCTAATTGACCTTAATCTCTGTGTCCCTCCAAACTCATAATAGTAAATGTCTGTACGCCTTCCATCAGGCCTTGTTACAGGTTTTCTAAACCAGGCAACTTCCCTCAAAGTTTTTGAAAGCTCCTCGCCCTCCTCCTCACTCTCATCCGTAGATGGGTGTCCGGCGGCGGGAGCAGAAAAACCTGAGGTGCTTGGTTCTGTTGGTGGAATTACAGACTTATGGAATTTGTCAGGTTGGATTTCTGTTAGTGGGTCAATTTCGGGAGGTTCAGATGATAGTGTGTAAGTGGGTCCCAGATCGCTTCCGTTGTGCTGCTCTAAAACTAGCAAAAGGGTCTGTGCCTAAAGAATAAATAGGGCCTTGTTCAGTTCCAACGTAGGTGTCTTTGGGTACGGTTGCTTCTTCACTGAATCTTACGTTAATTGTTTCGATGATCTTATTTGTGTCTGGCAGCCAAATTCTATACCCTTTTGTAGACATTGCATACCCTACTAAAATCCCCTTTCTAGCTTTAGGCTCAAATTTGGTGCTTCGGAGTTGTCTGGGTACTCCCACATATGCAACTGTGCCAAAAGGACGTAAGTGTCTTATGGACGGTTTGTTTCCACAATAATATTCAAATGGTGTTTTCTTGTGTGATTTGTGACAAACACGGTTCAGAGTGTAAGTAAAATACAAAATGGCTTCTGGCCAAAACTTCAGACTTAGTTTACTTTCATGTAGTATGGAACGTGCTCCGTCTACAATGGTTTGATTGAGTCGTTCCGAGACGCCATTTTGTTCTGGAGTATATGTGTTCGTGAACTCGTGTTTTATACCATTTTCCTCAAAATATCTTTTAAAAGCTTCATTTGAAAACTCCCGCCCATTGTCACTACGTACATGTTTAAGTTTCGTGTTTAGAAAACGTTCGGCCCTTTTGACATGGTTTGTGAAAACTTTAAAGAGATTGTGATTTACTACATAATGGATAAACTGATGCCTTACGGGAAAAATCATCCGTTATTGTTAAAAAGTATTTCTCTCCACCTCTCCCAGTTACTGTAGTAGGTCCCCACAAATCTGTGTGTAAAAGTTCAAGTGGCTTCTTGGACCGGATTTGATTTAGTGGTTTAAAAGATGTGCGTCTATGTTTATTCAATTTGCATGTTTCGCAATGAAAGTCTCTGTCTTTAATGTGTGGTAAGCCTTTTACGCCATTACACCTCTGTGTATGTTCTATTAGTGTGGGACTGAGGTGACCTAGCCTACGATGCCATAATCTGAAATCATCTTTTTGTACTGTCGAGGCCTCAAAACGGACTTGTTTAAATTTTACGTTGTTGCTAGGTTTACTTTTACTTTTAGAATTGGCATCGGGGTGGATGTAATAAATTCCATTTTTAAGGGTAGCCCTAAATAGTGTTTTATCATTTGTATAGGCTTTAACTCTCCCTTTCTCTCCTTTGAATGTTGCGCCTCTAATATCAAGGCGAGAGCCAGAAATAAGATTACGTCTTAAATTAGGACAATACATTACATCCCCTAGACACAAAGTTGATCCATTTAAATTAAGATTAACAGTGCCAGTTCCTTCAATCGGGAAAGTTGCTCCATCGACAGCAACGGCAAGTTCGTGGTTATGAAGAGGCTGAAAAGACACATAAAGTCCTCGATCTTTGCAAAAGTGATGCGAGGCACCAGTGTCAAACACCCAGGCATCGTCTTCCCCCTTAACTTTACTAAGGTTAGATTGAATGAGGAAGTTTACCTGACTATGGAATGTACTTTGATGCTTTCGGCTCGGTCTGGATCTAGGAGCTCCATTTCTGTTCTGATGATGGACAGGGCTACCTCTGGATGTAGAAGACTATCTGGAACTGGTGCCAACTGAGGACTCGGGACCTGACGTGGCTGGAGAAGGGGCCTTACACTGATTTTTGCTGTGTCCAATTTTTCCGCACTTGTGGCATCTACCTTTAAATTTCCGTCGGTAACTCGTGTTACTTGGTGGACGACGACTTCTAGAAAAGTGGGACTGGACGGCAAGTTGGTTTTTGTCCTCTGACCTGAGCTTAAGACGAGACTCCTCGGCGACTAGTTCAGTCAGGATGTCAGAAAACACAAACTTTGAATCTGGCCAACGAAGTATGTTCTGGACTAGACTGTCATATTTTTGAGGGAGCCATCTGAGTAGTTGGAACGACAGATAAATTTCTTTAATTGGCTCATTCATTGCCTTCAGTTGGTCAGCGATTCGGTTGAGGCGAGCAGCATACATATCTATAGACTCCTCTGGTGCTATTTTGCATGCCAACAACTCTGAAAATAACTGCATGTGGCGGGCTCTATTATCAGGTTGGAAATGGGATCGGAGCTTTGCCCATGCATCTGTAGGATCGTAAATGTTCTCAATTATTCGACGGAAGTCAGGCTCGACATTCAGGTAGATTATGGACAGTGCTGAAGGAACTCTCGATTGATAGTCCTTGTATGCTGCTGCATCACTTGTATCAGGCACAGTCTCTGTTCCCTTAACAATGCCCCAGGCATTTTTGTCCAATAGAAGGAACTTGATATCAGCTGACCAGTTTCCATAATTATGGAAATTTAGCTTGTTTATGCTCACCTGTATGTTAGCCATTGCCAAGAAAGATTTTTTTTTTTTAAATGTACAAAAAAGGTACAAAAAATTAAATTTTTTCAACAAAATTTCATAAAAATAAATATCTTAATTTTAACTGTCATACTGAAATTTATGAAATTTTTTATGTAAATGCGCCCCCCCCCCCCCCACTAAAATTCACTAGTGGGTCTAATTGCCGCCATCTACTAACACTTGTCAGCTAACCCTTGCCAAAGGTTACGGCCCTTAAAGGGTTAATATGGCTTAAATAAGCCGGGCCCATAACCGTGATCGCCGGTCCGGATACAGGGACCGGTCTAAAAATGTAATTAAATTGACAAGCAGAGTACGTGGAAGTTTAATGATTGAAATTTGGCAAGGTAGTGACAAAAGTGTTATATGTAGATAAGACACATTCATGAAACAGTTTTTAGGTTTAAATAAAGCTAACGTTTATTAAACATATCACAAAATAAAATAAAGATGAAAAATATGACAGACAATTTAATTAAATAAAATATTATGGCATATGGCAACTTAAACAAAAGGTGGCAAAATAATATAGCATGGAGTAACTTAAATGAAGCCTTCAAAGTATACTTGTAGAAAAGTTCATTTTAACTTACATGATAATTAATTAAACGTGATGACACAAATTAAAACAGGCCTTTCATTTTATTAGTCACCATGGCATTGATGTGAAAAAATGAGTTGAAGAACAGTCCACACACACTATTAATCCTTAAAATGAACGTACATCACCAACAGAAGAAAGAAAAAACCGCAACTTCAACAGCCGAAATAAACAAACACTAAAAAAACGTTTAACACCATCATTGCACTCATAAAAAACTTTACACCGCCACTGATATTGTTTCTTCTGGCATCTACCAATATCATTTTACTAAAGCTGCCTCACTCTCGCCATTCAAACTGCCTTTTCATCCCTTTTAAACAACATCAACATACCGCTTTCCGAAAACGCCCCCTTTCTGATGTGCTAAGTTGAAAAGTTCTCAAACTGCCCATCGGCAAAGTAATCTAGAGTGCCTTTGAAGACTGTGTCACGGCGTCTGGGCGCATGCTGCCCTATACTATTACGATTGAAACGATATCGAAGCTGGCGGTTGCAACTGAATTCGGAAAAAGGCTGAGAAAACGATGGTCGATGTGGTGAACGATATCGAAACGAACAGTAAACATTATCGGCGAGTTGAAAAACGAAAAGAAAGATTTGAACGATACTAGAGATGGAGAACGATATCGACTGAAGAAAATTAATACAGGATTGAATGGAAAATTAGGCAAGTACGAAAAGGTGACATTATGTAGAAGTTTCAAGGTCCAAAAATATATACATAGGGCTAACATTTTATTCGGAATTCGTACAGCGTTTTTAGTTTCTTATGAATTTATTTATGAGATTTTTAGCCATTTTTTTTCGCGTTTCGTAGCGCTTTTCTTACATTCATAAAAGGAATCCGTTTACAATCATTTAGCCCTATACGAGTATAGTATATTCTGTAATTTTTTATTTAGGGCAATTTTTTATGTGATTTTTAGCGTTTTCTCCCCGTTTCGCGGCGATTTGTATTGACATCCCTGAAAGAAATCTGTTTTCAATCCTTTTCAGCCCGGCATGGTTATTTTGTCCTCAGCGGAATTTTTAAGCGATTTCTAACACTGACAATTTTTTTTTCAGAAAGAGAAAGAACTCGCCAGTAAATTTTGATGCTGCAATGATTAAATTTTACTATAGCAATGTCAACAACGATGCTGAAAATTTGAATTAAACCTGGGTCTAAATAAAAATTACAATAATTTAAGGTTCGCTTGATTCGAGATCGGAGCGGGAATAGTCCGGGTGAACGTTGCCCAAGGCAGTAGGACGCAAGTTCTTTTAATTCGAGGTTCGTTTGTGATAAATGACCAACAAAGCTCCTCTGTTTAGATATAAAGCAGCATATTATTAATACTAGAAAGGAATATTTGGAGAAAATAATTTTTTCACCCCTAGGCACTTTTTTTTAAATCATGCATTATCAATCCCAAAAGTAGCATATGAAATATTCTTTTCACGTCTCAGTTTTAAGAAAAGTGTTTAAAAAAATACTTATTTTACTTATTTAAAAATTTTTAGTCCTAAAAATGTTCAACCTTAATGCCGTAGAACCAAATTCTTTAATTTTCATATGATCAAACCTGTTAAAGCGAAATCCTGTCTTTAACAGAAATTTTTTCGGGTCCTCGTGTGATTATACTTGCTAATACAAAAGCCTGTCTAAACGGAATATTTTCTCAATGTTTTCCGATTTTGTTTTAGCAAAAAAAAAAAAAAAAAAAAAAAAGATAAATAAAACTACAGTATTCCTAAAACTTGACATCAAAATGTTTATTTACGATAATATATATTATTATAAATCTATTGTTATATGCCTCTGAATTTGTGAAAATTGTAAAGAATATTTAAAAGCACAACTAAGGGCACTTGCATATGCATTACCAGTTGTGTTTATAGCAAAATGATCGTATTAATTTGAAATAGGTACAATGAAGCCTGTTAAGACGGAACCGTGAGGGACTGCGAGAAATTCGTTTTCGACATATTTCTGTCTTAGCAGATATAATTTGTGTGGCATTTCTTTTATCAGCATCATGAAAATTTTCCATTTACGGCCGGGTGCCTTTATAAACAGATTACGTTTATACAGTTTTACTGCATTATCTATGTGTATGTTTTAAACCTGCAAAAAAAATGGGAAACTTTTGCCGGTAGAGAAGGAAAGGAGGCGATCTGATTATACTCGTATTGCGTTTAATAACAGAGCATTGCTCACATCTAAAAAAAAAAAAAAAAAAAAAAAAAAAAAAAACTGCGATTAAAATATTATTTTTTTATTCCTAATTCATTTGTATTACAGTAAAATATTGCTATTATATTTCATTATACTACAAATCATGTTTTTAAAAATGTGTTTTATTTTTAGATGAGTTGCCCTTCTTATCGTTCACCAATAGCTAATTCCTAAAACTGTTAGTTTTAGAAGAATAGTATTCCAACTGCAAAAATGTCTCAAACGTTCAAACGTTGTTCTTCATCATATGAAAATAGATTTATGTGAAATATATATATATATATATATATATATTGTATAGTTATTTTTTAAATAGTTAAGAAATTGAAAATTTTATACGATATCGAATTTTATACAAATATTATTTGTCGTATAAGTTTTATTTAGAAAATGTTTCTCCGTGTTCTTTCAACTAAAATAGTAAAATTTCATTCTTCTATGATCAAAACTTCCTGAAACTTAGAATTTTATAAACTTTCGGCATTTTCAGTCACTAAAAATAAAAAAACATATTTATAGTGTCAAAAAACGCTGAAAATTTACGAAATTCAGATTATCACAACTAGGCAAGATTTTGTTGCCCAAAAATTGAATTTTTACCATGTAAATTGATTTTAATAGCGTGGATTCATCTCAATAGAAAAGAACGTCAATATTATAAAGGCGTTTTAATTGAAACGTCTGTTGGTAGTATACACAGCGAAAGCGATTGGTTATACGTTAAAAAAATAACAGGTTTTTTAACCTGTTATCAGTGGTACTGTGGAACGACGTAACCTGTTAACCAAAAGTTATTATTAATATTTCCCATCTCTGCCACTCACACATTCAGTTAGTCTAAAATATATATATGTACATACTGTATATTCTGGCGTATAACATTCTTCATTGCATAACATGCGTCTACAATTTGAGACTATTTTTCTGTCTTTAGGTATATTCACCGTATTATGTGCAGCCCCTTTTTTGGGAAAGAAATCGTAATCAGATATGTAGCATGGAAATACAATAAAGAGCGTTAAAACGTATAATAACTGGTACAAACATAAAGAAAATAAGCAAAGATGAAATGAGCATATGTCATACTGTCAAGTCTATCTGCTTCAAACCCCACGACGATTCGTACTCTCATTCAGGGCTTAATTTGCTCCGGAGCCCACCGGAGCTCAGCTCCGGTATTTCTCTGTTTTTAGTAAATATTTAAATATTGGCCAGAATTCAACGGAGCTCATGAACACTGCGTTCCGGAGCCCCAGTGAAATAACGCTTCCGAAAAACAAGACGTAATGTGTCGCTCACGTAAGAGATGGATATGAAACGGGCTCAATTTTTATATCAGTCTACGGGTTTGGGCAGGCTCGAGCTCAATCTGTCTTAAATTCAAAATTTTATTTATTTCCATTTCAAATCATTGCCATTTTGATCAGAATAAAGAGTAAACAGAAATAGCAGAGGATAAAATTTACTATATTGGTCTAAGACAGGCATGTCAAACACGTGGCCCGCCGACAACTTATCTGTGGCCCGCGAAGACTTTGGTATTTTACCTGTATATTTAATTTAGTTGTTAGAAAACGCATGCTGAAAATACTTCGCACGAACATGCTTGCACCAACCTTAGAGATGGCAAACATAAGAAAGATAATTCAGAATGCTACCACTATTTTTGATTTTTGATTTTTGTCTTATTTATTCTTTCATTAGATAATATAAATATCTCTTTTCAGAAAGTCGTAGCATTCTGCATTAAAAAAATCCCGGTCATCCGGCAACAGTGACGTATATAGACAGATATAACCCAATTTCACATTATAGCACAAAAAAGAAAAAAAAATGGGGATACACATATAACCACTTGGAACGTAGCAAAGCACGCGAACTTGAGTCTGAAATCTTACAGATTTGTTAAATTTGCAAATTATTTTACTTATAATTTTATTTGTTTTATGTTGAAACTAATACTTACTTACCACTCTTCCATTCTACACCACTTTACAAAATAATACGATGTATTTATTAAACTAAGAAATGTAAAATTAATAAAATTCGGTGTTAATTAAGAACAGTTAAAGTTTTAAAAAAGTCAAAATATAAAATGAAATAGCTTTTAATGAGTCGCTTTGAAAGTGAAACAAATTATCACTTTTGTGCTTGACACAAAAACCCCGAATATGTCATCCATGTTCTCCACTTGGGCTTTTGTGGAACGAAAGGATTTGGTATTTAAGATCTTTATTTATATTACTTAGATTAGTAAATGTGTGTGATATATCTGGAATCCTGCGTGATCATTCTTTCCTTTCATTCATTTTAAATTGATATACATTCATTTTATTGACATACTCTCATACATCGCGGGATTTATAAAAAATATATGTTAAAAAATATATGTTAAAAATATATGTTCTTTGCCATTATGGATAAATATGATAAATTAAAGATGAACATCGCAGATTTTTTTTAAAGGCGATTTACAATACAATTATATTCAAAGTAAAACTGAAATTTTGTGTTTGATATGTTGACACTGTTGGAGTTTGGAAAAAATGTATCATTAAGAGGTGCTACAGCACACAGAGTATAAAGGGAACTCCCAAAAATCTAGCTAAACATTGGAAATATAAACTGTCTGAATTGAAACGGATACTTCTTAATAGAGAATTAGAGTGCTTTCATCAAGTCTATTGGTGAAAACACATTTACTTTTAAAAAACTAATTATTTTTTATCACATTAAAAGTCCCGCGGGTTGAAATCATTCACTACAAAATTAAAGAAATGATGTCTGAAGCAGTTATTACAGAAATCTGAAAGTACTGTAAGCATAAGTACCATTGCTAGAAAGATTTATGTAAAGTGAATATAATTATAAAAGCCGGATATGTGATTTAAAACTTATAGTGCTTATAAACTTATATTATATTAGTGCGCACATGCTTAATCATTGTCAATATAGAAAATATCTATGTAGGTGGTGCGGATAAATAGATTTAGATTCTTATAAAGATATTTAATGGCTTTCCATCAGAAAGTTTTAACTATTATTTTCAAACTGTTAAACAAGGTTACAATTTTCATTTTAAATCGACAAACTATGAATGTGTATTATGAAAATACCACCAATAGACAAAGTACTTGGGGTTTTCATTTTAAATTACAAAGCATCTGAGTAAACTTCAACTTCAATGTAAATTTTATAATGCTATCTTGTTAATTAATAATATTTGCGTTTTCATATAGAATTTATTAGTTGCATAAAGCAATTTTGAAAGAAAAAATTTATTTCATTTTAAATGTTGCCAGGACTTATTACAAAAACTATTACAAAAAGTGGAAATTTTTAGAATATACTAAAAATATATTAAAAAAGGAATTCAAAAGCAAATTACTTCAAGAAACATGAAAATCGGTTTAATTTATTTACTTCACCTCAAATGAATGATGTTGAAATTATTCTTCAGATTTTATTACTGCAGTTAATCAAATTTCAGTGCGATTCCACATTAGAGCAAAAATGGATATGGGGTTTAAATTTCTGTAATTATTTATCAATCGACCGATTTTTAAAGTATAGTATGCAATTAGACATATTTTTGCTATGTTGCGTGCGCACTTTTATACGACATCGTTCCGTAGCTGCCAATATTTTGTTATTTTTCAAGTCAACTAAACATAATTTGAACCAGAAAATGTATTTAATAAATGAAATCAAATAAGTAACGGATAGATACCGTACATTTTATTAAATAAATTTCCCGATTCAAAATAGATTTTTTTAAATTTTTCACTTGAAGAAAACACGGAAGAGTGACAGCTATGCCTTTGCTAGATCAAGATTAACAGACCAGCGTGTACAATCAATTTTTAAAATAAATATAATTTATAAAATTCAATTTAATTTTATAGATTTGGTTGATGAAAAGTAATTGAGTATTTTTTTAATAAGATTAAAATAAGAAAATAAAATATGTATAATAATAACTTTGGAACTTTGCATCAATAGTTACTTCACATGGCTGTGTCTTGTAAGTACAAATTTTACTCTCTGCAATGGTACTAATATTATCTACTTATTTTATATGGTCCGCGGCTTTGTATATAATGCATAATTTGGCCCGCGGCGGTAAACAAGTTTGAACTGCCTGGTCTAAGAGATTAAAACAGAATTTCTTTTACGAATGTCAAAGAATCTCCGCAAAACATGAAAAACTTCTGAAACTCGCCTAAAAAAATAGCGAAAAATTCAAAAATCACTGAACGAATTAAACTTTATTGAAAAGAGGACAGAATTTACTATATGGCAGTAAAAGATTAAAACCGGATTGCTTTTATTAATCAGAAAAAATCGTGACGAAACGCAAAAACAAACCCGCTAAAAATTCAAAATCGCAGAACACAAAATTTAATACTGTGAGCTAAAACATTCTAACAGGATTTCTTTTCCAAATGTCAAATAAATAAATAAAGGTGCGAAAAAACCGCTAAAAATTGAGGAAAACAAAATGTAAAAATTGGACTAAATGTTTGAAATCGGATTCCTTTTATGAATGTGAGAACATCGCCGCGAAGCGCAAAAAAATGCTAAAACTTGCATTGAAAATTGCAATAAAAATCACAAAAACTCTAAAAATCGCGAAGGAAAAAATTTACTATGTTAGGCTAAAAGATTACAACTGATTTTTTGTTTTTTTACGAATGTCAAATAACTGGCGCGAAAAGTGAAAAAAACGCTAAGAATCAAATTAAAAATCGCTAAAAATTCCAAAATCACGGTTGACAAAATTTACTTCATAAGGCTAAAAGTTTGAAGTCAAATGTTAGTCAAATGTTTGAAGTCAAATTGTCAAAAAAAAAAAAAAAAAAAAAAAAAAAAAAAGAGAGAGAGAGCAGTTTTTTACAAGGCACCGCCCCGATGTAATTAGAAGTCCGCTAGCGGGCCCGGAGATGTGTTAACCCAGCAATGGGTGTTTAAACAACTTTGTTGATCTAAACAATGTTTTGATGATTTTATCGTTCTTAATCTTTACGGAATCTTTTTATAGTGAAATCTTTAAACTATTGATGTTCAATCAAAACAGTTTATTTCATTCGAGAATGTCGTTGTTTATATCAAAGGATTGAATATTATTTCATAACATCTTAATGCTGTTTGTTTGTATGAAGTTTTATGAAAATGAAACGTAACATTCCGTCATTTTTGACGGGGATTATATACTAGTATATATATAAAAGCCGTTCTTGGTATGTATGTGTGTTCCTTATACAAATCTACAGTTTTTGTCCGATTGGAACGAAACTTGGTGTACATATGTTTTAGAACACGAGTAAAATCACTGTCAACTTTAAAAATTTCTCAGACCATTCTTTATTACCTTTTTTAAACAACTCCATAGTTTATCATTACAGAAATCTATTTTTTTTTTTTCAATTTCTAATGCAATAATTCTTCCCTGTCGCCACTCAAGGGAACTGCGTATGGACAATATTTTTATAAACCAATTTCAGATTAACTCGCTATAATTTCAAATCTGAAACTGACGTCAATTTTGGCAGATATGATTTTTTTCGCATATTACAAAGATTACTATAAGTGCTTTAAACGACATAGTACACATATTTAAATGTGTTTGGAGAAAAATAAATAACTTAGCTCCTAATTTTACAAAAACAGGTTGTTTCCACTGGTTTGTTAATATTAAAGTAAATTTTCTAAGACATAAAAACATATTTTTGCGATTTCAAACGTCATGATTCAATTTATTCTACATAATCAAAAATCGTCTGTCAAATATTGACATTTAGTAATCATTACATCGTAACTTTTAAGCTTTAGCCTCAACTCCTCAACCAAAGAGACACATTTAAATTCCTTCGATGCAGGTGGACAGTAGATTCCCTATTAATAAAAAATGGCTTTAAAGAAAACAATACAGTGTTTTCCATTATTTTTTCTTCAAAAATGGGTGTTAAAACAAATGGGATTAAAAGTAAAATAGTTTATCGGAAAAAAAAATTTAAATGCATTTTTTTAAATATAAAACGTTTATTTTAATTTTAAAAAATTAATATATTTTTTATAAGTTGGACAACGTGGCGACATTTTCATTTCACCAGCTTCGAAATTAACATCCAATTCTTAAGAGAACACTATATTTTTGAAAAATAATGTTTTGTATCAAAAATCACATAATTTCAAAACGCAATTTTAGCAAATTCTGTTTAAATTACATTGTAAATATAATTTCGGAATTAATATAGTATTTAATAATATTGTTTAACAATTTTCTATGAGTACAGTAGTATTGGATTTCTTTAATCGCTTTCATATTTTAAATGCAAATGTACATGCGACGTCACGCACTCAAGTAAAGTCGTTTTTCTCGGTTCTGCGTCAATTCGTCGCGCACAATTCATCGCGGAACAATTCATCGCGCACAATTCGTCGCAGCGTCAATTCGTCGCGGCGTCAATTCATCGCGGCGTCAATTCGTCGCAGCGAAAACGTCTTTGAAGGCTATTATGATAAAAATAAAGATAATTCAGTAAAATTACTTAATGATAATTTGTTTTTTAGATTTAGAGAATTGAAACTAACATTTTACAGGCAATTTTGGAGGAATCTTTTTTTGCGCGCGATGAATTGTTCCGCGATGAATTGTGCGAGATGAATTGACGCGACACCGTTTTTCTCAATTAACTATAGGCGAAAAGTAACAATTATTTCGGAGTTAGTAATTCATAATGTATTATTTCCTACACATAATATAATGTATTTTGACTATTTGAAAATTACCAGAAACTTGGCGAAACTTCAAGCAATTTAGCTCAACGTTTCTTCTACGTTAAGTTGACAAACTTGCACATCTATCTATATCTATACTATTATATAAAGAGGAAACGGTGACTGACTGACTGAGTGACTCATCAATGCCCAGCCGAAACTACTAAAGTCAGGGTCACGCAATTTGGACTATAGATAGCTGTTATGGCCTAGGCAAGCAATAAGAAGGGATTATTGAAAATCCCCCCCCCCCCCCCCACCGAGGGGGGTTAAAGGGGGGTTCGAATCTTTTAGGTCATTTTGCCATATCTCAGCAGCAGTTATAGGTAGGAGCTTGAAATTCCAGAAAACAAATCTACTAATAAAATGATTAAACACCCATTTCAGCGATTTTCGAAATTCCCCCCAGAAGGGGGTTAAAGGGGGGTGGTCGAATGTTTTAGGTCATTTCGCCATATCTCAGCAGCAGTTATAGGTAGGAGCTTGAAATTCCAGAAAACATATCTACTAAAAAAATGATTAAACACCCATTTCAGCGATTTTAGAAATTCCCCCCAGAAAGGGGCTAAAGGGGGTGGTCGAATGTTTTAGGTCATTTCGCCCTATCTCAGCAGCAGTTATAGGTAGGAGAGCGAAAATAGGGAAAACAAAGCTACTAAAAAAATGATTAAACACCTATTTCAGCGATTTCAGAAATTCCCCCAGAAAGGGGTTAAAGGGGGGTGGTCGAATGTTTTAGGTCATTTCACCGTATCTCAGCAGCAGTTATAGGTAGGAGTGTGAAAATCAGGAAAACAAATCTACTAAAAAAATGATTAAACATGTATGTCAGCGATTTTAGAAATCCCCCCCGAAGGGGTTAAACGGGGGTGGTCGAATGTTTTAGGTCATTTCGCATATCTCAGCAGCAGTTGTAAGTAGGAACGCAAAAATCAGGAAAACAGATCTACTAAAAACATGATTAAACATGTATTTCGGCGATTTTAGAAATTCCCCTCCAGGAGGGGGTTAAATGGTGGTGGTCGAATGTTTTAGGTGATTTCGCCATATCTCAGCAGCAGTTATAGGTAGGAGCGCGAAAATCAGAAAAACAAAATTACTAAAAAAATGATTAAACACCTATTTCAGCGATTTTAGAAATTCCCCCCTGAAGGTGGTTAAATAGGGTGGTCAAATGTTTTAGGTCATTTCGCCATATCTCAGCAGCAGTTTTAGTTAGGAGCACAAAAATCAGGAAAACAAATATACTAAAAAATGAATAAAACACATATTTCAGCAATTTTGGAAATTCCCCCCCAGAAGGTGGTTAAATGGGGGGGGGTTGAATTTTTTAGGTCATTTCGCCATATCTCAGCTACTATGTAGGAGGTTGAAATTAATTAAAACAAATATACTAAAAAATTGGTTAAACACGTATTTCGGCGATTTTGGAAATTCCCCCCAGAAGGTGGTTAAAGGGGCATTCAAAAGTTTTGGGTCATTTCGCCATATCTCAGCAGCAGATTTAGGTAGGAGCGTGAAATTCAGAAAAACACATCTACTAAAAAATGGATAATTACGCATTTCAGTGATTTTAAAAATTCCCTTCGAAGGGTCTTAAAGGGGGCGGTTTCGAAAATTTTAGGACATATCGCCATATCTCAGCAGCTGTTTTGTATAGGTGCGCGAAATTCAGGAAAACAAATCTACTAAACAAATGATTAAACACATATTTCACTGAATTTAGAAATCCCCCCCCCCCCCACCCGAAGATGGTTAACCCCTTAACAGGTTCTTTTTTTTTTTTTTTTTTTTTTTTTTTTTTTTTTGATACAATAAACTAAAAATATGGACAAAAAACCACTTTTCCCAAACTAAATATTTGCCTTGTATAATCGAAAATTTTCTAATAAAAATTTTTATAAAAATAAATCAAATTTTGCGTTTAAAAATTAGTGGTGACCAAATGATTTGTATAACAGAACAAGCAAACTCTTTTTGCACGTACGGTGTACGGGCAAACCACTTAAGGGGTTAAAGGGGGATTCGAAAGTTTTAGGTCATTTCGCCATATCTCAACAACAGTTTTTGGTAGGAGGAGCGCGAAATTCAGGAAAACAAATGTACTAAAAAAATTACATTGTCTACCCGTGCAAAGCCGGGACGGGCCGCTAGTTATCTATAAATATAAATACATATTTGTACATGATTCATGAAGCGAAAGAATTTGTTTTAACTAGACACGTATTGGTTCAGAGGAAAATCTACCCCGGTGAAAGTGTCGTCATATTTTAAATCATGTGCCGGTTTTTATTCACAAAATATTAGTATTTTATAGCAATTACACAAAGTAGCGTAATTTCCACAGAATGTATTGGTCGCCAAAGTATAAGTTTAACATACTTTTACCGTACAATTTTCCAGAATATTAATTTACTTTAAAATTACTTTAAAATCCATAAAACATCAGTAAATTGAGATACGCTTTTCAAACGACTAACATTGAGAGTACATTTATTTTATTCGACCGCATAAAAATTGAATGTGCTATGTTAATAATAAATGTCTTTAATAAGGATCAAATAAGTTAATCTTTCGTAATTGGATTAGACACAGATTTAAAAATATACATGCTTTAAAATTACTTTAAAATCCATAAAAAATCCGTAAATTGAGATAAGCTTTTCAAACTACATTTGAAAGTGCATTTTTTTTCTAATGGATAGTTTAAAAAATGAAATTATGCGATATTTAGTAGTTACAAATATTCAGTACAAGCAGAATTTAATGGTTAGGTCGTTGCTTACCGTCAATATGATGTCGACATTACTCACGGATAAGTTTCTGTTTTATGATATAGATAGATGCCATATGAAAGCGAATTTCGCAAAATGTTACGACATTTGTTTGTTAATTTTTTTTTTCATTGTCAGGAAAATCGTATATATTTATATTGTATGTGCAAAGAAAACGCGCATTCGCATTTATAAAGCTGAGAAAATTTACTATGGTTGAGTTAAACTTAAAGTCACGGTTTTTGCTCTAATTGTCTTTTTTATCGATTTATGTTTGAGTATGCACAAATCATATTGTCGTCATTGTTATTGTCGTGTTATTGTATTTTAACTTATGTTAACCCGGACAAAGCCGGGTGGTTCTGCTAGTCAATATACAGGCTGTTTCTAAACTCATGGTACAAACTTTAAGGGTGTAGGTAGAGCACACAGTAACAATCATTTATTGTATAGGAATGTATGGGACCAAGTGACGCATTAAGATAAAAACACCAGAGGGGCAATTAGGCCCCTTTTTTTTTATATTTTCAAAATTTCTTATTCATACCAGAAAATTTTTATGCTATCCTTTTCTTGACATTTCATAATTACGTAACAATAAAATTCTTCTTTGAAAATTTTTGGTATGAAATCGAAATTTTTAAATTAAAAAAAAGCGCAAAACTGGCAAACTTATTAAACGAAATACATGAATAAAAAAGATAAAATGTTTATTTACTATGCAGTTTACAAGTAAATAATAATGCATACAGTAATATTACAATAAGTGTTCAAAATTGCGCCCACCAACTGTGATACATGCTTCAAAGCGTCGGTGGAACGATTGGCGTACACTTCTAAAGATGTCAGGCATTTCCCGCACATGTGCAGCAGCTTCGGATATGCGAGATACTAGATTTTCGTCTGAGTCAACTTGAGTCTCATAAACAAGACTCTTCAGATATCCCCATAAAAAGAAATCAAGGGTCGATAAATCGGGAGATCGCGATGGCCAAGGAACTGGTCCACCACGCCCAATCCATCGCGTCCCAAATGTGGCATTCAGGTAACTGCGCACATCAGTGGTGAAGTGCGCGGGCGTTCCATCATGTTGAAACCACATACGGTTACGAATGGCGATCGGAACATCTTGCAGCAGTTCTGGTAAAACCTGTTGCAAAAAAATAAGGTAACAACGATCATCCAGCCTCTTTGGTAGTAGGTATGGGCCAATCAAATAATTATTAACAATACCCGCCCACAAATTCACAGAAAATCGTTGTTGATAAGCATGTGACCGCGTTGCATGTGGATTATTGGTTGCCCAAAGATGGAAATTGGGCGCATTAAATACATCCTCGCGTGTAAATATTGCCTCATCTGTAAATAGAATATGAGCAGTAAAGTCTGGCTGCAATACATGTTGCTGCCAAATCCCCTGGCAAAAGTTCAACCGTAGAAGATAGTCTCCCGGATTCAAATTTTGTACACGTTGAAAACGGAAGGGATGGAATCGATTTTCATTTAACACTCTCCAAACGGTCGGATGATTCACACCTAAATTCTGTGCAATAGCTCTTGTACTTGATTAGGGCCTTTCACTCACAAAATTCAAAATAATTTCTTCCAGGCTTGTACTGCGTACAGCTCTTTCTCGCCCAGTTTCCTGTCTGGTGACGTGGAAAGAACCTGTTTCAGAAAGCTGACGGTGTAAGCGCTGAAACATTCTATGATCAGGCATTCTTCTGCGAGGAAACTGTTCCTGATACATTCGTAGGGCAGCCCTGGCGTTGCCATTTGCACGACCATACATGAAATGCATGTCGGCTTTTTCGGAATATGTAAAGTCTTCCATGACGAACGATAGCACAATTAAAAATGGCGATTTCTTCTACTTGAATGCATGGTATTGAACGGCGACCAGTCACTTACTGCCTGTCACGTCGTTTCGGATTGGTGTGAAAAATTTAAAGATTGAAAGTAATTTTGAAAAATAGAGATGCAAAAATTAATGAAGTTAAAAGAACTAAAGAAATGCTTTAAAAATGCCAATCCAAAACAACGTCACGGCACGTGATCGTAAAGTGGCAATTAACCCAATAATCGACATAACAGTTAAATTTATAGCAAAAGAATTTAAGAATAAGGCCGGATGAACAATTAAATAAACTTCACTAGATAATTTGGAAAATAGTTAAGATATGAAGTCGATTCTTAGATTAAGATGTAAAGTAAATTAAAGTAACACTCACCCATGTCTTGACAAAACAAAGAAGAAACTGACGTATAACAAATAGATATTTATTGACGAAACAACACATAAACATGTAGAAAACTTAATTGACCAACCAAAACAACAAACATTTAAAAATTTTGTATCATTATATTGAAATTACATATTACTATATCAGGATTTCAGAACTATGATTATGGTAAATTCATTTGTAGAGGACCACGCTGCATCGACGTAAGTTTATAAATTAGGATCAAATAGGATGATCAGAGTTCTTGTATGAAATAACGTTAAGACTTTGAGATAAGTCACTATAATGAAATGAGTTTGTGAAGTGGAATTCTTACAGTAAAAATATGAAGCTAGACAATTTCGGCATATTGCTTGAAGAGACACAATGAAGAGAGGTGAAGTTAAAATCGTTTAAAACGGAACCAAGATGATAGATGGGACACGCTGAGTGAATTCAAAGACGGAAAAACAGAACTACTTCTATAGATGTATGAATTACTGGAGGTTTCAGGCTAAAAAAAATTTAGCGAAGCTTAGCTGTATGTTAAAACTACTCATTACAGATTAAACTACGGGCCTAAGATGATCGATGATGGCCGGAATGGTTGGTATGAGGCTGCTAACAATCAGGAAAAGTTACTTGAAATGTTTCAAGCTATCTCCATGCTGCGATAAAAATTTAGTTAGAGAGTTTACACTCTAAAATGCAATAACTTTGAAGACTGCTGAAGCTAACATCGTTGAAACGAACTTTCTCTCTGCGGGACCCGAAGGTCCGCAGCTTAAATAGAGCAACCGAACGCGTTAATCCCTCGCTGACAAGTGATTGAAAACATCGTGCTCAAAAGTCAGTTAGATTTTTGAAAGCTAACTTTCAGCCAATGAGCATCGAGCATTATCGAGCGTTCGCTACGCAACGCAGAGTTGAGATGAATAAAAATCATCATTACTCCTGAATGGCAACGACGCCGTAAAAGTACCCGGATGGACGCTGAGATGGGAGCGCGTCTCTGCCTGAGTGCAATGAACTGTACGCTATTTCTTCCGAGAAATCCTGTCACGTGATCGTAAACAACAAGTATCTTGGTGAAGATGCGCAATCAAAATGTCGATATTTCTGCAAAACAAAACGCGCGATCTTTGAAAAGAGAATTGAATAAATAGAATTTCTTGCCATAACTGCTGAACTAAATAACGTATTTAAAAACCGTAAATGGATTCTTGAAGTAGAATTTTTTATCTATAGATTGAATATGGTTTTAATACAAAATATTTAATATTTAATAATTATGATTTTCGTTTTTGGACTTAGAAATATTTCGTATCAGTTTGTATTGACACGCGAAAAACTTATCTTTTTACTGATATTACTTTAACTGAATATTATATTAATGATTTTAATAATTAAAACATTTGATTTATTGATTAATATTATTATTTAATAACAGAATAAAATTACTTTAACGAAATATTTGAAAATTTAGAAAGAAAAAGGACTTTACTGAAAAATGATTATAAGATTAAGTTAAGTGTATAATTAACCGAAATTAATGAATTAAATTAGCATAGATTAATACAGAAACAATGTACGGTGGCGTAACATTTTCCTCCACACTGTGGAAAAAAAAAAGCAAGAAAAAAAAAGAATAAGCTGACGGGTTTTTCCTCAAAGAAAATCTAATATTATACAAGGGTAATAATAAAAATGAAACGTTGAAAACCTCAACGATTGATCTCATGAACATAACAGAAATCAATAAAAAAATGTGCAGATAAACAAGTTCAAAAATCAAAAGTCCAGAAGAACTTGACTAATTTTAGCTGAATCTTGAGCACATATGAAACTTAATAATATAAAACATGAATGTAAATAGTTAACAAAATGGTAAATAAAATATATATGAAGCAAACACAAACAATTACAAATACGCCACAAATAAACACAATATATATATATATACATAGTAAGGGTGAGTGAACGAACGAACAAGTGTATAGTGCCTTAATTAAACCAAAAATCTAAAATTGTGAAAATCTGAGATGTATAAATGTAATATCCATGTGCACACCATTACAGACTATTGCAATGTTTAAATAAAATCTATCACATATATATAACAAGGGTAAATAGGAATATGAGTGTATGATCAAAGTATATTATATACAGGACAAATACTGAAGAGCAGATGTGATTTGAATGAGACATAATTAACATCAATTCATCATAAATCATTGTAAATAAACTACAAATAGCTATAAGGAAAAAACGTGAGTACATTCCCTATGAATTGTAGCAGTGTCCAATTATTTAAATAAAATTAAAGCTAATTAAATTTTAACCAACTGTTGGTAAATTAGACAACATATTCACAAAAACAAATTTTGATTCCATAAATTTGATAACGTTTAAACCATGAAGGATTGTCGGAAGGGCAATATATTTGTGATTGTTAATACCCCATTAAGCCCGAATGTACCTTCTGTGTGCTCAAACATTAATTTAGGAAATAGCCGAAAATATTTTAGAAAAACTTAGAGCAATTGCTCCATCGTATTCTATAAGCATGTTCTTACATGCAATCATTATAAATCTCAACTAGAACCATATAGGCATGCGCATTTTTTGAGATTATCAACATTCTTTAAACAATTGATCAATTTTAAAAATTCTTTATTTCTTTCATTTTCTTTTTCATCATTGTCTCATTCTTTTAAATTTGATCATTTCTTGTGAAATGTATCATTAATTTAATTAATAGTATTTTCAAAATTCACATCAAACTACAAACAGTAAAATGAGAGTGTGTAAAATCAAAACAATAAAAGTCTAAATCCATGTAGTAAACATAGAAAAATTATAAAAATATATAGTAGCAACTGAATTAATAAAAGCAGAATGTAAATAAAATGGAATATTTAAATGCATCATGTAAAGGAGAAAATATTATAACTTAAAATTTTTTTATGAGTTTGAGTATATAACATGAGACAATACTTCCTGAAGCGATTTGTGGTAGCTAGTCACTCACACTGCAGGTAACTTACACTGATATCAGAATGTAAATTGTTTGAATATCATAACAAGTTATATAGGTAGTTGCTACCTACTATGGTAAAATTTTATTACATAAAAGTTTACGAAATTTAAAATGAACTTATATGAATAACATATTGAAATAAAGATTAATTATAAATGAGTTTAAGTTACTACAGAAGAAATCAACAATAAAATTTTGACCAAAAATACACTATTTCTGTCCTGTACGAATTAGTTTGCTGATATGTACCTTTGTAGTTTTCCCCTGGTCCGTACAATGTCTAATTAAATAATTGTCATTTCGAAAGCATTGTAAGATTTCATATGGACCAGTATTTTTTGGTTTGAAAGTAGTAGAGGGAATTAGGTTTTTCAAATAAACTATATCTCCAACAGCCAAAGTAGACGGCGTACGACCCTTCAGAAATTTTTCCTTCAGAGAAAAGTAATGTTTCTCATTATCTCTTACTAAATCTCTAGATGCCACAATATGTTCTCGTAGCTTCCGTAAATAAACAGAAGGTTCCTGAGCATACTGAGGTGGTCGAAACGTGTCAATTGGCAAATTTAAATCTCTACCTAAGAATAAGTTAGCTGGAGTAAAGTTGGTAACAGAGTGTTTTGAGTTATTATAATGTAGAACAAAGAATTTTAACCTATCAGACCATTCGATTACATTGTCAGCAAGTGAAGCAACGGATTCCTTAAGGGATCTATGGATACGTTCAATTAAACCATTAGAGCGCGGGTAATAAATAGAAGAATGTCTGTGCTTAATATTAAGTGATTTTAAGTAATCATCAAATTCATCAGATTTAAAATTTGAGGCATTATCAGAAAGTATTACTTTAGCAATTCCAAATCTAGAAAAATAGTCATTAAGAGTTTTAATTATTGAATGAGAAGTAACATTAGGTAACGGAATAGCCTCTAAAAAGCGTGAGTAATGGTCGACAATAGTTAAAATAAAAAAATTTCCATCATGTGACCTAGGTAGTTTTCCTACAACATCTATAGCAAGCATCTCTCCAGGGGCAAGTTCACTTTTGGAAATAAAGGAGGGTTTGGTGTTTGTTTGTTTACTTTTGTGCGGAAGACATTTTTCACAAGAATTTACAAAGTTTTGGACGTCCTGAACCATACCAATCCAATAATAATGTTTAGCAACGATATCCAAAGTTTTAGCTATGCCAAAGTGTGCCTGATGTGCAAGAGCAATACAGCTATTTATTAAGGTTTTAGGGATGAGAATTTTCTTAGTTCTATTTACATTTTTAGCTTTCTTTTTTGCAAACATTAAAAGATTATTTTCCGGGTTAATTGAATAATTAGGGTTGGTGCATGTTTTATTTAATATTTTATTTCTGATGTCATTAAGTTTTTAATCGTTAAGTTGTTCTTTTAAGATATTTTCAGTTTTAAGTGAGTCATTGGTAGGTATAAAAATATTTAGAGCATTAACAATTAAATTAGGATTATTGGGATAGTCTATCACTCTAGAGAGAAAATCAGCTGGATTGACAAGACCAGGAATGTGTTCAACTTTGTAGTTGAAGCTTTGAAGAAACAAAACCCATCTAGTTATAATTTCTGCCTGTTTCTCTAAGTTTAGATGGTAAGTGAGAGCTTTGGCATCTGTTAAAATAGTAAATTGCCTACCGTAGAGATATTCATGAAAATGTTTTACAGAAGAATATATGGCATAAAATTCACGTTTAATTGATGGATATTTTGATTCAGCTGGGTTTAATTGTTTAGAGTAAAATTCAAGAGGATAAAATTTGTTGTCGTGTTTTTGCAATAAAATTCCACAGATAGCATGCATGGATGCATCTGTCACTAAAAATACTTCCTTACTCTCATCAAAATTTTTGACAGTAGGATTGTTGAGCAAAATATTCTGAATTTTATCAAAGGCATTTTGGCATTCATTACTCCAAAGAAATTTCGACTTTTTATGGGTTAATTTTACAATAGGTTGAACAATTTTAGCAAAGTTATAAATGAGATGTCTGAAGTAATTTATCATTCCTAGATAGCTTTGAACTTGTTTTACATTTGTTGGTACAGGAAATTTAGTAATTTTCTTAACATTATCAGAAGAAGGAGAATGGCCATTTTTATGTAGGTCAAAGCCTAAGTAAGTTATGTTCTCTTTGCAAATTTGAAGTTTAGCAGGATCTAAGGTTAGGTTGAATTCTTTAAGTTTGTCGAATACTTTTTGAAGCCAGAATAACATTTCCTCAAGAGTATCAGCTGCAACGATAATATCATCCAGAAAAAATTGAACATTTTTGCCTTTAAGTTCATTTAAACAACTATTGATTAAGGTATGAAAATAGCTGGTTGAATTGACAAGTCCGAAAGGGAGTCTTTTTAGCATGAAATTACCAAACTCTGTAGCGAAAGCTAATTTAGATCTATCCTTCTCTTGAAGTAAAATTTGAAAAAATGCAGACTTTAAATCTAAAACAGTGTAAAGCTTCTTCCCAGCAATATTTTGCATGATGTCATTGATTCTTGGAAGACAAATTTTGTAAGGCTCTGTGATAGCATTTAATAATCTGTAGTCTATAACCATACGAAATTTAAGTTTGTTAGGATTGTCAGTTGGAAGAGATTTCTTTTTAACAAAAATAACCGGAAAGCAATAGTTTGAATTGGAGTTTTCTATGATACCTGCATCTAAGAGAGCAGAAATTTCATTGCGAGCAAATTCTTTAGCAATTTTGGGAATGGGATAGGGTTTAGTTTGAAGAGCAAAATCATGAAGTAATTTGAATTCCGGAACAACTTTATCTGTACATCCAAGAGTATCATATGAAGTAGAAAATACAGCAGAGTTATTCATTAGAAGTTTAAGAACACGTTTTTTGTCTGAGTCAGGTAAGTGGTTTATGGTAAAATTATCTACTTTAAGTTCCTTTTTTCTAAGTTCTAAGATATCCTGAGTTACTAAAGAGTTAATTTGAAAGGTTTCTGAGTTGTTATGATTAGAGATTTGATCTTTAGCAATTGGTTTAATAGATCCCAGTATTACATTTTTCCTGAGTGTGATTTTATCTTTCGAGTTATTGTGGATGTATATAAGAATAGAATTATTTTCATTAGTTTCGTGGAGACTATAATCTAGGTTAATTGGTAATTTAGTAGTTAAAGGACAAAATAAATAGTTAAAAGATTTACTGATTTTAAATTTAGTTTTAAGTTTAATAATTTTGCCTTGGTTGGGTCTGATTATAATTTTATACATGGGTTTTACAAAGTTCTTTTCGTTATCAGGAATATCATCATTAGAAATCAAATTAATGTTCTTGGATGGGGAATAGGTAGTAGCGTTCTCAATTACATCAGAATCCGAAAAATTATTATCATTAAGATTAGAATTATCAGAAATGAAATTATCAGAATTTAAATTAGAGTTTTCAATACTATCTGGAATTTTGCTTTGGAAAGGAAATCGAAGGTTACCCATAATAAGTTGAGAGTTGGCAGAGTCCAATAAAAGTTTGTTACGATTAAGAAAGTCATACCCTAGAATAATTTGATAGTTGGAGTGCCAGTTATTATGAGTTATGAAGAAAACATTCGAAAACCAAGTGGAGTTAATTTTAAAGCTGAGTTTAACAGTAGAAAAAAATGGGATGGAGGAATTATCTATTGTTTTGATTTGGACAGATCTAGAAAGAAAGTTAAGTTTTTTATATTTTTTGAGAATTTCTATTGCCTTAGGTTGAATTAAAGATAAGTTTGCTCCACTGTCCAAAAGAGCCTCGAAGGAATTTTTATCAAAAGTAAGTTTAATTATGGGCAGTTCTGAATTCTGAGTACTACAAGACATTAATGATTTATTGACTGAAGAAAAATTAGAATTTGTACCCTCGTACCTTGCAAGAGAATTTTTACGACGGGTTCTGTTAGAGTGAGGGGGATTATGTTGAAAAATTCTGTCAGAACCCTCTATAAGTTTAAATTCTTTCTTCGATGACGATTGTAGGGTCTGTAATTACGTCTTCCTCTACCCCTGTTAAATCGTGGGATGTAGTTGTGATCATTTCTCCTTTCCTGTCCCGAAACATTACGATGAGGACTAGAAAAATTCGAAAAATTGACATTTCTGCCCTGAAAATTAGCATCTCTGCTAACAAAGTTGGGATTTGAAGAAAAAAATTGTGAATCCCTGTGAAAATTTCCCTGATTGGCTGCACCCAAATAATGCCAGCAGTCCTTGGCATTGTGCGGTTTCCCACAAATTTGACAACTCTTCTTGTCCTCCTGTAATTTTTGCACTAAGTTTGTTAGTTGCAAAAGTTGTTGATTATGATCTGCCTGCTGCTTTAAGAGCAATTGCATGACTGAATCCTGGCTACTGCTGCTGGTAGTCGGAACAGTGTTTAAGTTGTTAACTTCAAAGGAGTTTTGTTCTAGCGCCTTTTCGATGTCAACTGCTTTGGCTACGACATCGTCAAAATTAGTAACACCGAACTTTATTACCTCTGTTCGAATATCAGAACGCAGGGCTTCAATGAATTTTGAATACATTAAATTCATTTTTAAGTCTGTCAAATGGGGATTGTTATCAACATCTGGAGCCATTTTACCCACAATTTTACGAATGACCTCTGCTAACTCTTTTACAGATTGTTTTGGTTTTTGCACCGTTCTAGCATACTCGTACGAAGCTTCCTCAAACGTTTGTTCTTTACGAAAACGGTCTCTGAGTAATCTGACAACAGTGTCAAAGTCTTCCTCGTCTCTGATCTGGGGATCACTGGACATAAATTCCAAAGCCCTGTCCCTACAATGCAATCTTACTAAGGGTATTCTGTAATTGTCAGGCCAATTTTGAAGATTGAAAATGTCGATAATGCTTCTAATAAAATAGTTAACGTTTTCGTCCTCTTTCCCGTGAAAAAGCGGAATAGCGGACATTAAAGCATTTAAATGCATCGGAATTGCCATGATACCTTTAAATTTAGAAAAACAAAATAAATAAAATATAAACACGTAAGAAAAGTTACTTTTAAGAAAAATTTTATGATTCCCTAAATCATTTCCAACATGTTATAATCACTATAAAATTTCTTAAATAGTATAGATAATATTGCAATAAAATAATGAAACACAAAATAGTATAAAAATATGAAAACACAAATAATAAAATCAGAATACAGATAATTAAATAAATTATACTAAAATTTTAGTGAAAATTTGTAAAGGAAATTTCACTAAAGTTGAAATCTTTGGTTAAAATATAAAATATATTTGTATTGCACTATTGGAGGCACATGGATTTGAAATCTCAGTTCTAGTATTTAAAATTCATATCAAAGAATGGTAAAATCACAAAGAAAATAATTTATTTACTTCAGAATGTAAAATTTGGCAAAATTAAATGCAGATAAAAATTTTGAGACTGCAGAAAGAAAAGTTATTTTAAGTAAATCTAAGAATTTGAGAATTTACAAAAAATCGTTAAAATATCAAACATCGTTAAAATATAAGATTTTTGAGATATAAAATATTTTAGAATAGAAAATAGTTAAATTATAAAGATCGTTACTTTCTAAAAGATCGTTACTTTTTAGCACTGAAAGAAGCCAAAATTAATATATAAGTAAGAAGTTAAATTTTCCTGAAAATACTTATATTACAAAACACACAGGTTCAACTTCCTAGGGCTAAGGCACCATAAAATGTCACGTCGTTTCGGATTGGTGTGAAAAATTTAAAGATTGAAAGTAATTTTGAAAAATAGAGATGCAAAAATTAATGAAGTTAAAAGAACTAAAGAAATGCTTTAAAAATGCCAATCCAAAACAACGTCACGGCACGTGATCGTAAAGTGGCAATTAACCCAATAATCGACATAACAGTTAAATTTATAGCAAAAGAATTTAAGAATAAGGCCGGATGAACAATTAAATAAACTTCACTAGATAATTTGGAAAATAGTTAAGATATGAAGTCGATTCTTAGATTAAGATGTAAAGTAAATTAAAGTAACACTCACCCATGTCTTGACAAAACAAAGAAGAAACTGACGTATAACAAATAGATATTTATTGACGAAACAACACATAAACATGTAGAAAACTTAGTTGACCAACCAAAACAACAAACATTTAAAAATTTTGTATCATTATATTGAAATTACATATTACTATATCAGGATTTCAGAACTATGATTATGGTAAATTCATTTGTAGAGGACCACGCTGCATCGACGTAAGTTTATAAATTAGGATCAAATAGGATGATCAGAGTTCTTGTATGAAATAACGTTAAGACTTTGAGATAAGTCACTATAATGAAATGAGTTTGTGAAGTGGAATTCTTACAGTAAAAATATGAAGCTAGACAATTTCGGCATATTGCTTGAAGAGACACAATGAAGAGAGGTGAAGTTAAAATCGTTTAAAACGGAACCAAGATGATAGATGGGACACGCTGAGTGAATTCAAAGAGGGAAAAACAGAACTACTTCTATAGATGTATGAATTACTGGAGGTTTCAGGCTAAAAAAAATTTAGCGAAGCTTAGCTGTATGTTAAAACTACTCATTACAGATTAAACTACGGGCCTAAGATGATCGATGATGGCCGGAATGGATTGTTTGATGAAGCTGCTAACAATCAGGAAAAGTGAGTTGTGATGTTTCAAGCTATCTCCGTTACAGGAGATTTCAGGCTAAAAAAATTTAGCGAAGTTTAGCTGGATGTTAAAACAACTCATTACAGATGAAGCTACGGGCCTAAGATGATCGATGATGGCCGGAATGGTTGGTATGAGGCTGCTAACAATCAGGAAAAGTTACTTGAAATGTTTCAAGCTATCTCCATGCTGCGATAAAAATTTAGTTAGAGAGTTTACACTCTAAAATGCAATAACTTTGAAGACTACTGAAGCTAACATCGTTGAAACGAACTTTCTCTCTGCGGGACCCGAAGGTCCGCAGCTTAAATAGAGCAACCGAACGCGTTAATCCCTCGCTGACAAGTGATTGAAAACATCGTGCTCAAAAGTCAGTTAGATTTTTGAAAGCTAACTTTCAGCCAATGAGCATCGAGCATTATCGAGCGTTCGCTACGCAACGCAGAGTTGAGATGAATAAAAATCATCATTACTCCTGAATGGCAACGACGCCGTAAAAGTACCCGGATGGACACTGAGATGGGAGCGCGTCTCTGCCTGAGTGCAATGAACTGTACGCTATTTATTCCGAGAAATCCTGTCACGTGATCGTAAACAACAAGTATCTTGGGGAAGATGCGCAATCAAAATGTCGATATTTCTGCAAAACAAAACGCGCGATCTTTGAAAAGAGAATTGAATAAATAGAATTTCTTGCCATAACTGCTGAACTAAATAACGTATTTAAAAACCGTAAATGGATTCTTGAAGTAGAATTTTTTATCTATAGATTGAATATGGTTTTAATACAAAATATTTAATATTTAATAATTATGATTTTCGTTTTTGGACTTAGAAATATTTCGTATCAGTTTGTATTGACACGCGAAAAACTTATCTTTTTACTGATATTACTTTAACTGAATATTATATTAATGATTTTAATAATTAAAACATTTGATTTATTGATTAATATTATTATTTAATAACAGAATAAAATTACTTTAACGAAATATTTGAAAATTTAGAAAGAAAAAGGACTTTACTGAAAAATGATTATAAGATTAAGTTAAGTGTATAATTAACCGAAATTAATGAATTAAATTAGCATAGATTAATACAGAAACAATGTACGGTGGCGTAACACTGCCCTCTACCGCCAGTGGAATCAACCAAAAACTCCATTTCTATTTCAAAAATTTCTATTTCTATTTCTATTTTCAATTCAAAAAATTTCGATTTCATACCAAAAACTTTCAAAGAAGAATTTTATTATTAAGTAATTATGAAATGCCAAGAAAAGGATAGCATAAAAATTTTCTGGTATGAATAAGAAATTTTGAAAATATTAAAAAAGGGACCTAATTGCCCCCCCCCCTGGTGTTTTTACCTTAATGCGTCGCTTGGTCCCATACATTCCTATACAATAAATGATTGTTACTATGTGCTCTACCTACCCTTAAAGTTTGTACAATGAGTTTAGAAACACCCTGTATATAAAAGCCGTTCTTGGTATGTATGTTCCTTTTACGAATCTATAGTTTTTGTCCGATTGGAACGAAACTTGATGTACAGCCGTGGAAAAAAAAAAACTGGAAACCCCCTACTAACTCTGCAACAAATTATAGTAGAAGGAAGTGACTGGTACCAAACGATTGGAAATAAAGTCTACTTTTAAATGATGTATATAAAATTTTCTTAAGGGGACATATATAAAAACACACTCAAACTTTTTTTTTTCAATAGCAAGACCCAAATTTGACAACATATTTGAAATCTGCAGTTCAAACTATGCCTAGATACCAAATTTCATTAAATTCCTACGATTAGTTTCTGAGAAATTAATTACTTTATAATGAGCATATTTAAGGGGCTGTATCCAAATTGAAGTTCGGTACTCGATTGTTGAAACGCTGTAGAATGACACTTCTTTTAATGTATTATGTTTTACCGATATGACCATTTTACTCACTTAATAAGTTTAGGTTATTGTTATATGCGGTAAAATAATGTTTACAAGTGTTGAATTATCCGATTTTATCCCCTTGGGGACGAGCGACATGTATACGTGACACATAAGATGCTCAGAATCCTCGATGTTTCCCACCAGTTATATTTTATTGTAAGCTTTGCCTTATTATACCTTAGCATTTCCACGATTCAATTAGACGAAAATTTCTGTTTTGAAAAACCGGTGGTAAATTATTAAAAATTCTGCAATAGACGCTCGTCACGAAGGGGTTAAAAAACCATAAGATTATTTGTAATTAAAATAGTTTTAGAATATGTAAATGCTATTGGAATTTTACAGGTGCTTTTATAATGCTTTTTCTCAGATTTTGCATCTATTTAACTTGCCTTTTTTTTTAGTTTATTGGCAGAAACGTGAATAATATTGACAAATACAAAATTTAGAATTAAAAAAAATAGTATAAAGCAGCGTAAGGAATCAAAGTAAAAAAAAAAAACGCAGATAAATTGTTTTTTAGTCTGAAAATAAATCCAGACATTGCTTTTTTTTTTAGTAGCGAGGGGGGGGGGGGGGGGTTGTCTTGTTTTGAGATATGTTCGCAGGATTTATATTCCGATTTATTTGAAGACCTAAAACTAAATCTATGTTATAAAGACATCTGAATAACTTTACATCCGTTATTCTCCTTCGGAATAGGGTTAATAATTTTATGATTAAACCTATTCTGGTAGTTCATTTGAAATTTTACAATTAACTCATTAATGCCTCTTGGCAAGAAAACTTGCCATTTGACATTTATTATTATAATTATTATTATTATTAGATTTTTTTGCACACTGCTAGCGATTGGGAAATAATCTTGCCTATCAGAAAACCATAAAAATAACTTAATTTTTTTTTCAATTAGCCTGTTTAATCGAATAGATCTAAATACGAAAGTTATAGAAGAAAAAGTTTAATTATTTTAAGTTCGTTATTAATGGAATAAAAACTGAACATCCATACATATTTGCAAAGATTACAATTTTTGATTGATATACAAAAGTTAATAAAAGTTAAATTAGCATTTTTAAGTAACAAACTAATACTTTCGCGGTAATATTTTATCTAACAACCATTTAGTGTAATACTGCAAACAATTTAACAAGATTTGAGTAAATTGAATTAATAAGTATAAATATCTCAGTGATTATAATGTTTATATATTAAAGGTTTAAATGATGTAAATTGTTTTTGACCAAAATTTTGAAGATACCTAATGCAAGAATTATATAAAGTTTTTCTCATAAATGCATCATCGGAATCTATTTAAAAAGAACAGAAAACATTTGACGAGTCCTACTATTTTGTGGAATACATTGAAATGAATAATTACGTGTATACACCACGAAATTAGCTTTGCTCTCAGAAATTTTATGTTAATTTGATCTTCACAGTTTTTTGAATATTTATATGAACAAGTATATAATTTTATGGATTTGATATGTTCTAAATCCGTGTTTCAAAATTAAAGATATAAAGCAAATAGAAAGATTTGTAATCATACTGTATTTTTTACCTAACATTATTAAATTACTATGTTTTCTGTCTTTTTTTCCAAATGCAAACATGATCTACAAGGACAATCTGGCCCACATAATAAAGCCTAAAATCAACAGTGGAAGCAACTGGCAACCAAAATTTTAAAATACTGATATTTATCTAAATAACAAAAATATGAGTACTTCAAATAAGAAAATCATAGAACTTTAACAAAAGAGTAGAAGAACATCGTGGGCTGGTTAGTACACAAAAAATTAAAAGGCGAAATCCTCAGCCCTACTAATAAGCCGCATTTTGTAATTAAATAACAAAAAGAGGAGGGACGAATTTGCTAATATAATGTATAGCAATTAGTTTTATCAAGAACTTCTTCCAATCTGCGTGGCATTGATTCAATGAGGCTGTTAACAATATCAGTATCTCTTTTAACCCTTTCGCGACAAGCGTCCTTTACAGAATTTTTAATCTTTTACCACTGGTTTTTTAAAACAGATATTTTCTTCTAATCGAATCGCAGAAATGCTGTCATTAAATAAGGCAGAGTTTACAATAAAAAGTAACTGGTGGGAATAATCGAGGATTCTGAGCATCTTATGCGTCACGTATACGTGTCGCTCGTACCCAAGGGGTTAATAGTTTGCGAAGCATGATAAACAGATTTCCATAGCTAATCAGTCGTTCTAATTCCCTGCAGGCGAACTTCATCATTCCACAGAGCCCGAACATTTTCCATTGGGTTCAATTTGGCTGCATTGCTTCGCCATTCTAACTTCATTATGCAGTTCTCTTCGCACCAAGTTTTAATTACACCACTTCTGTGGATAGCACTCTTATTCTGAAAATTCCAAACAAAATTATGAATTATGAACTACACTTAATAAATAATGATTCCTATAACATTAAAATTTATACTTACAACAAAAAATGTTAATGAAATAAATATCTAAATATATTCGCAAATATTTTAGCGTAAATATTGCGAAAAGTTCTTTTATAAATCAAAACGTGAACAAATTGTAAATAGTTTATTTTTATTTTTAGTAAAAAATATTATAATTCTATGAAAGATTACAACCTGATAATAGCAAAAGTTCTGAAAACATACAAAACTAGGAAATATGTTGTTTTAAAATTTCTTATTAATATAGATATAAATATATAGAGAGAGATATATATATATAGAGATAGATGGATAGATAGATAGATAGATAGATAGATAGATAGATAGATAGATTTTGTCTTAATTTTTTTTCAAAAAACAGCGGTTATTATTTTTTTTTAATAAATTTACATGATTTTTTTTTTACTGATTCATCTGCTAAAATCGTTAAACATGAAACAAAAGAAAATTAATTTCATTACTGAATTTATATTGAAAATTTTCACTCAGTTCTGTAAAGATGGGCCAAAGGCATGTTTTATCACTGTCGATATGATATGTGTGCCAAAGCTGACAAGTTAAAGGATTTATATCTGCACACCTGTTATAAAAAGAATTTTTATTGCAATTTAAAATAACTAGTTATTCTATAAAAAGCGAAATTAATTCTAATGCTATGGCATAGGATATAGAGAAAGTTGCTTTTAAAATATTTTCCTAATTCATTTAATGAACGAATCAATAAACATTCTAGAGCAAGCAGTGATAATTCGGATTTGAATATTGAAGCGCGGAGGGGAGAGGGGGGGGTGTTTTGGGAAAATAAACCAGTAAAAAATTATGATCTAAAACGCGCAAAACTATAAAATAAATAATTTTTAATATATTTCTATTATTAATATTAATAAATAATAGTATATAGTATGCTCTGAAAACTATATTGTTTAATAATACCATTTACCAAATAACAATATATACCTGTTGGATGAGAAAAAATACATCCAGACAGTGATTTTCTAAAACATCAAGTATCATTGCGTGTTCTACTATGTCACAATAAGATATTCCGTCTAGATGATCTCAATGCATAGCAGAGATGCAATTCCCTGTGCCGACATGCAGTCCCACATTGAAATTGCAATTCTGCCGCTGTGTTTAATATTATTTGTATATCGTGGCTGAAACCTAAATCCCAATCGACGGTACACTCGAAACGAAGAACTGGAGACTGACTAAAGGCAGCTTTCGTCATTAAATAAAAATGAGCTCCATTCATTTATGCCTCAGTTAATATATATGTTTGGGCAAAGTGAAGGCGTTGAAGTCACTGGTTTTCAGTTAATGCTGGTTTTTTAGCCGCCATCCGAATTCGAAAACTTGCTTCTTTGAGCGTGTTGTGAATGGTACGAGATGATACATAATAAAAAGAAAGTATGCCGTATATATATATATATATATATATATATTCATAATACATTCTATCGTCTCTTAGTTATATATGCTCACTTGAAGTTGCAAATCATCTTTAATTTGATTAGAAGACATATAGGGATCTACTGTATAGCTATTGAAACAACTTCTCGAGCTTGGCTGTCTGATAAGATCCTTGGCTGACCACTACTACAAAGCCGGTTTATCAAATTTGTATTGCTAAACATAAAAAAAAATTCCCAGTAATGTAAATTAAATTTAAATTTAAATAAATTGAATGTAAATGTAATTTTTTTTCGCAATAAACTACCAATATAAAGCTTATCTGTTAATCCATGTTGAAACAGTTTGAAGAGACACTTGAAAATGCCTAGCTATATAACGAAAACTTCTTCCAGCTTGCCACATGCCAATCATTTGGCCTTCAGTTAATTGTGGGGCCATTTCGTTTCAGCAAATACTCTACGCATATGCATTTATAAGAAACTTCACTTCAAACATATATACTGCAGAAAAAACAATATAGCTTTATTAGACTGGAAAAGAAGCTATAAATCCATTTAAAGGTAACAAAAATGAGTAAGTTTTTTCTAAGGTAGAACTGATCATATTTTTCAAAAATGAGTTTTATTATTTTAAAAATAAAAGCGAAACTGTTTTCCATAAATGACGTAAACATACATCTAATGCAAATACGTTTTACGTAATTTTAATGAAAAATTTTAAAGCAGACATTGAAAAAGTAAAATATATATATATATATATAATCCAGCAAAAACATGATTTTGGCCTGAACTAGCACCACCCCCCTCACCAGAAACAAAACAACACAAGAAAACACAATTAGAAAATATATGTAAAAATAAACAGAAACAAGCTGCGGCCTCATCAGCAGTGGGTAAATTCAAAGGCAGCCAAGCATCCGAACAAAAAGATTAACAATTAGTGGCAGTGGGTTTCGGCCAGAGCGCTGCGTAGCAAAAATTCAAAATGTACAGAAACATATTTGAATACTACTTAACAGACGCTGCCCCCACCGTACCCTACGCCACAGTATAAGCGAATGCTGTACCAAAATCACAATACTGAATCACCATGGTTGAAACAAATGTCTCTTCGAAAATACACACAACCAAATCAGCCACGTTGCCACAATTAAAAAAGTAAAACACGATAAACAAACCAAATCCGTTATTCAGTACACAAACCAGAATAAGGGATGAATTGTTGATGACAGTCACATGACTTACGCTTTTATTTTAGAAGATACTTTAGTACTTTATTAATAATGAAACTTAAAGGTAATTTATGTTAATTTAAGTTAATTAATGTTTAAAATTTTATAAGTTTTATTTCAGTTATATCTAGTATTTAATTATTTGAGTTTTAATGTTTGATGAACTCCGTTTGTTCATGGTGGCGGAGGATGTTTGAATGTAATATCATTTTGAAGGGCATACTATAATTTATTTGTTTATAATTTGATTATGATGGGAAAAACCCTCATGTAAATACATTTTAAACTAATAGAGATAATTTATTATTCTATAATGATGTTGACATAATTTATTACCTTATAATGACTTTCATATAATTTATTATCTTATTATTTTCATCTAATTTATTGTTTATAATGTTTTGATATAATTTAATGTTTATAATAGTAATATAATGATTTGAAGGTCATTTAATATAGATTTATTAGCTTTATAGTAATTTTGGAATCTTAATGATGATTTATTAGTAATTTAATAACTTTGGGATTTCTTGATATAAATTCATTTTCGGATCATTTAAATAGATTTATTAGTTTATAATTACTTGATGTCACTGAAATGAAGATTTATAGCCTTTTATAACAATTTAGATCTAATTTAATGTGTTTTATGATATTGGAAGTGAAACTGATTATAATCATGCATATTGTAAATTGATCTTGATTTTTGTTAAAAAGTTCAGTCCTGACTCTGCAACCAGACAGAGAAGTCATGTATCTTGGCTCTGTTTAATACAGAGAATTTATACTTTAATATGGAAAGTTCAGTACTTGAAGCTGAATTAAAACTAATTGTTAATCATGAAATTTAATTTAAGCCTTGGTTTTTTTTTTGTATCTTTAATAAACTATATTAATCTTATTCAAATGTGCTCTCCTATCTTTTGAATTTGTGGACATAATACTTATTTCTCATGGATACACGATACATACATATACTTTTGTGCACGATTGTTTTTTTTTTTTCTCGCGCGTGCATTTTGCAATCTTGGATCAGTTTTTACTCTAACTTTGATGGAATAAATTAGATGATATTCTGGCTTGACTAACAACTAAATGTTGTTTGCAGATATTTTTATCCTTGCTTTTTCTTTAGAAGTTTAAACCTGCATCTAATAATTATTACATATTGATAAAAAATGATACTTCTCTATTATCCCGTCGACCACTTTTCATAACAAAAAACTATCGCCAAATAAACGGGAGACCGTTGTCATTGGGATATCAAAATAAATAAATAAATAAAATATAAGAATTTAAGGACACAATTGTTATTTTAATGAATGAAATAACTAATAAATCAGTAAAACATAATGAAAAATACACGCAAATGTCGCGTTAAAAACCACTTGATGACGTAACAAACACGTATAATGCTTCTGATATCAAGTAAATGGGACTGCATTTTTGGCGTTTAATCTTACAGTTTGGCGATAGTTTTTTGTTATGAAAAGTGGTCGACGGGATAATAGAGCAGTACCTAAAAAATATTAGATTTCAGTGCGAAATCCTCGCACGGGCACTCTGGTATTGTTTAATTTCCGAAATTGAAGTGATTCTAAGAAGAAAATGCGCATTTTTTTCTATATAAATAGAAAACGATAACTTTAAATGCGTTAAAATGATGTAGTACCTTAATTTAAATTTATTTGTAGTTAACACATCTACTTTAATACAGACGTTTCAATTTCAAGAAAACAATTTAGTAAAAAGGTAAAAAAAAAAAAAAAAGCTAGATAGGACGTCACATTCTATTAAAGGTTTTCATTTTGATTCCAAAGTGAGTCTAAGTAATCGTTTGCTATGCTTTATTTTTACTTCGGTTGTATACTACAGCTGTATCTTATAGCTATACGTTATATTGCTAAATGTTTTATTGATTTAGAAGCAGTGGTAACATTTTCTTTGATTTATATTAAAGAGAGTGTCATTTCTTTCGTTTTTCAACAAAAACTTCACGACTAAAAGTACTTATAACACTGACATGACTTTCATCTAATCATGATCGAATTAATTTTTATTTATGAAAATTTAAGTTTCAATTTTAAAATGATGTTTTATCATCAGTGAAAAGTCTTGATTTTCTGAAATTAACGTTTATTATTATCCATAAAGTAAAGGCCTATCCGCAATTACGTTTAAGCCACACGAAATAAATTTTTTAAATGTTACTGTAGTAGCTCGGTTATGCAATTTAGATTACGTTACGTTACGTGCACGTAATTGTGTACGTTACGTACACAATTACGTTTAAGCCACACGAAATAAAATTTTTAAATGTTACTGTAGTGGCTCGGTTATGCAATTTAGATTCAACTTATAAGTAAATATACTAAGATCCAACTTAAAAGTAAATATTAAGATACTCCTTAATGTCATTTCTACTAACTCCATGTTTCCATTATTTTATTTTATTTTTGCTGTTAAAATTATCGGCACGATGTTTAATAAAATCTGGCAACTTTCCAGTTTTATAGTTTTTTTTTTTTTTTTTTTAAATAAAAATAAAAATAATAAAATGTTTTCTTTGGTGATATTGATTTTGGTGTAATTAATAAGTGATATTAAATTATTTAAAACTATGAAATTAATATATTTTGAACACTCCTAATATTATGTGAGGATTTCATATTTTCTTTCTATGTATATATTTTTTAAGTTTTAATTTAATTTGGCAATTTAGTTAAGGAATATTACACGTAAACCAATAAATGCTGAGTTATTTTCATTGTTTTAACCCTTCTTTGCATGAGTTTTTCTTTTACAATTGTGTTTTTAGCTCACAGGCTATCAAAGCCTGAGAGCTTATGTGCCCGCTGTTCTGTATGTATGTATGTACGCACGTACGTATGTATGTATGTACGTAACGCGATAACTCTTGATAGAACTAACCATTTTACTTTAAATTTTGCTTATAGGTTCCTTGTGATAAGGCACTTCCCTGATTAGTTTTGGAGGTTCATTGGTTAAGCATAAAGGGGGGAAACAGGGGGCTAACCGCCCATAATTTAGATAAATAGGTTTTTCATGCAGAATTATCCCATTTTCTTCAAATTTTGTGTATAGGTTCATTTTGATAATGCGCTTCTGTCAATAGTTTTGGGGGTTCATTGGTTAAGTATAAAGGGGGAAAGGGGGGATACCCCCCCTAATTTAGACAAATGAGTTTTTTATGCAGAATTATCCCATTTTCTTCAAATTTTGTATATAGGTTCATTTTGATAATGCGCTTCTGTCAATAGTTTTGGGGGTTCATTGGTTAAGTATAAAGGGGGAAAGGGGGGATAACCCCCCCCCTAATTTAAATAAATGAGTTTTTCATGCAGAATTATCTGATTTTCTTCAAATTTTATATATAGGTTCATTGTAATAATGCGCTTCTCTGAATAGTTTTGGGTGTTCATTGGTTAAGTATAAAGGTGGAAAGGGGGGACTAACCCCCCCTTAATTTAGATAAATGGGTTTTTCATGCAGAATTATCCGATTTTCTTCAAATTTTGTATATATATTCATTGCAATTAGAGACTTCCCTGATTAGTTTAAGGGGTTCAATAGTTAACTGTGAGGGGGGTAACGGGGGGATGACCCCCGTAATATATTGTTGATTTCTTTATATTTAGAGGGTCTTATTTCAAATTCTTTGAAATAAGAGTATAATATACAATTAGTGTTAATAGCCTGTGAGCTCAATGCCCTCAGTTTAACTGGGCAGTTTTCTTTTTATTTATACATATATTAAATATTAGACACCAGAAATTTTAAGATAGATTTTTAACTTTGTCACGGGAAATTTGCTATATTAATATTTCTGTATAAATATAGTGGTGACGAAGAAGTTGATTTATTTATTAAAAGTTAAATAAAAAGTGATGGAAATTTACATCACTATGCAATTAAGGGTTAAGAGCAAACCAGTTAATCTTTTGCAATTGAGTCGCACGCAAATTAAAAAATATCCATTCTTGAAAATTACTTTAAAATCTATAAAACGTCAGTAAATTGAGATACGCTTTTCAAGCAAATAACATTGAGAGTACATTTATTTTATTCGACCGCATAACAATTGAATGTGCTATATTTAGAAGTAAATGGCTTTATAAAGATCAAATGAGTTAATCTTTCGTAATTGGATTGGACACAGATTTAAAAATATACGTGCTTTAAAATTACTTTAAAATTCATAAAAAATCAGTAAATTGAGATAAACTTTTCAAACTACATTTGAAGTGCATTTTTTTTTTTTAATTGACAGTTTAAAAATTGAAATTATGCGATATTTAGTAGTTATAAAAATGCAGTACAAGCAAAATTTAATGGTTAGTTGTTGCTACCGTCAATATGACGTCGACATTACTAACGGATATGTTTGTGTTTTAAAATACAGATAGACGCCATATGAAAGCGAATTTCGCAAAATATTATGACATTTGGTTGATTTCCTTTTCATTGACAGGAAAATGGCATATTTTTCTATTGTATGCGCAAAGAAAACGCGCATTCTCATTTGTAAAGCTGAGAAATTTTACTATGGTTGAGTCAAACTAATGCTATTTTTTCTAATTGTCTTTTTTATTGATTTATGGTCGAGATTGCACAAAGCTTCGTCATTGTTATTGTCGTATTATTGTATTTTAATTTATGTTAACCCGGGCAAAGCGGGGTGGTTTTGCTAGTTTTTAATATAAAATTGCTTCTTAATTAAAAAAAAAAAGAGTATTGTTATTATTATCACATTGAATTCCTTGTTAAGGCAATATATAAATAATCATACAAGTTGTAATTTTCCAACTGGACGAAAAATGTCCGGGCCAGGATTCGAACCTGGGATCTCTTGGCTGAAGCCGCCACGCTCTACCAACTGAGCTATCCCGGTCGAATCTGGAGGGCATAATTCATCCAGTTAATAATTGTGTTAAAACTAATCTAATATAAATTATGTTTCTTTAAAATCACGAATTGACTCAATTATTCAATATCATTGCATTAATAAAGAATACATTTTAAAAATAGTTTTTAAAAAATAACAATTTAATGATGTTTTATATAACGATTTAGTTAGAAATTAAAAAATAAATAGGTTAACATTATAATTAATGTACAAAATTATAATTTTTACTTTCGATTATTAAATTATAATTACAAGCATATTTATAAAACAAAAAATGAGAAAAACAAACGCAGCGCGCTCCGGTCTCGAACGCGGGCCCGCAGAACAACGAGCAGACGCCATAGCAACTGAGCTACGACCAACGAAGTACGTAATTGCGTTACAGAGTAAGTATTTAACCTTTCTACCCTGTTAAAATTTTACTCATCCTTGATAAAAACGTCCCACACCATAATTATTATTTAAAACTATTTAACTAAGTTTTCTGTGCTTTTAATTCAACTTATTTAAAAAAAATTTTTTTTTTGTTTGAGTCGAATGAAATAAATTATAGAAACGGGTCGATTCGACCCATTCAGGGTAGGAAGGTTAAGTTGTGTTATAATATTAGACCCCCTATTTCTCGAGAACTAAGGAACGTTGTATAAAATCCTTTGAACATGAGACTAAGGTGGCCAACTAAGGGGGTACCCTACAACATATATGAAAATAATCAAAATCTGTGATTACCAAGCTTGGCCCTCTCCTTGATAGATTAGGAAAAACATTCCAAATTGAAAGAACATTGTTACGAAATGTTGATCTAAAGGGAAGAAACTGTCCCTGTAACAAGCTTTTCGAACCTCACGGATAACTAAATTTATAATTTTAATACCCGTGGACCACTAATAAGAATCTTTTTAAAACATACGTACATTTGTACAATAATGGTCAAAGAATGTCCAATGTTATTAATATAAAATGCAATTTTAATATAACAAAATTATAATTGTTTATTTAATTAAATAAAATTAAGAAACTTGGAATCTGAGCAATCTCTTTGTGCTCATATCACTATTCTTTTATAAAGATACTCTACAGAACTCCAGTGCATTTATCTTGTCGGAATCCAAGACGTAACACAAAGATGAAGAAAAATGAGAAAATGTCAGAGGATACGAATAGTGCAAATGGATATTTTAAGAAATGTTAACTTGTGATACCAGTGCCATTTTAACAACCGGTTCGCCGAACTCTACAAATTTTAATCTCCTTGATAGATTAGAAAAAACTTTCCAAATTGAAAGAACATTGTAATGAAATGTTGATCTAAAGGGAAGAAACTGTCCCTGTCACAAGCTTTTCGAACCTCACGGATAACTAAATTTATAATTTTAATAGACGTGGACCACTAATAAGAATCTGTTTAAAACATATGTACATTTGTACAATAATGGTCAAAGAATGTCCAATGTTATTAATATAATATTCATTTTTAATATAACAAAATTATAAATGCTTATTTAATTAAATAAAATTAAAAAACTTGGAATCTGAGCAATCTCTTTGTGCGTATGTCACTATCCTAATCCTATCCTATCCTAATAATATTATAAATCCGATTGTGTCCGGTTGTTAGGCTGAAGCCAGCGTCAAAATGGAGCATTTAATGATCCTGTATTTTTGCATATAGGTTGATTATAACCCTCAAATGAACATAGGCTGGTTTTTGTTTATTTTATTCAAATATTTTTCTTAATAATTCAAAATTTCGTTATTTTCTTAGAGAATAAATGGACATTTTTTCGTATAATATTTTAAAATGGTTAAATTTACTTTACCGTTGCTAATACTTTATCGTTGCCAAAACTAATTTAAAACCCGGAATAATAATTTTTCTCAACAATTTAGTTTCAATTGAAAAATTTTCACGTGAAAAATGAAAATGAAATAAAAAAATTCAAGAATTAAAAAGAAGATTAAATATTATTATTAGAAATAAAACGTACTTTTTTTAGTTTTTGATAATAATACAAGGTTTCAATGTGCGTAACCATAGGAAACAGGCTTCATCTGTCGCAAATAAAGCGGATGGGCTTTGATTGGTGAAATAAAATGATCTTGGATTTTTTCTTCACTTTTTTTCCTTTTGTATGGTAACAATACTTGACGTTTTACAGTCTGCGCACGGCTAATATTAACTATACCGTATTTTTTGTTTAAATTTTAAAAAAGTAAAAAGTAGTTTGAAAAAAAAAGGCTAGCAAATGTCAATAATATGCTCCGCAAAATTATCCATGTCGAAAATGATGTTATAGATAGCGAGAAATAGCTATTTACATTCTTAAAACTAAAAGAAATAACTCGATTACCAAAAAAAAAATACGAATGTTAATAGTTCCATTTTTGTTGATAAAACCTAAAGATTTAATATTATTTCGTTAAAGTAACATAATTTCCCCTATGCCAGTATTTAAATTAATTGCCTGGAAAAGAAAATTAACAAAAATTATGTCATTAAAAGGGATTTCTCTGGGGAAAAAGAGACGTCATATTTGAAATAAAACGAGAATTTTCCAATATGTTTTAAAATGAGTGTGAATAAATTCCTTACATTAATAATGCAAGGACCAGTAAGTAGAAGAGTTTCACGCCATATTTATAACGAAAAATTTAAATGTTTTTTTATCTATACTGATTATTAAGCATGAGTATCCGTTATATACAAATGAGAGTTTTCTGCTAAAAATCACATCATAATTTTAAGAAAAGGAAAATGAACACGAATCTATTATATTAAAATCTGACCGTGTGTTTGTATTTCGCAACTACTCCTAGACTATCGAACGCAACGCGATTTTCTTAATACCGGTTATCATTGATCCAAGAATGTCACATAAACTCTCAGAATTAAAAAAAAAAAAAAAAAAAAAAAAAAATTAAATGCCTTTTCTAAAAATTTTTTTAACGAAGTTTCTCTAAAAACAGAAAGTAAATTACTGCATATTTGTGTATAAAAAAGGAGAAATAAACAGATCAGTATATTTTTTACACCATTTCCTCATTAAAACTGAAAAACAATATTTATTTTCACTTTGAATAGATGGTGAAAACAAAATCTTGATATCAGTAAATTATCCGAAAAATAAAAACATATTTTCACATATTCAAACTTCATGAATCAATTTATTCTGGAGAACAAAAATTGCCTGGCAACATACTGTCATTTAGAAAATCGTGTCAGCTATACATAAAACCAAGGAGGCAGAATTGAATTTAAAGAAAAAGCATATACTATTTCTAATTAATTTTTTTTTTTTTTAAGGATGGCTGTTAAAACGTTTCAAAAAGGCGTTAAAAATAAAATTGTTTATCATGTAAAATTGACATTTGTTTTTACCAAATTCGTCTATTTCCACGATTTTATTTGGCCCTCCTTTTTGCATTGGTTGCAATTTCATTTTCGCGATTATTTGGCACAAAATTTCACCTTTTTAAGACTGAGTTATGTCAAGGTCCCTATAACAAAAAATACCGTATTGTCTCCTATGAAATGTGATAAATAGTTAGTTAATTATTAACATTTTTTATTTATCGGAGTGAAATATTTTGCTTAATTATTGTATTTATTCTTCTTTTATTGTTGCGTGAACGAAGTCACGGGTAACAGCTAGTAATATTATAAATCTGATTGTGTGCAAATGTTAGGCTGAAGCCAGCGTCAAAATGGAGCATTTAATGATCCTGTATCATTGCATATACGTTGATTATAACCCTCAAATGAACATAGGCCGGTTTTTGTTCATTTTATTCAAATATCTTTCTTAATAATTCAAAATTTCGTTATTTTCATAGAGAATAAATGGACATTTTCCCATAAAATTTAACCATTTTACTTTATTGTTGCTAGGGCTTTGATCGTTGCCAATAAATAAAAACACGGAAAAATATTTTTTTCTCAACAATTAATTTTCAATTGAATGATTTTCACGTGAAAAATGAAAATGAAAAAGAATTAAAAAAAAAAGATGAATTTCCGTGATATTTGAAACAAAAATATGGAGTATTTGTTATTATACATGAAGTATGAATATCGGTTACATTAAAAAGATCTTTTTCTGTCAAAAAACTGCGTTATAAGTAGAAGGAAAAATGAACAAAAATTATATTCTTAAAAATAGATTTCGCTTGGACCATGGAACTATGAAAAGGATCCTCCTCGGCTTGGACAAATATGACGTCATAAATAAAACATGTATTTTCAAATAGTCGTAATAATACAAGGAGCATGAATATCAATGTATAATGAAAGTAGATAGATAATGGACGTAATATTAAAGATGAAAAACTGAAATATTTTTTTATTGATACTGATTAATAATTAGTTTGAGTACCAGTTACATACAAATGTGAGTTTTCCGCTAAAATTTACGTCCTGATTGCCAGAAAAAGAAAACTAACAAGAATTATGGAATTAAAAAGAGATTTCTCTGAGGAAAATGTGACGTCATATTTAAAATAAAACGGGAATTTTCAAATGTGTTTTACAAGGAACGGGAATTAATTCCGTACATAATTAATACAAGGATCAGTAAGTATAGAAAGTAGATTAATTTCACGACATATTTAAAACGAAAAATTGAAATGTTTTTTTTTTATCTATACCGATTATTAAGCATGAATATCAGTTACATACAGATGAGAGTTTTTTTGCCAAAAACCACACCATGATTATTAGGAAAAGAAAAATAAATACGAATCTATTATATTAAAAACTGACCGCCTGTTTTTATTTCGCAACTACTCTTTTCAGATTGTCGAACGCAACGCGATTTACTTAACGCCGGTTATCATTCATCCGAAGATGTTATAAACTCTCAGAATTAAAAAAAATGATTTAAATTCTGAGATATTATTATTATTATTTTATTTTATTTTATTTTATTTATTTATTTATTTATTGTAAATTTTAACGAAGTTTCTCTAAAAATGGCAACTAAATTATTCCATTTTTGTGGATAAAAAGAGGAAATAAAACGAATTAATATATTTTTTCTCATTAAAACTGAAAAAAAAAAAAGAATTTATTTTCAATTTGAATAGATGGTGAAAGAAAAAAAAAAATCTTGATTACAGTAAAATTTTTGAAAAATAAAAACGTATTTTCACATTTTCAAACTTCATGAATCAATTTATTCTGGAGAACAAAAATCGTCTGTCAACATATTTTCATTTAGAAATAAAGATTTTTTTTCTGTTATAGATTGAAGCAAGGAGGCAAATTTAAGCTCCTTGCATTTAGGTCTACAATAATTGCTCCCTATTCACACAAGAATTCAGTTTAATGAAATATAATATACTATTTCCATTATCTTTGAAGGATTGCTATTAAAACGTGTCACAAAGGCGTTAAAAGTAAAATGGTTTACCAGGTAAACTTGACATATGTTTTTATATAATTCGCCGATTTCCACGATTTTATTTGGCCCGCCTTTTTTCATTGGTTGCAGTTTCCTTTTCGTGATTATTTGTCACAAAATTTCACTTTTTTAAAACTTAGTTATGTCAAGGTCTCTATAACATAGAAATACTGTATTGTCTCCTATGAAATGTGATAAAGAGTTAGTTAATTATTTACGTTTCTAATTATCGGGAATGAAATATTTTGCTTAATTAATGCATTTATTCTTCTTTTAATGATACGTGAACGAAGTCACGAGTAACAGGTAGTTCTTTTATAAAGATACATTTGTACAATAATGGTCAAAGAATGTCCAATGCTATTAATATAAAATGCAATTTTAATATAACAAAATTATAATTGTTTATTTAATTAAATAAAATTAAGAAACTTGGAATCTGAGCAATCTCTTTGTGCTCATATCACTATTCTTTTATAAAGATACTCTACAGAATTCCAGTGCATTTATCTTGTCGGAATCCAAGACGTAACACAAAGATGAAGAAAAATGAGAAAATGTCGGAGAATACGATATAGTGCAAATGGATATTTTAAGATATGCAAACTTGTGATACCAGTGCCATTTTAACAACTGGTTCGCCGAACTCTACAAATTTTAAGTAACGGTTCTACCGAACCGGTGCGAACCGGCTGAATTCCACCACTGTTTGTAAAACCGTTTTGTATTAAATCCGTACATTGAAAGATATTTACTGATGTATAAACTTAAGACACCTCTCTAGGAAACCAATTTACAAAAGACTTTCAGACGAGGTTTCTACTGTTTTAAAACCCACATTTCACACAAAATTGCTGGTCGCCAATGTGTTAATACGATGAAACAAACAATCCCCGTCGATTAATTATGTCTCATATCAGTGGCGTAGAAAATAGGAGGGAGGATTAGGGAGGAAAAAATCCCCAGAACCATCACTGATAAAACACATTTTTTAAATTTTATGGATGAACAGTTTATCAGTATTTTTAAGTCTACAGAATAGGAGCGATAAAATAGGTAAATTTACGAAGGAACATCCGGACTTTCATTTTAAAAGAATGTTGTAAGCATTTATGAGAATATGCAAACTATTTACTGTTGGCAACGTTGCTTACTCAACACACTTCAGCAATGGAATAGTTAATCTCAATTCTTCTGTATTAAATTTCATATGCCTCTCCAACTTAGGGATAGCTTATATGGAATAAAATAGTAAGTATTTTCATTACTATCAGACCTTAAATTCGAAATGACTTAAGATAAAAACTTCGTAACTCACACTTTTCTGCAGCCAGTTTTGCTAGAGCTAATCCTGGGTAGTTCTGCAATAGCAATAAACTGATCCAGATATCAATCAAAAGCGATTTAAACCAATTAAATCGATTTAAGTTTTCTCCTTTTTTGACACATTCTCCCTTAATGGGAAAAATCGGAAGTATGATCATACATACTGATGCACCACGCTTGATAGAAACCTGGAGCGAACTGCGCATGGGCGAAAATGGCTAGTCCACGTCGAAAATGGGGAAGTACCCGTCAGCCGTAAGTACGCTGCATGAACCTAGATACTCTTCTAGGTTCATGGTACGCTGCCTAAGATAAAGAGTGGTGATTTCAGCTTCTTTTGCCGGGGCTATTCTCCCTACAGTGTGAATGGAATCGGCTTGGCATTCTGCCAACCGGGTTTCTTAAAAGCGTGGTTGAACAGTACCCGCCTATGCAAGAAAAACGCACGCTTTTTCGGTAAAATCTACATATTCTCAAACAGTTTCATTTTTTTTTTTTTTTTTTTTTTTTTTAAATGTGTTGGAGATTTTATAAAAACGTTACTTTTTTACGTTTAGTTTCAATTTTTGTTACAATGTCAATATGCAATCTTATAACTATCCTTGTATTTCTACCTTTTGATATACTTGTCCTAAAATCCTTACAAACTACCTTAGATTTTGTCAACTAGCAACTTTTTATAACCATTGTCGCATTATGAACAATCCTATTCCGTAAAACCTTTTTATAAACCATTTGGTTGTTTACATGTTCAGATTAAAAAAGTAATATAAAAAAAAAATTTAAAGTCAATTCCTACTTAGGTAAAAAATAATTTTTTTTCAAGCGATCTACACGCTTCGCCACTGACGGTATTTATTCCTAAATTTATATCCTGCTAAATATCTTACATAAGAAATTTTTTTGAAATGTATTAAAAATTAACTAAAAAATAAATAGCTAAAATACCAAAAATTAATAGCTCGAAAAGTATTTCTCACAAAATTGTTAGACAAACTGTGTTAGAAAGGTAAAAAATTGTATTTTTCTTGATATAAATTTCAAATTTAATGATTATGCCGATTTTCAAATATTGAATTTCAAAAATTACCAAACCTCACAATGAAGTACCATAGCGATGTTACAGTTAGCGATAATACAGTTTTTTCAAATATTAATTAATTAATTAAATTTTATTAATTAATTTTAATTTTATATTTCATTTCTGTTCAAAGGTATAGACTCACTCCATATTTATAGTCTCCTCCGCCCACGAGCCGCCTAATCTTGAACAGCCCCATTATCTTTTTACGCGTGAAGGTGACTATAAATATGGAGTGAGTCTATACTTTTGGACAGAAATGAAATATAAAATTAAAATTAATTAATTTAATTTAATTAATTAATTAATATTTGAAAAAACTGTATTAACATCAAGTGTCATCCATTACAAGTTTTAAAAAATGTATTTGAACTTGAGTGGATGATTAAAAAGTAGTTTATTAATAATTTGAAAATTTGAACAAGATATATAAATATAGAGAGAGTGTGAGCAAATAGTAGGAATTGAAAAAAAGGTTTTAAAAATCAAAAATTGCTAACTGGGAAATGTGTATGATGATTGTCGAGTTATCGTGGTGACATTGAACAAGTACTGTAAGGGGAAAAAAAAGTTGTTTATCGAATTTGTTTTATTGTTCGCTAGCGAATTAAAAAAATATATATACTAGGGGGCCTACCCCCTGCGAGCTAAGCTCGCCAACCCCCGCTCAGACTTCGAAGCCTCTAAAAACATGACAGTATGCTTTATTTTAAAAATATTGGTAAATCTGTAATTGGGTTGCCATGCTTTTAAAGTTTTAATGGGGCATTTTTTGATTACCATGGCCTCATACACAGCTGTTGCGACAACTGACGACTGTTTTTGGGATTGATAAGTAAAATCAATTACAACTTGAAAACCAGCTTGTATAAAATGGTTAGGTTTAAATTGTGGCTACCTCTCGGACTTTTATAACAACGATCTGTATTCTATTCTTCCTTTGCGTTTAAGGATGAGAAAAATTCCATCTGCTTGTGAATAACATTAAGAACCACGGTATTGAAAAGTACTGTTATAGACATTTTTAGTAACAGGTTTTAATTTTCTCTCTATTTTAGTGCACCATCATGCATATTTTCATGTTATTTTAAATATGTAAATTATTTATTTTAATTAATATGTATATACGAATTTTCTAATAATTATTTATCATACAAAATTAATTAAATATTTTGTGCATGCATGCCCGCATTTATTCAGCATTAATTGATGACATATTTAAACAAATTTGCTATCCGCGATAATTTTACACCTTGTTATGTCACTTGAATATTGTCCATAAGAAAATCGGGTACTTTTCCAGTATAGGATCCTTTGCTTTTAGGTTTGGCGTAATTTGAGCTTCGAAAAGGGATAGATTCGTTAATATACATAGATTTGTTGCCAAAAGTTATGAAAAACCCAATGAACTTTTGGTGCTTTTCTATTATAGGGGTCTTGACGCTTTTTTAAAAAGCTTGGCGCAATTCGGGCATCAGAAAGTGAGATTTGGTGCCAAATGACATAAACAGCCATGGAAACAAATTCGACGATTTTTTTGTTTATATGCGTATTTTAATTATACGTATATTATTATTGTTTTTCGATACAAATTACTTCTGATTATATATAAAATAGGATAAATGACATTTTACGCTAAACAAATTGTATAAATATTTTTTTGCTCCTTTCTTTTGCGTTTACATAAATGACGTCATTTGGACGAATTTATTCAAAATATTTTCAGTTTATAAATTAAATTAAATGCTGACAGACGATTGAATCCTGACGATAGAAATGTGATTTTTTTTTTCAAATTTTTCTGAAAAACATAATTTAATCACAATCTTGTGTTCATTATCGATTGAAATAAAATATAAATTCAATTTCAATTTGAAAATGACGAATAAAAAGAAATCAATAATCCCTATCGGGATCCTGTTCAATTTTTTCCCTTTTTTATCACAAAAAAACTGAGTAATTAGTTGCCATCTTTACAGAAATGTCATTAAAATTAGAAAAAAATTAATATCTCGAAAACTAATTCCAATTTCAAAATTCTATTACCAGTTTTGTCATCCGCGGATTTTTACGGACAATTGGTATTAATTTCACCATCAAGCGTTTAATATTTTATTAAAATCAGCCCTGAAACATAATCAGTCGTTTAATCAGTCGTTTCATAAAATCGTTTCATAAATTCGTTTCATAAAATCGTTTCACAAATTTGTTTCATTAGGATTTTATATATATAGGGTAGATATATACTATATATATAAAACACAAACGAAAATTTCAGTCCGTTCCTTTATAACTCCAGTTCTGCTGAATGGAATTTGATGGAACTTGCACTGTTGGATAGATAATTTTTCAGGGAAGGTTTTAGTATATCACACATAGTTCTACGTATATTAGTTATAGAATTATGATGGAAAGTTCTGTTACTTTGGACGATAAGGTTACCACAGGTAATTTTTTTGGCAACCATTATCGTTGGCGAATGAATTGAAACGGCTATATCAGAAAAAAGTCCTTCCGGCCTGTACCGGGAGGAAGAGGTAGCTTTCCTATATCTTCGTTTTAAAATTTTAGCTAATGTTACACGAAAACAGCAAGTTAAAATGCAAAGAAACGTTTACAAAAGATTCCTTAATGCCGAATTTGAATAAGAAATTCGCCAAATTATTGAGCAATAGCCAAATTGGCTTCATTTACGAAGACTTATTTTGGTCGCCAATTTTGGCGATAAGTTGGCGCTAACTGATATGAATATATAGTTTTATGCGTATGATTGGGAAAATTATTACAACAATGGAAGAAAATAATTTGCGAGTAATGGCGTTAATGTGCTGTTTTGTTTCAAAATGTCGTCCAGCCTAGAATTTCAAACTGCTCTATCTCAGCCATTTTTTCAGATAGAGCTAAACCAAAAAATGCTCTGGATTCCTCGTATCAAGGCCAAACACTAAAAAAAAATAAATTTGAATTTTTAACTTTTTTGTATATTTATTTTAGTTTTAAATTTGTAAGTGGCCGCCATCTTGAAACAAAATGGCGGACCAAGCTGACCAACGAACTCGGTCGAGACATTGGTGAGCTTAATACACACAATTAGTTTCATCAAAATTGATTTATAAATACGAGCGTTATCGTATGACATAGGTCAGATATATATATATATATATATATATATATATACAGTCCCTGGCCAAATTATTACTCGCAGTTGTTTTTATTATAATTTGTTAAATATCTGGAAAGATACATCAAGAATTATCCTGAAACTTCAGGAGTGTAAACAACATGTTGGACGTCATGTATTTCCGTGAAGATTTTTTTCCGTAACCCCATAAGGGGCCGTCAACAAATTGAAGAAAAAAGAATATATTTTGGATAACCCTGTAAAAACTAATATTGCAAAAGCATTCAAACTGTAGATTATGATTAAGTGGATTCTTGTAATAATTTGGGTTCATTTTAATGAAGATAACATGTATACTCGAAGAGAAATTCAGGTTTTTATAAAAACAGTCCCAAATTTTATCAAGTTTTTGCTTATAATTTGCAGAGTTTTTAATATAAAAACAAGTTATTTTCAGAAAATATGACAAACAAAATTGTACACAACATCCTGCAATCAGAATTAAAAAATAATAAAAATTGTATGAAAAATGAGCAGGTTCACTAAATATTGTTTCACTGCGCATGCGCGAATTCAATCAAAATATACTGTGCATAATATATTAGCTAAATATATAGACCAACTTTTATGAAAGTCTCAAAAACATAGCTTGAAAATACTGATAGTAATCGTCGATAGAATAAGCTCGAATTTCGCTGTTCCCAAAAGGAAGCAAAAAGATGAGGGGTTGTATCCAAATACACTAGCTTATGAAAGTTGACATAATAAGAATGAAGTGTGTCTCATTCTATATTTGATACAACCCCTCATCTTTTTGCTTCCTTTTGGGAATAATTTTCCCAATCATACGCATAAAACTATATATTCAAATCCGTTAGCGCCAAATTCTGGCCAAAATTGGCGACATTTGGGGAAATATCGCCAAATTTGGCGACCAAAATAAGTCTTCATAAATTAAGCCAATTTGGCTATTGCTCAATAATTTGGCGAATTTCTTATTCAGTATTAACGAATCTTTTGTAAACGTTTCTTTGCATTTTAACTTTCTGTTTTCGTGTAACATTAGCTAAAATTTTAAAAAGGAAGATATAGGAAAGCTACCTTTTCCTCCCGGTACAGGCCGGAAAGACTTTTTTGTATTGAAAGCTACCTAATAATGCAAACACATAGAAAAATAAAAGAAAAATTATGTCATTAATTTTATTTAAAATCCCCTCCCCCTCCCCGCAAAGAAAAAGAAAAAGTCCTTCCGGCCTGTACCGGGAGGAAGAGGTAGCTTTCCTATATCTTCGTTTTAAAATTTTAGCTAATGTTACACGAAAACAGCAAGTTAAAATGCAAAGAAACGTTTACAAAAGATTCGTTAATACTGAATTTGAATAAGAAATTCGCCAAATTATTGAGCAATAGCCAAATTGGCTTCATTTATGAAGACTTATTTTGGTCGCCACATTTGGCGAACGCCAAATTTGTCGCCAATTTTGGCGCTAACGGATATGAATATATAGTTTTATGTGTATGACTGGGAAAATTATTACAACAATGAAAGAAAAAAATTTGCGAGTAATCGCGTTAATGTGCTGTTTTGTTTCAAAATGTCAGCCACCCTATAAATTCAAACTGCTCTATCTCAGCCATTTTTTAAGATAGAGGTAAACCAAAAAATGCTTTGGAATCCTCGTATCAAGGCCTAACACGTAATTGAAAAATAAATTTTAATTTTTAATTTTTTTGTATATTTATTTTAGTTTTAAATTTTTAAATGGCCGCCATCTTGAAACAAAATGGCGGACCAAGCTGGCCGACGAACTCGGTCGAGACATTGGTGACCTTAATACACACAATTAGTTTCATCAAAAATGATTTATAAATACGAGCGTTATCGTATGACATAGGCCAGATATATGTATATATATATATATATATATATATATGGATATATCTATATATATAAATCAACATTTGAACGGAGGGTGGTTTTGGGGTCTGGGGGTCATGATCGGTGAAAATATATCGAAATTTTCCGGAACTGCTTTCCTCCGAACGGCTGCAATAGGTAGTTTATACATTTTTGTATTGAAAGCTACCTAAAACAAAGAAAAAAAAACTATTTTAATGAGGCATAATATTAAATTTAAACCCCAAAGGAATGTTTGTAATGCTTAAAAATATTTGCAATGCATGAGATTGCAATTCAGATTAAGTCAACATTTGGCGATTTATCGTTTGCGTCAGGTTAACAAAGATGGATCTGATAATTTGATTTAATAAAATATGAGTATTAGGTAGCTTTCAATACAAAAAAGTATAAAGCTACCTATTGCAGCCGTTCGGAGGAAAGCAGTTCCGGAAAATTTCGATATATTTTCACCGATCATGATCCCCAGACCCCAAAACCACCATCCGTTCAAATGTTGATTTATATATATAAATATATATATATATATCTCCATATATATATATATATATATATATATCTGACCTATGTCGTACGATAACGTCCGTATTTATGAATCGATTTTGATGAAACTAATTGTGTGTATTAAGGTCACTAATGTCTCAACCGAGTTCGTTGGCCAGCTTGGTCCGCCATTTTGTTTCAAGATGGCGACCATTTAAAAATTTAAAACTAAAATAAATATACAAAAAAAATAAAAATTCAAATTTATTTTTTAATTACGTGTTACTCCTTGATACAAGGATTCCAGAGCATTTTAGGTAGCTTTCAATACAAAAAAGTATAAAGCTACCTATTGCAGCCGTTCGGAGGAAAGCAGTTCCGGAAAATTTCGATATATTTTCACCGATCAGGACCCCCAGACCCCAAAACCACCCTCCGTTCAAATGTTGATTTATATATATATATATATATATATATATATATATATATATATATATATATATATATATCTCCATATATATATATATATATATCTGACCTATGTCATACGATAACGCTCGTATTTATAAATCAATTTTGATGAAACTAATTGTGTGTATTAAGCTCACCAATGTCTCGACCGAGTTTGTTGGCCAGCTTGGTCCGCCATTTTGTTTCAAGATGGCGGCCATTTAAAAATTTAAAACTAAAATAAATATACAAAAAAGTTAAAAATTCAAATTTATTTTTTAATTAAGTGTTAGGCCTTGATACGAGGATTTCAGAGCATTTTTTGGTTTACCTCTATCTTAAAAAATGGCTGAGATAGAGCAGTTTGAACTTCTAGGGTAGCTGACATTTTGAAACAAAACAGCACATTAACGCGATTACTCGCAAATTATTTTCTTTCATTGTTGTAATAATTTTCCCAATCATACGCATAAAACTATATATTCATATCCGTTAGCGCCAAATTCTCGCCAAACTTGGCGACATTTGGCGAACTATCGCCAGATTTGGCGACCAAAATAAGTCTTCATAAATGAAGCCAATTTGGCTATTGCTCAATAATTTGGCGAATTTCTTATTCAAATTCAGTGTTAACGAATCTTTTGTAACCGTTTCTTTGCATTTTAACTTACTGTTTTCGAGTAACATTAGCTAAAATTTTAAAACGAAGATATAGGAAAGCTACCTTTTCCTCCCGGTACAGGCCGGAAGGACTTTTTTGGTTTACCTCTATCTTAAAAAATGGCTGAGATAGAGCAGTTTGAAATTCTAGGGTGGCTGACATTTTGAAACAAAACAGCACATTAACGCGATTACTCGCAAATTATTTTCTTTCATTGTTGTAATAATTTTCCCAATCATACGCATAAAACTATATATTCATATCCGTTAGCGCCAAATTCTCGCCAAAATTGGTGACATGTGGTGAAATATGCCAAATTTGGCGACCAAAATAAATCTTCATAAATGAAGCCAATTTGGCTATTGCTCAATAATTTGGCGAATTTCTTATTCAAATTCAGTATTAACGAATCTTTTGTAACCGTTTCTTTGCATTTTAACTTACTGTTTTCGAGTAACATTAGCTAAAATTTTAAAACGAAGATATAGGAAAGCTACCTTTTCCTCCCGGTACAGGCCGGAAGGACTTTTTTGGTTTACCTCTATCTTAAAAAATGGCTGAGATAGAGCAGTTTGAAATTCTAGGGTGGCTGACATTTTGAAACAAAACAGCACATTAACGCGATTACTCGCAAATTATTTTCTTTCATTGTTGTAATAATTTTCCCAATCATACGCATAAAACTATATATTCATATCCGTTAGCGCCAAATTCTCGCCAAAATTGGCGACATGTGGTGAAATATGCCAAATTTGGCGACCAAAATAAATCTTCATAAATGAAGCCAATTTGGCTATTGCTCAATAATTTGGCGAATTTCTTATTCAAATTCAGTATTAACGAATCTTTTGTAAACGTTTCTTTGCATTTTAGCTTGCTGTTTTCGTGTAACATTAGCTAAAATTTTAAAACGAAGATATAGGAAAGCTACCTTTTCCTCCTGGTACAAGCCGGAAGGACTTTTTTTTTCCTTTTTAGCTCTCAGGCTTTGATAGCCTGACATTCACATAATGTGCCCGCCCGTTCTGTATGTATGTATGTATGTATGTGCGTAACGCGATAACTCTTGATAGAAATAACCGTCTTCCTTCAAATTTTGTTTTTAGGTTCATTGTGATAAGGCGCTTCCCTGATTAGTTTTGGGGGTTCATTGGTTAAGTATAAACGGGGAAACGGGGGGCTAACCCCCCCCCCTGCCCTCAAAATAGATAAATGGGGTTTTCATGCAGAATTATCCGATTTTCTTCAAATTTTGTACATAGGTTCATTGTGATAAGGCTCTTCCCTGATTAGTTTGGGGGGTTCACTCGTTAAGTATAAAGGGGGGGGGGAAGGGGGGCTAACTCTCCCCTCTCAAATTAGATAAATGCGGTTTTCATGCAGAATTATCCGATTTTCTTCAAATTTTGTACATAGGTTCATTGTGATAAGGCGCTTCCCTAATTAGTTTGTCCCTAATTAGTTGGGGTTCACTCGTTAAGTATAAAGGGGGGAACTGGAGGTACCCCCCCCCCCTTAATTTAGATAAATGGGTTTTTAATGCAGAATTTTCCGATTTCCTCTAAATTTTGTATGTAGTAAGGTTCATTGTAGTAAGGAGCTTTTCTGATTAGTTTTGGGGTCCATTGGTTAAGTATAAAGAGGGGAAGGGGGGCTACCCCCCCCCCCCCCCTCAATTTAGATAAATGGGGTTTTCATGCAGAATTATAAGATTTTCTTCAAATTTTGTGTATAGGTTCATTGTGGTAAGGCACTTCTCTGATTAGTTTGGGGGTTCACAGGTTAAGTATAAAGGGGGAAAGGGGGGTCTAACTCCCCCTTAATTTAGATAAATGGGTTTTTATGCAGAATTATCCGATTTTCTTCAAATTTTGTATACAGGTTCCTTGTGGTATGGAGCTTTCTTGATGAGTTCTGTGCGCTCATTGGTTAAGTATAAAGCGGGGAAAGGGGGGTCGAACTCCCCCTTAATTTAGATAAATGGGTTTTTCATGCAGAATTATCCGATTTTCTTCAAATTTTGTATATAGGTTCATTGGGGTAAAGCGCTTACCTGATTAGTTTTGGGTGTTCATTAGTTAAGTATAAAAGGGGTAACGGTGGTCTAATCCACCCTTAATTTAGGTAAATGAGTTTTTCTTGCAGAATTATCCGATTTGCTGCAAATTTTGTACATAAGTTCATTGTTATAAGACGCTTCCCTGATTAGTTTTGGGTGTTCATTGATTAATTATAAGAGGGACGGGTGGATGATCCCCCTTAATATATTGTCGATTTCTTTATTTTTCGAGGGGCATTATTCTTTGAAATAAGAGTATAATATACAATGAGTGTGAATAGCCTGTGAGACTTTTCTTTTAGGTAGCTTTCAATACAAAAATGTATAAAGCTACCTATTGCAGCCGTTCGGAGGAAAGCAGTTCCGGAAAATTTTGATATATTTTCACCGATCATGACCCCCAGACCCCAAAACCACCCTCCGTTCAAATGTTGATTTATATATATATATATATATATATATATATATATATATATATATATATATATATATATATATATATATATATATATATATATATATATATATATATATATCCATATATATATCATCATCATCATCAACCGTTTTCAATCCACTGCTGGATGTAGGTCTCCCCCAGATTTTTCCATTGTTGCCTGTCTAGTGCTTTAGTCATCCAATTAACACCGGCCACTTTTCTGATTTCGTCACTCCATCTTACTTGAGGTCGTCTTCTTGGTCGTTTTACATCTCTGGGATACCACTGTAGGGTGTTTGTGCTCCATCTATTGTCTTGTCTTCTTGCAATGTGCCCAGCCCATTTACATTTTAGCCGTTTAATTCTCTCGATGATGTCAGAAACTTTCGTCTGACTTCTTATCCACGTTATTCTCTTTCGGTCTCTTCTGGTTATGCCTAGCATACATCTTTCCATACTTCGCTGTGTTGTTTGTAATCTTTGTACCATCCGTTTTGTTAGTGTCCAAGTTTCTGCTCCATAAGTTAGTGCAGGCAAAACACAATGGTTAAACACCTTTCTTTTCAAACAAAGAGGCATGTTACTCTTCAGAATAATATTGTTCTTCCCAAAAGCACTCCATCCATTTCTTATTCTTCTATTGATTTCATTCATGATACTGTTGTCTGATGATATTTCTTGTCTAAGTTACTCATAACTTTCAATATCTTTAATCGCAGTGTTGTTGTAGACGATTTTCTTTTTTGATGCAAATGAAATGAACATCACCTTAGTCTTTTCCAAATTTATGTTTAATCCCACGATAATGCTAGCTTCTGCCAAATCTTTTAGCATATTTTGCAGTTCTTCAGGGCTATTACTGAAAATTAAAATGTCATCAGCAAACCGGAGATGGCTTAAATATTCCCCATTTATTCTAATCCCTTTGTTTTCCCAATCCAGCTTCTTGAAAATACTTTCTAAGACAGCAGTAAAAAGCTTAGGCGAAATGGTGTCTCCTTGTCTTACTCCTCTTCCAAGCTTGATCTTCGCTTTTCCTTTGTCCAAACGGATGGTGGCTGTTGCTTTCTTGTAGATCTTCTTTATGATATTGATATAAGGTTTGTCTATACCAATGTCCTCCAGAGAAGTAATTACTGCAGATGTGTAGACCGAATCAAATGCTTTTTCATAATCAATAAAGGCAAGGCAGAGAGGTAAATTATCTTCTTTATGTTTTCCTATAACTTCTCTTACTGTTTGAATATGATCCATTGTGCTAAATCCACTTCGAAATCCTGCTTGTTCTCTAGGTTGAGCTGAGTCTAGAACTGATTCAAGTCTTGCCGTTAAAACTTTGGTGAAAATTTTATAATTCACTGACAGTAAGCTGATTGGACGGTAGTTTTTAATGTTTTCCTTTTCTCCTTTCTTATAAAGTAACAAAGACAGAGGGTGCTAAGAATCACCGGGCTCGGCTTGGCTGCCATAAGTTGATGACCTTGGCTACATATAATGGACGATCCTTATCTTCTGAAAGTCGTTTACAGGAACTTGGAGAAGAATTAGAAAGAATCAACTAGGACATCCTAGGATTATGCGAAGTAAGAAGAAAAGGTGAAGAGAAGATTGATCTTGCCAGTGGACATATATTGTACTACAGAGGTACAGAAGATGGAAAAACAAGTGGTGTAGGATTTCTGATTCATAAAAGGTGGAAGAATCACATCGTAGAATATGATAGTGCATCAGATAGAGTTGCAAGGTTAGTTATACAAGTGTCAAAAAGATACAAGCTGCAAATTACCCAAGTTTATGCACCAACATTTAGCTATACTGATGAAGAAATTGAGGATTTCTATGAAGAAGTAGCTTCAATGCATCAAAAAGAAAAATGCTACATAAAATTAATAATGGGAGACTGGAATGCTAGAATTGGGGAAAAAAAGAAAGGTGAGTTCTCCGTAGGAAATCATGGATATAAGGTGCGTAATGAAAGAGGAAACAGATTGATTGAATTTGCAGAATGTGAACAGATGTATATCATGAATTCATTTTTCAAGAAAAAGCCACAAAGAAAATGGACATGGCGTAGTGCAAATGGCTCAACAAGTGAAATCGACTACATCTTGACAAACATAAAGCATCTTATTCAGGATTGCAGCGTTTTCAATAACTTCAATACAGGAAGCGATCACAGGTTAGTTAGATGCAAACTGCTTTTAAATACTAAAGTGGAAAGAATGAAGCTTTTGCAATGCTCAAAGAAATCAGTCGATATTATAAATCTCCAGAAACATAAAGAAGAATTTAATTTAGAACTTAAAAATCGTTTTCAAGTACTTCAATCAATCTTAGAAGAAGAACAAGATGTTACAGTAGTGAACAAGAAAATAACAAGTACTCTACAAGAAATTGCAAGGCCGATAGCTGGTGAAGCACAAGTAAAGCAAAAAAAGAAAATAACAGAAGAAACAAAAAAGATTGATGAAGAAACGCAGAGAATTTAAAATGAAGAAAAACTATCCTAAATCAAGAGTTGAATATGCAGAATTATGTAAAACGGTAAGAAAATGTGTTACAGAAGATATCAGAAAATTTAACTGTGATCTTGTCAAAAAAGTTCTAGAAGATAACAAAAGTTTAAAATCACCTAAGCGCAAACTGTGGGTTGGAAGAAAAGGTATTTTTGCACTGAAGAGAGCAGATGGAACAATCACCAAAATCAATAATGAAATAGTACACATTGTCGAAAAATTCTATAGCGATCTATATAAATGTGAAGATCAAAGGGAAATCAACCTACGTGATCCACTAGTAAACATAACAGAAACTGAAGAAAAAATCCCAGTGATGACAGATGAAGTTGTACAAGCCATTAGAGGCATAAAAAAAGGTAAATGCCCTGGCGAAGATGGAATTACAATTGACCTTATCAAAGAAGCAGGATATATATATATATATATATATATATATCTGACCTATGTCATACGATAACGCTCGTATTTATAAATCGATTTTGATGAAACTAATTGTGTGTATTAAGGTCACCAATGTCTCGACCGAGTTCGTTGGCCAGCTTGGTCCGCCATTTTGTTTCAAGATGAAAAAAAGGGCGAAAATGACATTTTTCGCCTTCAATTTTCAGAAAATGACATTAAAAACCAAAAATGTCTCCTTTGGCGCCAAACAATGTGATTTTAAGCCAAAAATGCATAAGCATGACATCAGCTTGAGCTTTATTAGCAATAATAGTGTTTTTTCGGGTATACAAGATCCTTTTAGGAGTAAATTTTTATATTCAAATGCAAATTATATAAATAGCAGTTATTGTTATGAATATGGGATCAAATATTTAAATTTTAGTGAATGTCTGCTGTTTTAGTGAATAAACACATATTGTAAAATAATTAAATTTTAGACATTTAAAAATTTACTACGGAAACATGCCGGTTTGTTTTCACCAAACATATTATTTTTATAGCCTCGAACTCAGATCAGCGAATATTGTCTATTCTTTTATTTTTATTTTATTATTTTTTAATATATCGCCAATTTCACTTATAGAAATATTCACTGTTTCAAAAGTTAGGAACTAAAGAATATTCTTAAGGAGATGTGTGCATTTATGCGTTATTACTATCACAAAAGGCGACATTTTGCAATAAAAATTGTTTGCTGAAATAAATTTTCGATGCTCTTTTTGATTCGTCATTTCTTTTTTGTTTTTTCTGCATATCTTCCCTTCTTTCAGGAAGGTTTTTTAAAGACATTGGACTAATTGTCCGTATTTCGGTCACCTGCCAGTTGGCGTTTTTACTATATTGTTGGATGTTTCGTTTATGTTTGAAAGTTACTCTGGACGATGATTCAGTTTACAGAAGATTAGACGACTTTTGAAATTAGCGATTGCTAAATTTATGGGGTTTTTCATTATGAAGCAAAGTTTTACCAAAAAAGCAATGCTTCCAATGTACGGTTGGTTGATTTTATGACGGCCGATTATCTACACGAGGGATATAGACTCTGGGGGGAGTGCCCTCCGTAGGGGTCTTTCTAAGGAATCCTAGCCCGTATTTGCGGCAAGGTTCGAAGAAAACCATGGAAAACTCCGAACGGTTAGGTCAACGAGCACGATAGGGGTTTGAAACCAGCACTTCCCGTATGCCAGCTTTGAGAGCAGAACCTCTCAGCCACTGTTTTGGCGCTTTCAATGTACGGAAAAACTTTGTAATGTCAATGGTAGCGAATGGAATAAATAATATTTGTCGATTTATCCTTTCAGGATGGATAAAAAAAAACGAGTACCTGAAATTCTGATTAGATCATTTTTCGATCATTATAAAGCCTTTTCGACCTACACACAGCCCTAGCAGCTAAAAATAGTGAGAAATGAATTTATTTTTGCGTGTTATTATGCTCTTTAGATAAATGCAAAAAAATCTTCGGTTTAAGTATTCACCAAAAATAATATTACTAAACATTTTGCATAACTAACTTTATCATTGTCAGTTTTATTTAAGGTATGGAATTTTGTTAATGAAAGACCTATAATTGAATTAACAGTAATTTGACATAATTTAATGGAACATAGCTTGGTGCGTAAATAACTTCGTTTTGTAACTAACTCTGGTACATTAAAAACCATATCGTTTCAAGCACTTCAAATGTTTGGTGTCAAACTTGGATATCGGCAACATTATGGAAGATTAGGAAGATTTTATTGGATACAAACTAGAGGTTTGTTCTTGTACCAGAGTTAATCATTGGTTTTTTTTTTTTTTTTTCAGATTAACGGTTACACGAATGCCACTGGTCTAAAAAATGGAAAGACAGAGAAAATGGCGTCATTTTAATTTTATACATATTCAGCTTTAAAAATGCACTTTTTAATGTTTCACCATTTTTTTAAATATGAAAGTTAATCACTGTTCTTTATGTGCAAACAATTTATTACAATTTTCACTGTATTTACTCTGCTGGAATCAAAAGATGAAAAACCGTAGTAGACTTGTCAGAAGAGACGTATATTGCGAAATATAACGTAACATAGAGTGAGATTGTACTTACATTACCAGAATCTCACATGGAGACAAGAAAGAGGGACGGAGTTCAAGAACTTACAGACGAGAATGAATCACCCGAACATTATTTAAGTTCAATGGTCAATCTATGCAATCATTGTAATGCTTTCTCTTTTAGTAGTATGTTGCTTAGAGAACATTTTAGTTCCTGTTGTCATAATCTCATAATGGCCTCATTTCCCTACCAAACTCTACTATAAATGATCAACTAAATGAGTTGCTTCTTTTAGCACAAATTTTGTCCAATGTATGCATAGACGTAACCAGCTTATTACGTGGGGGGGGGGGGGGGTGCCCAGATTTTTATTTGAAACAGATAACGGAACTGAAAACAGACTCATACATACATGTGAGTGCGTATGTGTGTGCGTATACATGAATGCACAAACCAGCAATATAATAATTATGAACCCAATAATAATAATGCGATAATAAATGTCACAATAAATAAAAAAGTTAAAGTATTATAGTCAGGTTTTGTGGTAAAACCTCACTATAAACTCAGATACAGTGCCGTAATAAAGGTATTGCTGCTAGTGTTTCTTAACCAGGTACCACATCGGATAGACGTACCATTGATGGTTTAAGATGTACCAGTAATGGACACCCTTAAGGAATTTTTGTTAAAATTATTTTTTAATTGATAGTTATAATTATTATATTCCACTTTTTGTAATATTATAGTAATCTATCAACATTATTTAATCAATCTCATAGTCTCATTTCCCAATGTGAATCAAAATTTAATTGTAAATAACAGAAATGTATCAAAACACCCAAAATTTCCGTAATGGACAACCTACAAAAAATAATTAGATAATTGTTTTATGATAGTATTTAGGTTCAGAACTTAATGAAAGCATATTGATATTACATTAAAGTATTTATAAATGTAAAAATTTAGTTTCACAGTAATTAAGTTCGGGGACATTTTTTATTGCCTCATTTTATTTAATCTTCACTCATATCAACGTCCGAATGATGTGCTGTACAATTATGGCGTTCAAATGCCAAATCTTCAATTTTCTCATCACTTTCTGATAATCGAAAGGATTCAATATGCGATTTACCCACTTCTTTGAATGACCTTTGCTTATAATATTACAAAAAAATGTACATTTAAAAAAAATAAAAAACACAATCTAAAAATTTTTGAATTTTAAAAATGTTATTATTATTTTTTTAATCATCAAATTGCATATCAAATGAAACCTTGTGAAATTCTCTTTAAAATGAGTGGTCAAACAACTCCCTACGCCTGATAAAATATGAGAAAATCAAAATTGAAAACGTTTATGCAAGCCAAAAAATGACGATTTTTCGAAATTTAAAAAATTGTTTGTAAATCTAATGAAAAAAACAAAAACAAAATTAAAGATATATTCTCATTTATATCATCAGAGAGAATTATTCCTGACAGAATCATTATAATCTGAAATGGTCAGGTTGAATATTGAAGCTTTTTGGTTGATTTGGCATAGAATGACCCTATTTATTTAAAAAAAAAAAAAAGTGCTTATTACATTCTACTAAGTAAAATTTAAAAATTAAATTTGATTAACTAGCTTTTCAGTTAAATAAAAAGATTGTATGCACTACTGAAATTACACTTTTAGTATTGGCCACATGGGGTGTCTATTATTAGAAAGAAGACTAATTAAGCATTCCAGTAATGGACACCTGTTTTAAAATCTTAACAATAAATGAAATTTTATAAATGGCCATTGATATATGAAAGTCAATGTTTTATATTACTATCCAAACAAAAGCATGCAATTTTTGCAAGAAAATAAGGAAGATATAAATTAATTAAGTAAAGTGAGCTCTTAGCATGTTCATTAAGATTTTCATAGAAAAACAGTGGAACTGTGAAACACTATTTTCTGCTTTCTGATTGGTTTGATTAAGAGTGTCAGCAATAACCCAGATTATAAAACATACAAGGGGGAGTTATGAAAAAATAAATAAAAGCAAAAATTTTATTGGTTATTTTTTTATAATCCAAAAACATCCGGGGGTGTCCATTACTGGAAGAGCGTTCATTACTGGCACATCTACCCTACATCAATTTTAAATATAGCTAAAATTCGGTTTAAAAATTAAATTTTATTTTTTTTAATTTACATTCGGAAAGGATTCGAATACGTAGATTTTTAAAAAATAATAATGAAACATACTTATAAATAACATATACATCTCTATAATAAAACTGTAAGTCATGTGACTGTCCTCAACAGTTCCGGGATGCCGCATCGCTTTTTCATATGCCAAGCGGCCATTTTTATTCAAAATTATTTTTTCGAATAAACTGCATAAAAGTTACATTTTAAGAAAGATCGTTCAAAATAAATTAATATTTGAGAGATGACTTGCGTTCAATTATGTATATATTCTGCAATAACTTCAGACGAAAGATTCGCAGTTCAAATTCTCTATTCATAAAAGTAAACAAAAAAAAGATTGATTCGTCGTGAACATTTAAAATATTAAATCATGGAGGTAATCATTCGCAAAGCAAGTTCTCCGCGAATGAATTTTTGGACCGCTGCCTCGCGTCAAAAAAATAATTCGCACCAGTGAGACAATCAAAGTTTACCATAATTATGTGCTATACAACTCAACTTTCGGACCTTTTCTTGACGAAAATTGAACTCATGTAATAATATTTAATGAATCAGATTTTTAGCATTTTTAAAATCGCTAATACAGCTTTTATTTATCGCGTGTACAAATTAGAAATGATACTTTGATTTTGAAATCAAATGTTTTGATTTATGATATTTCTTATTTATTTATTTTCTCTTTTAAATGAAAAGTGTGAAGTATTTTAAATTTATGTAATATAAGCATTTTAGATTAAAGTTAAGTATTTTAAATGAAATGAGTGACAGGTTTATAATTTAAAATTAAATTAATTGTAGTATGAATGACGGTGATGGGAACGATATTTGGCGAATTATCATCTGCTCCCGGCTAACAAAAATACTCATAATTAAAAAAAAGAATAAAAATAAATAAATGATAGTTTGTTGTAAATAAATATTGATATACATATCAAAAATAATTTATAGAATTAAAATAAAAAATAAAAGTAAATAAACAACAATTTCCATAACAAAGTTTTCGCCAAATTGGCGGGGGAGGGGGGGGGGGATCGCGCCAACGTGCGTATGTGACATTTGTGCCCAAAAAATATGCGAAATGCTACCATGATCGCAAAAGTTCATGATTTGTCTATTAGAATCTTCCTATTTGGCGAAGGATTAAGGGAAAATTAAATTATGAATAAATGTAACGTGTTGCAATGTTTAACATACATTTAAGGGAGACCAAACTGGTCGCCAGTGGCGGCTAGTATATACATATTTATCCCAGACCACCTTAATTCATAAATCCAAAGGGACGCTTTCTGACATATTTTTTAATTATTTTTTATTGGAAAATGCATTGACACATTTTTTAATTATTTTTGGTTCGAAAATGCATGAAACTGGCAGGTGTTGTTATTCAGAAATGTTGTAATCAAAAGACATTTTCCATTGATTTGGTAAACGCAATTTTCAGAAAATACTGTCAAAGTTGGTGTTTTGAATCAAATTTCCGGACGTGACAGCGAGAGAAAGGAGAAAAACCTACCGTCACATGACTAAAGTCACTTATAACTCGATAAGTATTTTATTTATAAAATAAATGGAAACGTAATTCTATTCCAAATCACTTCAATAGACAGGCCTGCCAATTTTGTGCCTTTACGTTTAAAAATAAGTCATAAAATGTGTCAGAGAGTTTCGAATTTGTTGAGCAGGGAATTTGACAACAGCTTTAAGATAGTATACACTATTCTTACTTTCTTTGGTGACTGTGGCTTCTGAAGATTTGACGCCATGTTAGACAATTATTTTCTGTTTTAAAACATACTCAATTGTCTTGCACTTTCTTGCAGATTTTTCCAACTTTGTTTTCTCTTTTCAGGTCGTCCCATGTTTTTTTTAAATACACATGATAAAGTGTGAAGTATATTTATAAATTAAATATAACTTTCATTTGGCCTATTTCGGAATGATACAAGCACAGGAGAATGAAGAACTAAAACTGAACAAAACAACAGAATTTTCACTTCTCGAAAACCCTCAAATGATTGGCTTTATAATTTACCACTTTGTTGCATTTTTTTTTTTTTTTTTTTACTTAAAAGATAAAAAAATAATTACGCATAGCTTTCATATGGAAATGGAAATGCTTCTGTTTTCCGTAAATACTCTCAGTGAAAAAAAAAAAAGTCTATTGTCAGTGTGAACATCTAATGCGACTGACGCCTTGCAAACGTTACCAAAAGGACGCGACGCGCCAGTAATGTCTGGCGCCTGCATACGGAATATTTCATACACTAAACTATTTTACTTTATAAAATATTACTAAATGAGCACAAATGTAATGCGAAAAATATTAAATATCAGTTATTGTATCATGATACTTGAGAAATGATTGTGTTCTACAGGAGTGATAATATAGGAAAAATAAAAATAATATCTATTTCTTTTTTTTTGGGGTAACCTTGCTTTCAAAATTTTTTTTTATGAATTTTTATTATTTAAATTCGATTTCGAAATTCTGCGTGTATCTGCGTGAGTGGGGGGGGGGGGCACCCAGGGCACCCCCCCCCCCTGGTTACGCCTATGGTATGATATAATATAACGCAATGTCGTTCACATCGTTTACAGAAATATTGAAGGAAAATCCAGGTGAACGTCCCTATTGCTTTAAAATACATGCTCAAATCCATTGATATAATTCGTTTGATTCAAGGTTCGTTTGAAAATATTTACTAAAATAGCATCTGTTGATGAAGATCCACGTTCCTTTAAAATACAAAGCCATTTCGTTTGATTTAAGTAACATTTTGAAAAATGGCCCAGCGCAGCATGCTATTATATGTATAAAATAACATACCAATGAAATAATATAATCACCATCAATAATTTAAAAATCTGACACCAGAAAAAATATACAGATTATGAAAAATAAAGTTTTTATCTACTCTACTTTCTCGCTAAAAGTTCTAATCTTGGAATTGTTTAAAGTAGCGAGTGAGCGCCCATCCTCAATATAAAATCCATTGATATAATTCGTTTGATTCAAGGTTCGTTTGAAAATATTTACTAAAATAGCATCTGTGATGAAGATCCACGTTCCTTTAAAATACAAAGCCATTTCGTTTGATTTAAGTAACATTTTGAAAAATGGCCCAGCGCAGCATGCTATTATATGTATAAAATAACATACCAATGAAATAATATAATCACCATCAATAATTTAAAAATCTGACACCAGAAAAAATATACAGATTATGAAAAATAAAGTTTTTATCTACTCTACTTTCTCGCTAAAAGTTCTAATCTTGGAATTGTTTAAAGTAGCGAGTGAACGCCCATCCGGGTATTAAGTTCTCCTCGCGGTAGTTGAAAAGGGATTTTAGAGGTTAAAAATCAAATGTCACAAGAGCATTTTCAACGCTCCTGAAAAGAAGCCTTGTCTATCTATATTATAAAGGACAAACGTGTCCGGTCCGTGCGTAACGCCGACGTCATTTTGCGAATGGCAACACTTGACGATAAAATTTCGGTTTTGAGATTATTTTCTAATGCAATTTCTTTAATTTCTGAACATCGCATATTTTCCATTTTTGCACTGTTATATACGGGGAAAAAATCTACTTTCAAATGCAATTTGAAATATGTATCTAATTTACTCATTTATTATAGCATTTAAATTAAATTTCAAGCGTGGTTAAAAAAAAAAAAATCTATTGCTATGGCTTGCAGACGATTACAAAATATTAATCCGTTTCCCCTTTAAACAATATAAAAAGTTCAGAATTTGTTTCCGGCTAATATTCAGCAACGAAATTAAAACTTAATTAAGCAATAAATAAAATAGTATAAATAAAACACAAATTTAACAGACATGTAATTCAAATAAGAGCTTAAAACCCCTGACATTATCAGAATAACAAAAAAAAAAAAAAAAAAAAAAAAATGCTGTAGAAAATGAAATTTTTAGCGAGTTCTTCGACTATTAACTTCTGGCACGAGGCCCATACGAAAATACCGCTTTTTATAAATTTCAAAATTTTATTTGAATATATAATTGACATATTTCATATAAAAATGCTCTTTGGTGTTGTTAGGGGCCAATCTAAAAAAAAAAAAAAAAAAAAATTGAATGTAAAAAATCTATTAGAGTTTTCAAAAAAAAAAAAAAAAAAAATGGTTTTCACATATATAATTTATACTCTATCACGGGAAGCCCGGGTTGGATCGGAGCCTCCGAGATGTCTCTGTGTGTCCTACACTGTGGTTAAGGACACACAGCGACATCTCGGAGGCCCCGGTTGGATGCCCTAGTATATATAAAAGCCATTCTTGGTATGTATGTATGTATGTATGTTCCTTATACAAATCTACAGTTTTTATCCGATTTGAACGAAACTTGATGTACATACGTTTTAGAAGACGAATAAAATCACTGTCAACTTTTAAAATTTCTCAGACCATTATTTATCACTGTTTTCAAACATCTCTCATAGGTTATCATTACAAAAATCTAATTTTCTTTTCAATTTCTAATGTAATTTCTTTTCTGTTGCCATTCAAAGAAACTGCGTATGGACAATATTTTTATAAACCAGTTTCAGATTAACCCACTATAATTTGAATTCCAAAACTAGCGTCAATTTTGGCAGATGTGATTTTTTTTTTTCGCATATTGCCACTATTAATAAAAATTGGATTTAAAGAAAACAATACAGTATTTTCCATTATTTTTTCTTCAAAAATGGGTGTTAAAACAAATGGGATTAAAAATAAAATGGTTTATCGGAAGAAAAAATACATTTTCTTAAGTGCTTTAAACGGCACAGTACGTTTATTTAAATGTGTTTGGAGATATAAATAAATAACTTATCTCCTAATTTTACACAGGCAAATTGTTTTCACTGGTTTGTTAATATTAAAGTAAATTTTCTAAGAAATAAACAGATATTTTTGCGCAGTCAAACTTCATGATTCAATTTATTCTACATAATCAAAAATCGCCTGTCAAATATTGACATTTAGCAATCATTACATTGTAACTTTTTTCAGCTTGAGCCTCAACCAAGGAGGCATATGTAAGTTCCTTGGATGCAGATGGACAATAGATTCCCACTATTAATAAAAATTGGATTCAAAGAAAACAATACAGTATTTTCAATTATTTTTTCTTCAAAAATGGGTGTTAAAACAAATGGTATTAAAAGTAAAATGGTTTATCGGGGAAAAAAATTATATGTATTTTAAAAAAACATGTTTTATAAAATTATGTTAATTTTAAAAATTAATATATTTTTTATAAGTTCGACAACGTGGCGACATTTTCATTTCACCAACTTTGAAATTATTATCTTATTCTTAAAAGAACAATATATTTTTAAAAATAATGTTTTGCATCAAAAATCACATAATTTCAAAACGCAATTTTAGCAAATTCTGTTTAAATTACATTGTAAATATAATTTCTGAGTTAAATTTAGTATTTAATAAAATTGTTTAAAATTTTTCTATGAGTACAGTAGTATCGGATTTCTTTAATCGTTTTCACGTTTTAAATAGATAATGTGCATGTGACGTCACGCACTCAAGTAAAGTCGTTTATATCAATTAACTGTAGGCAAAAAGTAACAATTCTTGCGGAGTTAGTAATTCATAATATATTATTTCCTACACATAATATAATTTATTCTAACTGTTTGAAAATTAAGAGAAACTTGGCGAAACTTCAAGCAATTTAGCTCAACGTTGTACCTACGTTAGGTTGACAAACATGCACATTATCTAAAATATAAATGCATATTTGTATATGATTCATGAAGTGAAGTAATTTGTTTTAACTAGACACGTATCGGTTCAGAGGAAAATCTACCCCGGTGAAAGTGTCATCATATTTTAAATCATGTGTTAGTTTCCATTCACAAAAAATTAGTATTTTATAGCAATTACACAAAGTAGCGTAATTTTCACAGAATGTATTGGTCGCCAAAGAATAAGTTTAACATCCTTTTACCGTACAATTTTCAAGAATATTAAATATCGATAAAATTTAATAAATATATCAAAGGTGGTGTAAAAGTTGTTAGAATATGCAATTTTCATTGGAGAATGGAATTTGCATTTGACATCGTTCACGTGAAATTTAAAGAAGAGTCGACACTATGAATTATACAAGAAAATCGCCCCTCCTATTTTTTAAAGGCTCCATAATTATGGAAAAGAGCAAGAGGATAGCCAATTAAAAATCCAGGTATTATTAGTTATCTTTCGCTGATACTTATATAATTCCTTATAATTTTAAAATATCTAAATCTATAGTTGAAAATATCTGTGCTTTGTAATTTTCGCCTCTCGTTGGAAAACATTTCTGTTAAATTTCGAAACTCCCGTAGTACCAAACTACAACACAGCAATCCATATGACAATGCTCCATAATTGGGGTGCTTTTTTCAGATTGTTTTCGTGATTCAAATAAATCTGCAATTCTATTGCTTAACAAATAAGCATTTAGGCTTTGAAAGTCTTTGGAGCGTAATATACATTTTGATTTTATTTGTAGATCTACAGCTGTTAAAAGTATGGCACTGTGAAATAAAAAGTACTACAAATATATGAGGATTAAAAGTATTTTTTACTTATTTTATTTATTTTTAAACTTTTATGCTCCACCACATTTTAATTTCTATTTTAAATATCATATAATAATAATATATCATAAACTGTTTTGGAAAAGAAACACAATTTATGTTGATTTTTAGATTATTCTACAAATAAAAATTATATCTAAAGTGACATGCTAATTAACAAATTTCCTCAAAAGTATTTACTAATATAATCACTTTGAAAAATATTATTTGACACGAAAACTTAAATGAAATCAATTTCTATGAACGGAATGTATGTAAAATAAAATAAATAGAAATGCTAAAATACAATAACAAAGAAAAAAATGTGCTCCATACTTAATCTTAGTTAAAGAGTATGAAATTTCAAGCCCATGAAAGACGGCACTGCACATTTAATCATGTGAGGACTGCTTCCATGTCGATTCTTAAAATAAAACATGGAATTCTGAATAAGTTGTTCTTTCTTCATACTGGAGAAACACCCACGATGTCAATTCATTGCCTGGATCCGCTACGACGACTGCCACTATATTTATTCTTCAGATAAACGACGACTGCGACCAGCTTTATTCATCGAAAGAACAACTCACTTCACTTATATAATTCAACTGCAATTCCGTACAGCTCATCGCCAATCTTCTTCAACGAATTCATCGAATTATAACATATATATATATATATATATATATATATATATATATGTGTGTGTGTGTGTGTGTGTGTGTGTGTGTGTATATAAACAAAAATACGCAAGTTGTGATTATCAGAAGTATTACCTACTTTAAAATATGATAAAGAGTTTGTTAATTATATATATTGCTTAATTAATGCATTAATTTTCTTTAAATGTTACGTGAACGAAGTCACGGGTAACAGCTAGTTTACTATAATGTTCTCTAACACATTAAAGCCGGAATTCTGTCACTGTCATTATATGCAACTTCTTTGACTGTAATTATCTGCAATGTACTCCGTATTTTTATAAGGAAAAAAAAAATAGATTTCTTTCTCCCTCTTTTTTTTCCTTCAGTTTCGAGTTTCGACACATATAATGGGTTATATGTTGAATTTATGTGAGTCAAATGCGGCCCTTCTGTCTAGCGCCGGCCCTGGTCAAATTAAAAAAATATATGCTAGAAATAATTTTAAAAAGTCACTAAATTGAGCTGCAATTTTCAAATACATTTCATTTGAAATTACATATTTTTACCCTTTTTGATGAAGTAAAGCTTGAAATGATGCAATATTTAGAAGTACTGTAGGAGCAATAAAAGCAAAAGTGCAAGTGCAAGTCGTTGCCACCACCAGTATACATTTCTAAAACTAGCAACTATGTTTAACTGTCCAAAAGTATGAATTTTTAGAGATGAACAAAATGTGAAAGAAAAAGGACTTTGTCTCTGAAACTATTTTAGTACAATTGTACTCATATGACATTATATCAGTATATTATATATTGACCTTTATTTCTGCACATGAAGAGACTGAACTTCTTACTAATAAATATATTGGTCTGATATGAACAAATAAAACATTTTTAAAAATTACATAATTTTGAATAATTATAATGTTTAAAATAAAAGCTTGGCTTTCTATTGAATCAATTTTAATAATATATATATTTCTTTTTCTTTTCTTTTCTTTTTTTTTTTTTAATATTGAAAGCTGTTTATCTGTCGATGAGCCAGGATTAGCTATTTTTAAAAATATTTCCATTCTTATATTTAATTTTTAATTTTTAAAGTTATTAATGAAATTTGTAATAAATAATGGCAATTTTCTTACTTTCATTGTTCCAGAAGCAATGAAAATAATGGAATCATAATATATTTATTGATAATAGATTGATAATTATATCTTCATTCATACCTTTTCCTATTATAATTAATTTCTTTTTCAATAGATTTGTGTAATAAAATCAAGACTCAACACTCAAAGGGTCAAGTAAAATAAAATCGCTTTTTTCCTGAAATAAAAGTAAACTTCCTTATACATTAAAGCAACAAGCCAAGAATTTCAGCACAAAATTGATCTTTCTGCGCATGCTTCAACTTTTTTGAATGTTTAATAAAAGAAGAAATAGAATTAAGATGAATCAAGAGGGGTGGGGAAAGAATAGTTCAGCTATTGGCTTACTGCTCGCAACCCTAGTGCTCCCTCCATGACTTCTACTTTTTCTACCCCTTCCCCGAGCGCCTTGATCATAATCGATAAGCCTTCTTCCACGTGCTTTGTTTGACAGGAACAGGAACACCTGCAGCGGCTCCAACCGAAAGGCAAAGGAGTGAAAGTCCGCTGCAGAGAGCCTTCTCTACAAACCGCGAGACCACCACCAAGGGGACAGACCCGGAAACAGCGAGCATTTAGTACAGAGCCTCTGAAATATACACAAAACAGCTTACATGGCTGTACACTTCCAGCCATATCTAAAAGAACTAAAAATAACTAAATCTAATAGAGTAAGTAACAACTTTTAAGACCTCCACATCAGTCCGTCTAACTTAAAGGTAAATATAACTAATACCAATAAAACTAATGATACAAAGTACGACCATACAGGTTACATTGGTCATCTAACATAAAAGCTATTTTATAAATATGTAAATGAGTAACTTTACAACTGTAGACAAGAACATTGCTGCAACATTTTCCGTGGGTTTAGCTTGTAAAGGTATAACTGCAGATCTTGATTTACGGACAGTTCGTCTGATTCCTTATGTCTGACCTTTACTTTAGCTTGTATAGGGCTCCAGGGTGGGGAAATTGTTAACTCCAAGATTCTATTTGCATCACTGAACTCAACCAAACTAAAACAGAGAACTCGAAAGTAATTAGTTCACACGTACACACACAACACAGAAATGGTCATATAATAGCCCTGATCAGTATATACCGGAATTAATTTATATCAAAAGTCTGTAACAGATACATTTAACCAGTTTGTAAATGTGTGTAAACGATCACAGTGAAACAAGCATTACCGTTAAACTGTCAATTACAACATTGATCTTAATACCTTCAGTTAATCCTGAAGACCAGTTTCAGAAGTACAAACCAAGTTCGCAATTTCAGTGACTAAAAGCAAAGTCATAAGTTCTAAAAATATTAAAATTATTGTTCAAGATGCCATAACATGGAAAACAAGTGTTGACCAATGTGGACAGAAGTTGCTAAATAAATCAATTCAAAAGTTTTTTAAAATAATGTTCAAAATTCTATGTTGAGACAATAAAAACCATAAAAACAGAGTTCATAAATCCAATATCTAAAAGTCAAGACTGCAAAATATAACCAAGTTCTCAAGTCTTGAAAGGATTGATCAAAATGCTAGTATCAGAGTTTCAGATCAGATAGCACAGCACCAGCCCTAAAATTGATATTTAATGAACGAGTATAATGCGTTTAATCTGTTATATATTCCTCTAAGTTTATCATAGTTCTTTTTATTCACTAGGACCTCAATAATATTCTGTCTCAGCGTTTTATTTTTGTTGAAACTAAATGAGCTGGGCATGAGTGGGCACTTCGAGAAGAGGTAATGTACTGGATCACCAACTTGTCCGCAATCACAGGTATTTGAAGGGCGTTTTTTGATCTTATTCAGAAAAGACGGGAAGGAACCATGTCCCGATAAGAAATATGTGGCCAGTCTATTTGGCGAGATAAATTTTTGATAAATTTTATTAAGTATTGTATAAGTAAATCTTCCTTTTTCTGACAAGGTCCATCTCTGTTGCCAATCTCGATCTATATTTTCTTTAAAGTGTCTTTTAACTAGTGATATGGGGTATGGGAATTCTAATGTCAGGTCAGCTTCGTCTGTTTCAATCACCTTTTTAGCCAACATGTCTGCCCTCTCATTCCCGACTAATCCAATGTGCGCCTTTATCCATCCAATATTTAAAATCTTATACGGGAAAGAATAAAGCCTGTTAAAAATATACAAAACAATTTCATTGGGTGGAAAAGACCTATCAAGAGCCTGGACTGCTGATTGGCTGTCTGTGTACAAGTATACCGTAATTTCCGGCGTATAATCCGCAGCTCAAAGAGTCGTTTTTCGACCCAGAAAATTTATTCAATAATTGTAGTTAAATATTTACAGCGATCTTTTAAGTTACATTTTATAAAATAATATTTCTGGGTCGAAAAACGATTCTTTGAGCTGCGGATTATACGCCGGAAATTACGGTAATAAATTATATGAAGAATCCAAGAACCAGTCTATAGCATATTTAATTGCAATCAGTTCTGCCTGATATATTGAATTGTGCCGCCTCAGCTTAATTTTATAATCTATTATAAAAGAATTATTGTGGTACACTGTATAAGCCGCTGACGTTCCCTGCTCCATCTTGGAGCCATCAGTAAATATATATAATCTATTCAAGCACATATTCAAAGAACGAGTCGGTGGTAAAATATTTATATTAGACATCATGTTAAAATGTGGAAACTCATACGACAATACTCTTCTACAAACCCCTGTTGAATTTATCACCTCGCCATCAATCATCATGTCCGCCATTCCATGTAAAACTCTGTATTTATTTAGACAATTTTTTAGTTCTACTTCTAATGGTGGCACACCACAAAGCACACACAATGCTTCAGTTGATATCGACTTGTATGGCCGGATAATTGATAACAATCCGAGACGCTGACATGAACTTAACTTCCTCAAACCATGCCTCTTTAAATCTTTAAACCATACTTCAAAACCGTAGGAAATTTTCTTTGAGATCACTGAAGTATACCAAATCTTTAAATAAAGTGGGTTAAGTCCGCGATCCCTACGGCCTGTTTTGCTCATATTAATGGTGAACGATGATATCTTGTTTTTAATCTCCTCCAAGTGGTCGAGCCAAGTAAACCTCAAAATCGAGTATAAAACCCAGGTATTTTAAATTCTCCTGAACTGGAATTGAATTCGCACCAATTTTAAAAATCGGGTGCCTTTTTTTCCAAAGTATTGCTTCCAAACATTATTGCCGTCGATTTCTCCACACTCAACGTTAGCTTAAGCTTTGTGCAAATGGCTGAAAATCGATCAAGTTTTCCGTTCATCTTAGTTTCTAATGCCAATCTTGTATTCGCTCCACCAAGAATTATGAAGTCGTCTGCGTATGATATGCAATATTCAAACTGTGACATATATGTTTTCAGCATTTTGTCTGCTACTACCAGCCAGAGTAGGGGACCCAGACACGAGCCCTGGGGACATCCCATGAAAATCTTATGCCAAATTATGGCCTCTGAAATCTGTACTCCAATCTGCCTGTTGCTTATGTAACTTTTTAATAAAGATTTAATTTCAGGATGAATTGGAAGCTGATCTATTTGATATGAAAGAACATCCCAGGACATCGCGTCGAAGGCCCCCTGTATATCCAAAGAAATAGCCGTGCAGTATTTATTATGAGCCAGTATTTCCTCAACTATAGACTTCAGCCTAGACATTGCGTCTACGGTGCTCTTATTTTCTCTGAATCCAAACTGCGACTCATGCAGAAATCCATACCCATCCAACTCTGTCATCACTCTCGCCTTAATCATTCTTTCCAATACCTTTCCCATTACTGGGAGAAGAGTGATTGGTCTATAAGCTCTTGGATGACTGGGGTCTTTATTTCTTTTTACAAAAAAGATTACTAATCCGTTTTTCCAATATTTTGGGAAATAACCCAATAGCAGACACTTATTGTAGATTAATAACATTAGATCCTTGAAAACCGTGCATAGATTTCGAATTACTAACGGATCAAGTTCGTCATAACCTGGTGCCTTATTAACTTTCTGCAAATAAATTGCGTTTTTAAGCTCTCTCTTTGTAAATGGGGTACTACTAAATCCTACCCTGTCACTGTCGTCTGGTATGTATTCATGTATTTCATTTGGAATCTCTGAAATTCTGAAGTGTTCCTCCAACAACTTATATGTGACTTCATTGTACGTGTCAAATATCTCAGAGTCTTCTAAAACTGTAAAGACAAAATCTGTGTGTTTAAGTGACTTACTAGATATATATTTATACAGACTACCATAGAGCTCTGAGGTTTGTTCACAGAATCTAAGCCATGAGTCTGTCTTAGCCTTTATCACTTCTTTCTTATACTTCCTTCTTTCTTCTACATAACTCTGTCTATATTCTTCGTTTTCCGGGTGCTTCTGAGTTCTTTTATATTTTGCATTCACTCGATTTCTAAACGACTTCAGTTGCTGATTATACCAATGAAGCGTTGGTTTATGTGATAAAGCTCCCCTTCTGAAACATTTTTTCATTCCCTGCTCCAAAATTTGATAAAAAACCAGCAACCAATCATCAAACAGAGATGGAGTTGTCACTTCAATGAGTTTATTTATCAATTCGTCTTTCCTCTGCTGTAGATAATTGTTAAACTTTTTAAAGCTCTTATTCTTTGTTTTATATCTTCTTCTATATTTCTTAAAAGGAGTAAAATTTATATTAAAACACACATATTTATGATCTGAGAAAGACAATGTATAGCTATCCACCTCCCAAGATATCAAATTATTGCACACCTCTGTACCTCCCAAAGTTATATCCGGCCTTCCTTTTCGTTTGTCCACTTGCCAAGTATGAGCAGCATCGGAATCATTCAAAATAAATAAATTATTTGTTATTAAGCAGTCCATAAGTGTTTCTGTACGGTCATTCTCCCGGGAATAGCCCAGGGCCTTTATGTGAACATTTGTGTTTGACATTTGTGTTTGAACATTGTGTTTGACAGCAGGGAGAACAATGAGAATCCCATTCATTGGTATTCAATCAGAAAAGAGGACAGATCGAAACTTTTTATACTGGCAAATTTTGGGGCCCTATGAAAATGTTTCAAAATATCGGATTTATGGATCTGAAAAGTGTGCATCCTTGCTTAAACTGGGCTGGGGTTTCAGATTTTCAAAAAGTTTTCGAATTCAGTCCATAATTTTTTATTTTACAAAAATCACGATTTTTATACATAAAAAGAAATAAAACGCTAAGGATTTTGCTATTTCATTTCAAATTTTCTCAGGTCATATGGATCCGATCATGATGCGGTTTGGCTCACTCGACTCGATATCCATAAAACTTACCGATTTTAATTCCGAGTTTCACCAGTGAAAAAATAAATCAACATTCACAGTTTTTAAAAATATGTTGATGCAGTTTCTGCGGGATTCTAAGTGAAATTTTCTTATTAAATAAATCGACCAGCAAAGCTCCGCTACTAGCTTAAATAAACGCACTCTTTTATAAGCGATCAATGTTTATCTTAAAATACCGCCTAATTTCATGGCTACAATTCATTTAGTTCCAAAAAAATGTATTACAATATGTTAATTTGGCATGATCCCCAATTATTGAAATTTCATCACTTTTCTTGATAGAAAGTGCAAACTATTGAATTTAATAAAACAATTATAATTTTGGCTCTGTTTCTTTTTTAAGATATAGCAACAGGAAAGAAACAAAAAAGCATTATTTAAATAATCTATTCAAAATTTCTAAATTGTTATCTCAACATATAATAATAATTTAATTAATATTAAACTATTAAATGATAAAAGAGCATTTAAAAAAATATATAATACATTACACTTTATATTTTTAACTTTTCAGTGTTTAAAATATCTTGTTGTTAGAGTTTCACAGCCAATTGGCATATTTTTGGCGAGAGTGATTTAACACAAAATTTATTTAATTGTTTTGAAACTCATAAACAATTTTTTATACATTGTATCTCATAAACAATGTTAACCATAAAGATTATTTGACAATTTATCACCTGTGGCTAGTTAACAGAAAAATGCCTTAAAATTAATTTATAATTATGCTCTAGAAATGTTAAAGTGTTGTTATGTCATCGGAAACACACCTGTGTAGATATTTTTTTTTATAATTCTAGCATATCAGAAAATGAGTGCAAAATCGATTACAAAATTCCATCTTTACATACAAAAAACAAGTTAAATTAAGCAAAAGAGTGTAAAAAGCATCTTTTTAAAAGCATGCAGCTGCAGCATTTTCCTAAACTGCATTAAAATGACGTCATTTTCAGAGATTTTTCATTCCACCAGCTCTGAAATTGGATTCCAAATTTTCAATGGAAGTAGAGTTGCAAAAGCTAGAAAAAACCCGGTTTAAACCTGGAAATAAACCGGGATTTTTGGGAATAAACTTGTTTTTTTGGAAATAAACCAGGTCTTTTGGGAATAAACCTGGGAACAAACCGGGTCTATTGGAAATAAACCGGTTTTTTGCAACTCTAAATGGAAGAAAAAGATACTTCACCTGTGAAATGACACCATTTTTAAAAGACATTACATTGAAAACGGACATTTTCATTCATAAAACTGTAACTTTTTTTCAACTATTGTGTTTAAATTAATTTACATTGACTTTCAATCCTCCTTTATAAAAAGATTAGGACCAAACGGCTCTTAAAATTGCCCCTTACACTCAAGGTCGGCACTACGGCGCGCGGGACAATGGCAAAGCAGTTAGTGGGGCTCAAAGTTTATTGCAATATTGGACTAATATAATTTATTTTAAAATTGTATATATCATAGAATATATAATGTAGATAATAAAATCTGTATGAAAAAATATAACTTCTTTCACATTTAATGTGCATAATTATTTTTTTATTTCGCGAAATCTTTTATCCTTTACAATATTTTAAATATTTAATTTTTACATTCACAGTTATTTTCAGGATCACCAAATCTATACATTCTCCCACAATTATATTAACTTGGAATAAAGCTATTACTCACTGTTATTTCATGAAGAAACATTGAGAAACAAATCTAGAGAAAAGATATTGTTTTATACAGAGGACACATTATTTTGAATCGTATAGAGAGCCTCAGGGCTCCTAATAAAACCTCAATTGGTACAGGGGCCTGGGCGGCCACCCTGTTTGCCCAATGGTTGTGCCTTACACTACAAAGTGCCCGAATCACAGAAAAGTGGAATGCTTCTGTCAGATAAAAATATGTCATAAGAAAATGTTCCTTTTTTCATCTATCTATTGACAAAAGTAGATTTTAATTTTCATACAAAATACTTTGCTTGATCACATTTAGAAAGCAGAGCAAAACAGTCAAGGTTAAGTATTTTTTAATGCGGTTATTAATATAGGATATTAGAAAATGGTATTAAAAAAAGGATGATGAAATCTAATATACAACATGAATAATTTTTTAAAAGCTTCTTTTGCTTATTTAATAGCCAAAATATCTTAAAAAACATTGTAAATTATGTTCATCCTATATTTTAATACTTTTTGATATCATTTTAAAAATTAATTTATGATTTTAATCACTGATTCGATTTAAATGTTTCTTGGCGAAAAATCAAAACTAATTTTTAAAGTTTAACTAATGACACTAAAATATTACAATATCCTATCACAAATTTTCATACCAGAAATAAAGCAAGAAGAACTGCTTAATTTATCATCCACGTCTTGATCCACTTCCTACATTTAACTTTTCCCAACGGCTCAATATTTACAAGACAGGTTACTCACATATAGACTGGGCGTAAAGTTGATCGCAACTCGGAAGCCCCTTAACCGACATCAACTGTTCGGCAACTGTTCCACTTCCAAATTTGTTATACTTCTATTTAAGATTTATTCTAAAAAAAATTTATTTAATTTTTAACTTTTTTAACTTTTCGCGGCTACCTTTTGCCTGGCAAGTCAAATTACCTCTAGCCTGGAAATTCAGTTGGCTCGCAACTAGGTATTCCAAGCTGCTAACTACATTGTTCCATCCACTTCCATCTATTATACAGAACGTGCCGCGAGATTCTAAAAGACAGTCACGTTTTAGCATTATTTGCTTGATTTGCGTTCTCATTCGCTGTTATCAGTCACGTGTCATAGACGCTGTTGGCGTCTGGCGTTTTAGATTTGGCGCACTATGTCTTGAAAATTTTCGAAAATTGAACAGTTCACAAATACATTTTCAGTTTCGCTTTAATGATGTCCTTTGATGTAGATAATGTCAAAAAAAATTTAAATATTTGAAGGCTACATCCAAACTGGTGTCCTATTTTCCTCTCTTAAATGTAAGTAATTAAAAAACAACATGACTAATGATAAATGTTATTTAGTATGGCCGCTATTCATACTGTTGATTATTATTACCCCACAACAAACAACTGTAACTTATTTAAAAAGCTGTACTTTTTCTTTATATTGTGCACTTCGTTTAAATGTAGATTTTGAAAGCAGGAAATTTTATAAAATGAATTGAATTCTTAATACATTATTTTATTTTAATAAATATATTAACCCATTAACTGCCAAAACTATGTGGGCGGAAGTATTTTTACTGAAGTTCGTTTCCCACCAAAATTCTGAAAGGTAATATTTGGTAACTTCAATAGCAAAGTTTTTGTCATTAACCCCTTGGGGACGAGCGACACATATACGTGACGCATAAGATGCTCAGAATTCTCAATTATTCCCACTAGTTATTTTTTAGTGTAAGGTTTGTCTTATTTAATGGTAATATTTCTGCGATTCAATTAGGCGAAAATTTCTGTTTTAAAACGCCGGTGGTAAAAGATTAAAAATTCCGTAAAGGACGCTCGTCACGAAAGGGTTAAATAAAATATTTTTTTAACATACTACAATAGTGGTGGCTAGGCAGATTTTTTTTTTTTTTTTTTTTTTTTATCATACACCTTTATTTTGAATGTTGAAAACCACGAGTATATTCGTGGTTGGCAGCGAATGGGTTAAATCAAGCTTTCGTTTCTTCATAGAAATTAACCCAATTTAAGGTAACATAGAAGTTAACATAATTAACATAGAAAAATTTAATAACTGTCATCAGAAAGGACTTTTTCTAGACTTTAAGATAATATAAAAATGTATTATATTTTATAAATTCTCGTTAAATATCAGTGTAAATAGCGCGCACACACACACACACACACACAAATGCTATAGAGGGGGGGGGGGGATTAAAATTATCTACCGTCAACACCAGAAAAACGATAAAAGAAAAATTCTGTAAGAAAAAAGCATCAATAATGTTTTTAAAATTATTACCTAATTTTATCAAGTTTGGATAAAAATAGGAAAGGGACGAGCGTCCCTCCCTCAAATTAATTGGGAAATGAATTAGTTATCATGTACTTTTATTTTAAAGAAAGGCGTTGTAGCTAAAAATCTATAAGCTTCTCTCCCCCATAAAATAAGTATGAAAATAAAAAAAAGATTTTTCTTAAACACTATTTTATAAGCATTGAATGTTTATTGTAAAAACCATGCCCAATTTCATGACTGCAACTCATGTTGTTCCAAAAAAATTGTTACAATGTGTTAATTTGATGTATGAAAAATTTGATGGTTAATTTGATTATGGAAAATTCACCGCTTTGATTTCTGCTTGGTAAAAATCGCGAACTAGTGAATTCATTAAGAATTATAATTTTTGCACTGTTCCTTGTTTTAACATATGGTAACAGGAAAGAGAAAAAGGATTATTCAAATTACCTATTCAGGATTTCTAAATTGTTTTCACAACGTATAATCCTAATTTAATTAATTATTAAATTATTAATTGATAAAAGCATATTTTTTTAATTACACTCTTTATTTTTTATTTATATTTCACTTTTTAGTGCTTAAATACAGTGGAATCCCGATTATCCGAAAATCGGCTTAACCGAAACACCTTAAAGCTTTTTTTTTTTATTTAAGAAAAAAATTATTTTTATACAAGCAGATTGTCTATGAAATAATTAGAGTCAACTTACTTATATGGAGATTGCGTAAATGCAGGCATTTTATTGCATAGACACATACAACACTTCATTTCTTTACAAAATAAGTCGTGTTTTGTTTTTCAACTTTCCATTGCTTCAATGCTGACTTATCACGCTACCTTTTAAACATAAACAACAACACATCTGATGCTGTTGTTGAATCTTCCTGCCACTTCAATATATTGAAGTGCCATTATAAACTCTTTTCAACGCGTTGAGATCTTCATGCTTATAAAAACCTGTTTGCACTTTAACCTTTTGATTACGGGCTTGGACTGGCGACTATTTTTATATTCACTCGTACCACAATTTACAAAAGAATTTCATTGTGGTAGATTTCTCGTGAAATTATCTTGGTATAAGTGTATGGCAGTGTAAGTCCTCATTAAATTATGTGGGAATATTGAATGAAACTTTCCATCCAAGACTTTATTTTCTCACGCCTAGGAAATGTTTTTTTTCTTACGGGCAAGTCTGGCCGACGCGGCGTCTCGCTTGCTCAAAGAAAGGATGACATGGAGAATTCGTTATGGCGGTGAGTTGATTGATATGGTTCAGTTTCCAATCAGAGAAGGTGAACTGATTTTATTGGGCTTTCAGAAAGCTGTAAACGCCCAAACCCCCACCCCCCCACTTCTTCGGTGAGCAGCCGGAAAGAGGAGTTTTGTGAGGGAGTTGAAAGTTGGAGATCAACGAAAGAGGTTGGAGATTGTCTGACCTGGGAGGAAGAGAGAATCATCCCTTCGGAAAAAATTCGATCATCTGCCGGACATCACGTCCCAGGTGTGAAGTTTGCTGATCGCTAGCTGAGCGGGCAAAAACTGGTGGGACACCCTGTCACCACATTAAAATTAAACATTTTGCAGATCGCCATCAGTGCGAGCAAAACTGGTGTTAATAGAGACTTCATTCGTTTCGAACTCTTTCATCCGAATCAGAACTTACATTCTAGAAAGAATACCACGACTTGGTTAATCATAATATACAAGAACCAACAGATACAATCTGTAATATATTTGATTTCTGTGTTAACTTATAAATGAAATAAAATATATTTCTGAGGACCAAATATCGGTAGTTTGTGTTTATCGCTACCTTTTAAATTTTATAACGCTTTTAAATTTTATATAGCTAGTATAGAGCTCTAGCTGCATCTACAGGCACGAACGCGTTACCTGACTGTGTGGGAGTGAGAAGGGTGAGTGTGAGTAGTGCCATCTGGTAGAATAAATATAGGAAGCCTCCCGGTTATCGAAAAAATCCTATGGAATCCCGGTTAACCGAAAATCCTTTGGTTCCATGCTTTTCGGATAACCGGGATTTTACTGTATTGCATTGGTGCATTTTCACAGCCAGTTGGTATATTTTAGAAAACATGGTTTGGCGCATAAACTCCACTGCTGTTGTAACTCGGTTACGTTTGTAACTATAAAGAATATTTGGCAATTTACCAGCTTTGCCCTGATCACGTTAAAATACCTTCAAATTAATTTATAATTACGTTCTAAAAATATTAAAATGTTATATTGTCATTGGAAACACACCTGTGTATACATAATTTTTATTATTCTAAGCATATATCAGTGACAGAATGAAAAATCTATAACAAAATTCCATCTTTAGATACATGAAACAAGTTAAATTAAATAAAAGAATGTAAAAAACTGAGCTGCGTCGCCAGACGCCTAAGGGGCGTCCGTCAGCGTCTCAATCACCGTTCCAATGTCCTGAGGGACGTATAATACGCACGACTGGTGGCTGCTCTCCGTATGCGTTACGGAGGTCGGTGCAGCGCCACCTGCGCATCACATCGATTCTACCAAGAGGTGACGACATGGTCGCCAAGATAGGTGGTTACTCCTGCACAGAGCAGATCCCCCACACGGACCCTTAATGAATCGCCAGAAGACACCCGACGACTTCGAAACCCCGGAACCCCATAAGAGGAACTGGTCCCTAGGCCATATGTCGAGCTCATCTGACGACTCTTGCTTTTCCACGACTTCCGAATATTGAATTCTAGGGAAGGAGGAGACAACTTGTTCATCTGCCATGGTTACCGCTCGTGCGACTAGAGGAGCTTCTCGCACACCCGGGACGAAGAAACTCGGTCCCTGACGCATAGACACGACTTGGCAAGGGGCGTCCCCTCCCAACTGGCTTTGCTTTCGGTCAGTATCCGCAGCGAAATACGGACAGTACCCGAACGACTCCATTTAGAAGGTTCACTCACATATAAAAACAAAACAACAAAGTTAGAAACAAGGGAAAGTTATGTTTAGAAACCATTACCGGACTCTGCAGGGCATGGAAAATTCCTGCAAAAGCGCTAAAGGAGCGGTCCCGGTCGAGGTAAGAAACGTGAAAGTTATGTGAAGATACCTGCTCATCCAACCGTCAGACGCAGAAAATTCTGACTACGCATAGACGCGCTGGACTGGGTCCAGCGACACTGGGTTATAAAAGAATAAACCTAATGCAATCACGCAATAACCATGTTCAATCACAATTACATGCACCTTTTGACATTTGTATTCTATATACCTTTTCTTTAAATTCTTACCTTATTAAAAGATTTAGAGAGGAGGCAGGGCGTAGCTTTCCTCTGCACACTCCTGCGTACGCTTATGCATATTAAGGTTATTTGAAAAACACAGCCTTTATAGAAATACCAATAGGCGTAGAGTTGTTTGGATTCGTGGGGCTCGAGCCCCACCAATAATTTCTAAGATTGACTCCTTTTTTTCTATGGTATATAGCTCCAAGGTTTTCGATGCAAGGACACACTAAAAAGAGGAAGAAATATCCAAAAATCAGTACAACTATTGACCATAACACAGGGTGTTTATTCCATTTGAAAATTTGAATTTTAAAGAACCGATTTTGAAGATGAAAAGATTTGATCGTGATTTATTAATACAGATTGTTAATAATTTACGAATGCATAGATTTATAAAAGAAACTATTATAGTTATGATACAATGTAGACAAAGGTTAAGAATTCTTAACCTTTGACAAACTTTTTCTGATATTAATATCAGAAAAATGTTACGTACCTATGGTAACCTGTCGCTGTCGTCTGCTTCTCCAAGGTTGGTTGGTTTGTTGACATACAGATACAGCTTGAGTAGAGTTGCAAAGGCTAGAAAAAACCCGATTTAAACATGGAAATAAACCGGGTTTTTGGGAATAAACCGGGATTTTTGGTAATAAACCAGGTCTTTTGGAAATAAACCTGGTCTATTGGAAATAAACCGGTTCTTTGCAACTCTAAGCTTGAGACCTGTGCTACGCCAAAGGCGGCATACAAGGAAAACAAGAACGAAAAATCATGCATCAAGCATAGATTATGAAACACTTTCCAACACAGTCATAAAACTGTAACGAAACTTCACCGTTAAATAAGGTGAAAGAAGATATGTAATTAAACAGCTTAGAAAGCACATAACACAATGAAAAATACAGTTTTTGAAATTACCTTCAAGAGTTGAATTTTTTTGTGCAACTTTGTATATAATAAATAGATGTTGATATATAGCATGATAAAATTTAGTTCAGTTGGAATATCCACATTTAGCAATTTTCTCCGATCGATGGAAATGTACTTAAAATCTTTTGTAAAGCCCTGTATATTATCTGAGTGCATTTGTACACACCGCATATTAAGCTAAAAGGCAACTTAAAACTCACTCGCAGCAATTACCAACCGTAAAGGACAATATATCTTTTTCTTTGCATAGCCCTGTATATGAATTTATTTATATTCCACAAACTTATTATATTAGTATACTAAATATATTATAGTTCAGCAAAAAAATGCGTAACACAATTAAAAACTACCCTTAAGCCATTCATTCCTATAGTCTGTAATACTTACGGATTCCTTTGTGTAGTCCTGTATATGAACAACCGAGTTTGTAAAAACGCACGTACTATGAAAAAAAGTAGTTAAACGTAAAAACGCAAACCAAAGTTTAAAACCCACTTATCACACATAGACTGTAAATATCACACATCCCAGTAACACAAAGATATTGGCCAATATCAAAATCTAATATCGGCCAATATCAAAAATTGATATTGGCCAACATTAAATGACCCTCCCTAAAATAATATTTGTGAATATTAGTTTTTAACATCTGTGAATGTTGGCCAATATTTTCCAACATCTCTGAATATCATTTTCTGACATTGAGTGATATATTTTTCTGTCACTGCTGAATATCATCATTTGATATTGAGCGATATATTTTTCTAACATTCCTGAATAACATTTTTTGGATATTGAATTACTTATTTTTCATTACTGAATAATATCTTTAGATATCGAACAATCTGTTTTTAGCACCCTCACATGTGGTGGACAGAAATCCCTCATTGTAAAACAAGAGATCTCTTCTCAAGGGAAGTCTAGTCTCGTTACGTAACAAGAGAAAGGCAAACCCTGGTACTCTGAATGCATGATCAAGAAGAAGGGAGGAGAAAACATGTTATGAAAAGCAAAGCTATCATTTAACTACTCGCATTTTTCAATCCCAATCGACATTTATTTATTTTTTTTTTTTTTATTTTTTTTTTTTTTTTTACGTTCTTTTAGCAAAGATTTATTTAAATATCACTTTTTATTATTGAGTTTCTTGGAAATTTTGTAAATTTTTTTAAAAAATAAGTAAGAAATTTAAAACTTAATTTAAAAGAAATAAGAAGTTTTAAAGCTTGCTGTGTTAAAAATCATGTGTTCCCCTTGCACAAAACTACTGTGGCAATTCCTCATTATCCGGACTTTAATAAGTTCAATTAAATCTTATCTCACTCATACTTGGAAATCTGGAGTTGTAAACCATATGTGAGCAGTAATCCCTTAGAGGAAGCCGCGACCATATGTTCGGCATAAAAATTCGTTTGTTCAAACCACAAGATCTCTCCCAGATGTAATTCCTAACAAACTTGAGATTCATTGCTTTTTCAAGTAGTTATAAATATTTACCGCTTCCTCAGAAGTGACGTTATACGGACATAACACATGGGCTGATAAGTTCCCGGTCTGGCACACAGATGGCGTTGCAATTGCCAAACCGATGTTTTTTAGTTAATACTAACCTTTAAAAGGTAGAAGAAAAAATGCCATGACGATTCGCCGTGTGGATAAAACGTTAGAGTGGTTTCAGTTGAACGACTTTGTTGATAAACAAAAAATTGGATAAACAAGAATTTCAATAATTGTTATTTGATGAGAAAAAACACCGTTCAAACAAAAGCTTGGCTTGATAAGCGTTATCTGGACACTGCACCAGGTAAATCAACCATTATTGACTGGTTTGCTGAATTTAAACGTGGTCGTACGGACACCAATGATGCACCACACAAAAGAGGTGGTTACTCCAGAAAACATAAAAAAAAAGTCCACAAAATCATTTTGGGGAACCATAAAGTGAAGTTGCAGGAGATAGCTCAGACTCTGAGGATATTCAAGGAACGTGTAGGTTTAATTTTGAATGAACATTTGTCTATGAAAAAGCTGTTGTCAAAGTGGCTGCCGCGCGTGTTGACTTTTGACCAAAAACAACAACGAGTCGATGAGCACTGTTTGGAGCTTTTTCGATATAAAATTATGTTATTTATTATTAAATTATTATTATTATTATTCATTTATCAAATTATTATTATAAAATTATTATTATAAAATTATTATTATTATTAAATTAATATTATTATTATTATAAAATTATTATTATTATTATTATTAAATTATAATAATTATTATTAAATAATTATTATTTATTATTAAAGTTATGTTATTTATTAAAGTTATGTTATTTATTAAAGTTATGTTATTTATTAAAGTTATAATGTTATAAGCTCATAAAGTTATAAAGTTTTGTTAAAAAGTTATGTTTTCTTTATTAGACCGGGAACTTATCAGCCCATGTGTTAAATGATCCAATATATTCTGGCCACTTGAGACCAGATTGCTACGTCTTTCAAACACTTCAGATACCGCCATCTGTTCATCTCTGAGAGACTAAACACTCACGAACACTTGAAAATTCACCGAACAGATATACCCAACTGGCGAGAGGCCTTAGGAGGTACTCTGTTTCTGTAGCGGAAGAGCGAACTGCGCTGCAACCTCTCCCTTGTGAGACGGTTATGTTCCGGCCCTCTGCGCCGAGTATATGTATGTAAAGATATCGCCCAGGAATGATTCGGGCATCTTGATCACAAAATCCTACAGATAGCCTACATGTGCTGCTTTTATGTAAATTGTGTTAAGTGTACTGTGAAAGTAACGTAATTAAAGTCCGTGTTTGCTTAAACTGTTTTTTCTGGATTTAATTTATGTTACACTACAAAGAAAGTTTTAACAACCCCCTTACTTTGAATTTTGCTTTGTGAGAAATTAAATATATATTTTTTATTAATTTTAAGTCAGAAATATGAGTACATTTTTTTCAAAAATTGATGCACTGCACAAAAGTTAACATGCACATAAATTATCACTAAAAGCTTATTATTATATAATAATAATAATTACTTAGATGAATTATATAAAATATATATTATTAATAGTGTCTAATTAAAAAATCAGTGACATACTTTTGAAACTAAACTTGTATTCTTTCAATAATAAAAAATAAAATCCATATAAAAGTCGGAAATTCGAAAGCATTTTAAAAAGATAAACAAGCATCCATTTAAAAATTATATAAATTGAATTTTTGTTCTTGTAAAAACATTTTTAAAAATAGTATAAAATACATAGTATAAAAATAGTATAAAAACATCTTTAGTATTTTTTATAAAACACAAATTTTCACATGTTTTTCTTATATGCATATAAAAATAACTATAGATTCCTACAGAAAATTATTATATAGGCCTTTTCTTTCGGTGCAAATTTCACGCCCGACGCCTCCATCAAATGCGCATTGACGAAAACTACACAAATGGGCGGTCCTTCAGAACTTTCCGTTCACTTCAGTCAAGATTACAAACTTCGTCAGATATGCTGAATGTCAACAGATATCTTGAAATGTCCGAAAAATGATATTGTTTTTTACGAATGTCGATAGATATCCCTGAATGTTGTAATAGTAATATCATTTTTACAACATTGGCCAATGTAACCAAATATTAGAAATAAAGCATTAAAAAGTCAAGTTTTTTAAAAATGGCAAAATTATTAAATTTTACTGTTTAAAACACTATTTATGCAATATGATGTCATAAGTAATGCAAAAAGCTCTTTTGAATGCTTTCTGTTTAAAACTAATTTTAAGTTATGTCTGTGAATATCGGCAGATGTTGTAAATTTGACGTTCGACATTCAGCGACTTTCGAAATATTGGCCAATATTGCCGTGGATATTGGCCGATATCTCTGTGCTACCTGGGATGTACACTGTAACCGATATATTTTGTGTGTCCCTGTAAATAAACGCAATGCACTCAAGACAGCAATTTATAGTGCTCCTCAGTAATGCATATAATTTTCATTATGTTTGAAATAGTGAAATATCACTAAATTACACTGCAAACGAGTTTCCCCTATAGAACGATGTGTAACAGAATTCTTTTGTTTGACCCAGTAAATGAATAATAAATCTTTGCACCCCATATTCTACAAAAAGCATGTTTTAATGCGCTTCATAATTATATGTCGATTTCATTATGTTTTAAATAGCGTAGCATCATCAAAATGCACTTGAAATCATTATTTCCAATTGACTGTAATGTAACGGAATACTTTTGATTATCCCTGTAAAAAAACTAAAAGTGCTGCACACTTTTGATGAAATAGAGAACATGCTATAGTAAACGACAATAACATATAAAAATTTCAGGGTGATCCGAGTATTTCTACGTGAGTGAGAGCACGGCCAGACGGCCAGACAAACCGAAGTCATAAACACTTTTCAACTAGGTTGGAAAGTGTTAAAAAAGGGAAACATGATCACATGATCTGACCAAAATCATCACCCATACAACCAAAAGCATCCTCTGGACGTCCCATACAGATCCCAGTGGTCCTACAACCGTCAAATCCTGTACACGCCATAAATCAGACGTTCAGAGAATGTCAGAATCAGGACGAACTATCCATGATCGTCCAGGGTACATCCGTAGCAGCGGAATTATCAGTACGCATGCCCAAAATCTCCACGTATCGGAAAAGAAACAACTTCAACTCTTCGTTTTCTGTTGTTCTAAATCACATCTAAATCAGCATCCTATGAATGTCTAAAAGTGACGCTTGCCGGACAAGCAGAGGATGCACAACTATTCATTTTATCTCGTCCTATGAGCGTCCTATTGTCATCCTATACATGGCTGAAAATGACGTCCACAGGACGAGCATAGGAGTCTCTTTTTGCTCCTCGCTGGATGTCCTCAGGACATGGATGGGATATTGTAGGACGTCCAACGGACGAGGCGTTATTCTACATATGACGTTTATCGTATGTCCTCAGGACGTTATTGTGCTGTATGGGCACAACCAATCAAATTTTATAATTTGTAACCCATACTACCCGTACGTCGTCGCCCATGGAGTAAAGAGGAACTGGAGGTGAAATATTTACGTTTGGCGTGACTCCAGAACTGCAACCCTACATTCGGCTGATACAACTGAAGGCTTGCTTTGAAAACCTCAGACCAAACAACTGGCGGCTAGCTCTGAAAACCTCGTCCCAAACAACTGGCGGATTACTTTGAAAACTCTCCCCGTCCAATGAATCCAGTCCTTGTTCCACGTGAAGCCTCTCTCCGTCCAATGAAATCTCTTTTTTAGGCCTAATCTATAACCGGCTTCATATTACAAGCCGTGTTTACGGCTTACAATCTCTCTATTCTTTCTCTTAACTCTGTGGTTGTCGCTACTCTCATATAGAGGCACCTAACTTTGAGACTCCACAGTTGAAACTCTTTGTTTCTGAATCAATCATTTGCACCTGAGTAGTGGATACAAATGAAACGGTAATACCGTATTTTCGGGTGTATAGCCCGCATTCAGTGTATAGTCCGCACCCCTAAATCGAGCAGTACAGTAAAAAAGTTCGTGTATAAGCCGCGGAGCTGCATCGGTGTATTGCCCGCGGGCTATACACCGTCTACGAACGTACATTTCGATAAGGGTTCGAAATTAGAGGTCATTAGTCAGAATTTGCAACAGAAATTTACCAAATTGTTTAGTGATGCATAATGCCCACAGCAATTCAGCTGAAAAATAAGGACATCACCACAAGAATTTTATTATTTTTATTTTTATATAACAGGTTGGTCTTTGTAATAAAAATGTATGGTATTGAAGTATCTTGAGTAAGTAACTAAACATCAGTAACTCAGAATTACTATTACAATATTATTTACTTAATAATTTATATTTGCTTTCGTTGAGAACGTGATGTAATACACAACTGGAACCATTAATGGCATTTTATTACCTAGAAAATTTGTTATTATTATTTTGTCGCTTTAAATAATAATTACTATAAATAATATAAAACTATTGTATTAAAAGGCGCACAGTAATTCGCTCAAAAATAGTTATTTTAATCACTGGAATCGGAAAATCCTTCAAAAAAGGAAGTTTCCAAGTCTATTACAAACAAACCAATTATGTCTCTATAAAGATGAGTCATCAGCTTCATCTTCATCTTTACTATCAGAAAGATCAGAAACCTCTGAGCTGTGTGGCTGGGGTTCAGCAATTTTTTACGAGGTAATCCAGCTTTTCTGAATCTTTTGATCACTGTCTTTGCCGAGATATTTTTCCATGAATCGGCAATCTATTCACAAACTGTAGTATATGATGCTCTTTTCATTCTTCCGCTTTTTGTGTATTCTTTTAATTCCTCGGTCATCCATTTCTCCCACTTTCCTCGAATTTTGCGCTTGAATGATCGATTTACGGTTATATCCAGTGGTCGCAAAAGTTTAGTCATACCTCCGGGTATAATGGATCGAAAACATTTGTTGGTCTTGCACAACTTCTTAACCCCTTGAGGGGCACTGGTATATAATATATACAACTTTTTAATATATAACTTTGCCACCAGTATTATTAAACAGAAATATTTATTATTATTTTTTTGCAGATTGAAAAGGTACAAATTCATTATTTAAATTTACTGGTGTCAAAACATCGCAAAATTTAGCATTTTTAGACCCCGTGCTTGCCCTCCAAGGGGTTAATGTCACCAGTGAGTTGTGATTTCATCGAATCCATTACTAAGAGACATTTCGGCCTAAAATATGAATGAAAAACAACTGTATCAACAAAAGATTATCACAACATAAAAAGTGAAAAAAAAAACAAAGAAGAAAAAACTTGATTTCATATTTGAGTTAACGATGCGTAGTTAAAATATCTAGATTGCCGATCAGAGCTTTTGTGGGACCATGCGTAAACGCGGGACCTCTTCAATTCCCACCTCCCTATTTTCTCCAAGCTTTATTTGCCTACTTCTCTTTTAGGTAGCTTTCAATACAAAAAAGTATAAAGCTACCTATTGCACCGGTTCAGAGGAAAGCAATTCCGGAAAATTTTGGTATATTTTCACCGATCATGGCCACCAGACCCCAAAACCACCCTCCGTTCAAATGTTGATTTATATATAAGGATATATCCATATATATATCTGATCTATGTCATACGATAACGCTCATATTTATAAAGCAATTTGGATGAAACTAGATGTGTGTATTAAGCTCACCAATGCCTCGACCGAGTTCGTTGTCCAGCTTGGTCCGCCATCTTGTTTCAAGATGGCGGCCACTGAAAATTTTAAAACTAAAATAAATATACAAAAAAGTTAAAAATTCAAATTTCTTTTTAATTAAGTGTTAGGCCTTAATACAAGGATTACAGAGCATTTTTTGTTTTACCTCTATCTTAAAAAATGGCTGAGATAGAGCAGCTTGAAATTCTAGGGTGGCTGACATTTTGAAACTCGACAGCACATTACAAAAAACCATCGATTAATTTATGAGATTTAGTGAACGCGATTTCTCGCAAATTATTAGGTAGCTTTCAATACAAAAAAGTATAAAGCTACCTATTGCAGCCGTTCGGAGGAAAGCAGTTCCGGAAAATTTCGATATATTTTCACCGATCATGACCCCCAGACCCCAAAACCACCCCCCGTTCAAATGTTGATTTATATATATATATATATCTGACCTATGTCATACGATAACGCCCGTATTTATGAATCGATTTTGATGAAACTAATTGTGTGTATTAAAGTTACTAATGTCTCGACCGAGTTCGTTGGCCAGCTTGGTCCGCCATTTTGTTTCAAGATGGCGGCCATTTAAAAATTTAAAACTAAAATAAATATACAAAAAAGTTAAAAATTCAAATTTATTTTTTAATTACGTGTTAGGCCTTAATACAAGGATTCCAGAGCATTTTTTGGTTTACCTCTATCTTAAAAAATGGCTGAGATAGAGCAGTTTGAAATTCTAGGGTGGCTGACATTTTGAAACAAAACAGCACATTAACGCGATTACTCGCAAATTATTTTCTTTCATTGTTGTAATAATTTTCCCAATCATACGCATAAAACTATATATTCATATCCGTTAGCGCCAAATTCTCGCCAAACTTGGCGACGTTTGGCGAAATATCGCCAAATTTGGCGACCAAAATAAGTCTTCATAAATGAAGCCAATTTGGCTATTGCTCAATAATTTGGTGAATTTCTTATTCAAATTCAGTATTAACGAATCTTTTGTAAACGTTTCTTTGCATTTTAACTTGCTGTTTTCGTGTAACATTAGCTAAAATTTTAAAACGAAGATATAGGAAAGCTACCTTTTCCTCCCGGTACAGGCCGGAAGGACTTTTTTATTTCATTGTTGTAATCATTTTCCCAATCATACGCATAAAACTATATATTCATTTCCGTTAGCGCCAAATTCTCGCCAAACTTGCCGACATCTGGCGAAATATCGCCAAATTTGGCGACCAAAATAAGTCTTCATAAATAAAGCCAATTTGGCTATAGCTCAATAATTTGGCAAATTTCTTATTGAAATTCAATATTAACGAATCTTTTGTAAACGATTTCTTTGCATTTTAGCTTGCTGTTTTCGAGTAACATTAGCTAAAATTTTAAAACGAAGATATAGGAAAGCTACCTTTTCCTCCCGGTACAGGCCGGAAGGACTTTTTATTAATGAACTTTCATCTTTTTTAAATAAATAAAAGCTAACAATTTATAATGCTTTGTTATTATAACGCAATCTTTAATACATGCTAGCAATAATATAAATAAATATTCTATTCAGAATATCTTTTAATGAAATAAAATTATTTTTAAAACATGAGATTTGGGAAAAAAAGAACAGCAAAATTGACCAAAATAACTCTTTGTTTCTTTCTTTTTTAAAGGCAGCTCTAGTTACCGAGCGATAGCGTTCACTGCAATGTTATTCAATGGCAAAAAGTGATCGTCCTATTATCCAAATTGACACGAAATTTACAGAAATTTTTGAATGCCGGTTTTTTTTCCTCTCCAATCAGAAAAGATGTTATATATTCCCTAAATTTTTGAATTTTCAATTTTGAGATCGTAAGTATTTTTTATTTTATTTTTAAAAACTGATGTTACTTTTAAAAATGTATTTACTTTTTAAATTAAAATACAAAGTAATCGACTCGGCATCGATAGAGCTTACCGATTTTAGTTCAGAGTTTCACCACCAGAGGTGCTTTTCTAGGGCATTTGAACATCCCCTCGCCCTCCTTCTAGGTTTTTTTTCTCTAACTATGCCCCATTTCCGTAACTCAGCAACTATCTTTCCGATGTCAACGCAACTGATTCCAAACATTATAATTAACTTAATAGTCATCCTCTACAACATTAAAGTAAATTTATGAGTAGTAGTTACGACTACTTCCGAAAAATAGTTTAAGCCAAATTTGTAATTAATTTCCTATCTTAAACAAACAATATAAATTTTTAAAGATGCATAGTGGTCCTCCTAATTAGTGATTTTCTGAAGGACCCTTGAACATCCCCCACCTCCGGCACCTTCCTCAAAGTTATTTTCTCTAACTGTGCCTTATTTTAATAACTCGACTAATAATGTTCCCATCTTCCCCGAACTAGGTCAATTTTGTAGCACGCCTAGTATATACTGCCGTAGGCAGCGGGAACCTGTATCAGAGGTTCGTTCGGAAAGAGGTTTGTTTAGAACAGAATGCTCCCTTGGCGATGGAAGAGGGAAATAAAAGATTTTCCGCAGCGCACGAGCATGCCCGGTATACTGTGCCGAAGCCATCGGAGACCGTGGCCAGAGTTTCGTTTTTTCAGAGATTTATATTTATTACATGGGCTAGGGCAAGGCCGGGCGTGTCAGCTAGTATAAAATAAAATTTAATTTCAGTAACTACCGTAGTTTTAACTATTTAAATTTTTAAATCGATCTTTATTAGAGTACTGCATACCCAAAGAGGTTCCCGCTTTGTGGTGCGGGTATAAATTTACTACCCGTGGATCAGGTTGCGGGTAAACTCACAAAGTTTGGTTTAAAAGCTCTTTTCTAATCTTGCTAATCATACTATGAAATTGTTTTCGTTATTTTTTAAACCCTGAAAGGATCGATTTTTTCTTATGACTGTTTTTCTGTGTAATAATGATTATTATTTTTTATATAAAAGTTTTTTTCGTTTGTTTTATTGCGAGTAACGGCTGCGGGTATACGCAAAATTTTCCGGTGCGGATAGATTCAAAGGTACTGCAGGAATTCTAATTTTTATTCACATTTTATTTCATGTGATACACATGCACGTAAATAAATCCATTGCTGTAAATAGCTAGTGCTTCCTCTACAAGCGCAAAAGTGTCACCGCACTTTTAGGCAGCCAAATTTCTCTCTTTCCAAATTTCACGGCAAATAGGGCTCATTTCTAATCTCTGCACAGCAGTTGAAGCAATCCGTTTTACCGGGCACGTTTTGTCTCTTTCCTACCTATCTTTAGTTGCATAACTGGAGACATTACTAGTGATTTACTTATTTTGTAATTATTTCATTATTTATTTTAAATTTTCCGCAATATTTTGAAAATTAAACTTTAACACAAGAATCTCCAAAAGTAAATGTTAAAAATTTTCAAGTTCCGTTTTTGGATATCAATATATTTATTAATATTTTGCTGATAAATTATTAAAAACTAAATATTGTTAAACCCCTAAAAAGAATCAAACCACTTATGTTACTAAAGAAAATAGTAAACAAGAATGAAAAATATTTGCTTGAAAAATGCACCGGGTCTTTTTATCAAGACTTGGTTCAGCCACAACTTCATCACTTCTTCATTCATCCAGCCTTTTTTATTCGCTGTTACAATGATTCCTGAAGGAAATGTTCCCTTGGGTAGCGTTTTTCTTTTAAAAACTACTAAGGGGTTTAATTTTGTGCTATCTGCACAGCTGGTCAATGCAATTGTAATGCAGTTCCTTTCATTCCCAGTAGTCGAAATGAATATAGTTTTTTGTCCTAAAAACTAATTAAATTAAAATTTTTATAAATTATATTGAACAAATTTCATAAATAAAAGATTAATTGTATGAAATAAAATAGGTATGAAGCATTACTTACCGATAGTATTTAAGGTCCTACTGGGAGGCATATCAAAAGCCATGGACACTTCGTCCATATTTACGATACTTTCGGGCATAAATTTATGTTCTTTGATGATTTTCTCAGCATAATTTTTGAACATTGCAATCTTCTATTCCAAATTCCTTTGGAAGATTTTGGTATATAGTTGTCCGGACTCGAATGGATAGTCATTTCCTTCTCATAAATCTGTTTCACCACGATGCATTTCCCTTAAATTCTTCTAAATTTAACTCTGCTGCAAAACGTTTGGCTTTCATTCTAATAATGGTCGTTGAAATTGGTTTGCCCTCCGATTTCTCGAAATCAATCCATTTATGATGTTTCTCCTAAATCAGGACATTGCGCTCCTTTTTCCCTCCTTGATATTTTGCACTTAGTCATTTTCTCTAGGATTGTTTATCATTCCGCCATTGCCGAGTACTTTTCTCATCAATGCCTAATTCTCGGAAAACAGCTCTAATGCCCGGTATTTCGGCTTTCTGCACCGCTTGCAGTTTATATGCAGCCGTATAACTTACACGTCTTGTAGGCATCGTATGTGTAAAAATATGCAAAAAAATAATCTTCTTAGTAGTAGCACGTGTTAGCTGAACAGAATCGGAAATGATTGTTCAACTTTTGTCCCGACCCGCCTGATTGGTCGCTGAAACCTGTTAGGTCAAAAGTTACATTATTTTGAAGTGGAAGCCAGGTAGCTGCAATACTTGGCGATGGTTGCAACAATTCTTCCAAACCCAGAAATAAATAATAATTTTCATTTAAACAGTAACAAAAACATTACAAACACGGGAAAATTCTTTAAATTTCGCTGCATAGCGAAAAAAATTCACAAATTTCGACGATTTTAGACATTTTGGGGGGGGGTTTAAAAATTCTAGAAAAAATCCCACGAATTTTCGTGTTTTTAAAGAAAAAATCTTTGTATAACCCGCACCGTGTATAAGCCGCCGCGACTATTCCAAATGTTTTTTTCTTGTATAACCCGCGGGCTATACACCCGAAAATACGGTACTACGTTCAGATCGAATAGTTAAGATATCTTAGACTGCCGAACTCACTGAGAGAGTTCCAGAAACTCACTTAGTGAGTTCGAACTTTCTATTGCTAGATACAGCCAGTACCACTCAGTCTGATTGGCTCTGGAGGCCGATTGGCTGGTGAGGTCACCTTTAACATATGCGCATGCGCACATTCTATGTTTGTTCAGATTTATGTTCAGTGAGTTATCTCAGATGAGTTTTGCGGTGTGAACAGGTATTCAATTCCAGGAGGGTACCACCTCGAAAATGGCGGTCTAAGATATCTTAAATGTCCGATGTGAACAGGGTTTATCAGTAACAAAGGGTTACGGTCACAAATCTGAAATTTGTTACCGGCATGAACAAAGCGATACAAAAGAAACACTTGTGACTGTCACAAATGCAGACAGCGGCGTCACAAAGTTGTTTAAAGTAGCCGCTTATTCGATTATTTTCACGATACGCTTCAATGATTGGTTCAGAAGTATTATAATGGCGGATTCGCGAATGTTGAAAAGCTCGGCAAATATGGAGATATTTCGATTTTGTTTTAGATTTGAACCGATACAATTTATTTTTAATAATATTGAATTAACATATGCGAGATTTAACGCTAAATTTTTGATAGAATTCTAATCTAATATCAAGTAAAAGTTCTTTAGCGTAATATTTATTTATAATCTATGTTATATCAGTTTGTTATCAATTCCTTATTTATTCTTTATCTACAATATATTTTTCTCCAATCCTCCCCCTCCCCAAAAATTTATTTAAAAAATGAATTTGTCGATTACTGTGACCTTTTTGTCACCTATTATTTCTAATCAGTATTTCTTAAAATTAATGTTTAAATAAATTTGTGCTTTGTAACAAAATTGTAACTATAACATAGCTGATTGTTTAGCAGAAAAAAAAACACACTTTTTATATGGTCCCTTTTATTATTTATATTTACAATATGTCTGTGTCATCTCTACATAAGATGTGTTGCATATTTAAAATATCCCCCCCCCCCTCCTGGTTCTTTTATATACTAAATCTTCTACTGTTATGTGACTACTGGAATCTATTTTACTGTTGCTGCTATTTGTGTTGGCCCGTTGGAATGCGTTTAGGAGGCTAGAAAGATTTTAATCAATCTTCGGTCTCTTAAATGCATACTTGCAGGTTAAATCACATTCTGAATTTTAAAAAAGCTGCTCATGACTTATGCGCATTGAAACTTGTCAAAAGTAAGTAGTTCTCTTTCTTTTTTTTTTTTAAATAATTAATGTGTTCCTATAAAATTTAATTTCTTGCTCTAAAATAGAAATTGTATTATCTTCCTTTTTTTCCACAATATTATGCTGTAAAAACTGTTTCTTTATATTTTTATACTCTGAATTACAAATATCAAATTTAAAAATAAGATAAGCAAAGCATAAGCATGCATCTTAAAGAATTTTTTAATTTAATTTTTATATTTATTATATTACAGTTTTTTTTTTAATATATTAATCTGGCTACATTTTTTAACTTTTTCAACATTAATATATAATAAATTTCAGTCATATTTTCTATTGTAAATCAAAACACCCAAAAATTCATTAATGTTCATGAAAATGTTAGTAGTAAACAGAAAAACCCTACATTAACAAACTGAACACTCTACACATTGTAATATATACATTTTTTTCTGTATGTGTGTTTGTTAGAACCAAAACTTCATGAAAGCTAACTAATAAAACAAAATATTGAGATTACAGATAAAAAGTTTTTGCATCATAAGATTTATGATCAGGGTTGGGAAATCACACCAATTTATTCATTAGTGGCAAGTAGATTTTTTAATGAGGATAGCGATTTTCTAGATAGTCTTTTAAAAACTAAAGGTATAGAAAATATAATCAAGTTATATTTCATGTTTCTCCCAAATGCAGTAATGTGAACATGGCATTGTGTTTTGTTATACCTTAAACCTTCCCCTTTTATGTATTTTTTCTTATTTTTGTACAAAAATATATATAAATGTATTGTAGAAATGAATTATTTTTGGAGTAGTGTAAATTTTGCCACACCAATTTCATTGCGTATTGCATCTTGCTAGATATTAAAACATCCTTGGTGGTAAGATTTCCTGAAAACACATCCATGTTTATCATGAAAAGTTTTACAATAAGCAGTGGTCGATATTGATACAGACAAAATTTGGACCTATTTAGGGCTCCTTCACAAAAATCCTTTTAAAAAAAATAGGGCCCTTTTCAAAATACCTCTTAACAAAATAGGTCCTTCACAAAATTCCATTCCATGAATAGCACACTCTTCATTAATTCTTTTTATTTTCTTCAGTTTTAAAATATATTATTTGCAAACAAAACAAGTTCACCTGAAAGGAAATACTTTAACAGAATGACTTAAAAAAGTTACGCTTGGTTTGAATTTGAGTGACTGGATTTAATCTCTCGTTACAAAATTTTATTTTTCACAAAAAGTGAGGTTATAAAGTTCTACCGAATTCTGTTAAGTGAAGATAAAATTAAATAAAACACCTAATAAATTTGCTTCGGGTACTTGAAAAAAAATCTGCTGTTAATAACAAAGCTAAAATTCATTTAAATAGTGTATTTTTATTTAAAAAAAAGAAAAAAGAAAAAAAAACAAGATAATTTCAAATTACAAAAATTGGGGCAAGGGGGGGGGGGTTGCAATCAGTGGTGTAGCCAAGGAAGAACTAGTTTAATGAATAATGGATACAGCAACAATAAAAACTGCTATGACGAAATAGCAAACAACTGATGATAAATTCCGCTGTAGACAGGTTTTTGTCATAGAAAGTATAATTTAAAAGTATGTGTTTCGCCGGGGCTCTGGAGATTTTTCGTTTAAGACAGGTTTTTGTTATAGACACAATCCATTTTCCCAGGTACCCTCTTAAAATATTTAAACATATACACTCTATAGTGCACCTCAGAAGAGCACAGATGTATCACAATAAAAACTGTTAAGATGACCTATCTTATACAGAAAACTTTCAAGGTTCAGGGAAAACAACACTATACATTTATACGTACTTTGCTAAGACTTGAAACCTATCTATAATTGAACTTTTCCCAGTTGTGATTCTTCTTGGCAGGTTTTTTGTGAATACGGAATCTTTTCGTAAACGGTAAAATTTTATGGTCCCGATGACGGAAAAATAACTATTACGAGTATACCTTATAAGACGTAAATCAGTCTACAGCAGAATTTGTTAACGATCTCTAGCGATTCCGTTTCACAGATTTTACTGTAACTAGATTAAACGTAAAATTTCTTCAACAGAGACTGCGATGGGACCAACTTTTGTCTAACCCTTACGTGAAAAGATGAGTTCACATGAATGAAATAACGGCACATTGATCAGAATTTGACGACGCTTATCTTTGTTCATTTTATAATTTTATATCGAAAAATATTATCATTTATTTAAAATCTGCTACGTGGACTTAAAAAATGTAACTTATTTATTCTTGGACTGGGATATTTGTGAATTTTTATTCAACATTACATTGTCACTTTCAAAATACCCGCAAAAACATGAATCTGATTCTCTTCTGATGTAAAATATGCTGATAATGTCATTTTTCAGCTTTATGAGCTTTACATCAACCAGTAATCAAAGAACAGTAGACTGCTGTTCAAAAGTTTTCTAATATGTTCAAGGAAGCAGATTCCTTAAGTAAACTTTGACAATTTTCTTTAGCCATACACATTCCTTGTCAAGTTGCTCATCAGATGAAGAGGAATAATACATGCCATGACAAACCTGAAGAATATTTCAGGAGATCAATGTATTTGCTTGGATACTTTTATTTCTGGTCTCGTTCATTGTTAAAGGAAGAGCAAAGTGATATTGAAATATTTTGATGTTCTTCTGTGTTTGTACAAAAAAATGGTGATTTTTGTTACTGAACTTTTCAATCTGATCTACTTTTAATCAATTGTTAATGGACTATTACGTTATTGGATATTATTTTGAAGGCAGGTTTTTATCTACTTATTTAATACTAGCTGTTACCCGTGACTTCGTTCACGCAACATTAAAAGACGAATAAATACATTAATTAAGCAAAATATTTCACTGCCGATAATTAAGAACGTTAATAATTAACTAACTATTTATCACATTTCATAGGAGACAATAGGTTATTTTTTGTTGTAGGGACCTTGACATAACTCAGTCTTAAACAAGTGAAATTTTGTGCCGAATAATCGCGAAAATGAAATTGCAATCAGTGCAAAAAGGAGGGCCAAATCCTGGAAATAGACGAATTGGGTAAAAACAAATGTCAATTTTACCTGATAGACAATTTTACTTTTAACGCTTTCGTGAAACGTTTTAACAGCCATCCTTCAAAAAAAAAACATTAATTGGAAATAGTATATGATTTTTCTTTAAATTCAATTCTGCCTTCTTGGTTTAATGTATAGCTGAAACAAATCTTGTTTTCTAAATGACAGTATGTTGACAGGCAATTTTTGTTCTCCAGAATAAATTGATTCATGAAGTTTGAATATGTGAAAATATGTTTTAATTTTTCGGATAATTTACTGAAATCAAGATTTTGTTTTCACCCTCTATTCAAAATGAAAATAAATTCTGTTTTTCAGTTTTAATGAGAAAATGGTGGGAAAAATATACTGATCTGTTTTATTTCTCCTTTTTTATACACAATTATGGAGTAATTTACTTTCCGTTTTTAGAGAAACTTCGTTAAAATTTACAAAAAAAAAAAAAAAAAAAAAAAAAAAAAAAAAAAAAAAAATCATAGCATCTAATTTAATTTTTTAAATTCTAAGAGTTTGAGTGACATCCTCGGATCAATAATAACCGGTATTAAGTAAATCGCGTTGCGTTCGATAGTCTAGGAGTAGTTGTGAAATACAAACACACGGTCAGATTTTAATATAATAGATTCGTGTTCATTTTTCTTTTCTTAAAATTATGATGTGATTTTTAACAGAAAACTCTCATCTGTATATAACGGATACTCATATTTAATAATCAGTATAGATTAAAAAAAAAAAACATTTAAATTTTTCGTTATGGCGTGAAATTCATCTACTTTTTATACTTACTGATCCTTGTATTATTAATGTAAGGAATTGATTCACACTCATTTTAAAACATATTGGAAAATTCCCGTTTTATTTCAAATATGACGTCTCTTTTTCTCCAGAGAAATCCCACTTTAATGACATAATTCTTGTTAATTTTCTTTTCCAGGCAATTAATTTCAATACTGGCATAGGGGAAATTATGTTACTTTAACGAAATAATATTAAATCTTATGTTTTATCAACAAATATGGAACTATTAACATTCGTCATTTTTTTTAAGGTAATCGAGTTATTTTTTTAAGTTTTAAGAATGAAAATAGTTATTTCTCGCTATCCATGACATCATTTTCGACATAGATAATTTTGCGGAGCATATTATTGACATTTGCTAACCATTTTCTTTTGAAACTTCTTTTTACTTTTGTAAAATTTAAATAAAAAAAATACGGTATAGTTATATTAGCCATGCGCAGACGGTAAAACGCCAAGTATTTTACCAAACAAAAGGAAAAAAAGTGAAGAAAAAATCCAAGATCATTTTATTTCACCAATCAAAGCCCATCCGCTTTATTTGCGACGGATGAAGCCTGTTTCCTATGGTTACGCACATTGAAACCTTGTATTATTATCAAAAACTAAAAAAAGTACGTTTTATTTCTAATAATAATATTTAATCTTCTTTTTAATTCTTGAATTTTTTTATTTCATTTTCATTTTTCACGTGAAAATTTTTCAATTGAAACTAAATTGTTGAGAAAAATTATTATTCCGGGTTTTAAATTAGTTTTGGCAACGATAAAGTATTAGCAACGGTAAAGTAAATTTAACCATTTTAAAATATTATACGAAAAAATGTCCATTTATTCTCTATGATAATAACGAAATTTTGAATTATTAAGAAAAATATTTGAATAAAATAAACAAAAACCAGTCTATGTTCATATGAGGGTTATAATCTATCTATATGCAAAAATACAGGAACATTAAATGCTTCATTTTGACTCTGGCTTCAGCCTAACATTTGCACACAATCAGATTTATAATATTACTAGCTGTTACCCGTGACTTCGTTCACGTAACATTAAAAGAAAAATAAATGTACTAATCAAGCAAAATATTTCACTCTCGATAATTAAAAACTCGATAAGACTAGTAACACTCTCGATAAGTCTAGAACTAGAAGTGCAATTATCCCACCCCCACCGACTACCGGAACTCGAAAGTGTACTTTCTGGAGAAAAATTGTACCCTCCCAGAAAAAAATGTCTGAATTCAACATTATATTTGACCCAAGTACAACTTGTAAACGCTCAGTTTAACATTTCTTACAGAAATTTCATGGTGGCCAACAGAGTATTGAATATGGAGAAAGCCGTGGTGACAATCTGTCATTAACAATGAGAAATTTAAAGCATAAGTTGAAGCTAATCCATGTACCAAAGTCCGAGAGCTTGCTGCTGAATTTGGAGTATGTTCTAAATTTTTTTTTTTTAACCACTTAAAATAAATTGGTTGAAAAGTAAAATACCAAAAACTACCAATATTTTCGACATAATCTAACACTTCCAAAAAAGTGCTAATTCATCATAAATAAATTTGTTACAAAAATTTAACAATATTTACTTTGGTATCAAAAACGGCAAAACTCTTAGAAGAATTATGTCTGTTTTTGACAATTGTAACAAAACTATTTTTCCTAAAATCAACTATATTTGTTGCGTGTGGTTGTTGCATTACTAGTTTCTGTAGCCGGAATTTCAAGATTTTTTTTTTTTAATGAAAACCTTATCTCAGAATCTCCCATGGGGAATCAACGGCTGCCGGTATTGACAATTATGTCAACTTATTATCCAGTACCTATTACAGCACAAGTTCTTAATTAAATGACAAGAAATTAAACATGGAAATTGCTGTTTTAAACTTAACCAGTTGATCCTAACTTTAATGTAAGCAAATGTTATGTTATATGAAACTTGGTTTAAATACTACATTTAAAACTCTAACTCTTCAGCACGTGTTCAGTTTTTTACATTATAGTGTTCGTAAATCTTTTTCACTGGTAAATATTAATATAACTTTATTGTATTATTATCTGCAATTATAGAGATTAATCTTACTTTATTTTACACATGCTATTTTTTAACTCTGTGAGCGTTTTCAAAAAGGGTAAAATTGTAATGTTGATTTCTCAGCATTTTGTTTTAAATGCTAAAAAAATATGATTCTTTCTGCATTATAAATAAAACTTAATTATAAATATGAATGTAACCCTTGAGAGTATTAATCATTCTTCAATGTTTTGAAAATTCATTAAATCTATAGAATTATATTATCTTAAACATTGCATATATTGCAGTGAAACCTGGAGCTTAGTGAACGGAATATTACGTTCCACACGCTTAGAGGGTTAAAATTAAGAAATTGATAAGGATGTATCTAAATTCTTGAAGTTACATGCAGTACTTTTTAGTATCACACACACACATACAGTCAATCTTATCAAGACGGGATCACAAGGGACTGGAAAAAGTTTCCATTTTAGACACGTTTAAAGAAGTGTAATTAATTATATCTCTAAGATTTATACCTGGACCTGACAGACCACGCAGACCTGATAGGCCTGATAAGCCATAGTGTAAACGCAGCATTACTCAATAAGATGTATTATTCGTTTCGTCGGGATCCCGAAACTCTTCCATTTGAGACAGGATTCCGTTGTAGAAAGGTTCCGCTTTCAAAGGTTTTACTGTAGATATAAGTACAGTAAAACTTGTTAAGACGGAATCGGAATAAAAAAAGAACGGTGAAAAATACTGTTCAATCCGGTTTTTAGCATATTTAATTAAATTGTAATCCATATCTGGACCATGTGATATTTTCGTTTAAGACAGCATTATTTTATAAACAGGTTCGGTTTGACATGTTTCACTATACATATAACATAAATATGTATATTTGTATGTATAAATGCGGCAAAACTTGTGAAAACGAAACCTGTCTACAACGGAATACTGACTTATGGAAATATTCCTACGTCCCTTAGAAAAGAATGCTATACAATTACACCTGCTAACATTAAAACCTGTCTAAAACGGAATTTTCTACTACTCTTTGTGATTTTATTTTGGTGGGTTTTACTACATATATATATAACCAGAAGAAAAATTCTGGACCCCTCCCGAAAAAAATCCTGGCTACGCCACTGGGTTGCATACAAAAAGTATGCTGCTCTATAGTGCTATTAGGTAGATTTCGGAAGAAATACTACCTATTACATTCTCACCTAAGTTGGAAATTTTGAAAAAATTTTGCAGATCTACGCCGATCATGACTCCCAGAACCCAAAACCACCCCCAGTTCAAAACTTTATCTATCTATCTATCTATCTATGTCACTTTTTTATGACCACGATAACTGGAAAAATTCTGCATAAATCTCTTCCAGACTGATACATAAAATCAAGGGACATAAAATCTCGGTCAAGTTCGTTAACCCCTTCAGGGGCAAAGTACTCTTGGAGCAAAAATATTGAAATGCTTGATTGACACCAAGATTCACGAACGAATTTCTTTTAAAATAAATAAAAACTTTCCATAACATGCACCTTATAATTTCAAAATTTGATTATAAAATTCTGGTGTCATTGTGCCATTTTAGTATTAAAATTAAGTGGTATATATAATATACCGGCGCCCTTCAAGGGGTTAATGGGCAAAATCGAACCAGGGGGGGGGGGCGCTTTTTGTGAAAACAGAAAATCCCCCATAATTTCTTAATTATTATACGTATCGAATCCGTTTAAAGTTATTATTACTTCTAGGAAAAGGGCCGAAAATTTATGTATGACAGATTTTTGATATAATTAAAAATGGTCCCAAGGGGGGAAAAAGGGGGGGGGGGGGTTTAGAAGAAAAAAAATCATAGCTTCGTCAATTCACAAGATATCAAATCCGCGTAAATTTATTATTAATCCTCTTAATATTATCTAAAACTTTTATATTGACAAGTCTTTTATAGGACCAACCGTTATAGCAAAAAAAAAATTAAAAACCAAAAAATCCCTGCCGGCTCCACCTGCAAACAAGTTATTTTTCGAAGTAGGCGGTTCCAACTACCGCATCTTTTTCGAAACTGATACATAAAATCAAGGCGCATAAAATCTCGGTCAAGTTCGTTAATGGGCAAAATCGAACCAAGGGGGGGGGGGGTGGGGTTGTGAAAACAGAGAAAACCCCATAATTTCTTAATTATGATACGTATCGAACCCGTTTGAAGTTATTATTACTTCTAGGAGAAGGGCCGAAAATTTATGTATGAGAGATTTTTGATATAATTAAAAATTGCCTTAAGGGGGGGGGGAGGGGCTTTTAGAAGAAAAAAATTCATAACTTCGTCAATTCCCAAGATTTCAAATCCGCTTAAATTTATTATAAATCCTTTTAATATTATCTAAAACTTTTATACTGACAAGTTTTTTATAGGACCAACTCTTATAGCAAAAAAAAAAAAAAAAAAAAAAAAAAATTCCTGCTGGCTCCGCCTGCAAACAAGTTAGGTTTCGAAGCAGGCGGTTCCAACTGCCGCATCATCGCAAAAAGGTCATTTCTTCCGCAATTCCCGACAAACAGGCGCCCCACGGTCTGCGTCTTCGAAATCTACCTGTGCCTGTAGGCCGAGCCGTCAGGGATTTCTTTTTTTTAATTGATGCACGGAGGAGCCTAACTTTCCTTTTCTTGAATCCAACTTTGTGTGGTTGTTTTTGATACAGGATAGTTCATTATGAATGTTTTTCTGGGTGTTTGATTAAAAAATTTACTTTTATCTGCTCAAAAACATTTAATTATTGAAAAACAGTATTTAATGAAAAAACAAATATCTTACAGTTAAGAACAAATTTGTATGAATTTTAGATATAAACTGAATTAAAAATTCATTCAATGCTTTTTCATTCTAGATTTATAACAAAATCATTGGTATGGATTTAATGGCCGGATAGATTTATTTATTCAAGTACAGTGAGACAACATTTATACATTTCTCATTAATATGAATTTACTTTTATACATCATTTCATTATGATTTCAATCATAGGTGCCCACAAGGAAGGAAGGCAATTGCCCCACCTCAGATTTTAAAATTTAATTAACTAAATTTTCTTTTTCTTGTATGATTTTCGAAAAAAAAAATTAAAATTTATTATTCTCAATTTGTTTAAAATAATTTTATTTAAAAAATATTTCCCTTTTTAATTGCTATCTTTAATTAAAAAAAAAAACAAAACAAAAAAAAAACATATTTTTGTATCTGCTACATCTTGAAAATTTTATTTTATTTTTTAAAGTAAATTATTAAAAAGATATCATATCTTATACTTGTGGGGTTTTTTAAATGAAATATTTATAAATATAGATTTGTGAAATCAATATAAATTATCATTTATTGATAAAAATGATAAATGAAATCTTTAATGCAGTTTTTATTGTTGAAAACATTTTTTAAAGTATGATTCAATATATCCATGAAATTTGAAAAATCTATACTAAATGTATTATTTTTTTTATAAATGATATCTTAAAAATTACGGAAAATATGTTGCATTAATTTGTTGGAATGTATGATATTAAACTTTTTCACAATTATAAATAAATATGATTAATTTTTTTTAAATATCAAGATCATATATGAATTATTCACATTTATAAAACTGATATGTTATTTAAAAATAGTTTTCTTTTCTACAGCCATTATAATGCTGAAATAATTTTATTAAAAATATATTTTTCTTTCTAATTGCTTTTTTTCAATTAAAAAAAAACATATTTTTGTATCTGTTACATCTTAAATGTTTTATTTTATTTTTTAAAGTGAATTATTAAACAGACCTCATATCTTATACTTGTGGGGTTTTTTAAATGAAATATTTATAAATATAGATTTGTGAAATCAATATAAACTATCATTTATTGATAAGAAATGGAAAATTATGTATTTTTTGTATTTTTTCCCTGTCTGTTTAGAGTTTAGTTAACAAATTTTTACTGGTAAATAAAAATGAAAAAAAAAAATCTAAAGTTGTAAAATACATATATTATATATTTCAATTTCCGTATCTAAAAAACTTTCTTTCCATCTTTTTTTTTTTTTTTTTTTACTTTTATATAATGTAACTTTTACTTAATATACTTTTCATATAATATACTTTTATATAATATATGGATGAAATTTTTCAAAAATAAAATCGATCCCATTTTAGCATGGTTAAAAAAAAAAAAAAAAAAAAAAAAAAAAAGAAAAGAAAGAAAAGAAAAAGAAACATAATATTGACAATAGTTTTAGTTGGCGCTGTTTAAATACGATTATTTCTTGAATATTTGGTGCTATTTGTTAAAAAAAAAAGCCGCACTACGTGTTATGCTGACAAGCTTTATTTACGTTTCGAGAGTTGTTACCGGCTTGTGACAGCTCGCGGCGATTTTACAAACCGTCACGCGTAGAGCGATTGGAGGCGGTGTCGAATGATGACTGGCTAAAACTAGACCAACATATGATCGTATGTTGGTCTAGGGCTAAAAGATGGTTACTGCTCAGCCAAGCTTTAAAGACTGGTCACGTGAGTAACAGGTCCAAATATGACCAGTCTATTCTTCATAATAGGGATCGGGGTAATGAAAGGGAGTCTCCCCTAGTTTTGCTTTCGTGGGGGGATGAGTTGATTTCCGATAGTTTCATGTTTACTTGTTACAAGATTATAAAAAGGATTTTTGTTCTTATGTAATAAAGCACATAAAAATTGTAGTTTTCACTTCGATGAAGGGGATATGATGTGATGATAATTTAGATTATTTAATTATCGGATATAAACATGTTAAGTAAATAAATACTATTTTTTACTGTATTTTTACACATGACATTGCAATTTATTGTTTTCTTAAATAAATTACGATTTTAAAAATCGGTTCCTTATATTTATAGGGCACACTTATGTAACTGTAGGAGAAGTGTGGTTTTAAAATGTTCTTTTACTATTATGATTATTAATACATATATTTTTAATTTTACCGCAAGAATTCCATTTTTTTTTCCTTCATTGCTCATGTTTATTTTCCTACATGAAACCATTTAATAATATGGCGAAAATGTATAACAAAATACTCAATTAATAATAAAAGAAAATAGTTCAAAGAGTACAGAGTCATACTAAAGGATGAAAAATATTTTTTACACTCAAATATTTAAAAAAATGTGCTCGAATTCAAATTAAGTTTTCTGATACCTTTTACTAAATATTTTTAATTCATAAATGCGCGAAACTTTCAGACGTTCTTATTCAGATATCAGGAAATCGAACAGCGTTTTTCGTTTTATAACAGTAACTAATCTTACTGAAAATGTCATCGAAGGTCGCACTTTGAACCTATTTTTCTGATAAGTTCACGAAAAAATTGTAATTGTAACTCATAATGTACCGAATTTATAGGAAAATTAAAGACGCTGTTCGATTTTTAAGTATTTGAATGTTAATTCTTGAAAAATGTCAGGCAAATAGGAATAAAAATGAAATTATTGTCAAAATGAGATGAAAGAACTTAAAAAATATATGCTAAAGCTGGTAAAAATAAAATTCTTTTAAAGTGAAGGTCTCAGAAAAAATAAAGCAATAAAAATGCTTGTATTTCATAATATCATCACGGACCTTCTCTTTAAAAGAATGTGCAGGGGGGGGGGTATTCATTCACTTTCGATGTCACCATCAGAATCATCCGGAAAAAAATCATCATCGTCGAACGAAATAATTAATGGCTCACACATTTCTTCTATTATGCCGTCTTTCTTCCAATACTCATTTTCCAGATGTTCTATGTTCGTGCAGTAGTTTTTCCATTTCTCAGCATTAACATTTTCTAGTGCAAGTTTGGTCAGTTTAAAAAGTTGATCCATATTTAAATCCGCCGTTATATTTCTTTTTCGAATGAATTCCTTCATATCCGCCCTACATACTCTATCGCATTTATGTCGCAACGGTATGGAGGCAATCTTAACGCATAATAATGCCCATGTTCGGCTAACATGGTGTCGAATTTGTAGATTTTAGTAGAGGGCGAATTCGTCTTAATAAGGTCCATCAATTCAACTTTTCTCATGTTTGAAGAATATGGCACTTTGTTCAGTGCCAACCAATCCATAATTTCCCTTTTGTTTTTTGAAGAATTCGGTGGCTTATTCAATTGAATAGAGTGATATGGCGCATTGTCTATCACAACAACAGAATTTTTCGGTAAGTTTGGAATGAATTTTTCATTTGCCCATTTTTCAAAAATTTGTGAGTTCATCTGCCCGTGATAATCACCGGTCGTCGTGTTGGCTTTATAAATCAACGATGAATTTGAAATAAATCCCATTCCCCCCTGCACATAAAGCAATAATGCGTCTCGATGCGGCCCCCGTCTTCACAACACCGAACACCTCTTCCGATTGCCAGCATTTCCCGACAGTTAAATTGCTGTCAATCCATGTTTCGTCAACAAAAACTATCGGTCTTCTATCTTTTCGGAACTGGTGAATAGTCCGTAAATATTTCGTACGAGATAGAACAATATCACTTAGTTCCAAGAGTAGTTTCCTCTTATTTTGACATTTTTTCCAGCGGAATCCCATTTCAAGAAGAATTTTACGTAATGTTTCTTTTCCTTTTGAAAATTGTATGTTTTCTTTCAACTTGGCTAGCAACTTCGGAACAGTAGGCACTCTTTCATCTTTAGTGTAGAAGTCCTGGATAGTTCTTCGAATTACATCCAAGTTAAAATTATCCAAGTTGACATTCTCTATGGTTGTTTTCGCCATTTTCTTTTTAGGAGAAGCGAAATTATTTGCATTGTTACTAGCTTCTTTCCGAATTCTTCTTATAGCGCTATCCGAAACACCGGCAATTGCACTAGCTCTTTTTGTTGCATGTGCTAATGGAATAGTTAGGAAGCCTTTATCTGCTTCATTATCACAATTTTTTACAACATTGTTTAACATATTTTTCACTGCACTGTGAAAATGTTTGCCTTGAGAGCTTTTAGATTCTTTTAAATCAATTTTATAGAAGTAGAAACAAATACAAAATGAATAGCAAACAAAATAGGGAGAGAGAAAAGAAACGCTAATAGTACAAGAACAGCCAGTGAAGAAATGACAAGCGGTCATACCCTGTTCACATCGGACATTTAAGATATCTCAGACCGCCATTTTTGAGGTGGTACCTCTCCGGAATTGAATACCTGTCCACACCGCCAAACGCATTTAAGATAACTCACTCAACATCACCGTGTCCAGTGCGCATGCGCATATGTTAAAAGCAAACTCAACAGCCAATCGGCCTCCAGAGCCAATCAGAGTGAGCGGTACTGACTGTATCTAGCAATGGAAAGTTCGAACTCACTAAGTGAGTTTCTGGAACTCACTCAGTGAGTTCAGCGGTCTAAGATATCTTAACTATCCGATCTGAACGTAGTATCAGGCAAGATAAGGGAAACCTGAATTTTGTCTCCTCCTAATATAATGCTTCCCTCCCTTCGGATGGGTCTATTTTTTTTGGCAGCATGTCATGGTCCGTCTTTCAAGAGTGGTTCAACAGTACGTAGATGTTGAGGGGAGGAGTTAAAGCATATTAAATGAACAATTGTATTAAAAGCTAATAAACTTGTGTCAGATCTAGTATAGTGGTTAAAGAACCAGACTCGTAATTTTGAGTATCAAATTGTGTCCTTTCCCCCTTTTTTTTTTTTTTTTTTCATTTTTAGAGTTTTGCTTTGATTTTTATTGAATTAGTTAATAAAGAATATTTATTAACAGTGCTTCTTAAGCATTGATATAAAGATCAGTTAATCTTTATTAATTGCTCTGCAATATTTTATTGTTAATTAGATAATTAAATTTTAATTAAAATTAAGTTAAACAATATTAAATTATAATTATAATTAAGGTAAATAAAAATTAAAATTTTTATTGCATACAATAGAATTTAATATAAGATAATTTCAAGAATTAAATTAAATTTGATCTCATATAAGCTATTTTTTAATAACTATACGAACATTTATTAAAATGCAATAACTCCTAAACTTTCATTAAAAATATTTTTATATTAGAACTTTAGTAACAGATGATTATCAAATTAGCAGAATTAATTAATTAAAGTTTTCATCTTTTAAAATTAAGCATTATTCTTAAAAATCTCTATTAATTTACTAAAATTCTTTTTACCAATTACTGGTTGATCTGTAGTACAGTGCCTAGAATTAGATAGTGTTGTTATCGGCGTCAAAATTATACTTCAGAAATAGAGGACGCCGATAGATGGCGCCAGTGTTCTCGCCGCGGCTATGATAACTTTCGTTTTTACATACACATCATTGTAAATCTATTTTTTTCTGTAATAAATCAGTACTTTAAAATGCTGTAGATAAAAATAAATGAGGAAAAAAATTCTAATAATGAAAATACAGTTGAAGAGAAATGTAATTGATTTCATAACAACTAATTGTAATGAACTCAAACATTTACAAACTTTATCATAGGACAATGTTTTTCTTCCTACAATATTTAGTTATTTCTAAAATTGGATAAATACAAAACAATATATTGGATAAATACATTATACTATGATGAATTCTTGCAAAAACATGTCCCTATTTTGACAACATTCTAATCTGTATTCATTAGTACATAACTTGTTTACATCCAGTTAACAAACTAAGAGTAAATTGAGTTGTTAAAAATTTCTAATATTTCAGAGCTTTAGTTTAGGGTAAAATAATTTAAGGTATACCAGCAAACATCAAACAAGAAATTAATAATTCTTTCAAATCTAGAAAAAAAATAATTACTCTCCTGAAAGTATGACAAGAATGCATTTTCTTTAAATTAGGGTAGATGTGCCAATCATCCTTAAAAAAATAGTAAAAAATTATTTTTGATTAATAGTTATTATATTTTATTATTTTTTTAAATATTGCATTAAGCTATCAACAATATTTAACCATTCTCATACTCACACTTCCCAATGTGAATCAAAATTTTAATAACAGAAATAAATCAAACACTTTTAATTCCAGTAATAGACATCCTACAAAAAGTAATACATTGATTTTGTGAATGTATTTAAAACCATGATTGAATGAAAGCATACTAATGAAACAAAATAGTCATGTTAAAATAAATTTTAAAGTTAGGATATCAATAATTAATAAAATATTTATGATAATAATTCATTGTTTAAATTAATTATTGTCATTATCACAAGATAAATATTTTAATTATTTAGATAGAAAAATTAAAATACTAAATTAAAAATAATTGAGCAAATCTTCTTTCCCTTCAATAGTGTATTTGTAATTTCTCTCAATAAATCGCTCATGAAATGCGATTTACATTAGAGTCCTGCATCGGGTCGGGTTACCCGCACCCGACCTGTCCCGCGGTTCGGGTCGGGTTGGCGCTCTATTTTTTTTGTTGAGGTTCGGGTTCGGGTCGGGTTGACTTCTACTTTTTGCTGCGGGTCGGGTTGACATTCACTTTTTCGGGTTAGGTTTTTACTCTTGCGGGTCGGGTTGCGGGTTGACTTCAAATGAAATTTGCTGGTTCGGGTCGGGTACAACCCGACCCATGCAGGACTCTAATTCACATGCAACTGAATATTGGTTCTGATCTTTATCGGCACGAGGAATGACTTTTAACCATTTTTCAAATTAGTTTTTATCTGTGTGGGGGGGGGGGGGGGTGGATAGAGTTATTTTAATTTTGTTGCTTTTATATCCATTAGTATATCCAGGAACGAAGCATGTTCGATCAGCTTTTCTTTTCTTAGTATTTGCAGATTTATCCATACTGATTTATCATTAAACATGCATAATATATGTTTACTTTAAAATATTATAGAAATAGAAACATTCGTATAGTTTGTTTGAAAATACAGCGTTAATTACATTGAAACTAACATTAGGATCAAGCCTGGTAAATGAAACTTCAAACGTTAATAACGGCGGTGGGAACTCGACGCCCTCTCGCGGAGAAACTGGTTTTCCTCCTGTTAGGGGCATTTTTTTTATTGCGGTTGTATTGGCGATAAGCACACTACTTACTTCTAGGCACTGTATCTGTAGTGATAAAGTTGTGGAAGATTACCATATTTAAAGGTTTTTTTTTCTATTATTTTATTATTTAAATTTTTAATTATTATTTATATTTAAATAAATATAATTAATATTTTTATTTAAATATATAATTAATATAAATAATTATTATTATTTAAATGTATAATTAATATTATTTTTTAAATATATAATTAATATTTTTGCGTAGAGGTTTGTTATACATTCTCTTGTGATTAATTAGCAAAATATAATCTATGAGAAAAATAAACCAATCTATGTTAAAGAGAAACTTGGGTTTCTTAGACATAGTTTGAAATATGATCTTATGTTTATTTTGATACACTTTGTACAAGCCCAAACATTACATGTATGTTAATGTTATTTGTTATTAATAATGTGTAATAGAAACAAAACTTTTTTGGCCTCTATTAATATCCGGAAGCTAGGACTTTTTGTTTTTATTTCTGTTTCTTCCTCTTCTTTGTATTTATTTATTTATTATTATTATTATTTGTATATGTCGTCTACATCAGCAATCCATTTTTTTTTTTTTTTTTTTTTTGTATGTGTTGTCTACATCAGTAATATATATTTTAATGTCATCGTGATCTCAAGAATTTTGTGAAAATTGGAATAGCAGCAAATCATATACAGGGATTGTGTTGATTTCAAGAGTTTACATGTTAATTTTGGAACATTTAGGCTAAAAACAATAACAACCAAATTAAATTATTATAAATAGATTAAATAAAGCATACAATGGCATCATTTCACAACTGTATTACAAATAATAATAGTGAAAGTAAAGGAGATAAATCTATCTAACACTAGTAATAATAAATATAGTAATCATTATTTTAATTTTGCGGAAAAAAAAAATGTTGAATGATTAATTGCTTATTTCACGAACAGATGGAGCCACTACACATTTTGTGAGCATTGTTATTACATATAGATCAGTTTCAACCACGTGATCACCTGCCCACCAAGTGTTATCCAACCAGTCATAATCGTCGATTTGTAGCCTGTTTTACGAGCCAACCAATCACAATCCACCATCTTTGGCGGGCAAACAAAAAACAAAGCTAGTTGCTAAGGTGGTTGCTAGGGTATGACGTCAGTTGAAACTGATCTATTGGAGGGTTTATGTGTGTGTTTGTGTATTTCGTAATAAACCATTTAAATAAAAAAAATAATATGTATGTGTATGTGTAATTTTAACGGCTTAGAAGTTGCATGGATTTTAGGCGTTCAAGTGTAACCTGTATAGCTTTTTAAATTATTTAAATACTGAATGAGATTTTTTTTTTCCAGTGGATACATGCAATGTTTGCAAGTTTTTAATTGTAAAAAGAAAAAAATAATTCCAAAATTAAATGAATTTGTATGAAAATTTTGTATTTTACGCTGTCTTGACTTAAAGATATGAAGGAAATATTTTGTTTAATAAACCTTTAAGTTCAGTAAAAAAATTAAAACTATATATAAATTTGAAATCTTCATTTCTTAAGTATATATTGATTTTATGAAATAAATAACTATATAAAAATCTGAAAACTGCATTGCTTAAGTATATGTTGATTTTATGAAATAACACAGTTCAAAAAGTTTTTAACAACCTAGTAATTTTATTTTCCTTTATTAATTCAATTATGATTTAAAAAATAATAATAATAAACATTCAGAAAGCTAACATTTATTTGCTGTACTTTCAGTTTATTCTTGTGAAATAATGTTTAATATGTTGTTCTTTGTTTAATTCTAGCTAATTGCAGTTAGTATTTACTATAAATAAAATTTAAAATAAAAATTACAAAAAAATGTAAACATGTAATCTTTATTTGAAAATTGAAAGTTATAGCTATAACTTTATATAAGATTATAGATATTAAAGAATATAATAATTTATAAATTAAATATGTTTAACTTTATGTAAGGTTTGTTATGTATCAACTAGCCGCCACTGGCGACCAGTTTGGTCGCCCTTAAATGTATGTTAAGCATTGTACCAAATTATTTTTATTCATAATTTATTTTTTTCCTTAATCCTTCGCCAAACCGGAAAAATCTAATAGACAAATCAAGAACTTTTGCGATCGTGGTAGCATTTCGCATATTTTTTGTTGTTATGTATTTCATCTTTCTTGACAAAAACCGCTTAACCCACTTTATAATAAATTAATCATTGTGTGTGTGTTTTTAATATAAAATAAACTATTTCATAATAAAATAAAAGTATATGCTGTTTTAGTAATCTCTAATAGGTACCTGAAAATGGGATTTTCTCGCCAAAATGGCGCAAAACAAAAATTCCGCCAACCCTGGTGCGTCCGTGACAGCTGTTCCAATTTAAAATACATGACGTTCACATTTTTCTTTAAAATAGAAAATAGATAAATAAGAAATATTATCATAAATCAAAACATTTGATTTCAAAATTAAAATATCGTTTCTAATTAATACACACGAAAAATAAAAGCTGACAATTTGTTTCGAAATTTGATCCATTAAATATTATTACATGAGTTCAACCACGGAGTTCAACTTACATCAAGAAAAGATCCGAAGGAAGTTGAGTTGTATGGAACAGAATTATGGTAAACTTTGCCTGTCTCACTGGTGCTGATTATTTTTTTTTTACACCAGGCAGCGGTCCAAAAATTCATGGTTTAATATTTTAAACGTTCACAACGAATGAATCTTTTTTTTTGTTGTTGTTTACTTTCATGGATAGAGAATTTGAACAGCGAACCTAATTGAAACTGAAGTTATTGCAGAATGTATACATAATTGAACGTAAGTCATCTCTCAAATATTAATTTATTTTGAACGATCTTTCTAAAAATGTAACTTTTATGCAGTTTTATTAGAAAAAATAATTTTGAATAAAAATGGCTGCCTGGCATATGAAAAAGTGAAGCGGCATCCCGGAACTGTTGAGGACAGTCACATGACATACGGTTTTATTATATAGATAATAATTTATGCTGGACGTATAGTTTTTTCCCTTAAAAAATTTACACAAGCAACTACAAATTTAAATTAGTTTTCATCAACCTTTACAATTAAAATATTAGTTTTATTTTTCTTTAAAAAAAAAAAAAAAAAAAAAAAGAGTTGAATTAGATAATGAGCTCTGAAAATACAAGAGCTAGAAGTATTTGATTTGCTGTTTCAAATTATACTTGTACATATGGATTGTTTTCTTTTAATTGGATTAGACACGTTTAATATGTCCTAAGCATCATTAAAAACAAACCAAACATGAATATGCAAGATCAGACTTTCTTATGAATCTTCAACGAAATGAAAAATATCCTCTTCAAGCGCATTAAGCTCCTCCTACATCGTCTCGGGCAGTCGACCAATCACCATTCGACATCATCTGATGGTTTGTAAAATCGCCAGCTCGCGCAACGCCCCCTATCTCTAGGGGGGCGTTGGCTCGCGACGGCTTCCAAGCAGTACGTTTCATTTGTATCGCGTTAGGCAGGATTTGTGACTGCAACCCGAGTTGTTACTAAAACCGTTTCATTTGTATCCACGCCTTGAATCAATCCAAACGAATCCCATTCTATAAAAGTCATTCCTGTTAACTGAATCATTCTTGAATTGCAGAGTCGTTCTTCCTGTCTTGCTTATTATTCTTGATCGTTTGGTATCTATTTGTGAAATTTTAGTGTACGCTGTTCTAGTAACGAACAAAAATGGTAAGTTTATGTATCATAATATAAATTGCCGCTTGTGTTTTCTGTATACAAAAATTATTGACACTGGTTCATAAAGCATTGGACTCTCTTGGAGCTTGTTTATACACTGCGCCACATTTGAAGTTTTAACCGGCTTTTTGTGAAATTGTTAAGTTGTATGTAATCGTTAATGTTTAGAAGTAGTACTTCATTTCTGTAATTCGGGTAAAAGTACCATAAGTGGGTATGTCGCCAATTGTCGTACTTTATTGAACGCAACTTGGTGCAAATTTAATTTCTTTGTTGTAATCCGGTTTGTTTTTCAGATGATTTATAATAAATTGCAGAATAAAATAGTTACTCTTGTAAGCTCGCAACGTATTTTAGTGGTTATTTTTTAACTATATTTACGTTATGATATGTTATGTTCACAGTTTACTGTGTGATGTGAAAAAAATAATAGTTCGTAAATATGCCAACATTTCTAATAGATAACTAGGTACAGATGTCGCAGACGCACTGGGGGTTTCTTTTTGGCCGGTGACCAGATTAGTGCATATTAATCAAAGCCCTCTGGTATTAATAGCTGAGTCAATTGTATTCTTGACAATGTGTGTGTTTTATAATAAATTAAACTTGATGTGTATTTTATAATAAAATAATTTTTGTGGTTAGATAATAAAAATTGTGTGTATTTTATAATAAAATAAATGTCTTACAATAAAATTGTGTGTTTTATGATAAAATAATTGTGTTTTTTTTATAAAATAATTGTGTGTGTTTTATAAAATAATTGTGTGTCTTTTATAATAAAATTGTGTCTGTTTTATCCATAATAATAAAATAAAGTTTCTGTGTGTGTGTGTGTGTATGTTTGTCTGTCTGCGATGGCTAGCAAAATCTAGCCCGCCTAGAAGTCTGAAAATTTAGGGTGGATAGTCCAAGGTCTGGTCATGTGCACCTGAGTCTCAGAATTTTAATACTTTGAAAATTCATGAAATGTATTAATTAAAAACTGATCAATAACTCATCTCTTTTTTGCGAGCCAGCTTTCAAAACTTGCACATGCCCAGGACTCGATTTTGAACATCGTACGAGAATGAAGAACCATTTGCATGATGAATATGTTTATTTTGCAATTCTGTTTTAAATTATATAGACTAAACCGTTTGGTTTATTTAAAAACGAAAAGCATATTCTGAAAGATCACTCTTACGTCTCCAAGGCCGTAATCAATTAAAAAAATGTTAACCTTTTGAAAAAGGATCATTTACCCGGGCTTAAGTTTTCTCCCTTAAAAGCCAATGCCCCTCAATAGCACAATTTTAGAGATACAGACAAACCAAACATATGCTCTTAAAGCTAAAACCACCTTCTAATAGGCAGTGTTATTATTTTTTAAATTATTTTTTTACGGATTTTAACCCTTTGAAAAACACCAGTGAACGTATTTTTTTCTTGCACTAGAAGTTGCTAAACGTTCATTTTTCAACACAATCTTTTTAGAACATCTCAGTAGACCAGATTTACATCACCTACAACAATTTTGAAGCGTTCGGACGAGGAGATATTTTTAGCGAAAACCTATAATAACGGGATGTTTTCTGCAGTTACGCTTGGCTTCTGGAAACGTTTTCACTGTTTAAAATGCATACATTTTCAAATAATTTTATAGAGGACTTGGAAACAGTTATATTTTTAAACAATTAAAATTTCAGAGAGATTGGACGACAAATACCTGAGTTTCCCCCAGATTTAAAAAAGGGCAGGGTGCTGCTGGTCAGAAAAGGGCACTTTTTTTAATTCTTAAGGGCACTTTTCGGATTCCTATTGGCGCTTTTTTTAATTATTAAAGATATTCTTTTGGTTTTTAAAGCCACTTTTGATATTTAAAAGTCAGGGTACTCTTTTTAAGACAACATTGAGTCAGTTTTTACTATAAAAGCAAATTTTTTAATGCGAAAAGGAGAAAGGGCATTTTTTTACTGAGGGGCAAGAAGGGTGTTAATTATTTTACTGGAAGGGGCAAGAAGGGTGCTAATTCTTTTTATGAAGGGCTAGAAGGGTGCTATTTTGTAAACCAAAGGGCAGGCAGGGTGCAGCACCCTTCTGAAACTGTCTGGGGGGAACTGCAAATACTATTTTTTAAAAAAAATGTTAACTGACCTGATGCAAAAAGAAAACATTTATTTTTTTTACAACCAGAAACCAGATAACAATATTTTTGACATAAAACCGTGATATTTATGGCCATTGAAAATTTTAAAGGGCTTGGACAAGAAAAGATCTTTTTTTTTTAAAACTATATAATGATGATACTTGATAAAAAAAAGGAATTGTTTTTTTGCAATTTTGTTATTAAAGATATAAATTCATACAAAATCGGGTAAAATATATAAAATAATGCAAATTTGGGTTTTATTTAATGTTTTATCACGGGCCCGGGCAACGCTGAGCGGGTCAAGTAGAAAAAAATAAATAAAACTAACATGCTGTTTTCGCAGACTAGGTCTAAAATGTATTTGTATTAGAAAACGAGTTTTCTTGCCAAAATATAGATCACGCCAACCCCGATGCACCTGCAACATCTGCTGCGATAACTGCTCCCAACATCGTTATTGCTTGCCCACCTACCCACTTTTGGAATTTTAACTATAAAAAAGTGGATGATGAGCAAGGTACCGATCAATAAAAATTTTCTTTTTTCTATCCTCATAGACTGATCTAGAGACCTCAAAAAGTAAACAATGAAAAACTCATCCAAGATTTCTTATTCACTGTGTATTTTATCGACAAAGTCTGTATGTTTGTCGATAAACATTGCAGCTTTTCCAAACTTCCTGTCACAAATGGCTTCAACTTTTCTATCAGAATTAACTGCAAGTAACACTGTTAGTCTCATTTTGCTTTTCTTCAGGGTGGCTACAGATTCTGGAAATCAGGGAGATTCATCAATCTGGGAAGATCAGGGAATTTCGTAAAAGTACCAGGGAAATTTGTGTATATCTGAAAATGTTTGTTTTCACACAAGACTGATTTGTCGACAAACAGGTGATATTTAAGCCAATAATAGTATGCGATAATGAAAAGTAATATTTTAATATTTTTTTAAACAAATAAACATATGAGTTTTTGGTATTTAATTCAAATTAAGGTGATCAGTGCTTATATTGAAGGCAATTTATCCATTTTTGAAAATTTTAATGATGCATTAGCATAAGCTGACCAGGTGGCCAGCTTAATCCAATTAGCTATCCTATCAGATATAGATATGTCTTGGAATTAAACATTCTTTAGAAAATGAGGAAATTTTCTGGTCACTATATATTCACTGATCACTATATGAAGTTGTAGGCTTGTAGGACTAAATTTTGAGTTTGAATTTATGAAACTGTGAACCAAAACTTTATGAATATTGTGCAATTTTTATGTTTTTCCCTTGATTTTTTCTCCCGAATGAGGTATTAGCAAGCTGGATAAGTGTGTTATATGAGGAAGTGGCTTATATTAAAAAATACTGTATTGTTAATAATGGAAATCAAGGAATTTTGATAAAGGTAGTCAGGGAAATCAAGGAACTTTTTTTTTGCAATTTCTGTAGTCATCCTGTTCTTTCTTTTCATAATTTTTCATTTCTAAAAGCATCTTGTGTTGCAAGTGGTGAATGCCTGCGATCTGGCTTAGCAATTTTTTATTCCATTCATTGATAATTTTTTCGTGTCTTATCACTTTTCTCTGCACACTGTTTTTGCATAATGTTGTACCTTTTAAAAACTGTCTATCCATCCATTGGATGCTAAAAATCTTTCATGGAGAAAAAAAAGGGAAATTTTATTAGTAGGTAATGGCCAGTAGTAGCAATTTTATTAATGACCACTTTTTTATTTAAAAGTGCTAAATACTAAGCTATTTGTGGTGTAAATACTTACTTGTTAGATAATTGTAATTGATTAATAATTGATTGTTAATAATTTATATTTTGTACTGTAAAAAGTTCTTTACGGTCAAAAGTTAGAGAAAATGATATATTGAATTCGATCTTTTACTTTATGAAAAGACATCGGTCACTTGAAATACGAACACATAAAGTAGGAAAAAAGATCTTTTTATTTTCTTGAAATTTCATCAAAGAAGGCAGAATATCATGTTTTCCCATTTGGTACACTGTTCTTAAGAGTGAAATTATTTATATTTTAGATGGCTGGTAATTGTTTGAAGAATCCATGATGATTAAAATCTTATTCTTGAGAATTATTAATTAAATCCAGGCAATCTTAAAATTAAAAAAAGTAATACATCACTTTAATAGAATAAGTCATTTGAAGGAAGCATTTAAAAAAAAAAAAAAATCGTTGTTGGCGTTACGAAACAGGTACAAGAGACCCGGACTCCGTGCCCTAGCAACTAAAGAGAATACACCTTCATTAACCCATAGCTTTTACTGGAATTCTGATTAAATTTATGTTGCACAGGTATAAATACTAAAGGAGAGGGGTGCCCAAAAGTAATATCACAAAAAAATTTAAATTTATTAGTTAATTAAAAAGTGAGGATAATTATTAAAAGACAAATGATTTAAGTGAAAACGAAAATGCAATTCTCAATTTGTGCAATATAAATACGCCACCCTCTACAGCAGCGCTAATGCGGTAGAAACACAAACTACGAAGCCATGCATCTGGCTGCAGGTAGAACGAAAGTGATGTCAGTGAATTAACATCACTGGCAAAAAGCGGTCCTAGAAGTGCCGTGGAAGGCTCAGAAAAGAGCGCTCCTGGCGGCTGGGGAAAGATGCCTATGTTAGGCTTAGTAACATTGTGCATGCTAAACAAGAACGAAACGCACGATATTAAAAGAAATGTGAGAGTAATCTCACATAAAGTAAATTTTATTTTTAGTAGTTTAATTTGATGTTAATTTAATAATTTAGAAATTAACTATGCAACTTTTATTAATTATTAACTACATGTTGTAAATAAATACCTTTTTTTCTCTTACAGACTATAAGTAAGAATAATAAGATGCTACAGCATCTGAACTATCGGATGCGTGTAACTCTTCAAGACAGTAGAATTTTCATTGGTACCTTCAAAGCATTTGATAAACATATGAATCTTATTCTTGGAGATTGTGAAGAGTTTAGAAAAATAAAACCCAAGAAAAACAAAGCTGCAGAAAAAGAAGAAAAAAGGGTCTTGGGCCTTGTTCTGTTAAGAGGTGAAAATATTGTTTCCTTAACGGTTGAAGGACCCCCACCAGCTGAGGTATGTATTTATTGTAAATAAAAATTTTCTGTACTCCCTTGTTATATAGTGGCCCTATAGGTAAAAATTAACTTTTTTACTCACTGGCCACTGGCCAGTACATGGATTTTTTTACTCGGCAGTTTTTTTAAGCACTGGCCAGTAACAAATTACAAATCCCGAAATTCATCAAACGACTGTGGAATAAATAGCAAAATTCGTCAAATGGTGTCGGGAAAGAAGTAAGGAAATTCGGCATCTCGGTTAATAAATTTTGAAATTTTTTAATCAATTGCAGAAAAATCACGAAATTCGTCAAATGACAGCAAAAAAAAATTATTTCATTTCAAAATATTAAAACGCAAATGAGATATTAGAAATTAACTGTCCTATGGGATTAACATTAGTGAGTGGGTGTTTTCACATTAGTGGAGAGGACCCTTAAGGAATAAAATCTGAGGTCAATGTTTTTGATACACCCTGTATTGTATCCTACTCATTAAATTGCCCAACTGCCAAACCTTCAGATTCTTGGGTATCATTATTTCCGAATAGGAATATTTGCTTTATTTAATAATATAAATTTGTGATTAATGAAGATTACCATTTGAAAATAATGATACTCAAATCAGAAGGTTTGGCAGTTAATGGAATTATTGTGAGTTCTGATTATTAAGAAGACAGGAAATTTTGAATATTTAAATAAGTGTTATGGTGGAAATATCTGGCTAATTATTCTTGGGACAACCAGTCGATGGTTATCCTGTAATACTCGGACTCATAAAAATCAGTATTAGTCTGATTTGAATCTCAATTTAAGTCTACAGAAAGCTGTGTCTGTTATTTTGATTTAAGTTTTTATTTATATTCTCCAAAAACCAGTAATCTTTTTGATTAAATTTTAAGCTATCATTATTTTTCTCTTGTGTTTTATATCTGTTATATATATATAGGGCCTTACAAATTATGAAAAAATGCAAAATTTCGCATACACTAAGTAATCATCTCTTTCTTAATAATAAAGAAAATATGGTACTTTTCAGTTAGCCGGGCGGCAGTGATATATGTACATATATAAATACATATCTATATACATATACACATATCTGCGTATACATATATATATATACATACACATACATATACATATATATGTATATACATATGTATTTATATATGTACATATATCACTGGCGCCCGGCTAACTGAAAAGTACCGAAAATATTTTAGTGGTAATATTTTTATTCTTTATTTCTAACCATAACAAGCAAACAAAGAATTTATGAAGAATAGCTTATCCCCCTCTTTTTTTTTTTTCTTGTATTCTCTTGGCCTTCTGCATATTTCTTGTAGAATTTTAATAAATTTTCTATATAATTTATAGAAATTAAGTATGTATAGAAGTTAATTATGTATATATTATATACAGTAGACTCCCTCAAATCAGTGTGTCGTCGCAGATGTAAACAGTGAAACTTACAGTTAAGTTGAAGGAACAAAATTCAAGATGACGCTAAAATCGATGGCAATTGCAATGTTTATTTTATTTATTTATTTTTTTACAAAATTTTTTGTCAATCATATTCTTTTGGCTGATACAGTTGCTTAATTACTAAATAAAATTTCATTACTTGTGATTTTGATGTAAATTACCGTATCTAAAGCAAAAATTTGCCATATTGTATCCTGCACAATATTCGCAAGTGTAAACTGTAACCAAATTGTTTGTTTATTTTTCTTTTGTTCATTTCCCCATTTTCCAATATTTATTTTTATTTTTTCATAATTACATTCAGGGTTCCCAGCGTCATGGAAAGTCATGGAATTTCAAAGTAGTCAGGGAAATTTTAAAATATATAGAAAAAGTCAGGGAATTTACAAATATTTTCTAAAAAGTCATGGAAAAATTTTGGAGAAAAAATGAAAAATGATGCGAAATTCATCATATAGTCCTCGGGGGAAAAAATAGAGAATTTTGAAGAGCGATCACAGAAAAAAAATCGCCAATTTTTGACAAAGGATTGCAAAAATAAGAACAAATTTCATTGCATGCCCGTTTGGTCAGAGAATATTTTGAGATTTGGTCAGGGAATTTGCCAGTCATGTTTTGCTGGGAACACTGCGATATGCATTTTAATATGTAATTATGGTTAATATGGCTGAACTTAAGCTTTATCAGGAAGAAAATATTAATTTTCATCCGAAAAAGTTCAAGATTGTACTAATATCAGTGGCAATTGTGATCGTTTTTCCAAGACAATTTTTAATTAATCAAGCTTTTTTGTTTATTAAATCTGTATAAATCTGAAATAAAATGTCATTATTTTACAATTCTGATGCAAATTATTTTCATATATAAGTTAAAAATGTGGCACAACACTAACTTCTGCACAATACCTGGAACTGCAACTGTTTCAGCTGTATTGTTTATGTGTACTTTTCTGCATTGGTATTTAATTTCAGTTTTAATCTGTAATATTTTTTATTTTTTCATGATTTTGTATGTAGTTCTGGCTAATATGGCTGAATGAAACATGAAAGATTGATATTTCATCATTATTAGGCATATTTAGTACTGCATCATTAAATATTATTGATTTGACCTTTATTTTAAATATTTTAATGTTTTTAAAATTTTTATCAGTTTATATAATTATTTTAATATTTTACTTACTGTAAGGATTCATTATATAATTTCCAATGCTTTACTACAGTCAAATTAGTAAAAAATGTAAATAAAACACTGACCAGAAATCTGCAAAATTTTAAAATCCGCACAGCCTCTGGTCCAAAACTGTGCGGATTTGAGGGAGTCTACTGTATATATAAACAGCTATATTGAAATATAAAGTAAAATTTACATATTACTTGATATAAAAAGTACTGTTAAAAATGTTAGGTAGATTGTAAAGGTAAAATGCTAGGTTATATAATTAAAATAACATTCATAATATCATGTACATAATAATCAAATTTTAATTGCTTAATAGGCGTATAGCCAACATAGTGAAAAAGTACCCAAGCCGGGACTCGAACCCGGGTCATCAGTATAGCACATTGACGTCAATGCGCTATACTGATGACTCAGGTTTGAGTCCCGGCTTGGGTACTTTTTCACTATGTTGGCTATACGCCTATTAAGCAATTAAAATCTTATTATTATGAATGCAAGGCGTGATAAATTTTCTATGGAAAAATTTCCAAAGTATTAAATATGAATTTATCATGTACATATGCAGCAATGTTATATGTATGATTTTATTTGTTGTTTTCAGGAAGGTATTCCCCGTGTTCCAATTCCTGGTGCTGCCCCCGGACCTGGACTTGGCCGTGCAGCTGGAAGAGGTGTTCCAGCCGCTCCTGTTGGCACAGCTCCTGTTGGTATGTTATTTAAATTATGAAATAAAGATAATATCTATTTTAATTGTTATGAGTTACAGTAATCCCTTAACATTTGCGAAGGTTGCGTCCGAGGAAAACCTTGCAAGTGTTGAGTCTTTATCTGCATTTAAAACAGGAGTTAAATTCTATAAAATTTTAATTAGAGTGGCACAGCATTTCAAAGAACAAAAGGATATATGTATAAACAATATGTTATGCATAACATATATGTAGAAGGTGAATGTACATAAATATTTATAAATGTGAAATTTATTTATTTTAACTGACTGGAGAAATAATTACAGCTAAAAACTCATAGGTTTTTGTATAAAATAATTTTGAGTCTCTCTATACGCACAGAGGTAACATATTAGTGGGTCAGTATGCGATACAATATTACAATACGATATTATTTAAATACAGCTAAATGCTTCAGAAATGCTTTTGTTTTCTATCTGAGTGCAGTTTCAGCTCCATCCCTACCAGAACCTGCACATTTTAAATTAATAGATTGAAAATGTTGTTAACTTACCACTTCTAATATCCCATTTGCAATGAATATTCTTCTGTTATTATTGTATTAGCGCTCATTCCTTTTACAGTTGACAACTGAAAATTAATTGGTGAATAGATACTAAGAAAACATAGGGGAAATAATCTTTAACCACTATAAATACTGAAAAAGAAAGAGATAATAATAATAAAAAAATCGAGAATAGTAAAGTCAGATTCTCATGCACAGGACTTTACAAATGTTATGATCCATGGTAGCCAGCAAAAAATTCTAGTCGGCAGTAAAAAATATTACCCCTCACCCTTCCGCCATCATTGATAACAGGGATCGCATTCGCCCTGTAATTCCTACAATTCCTAAAATTTTCTTATAGCCCTAAAATTCTACTAAAATTTTTCTTATTTCCCTAAAATTTGCTTCTGATAACTATTTCCATTTACAAATGACTGATAAACAAAGTTAGTTTTGCTTTGTATCGTGATTGCTAAAGCTGATTCTTGTTAGACATTTTCATTGGTTGTTCAAAAGTAAGTGGTAAACAGCAGCAAAGAAATAAAGTATTGTAACTTTTAAGTTTAATTAAAAGTGCACTTGATTTACCTCATGGTAATGCTGATCCTGAGAGGGTATTTTCTATAAACAATTGTATGCTATAAGGTGGTTTCAATAAACATACAATAAAAAAATTTGAGATTCGTAAAAGATGCTGTTAAAAATAATAGAGGTAATGAGTAAAGTACCTGTTTCAACTTCCTTGTTAAATGATATTAAGAATTCACATAAAGCTTAGCAGTATACATGGAAAAACAGAAAGTCAAAAGAAAATAGTTCAGAGATTGAAACGGAGAAAGCCAAAGATTTTATAGAAGAAAATTAAATGGGAAACTAAATAAAATCGAAATTTATTTTCTGTGATACAATACAACATATTATTTATTTATTTTTAAACAATTGAATATTCTTTGTGTTTCATTTAACTGCCTTTGAGATGCTAAAAATTTAGCAAGGAATACATTTATCCTCTACGTAATTGAAATTGAGAAAGCCCAACTTTTGATAAAGAGAATTAAATGTGAAACAAAATAAAATTTCAAAATTTATTTTCTATGGTAGAATACAGCATATTATGGATATTTCATTGTCCTTTTTTTTAACAATTGAATATTTTTTGTATTTTACTTAAATATGCCTTTGAAATGTTAAAAATTTAACAAGGAATACATCAAGCCTCAGACAAATTTAAATAATTTTGTTTTTATTCAAATATACAAAATTCAAGTAAAAAAAGTTTTTTGTGAAAATACTGAACAAGATTGCAAGAAATCATATAAGATTTATTAAATAAAAATCTTATAAAGATGTTATATATAGAAAAATTAAGGTAACACAATTTCTTTACATTATTGTTATTATTATTTGCTCTGTATTTGAGACATTTTTAGAACATCTGACTTTGAAATTTTGAACATGACAAAAAATTTTAATCAAGAATTTTCTAAGAATTTATTTGCTGCGTTTCTTAAATTAAATTACTTGTGTTATAATAGAAGTGCATTGAAAAATCGCCGGGGATGGTGGACACAAATTAGCCCTAAAATTTCATTGTCTAATGCCTAAAATTCCTCCCTAAAATTTTTTAAATATTTGCTGCACCCCCTGTTGATATTCAAAAAGCACAAAAGTTATGAATTATTTAAAAAATAATAATAAGCATACTTTAGAATTAATAGTTACATACTATAGAATAGTACATAATTTAGAATGACAATATAAACTAAGTTTTCTAATTGAACTTTTCAAAAAATATATATATCTTTGCAGAAAAAAATTAAAGTCTAAATTAGCCGGCCTGTTTGGGGAATGCTGATTGATGAATGTTTCAAATGTCCAGATAGGGGAAAATCAATGAAATAGTGAAACAGGAAAACAATTTTTTGTCTAATTTTCTGTCGAAGTTGGTCAACTAATTCATATTTTATTATTTCAAAAATTGAATATTAAGTACCTTGGTTGCCCCTGGTGATCGTGTTTGTCAAGCTCTGCTCGCAAATGTTAAGTTTTTCTGCATTTTCATATTTACGAATAATCAAAACTCGCGAATGTTGAGTGATTACTGTACTTGTAAGAGCTAGAAACTGTTGCTTTGTTTTTTAAATACTTTTGAGGGTTAAAAATTTTGATAAATTGAAAAAATTAAAAATATTTCTTCAGCACTTATATGTATTATTTTTTAATGTATCTATAAAACATTAGAGTGATTTCATATCAAATCAACATAACTAGGGTTAGAAATTGGAAAATCTAAGTAAGGTGTCAAATGACACCTACAATTTTTTTACTTACCCATCATACGTAGTATAGGGTAAGTCTTGTAATCGTTTTGAAAATCGAAAAAATTTTTTTGACGGATTTACACGTTTCAGACACTGGAGATTCCAAAAAACCTATTTTTAGAAAAAAATTTTTGCCGTCTGTGTGTCTGTAAACGCTCTATCTCCCGAAAAAATTGAGATAGACACTTGCAATTTGGTATGTACTTAGTATGTAATAATGGGAAGAAGCCTATTTCATTTCAATAACCTCGATTAACCGGATCTATTTTTTTCGGACTCTCGAAATATTCGTTCTGATAAAAGGTATATAAAAATTTTCGAAATTGTTTATTTTAAGAAATGAATATAAAAGACAATAAAAAAACATAAATTTTGCATAAAGCATGAAGTCGATCGGATAATTAGTTGCTGAGATATTTGTAATCCTATTTTCCACACTCTTCGATTTTTCATGACCCTGTATTTCATCCAAATTTCACTTCAAAGATATATTTTAATTGGAAATTTGACGCTTAATCAGATGCAATGAACCGCTAGTTAATAGGATTATTATTTTTGGAGTTATAAGGAAAAACCTCTTTCAAGCAATTCAGTAATCGAGCCTATAAAGTTATGACGTCATCAAGCCACGATTTTATTTGAATTGCTATGCATTTTATAAGTAGTTTACACATTTTTGTTTTAATATTTTACATTATGCATATCCATGATGGGTAAGTATTACGGTGGCCACCAACGACTAGTTTTGAAAGTGCCAAACTATGTTTCATAGTTGCAATTTTATGTTACATCATATTTTCTCATTTATTTTCACACCCATGTTAGCAATAACAGGGTTCCCAGCGACATGGAAAGTCATGGAAAATCTGGAAAGTCAGGGAATTTCAAAGTAGTCAGGGAAAGTCATGGAAATTAAAAAATATATAGGAAAAGTCAGGGAATTTACAAATATTTCCTAAAAAGTCATGGAAAGGTCTGGGGGATAATTTGAAATAATTTTGTTTTCAGAAAAGTGTCTATATTTCTTGCTACATGGCGCCTGTGAAAAATCTCTAGGCTCTTGTTGGTTTCAAGATCGAGAAATTCCTTCAAATCCAATGCAGATAATTTTAATGGAAATTTGAATAAAAATTTAAAAATTTGTTCTAATAATCGATTTTGACAAAATTGAAATGTGACCACTTGGGAACCTTATTCTTTTAAACAAAAGAAAAATTATCAAAATCGATGCACATTTACGAGAGTTATGCGTGAACACCACCAAAACATACATACATACATACAGGTCAAATTGATAACTTCCTTTTTTTAAGTTGGTTAAAAAACCATAATATGGACAAAAGTTTTCTACATTTTTGAGACTTTTTCATGACATTTCACTTTCTAGGCTTTGAAAACTAGCAAAGATGTCTTTTGCATTGTAGTGTTTTATAGAATTTCATTTTGCAATTTTCTTGAAAGGTGCTTGAATTTTCTCCTGGGAAGAGAGTATGAACCCTGTTTTTTTATGCTGTTTGTTATTTTGTGTTATTTAAAGCAGATTTTGTGTATGCCCGTTTGGTCATGGAATTTTTTTGGATTTGGTGAGGGAAAGTCAGGAAAATTGCCAGACATGTTTTGCTGGGAACCCTGAATAACATTGTTTCTATTTTTATATGTTAAGGGCAGGGTGAGGGAGTACATATTAAAAACTGTTTGGGGAAACATTTCCAATATTGTAGGCCTTAATTATGCAATGATTTGTTTTGCAACGCATCTTTGCATGCCATAAAATTAGCTTCAAAGACAGATGAAAAACATAAATTTCTGCATTTCATGCACTACAAATCTAGTCATATTTTGTTTCCTAATTGTCACAAGGTATTACTTTTGGCGTCGTTAGAAAGGGTTTGAATTAAGTTTTCGCATGATATATCACATGTACATATTTTTTTTTAATTTCAAGGTCAAGCATTTTGACCGTTGACCTTTCATATCTGAAATGGACATTTTATTTTTTTGAAAAATATATGTTACTCTTATACTTATTTTCTGAACCTATCATTTTAAGACCCTTATAGGATGCAGAGTTAAAAATTAAATTCAAAGTGCTTGTCATAATTTTAAAATCAAAATCATTTATTTAGACAACTTACCTTTTACCTATATAGTACATACCATATCCTTAGGTATATAATTTATGTATATATATGCACATATTTTACTGGCAGTCTTTTTCATAGGCGAGTCTCACAAACCATTTTTTTTTTTTTTTCGGGGTGATTGTGGTGTGAGAGGTGGAGAGGTTATGAACAAATGCTTTTTTCTTAAGAATTTCTGTTGTATTGCATGCTTTGAGAAGTGCATAGTTTAAATAAATCTCTGTGTGTCAGTTAGTAGTCTTCTTGTTCATTTCATTGTGACAATATATTGAAGTTATGAAAATTTTATAATTATTCATCATCAATGGTCAATCATAATGAAATGTTAATAAGCAAATGATAAATTAAAGAAAAAAATTAGCAATTGAACAGGAAATCGTATGGCTCTAATATTAAATAATTTGATTATGTATAGAATCTTTGAATGGGTACCTGCAAGGCCGCACATACAATCCTGGAATTGCCCGTCACTGGATTTTCAAATATAATTAGCTAAATTTTCTTTTTCTCTGACGATAAAAAAGAATTGACTTCAAATAAATGCTAAGATAAAAAAGGGAATTTTTTTCCCTTATGGAAAATGTTTTAAAATGTTTTTCTTTTTATGCTCATGTATTTAAAATCTGTCTTAAACAGTGAGATCAGGGGTTTGTGCCCCCTGATTAAAAATATGCTGCTTTTTTCTTCATTTTGCTGGTAGAAACTTACTTTTTGATTTTTAATGTGACATTTCTGTATTGTTTTTTATGTTGATATGTTTAAAAACTGACTTACGTAGGGTGTTCTAATTTAAATTTAAAAAAAAAAAAAAAAAAAAAAAAATTTCACGTTTATATTCTCTATTTTAATAATAACATTTTTAAATATTACACTTAATTTTTTATTTTATTTTCTACTTTCTAGTGTCTTAAATATTTCATTGTTACAGTTTCTCTCTCAGCCAATTACCATATTGTAGAGATCATGGATTTGCACATCATTTCATTGTTATAATTCTATAAAGTTGTAACCCTAAAAGAATATATTTAGCAATTTATCACCTGCATCCAACTAATCTTAAAATGCCTTATAATTAAGTTCTAAAAATATTTAAATGTTTTATGTTATTGTCATCGGAAACATACATAATTCTTATAATTCTAGTATATCGGGGAGTGAGTGAATAATAGATTGCAAAATTCCATCCCTTACATACATGAACTAGGTTAAGTTAAATAAAAGAGTATAAAAACATTACTTTGGCTAGACTATTTCAAAATCTTGTCTCTCCTTGGATTTTATTATGAATTTTTGTGCTTTTGTTTTATTTTCATTCAATTTGAAGTAATTGATTCAATGTTGCAGTCAGGTTTTCTTTTATCACTAATTAATTGTTACTTATTAGGTCTTCAAGGTCCTGTACGAGGAGTAGGCGGTCCTTCACCTCAAGTTATGACACCCCAAGGAAGAGGTGCTGCTGTTGCAGCTCTTCCCCAAATGAGACCTGGACCTCCACCTGGACCATCCCCACAAGCTCAACGTATGCCTGGACCCCCTATGCCTGGCAGAGGTGCTCCACCACCTGGTATGATGGGTCCTCCTCCTGGAATGATGGGACGAGGAATGCCTCCAATGGGTAGAAGCATGCAGCAACAACAAATGGGTGCACCCCCAGGGATGAGAGGGCCACCCCCTGGAATGATGAGAGGAGGTAATTATTTTTTATATTATTATCTAAAATATAAAAAAAATGGAATGGAATTTATTGTTAATTATAAATGTAGGACTGTCAATTAATCTGTCAAGGTTTAGTCACAATCAATATATATATATTTTACCAAGTCTCAATTCAAGTATTCAATTCAAATTTTTCAAATGACAAACTAAGATAAAAATTAATTTTCACTATGAAATAATTTTCCTTCATTATTCCACCAACAAACATTCTAAAAGTTTGCACCAAGTGATGTAATAAATACTCTAAACAAATTTCAATACATTTGTTTATAGAGGAAGGAGACTGACAAAAATGATTTAATAGCCATAAATGTTTAAGCTAATTCTGTGTAATGTTCATAAGATTTTTTAATTATATCTGAATGATTGTATACCAAGAATCAAAAGGCAACTTCACAAAAACTATGTAATCAAGCTCATAATTAAAAGTAAATTCAATAGGAACTGTGTTTAATAGAATAGAATCCTTTATAGATAGTGATTGCTTGATAATTTTACAATCGAGAATAATCACTATTATAAAAAATAACAATCAAGACAGTCATTGATTTGTTCTCAAATTCTATAATTGTTTGCTTCATTGAGAAGCTAAAAACCACAATTGCAAAACCTATCAATTATTCCAATAGGAAATGTGGTCATAATGGTGAGTGATTGTTTAATTATTCTGCAATCTGAAAAAATTGCTGCTAATTGAAATTTTAGGAAAAAATAAAGTTGCAGCCTTACTTGGGTTTCTGAAGCTGTTATTTCTGCATGTATCAGGCTGATTTTCTTTCATTAGACTAGCATGTCCCTAAAGGAACTTTGTGCCATAAAACCCCATTCAACCATCTTTTATTAGACTGAGGATGGGACAACAGGACGAGCTTGTGCTTACTTTTTTTGGGGGGGGTGGGGTGGGAGGCAAGATTTGGGCTGACCAGGCCTAGCCTAGACTTTAATCTTTCTGGGCCGTGTCAAGTTTTTGTATGTGATATGGGTTAATTCAATTTCATACTTGATGTTGGAATTTCGTAGGGTCGTCGCCACTAACAGGAACATTGCAGTAAAAAAATCTGAAAAAGTTTCAGACAGGAATTTGTTTTCATTAAAAACTGAACTACAAAGAAATCTGTGTCTCTGGCTGATTATCGGAATTATTTTACTAATTAGCGAATTTTAAGAAAACTAATTAAGATATCAATTTGAAAATTTCTGAGCATATGTAAAAAAAACTTCTGCATCCGTCTGCAATTTTTGAAAAATTTGGCCGGTAATTTTTCTTAATTTATGCAAAAAACTGCTAAAAATCTGCTGGCGCCAGTGAAAAAAATCCGAGAAAGTTTCAGACAGGGATCTGCTTTCATTAAAAACTGAACTACAAAGAGAGGTTTCTCTGGCCGATCCCTTCATTTAGTTTGCGAAAATGAAAGGAAATAACTGCCAATTTTTACTAATGAACAAAAATTAAGATAACTAATTAAAATATAGATTTGAAATTCAGGATGGGAAGGGATGCCATCTGGTGGTTATTTTAGCATAACGTCTTCGTTATGTTCTAATTATCAGAAAAATATAATTATTTTTTTAATGATCGCGTTAATGTGGGAGAAGTTGGTTTTCGTGAACAAATTATTCGTTATATTAGAGGGTATGGGGAGGAAGGGGGTTAACGCCTTGCTCTGATTTACACAAAAGAAATTCTGTTTAAGAAATTTAACATTTTTAGCTTCTCCCGTAGTGTTTTATAAATGTTATTTATAGAAAATGCCGGAAATTTCAGGCAACGATTTTCCTAATAAAAGTACACAACCCGTATTTACTTGATGTATACCAACAATCAAAAGTAAATGATTTGTTGTTGAGCTCTTGCATTCTTATGTTGGGTTCGATGGGTCTGATCACAACAGGGTTTGGATGATTAGACTTGGTTTTCGATTGCGTTACAGATTTTAACTACACCTGGGACGCATCATTTTCTTGTGTTCTATGGGCTCGATTTCAATGGGAATTGGTTCTTTCAACTCCTTTGATACAATGGGTACCCATGTCGGATGTTCATATAGAACAAATTGTGCCCCCTGGCCCTAGCGGTGGAAAGTGAACTAAAGAATTTTGCAGCGTGTGTGTTGTACAGTGCCGGATGCAGCAGGGACACGTGTCAGAGTTTTTTTTTTTGGAACAGAGTGTGCCCCCTGGTGGCAGAAGGTAGAACTAAAAGATTTTGCAGCGTTTGCGCTGCCTGCCTACTATACAGTGCTGCAGGCAGCGGGGACACGTGTCGAAGTTTATAATTTTATAAACACTAGGTTGAAATACAAAGCAAAAATCACCATTTTGGCACCAAAAAAACCCCCTAGTGCATCTGTGACATCCGTACCGATTTAATCCAAATGGTTTGGGTGCACTACATAATGCAAAATTAATTAAATCCATGATTATTTTTTCTTTCTCTGATTAATAAAGTAAGTAAATTTAATGCTTAACAAAATACTATTATTTGAACAATCGGAAAAATTTTCTTAATTCGGGCTATACAAGAAAAAAAAAAAAAAATTACAGGTAACAGAAAAATTGGCAAAAATGACTGCTTCATCGGCATTTATGACAGTTGAAGTTGGATAAAATCTAATCTTATTTTTACGACGTTTATATGAAACACCACAGAAAACACATGCTATGTTTATATAAGTAGGGGATATTTAAAAAGAATAACAGAACTGGCAATCTTCACTAATTATTTTTATGCAACAAATAAGTGATTCAGCAAATCTTGAAAAAATATATTTCTTAATATAACTATAAAATGCAAAAAAGTATTCAGGTACTTCTCCATTATCCTGTTGACCACTTTCCATAAAAATAACTATCGCCAAATTCTTCACCAAACTATAGCGCCCAATAAACAAATAAAAGAATGTTGCCATTAAAATCTCGCAAAAAAAAAGAAAGAAATTAGGAAAAGCCCTATTCATTAAAGTATCATTTATCAGTAACTTTAAACAATAAAATTTACAATATATTAATGAAAACAGGAACAATTATAATCTTGGATATTTATTTATTTACATTATTTTTCTTAATTACTCCTTTTGACTGCTGGATAAATGTTTGTGATGTCGGTTGAAATTGATCTATTGTATCTAACAGCATTTCTTGAATGCCTTTTCTCTTTTAATATCAGGGTGTCGAAGGCTTATTTTTTATTTTAGTTAATGAAATAACTAATAAATCAGTAAAACATCATTAAAAATACATTAAACGTCTAATTAAAAATCACTTGATGAGGTAACAAGCATGTGTAACGCATTTGATGTCAAGTGAATGTGACGCCTAAATCCTATAGTTTGGCGATAGTTTTTTTAAAAATAGAAATTGGTCGATGGGATAACGTTGAAGTACCAAAATTTTTATAAATCGTATGAAATTAAAAGGTATAGGTATTTAATTTGTTTGAAAATACAATTAACATTTCTTAAATTTTGACACTGAAAAACAAGTGAGTACGAGCCACTATCTGGACAGGGTATAAATCTAAATGTAAACAAAAATAACTCTGGTATTGTGGTTCAGGGTACGTTCAGAGCCAGTCTCGGGTTTTCCTGAGGTTTTTTCCGAAATGCACCTGCCTTTAGAATATCATATGACACGGTATCACTTGTGATTTATTTGTTGCATTATTACTTCTATGTGGCCATAAGCAAAAATAAACCTTTTTTTTTCCTGCAGTTGGAATTGTGTGGCTTTTTGAGCTTTATGAAAATGGAAAAATCTGTTGTACCGATCTTAAGAGATGAAAATTGTTTGTTTCTTTCTTATTGGAAATTGTTTATATCAGTGTTTATCTTTACAAGATTACCGTGATTTAAGGCTAGAAGTTGTGATTGAATCTGTGGGAATATTATAAAGATTTTATTGGTGATCCATCTTATAGTTTGCCAATTTTTACACCCGATGATTATTCAAAATTACTTCTTAGCAATGGTGAATGTGGTGGTAGTGTTGAATTAACTTGCATTACATAGTTGTATACAGATGTGCTCTTTATATCACCAATGTACTTACTGCAATGCACGTCATTTTTTGTGAAAAAAAAAAAATTAGGATATTTTAGTCTTTTTTTATTCTACTGAAAAAATTAGTTTACCATCTTTTAACATGCCTGAGAACATTAAAAAATTATATATGGGAAATGATGAAAAGCCTAAACATTTTAGATCAAATATTCTTCAATATAATAATGGAAAGTCATTTGTTTCATTTGGTGCTAGTGTTAAATTGTCTGATGGAAATGGTCCATACTGTTTTAATATCATTGGTATGGTGCATCACAGAATTTCATCATTGTATTCTGAGAACATAAATGATAGTTCTTACGGTCAGTTATAATGTTTTTAATTTTTCAGACGCAAATGATATTAGTCTGAGGCATCCTTTCTAATTTTTACAGCAAAATTAATGTTTTTTCGTCCCACCACGTCAAAATTTCAGGATATTTTACATTTTTCGAATAATTTGTGATAGTACTACGCCAGTTAAAAATATATACTTTTATTTATATCAGTAGAAAAAATTGATTTTCAATGTTTGTAAGAGGAAATTTTTTTGAAAAACCATGTTTGTCTAAAATTTTTCAACAGCATACCCGCTGAAAGTTTGTTTAATAATAAGTTAGAGAGTATAAGCTAGAGATCTGCACAGGCCGGGCTCGGGCCTATTTTTCTTCACGGCACTCGGGCCGGGCCGGGGCCATATTTTTTTCTGAAGGCTCGGGCCGGGCCTAGTGATTACCCTGTATGGGCCGGGCCAGGCCTTACTTTTTTCCTGAAGGATAAGGCCATGCCTTAAATTATTTGTCCGTACAGAGCCGGGACTGGTTTCATTCTTCCTAGTCTTCACGCCTCAAAATTTTTAGTCCTGGTTTTGACCCGTATGAAAATCATTGTCTTGGCGTGCCTGGTCCGTTCGAAGGTCAGTAAAATAAGATCTGGCATAAAAATCTTTTCAAAACATGCATACATTTTTAAATCGCAATTATTTTATAATTAAACATTAAAATTTATTCTTTTTAAAGAATAGTAGATTTATACACTTATTAAAATATGGCTAAATTAAAATATAGTAAAACGTGTGAAAAAGAACTTGCTTATGATGGAATCCTGTCTTAAATTGAAAAATGTGTTGATCCATTAAAAATGAATATACTAATATGTAAGAAAAGAATACATAATACATTTACACCGGCTAAGAAGGTCTATAACTCATTTTTTTTTCTTCCCTATGCAATTCCATCTTAGAAGATTTTACTGTATAGCATTTTTCTGATTTTTAACACTTCAGTAAATGGAATATGGATTAACAATATTGATGATAAACTTAAATACATACATGTTAGAGATTTATTAAAAAAATAAATATTCCAGCTTGCGGCACCTCTATAAAAATGAAGATTATAAACATGAAAAAAAGGCTAAGATAGGAATTTTTGATTAGATCTCCTCCTACGAGGCAAATTTTTAACCAAATCGACGTAAACATTATGTTTTGTAGAAATTCACTCGGGCCGAGATTTTATCTTTTTTCCGGGCCGGGCCAGGGCCGAACTTTTAACTTTTAAATCGGCCGGGCCAATATTTTTTTTTGTTCGGGCCGGGCCCGGGCCTGGAAATTTCGGCCTGTGCAGACCTCTAGTATAAGCACTCTACCTCTTGGGTGTACAGCAAGCGATAGTAATTTTTATTTTCATACTTTATAAATTAAATTTTTTACATACAGCTGCAGAAATCCTGTACTGAGAAAATTTTCAGAAATCAAAACTGATTTTAAACATATCTAAGGTTTTTGTTACTAGCTCAAGCAATGCCAGGCTAGTAAAATATTCATATAAAAAATTGCAATTCATATAAAATTGTTTGAAATCAAGTTTTGACGGGTTCCATCTAGTCTGGTTTTAAATGTATTATATAGTGTTTTTCGAACTTGATTGACAGTATTATAACCACAACCTGAAATTTGTTGATAGATATTCAAACTACTTTTGATTTACATTAAACTATTAAACAACCTTGTGTGATACAATAAGGGCAAAAAAAAAAAAAAACATCTTGATAACACCATGTAATTAAGAAATGCACTAGGCCTTTTGAAAGAACTTTGTCTTTCATCTTCAGGCACAGAAAAGAAACATGCTACCACTTTGAAGGCAGGAAGGAGCAAGACACTTGCTCCAAAGTGGTGCACTTGCCTTCAAAGTGGTAGCATGTCTTTTTTCTGCACCTGAAGATGAAAGACAAAGTTCTTTCAAAAGGCCTAGTGAATTTCTTAATTATGTGGTGTTAAGAAATTTTTTTGCTCTTAATTTTGATTTAATTAAAGTGTCAAACTTTTTTTGTGTGTGTGTTCTTGTTATGATAATGTCCTTGACTTTATTTAGAGTTTTACTGTGTGTGTATATTTTTATTTTAATTTTTATTGTTGATATTTTAGATGGAGAGCTGCTAAAAAAAATTACTTAAGTATTTGATGAAGGTTGAAATCTTTATAAAATAATTTTTCTTGCATATCTGAAGTAGTTATGGTATGGATGACCTGGCAGGTTGCTAGCAGTTTAAAAGTATGTTAGCAACATCACACATCGTACTGTAAAATCAAAATGAATGGTATCCTGAGTAAGTGATAATTATCAATCACAACATCTGAAATCAGAATACAATTTATTTAGGCTTTGCAGGTTGTTAGGTGTATTTTTACCAAGAGTGAATCTAGAGAGTTTCCAAGGAGTGGGGCAATATTACAAATTTGAGATTTTCCCATAAGGATGTATTTACAATCCCCCTAAACAAAGAATTCTGTAGTACATATACAGCAGACACCCCCCCCCCCCCTCCCCAATAACATTCACCCCTGATAGAAACTTTCTTATAATAATCAATAAAAAAAAAAAAATCCATTATGTACTTAATTATGCAGAATTATTTTTACATAAATTGGCCTTAAAATTGGTTCAGTTCAGATATGTCTGTTTGGAGACCTTTTATCTTCATCCAAAGTGGCGATTGCCCCCCCCCCCCTCTTGGATCTGCCATTAACTTTTCCTGGCAGCCTATCCATAAATATTTCAGCAACAATAAAAATCATTTACCTTCGAATATATGATAAGATATCTAATTGTAGTTATATACATGTTAATACAAAACTTTATTTTTAACATTTATGCTCTCTGTTCAATAGGTCCTCCACCCGGAATGAGACCACCTCATCCACCAAGAGGCTAGTGTCATCAGTAGGATGTAGCATTTTGTGACTTTGTTTATGTATATCTTCTCCTAAAATAAATGTTATTTGTATCTTTTATTTTGTTGTTGGAAATACTTAATAGTCTCTGAAAATGATGCATTCAATTCTCATACTTGCTAATTGTATTTTTTTTTTCCTTGCAGTTATTTTAACAAAAATTAACATAATTAGAATTTTATGTTTGTACTGGTGTAATGAGAAAAGCTAATGTGATTTTAACATATTTTTCCTCAATGTGGCTGTCACAGGGTGGTCAGGATTATATTCATATCGTGTGAAATAATCATTGCAAGTCTTCCTTTGGGTTGGGAAGGGGGCAGTATGTAAAACATCATTTCATTACTTTTGATATATAATTGAATCTGATGACAGTATAAGATATAAATTTTATTTAGTCATGTTTGAAAAATAAAACTAAGCTTACACCCGTCTGTTCTTAAAATTCACTCATTTTTTATTAAGGTAACAATTCCACACAGTTCAAAACTTTAAACTTTATACTCTTAAAAGTTATCTATCAATATGGAAAAATGCATGCTTTTGTACCTAAATATAAATATATCAATTTACAATTCCAAAGACAGCTAACCAAAAGACACTATAAAAAAAATAGATTTATTAATAAGATTTTTCTTTAAAAAAAAAAACTTATTTTAATAAACAATTCACCAGAATAAAATATTACTTTGAATATTAATTGCTGAAAAAGCAGTACAATAAACAAGAAATTACTAAAATGAATGACATGTCTGATACTATTAGGCAAAGTTTATTTACATATACAGTGGGTGATTGGTTAACGAACTGTTTAGTTTCCAAACACTTTTGCAAGAGATTTTTATGTTTACATAACGAAACACCTCACAAAATGAAGCCAAGAATTAGCAATGCTGTTTTTCACAGCTGTATTTAATTACATCTATTATCGATTTAGAGAACATTTTAACAGTTGTATGCTTATGGCTTAATTAATTCATGGTATACCTGGGGTTCTGGCCTTACAGTTTAGGGTCTCCAAATTAGAATGAACCAATTAAAAACATCGATTTTTATATTTTGTGTCCCTTTTTAAAAAAATATTTTTAATTGGAAATTAATTATTTTAATTGAAATTTAGTTTATAAATTATTAACTGGCTCTAGGCTTCACTTGATCTTTATTGGGCCCTGCAGTAAATACGATCTTTTAGATAACTAATGGAGTTCTTGATAGGTCAAAGTGATAAATTGATACGATTCAATGCTATAGTCAATGAATGTGATCCTAAAAGTTTTTACAAAGGGCATGCCATTTATTTTATTAAGTACAGCACAACACAAACAAAGCCATAACAATACGATCTGTCCATATTAAATACAGATTATATTAACCCGGTTAGAAAGGGAAAATTGAAAAATAAGCTTTTGTCAAAAATTAAAACTTTCTTCAAAACAGAACGTAATTAAACTCTCTTTTGCGCTCCCATTATCTGCGGTGAGAAGATGTATGAGAACTGTCACATGATACAACACTCTGTATTTTGGCATTTTTGGACAGGAATGATGAAAAAGGCAATAGCTTCAGAACAATTTTTCGTACATTATGCTATGTGGCTTCTGTTTGTCATGACAAGAAAGAGAACGTTAATTGTTACATGATACAGTGATTGTACATTTTGTTATTTTACCACAAGTGGCATAAATGCCAATGTGTTAGTAATTATTTTTTGCTACAACCTTTTGTGTGCTTTTTGATTTATGTTCTTAGTATTTTTTTTTAATTACTTTCCTGAACTGTTATTTAAAAAAAGAAAAACAGATATTATGGGGCCTAAAATATCAAGAAATGTCCTCACCATACAAACTAAGCAAAAAACTATATCTAAAGTTAGAAAGTGGGCATACAATGTCTAATATTGCTATGCATTATGGCTTGAACAACTCTATTGTAGGGACAATCGTAGCTAAGAAACACAGGGCTCGCATTCCCCCTAAAATTCCTAAATTTCCTAACTATTATTTTATCCCCTAAAATTCCTAAAATTCTCCTAAAATTTTCTTCTTGTTCCTAAAACTTCGAGATCACCAAAATTTCACCGAAAAATATCGTGAATTGCGACAAATGGTCACCGAAAAAGACGCGTATTTCGTCAAAAGATCGTTAAAATAACGCAAATTTTGTCAACACATCGCTAAAAAAATGCAAATTTCTTCAAAAAATCGCAGAAAAAAGCTAATTTCGACAAAGAATCGAGGAAAAAAAAGCTTATTTCGACAAACAATCTTGAAACAAAACTCAAAGTTCATCTAAGGATCGCAAAAAACACAAATTTCTTCAAAGGATCGCAAATTTTTAAAAAACATCTCGGGGAAAAAAAACTGAATTTTTAAATAGATCGCAGAATAAACGTGAATTTTGATTTAAAAAATCGTGAAAAAACCCTCAAATTTCATCCAAAAATCAAGGAAAAAAGATTATTTCGTCTAAATCGCAGAAAAAACGCAAATTTCGTCAAAAAATTGTGAAAAAAAATGCCAATTTCGTTGAAGGATCACGAAATTTTGTCAATCAATCGTGCATATAAGGCGAATTTCGTCAAACGAATACACAAAAATACAAATTTCGGCAAAAGATTGCGGGAAAAATGCGAATTTCATCTAAGAATCGCAAATTTTGTCAAAAGATTGCAGAAAAAAGTGCACAAAAATACTGTTATTACATACTTGTAATGTTAAAAATATTGCAAATGCCCCTAAAATTTTCCTAAAATTTGGGAAAAAATTCCTAAAATTCCTCCCTAAAATTTTGAAAAATCCTAGTACTAGCCCTGGAAACATGTAATTGAGAATACTTAAGCGGCTAAAGGAGTAACAAAAATTCCATGTGAGCAACAAAGGTGTGCCATTCATCAGAAAATGCAGAAATTGCTTTTAGCTTGGATAAAAGAAAAAGGGAAATGAAAAGAGATGTAATCAGTATGGCTATCATTCAAGAGAAAGCTAGAGAAATTTTTTAATCCTGTAGGTAATATGCAGGGTTGTACAAATGAAGAAATTGCTGAAGGCGAACTTTCTACTGTGTTATGTGTTTTCTTGCTAAACTTAATTTTAGCATACTATGTAGAATATATACAAATATATAGATCTTATACACGGTTGCCCAAAAGAATTGGAGTACCTTTCAGGCTATGAACAGTTATTACTGAAATCAGGTTTTCACAGGGGTGATTGGGTTTCGGATTTCCAGGTTTTTCTATTGATCCTTCCGGGTTTTTGATATTTTTATGCTTAGTGGAAGAAGCTAATCAAAAACTTGAAAATTGAAACTGAAAATGTGATGTAAAAAAGAGCAAAAAATTCACCAAATATTAGTGATAAACATTTTACTAACAGCAAGCATTATGTAGAAACTGGTCGCAATAAAAATGTCAAATCCTCTGCTCTACATCAATTGGAGATAAGATAGGTGTGTTTTCTATCCACAAAACAGAAATCTGTCTCTTGAAAAGTGCTAAGGTGGAATTTTAATAATTTGAGTGTTACTTTTCGGTCATTCAGACTCAAATTACGAAGCAAATGAAAAAAAAGGTAAAAATTTACTGAACATTATTTAGGATCCTATATAATGGCTTGAAAAAAAAAGCAAAATTTTACTATTTGGGCATTATTTTGGATTCGCGGACTCTGGGGGAAATTTTTTTTTATAATTTTGGCATTACTGCAGGTCACACAGATCCGGAAAATACAAGAAAAAAAAATGGAAATTTTACCATTTCTGTACTATTTTGGAATATGCATACTCTGGTTCAAAAGGGAAATTTTTATGATTTCGGTGTTACTTTTAGGTCTCTCGGACCCGGAAAATCCAAGGCAAAGGAAAAAACAAAATTTTACTACTGCACCATTATTTTGGGTCCTAAGGGCTTGAGAAAAAAAAGGTAAAAGAATTTACAATATTGGGTTTACTGTAAGTCGCACAGAATGGAAAAATGTGACAGAAAGAAAGAAGAAAAAAAAATTAAAAGTACCAATTCTGTATTAGTTCGGATTCTGCAGACTCTAAAAAATAAAGTGGAAATTATTCCGGAAATGTAAATAAAGTTGAAATAAATCTGTGTCTAAACAGAAAAAAATTTCCCTATTGCATTTTGATTTCAGTTCCCAAGTTCGGAATCTGATTTTTCCGCGAATTAACAAAATTTTTTGAGTATACTATATATATATTTTTTTTTTTTCATGGAATTTCTTAAAATTATTATTTTTGAAATTAATAATTATAAAAGAAAAAAAATACTAGCTAAAAATTAAGTTTGAAACAGTTAAAAAAGGCAAATTTTACCAACCAATCACTTATAAAATCACGATTTTCATCAGTCGTATGTAGAAACAAGTGTGTAAGTGTGATCGAAGATCGCTCAAAGTGTTTCGTTTAATATTCCTTTCAAAACACTTTATCCTTTCTTTAATAAATCCAAATAAATTTCATTTAGCAAAAAAAAAAAAAAAAAAAAAGTCATGTTTTTTTTATAAAGTAAAAATTTACCGGTCTATTTTTTTCGAATACCTAAACCAGCCCAGCCCGATAGCGGGCTAAGCCTGCTATTATATTGTTATAATAATGTCTGTCATGCAGACTAAATGCGATATTTAAAAAAATAATTTCAAAATTAAACTTGTTGTACACCTTCAAATTGTTAAAATATGCGAATATTTCCATAATCTGATTTTTATCATGATTGAATGTTTCTCAATCTCATATATTTACTATTCTCTATTACTCATATTCATACTCACTTTGTATTATTCTCAAACATTTGAAAAATTCGTTAAACATCCAATATGACGTCAGATTTTCTTTTTAATTCTCTAATGACATGATATTAATCTGCTTTGTGTAACATACACATACTCCTTGTATTATTGAGAAATCTTAGACATTTTCCGTTTTATTTCCACTATGACATCAATCAATTTTATTTCATATTTATCTTTTTTTCAATTGGTGAAACTTTTTATTTCATTTTCATTTATCACGTGAAAATCGTTCAATAGAAAATTAATTATTGTAGAAAGAATTTCATTGTGGATTTTTAATTTTTGAAAACTGCTATAACGAAACATTTTTTAAATTTAATAGGAAAAGGCTGTTAGAATTTTGTTTTTTTATCTATTTATTAAAATAATAAGTTTTTTTCAAATTTTAATATTCATAGCTGGTATTCAGCTATATATGCACTAAGTTTCAACTCTGTAAGTTACATAGTTTCTGAGAATGGCTCTGCGACGAACAGACAACGGAGCGGGAGTAATAGGGTTTCGTGAGATGAACAAAACCCTAAAAATCACGAATGCCATTAATTGATAAGAAGGGGGAGGCGGGGAGAGAATCACTAATTTCATCAATTTTAAAAAATGCAATTCCACCAATTGGTTGCGGATAAAATTGCAAAATTAGTCGATCAGTTAAGCATTTTTTACTCTATAGGCATAACAAAATTATTAAAAAGTACAGTTTGAAAAATATATATATACGACTCCCGTAATGCTAATGTTTGACTCCTGAAATTTAATTAGTTTGTTATGGTACAGGCTTTACAACGTTGGTTCTATGTAATGTCATCCATCTCAGTGCAAAAATATCCAAAATTGTATATAGAAATGCTAATGACATTTGTAATGTCGAGTATCTAGGAAAAAGAAATTGACCTGTAAGAGAAAAGCTTTAAAACAAAATAAGTTCGCATCTTTTTTTTTAAAAGGTACTTTTATATAATTTGGTGATAAATCTTGGTCGCTTGGCGATTCATCCTTGGAGGCCGCTATAACACAAAAGTACCATAAAAACAAAATTTGGATTTTTTTCTTTTTCCTCTTAATAAAAAATACTGAAAAATAAAATTGGTTTTGGCGTTTTCCTGACTCTTTTCAAGTAGCTAGGTGTCATAAAATGCATTAAATCTAGTAAAAGAACCCTTTGCACATAATTTGTGGTTTTTTCCTGAATACTTGGAATAAATTTCTTTACTGGTTATATAATTTGAACTCTTCATATTTAGCAAGACAAATTGCATTCTCCATTTGATGAAGCTATTCAGCTTTTAATGAAATTAATGTAAGTTTATCAAATTATGTTTTTCTAGAATTGTACATTTCAAACAATAGCAGAAATTATGCTATTCTTATGTCATTTGGTTGTCATGCAGTTACAGTATCAGTTGTGATGTAAACTGATATTTGTATTTTACATTGATTTTTTTCAATTTTCAGTATTTTTCATTTTGTGTCAATAGTTTCCAAGGTTTTTCACTTTGAGTCAGAATCAGCCCTGTTTTCAAATGTGTGATATATTTTCTAATACTTAGGTATCTTCTTTACCTTATTAAATGGCGAAGTTTTGTTAAAGTATTCTGGAAGTGTGGGAAAGTGTTTCATAATTTATGCTTGACACATGTTTTCTTTCTTATTATAAGATATTTTGCATTTCGCCATTGTATGAGCTTTCCAAGAATCTGATGCGAAACGTGCAAGTTTAAAAATAGACTTCACGTACTGACAAGCAGCAAGTAGTAAAATTTGTGTTTTTTTTTTTTTTAATTTTAATATCTGACTTATTTTTACTACTGTGCCATTATTTCGGGTTCTAAGGGCTCGAGAAAAAAAAAAAAAGGTAAAAAATTACAATTTCAGCTTTACTGTAAGTCACACAGACCCGAAAAATGCGACAAAGAAGAAAAAAAGTGAAAACTACTATTTCTGCACTCTCTAAAAAATAAAGTGGAAGTTATTCCGGAAATGTAAATAAAGTTGAAATGAATCTGTGTCTAAATGGAAAAAAATAATTTCCCTATTGTATTTTGATTTTAGTTTCCAAGTCTGCAATCTGATTCTTCCGACGATAGACACTGATTTTTTTTGTAGCAGTTGGCAGCTTTGATTTAGACATAAAGGAAGCATACATCACAATTTTGCCATTTTCAAAAGTTGAAAATAAAAGAATTTTTTTTTTTACGTGAAATTTAGTAAAATTTTTTTTGTTACTGAAAATCGACCAAAAAATATAAAAACTGACTGGACTATAAAAAACAGACTTTAAATTGGAAAAGGAAACCATTTGGGAGCCTGGCTAACCTAATGACTTTTTCAAGCTTAAACAATAAAGGAAAATGATGCATCACACATAGATTAAGAAACCTTTCCAAATTAAAAGTATACAAGTTGTTGATTTTTAGTAAAGGGAAAAAACTATCCTGGTCACCAACTTTTCAGGCCTCTTGGTCTACTAAAATCATAATTTTAATACCTGCAGACCACTAACATAATTTTTAGAAAAAGATACATACATTTGTATAATAGTGGTCAGAGAACTTCCATGTTATTAATATGAAATGCTTTTTTTAATGTAATAAAATTATAAATGCTTATTAAGAAATAGCTTTAAAAGTTGTCTAATTGTAACAAAATCATTAAGGTAAATTTAATTATTACAAAATAATTTAAGCTTATTTAAGTATCATATTTTTAGTGCGATAATTGTGCTTGCTTTTTAAAAATAAATTCATGGTTTGTGGGCTCCAATGATGTTATTAAAGGATAGAGAATAGTTTTTTATTGAAACTGAGACCAGTATTAAGTTTTAATATTGCTGTGACAGAGGAAAATGTCTCTTTGCACACTAAATGATAAATTTTCAGTGATTTTTCACTTACAAGGGGGCTGCCAAACATAGTGTGTTCAGATTATGATGATTTTAAAGTATGTTATAGGAGTCAACTATTCAGGTCAAAAGTTTCCTTCAAATGGGCCTTAGTTTTTGAGAAATTGTGGGTTAATGTTCAGCATATGTTTCAAATACCCATTAGTTTGGACTTTTGTGCATAGACTTTGTGGTGCCGAGGTAGTGTATGCGCTTGCTTGCTACACAGGAGGGTTCAATCCTACCTTATAATTTTTTCTTTTTTAATTAATATTATATTTTTGACCTGTTACAAGTTTTAAGCACAATTATAAATTCTGCAGCTTTGAACTTTGTTATATTTTCTTAAAAAAATTAAATTCATGTTTACGAATTTTTCATGAAATTTATATTTTTTCTGAAATTTCTGTTGATGAATGTCCTAATTTATGCCTAGGAATGTTATATTTTTAAAATTTACTATTACTGTTTCCGTTTATATATATATATATAAAATTGTGCAAAAAAATTAATTTTCATTTAAAATTTCATAAAATAAAAAAGTAAATAAAAATATTTCAGAACTGTACTAAAAATATAAAGTAAATAATAATAAATAATAAAAAAAAAGACAAATTAGTTTGTATTTTTGTTAATAAAAATATTAGTTTAAAAATTGGAGAAAAAATATTAATTTTCATAAAAAAATTAAAAATGTAAAGGTAATATAATAGGAAAATATCAAAAAGTTCAAAGCTTCAGAATCCACATTTCTACTTAAAACTTGTAGCATATCAAAAATTTAAAATAAATTAAAAAAGTGAAAAGCCTGAAGGTGAGATCGAACCTGCCTCCTCCTGTGTAGCAAGTATGTACTGCACCTCAGCACCACAAAATCCACGTACAGAAGCTCAATCTAATGGGTATTTGAAACACATGCTTAAAATTTAACCCTAAATTTCTCAAAAACTAAGGCCTATTGGAAGGGAACATTTGGCCTGAATAGTTAGGGGTATGACTCTTACAACTTACATTAAAATCATCAGAATCTGTGTGTACCATGTTTGGTGGTCTCCTTGTTAGTAATGGGTATTTACTTTTCATGCAGAGAGAAAAAGAATTGCTTATTTTCCAAGTTAGTAACAAATAACATCTATTGACATAATTGTCAATGCCTACTATAATTTAAATTTTCAAAACTAAAAATCTAAAATTTCATAAATAAAAGAATTTCTGAGAATATGTTAGATGCAAATAATGTCCGGATTTTTTTGGAAACACCAGAATTTTACCGGATTTTGGGGGGGCGATTTTCGGAAGGACCCAAAATCCAGAAAGCCCTTGGGCCCGAGGATTCCGGATAATAGGTCCTCTACTGTAATAACATAAAAAAACATTTATTTAGGGAATATTTGATAACGTCAATTCACTGTTAAAAATTTCTCTCAGAAAATGCATCAAGACAACATAATACAATAAGAAGAAGACAAAATTTGCAGAAATTCATAGTCACATTCTAAAATTTCAAGCAGTTAGCTATTATCAACCCTAAAAATGTAGAAAGAACATAAGATATTGATGAAGTTTTTAATATTGTGAGAATATTAACTCACTAACTGTCAAACGTTCCTATTTATACCCTTGCTTTGGTAAAAAATTGAGCTTCTTAAATGAAATTTGAAATACTATTGATAAATAGTCTTATCAGTTACAAAAGCAAAAAGTTGCTATTTTTGGATTTTATAAAATACATGTTTGAGGTTGAGTTCTCACTAATTGCCGAGATTGTTGTTAGTGCTGACTTCTTTAATTAGTCAGAAATGCCTGTAAAAATATTTTTATTGCAACATTATGCATATGTGGGAGATATATAGTACAGAGAAGGGTCAAACTGGGTACACTGTTTTTTTGCTAATGAGTGCTGCTCTGTGCACAGCACTAGTCTTAACTACATCCCTAACAGTGTGCCATCGGCTTTTCAAGTGAGTTAATCTGTTTGTCCGTACAATGCTATTTGAAAGAAATTCACCTAAAAAGTTATACATTTTCGCCGTATTTTCTGTTCTTCAAATAAAGCCAGCCTGATGTATCAATTTAGGAAAGGCACTTTTTCTATAGCTTTCACACGATATTTCGATGCCAAGTAGAAATGTGTACATCCAGCTATCCAGGAGAACGACCATGTTGATTTTTGGTTGTCTGTTAGGGCTAAACTGGATATGCATGGTTTTGCATTGAATTCTGCAAATAATTTTTTCCACTAAACAGGTGGAGAAGAATAGATATAATGTTCAGTCTGCAAAGAGTGGGCATATGCGGAGCGCAGCAGATAAAAGAAGTAAAAGCTGAGAAAGCCATTACATGACAACAGTAAAATTTTTTCAAAAACCTGAAAAAAAAAAGTTACTGACCTTAAAAATGATGTTTTAAAGCTTGATAAAATTTATTACAATAAAAGTTTTTGTTATTGGAAGAGCAGAAACTTAATTTCTGATAATAATAGCCCGGTTTTATCATACCACCAAAATTCGGTACTGTTTCAGATGGTCCTAGAAAACTCCTTTTTCCTAGTAGAGAAGAATTTTTCTGGAACAGCAGGTGTGTTTTTTCAACAGTCCAGATATCAGATTTTCAATAGACCAGATCACTATTCTCTTATAAAGAAGATACTCTACTACGGAACACCAGTGCATCTATCTTGTAGGAATCTTAGATGTAACACAAAGATGAAAAAAAAACAATGTATTATGCTTAAGATACATTATTGGGTGAATTAACATTTTAAGGAGTGTAAATTTGTGATTTTAACATTACAAGTGCCATTTTAACAACCAGTTTGCTGAACTCAACAAAATTTAGGTAAGTGGTTCTATCAAACCAGTGCAAGCTGGCTGAGTCCCATCACACTTCCATTATTTATATATATATATTTTTTTTTTTTCAATGCAATTACTGTTTTCAATAAATATTATTCTGCGACATAGTTTTGTATTTTTCTAGAATGACCCTGGTGATTATATTCAACCTGTGGTTTAAGACAGTGGTTCCCAAACTATGTGTTGTGACCCACAGGTAGGTCGCACAACAATCAGTCAGATCTTCAAAAATGTATAATTAATTTTACCTGCTGCAATAATATAATAAAAACAACGTTACAAACTTTTAAAGTATTGTGAAAAGATAATATAGATAACTTTATGTAAAAAAAAAGTGTTTTATTAAAGTTTGTGTCGAACAGCTTGAGGCTAAAATAAAAATTTTCAATTCAGACACACACTCTGTCATTGCTGCAAAACAATGACAAAATATTACCTTTTAAATTGTATTTTTCTAATATATTCATTAATAAAGTTTTCTTTTACACTGTAAAAGGTTTTGTTAATTCCAATTTCACATCAGTATTACCTATTATTATTCTCATATGTGTATGTATGCTTTGTGCCAAAGTTAATCTTTTTCTAAGGATAAATTATGTAAAAGCTTCTACATACTTGCTCTTGCATATGAAGTGGGTCGCATAACAAAATTTGAGAACCACTGGTTTAAAATATATTTCTGATGATTCATTTTAACTGACTGACTGATTGAATTACAGCAGAATACTTAATTACACTAATTTTATTTTGATTGCCAATATGCAAGAAGAAATTATCATTAAGTTGTTTTACATAAATGTTTCTAGCATATATACAGATTATGTAACATAATTTGATAAAAATAAATATAGATGAGGTTTACAGTAGATTTTACAAACATCTAACAAATTATTACAAGAACTTTTAAAGATAAATTTTGAATATATGAAGTGGGAGATACATGAGTATTAATTTTTAACAAAAATGCATTATTACAAATTATCTTAAAATAAATGTATGATCCAATATTTCAAATTATCATAGTTAAAATGATAATTTGAAAGATAGGTGCCTCAGCTACCAACTTTAATTCCTTAATACATACTTTTAAAAACAGGAGTAAAAAAAGTTCAGAAAAATTAGAATAATCATTAATTTATGTATATATATATAAAGGAAGAAATTGAATAATTATTGATTTATGAAAAATTAGAATAATCATTAATTTATACAAAAACTTTTTAAGTACATTTACACTTGAATATGCATAAGATATTATATTTAAAAAAAAAAAGTCACTGAAAAGTCACTGATATTTCTCACAGGGTCCTGTTTTTGTGAAATTGTGAACAGTTCTTTATATTTGTGAAAATTATAGTCATAATTTTGTGAATTTGAAATTATAGTTATGTTCAGGTGCCTTTATATCTATCCTTAATGCATAAAAAAAAGCTAAGTAATATGTAATTTGATGACTTTAATTATTTTATGACAGGTCAGATTTTACTTTTAAATTATTAAATTTGTGAAAAGTTCAGTTTGGAGGTGGAAAAGTTGTGAAGGGTCTATTTTTAATTGTAGAATTTTGTGAAGGGTCCTGTTTTGAAATGAAAAAAATTGGGAAGGGTCCTGTTTTAAAATGAAAACTTTTGTGAAGGATCCTTTTAAGGACCCAAAATTTTCCTAAACAAATCCCTGGTCAGTGATGCAAAATTCTTAGTAACAATCTTGGTTTATATTTGAACAAGATATCTCTCCATTTTCCTAATAAGTGTAATAACATCTAGTGATAATTGTAAAAATTAATTTTTTTATATTACCTTTTTAAACAGATTATGCAGGCTTGATATTTTTTTTATATTAATTAAAATTATTCTTCTGTTTGTTGTCCAAAATTAAGTAACCATAAATGATCATTAATTTATTACTAACTTGAGTTGGTAGAGCTGTGACATCAGATGAAATTGGTTTATAATCATCGAAATTTTATCTAATCAGAATTTCAGGTACTTTTTTTCTTATCCACACATCATAAATCACCAAATATTGTCTCGCCAAACTTTTTTTCTTTCATATTGCAACCATTGCTTTTTTGTTGGCAATAAAATAACTAAAGACAAAAATATATAGCAGGTTTCCCCCCCCCCCCCCCCCGTATTTCAAATAAAATCAATGAGGTCCCCCCCCCCCCCCCCCGTTATTTCTGGTGTTTGTATTTTTTTTTTCCAACTGATAAAATCGTTTCAATTCTTTATTCAACAATAGCATAATATGTCATCACTATGGTGAAAAAAATTTACTCTGGATCCCCAAATAAAAGTAAAATATCAAATTTTTTAAAATAAAAAATCATAATTATATCAGTACACAACATACATAAAAATGAGCTCGAGAAAGCAACCTATCTAATGCCATAAACAAGGAAAAAATCCATCCAGTAGTTTGAAAATTAGTCCATACAGACAGACACTCTCAAAGCCTCTTATTTTATAATAGATATGATGCATAATTTTGAGATAATAAAAGATTTAAGGTGAATGAAAATACTTATTTTTTCCCCAAACATTTATGCTAAACATCATGGTTAAAAAAGAAAGAGAGAAAAAAAAAGAGAAAAAATTAACTCTCTCTCCATATATATATATATATAGAGAGAGAGAGAGAGAGAGAAGTTGGTAGCTGCAATACATATATACTGGCATTATTTTATTAGAATAATAATTCAAAATAATAATTACAAATATATAAGTTATGTATATAGAAATGATTTTAAGTTACACATTTTCTTAGAAAATTTTATAAAATCTTGTATTTTCTGTTAATATACTAATAAGACTAATTTTTTCCCCACAATAAATTAAACAACTAATATGATAACTGCATAAAGGTGAAGTTGAAATACAGAAAATCTGTATGACAATAATACTAATTTCAAACATTGCTCTTTGACAAAAGAATATATCACAGAAATTCAGTTTTATTTACAGAAAACATTGCATATGTGATAATGTCTTAAGCGCATTAGGATTTCAGATTCATACACAGACAGATAACTGTTTATAAAGTTTGTACTTTTGTTTATAAAGTTTAATAAAATTTAAATAATCTGTTAGAATAATCTTACATGCCTGCATTAGCAAATTCTTATGGGTTACAGTTTAGGTAAAGATATTTAAAAAAAAAAAAAAAAAAAAATGCTGAATTTAATAAAATAAATTTCAAATATCAAAAACTATAATAAAAAAAATATATTAAAATTCAATTTAAAATCAGACTTTTGAATTTTGTCTTGTTTTAGAATTAACATTTATTTATAAGTCAGTCAAATTAAATAAAAATCCATAAAAATTTGCAGCAATCCTCACTGGAATAATAACTCACTGGAATAATAAAAACAATAATATCATGATCTTTATCCATTATTTGTTACATTTATTTACAAACCTACTAATTAAGTATTTTCATGAATGTACTGGGCATGGGCACATTTTCTTATATGTTTTTTGTTTTGTAATAAAATTAAAAAAAACAATCAAATATTTACTAAAAAATTTTAAGAATGAATTTATATCTCAATTTATATATAAAATATATTCAATCCAGTATCACTTGAAAAGTCATAAACTGCAAAGGTTTAATATATTTCCACATAACACCAAATACTTGTTTTTCTCATTCTAAGATGGTTCAAATTAATATCACGTACCATCTTTGAAGCAGAACATCTTTAAATCAAATAAAAGATCACTAAGCAAGCGAAATAAATTTATTTCAATGAAATTTAAGACATATTCAAGACATTTCCTATCACACTAAAACCTCCATATCATAAGAGATACTTCTATTTACCGAATACTTTTTCAATTTCCAACACATACATTATTTATATACTTTCACCTTTGAATAGTGGACACTTTGAAATAACAGAGAATTACATGATCCTGACGTGCCTGTTATTTAAGTTTTACTATATTTCTCTCTGGAAATCTGGCTTCAATAATGAGTGTATATCCCCCCCCCCACACACACAAAAGCACGCAAGATTGATACTCTTTAATTTTCAAATTGAATCTTCTATAAATTACATTTGGGAATAAAATAAACTTAGAAGGTTATCCCCATATTGAAATAATAATAATTTTCAAACAGCAACATCCAAATGTGACACTTTTATTCTAGGATGAAATTTAATCACCAAATGACGTCATATTTGGTGCTAAGTTTGAGAATTATATGGATGTAAAATTTGGGCTAATTATTGTTTCTTATAATTATTTTTTCATGCTAATTTTGTTTTCTGTTGTGTTAGTATTTAGTATCCCAAACATAATTTTTTTTAATTTCATGCATCTTTATGTATAAAATATGAATAATGAAATTAGTATTTGAAGAAATTATGAATTAACTGTAATCTACAAACTATTTTAAAAGAAATTTTTAGAGGCTTCTAAAATGTGTGTACAAAATTTCAGCTCATTCCTCTATGCTTAAAAAAACCACCAGAACTATGAGGGACCATATATACAGAAAAATTTATTAATGATATTTGTATTAAATCTGTGTTCATAGAAACATAAAATTTTATATTTAGGTTGATTCGAGGTTCTAGATTAATTCTCATGTTAAAATTAGAGGTTAGTAATGGAAAATTTACAGTTTGCTCACTTCTCAATATCCAGATAGCCCCTAATCTTATTTTTTAATATAAATTTTAAGAAGATAATTCCCAGTTAAATGATATTTTATGTTTCTCTGCAGCAATATAGTGTATAAAAGCGCCGCCATAAGTCTGTTCACATTTATAAAAATTAACAAATCGTTATATCTAAATGTGGTTTGTATCATAAGACTTGTAAAAGTGTTGGATTTTTTTTTTTTTTTTTTTTTCCAGCAAAAGAAAAAAAAAATAGTTCAAATCTTTTGTGAACATATTTATTGCCACAAAAATTCCAACTATTTGACAAATTTTATGGTGAAAGCCCTACTCTGATACGATAATTTGTCAAATTCATTAATTTTTTAAACTCTTTTAAAGGATTTTTTTTTTTTTTTTTTTTTTGCTACAAAAATTCCAACTATTTGATAAGTTGTATGGTGCAAATAGCACTCTAGTACAAAAATCTGTTAATTTTTTTAATGAATATTTGAATTTACTTTAAACTTTTTTTTTCTTTTGTCCCAAATATCAGACTTTTTGACACGTTCTATAAGCTCTGATATGACAATTTGTTAAGAATTTTTGAAATGTAAACAAACATATGAGACACACTGTATGGGATGACTAAATAAAAGTATGAATTGTTAAAAAAAAAAAAAAAAAGTCTTAAAACAATTTATCTAGATGCTTATTCACATATAGCAATGAATTCTGCAAGATTTTTTACAAAAATGAAAAAAAGAAGCATAAATTTCTACACTACTTTTAATAACAGAGGATAGTTTTCTGAAGACAAAATATGTTTTAGTGCAAAAACACGCATAAGGCAAGTGTGATTTTTTTTCTTTTTTTGTACATATAATACAGTGTTTTAAACATCTTGATAACAGAGTGACCAGATGATTTGAATTAATCATCAAAATTAGGCAAAAACAAATGTTTGACAATAAAATAGTGAATGCCATTTGGATGTAGAAAAATGTTCACTTTTTAAGCAAAAAAATTAATTTTATGTACATAATGTTTGTAATCAAAGTAATGTTTTTTCATTAAAGTCACACATAAGGCATATCTTTCCCTTCAGCAGGTTTTCTATAAACATCCACCAACTAATGAAAATTTAAAAACAATGCATTACCAGATTGGCAATATTTTCTGTCCATAATATAAAAACATAGTGCTTGTGAATTCATAATGTAAATAAATAGTTATGGCATACATTTAGAATAACAAGATAATTAAGTAGTAGATAAACTATTTATTTATAAACAGTCAACCCTCCTTAATTCGAACTTTGATAATTCACAATAATGATCAATTGAAATGTGGCATTATTCCCCTTGAAGGCAGTATTCAATACATAAGTGCCCACAAGGGGGAGCAGTGAAAGGCCTTAGACCCTTTCTGGATTTTCAAATTTAACTAACTAAATTTTCCTTTCCTTTTACGATTTTGAAAAATATAATAATAAAATTTATTTTTCTCGAAAGACTTAAAACAGTTAAACACTATAAAAATAAACTCTAATGAATATTTTCTTTACAGTATAAATACAAATTAAATCCTAATTAATGGGTTTCTGGATGTTTCAAGAACATAGCTTTGCTTTATGAAATATTTTTAAATATAAATTTATAATATACTAAATATAAATATTTAATTTCTGAATTAAATTTTGAATTAAATAATTAAATTTTTATTTCTGACTGTATCCAAATGGTATCATTTTTGTATGCAGTTAACTTTGATTAATATTCGATACAAAATTTTGCAGAAACTTATCAATTCTAAGATTGAAAAGAACATTACAAGTATTTTCTACAAATTTTTTTTTTAAAAATAAGCTGGGACCATTTGAATTTTTTTAGCAAAAATGTATTCCAAGTGTACAGATACATGGCTCCAGATGTACAATATACAGTGAAACTTCCATTTAACGAAGTCTCATCGTTACTCTTAAAAACTTCGTTATGAAGAAAATTCGTTAAATAGAAATCAACTTAAATTCATGAAATTTTCCCCTCAGATAAGACAAACAGGTATTGGATTCAGAAGTAATTGATTTAGTTTCAATTTTGAAGCCTTCTTTTATAAGACAGTTGTGTACGGTCGATGAAATCACTTCACATTCCCAAACTTCCATCAGCTCTGATACACAGGTTCTCAAACTATTGTTTTCACTACATTGTCTTTTTTCTGTTTTACTGTATTTTTATTTCTTAATATACTTCAAGATTTTTTTAAATTATTCCTTAGACTAATGGCTGAAGTTTAGAAGTATTGGCAGGAATAAAAATAATTCTTCGATTTGCATTTTGAAGCACATTCTTATGGATGTACAAAGCAATCGTCTATCAGCAATGAAAGGTCAGAATGGTAACTGTCTGACTCTGATATTTTTTGCTTCAATGCATCTGGCACCATTGCGTCACTGCATCTTCTATATCATTGAATATAAATAGGGGATTTAGACTTCCCCCAACTGTAAGCGCTGGAGTCTCGATGTACGAGAGTCGTGATAGCAAGTGTTTTTCTTAGTGTGAAAAAAAAATGTTTTGTTTAGCACCCAACCGAATGGAAATTATTTAAATGTGTCCAATTTCATACAATCTGCTGAAATAAATTCGCATATCCATCGCAACAACAACCTCTTCATTCGAGTTCTGTACACTTACAAAAGTGGAATAAACTTCGTTATATAGAATATATTTTTCGTAATATGAAGATTAATTTACATGCTAATGATGTTCAAATTCAAAGTTCTTCAGAAAATTTCGTTAAATAGAAAACTTTGTTAAATAGGGACTTCGTTAAAGGAAAGTTCCACTGTATTGTTGAAATAAAATCTTTTCACATATACATAACAGAAATAGAAAACAAGCACACTTTATCTGAAATGCAAAATTTAGTAGACTATTACAGAAATATTTTTTTCTGTGACAAATAAATGTTTCCATTAATTTAAAGATAGTAAAGTAATTAATTTTATATTAAAGTAAAATTTAGTCTTAATAAAGTATTATTATTTTTATTCTTAAAGCAAACTGAAATACCTACTTTTAATTTACATTATAGGTTTTATATTATGAGAACTTAAATATGAATACCCTATGAACTCTGTTAAAATGAGCAAATGCCATGTTCCTTTCATCCTCATTAGAAACCAAGTTTTAACTGTATTTAATTCGAGATATGAAACTGACAAATAAATACAAATCTGGCTCAGTAAATAAACTTTGATGAAAGAAAGAGCACTTTTACTTTCCTCTGATTTTACTATAAATGATAAATTCTGTTAATCAACAGTACAATAAGCAGGGTTGATTGCACATCCTACCAATTTTCTAATTATACAGATTTTTTTGCTGTTAATAGTATGAGACCAAGAACTCCTATGTTTTAAAACAATAATAAAAAAATTATTTTTTATTCTATTTTGGATGAACAAAAGGAAACATCAATACTTTTTTCAATTAGTGTTTAAAAAATCATATGGACTCCACAATTTTTCCCCTTTTTATTATCTAACTCAAAATTAATTTTTGACTGGAATTTCTTGGGAGTCAGTTTGTGGCCAGTTTTGACAATGCATATAACTTTCCAGATTATGATTTTTCATTGTCATTTCTGCATTATTAAATATATAAAAATAAATTTGTTCAATTCTTTGAAGGACAAAGAAAAAACAAATTCAAGTATGAAAAAAAATGAAGCTCTTCTTGAAAATATGGAGGAAAAAAAAGGTTCACCATGCCAAAATTTACATTTCAATAGTACAAAGAGTTTGTATAGACATATAATTTATGGACAACAGATTAAATAATCAAGTTTTTAACTTGTAAATAATAATAATAATAATAATAAAAATCTGGTCACCCTGAGCTAAAAAAGGCAGTCTTCACAAACAGAACAGAGGGAGCAAATAAAAGATAAATATCTAAAAAAAATCTAAGTATAAAAGTCCCTTTCTCACCCTATACATTTGTTCTGCAATAAAAAAGAATGGGTACAGAGCAGTTTGTAAAATGTTTTTTAGACAAAATATGAATCAAAGAATTGTTTTTCTGTCTGTTTGCGGCGAATGATTCTTTCAATAAGTTTTTTCACTTCAGATACAAGGAACACTGATGATGTTAAAGCAACAAGCATGAGAAGATCTGAAAAAGAAGAGAAAAATTACAATGCATCTTTTGTGCCTACTTGGAATTTAAATTAGCAAAAGTTCATTGTATGTAAAAAGCAATTAATAAATAAAAGCTGAGAACTTAATAACAGGTTGTCTATTCCACATCAGCAACAAATTTCCCTGACTTTTCCACATCAATAATAAAAAAAAAAACATTTTCAGGTATCAAGATTTTATGATGTTACACACGAAAAGTCTTATAAGTTTTGAATTTGAAAGTGGAGCTTTCACAGCTGATTCTGAAGGACAAACTACTGATTTGTTGAATAAATTTTTGCAAAATTTACAAATTGTTGAACATTTTGCAGATACACATTTTTAGCATCAGGTTATATACATTTTGTCCAATCAGGATGAAATTCTTTATCACACCAATCACAGTTAAATTGCTTTGACATATTAAATACAAATAATAAATATTCAATAAATTAAGCAAGAAAATGTTCAGTTCCCAAATAAAGATAAGATTCCCCAAAACAGGCTGAAACACCTAATCAATTCTACAAGATTCAATAGAAATTTTCAGTGAAACTGGAATTGAAAATCTCCAAGTTACAAGGAAGGGCTGAAAGGTGGTAGACAAAATGATTTGCATGAGAGGTTGAAATACTCTTACTTATGAAGAGCAAAGTTTGATTTTCCTGGTGCTGTAATTTGAAATCCTTAGTTTTATAATAAGAAAAATGTTCCTAATTTTTTCTTGGAAGTTTCAAATTTCCCTGACTTTTACAGGTTATCCATGTGGCTAGACACCCTGTAATAAACTTTTCTTTTTAAAGCAGCTGTATAATAAACTTTACACATACACAATGTCTCATTAACTGAATTTAAAACAGAACAAATTTTGAGACTTACCTGACAAAGGTAGGGCTTCTGTTTGAAAAATTTTTTGGAGGGGAGCAAAATAAATTACCAGCAACTGCCCAATCACAGATCCAGTCACTGCCAGTAAAAACATTTTATTGCTGCAGAATCCTATTGTGAATATGGATTTAGTCTGAAACAAAAAAAAAAACAATCACCGGAATGTCAGTTCATATTTAAAAAAGGCAGAAAAAGCGTTATAAAAACTCTCTCTATAATTATAATGAGCAGCTCAATCAGAAGAAAAAATAGCATTTAATAGTGTTTATCAAGTGGTAGTTATGTACAAAGCAGTGTTAGAAATTAGGAACTCTAAATAAAACTTCAAACACTACCTAATTTTTTTTTCTTAGTGCCAAACTGCATTTCATAGTTGCAATTTTATATTATACCATATTTTCTCATTTCTTTTTGCAACCATGTTAATAACATTGTTTCTATTTTTATGCGCTAAGGACAAGGAGGTGGGGGGGTGTACATATTAAACACTTTATCTCTATTCTAGAATTTCAAATGTTTACTTGCAAAGGGTAAAGTAGGAAGATACAACGGGTTTCAACATTTTAAAACGCACATGCTCACCTCCATGCTATAAATCTGAACTGCATTGCTATAAATCTGCGTTCGAAAAGGTGTGCAAGAACTTTAGGGACGTAATCTCTAAGATCAGTTTTATCAGGCACTGGTTAAAGTGGAGTCAATTTAAAGGTGACAGATGCAAGGGAGTGTAAGACACATGCCATTGTCCGATCTTTTATCAAAAACAGGTGCTCTTGAAGTGCATGCGGTGATGAAAAAAAACTTACACTAAAGTACGAATAAGAGCTTTTGTTAAACAAAAATTTCAAGTTTCTAGCCCCAACAATATCACAGAAATCGCAATTTTAGAAAGTTTTTGTCTCTTGAATCCCCTTGGGGATTGTGTTGTACAGGTGTAAAATGTAGCCTATGTTGGAGCAAAGCTGGTTATCAGCATTTTGCTATCAGCATTGTTGTATGTTATCAGCATTTATCAGCATGTATGTTATCAGCATTTTGCCACCATTATTTTTGAAACCAGCTCGATAGTTCAAGAGAGTAACCCCACCCTCTACAAACAAACACAATACAGTAGAGTCCCGCTATTCCGAAAATCTGCCTATTCTGAACAGAGTTCAGAAAAAATCCCAATTTTTTTAAACTTAAAAACAGGAAAAATTAAAAAGAAGTTTGAGAAAAAACATACATTTATTGTTATATAAAGAAGTTAACAAGAGACATACATAGAGCCTAAGCTTGATGAAAACGCCTGATACCAAATTGGAATGAAAGCTGATTACTTACAGTACATGTCGGCTCCATTTATACAATTCTATAGAATCATTTTTAATCACTGCTAAACACAAAAAATAAGTAATTTACACACATTTAAGAAATAAAGTCAGTGATTTTTTTTCTGACGAAGAACACTGAATTGTTCTGAGGATTCAATGTTCCGCCATCGCCGCATGAACATAACATCATTTGGTGTTGATGAAGCGTGTTGTTCGACGTAGCGTACAGCGAAGTCAAGAGCATTTGCTGCGTCTGTGTGTGATATGAGTTCAGTTTGAGCGTTCACCTCGTCCTCATTTTCCTCTGAGTCGATCTCAGCTGATCAGTCCTGCACCATTGCTAAGACGTCTTTGTCTCTGTACTCCTGGTGGCCATTGTTGTCAGCAGCAGTCCACTCCTCAACACAGCTTTCTTCTGTATCTTCACAGCCAGCGATTTTCTTGATTAGTGGAAGAAGAACACGAAATCTATACGGCAATACTCTGTGGCAGCGGAAATGTAGTAACTCTGGTAGTAATTCTTGGAATGCGGGAGGGAGAGGGATAGGTAGGGTGGTGTGATGAGCTGTCAAAGGTCACTGCCCTTCCCTTCCCACTTTCACTGAACCTGTTCACCACAAGCCGATCAACGCTGTATAGAGGTGACACTAGCAGATGTCCCCGCACTTAATTTACGCCTTAACAAGTCAATATGTTGATTATTATTAATGAAATCCGCATATTCTGAATTCCCGCTAAACCGAACAGTGTCCAGTCCCAATTAGTTCGGAATAGCGGGACTCTACTGTATAATATTAGTATAGAATAAATGGTGTAAATATTGAACAAATTGCTTGTGAACTTGACATATTGACAGTAACTTCATAAAGATATAACAATCTGATGAGGTTTTTAAATGCAAAGGAATTTTTCTTTTCTCACTAAATTCAATCTTCTTGTTTTCTCTATCGCACCAAGGTCGCTATAAAAAGGAAGTGCTGAAATATTTACTCTTAACATTTATCAATTCAAAATTGAAAAAAATCTTGACAGAATTTGAGCTAAAATTCTCTCATCCCTTTTTTCAAAATGCTTGTGTATGCTGTCTGATAAAAGAAGGAAGAAATAAAATTATGCCTTTCCAAACTAAGTCGAGATAGCAAATTTGGAATATTAGAACACACGGTAATTCACTATCAGTGTGACAAACTTTAAGAGGTGATAGAGAATACTGCAACAAACTATTTTTGTATAGGAAAGATGGGTTGCAGTCCACTTACTCATAAATACAGTCTCACTTCAAGTCGAACCCAGATTTTCGTTTACAACTTTAACCATAATGAAGATAATTTATCAATATTTTAAAAAACTTGCTTTATTATGTATAAAATGAGATGATATCATGAACAGTGCACTGTAATTAGTTCAATGACCTATATGTACTATCAGCTACATCTCAAATTACGTAGCATCTAGTCATTGTTTGGATGCAGATCATGGCTATTTCCAGCAATTTTCAGGAAATTATCATTAAATTCTACGGAAAGAAAAATAAATCTGTTGAAATAATCTGTAAAATATTTTTATTATTGTTAAAATTATTTATAAAAAAAAAAAAAAAAAAAAAAAAAAAAAATGTTTTGGCTTGGAGTGAGAGTGAATTTATGACTGGAAAAGTGAATCCAGCTTCCCTATACAAAAAATGTTGGTTTCAGTGAAATCTATCACCTCCTAAAGTTTGTTGCACTGGTAGTGAATCACTCTGAATATTGTAGATTGCCTCATTGTTTGAACCATAGTATGCTCCCAGTTGTTTTATGAATGAATAGAACCCTTTTTTAATTTAAATCACTAAAAATCTGTAACTGTTATGTGGCTTTGATAAGTTCAAAAGTGTAAAAAAAAAAAAAAAAAAAAAAAAAAAAAAACATCATCAGATGGCCAGTATTTGCTACATTGCAGTTTTTTTCAAGATTACATTTACCTGTGAAACATTAGTTAGCACAAGAAGACAGACCATTTTTCGCCCTGGCTTTTTTTGCTACTTTATTCTATTAACACGATTTGATATTTTATACATGCTTTTTTATTTTGCTATTTTGCTAAACCTAATTAAAACATTTCTAAAAATAATAGTTATTCTTAGGAAAATGCTTTTTATATAGCTTTACAGAGTTCTATGGAATTCTGCAGCTTTTCTACAGAATCACTTCCATATAAATATTTCTCACAGAATAACTTCTTTAAAAAAATTTCTTTTAGAATTACTTTAGTATAAAAAATTTCTGTAGATCTATACTTTTTAAAATTTTCTTTGTCTTTAGAAAAATTTTATATAAGCATCAATAGAGATTACTATATAATATTTATTAGAAAATTTGCCATACAATTTATTTAAAAAATGGCTACAATTTCATAGGTTTTCTTAGAAAATTTCTGTAAGTGTATATCCTTTAAAAAAAGTATATGCAAATATTTCCTTTGTATTTAATTTAACTAGTTAATTCAATGAACATTTATGACAATAAAAATAAAAATGATATATATATATATATATAAATATAAAAGCACAAAAAACAAACAAAAACCTTACCTGGGATCTGCAGCTTAGTGCATTGAACATGTCGAAGAAAACAAAACATGTGAAAGTCATTGTTGTATCTCTACGAGTAACTATCATATCACTCATCTGCAAAATATAAATTAAAGCTAATTAAAAATATGTGGAAATAGAGAATATGCTGTAGCTTCATATATTTAGATTTTGTAGCAATCTAAGCAAATTTTTGGAAATTACAAAGCAGACAGACAGATAGATAAACTGAAGTCATAATCACTTTTAAACTATGTAGGAAAGTATTAAAAAGTGGAACACTATATAATAAAAGCAACATGCAACATGCCTCACAGGATTTTTACAAAATCAGTTTTAGAGAGAACCTTAAAAGCTTTCTCAATAGTTTAATAATTATTTCCATAATTGAAAATCAATAGAAAATGTTTGAAAAGTTTTTTTTTTCTATTCCATAAAAACACTTTCATTAATTATTTTTATTTTGTTAGGTTTTAAAATGTGTAATTTACAAAACAAGTTTGCCAGAACGGAAAACTTTAGCAGAAGGATTTGAAGACGTTATTAATAAATGCTTAGTGTGAATTTGAGTAACTGGATTTCATCTTTCGTTACCAAATGTTATTTTGCACAAAAATATAATAAATTTTGCAAAAATTACTTTTACATTTAAGAAAATGGGCCCCACGAAATAACTCTGCATTGACCCCTGTAAACTCTACTGATTTTTAATAACAGTAAATTGAATTCCAAAAGCTTGTAAAAATTTGGAAGTAAGCCAACTAAATAGCATATAGAACAAAGGCCTTGAAGAGATCTTTTTATGAGAAAGAAACCTATACTCTTGTTACATGTATGTAGTGTTGACAGATCCCACTGTCACAAAAAAAAAGCAGGACAGGGAGACAGAAAAATGGGACAGCAGCTTCTAAATCAGGATATAAAAATATAGTAAATCTTATGAAACGGAACTTGTCTATAACAAAATCATACTTAAACATAAACAATTCATGGCCCTCACAGAAGGAATACAATACAATTATAACTGCTAAGACAGAAACCTGGCTAAAAAGCAATCTTTCTCTGGTCACTTGAGATTCTGTCTAAGTAGGTTTTACTGTATTAAACAAACAGAATAATCTTATAAAATAAAATCTATGGAAATGGAACCACTAGGGATCGGAATGAATTTTCCCTTTTTGAGAAGTTCCCAATTGAGCAGTTATAATTGTATGCTATTCTTTCGATAGAAAACATGATTTTATTATATATATATTTTTTAGCTTAAGACAGAATCTTAATAAAAAGATTCTATTATAGACAAGTTTGGTTTTCACAGCTTTTACTGAACAAAATAAAGTAAAACCCATGAAAGCAAAATCACTAGGGACTGAAAAAATATTCTGTTTTAGATAGGTTTTTCTCTGAATAAGTAGATTTGTTTGTTTTGTTTTTTTTAATTTTTGGTGAGACCATAACACTTTTTCATTATAAGACCTCTACTGTTTTTACAGGTTTTACTGCATTTAATTCCAATTGATGCCGATTAACGAATAGCATGCTACTGAAAGAAATTTAAAAGAAATTGGACATCATAAAAAATCAGAACTTTTAGTATCGTACACAGTGGTTCCATGGAACAAACCTTGGAACCAAAGTTAGGAAAAAAAATAAAAAAATTTAAAACTTTTTTTTTTTTTTTAGGTTTATTTAAAAATAATTTCCTGTCACATATTTATTGATCCAACACTTTCTTCTTATGTATATTCTTTTTTCTTATTATTCAAAAATAAAATTATTTCGCTGAAATTGCCAATTTATAAAATTAAGAATATTTTTCATCTGTTTAATAATCAGGTATACATTTCAAAATAGATGAAGTGGGAAAAAAATACACATACTTCTCTTCTAAATATCCACATTGTGCCAGTGATTATGATTAGAGATGACAAGATGACATTTACAATAAGATCCCGTGTGATCATGGGTTCTTTTACATTGCGTGGGGGCTGTTTTAAGACATCGTGATCTACAGGCTCAACTCCTAAGCTGAAAGAAGAATGAAATATCACATAATTCCAAATTTACTTCTACTGATTAAGTCAAGAGAAAATACTTAAAGAATTGCAATTTCCTAGGTTAATCAAGGAAAAAGGAGAAAAGTAAGAAAATAACTCATAAAAGCTTTCAGATTATTCCATTTATAAAGACAATATGTTGTAGAAATAGAAAACTTATTTGCCAAAAAATATTAATAAAACTAAATCGAGCCACAAATGAACACTATGGCATTTTTTTGTCAGTGTAATTATTATGTTATTTTTTACTAATTAATACTATCTCTTTAAATGAATCTTTAATATATTTGAAATATTAAAAATGGTATACAGGTATTCAGTTAGAAAAGAGGAGGAAAAAAAAAAAACACTTGGAAGTGATTAGGTTGTTTAATACAGTTCTTTAGTGTTTAATATATTTTTAATATAAAGGGGAGAAAAAAAAATTCAATTTACCGATATAGCTTATATATCAACTAGACACCCATCTTTGCATAAATGCCATTATAATTTAAAATAAGTTAATTTTTTCATTAAGTGATACTAGATTCAATAGAGCAGTTGAAACAATTAGCATAGTTTATGAAGAAATTTTATAGAAAAAATGTGACTGCTCAGTCTGACATTGAGCTACATTTCTTGCTCCCTCTATTTTTTTTTTTTTTTGCATTTATTGTTTGTAATTTTAGCTATTGTACTGATGATGGAATTTCAGAAGCTCTGAAACAGCTATCTGCCTTTTTAACATCCATATTTTCCATTTGTGCTCTTATCATATTGTTATTTTCATTTCTTAATGGTAAGAATATGGTTGTTCTCTTCACTGAAGTATTTAAAGTGATATATGTGATTGATTTTACAGATCTACATGGTTTACTCTTGATGAAAATTTTTAGGATCATTTTGATACTTTTAGCATTACTATAAGTTATCTATTTTAGATCTTGCAGTCTACCTGCCTTCTTCAGGTGGCAGCCGAGGATCTTTAGGATATCCATCATCTCCACAAATACACGACTAATGCAGAAATGACTTCAGAAAATGTGTGTGCACTTTTCTTCAGCCATGGATGATGTATCTTTTCACAAGATCATATAAGATCTTCCACTTTGTTTCGTAGCTCTATTGAAATTAAGCATTATCCATAATCGAGGAGAGGAGGGCAGGGAGGAGCCCTCTTGACAATATATATATATATATATATATATAATTATAATATCTATGAATTTCAAAAACATATCAAGTTCTAATATCATTCTACTAAAATCTACAAAGAGATAATTAATTATTAAAGAAAACTTTCATTAAAAAAATAACTGGCAGGAGTTTACTTTAGAATTTAATTATTTTTTATTTGTTACATTTCTATAATATTACTTTTTAGATTGATATGTTTAAAAATTGTCTTGCACAAGAGGGGGAGGGGGATAGAATTTTTATATTATTCATTTTAAAAATCATGGCCTGTGTTGAAGAACACAGGAACACTCTATTCCAAAATCTTGGCCTAATCTGGATTTGTTATGCTGGCACCCATGTCCATAATGGTACATGGACATGCTGCAAAACACATTTCTGCCTTTCGAAAATGTACCTATAGCAGTATAGTGGATCAAACATATAAGTTCTGTAATTAATGATATAATAAACCATACATTATACATTATAATAATTGTTATGACACGAACATAACATCTGCTTTTTTTTTAATTATTAAAATTTATTTATGCTAAATTAATTTATTTATTTTTAAATTTAAATAATTTATTTCCCATTTTTAATTAATTCCCATTTTCTAAATTTATTTTAATTTGATCGGCAACCATAACGCTAATTTCTATATTCTTTTAATTGTAAACAGACGCCATCTTTAATTCAATCAGCGGTTGCCAATCATATTTTAACTTCTTCCTTCATCGCACTAGCTTTAGCGATCGCAAACTTGCGTTGCGAGTCGTTCTTTAAAATTTTTAAGCATTCCCCTGTCGCATCGTTTTCGGAGAGATTTGAACGGCGTAACAGCGTGGAGTCTTCCGATTGGCTAGGGAGTTTTGGCGCGTGAACGTCGACTTAGGCGTTAGCGTCGGAGGATTCTCTCTCTTTCTGCTTTGGACGTAGAGGTGTCAACAAGGATATCTCGACGCTCCACAAATAAATTTTTTCATCAAATATAGACTTGGACTATACGGGTTCAGGTCTATTCCTTATAAATAGATCAATAAATATTTTATAATAGTAAATTAATTTATACATTCATTAATCCATTCAAAATGAGGTTATTCATGTAAAGTTGGTTGATGTGTAACGATGTTGAATCCAAAAGGCAGACTGGCAGACATAGATCCATCATTCTTCTATTCAGACAAATGCTACACATTGCTGCTGATGGCCATTTCTTTCGATCATCATGAAATCCATACCAAAGATGACAGCCATGGTAAGGTTGAATTTTCTCCAGTATATTTCGTGTACAGATTTGGCAGAGTCATGTTGCTCCGAGGTTCTGCTCTATTTCAAAGAGAAAAATTTAGTACCCTCGGGAAGGATCTATCCAGGTACCAGAAACATACCTTTTTTCATCTACCTTCATAGTATGAGAACTGTATCTCCAAGGTATAAATTGTGTTAATTTTGTTGGAACTGTTTCCACAATTCGATATACCTTTTTCGTCTATCTTCATCGATTCAGAACTGTATCTTCAAAACTTTACTTGAGTTTATTGGATTGGAATGATTTCCTAAAAGCTGATCGCCATAACGAAAATTTTAATTACATAACTTTGGATATAAGATAAAGTTGTTGGATTCAGCCATTTTATGTGAAACGATGTGTTTTTACATTTTAATATAATATTGTTTTTAAAATTTTTATGTTGTCAATAGTCTTATTATGATGTTTGAATTAGGTCTGCGCAGACAATAAGATAATTAAATATACATATGAATTTTTGCAATAAATATATAAATTATTGATCGCACAAAAAGGTGTTTTTATTGTGTCTGTTAACGTTTTTATTTAATAAATATATATCACGTATTTTTCTTACAGAGTGCCTGTAACTTAAAATTAATAAATTTTATTATCTTAAATTCAATAATATGAAATATTAATTAATGATGATAGCACAGTAAAAGTTTAATTTGGCATTTTAAAATATATTGTACGTAATCTTTTAATGGAATCTCTTATGGCACTATAAAAAAGGGTTGATAATAATGTGTTTCCAGTGTAGCAGTTTTTCTCAGTTCAGGTAAGAATTGTTTTTATAATTTGTCATGAAGAGATCAATTATTGTTTTTATTATATTCAAAAATTTTATCTTCTTTTCACAACGCATTGTTTTTATTTTTAATTCTTCCCACTTTCGATCATTGGCTAAATTATTGTTCTGCTATTTTAGGAATATACAAAATTTAAATTAACGTTTATAATATATTCAAAATTCGATCTATAACTTCTATGTCAGAAAATGCATTAATTCCATCTTTCCTATTCCCTCTCTTTTTTTTCTATTTTTTTTCATTACAATAATAAACTATAATCCTTAATAATTAAAGATATAATATAATGAAAGATGTAATAAACAAAATATTGATAGAGAGATTATTTCTGTAGTTCAAAGTGTGTGTTTTTTAGTAATAAAAAACCGAAAACTCCACAATTAAAAAAAAACAACAACAAAAAAAAAAACAGTCCAAAACAAAGTACAAAACAGCCTACACAACTTTCCCACAATGACAGTATGCAAACTGCTTGAAAACAATATAACAGCTTTTCTCCCTTTCCTATAGATGTGGGTTGGTACCATTCTGCTTATCACCATTCAAATATCTTGGTAGCATTATTGCTGCATATTGTGAAGCATTATTGGACAAATACATTAAAATTCATAAGCTATGAATTATAGCTTGTTTTCTCTTATGTTTAAGATATTTTTGATAAAATATGTCATGCAATTAAAATACGTAACAAACTTTACATTTAGATAGTTATTTATAATAAAAATGTTGGTACCATTCTGCTTATCACCATTCAAATATCTTGGTAGCATTATTGCTGCATATTGTTAAGCATTATTGGACAATTGGATACATTGAAATTCATAGGCTATGAATTATAGCTTGTTTTCTCTTATGTTTAAGATATTTTTGATAAAATATGTCATACAATTAAAATACGTAACAAACTTTACATTTAGATAGTTATTTAAAATAAAAATTTCAAACAATATTTCTTTGTCAAGAGTGAATAGGTTAGAACCAATAAACTATAGTTCAAGGTTTGTGAGAAGAAAATGTTTTTAACAAGCAAGAAAATATTCATAATACTTATTTTTCTTTAAAATTTTATCACACTAACCTCTGAGCAGGTGGTCCATCCATAATAATATTTATCCACAAAATCTGCATAGCATTTAATGGATTTGGAATGTGCATAAAAGTTGAAACAGCAACCAAGGAAAGAGCAGCAATACTCCTGAAAAATAAAAGTGCAAGAAAAATCAATTATTTTCACTATTGGCCTTAAAAAAAAATATTTTTTTAATGAGAGTGTAATAATGTATATGTAATTTAATGATAAATAACAATGGTAAAAATAAATAAATTATAGTTTTAAATTAAATTTGAACAAATAGGCTTTACTTACTAGCAAGTGCATTAAATTATAGCACAGCATATAAAATAAATTGTTTTAAGAGAAAGTTATTAAACAATTTAACAGTAGTTAAAACATGTAAGTATACCCAAGCACAAACAAAAATAAATAGAATAAGAAATTAGTATTTCATTATATTTGTTACATTAGATAAATTAAAAATTAGCGAATAGTTTAATGAAAATGGAATTCATATGAGAAAAATCTGTGTCTACAACAAAAAAAGACAAACTTACGTGCTTAACTGAAACCTAACAAAATTCCTAATATTATGAAAGATGCCTTTTCCTTCTTCAATTGCTGCCCTGTGAATAAACATTTCCAGTTATTAGATAACTAGCGACATTAATGATGAATAATTAAAAAGCTTTTTTATTACAAATTTTCAAATAGTAAAATAACTTAAGCATTTTAAGGTTATCAGAAATTAATTCAATAATTGCATTAATTTGTGATAAGACTATATCAAAAATAATATTTTTAAAATTATGAAACATATTTATTTTAGTGTGCCACTACTAATAGCAGGCAAGAATATGATAGGAGATAGTAAATGCTAGATACTATAAGAGAGTATTCTTGATAGAAACAAATAGCTTTGCACTTACATAATTGTAAAGAAGTCATCATCAACTAAAATCATATCTGCAGCTTCTTTGCAAACATCTGTTCCACCTTTTCCCATTGCTATACCAATGTCAGCTTTTTTCAAGGCAACACTATCATTCACACCATCACCAGTCATACCCACAATGGCACCATTTCTCTGTAATGCCTGTAAAAATGAGCCATATTAATCAATATGCAAATTCGATAGGGGCAAAGCTTACCACACCACACTTTTTTCTTTAAAATAATAATAATCAGCTTATGATATTAAAAAGTGTTCAGCAGACCTTGATGCAGTAGTAAATATTCTCAAGATTTTCAGAATTCTTTTAATGCCAATGTAAAAATTACTATCCCCCAACATACAGAGACTTTCACATATATAAATTGATCAGATGTATAAAATTGCTCGTAACTTTTCACCAGAACTACTTGTCTATGGCATGCAAAAGAGCCAGTGGCTTTTATTGGCTTTAACCAGCTCATTTAGGCCATAATTAGATTTTATATAGAAGAATTTTAATTTAAAAAAATAATTCTTGATGTGGTAAATTTTGTAACCTAATTTTAAAGGCAGTTTATTGAATTAGAATTTAAATAAATAACATTATTTCTCAATATTGAAAAACAGCTGATCATTAAATTTAGAGATATAGTTCCAATTGCAAAAGTGTTTCAAATGTTATTCTTCATCATATAAAAATGCATTTTTCTATTTTTAGCACCAGAAAACTCTTAAAATTCATAAGATCGAAAGTGTTATAACTTGGTAAATTTTGGTCATAGGAGAATGAAATGTTTACTGTTTTACTACAGAGCACGGAGGAAGTTTCTTTTTAAATGAAGAAATGGATAGAAAAACTGCATATACAGACACATATTCAGCAATGCACTGCTTCTTTTTGAAAATTAAGGAAGGGCACCAGTTTAAAACTTTGAATTTTTTTTCTCCATTTTCTGAAAGTTTATAATGTCTAGAATATACCCTGAAAACAATTTTTTGAAATTGGAATTATTACAAAAGTTACAGCAACAAACATGTGGTTGTGTATCAGCAGGTAAAACTGGTCAAGTGGTCGTTGAACGTACACAGCTGCTCTATGTAAGATTAAAAAAAAAAAAAATTCACTTTTCAATTTTTTTACAAACATTTTAAGGCCTTTATTAATTTAAAGGGGCAAATTGAGTTTGTTTTTTAAACTACCGCAATTTTCTCAAATATTTAAATTTTGAAAAAATCATACGCACCTCACCTAATACGCTAAAGATTAATTCCATTAAGATTTTTATTTATTTATTTTTGATGTTTCAAGAATGTTCAATGCAAGCGGTTAGCTGAAACTACATTTTCAGAGCACTCTTGTTTGCATAGATGCCAAGGATAAAATATGATTATTATTAAAAAAATTTCAAAACACTCTCCAAACATAACTTAGTATGTTGCAACCCCCCCCCCCCCCCCACACACACACACACACACCAATTTAATTTTTCATTGAAACCCACAAAATTTCCTTAAGTATGACCCTTTTTTCGATGTTCAAACTGGTGTCTTATCTTAACATAAGTTCTGTTTATCTTTCTAACACAAGAATTTATCCTCAATTATTAGAAAATTAATGTCCATTAGGTAAAATCCCTTAATGAGGAGATTGCAACTGTACTGTACATACATCCCTAGTACACACATAAAAATAATTAAAATTGTTGTCTAAAAAAGTCTTGATCTCATTTTATCGGTTAAATATTCTAAATTAAAATAAACTAGATATATTTATGTTAGACAATCAAAATGAAAATTAAGATTGCATTAAAACATACCTTGACAATCCTCAACTTATGACCAGGTCCAACTCTATAAAAGATAGAAACTGAATTGATGATATGGGCCAAATCATCATCGTTCATGCAATCAATTTTATCACCTGATAATGAACTGCTACCAACAGCATACAATCCTAATCTAGATGCTATAAAACAACAAAGAAAATACAATACATTCAAAATAAAAGACAATTTAAAGTAATTTAGACTTTAATATTTTAAACATTCAGAAAGACAAAATTCATTATTTTTATAATATTAAAATGAATGTATTTGCACTCCTAAGCTACATCTTTTATTTATATTCTTTTCACGTGTAAAAGGCTACAGTTCACAGGTGATACCCCAGTCAGGGCAGTCTGCTACGGGTGTCAATTTCTAATGGGTGATACCCGATCTTTATTTGCAAAAAAATATATATAATCTTACAAGATTTTGGAAAAGAGTTCTGACGTAAAATGAAATTTCTAGTGTACCACGCAACAGAGTTAATTTTCTTTTCTTGGAGAATCTGAAATTTTTCACAGAATGGGGTGTCCAAATTAGATATGCACAAGTGAACAAAAACCTACCTATCCTACGAATGGGTAGCAACAAACTTTAAAAGAAAGAATTTTCTTCTACATATAGGCACTACATTGACTTATGCGAACTATGGAATGAGTGATTAGTAACCCCTGTGGTTTCTTATGTGGGAGGACGAAAGGAAAATAAGGAATCATGTGGTCATTTCATGTGTTATTGTTGCCTTGGGTTCTTTTGCTCTTTTTAAGTTGTTTTTTATTATCTTTTTTTCATGCAAACAAATATTTTAATACAAAAGGCAGTAAGGGTGCCTTTTTTTTTCTTTTTTAACTAATGTGCAAGAAGGGTGCTATTTTTTAAACCAAAGGGCATGCATTGTATAGCATACTCCTGAAACTGTGGACCTATCCAATAAAACATTTGTTAGCTGAGTCAGAACAGAAAAACAGCAAAAGGAATTTTCATTACCTGAGGTATCATTGTACAGTACAGTACAGGCAGACAAATATGCAAAAAACACGGCTTAAATTTATAAACTTCTCTAATTAACCACAAAATTAAGGAATAACCAATATGTTGCAAACAAATAAACATTTTTTATTCAGATAAAATTATCTGCAACAACTATAAGAGCAGAAGAGAATGGAAGCTTGCTTCTGCCCAAGAGCAGTTTTAGTCTATAGAAAAATTTTATATTCCTTTAAAGCACATTCAACATTTTTATGAAGCTATTTAGAAAATTCAAAATAATTTAAAAAGTATTTTACAAAGTATTATTGCCACATGAAACTTTAACCTTTTGTTTATATTTTTATATATAAGATTTTAATATCAGCAGTTTCAAGGGAAAAAAATAATAAATTACAAAAATTACCAATAGCACAAGCTGTATCTTCAGAATCTCCAGTTAGCATTTTTACAAATACTCCACTTCCATGAAGTGTTTGGATGGCTTCAGCAACACCTGATCTAGGGGGATCAAGTATTCCAACCATGCCCAGGAACAAAAGATCATCCAATGTAGAACCGCATGCAAGTGCAAGAACTGTAGAAAATAAAAACCAACATATGTAAATTAAACAGATAGATTTCCACATATTAAATAAATAGTTTCTGATTTTTAAAAAATGTTGAATGTAACTTTTTAAGAATCTCATAATTCTCATAAGGTCAGGGGTGAGAACAGCTAAATCAAAAGGCGGAAAAAAATTGGAAAATTTTACTTTTCTTCTGTGTCTGGAATAATCTCTCTACTAGAGGGAGGAGACAAAGGAGGATCAGATTTTTTTTTTCTTTGGGGTTACAGGGGGGGGGGGGGGGTGAGGAGTAATTTCATTAATCAATTTATTTATTATTACAAGAAAGTAAAAATGAAAACAAAATATAAAAGTTTGAAAGCTTTTATACTTTATCTTCCGAGAAAGTAAAAGGGGGAGAGAATTCAGAATATTTATTTATTGTTGCAAATAGAGCATTAAGAATTTAAATATTAAAGAGCTTTAAATATTTTTAACTTTGTGCGCAAAAAAGGGAGAGCAATGCAGGAAAGGAGATTTTTTTTTTCTAAGGGGAGAATTGGGGGGGGGGGGGGGGTGGATTAAGAGGAAATTTTTGAAAAAGCTGATACTTCCCAAAACATGGAAGATTCTCACCCCTGCATAAGGCCGAATGTGCTATAATAAAACAAAAAAGAAATGAATGATTTTGGAGCACAAAAGCATTATCAGAAAAATGGAATGGAGAAAACAGTGTCTGGAATAATGAAATTTATTGAAGTTGGTATAAATTCTTCGATTTTTCATAAATCAAATATTGATAACACTTTAACAGATATTTTTAAGGAAAAGTTGAGTATGAACTTTTACTTAAAAATAAATCAATGAAAGCTTGAAAAAAAAAGTTTCCACTATACAGAAACAACATATTTTGTAAAAACAGATAGTTACTTGACAATTTTATGCCTTTGTTATGTTTGAGGTTACAGAATTTAAATAAACACAATGCTGTTACAGATACCCTATAGCTCATCATTTATGCCAAAAAAAGGTGAGTGGATGCATAATAAAAAATGTGATGGGGACCTTCAGGATACATAAATCTTCTTTTCAAAGAATAAAATATTTTGCAGACAGTTGCAAAACAGGCATATTTTGTATTAAATACATTGATGAATCTATCTCATTTCTAAAAAAAAGGACCCACTTTTGTAAACTAGTCGTTGGGGGCCACCGTAATACTTACCCATCATGGATATGCATAATGTAAAATATTAAAATAAAAATGTGTAAACTACTTATAAAGTGCATTGCAATTCAAATAAAATCGTGGCTCGATGACGTCACAAACTTTAAAGGCTCGATTACTGAATTGCTTGAAAGAAACATCCTTATAACTCCAAAAATAATAATCCTATTAACTAGTGGTTTGTTGCATCTGATTAAGCGTCAAATTTCCAATTAAAATATATCTGTGAAGTGAAATTTGGATGAAATACAGGGTCATGAAAAATCGAAGAGTGTGGAAAATAGGATTCCAAATATCTCGACAACTAATTATCCGATCGACTTCATGTTTTATGCAAAATTTATGTTTTTTTATTGTCTTTTATATTCATTTCTTAAAATAAACAATTTCGAAAATTTTTATATACCTTTCATCAGAACGAATATTTCGAGAGTCCGAAAAAAATAGTTCCGGTTAATCGAGGCTATTGAAATGAAATAGGCTTCTTCCCATTATTACATACTAAGTACATACCAAATTGCAAGTCTCTATCTCAATTTTTTCGGGAGATAGAGCGTTTACAGACACACAGACGGACGGCAAAATTTTTTTTCTAAAAATATGTTTTTCGGAATCTCCAATGTCTGAAACGTGTAAATCCGTCAAAATTTTTTTTTCGATTTTCATAACGATTACAAGACTTACCCTATACTACGTATGATGGGTAAGTAAAGAAGATCAGTTTTTTTGGAAGTGATTGGGTCTCAAGGACTCAGAATTCCAAAAACTTAGCTACATCACTGAAACATAGAAATATTTTGTTCTGTTGAATGGATAAATAGAAATTATATTGCATATGAGCAAAATCATGTTGTAAATATTTTGTTCTATTGAATGGATAAATAGAAATTATATTGCATATGAGCAAAATCATGTTGTAATAGCATACATTTAATTTTCCATTAAAGTTACATTTGTTACTAAATACTGCAAAGTAGGCAAGTCCCAAATTTTCTTCATAGTTAAGCATATTGAAATCCTACTAAAGCATCCATAGCAAACGTTGACTGTTTAGAAATCTGTGCCAAATATGATGAGGGAAATGATTGTAATGTGGAGTAATATTGGGTGGTTGAAATAATATTTGATGATTTATCATTTGAGCCCAGATAAGAGGAAAATAATAATGATAATTACAAGGCAATCTCCTATAACTGCCCAATGAAATAAAAATGTATTTTATTCTTTGTATCAGGGATGGGATAGATGAGGCATATAAGGCACTTACCTCAGGTGAATAATCTCAAAGAGTGCAGCTTTTCAGATATTAAAATATTGATAAAATTAAAAAATAAAGAATGCAAATAACACAATAACTATTATTTTATATTAGTTATTAAGATTTTATACATTTATTTATTTAATTTTCAAATTTATTTTAATTTTGTGCAATTTGCAAATTGAATAATTAAGTAATGTATTCTTTATTTCTTTCTATATTTTCTTTGTAATTTTGAACTGATTATTATTAACAATTGTTTAACATGATATGTTCCAGCTATAAATTTATTTTGTATCAAATGATGTTTTGATTAAATATTAACAAAATTGTCACATTAAATCTAAACAGGATTCGTTGATTTAAACCATGAAACTTTTTAAAAATTTCTATTTAAAATTTGGTTCAAGATATTTTCTAATAAATATTATGTTTTGACAAAAATACATTGTAAATTTAAAGCGTGGGAGAGACTGAGAACTCAACATCCATGATTTTGGAACTTTATTTAAATCAAATATCACACTTTATGCTCATTACAAACAAGCTTCGAGTCCAACACATTTTTTTAATCTTATCTTTTGGGTCCCTGTTATTGTTATGCAGGAAAGACATTAGCAAGCTCTAAGAAAATGACAGCATTATTGTTTGCTAAAGAGAAATACTGAACTTTGGCGATGCTTATTATATTAAAGTTTGAAGCAAAATTCAATCATTCAATGAATTTTTGTTTGAATCTAATATAGTGAAAGAATTTAGACCTTTAGAATGGTGGAAAGCACATGTTACGGTTATCGAAAAGGATGATGCTAAAAACACTTATAGAATTCATGATAAATCAGCTTTTTACTGCCATAGCTTCATTTGCTTCAGTAGAATGATTGTTTTCTGCTTTTGGTTTGGTACAATCGAAAATTTGGAATTGCTTAGAAATTGATAAAGCTGCTAAACTCGTTTTTCTGTATCAGCACTTTAACAAAAAGGAAAAGTTGACATCTTGATTTGCTTCCAAACTTGTTTAAAAGTTTTATGTGCTGCAGTTATTTTTATTTTAACTAAAATATTTAAGGTTAAATTGATTTTTGACATCTGATTTGCAGTTTTCCATGAATTTTGTGTAATAATATTAATATACATTGGTACTACTTATAGCATCCATATGTATGTGTGTAATTTTTATTTTATAAATTAAAAGAAAATTCTTAAATAATATTGTGTGAGGTTTAAATAAAAAAATCTAATTTAAATTTTTAAAAAAATCACGAGCCCTGAATCTGAATAAATTTTTTTATTTAATAAAACATTATGTAGCTATGACACATAGTATTATATTGCATATTATGATATGGGAGGGTCAGAGGCCAAAATTATTCTTCTATTTCATGTGAAAAAATGTTTAAGCATGCAAATCCTGTCATGCATGATTTTTTTTTTTTTTTTTTAAGTGAATGAAAAAATATTTTGCACTTAAAATATATTTAAAAGGGATTATTAAGAACAAATGATGTTGAATTTTTAAAAATTTACATTTGTTACAAAATTACAGACGACTCCAATATAATGTTTACAAGCATTAAAGAATTATTACTAGAGTTATTAAATAGCTTTTTTTAATTTAAACTTTGGACACCTTACAGAAAGAAACAAGCCAAAATACATATTTGGTAATGTTTTTGTTTAGATTCATGAACATTGTGCAGAACAAAAAATAATTTGTCAAAGGTGTAATTTCCAACTGAACAACTGAAAAGGAAATGGCTCTGCTATCTATTGCTGTGTTTCACAAGCATTATTGAACTTTGATATTAATAATTTGATAACCTCATACAAGGTTACCATGAGAGGGTTAAAAAAAATGAAAGAATAAATAAAAACAGATATAGCAATACAAAGAAGACACTGACTCTACTATATATTGCTGTGTTTCACAAGCATTATTAAACTTTATATGAGGTTTATATGTAATAAGGGAATACATATAACAAATGCACAGTTTGCTGGGGATCGATTTAATGCAACCTCACATGAGGTTACCATGAGAGGGTTAAAAAAAAATGAAATAAATAAAAACAGATATAGCAATACAAAGGGTACCAAAGACAGATGCAGAAAATTTAAAAAATCAGGACTCCCACCCTGAGGGTTCTGTATCATTATGCTATATTACAGTTACAATGCGCTAATTTGGCATTAGTACTGATCATGGAAGTTCATGACCTTGTCATATGATAAATAGACAAAGATTTATAAATTAATGATTTCTGGATTTTTTTCCTTTATATGTGCTATAATAAGGTAGTTCTTCAAGCCAAATTTTAAGGTTCTAAGTCATACAGAAGTGCCCTATAGGTTTTGAAAGAAAAACCTATAGGATATTTCCAGTTGACCTAGAACCTTGAAAATTTTTCACGAAGAAATGTCTAATTTTTTGTTGTTCTTTTTATATGGATTTTTTTATCAGTATTATTGATTATGGGAATTCATGAGTGAAACGTTATTTCAGAGTATGCAAATTTTAATGGATTGAAAATAATTTAGAAAAGGAAAAATATTTTTAAGATGTAAGTTAATAATGAAATTAAATATATAAAAAGACTTAAAATTTGCAAATCCAAAACGTCACGGCACGCAATTGTATAGTGTATACTAACATAATCGACGATTTAAAAGCAATATTAATATATATAGCAATATTATGAATGGGCCAGAAATATTATTAAAATACAAAATTTAGATTTAACAAAATGAATTAAAATAGAAAAGATGAATAATTTAACGATTATCAGATTAGAAATGCTAAAAATATGAAAGAGAAAAAATGACAACTCACCCCAGTGTAGATAAATAGTAGAATGAACAGATGAAATTCACATTTAATTTATATTTATTTAAATTCACATTACATTATAAAAAATTTAGAAATCAATGGTCGGCCAACCACATTTACAAATATGCTATTTTACTGATTAGAACTATTGATTATCTGATGATAAATGAAGTTGAGAAATATTTAAATAAAATGGCTTTGGTTCTTGAAACAGTTCGGATGTAATGATAAATTTAAATAAAAGTCTATGAGAAAGCAGATAGTGAATTATTAACAGATTTGTTACTGTAGCTGATGTTTAAATACATCGACAAGATTGTGGATAAGTTTGTGATAACGATAAATTGGATTAAAGTTTATGAAATGGATGGCATAGAATTATTGAAAATATTGTGGATGTAGCATTACTGATGTTCGAAAATAACATAGAATTCGTGGAACAGTTTGCCGACATTCGATGATAACAAAAAAAATAGTTTAAAGTTTATGAAAAGAATGACATCAAATTATCGAAAATATTGTGGATGTTGCATCACTGATGTTCGAAAATAATGTTGAATTCGTGGAAAAGTTCAGTGACACTCGACGATAAAAGGATGGCGTCGAATTATCGAAAATATTATAGATGTTGCATTACTGATACTCGAAAATAACGTTGAATTTGTGGAAAAGTTCGACGACGCTCAATGATAATGAAAAAATAGTTTAAAGTTTATAAAAAGGATGCTGTAGAATTATTGAGAATATTGTCGAAGTGGCATTTCAGTTCTAAATGTAGCTGATGTTCGAAAATATCGAAAAGTTTTTGGAAAAAGGATCAGCGGTCACAAGCAAATCACCACACAAAAATTAGAAATCTCTCTCTGGCTGGGGCCTATAGGCCCACAGCATTTATAAGAACGATTAAATCCACTTAATCCTACAATGCTAAATGATTTTTAACATCACACCAGAAAATCCATTAAAGTTCGAAATCAAAACTCTTAACCAATGAAATGAGAGCGCTACAAAAAACCACTCCTACACTGAGTCATGAAGTCGCGCAGTGCTTGTAAGAGTTGAGATGTACTCAAACCAAAGTTATTCATGAATGGCAACAGTGATTGAAAAAAGACCTGTATGGACGTTTGGCAAAGCTTGTGTCCTGCCGAAGTGCAATGAACTGAAAACTTCCCTTGACATTCCACAGCCGAGAATTCGAAGAAAATATATCACGTGATCTCGAAAAATATGTTTTTGAGCAAGAAAGCCAAATCAACATGACTAAAATACAAACACAGCAATAGCGCGATGTTTGAAACGCAAAATGGATAATTACTATTAATTACCATAACTACTGAAGTTATTAACGGATTTAAAAACCGTAAATGGAATTGGAAAGTAAATAAATAAATCTATACACTGAGTATAAATTTAAAACAAAATGATTAATTTTTAATAATTTTGATTTTCGTTTTTCTGACTTACAAGGGAAGGTCTCCATAAGCGCATACTCAGAAAATTTTGAAAAAATTACAGAATGTTCTTCTCATGGGGATATATACCGCTATAAAAAAAATTTCTGCGGAACCTCGATATAACATTCGTAAAAAAATTATAAAATTTTGTTTATTTGGAGATTTATCAGCAGTTGGCGACGGAATAAAATAAAACAAAAATATGGTTTTATGACAAATACTCTTTAAGGAAAAGCTTTTTCATACTGAACTTTTCTACTTTTGAACTTTATGTAAGTTTAACTTACATACTAAATAAATTTTTATAACTACAATTTTGTGTACACATTTATATGTATATATAATGAAATTTAAAGGTCGTAATTTACAATTTAAAACAAAATTTAAATTGATTTAAATTGTTTCAAGATCAAATATAAGCCCGATTCTGAACATTGTGAATTCAAGGAAAAATTATTGTTGCTATGGAAACAACAAATTCTTCGATATGGAAATGTATAACGAATGCGTTTGTCATTGGGCTTTCCTTTTTAAAATACATTTAAATATTACTGATATAACCAGTGAAGCCGTTTAAATTAAAAACAATCGTGGAATGGGGGATAAAACAATACAGACCTGCCAACCTTTAAAAATGAGAAATAGTAGCACACCAAATTCAAATTTATCTGGAGGTTGGTTGGTTGGTTTGTGGCTGTTTTTTTATGCTGCAAATTTTAAGCGAACAAATACTAATCAATTAAATGCATGTGTATATGCATCAGGGGTGATTCTGAGTAAAAAAAAAAATTCTGAAATTCACAACAAATTTTCTGAAAGGTTACAACAAGGGGGGGAGGGGGAATCCACTCCCGGCACTAACTTATTTTTCTGCGATCTTTTGACGAAATTTGTCATTTTTCTGCGATCCTTTTGACGAAATTTGCCGTTTTTTCGCAATACTTTTGACGAAATTTGCCGTTTTTTCGCGATCCTTTTGAAGAAATTTGCCGTTTTTTCGCGATCCTTTTGACGAAATTTGCCGTTTTTTCGCGATCCTTTTGACGAAATTTGCCGTTTTTTCGCGATCCTTTTGACGAAATTTGCCGTTTTTTTGCGATCTTTTTCACGAAATTTGCCGTTTTTTTGCGATCCTTTTGACGAAATTTGCCGTTTTTTCCCGATCCTTTGGACGAAATTTGCCGTTTTTTCCCGATCCTTTGATGAAATTTGTCGTTTTATCGTGATACTTTGACGAAATATGCGGTTTTTTCGCGATCCTTTGACGAAATTTGCCGTTTTTTCGCGATCCTTGGACGAAATTTGCCGTTTTTTCGCGATCCTTTGACAAAATTTGCCGTTTTTTTGCGATCCTTCGACGAAATTTGCCATTTTTTTCGCGATCCTTCGACGAAATTTGCCGTTTTTTCGCGATCCTTTGACGAAATTTGCCGTTTTTTCGCGATACTTTGACGAAATTTGCCGTTTTTTCGCGATCCTTTGACGAAATTTGCCGTTTTTTCGCGATACTTTGACGAAATATGTGGTTTTTTTCGCGATCCTTTGACGAAATTTGCCGTTTTTTCGCGATCCTTCGACGAAATTTGCCGTTTTTTCGCGATCCTTCGACGAAATTTGCCGTTTTTTCACGATCTTTTGACGAAATTTATAGTTTTTCGCGATTTTTTGACGAAATATGCGGTTTTTTCGCGATCCTTTGACGAAATTTGCCGTTTTTTCGCGATCCTTTGACGAAATTTGCCGTTTTTTCGCGATCCTTCAACGAAATATGCGGTTTTTTCGCGATCCTTTGACGAAATTTGGCGTTTTTTCGCGATCCTTTGACAAAATTTGCCGTTTTTTCGCGATACTTTGACGAAATTTGCCGTTTTTTCGCGATCCTTCAACGAAATATGCGGTTTTTTCGCGATCCTTTGACGAAATTTGGCGTTTTTTCGCGATCCTTTGACAAAATTTGCCGTTTTTTCGCGATACTTTGACGAAATATGTGGTTTTTTCCACGATCCTTTGACGAAATATGAGGTTTTTTCGCGATCCTTTGACAAAATTTGCCGTTTTTTCACGATCTTTTGACAAAATTTATAGTTTTTCGCGATTTTTTGACGAAATATGCGGTTTTTTCGCGATCCTTTGACGAAATTTGCCGTTTTTTCGCGATCCTTTGACGAAATTTGCCGTTTTTTCGCGATCCTTCAACGAAATATGCGGTTTTTTCGCGATCCTTTGACGAAATTTGCCGTTTTTTCGCGATCCTTTGACGAAATTTGCCGTTTTTTCGCGATACTTTGACGAAATATGTGGTTTTTTCCACGATCCTTTGACGAAATATGAGGTTTTTTCGCGATCTTTTGACAAAATTTGCCGTTTTTTCACGATCTTTTGACAAAATTTATAGTTTTTCGCGATTTTTTGACGAAATATGCGGTTTTTTCGCGATCCTTTCACGAAATTCGCGTTTCTTTGCGCGATCCTGTGATGAAATTTGCGTGATCATGTGACAAAATTCGCGTTTTTTCGAGCGATCCTGTGACGAAATTCGCGTCTCTTTTTTTTGCAGAAAATCGTAGTTTTAGACAGATTTTCGTAGCATCGTAGTTTTTGGCTCAAAATCGTAGTAACTACGATTTTTTCGTAGCAGTTGGCAGCTCTGACAATAGCAAAATTTCATTCAATCGGTAATAAATAGAGAAAAAAAAAACGTGGATGATTTACTTAATCTTATTTAAAGAATAGATAAAATTAATATTACTGCAAACATACGGAGGGTTGAAAACGTTGAAAGCAAAATGCAAACGATTCTGAACAAGTATCATCAGCCATAGAATTAATCCATTAGTATAAGTTTTTTGATGATGACAATTTTACGCTTTCAAATTTTATAAAAATCTCATAGACATATTTGGAAATTTAAAAAAGCATTGTTGAAAATACAAAAATTATACAAAAAATAATAAATTATTTAATCTTTTAAGTTTAAATACATTAAATATTGCGCATTCTAATAATCATTTTACAAGAAATTTCAAAATGCATTAAAATCGTTTGCGTTTGGCGAGGAAAAAATGTTGCTAGTCAAATCGCGTCTTATTGCACAAAATACTCGAAAGTATTTTATTTCTTTGCAGATTTTCTACTGGGATTCCGCAGCTAAATTTCACTGTTCCTTTATTACATACATGAGTAGCGTCATTAGCATTTTTTTCAAAATTTTCTGAGTACGTGCTTTAAGGAGACCTTCCTTGTTAGAAATTTCTTTTTTACATTTGTTTTGATACGCGAAAAATGTAGATATCACTAAGATTACTTTTACGGAATATTTAATTAATAAATTATTTGATGAAAGCTTTTAAAATATTTATTATTAGTATTTAATAACGGAATAAAATAATTTAATGGAATATTTGAATTTTTTAGAAAGAAAAAGGTATTTTCTTTCTAATTTGTATTGAAATCTGTATTTTTCAATAATTTGTATTGAAAAATTATTATCAATTTTAGCTAAGTGGGGAATTAAAATAAATTAATGAATTAATTTAAATGTATTAATACAGAGGCAATGTACAGTGACGTAACAATGAGTTTATTATGTAATTAATCAACATAGATTTATAAGTTAATGTTTTTGGTTTTTTCCTTTACATGTGACCTTCCTTAATGACAAATTTTAAGGTTCTAGGTCAACCAGAAATAGAATATAAGTTTAATTCTCAAAACCTACAGGGTATTTCTGGTTGATCTAGAACTTGTTAATATTTTTTTTCAATCCTTAATGATTCAGATACTTGTTTTCACAACAAAATTATTATTTTTTTTTTTTTCAAAAAATGAATTAAAAAAATCTTTAGGATGGCAAAAATGTAATTTTGTGTGTTGAAAAATTTTAAATCTTGATTTACAATTTCAGCAGATGGAGCCAATATGGTTCAATAAACTATTATTTGGATAATAATATACTCAATAATAATTGCAATGAATTACAAAAGGAAAAACACCTGGACTCTAGCAAGGAAAAGAAAGTAGGTAACATTTAGTAAAATCTTTGGATGTCTTTGTACACCTGTATATGAATTATAATGGCAAATTTTTATAAACATCAATAATTTCAAAAATTAAGCCTTACAAAAGATTTATAATGCATCCTCTTTTGTATATTTTGTATGTAAAAAATTATATAAATGATAAACTAAAAGTTGTGAAAAATGAATTTATATACACTGCTCAAAACAATTAAAGGATATTGCAGTTTTAGGTGGATTTTGTATCTGGGAAACTTTTTAGCTGATTGATACATGGTCGACAGACATAGTAGGTTATATGAGAATAAATTACACATGTTTGGCAGAAAAAAATGCATTTTATTGCGCATTTGTGTACAAAAGGAAAAAAACACAATTTGTGCATATGAGAAAAAAAGAATAAGAAAAGGTGTTTTCTTCAAAGAAAATCATTTTCAGTAGGGGGTATGGTTTCCACGGGCAGCCAGCAACGTTGAACACCTTTGAGGCATGGACTCAATGAGGCTATTAATGACGAGTTGGGGTATTCTGCCCCACTCTTCCAGAAGAGCTCTTTCCAGTTCTTGGAGAGTTTGTGGGGGTTGTTGGCGGCCAGAAACTCGTCTTCCTAGAGCGTCCCAAACGTGCTCGATTGGATTCATGTCTGGAGAACACGCTGGCCATTCCATTCGAACGATTCCTTCCTCGAAAAGGAAAACCTCCACCAGGTTTGCACAATGTGGCCTGCAGTTATCGTCCATTAAAATGAAGTTATCTCCGATTGCTGCAGCGTAAGGGACTACAATAGGTCTGAGGATCTCATCCCTATATCGGCGACCAGTCAGAGCTCCATCTTGAATGATGTAGAGGTCAGTGCGCCCGTCAATGGAGATGCCACCATACACCAACACTCCTCCACCGCCAAATCTGACACTTTCGTGCACGAACGCAGGATTATTCCTACTGCCACGGTCCCTCCAGATGAAAATACGCCTATTATCCGGATGCACAGAAAAATGGGACTCGTCAGATAACAGAATATTGCTCCATTCATTTCTCCTCCAGTTGACATGCTCGGTTGCCCACTCCCTGCGGTCGCGACGATGCCTTGATGTTAATCTAACACATACCATCGGTCGGCGAGCATACAGACCTACAGCATGGAGCCGGTTTCGGACAGTCTGAGTTGAAATCGTGGTGCCTGTAGCCGAGCGAAGGTGTTGTTGGAGAAGAGTAGCGTTCATGTTTCGATGTCTCCGAGCTGTTAACGCTAAATACTGATCTTCATTGGGCGTTGTTGCAAAAGTCTACGACCTTGCCCTGGTCTTCGGCCTGCACATCCACTCTCCAAAAAACGGTTCCAGATCCTGGAAATGACACTTTGTGACACTCCAATGGCTTGCGCTACTTCGGCTTGAGTTTGGCCCCCTTCTAACCTACCAACAATTCTCCCAGCTTCTGAATCTGTCAAATGACTTCGCTGAGACATCGTACTCATCGAAACAAAGCAATCACTGAATGCCGATCATCCTTGTCTTCATTCTCTTTTATCCAGTTGAAAGTCAAATTTCATTCGCTGCCGCTGAAGCGACGTTTTTGACGTCGAACTCAAAATTTGCATACTCCACAGTTTGAAAACCAGAAAAATTTGCATTTGTGATTCTCTTCTTCTATTTTTGGCAAAAAAAATTTCATTTATATCTTTATTTTATATAAAACTTCAAATATCCTTTAATTGTTTTGAGCAGTGTATATAAAAAAAATATTATAAAATTAAATTGTAAACCAAGTAGCTGAAATAAAGTTATTTACCTCTTAAACCTTTTCTTCCCATATACTGAGCTTCCTTCATAAACTGTATATAAAGTTCTCTTGACATAGGGGTAGGTGTACCATGATAACTGTATTTAGTACATTTAGGAAGGACTATTTCAAGGGCTCCTTTAACAAAATATTTTTCATGGCCCTAGAATACAAAATAAAATTGACAAAATTAAACATATTAGAACTTATCTCCTTTATAACCTCTCACCTCCCTTTAGACATTTGTTTTAATCTACAAATTGTTTACCCATAGATCATAATGTATCAATTCTTTTGACTATCCTTGTAAATGAACTATAAATGCTACTTATTACAAAAGAACATATAGTAAATTACAATAACGTATATCAACTTCATGTCAATTGATGCATATTTATAAAAGTTAGAGCCAGACAGATGAACCAAATCCAAACACTTTTCAACAATGCTGGAAAGTGTTAAAAAATTATGAGCTATATCCTTTTTAATCATATAACATAGAACAGCAAAAAAAACTTTTGCAAGGAAGTTTTGATAGTTTGGAAGGATCTTAGTAGCAAATAAATTCATTGCTGATTTAAGTTTCAGATTTAGGGGTTCACATAAATTTTTCCCTAATAATTTTGAATTTACTAAATGTATAGAAATTGTACTTAGTACTATTATTGCAGTTACTAGCTGGCTTTGCCCATTAGCGGGCCCCTAATTTACATCGGGGCCTCGAATCTATGAAAATCCATTAGTTCCACTTTCCACCACCAGGGGGCACAATCTGTCCTATACGAACCTCAGGCATGTGGCACCGTATAATCCATTAGTTCCACCTTTCGCCACCAGGGGCGCAATCTGTCCTATACGAACATAACCGAAATAAATCTATCGAAATCCAGTTGAATGAGACAAATCCTGTCGTAGTTGGGCCCATAGAACATGATATAAGAAAGCGCCCCTGGAGGTGAAACTTGGAATTAAAATCGATAAGTACTGTCGATGTCGAGTTGAATGAATCAAACTGTGTTGTGATGGGATCCATAGAACCCGAGTTAGCTAAAAAATCAGTTAGTTCCACTTTCCACCACCAGGGGGCGCAATCTGTTCTATATGAACATCTGAAATCTTTGAGGCTGTCAATGTCGAGTAGAATGAGCCATACCTTGTCGTGATCGGGCCCATAGAACCAGAGATAGGAAAGTGTCCCTGGTGGTGAAACTCTGAATTAAAATCGGTAAGTTCTCTCGATGTCCAGTTGAATGAGCCAAACTGCGTCGTGATCGGACCCATACAACCGGAGAAATTTTGAAAAGTAGCAGCAAAATCCTTAGCTTTTTCTTTTTTTCTATATAAAAATGGAGATTTTGCTAAAATAAAAAATTATGGACTTGAAAATTTTTTGAAACACTGAAATCCCAGGCCACTATAAGCAAGGATGCATACTTTTCAGATCCAAAAATCCACTATTTTTAAAATTTTTATATAGCTTATAAAAATTGCAGTTCCTTTAAAAAGGAATTATTTTATCTCCACAAATAACTGTCACTATGTGTCTGCCGTGTCTGGCCGAGAAATGATGCCTTAAAAACATTTTTGAATAAATTCTTTTTAAAGCATCGAATTAAATAGAAAATATATTGTAATTTCCGTTGTAATTAACAGAGAAATACGAAAATTACATATTGTACAGTGCTTTACTTTGCTATAAATATACAAGTATATTGACTGAGCCCACATTTAAACTTGTATGTATAGCAATATAGCAGAGTTGTTTCTAAAAGGTTGGTAATCCTTAAACATATTAAATATCTTCTTAAAAATAAAAATGAGAAAGTACTTACAATGGGGTGTGTAAAATGTCAGATAAGATAACTCCAAGTACAGACACACAGACGTTTCCGAACATTAATAATAAAGATTAATAATAATGATAATATTCATAATAATTTTTAAAATAAAAACATAACATTACATAAGTTCTTGGCTAAAAATAAAAAATAAATAAATATAATAAATATTCAAAGATATTTTTAAATATAGTCTCTTTTAATAGTTATTTCATTATACAAAAATTTAATTTTATTTAACACAATTAGTAAAAACTATAACTAAGCTTAATAATTTTATCACCCCAATTCCTGAATACTTACAGTTACCAAATGCATCTAAAAGAAAACATAAAACAATGAACACATGAAAAAACATTTTCATATGAATAACAATTAATATAACTTACCAAATTAAATTTAGGAATGACCCTGATAGCCATGTACTTTGTCTCAGAACTGAAAGGTATTTCTTGAACTCTTGTATATTGTTCTCGAATGCCATGCATTTCCAGCTAAGGGAGAGGTAAATAAATTCTGTTATAACGAATTTCTAGAGATCATTGATTAAATTTGATATACTGAGGAAATTCCAATCCCTCTTCTGAAAAACAGCTTTGAGATATGCTGAAATTAAAAAGCTCATGGAAGTAGTGAAAATAATAGAAAAAGTTCTTCTTTCAGAATTCCAGTTTTTTTATACATTTTTTTTTCTTGCCAACTCAGTGTTCACAAAACAAATTATTACTACTTAGCCTTTAATAAATTTGTTAATTTGAAAAATCCGTTAATCTGAAAATTGTTTAAGTGATATTTTTGCCCTGACAAAGCATAGGAATTTTTTTTTTTAACAATCAAAATAGTATTTGTTAACTTGAAAAATTTGTTAAAGTGATATTCATAATGAGATTCTACTGTATTCTTAATAATAAAATTAGCTATTTTTTAGAATTTACTTTATTATTATTTAACATCTTAGATTTTGTATAACAATAATTACATCAATGTAAGTAATTTTTTAAATCACTATGTAAAACTATAAATTTTAACACTTTCCAATCTCAGCCCAAGCTATGCTTGGGGTACATTTTACATTGAATGGCCTGACCCCAAGTGTTACTAAGTAAAATTTTAACTTACCAAAAAAAAAAAAAAAAAAAAAAAAAAAAAAAGTATGTTTTACTTTTGGGTGATTTTTTTCAAGTACAATTATTCATTGTGAATTGTATCATACCAAAGCAAATTTATCAAAATTTTTTATTTATTTTATTATATTATTATTATTGCAATAAAACTTTTCTGTATATATTCAAGAATAACACAGGTAAGATTTTATTTGAATATCACTTTAATTTCCCGAAGAAAAAGAAAAATATATATACAGTGAAACTTCCATTTAACGAAGTCTCATTGTTACACTCAAATACTTCGTTATGAAGAAAATTCGTTAAATAGAATTCAACTTAAATAAATGTATGAAATTTGTATACACATAACCCACATAAAATGAAAAGTACACATAAAATGAAAATGTTTGAAAAATGTATTTTAATTCGGGCAGTCATTTTTTTTATGCAATGTAGATACGAGAATAATTTAATTAGAGTAATGTTAAAAAGAAAAAAAAAAAAAAGAGAGAGAAGTAAACAAAAACTGAAGCGTACCTTTCCTCTTTTCATTAAAATGTGATTAAATGTGTGTGTTTTGATTATATGATTCAAATGTGTTCATTTTCATACAGTCCGCTGAAATAAATTCATACATCCATATCCATCACAACAGCAACCTCTCCGTTTGAATGCGCGCACGAAAGTGGAATAAACTTCGTTACATAGAATAAGTTTTTCGTAATATGGAGATTAATTTACATGGTAATGATGTTCAAAGTCAAGGTTCTGCAGAAAATTTCGTTAAGTAGAAAACTTTGTTAAATAGAGACTTCGTTAAAGGGAAGTTCCACTGTATATTATTTATATGTATATATATACACTTCATTATGTGAAACTTTTCTTTTTATTGTTAAAATATGCCTTTTTCATTATTATTATTTTAAGAGTAATCAGTTTAAAATTAAGATGTTTGTGGACAATAAAATAGGAAATGTTCACTGTTAAGATAATTTTTTTTTTATTATTTAAAAAATCATAAAGTCACTAAACTGAACTACAGTTTTCAAAAATTTAATTTGAAAATATTTTTTTTCTCCTTATTTGATGATGCAATAATTGAAATTATGAAATTTATAAAAGTAATGCATGATCAATAAAAGATCATACGTTAAGCAATAAGATCTTTCAATAAATAAAAATCAGTATTTAAACAAGGCATTTACATCTTCAAGTAAACAGCAATTTAATCACCAGCAACATAAATTGAAGCCCATGCATCACAACTATGAAATAGCCAACTTCTAATTACAATTCAATTCTGAAATTTATTTTGTTAAAATTCCTTCACTGCTCCTTCGCGCCCACAAAATTTCCGTTATATACAGACAGACAGAGTCACAGACAGACAGAGTCACAGACAGACATTTTCTAAAAACAGTCAAATCATGTTCAAGACCTTCTAAAACATATAAATCTGTTGAAAACCAGAAGTCGAAAATTTTCATGAATCCAATACTTTCTTCTTGTAAAGATAGAAGAAAGTAAAAAAAAGGGAGGTTGACAATGTAGTAGAGATATATAAGATCCTAAACAGATTTTTAACAGACTTTGATGAACATTTTAGTCTTCCAGTAAGCCTATTTAAAGATATACATACACACAAGCATAACGAAAATACAAAACAAATTTTCTACATCTGTGATAAATAAATTTGAATATGAATGACATTTTTTACACAAAGGAAATACATAAAAATTAACTATTGTAAGTAAAGCAGTCTACTCATACATACTTTTCTAGCAGCAGCAATTAAAGCTCCTTCAGTTGGTTGACCTCTTAGTTGATCATTAACAATATCAGCATTGTTACACACACAACCTGCCTAAATAAATATATATATTTAGTCATCTCTCATGTTTCACAAAGAGTTAAATTGAAGAAAAGGAAGAAAATTAAGAAAAAAACATACCTCAATAACACATTTGACAGAGTTCATCTGTAATGTATGGTTACCAGGTTCTAAAATATGAACCTGACCTAACTCAGAATAGCCAACTCCACTTAGCTGTAAAAATGTAGGAAAATAATTTTTGAATTAACTCAAATACAATAAAAAAAAATAGCAAGTTATACAGATTACAAACACTAAGTAAAAGTAAAAATAATTTTCATCAAACATGCGCTTTTATTAGTGTACTTAAAAATAGAAATATGCCAAAGCAAATTTAAAATTAATGTTTCATAAATGAGAATTCAGTAAAAAATTTAAAAAACTGAGCAACATTTAAATATAGCAATAGGAAAGGAAAAAAAGAAACATTTTTATGTTACTGCAAAACTTACTTAACATTATTGCAACAAATATTTATTGTTGAGTCTTATGGTAATAGATTTTTAAAAAAAATCATGCCTGAAAATTAGTTAAACTATCTTGAATTTCTAAACTGTTTTCTCATTATATAAACAAAATTTAATTAAAATTAATCTTTAATTGATAATTAAGTTTTGAAAATGTGAAAATATTGCATTGTCAATGAGAACACACAACATAGCTTCTAAAATTCTAGCACATCAGGAAGTGAGTAAAAAATTGACTACAAAATTCCATCTTTACATACATGAACAAAATTAAGTTAAATAAAGGTGTACAATAACTATGTTTTTAAACAACACTTAACACACACATTTGTTTTTAGTTCTGTAAATTCTGCTATGCTGATCTAGATATTTATTTACCAATGTACTTGTCAAGAGGCTTTAACTATTTTGAAACTAGAATATAAAAAAATTTAATGATACTGAAATAAATGGTTTCTTCCTGTCAGCAAAAGTGCAAATAGAACAAATGTTTTTTTAATTTAATAATACATATCCTGATGGCCTAATTTGATGAATAACACATTTGTCTTGACTTGTGTACAACATTAATGTGTATTTGTGCATATTGCGAAAAAAATTTGTTTTTAAAATTTGACAAAAGCATGCCTAAAATATTTTAATCTGAAAGAAAAAAAAAAACCCTACCAATCGACTAATTTGAAATATATTCTCTTGTAAAATTCATGTTTTTTGATTTAAGTCATCTTTTTTAGTAATAGCCAATATGTCCCTCCCACCCCCAGCCCTCATTCTGAGAAAAAAATGGTTAAAAAATAGCTTCAAAACTAAAAAACCTCAATGCATTTTGAACATTTTAAGAATAAAATTCAATGTACTTATTTACATCAACTGAATGATTTTTACTGGCAAAAATTTTATTAATCTTATTGAAAATTAAACCATATTAAAAATAGATTCTGAAATGCATTGAAAATTATAAATACTGACCTCAGCATGATAGATCTCAGATGTGACAACTGAAGTTACTGTCATTTCATTTTTAGTAAGTGTGCCAGTCTTATCACAACAAGTAACACTCACACAGCCTGAAAATTAAAATTCATTAAGAAACAGTATAAATCAGAAAATGATGATATGCACCAACATTATTAGGACTCATTAACGATTGGATCTTATATTCTCTTCTCCATGTTAAACATATGGCATGGTTTGCATTCATATCTTTCAAACTTCTTATCAGATTATTAAAATTTTCAATTCTTTTTTCTGCATACTCTTCTTAGATTTTTTTTTTTTTTTTTTTTTTAGGGGGGGGGGGGGTATTGTCTTATTGACAAAATATTTCTAAAATGTATACTTAATTTTAAGTGTTAAAATCGTATTTATAACTCATTAGCTTTGCCAAGATTTTTACACTTGAAATCTGTACTAATACAAGAAAGATGTTTGTGTATGTATGTCCACTATGGCTAGGAAAATTTACCACACATAGAGATATGAAAATTTGGATGAGGATAGTTCAAGGCAGGTCCTGATGCAATTGAGGCTCAGATTTTTCATTTTTTGTTAATTAACTAAGATATTAATTAAAGCCATAATGAACATTGCAAGTTGGCACAAAGACTCACAATGCAGTGGCTGAAAGCACATTCTGCAGTTTTCAAAGTAGGGAAGTATTCATTGGTTGAAAATCATATTTTTTCTTTTCAGTTTTTTCGAAGATCACATTGGCTCAATAAATGGAAATACAGAAAAGCAAAAACTACCTGCCATATTATTGTACTTTTATCTTTCTTAGGGTGCAATCCATTAAAAAAATATATTAATATTAACTCTTTCAAAAAAATTCTTTTTGAAATGGCATTTTTCACAGCCCCCATCAGCTAAACTATTTTAAATATGCAAAAACTAAAAATACTAGGCAGGCTATACCTATGTAGCTTTAACTTTCTAATATTGCAATCCGTCAAAAAATATTAATATTAACCCTTTCAAATAAATGCTTTTCAAAATGCCGTTTCGAGGTTTTTTTTTCCCTGCGATGTTTAAAAATCTGCATATGCTCCAGAAAATCAAAATACAAAACAAAGAAAAATACCAAACCCCACCTATTTTCATTCTCTTTCAAATGTTCATATCTGTTAAAAAAAATATTAAACCTCCCCCCCCCCCCCCCAAAAAAAAAAAAAAAAAAATTAAGTCACTCTCGCAACTTTAGTTTTGTTTGTTTCTATTGCCCATAGGGTTAACATTAGGCACATTTTGCTTAAAAGAATACACTTAATTTTATTTGCTCTGAAATTTTAATACAATATACTAACTTTTTAGCTAATGATAATAAATTTTGTTCAGAAATTAGGATATTTTTGGGAAAAATAATCAGCTTTGAAAAAAAAATTCTATAGGCTTAACCTTTAGGAGGCACACTCTTATTTAAACTTATAATGTGAACTTATTTTTGTGCTAATGCTCTACAATTTTAATATATTAAAATAGCCATTTAGCTGTTGTTCAAGTAAAATTTTGGTTTAGAAATTCTCATAGGATTTCGATGTGAAAAAAAAAAAAAAAAAAGAAAAGTGAGACTATAAACAAATTTTACAACTAAATATTATATGTACGAAAATTATACACAGGCTTCGGAAACGTTATATTTATAGCTCATAAAATTTCAAAGATTTTAAACAATAAGAAATATGTATATTTTTTAAATATTAAATGTACCCAATGGTAGAAAGTGGAAAGAAAAACAATTCCTATAAGCCCTTTTAACGCTGAATATCAGTATTTTAACACAGATTTTTTATACATAATGATCATATACATATTCAACACTGATTTTAGATATATTTAAGGTTAGTATCATGGACCCGGACTACTCCAGTCTTTCGTTTAAAAACATAAAATAACAAAGGAGCATGCATAGCCGAAGGCAGTGGGGCCCCCAACTCTAGGTTTATTTCGATAAATTTTCATTTAAAAATATAAAGTTATACAAATTTGAAGGTGTACATTGCCAAAGACAGTTTTTCCCACAGCATAAAGTTCATTTGGAAAGATTTCCCTTTCAAAATATAAATTCAAAACATACTGGAGCATGTGTAGCACTTTAGTATACGCTGCCACTCTGGGTTCTGTTGGACAGATTTTTTGTTTAAAAATATGGGTCAGCAAGTATAATATAAAAAAAGAGTATATCTTTTAGAAATATTTTGAAATTAGATAGCAAAGAAACATCATTTAAGAAGAGTATACAGAAAACAAATAAATTTTAATTTTGGGATTAAAAATTTTCAGAAATACAAACACATTACCTGGCAGTGGGTAAACAGAGAGGGGAATTTAGCACCAGACTGATAAGGCACTTTAATACAGCATTGTTTACAAGCAACCATATTTCAACATTTTAATGTGTAGAAAAGAGAAAAATATTAATACAGTCAATTCTTGTTATAAGGATCTCTTTTTTTCCACAGAAAAAGGATGTTATACTGCGATGTCACTATAATGGAAGTTAAAAAGAAAGTTGGCATTTGTATTCAAATGCATCAGGTCAAAATAAATATATTTGAAGAAATTGTATACATCAGAAAACTGCTCTTTAAACTGTGAAAGCATTAAAGTAAAATGTTGTGTTTATAAAAGAGAATAGTTTCTCAAATAGAAACACATTAAAATTGAAATTTCTGAAAATTTTACACTTTGTTGACAATATTTATTTTTTACGGAAATAATCCGAAATCATTACTTATTTCTTACATGATACTGAAATATCAGAATATAATTTTCAAGTCATTAAGTTGGTGCTGACACAAAATTTTGCTTTTTCTATTTATAAATGCTTTTTGGTTATTTTTTTCCCCTCCTTTTGAAATGTATGTCAAAATTTTAGAACAGGCCTACCTTAGCCTGCTACCGAGGCAGTTTTTTTTTTTCTTTTTAAAAGGAGAATATAAACAAAGTAAACTAAACTTTTTTGACAGAACCTAATGGTTGAGACATTTTATACATGTATATCAACATAAAAAGCAATGCAAGAAATGTAATAAGACATAATAAAACACCAAAAATAAGCTATCTTTTTTTTTTTTAAATAAAGAACTGAGGATGTGTCCTGAACCATCTTAAGGAGAAGGTAAAATAAACAAACAAACATGAGTAATGACTAATTAATTGAAATGCAGCAAATTTTTATGGTTATCTTAGTCTTTTCTTGCAGAGAGAGGGGAAAGGGGTGAAATAAACTTTTCCATGTAAAACAATTTCAATGTCAAAATACCCATTGCAATAATTCTGGACAAAGAAGGTCTACTGTTCCAGCATAGGTTTTGGAGTATTTTTCCCTAATGAACTGAAAATAAGTGGCTGTAAAAGAAGATATCTTTTTTTTTTCTCCTCTGTTTGAAAAACTCTAAACATACATAAGCTTTTCTTATTATTTATTAGACTAGTACAAAACCCCATCAAAAATGACGGATTATTGATCTGCGTTTCATTTTCATAATACTTCATACAAACAAACAGGAGGAAGATTTTATTATTGAAAGATTTGTATTGTAGAAAAGTACATTTTAAAAATGACAAATGATTTCTACAAATAAAAATGATGAGGACATATATATATATATATTTACTTAGTATTAAATTTCTGAAATAGTTCAACGATTGGACAAAACGTTCAAATTAAATATTAATAAATAACCTTGTGCGAAAGTTTTTGTAAAAAAGTGTTATCAATGAGTTTCTAAACAGCTTGACTCACCACATAACTCATTGTTTGATTACATAAGCAAAATTAAATGCAAATTACGCAGTACTATGTATTCCTTATATTTTAATTACGTATATAAAGAATCATTTTATTTGCGATGGAAGCAAATTTTAAAATCTGCCGATAGATGGCGTCAATATACTGGATTGATCACTTCAAAGCCTCACTACGACAAAAATTACCGCTATTTCTGAAAAAAAAAAAAAAAAAGTTTACAGAAAAAATTGTTTACAGAAAGGTTGATATACATGTTTTATATGAAATAGTTTTTGAAGGTTTTAAACAAAATTAAAATATTTAAAAGCTTTAATATCTCTTTGATTAGTTTTTACTGTAACTTTGATGGAATAAATGAGACGATATTTTGGCTTGACTGATGTTGTTTGCAGATATTTGTAGCCTTAATTTTTCTTTAGAAGTTTAAACCTACATCTAAAAAATGTTAGATATTGCTAAAAATTATTAAGAGTGCAGTTTGAAATCCTCGCACGGGTCTACTGGTATATATTATTTCTGTTGTCAACATCCCTTTTTCTACACTTTTAAAAAACGCACAACAATAAATGATTTACCATTCCAAAGTTTTTAAACTGGCTTCTGACAAAGTATACTTACATTTCGTTAAAATATCTTTTTTGATTACAAATTGCAGTTAATTAAAAATTAAATCTGCATTGTTTTCAAAAATGAAATGAAAGGTTTTTCTCAAATAAATGTTGCCACAAAAATAAAATCCAGCAGTATATCGCGCTCAACAATGATATATTAAAAAAAAATAAAAAGAATAAAAAAGATAAAGTGGACGTGTTTGCACGAGTTTATTAGGTTCGTTCATAATTATATAAATATGTAGCCCCTATAGTCGTCGTCTGGTTCGTCCATCTGTTCGCATATAACAGCGCAAAAACTACCCAATTGAATGGTTTGAAATTTAATATAGTATATAATAGTTGCAGAATTTTGTCGAGTTATTTCAAATTTTATTAAAATTTCAAAATCCACCGGCAGATGGCGCCACTATACTGGATAGATCACCTCAAATCCTTGCTACGAAAGAAATCACCACTATTTCTGAAAAAACGTGTTTACAGAAATGTTGATATTCATGTTTTATATGAAATAGTTTTTGAAGGTTTAAAAAAAAATTAAAATATTTAAAAGCTTTAATAAGCTTTTACAAATATTTTAACAGCAGAATCGGATTTGAAGCTTTCAAAAAGTCGTTCATTTGTGAATCCTTTGAATTTGTGATGCTGTATGGCAACAATATTCGTTTGTTTATAGTTGGGATTCCGATTTTTAATTAAGAACTTAAAACATTATAATAGGATATGATATACATGTTTTATAGAAAAATTTGCTGAACAGACATAATTTCAAGTAAAGGATATTATCATTTAGCTGTGATATGTTACACAGGTTTTTCATTAAGCTTAACATGGCGTTTAACTATGGTCCATTCGCAAACCAGAGTGATCGTGCCCCGAATCGTTACAGACACTTTCTTGCCTTCGAATTTTATTATAAGTAAGATTCTCTTAAAGAAAACTGGTAAGAACTGAGAAATTTTGAAACGATCATTATATTGGAATGTTTGGTCTATTCAGTCATTGTATTTGATGTAAAAATTATACTAAGTGAATGGATAAACATGTGAGACTTTTTAAATTGATGTCATTTTAGTGATTTTGATACTATGAAACCAAAAAGATTCTTTCATAGTCGGCATTCAACTAACATATCTAACAGTATTCATCTAATTAAATCTTTCAGCAGAGATGAAATTACGATGGAAATTAATGAATATAACAAAGGATGTGAATTATCAGTTACTACACAGCGTACAACCAACAGAGTGAAAAAATGTCTACACCGGGGATAGAACCTGGAACCTTTGGTATCACACACCAATGCTCTACATTATAATGGTTGTTTGCTGTGTAGCAAGTGATAATTTGCATCCTTTGTTATATTCAATATTTATTTAAATTTGCAATATTATCTTGAAGACTGTTCCATTACAGCCTTTAATCTCATTATTGTAGTATTTTCATTTTACAATGAAAAATTACGCACAACATTTTGTATGCTTTTGATCTTTAAATGACATAAGTGAGAGTACTCACAATTAACTTTTGTGTTTGAAAATTAGCATTTTGTGTTTGTTGCTTAACGTTTGGACACCAGTGTAGCTCAAACAAATTAAGTCAAGCTAAAAGTTGCAACAAATTGTTTTCAATTTTTAAAGGAAACTTGGAACCCTTCATTCGGCAAAAAATGACAAAAATACCAATTTTCTAGATTTTTGCTTAAAATGTATTTAGACATTAAAATACAAATAAACAATGTGATAAAAAGCACAAATTAATTTTAAATGTACACAGCAGCCAGCTGTTTGAGATTTTAAAACTCCCTCTTCAGTGTAAGGTTAAAAATCATTATACATTAAAAACAAATGCATCAGAATATGAAGAAGGGAGCAACCAATGTAGCTTTATGGCTAAAGGTAGAATGTTGAAGAGCGAGGAAACAGCGAAGCTAAGTAACCTTAGTATGTATACTTAGCTGTCAGAGACTAATGAGAAGGCAGCGTCTAGCTCAAACAGAATGAAGTAGAAAATGCATGAATGCAACAGAGAGTGTAGGAAAAGGGCAATTAGAGTTAAAGAAATGGCAACCAAACCTGAGAGAAACTGGGAGTACGAGTACTTGATAAGTCATTTATCAAGTACTTTGATACTGTTGAATTTTTCATACATGTTGAACATTTCATACGTTTGAATTTTTCCAGAAATGTAAAGCTTCACAAAAGTCAAAATCAAACATTAATGAACATTTTTGTAACTTTCTGAAAAGTTGAAAATGTGGTTGTTAGACCAACAATGGCTAGCAATAGCAGAATGTTTAATATCTCCAATTTTAATACAGTTTCTATACTCCCCAAGTCGATCTTAGAGGGCATTTGATTTGTCCTATGTACATTAGATTACATTAATATGTTCTGGCAATGTTGCATAACGGTCCAATGATTAAAAATATGTGAAAAGGCTTTTTACTGCAGCCATTTCCCTTTACATGATACAGAGTTGCGACTTTTAAATTAATTTTTGTGATTCTTTAATATATCAGTATGATAAAAATACTAAAACTTCATCATATACTTTTCAATTGACTCATTGTTTTTTTTTTTTGGACAATCCTTAAGATGCATTTAATAAAATTAGAGATTGGACTTTCAGTAAAAAAAATATTAAATAAAGAGTCATTTTTACTGACTTTTTACATATGTCATGACATTTTATTTAATTTTTCCTAAACTAATAATATTCTTGGGAAACTTATCGCAACCATTATAGAACACATTTGTAAGAAAAGCATGGGGAAAAAAAGTTGAAAATTATAGAAGTAAAATTAAAAAAATTTCTTATTTTTTTTTTTTTATTTAACACAATAATTTCATTTTTTCTTGATCAAATAATTTTTCTTCATAAAACCATTTAATATGTTAAAAAACTATTATAAAAATACCCAAAAAATTAGTTCAAAGGGTATCAAGTTTCCTTAAGGTTCATTATAAATTTGATTTACTTTTCTAAATGGACTGAATAATTTACAAAAATAAAAGTACATATTAAAACATATAAAACTAAATATAAGATACCTAAAGTTTCAACTGTTGGTAATTTTTTTATTATTGCATTTCTTTTCGCCATCCTCATTACCCCCAAAGCAAGAGTAACAGTTACAACTATTGGCAGCCCTTCAGGAATAGCTGCAACTGCAAGACTAAAAAAAAAGAAAATAAAAAAATAATTTAAAGAAATGTAAAGAAATTTCTATTTTAAATTACACTAAAGAAAACTTACAAAACTACATGCTATGATTATTTAATCATAATTACTATTCTTTACAAATTTAAACAGGTTTGAAATAATAATAATAATTAGCATGGAATATTATGAAATTCTAGTAATAACTGAATTTCTGAAACATCTAAAAAAGAAGTTTAAAATTAAGGCGGCAACAGCACTTGGAAAAGCCAGGGATGATTGTGAGTTCATAAAAAAATACCTGAGAAAAAAATTTCATGAAAAAATTTTGGCGTGAAAATGCTTCTGTATGGAGAGAGGGGGTAGGGAACATATGAATTATTATAAAGAGGTCAAATTATGAAAAATATGAATTTTAATTATGTTTAGCAATCATATAAAATTGATATTTCAGTCTTTTATGAATTTAACTATCAGAAAAACCAGAATTTCTGTACTGAAAATGAAAAAAAAAAACCTGAATTCAGGTATATAACCTGATAACCTGAACACAATCACCCCTGGGAAAAGCCTATGGAAAAAAGCTTAAGTAGAATGTTGTTTGGTTTTAGACTAGCTAAAAATGAATCAGGTTTATTCATTAAAAGAAAATTTAGGTCAGAAATTAATTTTCAGATGAATTTTATTTTAATTATTTTGGCTGATTTTTCTCATTTGAAATGTTCATTAAAGAGTAACCCTGAATGATTATAATAATGCAGTACAGAAACACAAAACAGTATAATGCCATAAGATAGATCAAGAATAAGTAAACACATGCACACAAAATGGTTTGTATTATGCGATATTTTATAATTTTTTTAATGAGAAAATATAAAAGGACATTGTCACAATGAATTGTAAGATTATTTTTCTGAGGTTATCTTTTTATAAAGATATATAATAATCTTGCTAGCAGTTCAAAGCTTAAATTATCTTTATTTGTAGTTTATCAAATAAGAGTATGATACATATTACGATTGTGAACCACATAAAAAGAATTTGAACAAATATTATTTTACCTCACACCAATATTAAACATCTCCATCAGTGGCCGGCCTTGAAACCATCCAACTAACATTATTAGTCCAATGATAGCAAAAGAGTATAAGGACAGCTGTTTACCTAGGGTGTCCATACTGATTTGTAATGGAGTTTTGGGAGCCTAGAAATTATTTTTCAAATGCTTCAGTTTAACGATAATTTCAGACAAAAAGGATATTCAAATATTTTTTTAATATGAACATTACAAATATTATTTGTATTTTTAATGATATAAATCTATAGTTATATATGTTACTATAAACATTTGCAACATATCTTTAAAATTATTGTTGTATAACTTCACAGACTGTATGAAATTGACTTTGTAATAATCATTAAGAATCAAATCTCACGGCAAGTATTTAAATATCTTTTAATAATGTTTTCTTTAAATACACATTAAAATAAAGAAACAAGTATAAAAACTCATGTAACTTAAATGATTTTGCAGCTAAAAACATGGAAGTTGCATAACGCCTGTATTTTGTCATTCCTAACATATATTCAAAATGCAGAATATCTTATTTTAGCAAGACATCAATTTAAATAAAAACATAGACAATGTGATATAAAGGACAGTAGAAATTTTTTTAGAATTTTTCAGAGATACACAGAAAAAAAATTATGAAATTTGTGGTCACACCTGATCGAAATGAAAGTTTTACAGGTATTTTCCATGCTGTGTATTGGATTGCCAGATGTTCCTGTGTTAGCAATGTACTACTGTAATTAAAAAGTACCTGGAATGGTAACATAAAACAAAAGGTATCAATGTATTGTATTTCCTTAAAAATCTCTTCTGACTGAAATGTACTTCTACCAAAGTTTTTTCCAATCGTCATCATCAAAACATGCCTTAAAGTCATTTTTGTGAAATCCTTCAGAGTTCATAGAGAATTTTTTTTTTATCGAACTAATTGATTCAAAACAGTGACCATAAAGAGGCAATTTCAACCATGGAAATAAGAAAAAGTCATACGGTGCCATATCAGGTGAATACGGAGCTTGTAGAGCCGTATTTGTTGAATGTTTGGTTAAAAACTCACGAATAATAATTGCACTGTGAGAAGGCACATTATTGTGGTGCAAAAACCAAGAGTTTTCTCGCCACATTTCATATGAATTGCTTCACACAAATGGTGGAAAGTACTCAAATAATTTTTATCGATTTTCTGGCCAGTTGGTAGGAATTCAAAATGCACAACACCATGAAAATCAAACAAAACAGTCAACATTACCTTTAATTTTGAGTGACGAATTTTTTACCATCTTTAAACTTTTTATACCAATCAAATATTGTTGTTTTTGATAAAAAGTCATCTTTATAAGCTTTTTGCAACATTTCAAATGCTTTTGTAGCAGAAATTTCATTGCAAAAACAAAATTTCATGCATGTTCTTTGTTCAATAACATTCACTATTTTAGAAAATCAACAGAGTAAAAATTCTTATCTCATTAAAAACAAATTTATTTTCAGATGATAAAATGAAATAAATTCCTGACTATTGTCAGATGTTTATAGAAGTCATAAAAATGTTTGATAAAAGTTTGCAGAAAATATCTACTATAGATGTATATACAGTGGAACTTCCATTTAACGAAGCCTCATCGTTACACTTAAAAACTTCATTATGAAGAAAATTCGTTAAATAGAAATTAACTTAAATTCATGAAATTTTTTCTTGAGATATGACAAACGGGTATTGGATTCAGAAGCATTTGATTCAGTTTTGATTATGAAGCCGTCTTTTACAAAACAGTTGTGTATGGTCGATGAAATCACGTCACATTCCCAAGCTTTGGCACAAGCTTTCATCAGCTCTGATACACAGAATCTCAAACTAATGTTTCACTACATCAGCTTTTTTTCTGTCTTTTTCGATAATGTACTTCATGATTTTTTATTATTCCTTAGACTAATTTATTGAAGTTTAGCTGTATTGGCAGGAACAAAAATAACTTTGATGTTCTTCAATTTGTATTTTGAAGCACGTTCTTTTGGATGTACAAAGCAATTGTCTATCAGCAATGGAAAGTCAGAATGGTACCTGTCTGACTCTAATAGATATTTTTTGTTTCAATGCATCTCACGCCATTGCGATACCTCATCTTCTATATCATTGAAGGTAAAAAGAGGATCTTGACTTCCCCCAACTGTCAGCGCTGGAGTCTCGGAGTGGGAGAATAGTGATAACAAGTGTTTTTCTTAGTGTGAAAAAAAATTGTTTTATTTAGCACCAAGCAGAATGGAAATTACTTAAATGTGTTCATTTTCATACAATCGAATCCGCTGAAATAAATTTGCATATCCTTCGAACAGCAGTCGCTTAATTTGAATTCTGTACACGTACCAAAGTGGAATAAACTTTGTTATATAGAATATATTTTTCGTAATGTGGAGATTAATTTACATGCTAATGGTGTTCAAAGTCAAAATCAAAGTTCTGAAGAAAATTTCGTTAAATAGAAAACTTCGTTAAATAAGGACTTTGTTAAAGGGAAGTTCCACTGTACATGGTGAATAACATTTAAAAGATACTGATGGGTGCTTCAATGATACAAGTTGGCATCCTAGTGACCCATGCATGTTCTATTGGATTTAAATCCAAAGAATGTGTGGGCTACTCCATCCACTGGATTTCTTCGCCTTCATGTTAATCTGTCACCAGTGCTACACATTCGGGGAGAGCTTTATCATCCATTAGGAGAAGGTTATTACTGACTGCACCTGTAAACAACTTCACATGGTGCCTGTCCATACCATAATTCTATCACTTTTGTACCAATGCTTTTCACAAAAATATTAACCCTTTTTGAGTGTATTTTGCTCCCTTCAGATTGTAAAACGTCAGGAATCACTTTCAAAATAAAAATAGACTCGATCAGTAAAGAGAATTCGGATCTAGTACATGGTACTCCAGAGTTTCCCCCAGACAGTTTCAGAAGGGCACTGCGCCCTGCCTGCCCTTTGGTTAAACAAATAGCGCCCTTCTTGCCCCTCATCCAAAAAACAGCGCCCTTCTGCCCCTCGTTTAAAAAAATGACGCCCGCCTTGAACGTGCGCCTGCAAGTTGTTTTCTCATTTACACACACCGTAGCGTCAAGGGGGGGGGGGGGCAGGATCACTTTACTACCAGTATTTTTATGTACTATATTTGGCCTTATTTAATTCATACCGTTCAAAGATTAAATAAGACCAAATGTAGTACCGTAATTTCGCGCGTATACGCCGCACCTCAGACAATCCGATTTCCTACCAGAATTTATTTTAAATAAAATATGACTTACTTCTGCTTAACACTTATTTGTTTTCTTATTTTCAATAAAATTTCCGGTTTGAAAAACACTTAACTAAGGCGCGGCGCATACGCGTGAAATTACGGTATATAATTATATTGGTAGTAAAATGATCGTGCCACCCCCCCCCCTCCCCCGACGCTACGCCACTGACTATAATAACCTGTTATGTTAACCAGAACTGGAGTATAGCTCCTGTAATAAAGAACTGCCATCTCTCCAGTTTTTCGCGGGAGACTACCTTTTTTTATCACAATCTTCCGTTTTTATGTTTAAGTATGAATGTCTCCAGTTTTTTACTGGGATTTTAAAATTCATAAAAACATACTTCTGAAAATAAGAAAATTGTTTTTTTCAATCTCAATAAATGGCGCCTTAGCATTGCTTGGTTCACTACATAGATGTCGACCTCCAAAAATACCAAATTTCTCCGTAACTATAGAATAAAATGTGTAGTACGGTAATTAAGTAAAAAATACAAAGACCTACCCCTACAAACACACGCAAAATAAATAAAATAAAATAAAATAAATCCTGTGGCTTGCAAAGTTTCAGACTCTACAATATGATTTTTTCGAGAATTAGTAAAATTTCGCGGATACATTTTTTGCAGAATTCCGATAAGTCAGTATTTTGGAATTAATAGATGCAAAGGAAACAATTTACTAGCCAAAAAATAAATCATATCTATTTATCATTAAGAAAAAAGAAAGAAAAAATGCGAGTTTAGTCAATTGAGTAGGATAATAAACATGGCGGGGGGGGGGGGGGGGAAATGATGTATTTCGTCTATCTCTCGTAGAACAAAAAAAATCATGAGTTTCAGGCAGGCGTGAGATTCTTCCGCTGATCCGCGATTTTCCGACTTCTTGTCATTTCCCTTTTATTTCTTTTAAATATTTTCTGCTTTATTGTTTTCATTTTCCAATAGATTTTTTTTTTTTTTTTTTTTTTTTTTTTTGTGTGTGTGTGTGTGTGTATGACTTTCGTTTTTTATTCTATTAAATCAAAATAGAATGGTAAAATCAGACTTGCCAAGTCTCCCAATTTTTCGATCTTTCACATTTTTTTTTTCTATATCTGAAAACTTTGACACGATGCCGTTTTAATAAGACGAATTTTTTTTTTTTTTTTTTTTTTTTTTTTTAATTTTACTGATGGAAGTAATGCGTTCAAAAATATTGCAGTAGTAGTTCATGTATGACGAAATATTTAGTCATACCCAGTTAACAGGTTAAATTTGTAGGTCGTGAAATATTGAGAGATATTCTTAGAGGGAGACACAGGATATGGACATGTAATTAATCCGTGAATTGTTAATTTATGGCCAAATTCCGCAAGATCAATTCATGGAAAAAAAAAAAAAAAAAAATGATTTCGTTAATAGATTGCAGAAAAAAAAACGAAATTTCGTCAAGAGATCCAATAAAAAATCGTGAATTTCATAAATCATTTTTACGTGCATGTTCGACGACAATCGTGATTTTTACGTGCCCGATTGACAAAATTCATGATTTTTACGCACCCATTCGAAAAAATTCATGATTTTTACGCTCCTGTTCGACAAAATTCATGATTTCCCCACGCGCATAATCGACGAAATTCATAATTTTTATGTGCCCGATCGACGAAATTAGTGATTTTTATGCACCCAATCTACCATATTCATGATTTTTCCGTACCCGATCGATGAAATTTATGATTTTTGCGCTCCCGAATGACAAAATTCATGATTTTTAGGCACCCGATCGGCGAAATCCATGATTTTTATGCGCGCGATTAACGAAATTCATGATTTTTGCTCTCCAAAATGACGATATTCATTATTTTTACGCACCGATCAACGATATTCATGATTTTTACGCGCCCGGAAGGGGGCTAATCCCCCCTTAATTTAGATAAAGGGTTTTTCATGCAGAATTATCTGATTTGCTTCAAATTTGATAGACAGGTTTATTCTGACAAGTTGCTTCCCCAATTAGTTTTGGGGGTTTATTGGTTAAGTATAAAGGGAGGCAAAGGGGGACTAATGCCCCGCCCCCCCTCTTTCCATGCAGAATTATCCAATTTGCTTCAAATTTGGTATACAGGTTTGTTCTGATAAGACGCTTCCTGATTACATTTGGAGGTTCATTGCTTAAGTATAAGGGGGGAAATGGGGGGCTAATCTCCCCTTAGTTTAGCTAAATGGGTATTTAATGCAGAATTATCCGATTTGCTTCAAAGTTGGCACACAGATTTATTCTCGATTTCTTTATTTTTTGAGGGGCATTATTCTTTGAAGTAAAAGTATAATATATAATAGCCTTAGAAATATTTATTGCTTGAATAGTAAAAGTTGACTTATTGACCTGTGTTTTGAAAGTGTGTTGTCCTTTAAATATTAAAGGTGCCCTTAAAAATTTTAAAAAGTGCCCTGAAGAATGTAAAAGTGCCCTTTCCTCATCAGCAGCACCCTGCCCTTTTTTAAACCTGGGGGAAACTCTGGGTACTCCAATCAAGATTTCTGTATCACTGCAACCGGGTACATTTTGCAGACCAAGTGGGACACAAATCTTTGGCTTCCTTGCATAATCTTTGGCTTTCCTGCCTTTTGCAATCTGGTCTGACATTGATGTTTATTTCTTTTAGCAATTGTTGACAAATAATGGTCCTGAAAGTATGCTGTGGTATGTTATCGCCTTTGACTTTGTCCTATGAGTGTACATACATAAGTACATTTTCATCAGCCTTTAAACCGCTTCCAGATTCTTGACATGACGATTTTGGCTACCATTAGGTCTTTACAGACCTGTGTCAGTGTCAATTCTCCATCCCTACTCCAATTTAAATTACATTTCTCACAATTAGAGCTGTTGTAAACCGTATGTATTCGTTACTGAATAACGAGTATTCTCTCTGATACGAAGTACCGAATCGTTACTTAGGAATACGACTCGTTAGTCGTTACTGCATCAACTCTCTGCAGAGCTAAATGAAACAAACCGCAAACGCTGCCTTCACTCGCATGGTAGGTATTTACTTATGTCAGTGCTAAAGTAACGAAAGGATTAAATGAACACCCATATCCCCATATGTGATACTGATACGGAATTCTCATAGTCCGAAGTCCAGGCCCCACCAGTGGCTGAGAGGTTGTGCTCTCGAAGCTGGTAGACGGCAGGTGATGGGTTCGATCCCAATCGCGCCCGTCGTCCTAATCGTTCGGAGTTTTCGTGGTTTTCTTCGAGCCGTGGATTTATCCATGTGTAAATACGGATTAGATTCCCTTAGAAAGACCCCCACGAAGGGCACTGCCCCCGGGCCTATATCCCTAGTGTAGATAATTGGCCGTCAATAATCAACCCAACCCAACCCGAAGTTCAACCGCAAACCCTCATCTGTTCGCGTCAAACTAACGATTCGGTACTTCGAGTCAGAGAGATTACCCATTACTCAGTAACGAATACATACGGCTCGCATGATTCATGGAGCTGGATAGTCTGATGCGAAAAGATAAGAGTTTTTGTTTGCACTTTGGACATATGGGTGTTCATTTTGTCGTTTCGTTACTTTTGTACTGGCTTCACAAAGACCCGGTCGTTCACGTAAAGACCGTTTATTCTTTTAGGGATTACAATTTTTTTGTAATCTCACAGATCTATGAAGTTTTGTATGTATTTTTCAACTATTAACAGTAGAACTGATTGCTAAGAAGAAACTTGTAGAACTTATTTTGACCAAAAAAATATTAAAATTTCCATGCACATATTTAAAAAAAGAAGTAAAATATTAAGGAACCACGGATCTATGAAATAGCGAGGCAATACATGTTTGTTTTTCTTGTAGTATTTTAATATGGTTAATTTAGTATTAATTATGAATTTAATCTATTAAAATTGCTTATAATTTTACTGAAAAAAGAAAAGAAGCTTATAGTGAAATAAAATATTCGTTGTAGCTATATTTAAGAAATGATAAAGTATTTCTGTTAAACTAGGGGGCTCAGCCCCTACTCGCTAACACTCGCCAACCCCCCGTGAATTGCGAAGCAATTCACATTGAGACCGCTACGCGGTCACAGCTCGCTTCGCTCGCTCGCCCCTTTTTTCAGCAATTCTAGCCGGAATGTGTTCTACCATAAAACATTTGAACATATGAAATTGACAATTTTTTTTTAATGTAAAATTAATTCTCCGTTGAAAACACAGCTGAAAATGTATTTAGTTGGCGCTACCAATGAGCATATACATCTTTTAAATACTATGAAAAAAGGATCTTTTGTACAGCACGACTTAAATTAATTAGAAAAAAAAAACTACGTAGAAATTATTTTTTACTTCCTCAATACATCAACAGATGGCGCCAAGTGCAATCTACAAAGTTGATTTTTTCTTCTCCGACTTTTGAGTGAGTGAAATTCGTAAATGAATTCTGAATAAGAGTTGAGAATTCATTTGAAATTAACGATATTGCTCATAATTAAAATGAGGAATCATCTCAGACGCTTTGGATTACGTACATGTTATTTTATTTTTAATAATTGCCAGTTTGAGCTTCATTCTATGGTTTCAATGCTCTCACACTGACGGCCATATTGGAGGTGGAGCTAATCTAACACAATCTAGTCTGTTCATTGGTCTGAGCTCTGGAAACTACGGTTGTTGCCAAACCATAAGTTACAAATTCAGCCCTATTTTCGCGCCACGTAAGACAAATATATATATAGATATAACTTTTTTAATTATTGATTTTTATTCGTAAACGCATAAAATCAGCGGGTACTCGTGATCAGAAATTAAGAAATCGTTTAGCATCTCTCTTTTTTTTCTTTAAATACAAAAGAGTTTTCTGGAGATACTGTCAAAATGGGTGTTTTGAATCGGTTTTTCGGACGCGATAGTGATGGAAGGATTGTCATAAGACAGCACTTGATTATAACTCGAGATATTTTAATCGAGTTACATTTATCATACTTTATTTAATTGTTTTACATTTATCGAAATATGAAAAAAGCTATTTGATTCCACAATATTTCTTTCGTTGTGACTGACAATTTCATGTATTACGAGTAAAATGAGTCTATGAATGTGTCAGAAAGTTTTGCGATATTGAGCGGGAGAAAATATGTTTTTGGGAACCGTTTTAATGCTACTTTCCATTATAGACAGGAGATTTCTGTCGTTATAGGTTTACTGTTTTCAGTAAACAATGAGTATTTCTATTAAAAATACTGAAGTAGTATTTTTTCTTTAACCCCTTAAGCACCATATTCAATTTAGTGATAGTATGTTGAATACCAGATATATTAAATTTCGTCAAAAATACAAAAAAATTCAAAAATACAAAATTCATACCGAAAATTCTAACAGAATAATTTTAATTTATGCAATCACGAAAAGTCTGTCATTATATTAAATACAAATCACTACTATAACTTTATGGTATGAATTCAAAACTTTGAATTTTAAAAAAGGCCAAACTGGCAACCTGGACGTATGCACGTACGTCCTGGTATTTCAGATAGAGGTTTTCATGACGTACGCAGGTACGTCGTGGTGCTTAAGGGGTTAATATATACAGTAAAACCTACTGAGACGAAATTGTAAGAAATCGCAGAAAAATTCTGATTAGGACAGATTTTTCCGTCTTAGCACATGAAATTGTATTGGATTATTTTTGTGGAAATGGACATTGGAATATTTCTTTTCAAGGCAGAATTCTATTTTTACAGGTGTAATTGTATTTATTATTATATTTTAATTATTTTCACTTTTATGCAGATTTCTGTTACAGAGAGGTTGCGTATGCATAGTAACAAGATTCCGTTATGGGTCTAGATAACAATTTTCCAAACATCTCATGTATAGTATATAATTAGATTTTATGCAGTTCTGTGAGCATATATTTCACATGTAAGTAAGTACTTTAAGACCGCTCAGTTTTATATTTTCTGAAGTGTTAAAGTCAAGGCATGCATTCAGATACATTTATCTTTGTTTTAATGAATAATTAAAGCTAATTGTAATCAAAACAATACTCTGAAAATTAGAAAATACACCGAATGTGTGTGTAGTACTTACGACAATTGTTAATATCCGTTTTCTAAATAGATACGAAAGTAACGAGTAACGATTACTTTCTAACGGGTAGTAGCGAGTTTGAAAGTAACGAATACATACGGGTAGTCATTTAGTTGTTACTTTTACAGCAGTACTCACAATCCATTAAATACCTTCTGCTCAATTACATATTCCACCTTCAACATACGAAAATTTTATGCTACTACTTGTATCCTTGAAATTAGAAATTGTATCAACCACTTGTACTTTATTCCACAGATGCTGAAAGAAAAGATGCAAAAATTGACATATTTCTTTGTAGCAAAGGTGAATCCCATTAGACGACATGATAGCATTGATCTTGATCTACGAACCCACTACCTTCCATTGAACTTTATTTAATACAATTAACATAAAGCACTTTTTTATAGCTCTTCCTTTAATTTTTAAATAAAATTTGTATTTTAATAATGATTGTAACGAATTATTATTAAAAGATACACTGTTGGGAAATTTTATGATAAATCTTTAAACTTAAGTAGCAAAAATATTACCTCTTCAGCTTGCATCATTTTGAAAAGCTCACCAAATTCAGAATTTTCTGCAGTAGATATCACAATGCCCTAAAAATTTGCAATAAAATATTTAATTAACGTTTAGAAATGTACATAGATAATGAATAACTATATACAGTATATGTTTTAGAAATATTTAACAATAGTTTAAATTTAACTAGAATGACATTTATTTTAGTACAGTTTCCCCCAGGCAGTTTCAGGATAGGAGGCTGCATTCTTTCACCAGCCCCTTGGTTAAAAAAAAAATGGCACTCTTCTTGCACTTCATTTAAAAAATAGCATCTTTTGTGCCCTCAAGGGGGGAAAAAAAAAAGCATTCTTATGGTTGTTTTGGTATAATAAAAAAACTGACTCAGTGTCATGTTTTGAAAAGAGTGTCCTGATATTTAAATATTAAAAGTTTCTTTGAAAATCAAAAGAAGGCCATTAATAAATAAATAAAATGCTTTTAAGGATCTAAAAAATACCCTCCTCCCATCAGCAGCACTTTGCCTTTTTTTAAACCTGGAGAAACTCTGATTTAGCACTAAATTTGCACAGCCTAAGTAGTTTACATACTTTAAAGGATTTAAAATATGAGAATAAAATCTAATTATTATGTTACCTTTGCAACACCACATCTAACCAGAGTTCCCATGAATGCAATATTATGCCGACTTGTGATGCCATTAGTTTTTTCTAGAGGCTTTGTAACTTTAGTAGAAGGCTCAGTTTCACCAGTAAAACTGCTCTCATCAATAGCTAAGTCTATTGCCTACTGAAAGAAAGACACATTATAAAAGAATGGCGATAGTTTTCTGTGTTTCTATTCAGAATAGTTCTTTTTCTAATTGAAGTACTGTATGTATTTAAAAAGAAAAAAAAAGGGAGAAATACCATTTTAGTTTATATAACGTTCTTTATAATGGTATGTTTTGTTTTGTTATAAGAGATCATCTACATATTAAAAATTGCACCAATTTTCATTTTTCAAATGGTAACACCCACCCGACTTTTAACACTTTATTTGAGTTCTTTGGACCAAAGAAGTATGGAAAATATGTAGCTTAAGCATATTTTCTTAAGTCTTCAGCGTTGTAAAAGAAAATGTGTCCATAAATTTGGAAAAATAAAATTAAGATCTTACAGGTAAAAGTACTGGAAACAATCAATTTAATTCATGAATTTGTTAATAATTTTCATAATTAAAAAAATGCTTTTGAATTTTAAAAAAAATGCTCATTCAATATCTCATTTTATTAGAAAAAGAAAAAAACAAAACAATTGTGTGATTAATGGGAATACATAAATTCAAGTTTATCATGTAGATTCAACATAAACATCTTCAAAATTTGACACCTAAGTCTGCATAGATTTAACCTTCTAATGACCAGACCATGCTCAAACAGCTGGCCAAGTGCAGCAAACCAAACTGCTGGCAACCAGAATTCATTCCTATCCCTTTTTACAAGAAGGGTGGTGTGTACACAAAACAGTGGGATTTTGTTTGTTTTGCTTGTCAGAGCATGCAGAAATATTTTCTAAATATAATTTATAAGCCCTAAAGACCGTATAAAAATTTAAATTTCATAAAATAGCTATTTCAAGCTATTTAAATGTTTACAAAAATAGCTATTTCAACATAAATGGCTTTGATGATGATGAAGGACAGCATTTGAAATTTTTTTGTAATTGGAAGTATATCTCTAAAATTAAAAGTTTGGGAATCAGTTATTTGGACAATAACGACACCCTGTATTATGGCTAGATAATAGGTTATTTGGCGGTTCAGCTGTTTTGTGTCTGGTTGTCTTTTAAGGCTATTAAATTTGTGAGCAGTTCATTTTAGAGATAAACAAGTGCTGTTAAAAGTTCCATTATAAGAAAAAAAAATGTGAAAGGTCCTTTAAAAATTACAAATTTTTCCTAAACAGATCCCTGAAAAGTGATCTCTAAATATGAAGTTTCATGGAATTCTGTATCTTGAGTAAGAGTCCACAAGATCCGCGTAATACACATACTTGCTAGTCATTTTTCTTAAAAAATTCAAATCAAAATTTTAAAAATTTTAACTACTAAAAATTAACTATTTGCCATTGCTTTTAGGCTCCTTGAAAGCAGAACTGAAGCACACACAGAGAATTCACATTTGATCCTAAACCATTTATTTTATTTAACTGAACATGCAGTTAATCAATGGTGCCATTATTCTAAAAATCGATTATATCAGTTATGTGTTGCAATTTGTGACAATTCTCTAGTATTAGAGGATGAAAAAAAACATAAAAATAAACATTTACTGAAAAAAAAAAAAAAAAAAGCAAAAACATATGTAGCTACACCATGCACTGAAAGGTTAATATAATTTATGACATAGATCAATAAATACTTCAATAAGACAACAACAGTTATACATAAACAACATTACATGCTCTAAATAATAAGAAAAAAAGTATATATTTCTTAAAAAAAACTCAGAGACTCTTAAATTCAGTGTCATAATATTTCTATACTCATTTTAAACAAATATTTGAACTATAAACATTTTGAAGAGGAAAAAACAAGCATTCAATGCATCTTAACAATAAATGACAACTGCACAAATGAATGTAATTGTGCAAAAAGGTAATCCAAAAATAATTACATAAATCTTAGAAATGGTTATTTAAAAAAAAAAAAAAAAAAAAAAGAAGAAGAATGATTTAAAATAAAGTGTTTTTTGCGAAAAAGATTATTTTAATTGCAAAAACTACTTTAATTTGTTTCAGATCTTTGAATTCTTACATTGACAAAAATTACAAAAATAGCAGTACCTCAAATAACCTTAGGTCAGCAGGTACTCTGTCGCCAATTCCTAAAAGAACAATATCACCAGGCACCAAATATTTTGCTAAAAATGTTTCTTGTCTTCCTTCCCTAAGGCTAAATAAAATATTTATATTAAAACATATCACAAATAGGTAAAAATAAAAATAATATGTACATAATTAAACTAAGTAAACCGTGACAAAAACAAACTAAAACCAAGTAGAAAAGAACAATGTTAATATGTTTAAGACTTAAAAATGTGACAACAAAATAAACTTGAGATATTTAAGTATATTGCCACAAAAATAAGGATATTTTACTATTAAAATGAATTGAATTTGAAAAAGAAAAATCCCAGTATTATAAGTAATAATAAAAAAAAAGTAACACCATACATTCTATAACCAATTTCTGCAATGAGATAAATATTAAAAAAAAAAAAAATCTTTAAAAAAAAACTTTTCAGATTCTAATGACCATATCAGACAACAACAAAGTTAAACAAATAAACAGCAAACATTTTATGAAACATGTTCACTCAGTTTGTTATATGTTGGGTAAACAGGTTGTTCAAATTGTTTGTAGGGTTATGTATCGTGTGTTGAACGTGTGTTGAACGGGCAGGGTTATCTGATAAGTTCACATATCTTTTTGATGTTTTCTTGTTTCTGAAATCCTATCTTCCTATTGGTTCAGTTGACTGAGCACTGAATACTCTCCAACAACCCCTCTCTAAGTGTGGCAAACAATTTTTCTTATTTCACAACCCCAGATATTTTAAAAGTTTGTCACAAATAGGTCACTCATTAGAGTGGCTTGGCATGAATATAAAATTCTACAAGCAATACCTAGATTTTTATTCACCATTTGGTGAGTGGCAAATGTCATTTGCTAAGTCTGACTGAATTTCATCATTGATGATTATCAAGAACAGTTCCTATTTAGCTAATACTTTAAAAGACGAGTAGGCAAATACAACCAAAAATGCAATCTGGCTGATATGTATCAAGCAAGAAAGTCGCTGCTCTACATTAAAACAAAAGAAATGTTTGGCATATAAAGACAGAAAAGAGAAAATATAACTTAAAAACAAATTTTAACAATGACAAAATACTATAATTTTTTTTTAATGAATAAAATAGGCTGAAAAAAATGGAAAGAGTTTACATTATGAATTTTATAACATGTGACTCTGAATGCCCAATCAAATTAAATTTTTGTAATTAAAGATGTTTATTTTTTATTCATGGAAAAATAAACTATTGCTAATTGTCACTCAATTAGTTTTATATGGAGGAAATACACACACACACACACAAAGTCTAAACAAAAATTATTAACACTATACTACAATTATAACACTATACGCATACTATAATTGTTCTCAAAGATTAAATAAAATACATTGTGTTTCTAAATACAAAATAAATATGTCTCATGTTATCTTTAAAATGAAGAAAGTTATAATTACCATGTACATGTAGGAGGAACTAACTTATTTAATTCTTCTAAAGACTTTTCAGACCTATATTCCTAAAAATAAAATATAAGTTATTTAGATTTAATACTTCACTATTTGTATGTTTCTCTAAAAAAAAATTACAATTAAAAACTAATTTGAACAGCCAAATATAATAAGCAGAATTAGTCAAATAACTTATTTTAAGGAGTAATTTCACTCTTTTAAAACTTTAAGAAAGGCATTATCAATTTTAGAAGTAATTTCTAGGTTTTTTTTTTTTTCTTTCTTTTATTGATAATATTAGAAAAAATATTTGTTAAATTGGTAGGCAAAATGTAAAAATAAAATTAGATTTCTGAAGATTTTTTTTTCTTTCATATTTTTATAAGCTCTAATGTCAAGTCCAACCATAACAAATTTTTAAATTCTGGAAAAATAAAGGATGTACTACTTTAAATGTATTTATTCTCAGATACAAATTTACAAAAGGTTATCATAACAAATATAAGTCCTTGTTTACTTTCCCACAGACCATTTAAAATAAACAAATATGTGGCCAAACAATGTGATTTAAGGCAATAATGCATAAGTGAACCGACATGCTGATTGTTGACAATTGCAGTGCCGCATGCCACATGCTATGTACATATTCCATTTTTATTTATGGATAAGCCCATTTAGTTTTTGTAATGAAGAATATAAGTTAACTGTTATTTCTCTGTATTTCGCTCCCATTTTGAAAAAAATAAAAATAAAATAAAAATATAAAGATTTGGGACTTTCTATTTAAGGAACACAATGGAGAGAAGTATTTTCAAGATTATGAGATTCTGCCACTAAAAAAGGTGTGCATTAAAGGTTAGATATGAGAATCTAACAACAAACAAAGAATGGCAATGCAATGAGAAAAATGTGACAAGCTAATCCGTAAAAAAACTGTGGTTTGAAGGTTTTAAACTTGCATTTATAACTGCATTAAGTTTCAGTTACAGCTAGTCAAAAGAATTAACACTGATTTGTATGTCCCCATTTTCTGTATAAATAAATAGCACTATGTCCTATCATTGTGTGAGTTAAATCAAACTGTTTGATGATACATACTTGCCAACATGTCAATTTTCAAATCCATACAATTTTTACAATGTGCTTTTAAAAACATGTAACATTACAAATATGTGCAACAAAAAATGTAATATGGTTTCTTATGCACAAGTGAAGAAGTTATCTGAATGTTTAGCTGTATCAAGTTCAAGATATATGTTAGGATATTAGGTATTTGTTGATTATTTGAAGAAGTAATGCAATTCAATTTAATTAATGCTCTTATTTTTCTTTAAGAAAACTGTATTACAATTTATGGAAACAAATAAGGGCAGAAGGGGAGGAAACATATGGTGTAATACATTATTATATATTTTATGCATAGCATTTTTAATTACACTTTTTTCCGTAAATGAAAGAGGGGAGAGGGGAGCATGCATCAGAATTGTAGTTTTATCTTTTACATGATGTATAAAACTATATTTCATGATTCATTTTTTTGTACAAAACCATACAATCCTACGGATCACTGGTACAACCATACATTTAGAACTTTGAAACCGTACGGCCAAACTGTACAAGTTGGCAATTATGTACATACATCAGATACAACATCTTACGAGCATGTTTTGCTTATCTATTATTGCCAATAAGTTACACCGTATAGTGACAGATTGTTTTTGTATTTTATGGGGGTCAGGTTTTTATGGTTGACAGTAAAGTAAGCAAGTATCCAAATATTTACATTTAAAAAGCAATTCCTTAATTACACTTTCATGAAAGTATTTTCATGGATTGTTTTTGTTCTGGCTTTAACGGGGTGAAATATTTTGACTTTTGAGATTTACCAAAAATATGGGATAATTTAACTCCTCAATGAGCGAAAATGGTTTTAAACAGATAAAATACTTATCTATATGAGTGACAGTGAACACTATTAACAGGTCAAATGTAATAAGATTAGAGGATTCACATGTGAGATATTAGTTTATGATACAGTATAACCTTCATTCAGATCAAATTTAGCAAATTTGAAAAATAAGTTTACAATAATTCTGTCAATGATACAATGCCCAATTAAAAAGTGTAATATTCATAACAGAAATTAAGCAAAAAAACAAAGATAAATTAAATATTATAAACTGTATAATAAAATGCATCAAGATATTTAAAATAAATCATAAAAACTATACATATCATGGCAATGGAAAACTAAATATTTATTAAATAAAGTCAGTACCTGTACAAATGCAACAGTTACAACGATAACAATAGCCTGTTGTAGAAGAAAAAACACTTATTAATAATCATTCCTTAGATTATAGCAATTTCAATAAAATTACAAAAATCTTAAAATATTACTTAGAAAATAAAATACTTAGTGAAATTATTTAGATAGTGTTTTACTTTTTTTTATTGCTATTACAGGACACATACAGAATCATTTTTTGGTACTTTTCGGTTAGCCGGACACCAGTGATATATATAGATGTATATATACACATATCTATGTATATACACATATGTTTGCATATACATATATATACATACATATATTTATGTACATACACATATATAGGTATATACATATGTATTTATGAAACGAAGCGTGTTGCTCCGTCGGTGGGTCCTTGACGCCGGGCCGGTGGCTGCGCGGACTGATGGCGGCTCCGTATTTACGTCAAAGCGCTCATTCTGATTGCCTTGCATGCTCTTGTAGTCCTGGGCCGTGAGCGGGATTCGGTTAAATTCCGAGTGAATGTATGTCTGTTTAAAGGAAGACACCGTCTATTACGGAACCTGGTTTATTTCTTTTTCTTACATGCATCCTTTTAAACCAGGCCCATATTGGCGTGAGAGCTGCTTTTTAAATCTGTCTGGACATCGAAGGTTCGTCCATCGCGAGGCAATTCCGAGAGAGCAGATTGGCGTGGATTTGTTTAGATGAGGGAAATCGTAAAAAGTTCGCTCCTGATAGCAGTGCAATGGTATAAATATGAGGTTTTTGCATTATTTCTGCTAGAGGTCGTCTAAGTCAAAAGAGGCGTATTTTTAATTTTAATTGGCCGCGAGCTGAGTGATTGATTGTGCGGAATAAAGGCGTTGGCTCTATCGGCCGATCGGATGCCGCAAGACTTTAAAATTGCGTTAGCGTCAGCACAAATATTCTTATGAAGAGTCAGAAAACGATCTTTGAAAGTTATAAGATGCGATGCAGGAAAACTAATTTAACAGGGGCGACGGCATTTTCAATCAATTGAAACACAATTATTAAAGCATTTAAAAGTTTTGATTTAAATTTCTATTTTTTAAAACGGTAATTTAAAATTTTAAAAGGGGCAAAAAGGGATTTTGCATTTTAAAAAGGGGTTTAGCTTTTATCCTTTCATATCCCCCCCCACTAAAACAAGAGCCACAGGGCTCGCCTGCAAGACCTGTGGGTCTTATCTCATGAATTTAACCCATGTTTTTTTTTTTTTTTTTTTTTTTTTTTTTTTTAGATTCTTATTTTCTCCAGCTCTCAAGTAATTTCTCCAGCTCTTCAGTATTTACTTCAGCTCTCAAGTCAATTGGACCTATTTTTACATTTATATATCAAATTTACATAAAAATATTGGTTACACTAAAATATTGGAATTCTTTCAATGGTGCTGCAGCAAAACAATAATGTGTCTCGAGACGACATATCTTGATTATAACAGTTGTCATAACATAACTGTGTTTGTAGTGTTTCCCTTTCTTTCCAGTTTTTGTTTTAAAGTTTTTGATATAGTTTGTTGGGAAACATCCTTTTGTGTATAATTGCAAATTGCAACCATAAACTATATAGTATATTAAAATATTCACAGGTAAACATACTGAAAACTATACAACATATGCAAATGTAAAAAATATTCAATAATAGACAATGTTCAAATGTAAAAAAAAATATTCACAAATACAAAATATTAAAATGTAAAATATATTCACAAATACAAATTATTCAAAAATATAAAATATTCAATAATACAAAATATGCACTAATACTATCAACAAAATATATTGTATCTCAAATGCAATTTGAAAAGCTTGCATTTCTAGAAATATTGAATTTTCACACTGAGATAAAATAACAGTAAAATATCCTAAAATACTAATAACAAAAACAAATTATATTTCTTCGTATACCTTTCCGTTTTGTTAGGGACTTAGCTACTTCTATGATGCAGCCTTAGGTTTATATCCATGAAAAAACAACACTAAGTTGTTTAAAAAAAAAAGAAAACTACAGCTAATAAAAACTAAATATACACTTGCTATAATTTTCACCATGCGCAGGGTCAGTGCGATATGGGTTTTAATACTCTGAGGGGAATATCACCCAAAAATGTGCCACTCGCACGACAGAAAAAGAAAAGTGGGTAATCGATATTCACCTGCAGAGGGGAAGCGAAGCAGTTTTGCCAGATTCTCCGTTCAACCTGGAAAGAGAATCTGGGAAAACAGTCCGGCTAAAGATGGGTGGCCACGGAGCGGAGGACCCCTTCATGTGTCATCAATTCGTCATTATAATATTTTTAAAAAAAATAATAAAAATTCTAACAGTACTTTTAAACTGTCACCATCATTCTACACTGCTGGGGAGATAGGTTACACGCCCAGCTGGGTCCTCATCCAAATGCTACGAGTAAGGGGGACGATAGGAAAGCAAAAATTAAAAAAAAATTGACAGCTGAAAGAGATAGATGGGGTTTATTCATGGCTGAGTTTAAGATTTTGAGGAGGGTGGTAGTATCTTAACTTGGAGGAATGGACAATTTCGGAATTTCTCTTAAAATGTGGGCTGGGTTTATCAATTTCAAAGGATACATCAGAAAGTTGTTTTAAAATGGTGTATGGGCCAGAATATGGTGCAGTCAATTTACGGGTATTCGGATAGTGAAATTCTTCATACATCACAATGTCACCAACTTTAAACTTTACAGGAAGGAAACGAGCATCATAACGGACTTTATTCTTTTTATGGTAAGCAATTGTTCTCTCTTTAGCCAATTTTCTAGCTTCTTCCACAGGGGGATAGTAACTATTATTTGGTAAAGGGGGATCATATGGTAAATTTCCTAAAAATAAATAGCTAGGGGTGAATTGGGTTACAGAATGAGGGGTGTTATTATATTCATATAAGACTTCATCTAAAAGCTTAGTCCAGGGTATTTTCTTGGATGTGGAATTGACTTTACATTTTAATCTAGTGACAATAGTCTGATTTAGTCGTTCAATTTTCCCATTTGTTTCCGGGTGATGGCTGCTCGTCAATCTGTGTTTTATATTGTAATTACGAAGAAATCTCCTAAACCTGGAAGCTGTAAATGCTCCATTTCTGTCGGTTAACAATCTATCTGGTACTTGTATCTGAAATAATTGTTTCAAAATGTTTGTATAAGTTTCGGTAGTTACACTTTTTGAAGGAAAACCCCACACATAGCGAGTTGCATGGTCAACGACTAAATGCAAATATTTTTTTGTAGAATTGTAATAATTAAATCCGCCAACAGAGTCTACTGCCAAACATTCAAAAGGTATCTCTGTTGGGGGCATTAATTGCAATAAGCCAAATCTTTTTTGTCTACATTTTTTGTTTATCTGACAAGTGTGGCAGTGTTTTACAAAATTTTCAATGTCCTGATTAAAGTTAGGCCAATAATATTGCGGAGAGATTAAATTTATCATTTTATAAATTCCAGGGTGGCCAAATTGTGTGTGGGTTTTTTCTAATAGGGGTAAACGTAAAGACATGGGGACCACAATCTTATACAAACCTTTCTTTTTAATAACAACAACATCATTTATCTCAGTGTACTTTTTACCATCAATTGTTACATTTTCTTTCTTCTGATTGTCTCTTACTTCATTCAAGTCAAGGAGATGTATAATATGGGGTAAATTTTCTGAAACAGGTTGTCTAGATAGCATATCAGCTTCAACATTAGTGGAGCCTTTCTGGTATTTAATTTCATAGTCAAACATACTAAGTTTTAGGGACCAGCGGAAAAGACGTCCTCTTAAATTTTTAACACTTTTGAGCCAGGTAAGTGCCGCATGATCTGTATGTATGACAAATTTTTGACCGTGTAAATAATGATAAAATTTATCTAAAGCATCCACAATCGCCAAACATTCTAACTCCGTAATTGCATAATTTTTTTCATAATCGCGAAGATTTCTAGAGTGATATGCTATAGGATGTAATGTTCCTTTTTCATCAACTTGTTTCACTACACATCCCACTCCATGACTTGATGCGTCTACAAACAAATGACAAGGTGTTTTGGGATCAAACAACTTTAAGATTGGTTTTTCAATTAAAGCATTTTTTAATTTTTCAAAAGAATTTTGACAATTTTGGTCCCACACATAAGGGACATTTTTCTTCAACAAATTGTTGAGAGGGTATCGAATGTTAGCATACTTTGGAATAAATTTGTGATAAACATTTATAGATCCCAAAAAACGTTGTAATTCTTTTACATTCGTTGGTGGTGTTAATTTCTTAATCGTCTCTATATTAGGGTTGTCAGGTGTGATACAACCGTTCGAAACTTCATATCCTAGAAAATTAATTTTGGATTTCACAAAATTACACTTTGACAATTTGAGTTTAAGGTTTTCTTGAACACATATATTAAATAATGTCTCTAAATGACATAAATGTTCCTCTTCATTTTGGGAGAATACAATAACATCATCAAAGTAACTACAGGCAAAGTCAATTTTGTATTTATTAAGAATTCTACGGAGGGTACGGTTAAACCAAGCAGGTGAGTTTTTCCATCCAAACGGTAAACGATTCCACTCATATAATCCAAAGGTGGTGGCAAATGCCAGCTTCTCAGTGTCTCGAGGGTGGATAGGAATGTGCCAATATCCACTAGCTAAATCAAGAGTGGAAAAAATTTTAGCATGCGCCAATTTATCTAACAGGGTGTCGATTCGAGGTAAGGGTTCTGCATCTGTTTTTGTAATGGCATTTAATTTTCGGAAGTCAATACATAACCGGGTTTTCTTCCCTTCTTCACGTTTATACACCAAAGTTACGGGTGATGAATAAGGGGAATAGCTTTCTTTAATGATACCGGCTCGCAATAAATTTTGAATTTGTTCTTTAATTTCCTCTTCTTCCTTAGGGGAAGTGCGATATGCTCTTAAAGAAACGGGGAGATCTGATGTTAACTGTATTCTCTGGGGTTCCATGTTTACACAGCCTATATCATATTTATCTTTGGCGAAAATACAGACATATTTGGCTAGAAGAGCAGGTAATTGTTCTCTGACAGACTGAACATTTTGCACATGGTCAGTGGTCTCGAACAACTCCGGCTCAAAATTTTCTTCGAATATCTCTGCATTTTCAATTGCTGGCTGGTTAGTATATACTTCTGATAAATGTAAAGTATGGTGAGACGCATTTGTTGGAATATGGTCCATGAGAGGTACTTTCTTATTATCTTGAGTTATTTGCATTTTAACACAGTCAATATTTAATCTAAACAGTTTGCAATGGGGTAGCCCAATCAAAGCATAAGGTAACTGATTGTTAATTATAAAAAGTTCAATTCTCTTAGAGATACGTCCTAATTGCAAACTAACAAGGCATTTTTCTTTCAAAGCAAGAACACCTTGTGTTTGGGTGACTGGTATACTCTGCTGAACTTTACATATTTTTAGGTTAAGTTTATGGGCTAAATGACAAGGAATAACACTAATCGAACTCCCAGTATCGATCAAACAAGGTAGTGAGTCTTCATTTTTTACATAAGTAACTTTATGACAATCTCTATTTGATTTTTTATAGCTAGCTTTTTCTTTTTGTATATGTCCGGACATAAGAAATCGTCATTGATTACTAGATGTATTTTGGGATGACTCATTAGCGCTATGATCTTGGTTGGGGTTCGGCAAAGTCATATTGTGACTAGGGGTTGGTACTGCTAACACTTGTTGTCGAAAAGGGCAGTTTCCCACCCAATGATACGCATTTGGTATTCCGATATTAAGACAAACTTTGCATGGATAGGGCGGCAAAGTGGTCTGGTGGTGTACATTAGGTCGTGGTGGAACATTTGAAGTCGGTCTAAACGTATTTTGGGGATTTCTGGCTTGATTTGATGGAAAAGGTCGAATGGGGTGTGTTTGATAGGGAACTCTGTAGTTCCACTGCCTGTTAAAATTCTGTCCATTCTCATATGGAGGTCGGTTTGGTCGCCATTGGCGATACTGATTGGGGTTTTGGGGGCTTGCTTCAAATTTGCTCTCATTTCCCTTTCTGTCCAGTTGCAGTTTGCTAATTCTGAAAACTAATTCACGCCATGCATGTGTAGTTGAGGGGTTGCCTGCAATAACTAATTTCTGCATTTCTAATGGCAAGCCCTCCGTTAACCCTTCCAGGATAAGTTTCTGCTCTAAACCTAAGGTTCGGCCTACTTTAGTCTTTTTTTGATAATATTCGTTCAAGTCCTCTCCAACTTTATATCTAATACGTGAAAAATCAGTGAGAGAAAGGGTATCTGGAATTTCGTAGTGTTCATTAAACAAAGTGACAAATTCGGACCAATGAAGTACATTTAGACAATTATTAATGTACAACGTAAGTGCACTGTCCTTTAAATACTTCTGTATGTGCCTAATTTTCCAGCACTCGTCTTTTCCCTGTCCTATACAGACACTCTCGAAATAGGCTAGCCATGGTATCCAAGACATTCCATCTTGCGGAGAAAACGCAACGATATCGGGGTCTACTGACATTTTTGGGTTGGCGGATACTGAAGTGTGACCAGACCCAGCTTGAGCTGACAGGGTCTGTCCACCTAACATTGTTACACCAGATGTCTCTGGTGCACCTCCAGATTCCTGACTAGACTTCTGATTATTTTTCTCTTCAGGATTATTAACGGGATTATCATCTTTGCTCGAAATTTGATTTTTTTCTTTTTCGGGGTCACCTGATTTGTCTGTTAAATCCTCTACTTCTTTGGGAGGTGTTGGGTTACTCATGATAGATATAAATACTAAATATCACTGAATTACACAGAAATATAATACACAATTAAAGCACATAAGAATAAAAATGAAAAAATCTTTCAAACTATTTAAAATTTGTAACACTATATCTGTAAATATCTGTTAAAATCATCTTTTTAAAATTAAAATCCACCTTAATAATTTTTTTTTTTTTTTTTTTTTTTTTCAATAACTTGAATTCAATAAAAAAAAAATTAAATAACCTCACTAACTATAAAGTACGTTGCATATAAATCATCTTTAAAAAGTTTAACACTTAATAATAAAAATATTATAATAATATAATACTAATAAAATTTTCACTTCTGCTAAAATATTTTCAAACTGTCTAGAAAAATGATTTTAATATGAGGTTTAGTTAATGTTATTTTTCATTAAAATCGTAATTATCCGTTCAACACAACTAAAGAATTTTCATAAAAATCACCATTCTTACTCTTTCATCTCTTTAAAATTACGTTAAACACAATACATAAACAATTATATATTTGAACTTAAATAGCTGACTTAAAAATAATTAAAGTTTTCACACAAGTAATAGCATACTAAAATAATCCTCTTTAATTTATTTTTGGCATGCATAAAAAATTAAATAAAAAGTTTGAGAACCACTGCCTCTCACTAAAAAGATCTTTAAAAAAAAAAAATTTTTTTTTTTTTTTTTTTTTTTTTTTTTCTGTACGTTAATATCAAAAGTACATACCTTTATACGGCTTTGCTTTAAATAAATCCATGAAAAATTTACCTCTTACTTTTTTTTTTTTTTTTTTTTTCCACCACCACGACGCGAAACAATAATAAAAAAATAACTTTCGCAGAAAGATTTCTCTGATCATTAACCAAATGATTTATTTTCTTTCCTTTTTTCTATAGTCCACAAACCAAAACTCAAACATCTGGCGCTTAATAGGTCACTTGAGTTCATTTCTTTATCAGCGCGCTCTTGAAAATTGAAACCAGCTGTGTAGTTGACCTACTTTTCATCCGATAAAACACTTCGATTCTTGCCGGCAGAATGAAATACTGCACAAGATTAAAGAAAAGTTAATGATTCACTTTCCTTTTGACGAAGGGAGATTAAGTACTTTTGAGTTCTTGGGATAAATTCCGTAAGTCTTTCACCGTATGCTGTAAGAATTTTTCACGGAGGTATTCGCTGTGATTGACGGGCGTAGATTACGTAACTGTTTAGTTTTTGGGATTTTCCCGTTGAGATGAACTGTCCTGCTCGACTTCTGAAACGATGCGTGTTGCTCCGTCGGTGGGTCCTTGATCGCCGGGCCGGTGGCTGCGCGGACTGATGGCGGCTCCGTATTTACGCCAAAGCGCTCATTCTGATTGCCTTGCATGCTCTTGTAGTCCTGGGCCGTGAGCGGGATTCGGTTAAATTCCGAGTGAATGTATGTCTGTTTAAAGGAAGACACCGTCTATTACGGAACCTGGTTTATTTCTTTTTCTTACATGCATCCTTTTAAACCAGGCCCATATTGGCGTGAGAGCTGCTTTTTAAGTCTGTCTGGACATCGAAGGTTCGTCCATCGCGAGGCAATTCCGAGAGAGCAGATTGGCGTGGATTTGTTTAGATGAGGGAAATCGTAAAAAGTTCGCTCCTGATAGCAGTGCAATGGTATAAATATGAGGTTTTTGCATTATTTCTGCTAGAGGTCGTCTAAGTCAAAAGAGGCGTATTTTTAATTTTAATTGGCCGCGAGCTGAGTGATTGATTGTGCGGAATAAAGGCGTTGGCTCTATCGGCCGATCGGATGCCGCAAGACTTTAAAATTGCGTTAGCGTCAGCACAAATATTCTTATGAAGAGTCAGAAAACGATCTTTGAAAGTTATAAGATGCGATGCAGGAAAACTAATTTAACAGGGGCGACGGCATTTTCAATCAATTGAAACACAATTATTAAAGCATTTAAAAGTTTTGATTTAAATTTCTATTTTTTAAAACGGTAATTTAAAATTTTAAAAGGGGCAAAAAGGGATTTTGCATTTTAAAAAGGGGTTTAGCTTTTATCCTTTCATATCCCCCCCCACTAAAACAAGAGCCACAGGGCTCGCCTGCAAGACCTGTGGGTCTTATCTCATGTGGGTCTTATCTCTATATATTATACTATTTAATTACTTTAGACTAAAGGTGTCACTACAAAAATGATTCTGTATGTGTCCTGTAATAGCAATAAAAGAAAGTAAAACATTATCTAAATAATTTCACTTCCAAATTTGTCTCAATTTGCAAAAAAATACTCTCTAAAAGTCACACATGTAACGATGGAATCGCCCAAATACATAACTGCCATCTTTCGGATTTTTTTCAAGTCAAATAAACATTTTTTGTATCAGAAAATTTATTTAATAAAACATGTTTTGTTTCAATGTGGTACTTATTTGATTTCCTTTATTAAGTAAAATTTCTGGTTCAAAATATGTTTGACTTAAAAAAACCAGAAGGCTGACAGCTATGTAAATATAAATTTTAACTTTGGTTTAAATAGAAATTTCAAGAAAATTACATTTTCAGAAATAAATACATAAATTCATATATCAATAAAATTTGTTTTTCCTTAAAATTTTTTATTTGATGATATTGACCTTGATATTTGGTGATCCAGATAACTGGAGTTCAGATAATTGTAGTTTTACTGCACTGCTTTCTCTACCAACATACACAGGGTTCTCAACATCATTTGACTTTTTCCATGATCATAATTTAACAATTTCCCTAAGTTGAAGCTCGCATAAATACAAACCCATGTTATGACTGAATTTAAAATAGTTTTAACACATTGTTTTAATTGAATAATCACAAGATCACACTTTCTAATTTCTTATTACTAGTTAAGTTCATTAATGGTGATATATTAACCCCTTTGTGATGAGTGGCACATGTGTGCGCCATATAAGGTTTGCAAAATCTGTGAATACCAATTTGATTTTCGAACAATAATTTTCACATTATTTAGTCATAGAATTTCAGGGATTAAATAAGGTGAAAATTACTATTCCAAAATAGTGATGTCCAAAAATTAAAAATATATGGGATGCTCATCGCAAAAGGGTTAAGGACATTTTAAAGAGAACTCTCATCATCTAAAAGCACTTAACTCAGAACATCTTTTCCAATAAGTATTAATATATAATCATGTTTGAAACTTCACAGTTTGCTGCTTGGAAAAATTGTCAAAAAATTTGGGTGCATGCTTTCACAATTTGAATTTAAAATGTTTGCATTTGCAGAGTTGTCACAGGAAACTATTTTTTTATTCTATTCATACCACTTTTTCAAAAAAAATATTTTTCTCCATAAACTTCTACAACAATTTAAAGAAAAACTCTTGTGTTGTAGATGGTGACATGAATAGAATTAAAAAATTAGCCACCTGTAACAACCCAACCCTACTTTTGCAGGTATTTCAAGTTAATATTCTTTAAGTGGCTAGGTTGTTCACAATGTTGTTATATTGCAAACTAGGGGGCCTACCCACTGCGAGCTACGCTCGCCAACCCCCGCTCAGACTTCGAGGCCTCTAAACATGACAGCGTGCTTTGTTTTAAAAATATTGGTATACCTGTAATTGGGTTGCCATGCTTTTAACGTTTTAATGGAGCATTTTTTGATTATCATGGCCTCATACACAGCTGTTGCGACAACTGACGACTGTTTTCGGGATTGATAAGTAAAATCAATTACAACTTGAAAACCAGCTTGTATAAAATGGTTAGGTTTAAATTGTGGCTGCCTCTCGAACTTTTATAACAACGATCTGTAGTCTATTCTTCCTTTGCGTTTAAGGATGAGAAAAATTCCATCTGTTTGTGAATAACATTAAGAACTACGGTATTGAAAAGTACTATGTTATAGACATTTTTAGTAACAGGTTTTAATTGTATCTCTATTTTAGTGCGCCATCATGCATATTTTCATGTTATTTTAAATATGTAAATTATTTATTTTAAGTAATATGTATATACGAATTTTCTAATAATTATTTATCATACAAAATTAATTAAATATTTTGTGCATGCATGCCTGCATTTATTCGGCATCAATTGATGAGATATTTAAACAAATTTGCTATCCGCGATAATTTTACTCCTTGTTATGTCACTTGAATACTGTACATAAGAAAATCGGGTACTTTTCCAGTATAGGATCCTTTGCTTTTAGGTTTGGCGTAATTCGAGCTTCAAAAAGGGATAGATTCGTTAATATACATAGATTTGTTGCCAAAAGTTATGAAAACAAACCCAATGGACTTTTGGTGCTTTTATATTATAGGGGTCTTGACGCTTTTTTAAAAAGATTGGCGCAATTCGGGCATCAGAAAGTGAGATTTGGTGCCAAATGAAATAAACAGCCATGGAAAGAAATTCGACTATTTTTTTGTTTATATGCATATTTTAATTATACGTATATTATTGTTTTTTCTATACAAATTACTTCTGATTATATATAAAATAGGGTAAATGACATTTTACGCTAAACAAATTGTATAAATATGTTTTTGCTCCTTTCTTTTGCGTTTACATAAATGACGTCATTTGGACGAATTTATTCAAAATATTTTCAGTTTAAAAATTAAATTAAATGCTGACAGACGATTGAATCCTGATGATAGAAATGTGATTTTTTTTTCAAATTTTTCTGAAAAACATAATTTAATCACAATCTTATCTTTATTATCGATTGAAATAAAAGATAAATTCAATTTCAATTTGAAAATGACGAATAAAAAAAAAATCAATAATCCCTATCGGGATCCTTTTCATTTTTTTTCCCTTTTTTGTCACAAAAGAACTGAGTAATTAGTTGCCATCATTAAAATTAGAAAAAAATTAATATCTCGAAAACTAATTCCAATTTCAAAATTCTATTACCAGTTTTGACATCCGCTGATTTTTATGGATAATTGGTATTAATTTCCCCATCAACCGTTTAATATTTTATTAAAAATAGCCCTGAAACATAATCAGTCGTTTCATAAAATCGTTTCATAAATTCGTTTCATAAAATCGTTTCACAAATTTGTTTCATTAGGATTTTATATATATAGGGTAGATATATATACAGTAAAACCTCTAAATACCAGACACCTTGGAACTGCAGAATTTGTACACCATTCAGAAGTATACAAATATGTAGACATTGGGGATTCAAAAACTGTCTGTTATTCGGGTGAGTCTATTAGAGAGGTTTTACTGTATAAATTACTATCAATGTAAAAGTTATTAGGGATTATTTTAGAAATGCTATCATATTATGTGACAGTAATATTTTTTTCTGTGAAATAAACAAAACTTCAAATTTTAACTTTCCAAACCATTTAAACATAGTTCCCAACATCTTAGATTTTCTCCAACTTTTTCCAAATATGTTCAGATTTCTTTGAAATTAAATCAAACATTTTGCATTTTCTACAATTTTTTTTTAACACTAATTTTGTGACTTTTAAGATTGCTGGGATTTAAGATTACAGGGGTCGATGCAGGGTTTTTTTTTTTCTTGGGGCCCATTTTGTTAAAAGTAAAGGTTATTTTTGTGAAAAATAACATTCTGTAATGAAAGTTGAAATCCAGCTAATCAAATTCGAACCAAGCAAAAACTTTTTAAAATCATTTTGCTGAAGTTTTCCTCTTTGGTGACCTTGTTTGATTGCAAATTACACATTTTAAAACATCACAAAATAATAAATAGTAAGATTTTATGGAAAAGAATTTTGTGAAAAGACCTATTTTGGTAAAAGGAATGTGAAGGGCTCGATTTTATCAAATTGATTTTTGTGAAGGGAGCCCATTTTATTAAATTGATTTTTGTGAAGGGGCCGATTTTATTAAATTGATTTTTGTGAAGGGGCCTATTTTATTAAATTGATTTTTGTGAAGGGACCAATTTTATCAAATTGATTTTTGTGAAGGGACCAATTTTATCAAATTGATTTGTGTGAAGGGGCCGGGCCCATTTTATTAAATTGATTTTTGTGAAGGGGCCCATTTTATTAAATTGATTTTTGTGAAAGGGCTCTAAATAGGCCCCAAATTTTGCCTGGATTGACCCCTGGATTATAACTTATAACTTTGGTCAAAAACTATTCTGCCACAAAGAGATTAAAGAGACAACCTCAAAAAATTGAGATAGGAAAAGAAATTAATAATTTCCATATGAAAACAGTGCAGGTAAACAAAGTGATCAAATTAATCAAACAGTAACATAAAAAGTAGTAACAAATGCATAAGTAAAGTAACATCTTTAAATAAATGAAAATATTACTTACAGCTGTAATACTAAATGCATCATCGAACTGTTGCATGCATATACTGACAAATGCAGAGGCGAGAAGTAATAAAATAAGAGGATTTTTAAACTGCAAGAAGAAAAAAAAAACATTTAAATATATGTAAGAAGCATAGAACATAGAAAATCAACAAAAATAATTATCACTTTACAGCACCCATTAATATGTGTGAAAAATGTCAATGTTTTAATATATATTTTTTTTTAATTTGGTTTGTTAAAAACTAACTTATGATTTTTCACAGCTGACTCACATTTTCTTGTTGATCGACTCACAATTTTATAATTAGCAAGTCAGAATGCAATAATTTGTTGCAACATAATTTCTGCAAACACCGATCTATCAATAGAACAGGTGTTCTATTGATAGAACAAAATATTTCCATCTATTCAAATATATTTGTGTTTGGATAAGTAACCCTAAATACCATAAGAATGACCTACAAAAGTATCAATCATTTTAATGCATCTTGTTTTCATTCATTAGAAAAGTTTCCATTGCATTTACTTCTATTTCAAAATACATTTTGTTTAATGTACTATAACATAAATTCTATCTCACTTTGCATTTTATGTTTTGTTATAACTTGTTTGTTGCAATTTAGTTTTACAACCATGTCTTGAATATAATAAAAACACAACAAAAATATTTTTTTCAAATCTGAAATCGAATGGTGTCCAAGCTCAAGGATATGGCAGCACCAACAAAAAATGAAAAGAAAAAAAATTGCTGTTGGTGACATTTGTTCTTTCATTTCTCCTATAAGGAAATTACAGATTTTGTTATAGAATGTTAATATATAGTAGACTCCTGATCATATGACACTCATTAAACTAAGATTAGACATATAACTCATATAATCAGATAAATGGCTGGGCAAAGTAAAAGTGACATTTTATATTTTTTAAAAGGCCTGTCAATAATTTAACCATATCAATTATGTGTTATAATCCTGGTACAATGGATGTTGGAAATTCCAAAGTCTACTATAAATATGTACCAAATATATATATATGAATAATAAGAAAAGAAATTACCCATCATAAACATCTTAGCGATGATTAATGTTTGTGAAATCAATTTCTCACATTAGATGATTACTCAAAGCTATAAATTCCAATTAACATTTTTCAGTGTGATGGTTATTAAGTTCAGGTCATAAATCAATGGATTGTATTCAGGCTATAAATTCTAATTACTATTGAAATAAGAAATGATTACATTTAGGTCATAAATTCTAATTTTTCTCTGACATTTATTATCATGTGTAGATTATAAATAAGAATTAACATCAAATTTGGAAATGACTGTTGGTGATGCAATCTGGTTGGCACCAAGCCCTATTGTCGCCATAAGACCACTTCAATGAAGACTTATTCAATTACAAGTAAGTACCTTCCCCTTTTGACTGTTTTGCCCTCTGCTGGAAAAAATCAGAAATATGAATATAAAAGCCGACTTCAGATGAAGGAGGCAGATTTTGTCAGAATTTGAGATGTTCAGCATGTCTTGCAAAGATGTAGCAATTTAATAATATGGTTCTCGAGGCCTGCTCCTGTGGACTTAACACTACAACTGTATCATTGAACTGGACAATAAAAGAAGTTTGTTTAATGAAGAGGCCTCTCCTGAGTCAGTTATTTTATCTACCAGCCAATTCTTTAAAATAATGCGATTTTAGCTAGCAACCCATCAATATGTGACATACAGTGGAGTCTCGGTTAACCGACAGTGAACCGACGATAAGTAAAGAATAAAATTGAATATAAAAAATAAAAAAAACTTAATAAATTAAAAAGGAAATAACATTTTTCTCGCTTCATATTAGATCAAATTAAGCACAACATTGAGTTGAGCAATATGTATACTGTACTGTAATACTTTAGTGAATGAATGCATAGTAAAAATACATTCCGTGAGGTGCAGAATGCGAATGACTTTATGTTATTTTATTAACATAATAAACAGAAGTCTGCAATATTTAATATCAAATACTGTACTGTACTTTTATTGATTGTGTTAAGCACTGTATACATTATTATTGCTAGTATCTGTTATGTCTGTGGAACGGAAAGGGCAAATTTCTATTATCAGTCTATTTTCTCAACTGTCACAGTGATAGTCCTGAGGTTGACAGATAATGGAGACTCCACTGTATATATATACATACATATAGCAACACTGTCACCAGAGAAACTTTGCAATAAATATGTTATTGAGAATTAAGACAATATGGTTTATCACATGTTGAAACAATTTGAATACTTTATACTAAAATATCTAAAACCGACACAAGTAAATTTATTAGAGAGGAACATAGATTTATTAACTTATCTATTAATTACAACTTGGAATAGCTTAGCAAAATAAATATATTTAATTTTATAGAAAAGGCAAAATAACATAAAATCACCCCACCTCAATTTTAAAAAAAGTTTAATTTCGAATTAACATTCGTCTATTAAAAAAATGATAATGAATTAAAAATGTTCATACTTGTTCTATATATTTTTTCCATAAAGGCTCTTCCTGTGTCACCTCAAACTCATTGGGCCCAAACAATGATAATCTGTGATTAGCTTCTTTAAAGGGTAATCCATTATGGACATCTGTGTTAAGTAGGGTAGCCACTTCATCATAACTCCAGGCACACGCCTCTTCCGTACGAAGGCAGCGCATTCCTCCGTCGTCATTCGCTTTTTTCTGAAATATTTGAAAACACAACATTATTAAAAGCCATTTTGACTTACAAATGGTTAAAACTAAATGAGAACAATATTTAAATAACAATGAATAAAATCAGTCTTCATCATGATCAAGGGAAGAGTGGGGATTCTTGGGACAGTTTATGCTTAAAGATCTATATGTTATTTTTCATTCAATTTTGCCATATTTTTGCCAAATATGTTTGTTGCTAAATTTATTTGACAGAGTAAAAAGTACAGAAATTTTCATCATTTAGATGCAAGTTTCCTTTGAAATACAGTGAACTCCCATTAGTGCAGACTTCCAAGGGCCACCATTTTTCGTCTGCACTAACCTAAGTCTGCATTAAATATTGTAAACATTTTAATGGTGTAAAAATAGTTTCGGTACTTTTCGTTTAGCCGAGCACCAGTGAAATATATATATATGTGTGTGTGTATATATATTTTACTGGCACCCGGCTAACCGAAAAGTACCATAGTTCCTTCTATTTAATTAATTTAACAGTTTTGTGGGAGATTAAATAGGTTACAATTTTATGTTAACAGAAACAACATTTTCTTTAATTTAGTAAAAATGCAAATTACTGACAATATTGTTAATACATAAGAATTAATTACTCAGGCCAAACAAAATATGCAAAGGATAGGAATTGACCTAAGCACATAAGTTAACTTTCTCTAAAGTAATCTTTCACTTTTCTTTGCAATAGTTAAAAAAATTGCCAAATCACTGATTTTGAAAATTTTACATCATTTTTTTCAATTTTACAACATACACAGAAATTTGGTAAGCTGTATCAGATTTTAATTGATAATGTCGGCAAACATCTGACATCATCGATTGAGCCTCTCAGGTGGTAGGTGGTAGAATGTTTTTTTCATCTTTTCATCACTGTCACTAATAATTTCTAGATCTCTCAATCAAAGAGATCAAGAGTTAAAATTATTTTTGTAAAAAGAATGGGTACTTCTTTGTCTTTGTTATAGCAGTTTCCAAGAAGGAATCGCAAAATTATGCTGTAAAATCTCATCAAATGATTCGCAGTCCTAAAGAAAGAGCATGTGTTTATGCTACTGTCGTATTGCTTTATCCTTGCTGTTCCAGAACATTTTTTGTATCTTTCTCTCTCTCTTTTTTTTATTGCATGTTGCATTGTTTTCCTTTAATCGTCTATATTTATTTTCATAAATATGGAAACAATCTTTGATTTGCCTAGTATTGAAATGGATACAATTTCATTTTTTTCAAAAGCGAGTGCTGTTACCAAACTAACAATGCGGAAATGGCCATGATATGAAACTGTATGTTACTATTGATGTAAGCTATATGGAGATCCAATGTAAAGAAAAAGGCCATGTCCGATATTGGTTTGAGAATACCATTCGTAACTGCTTTAAGGTTAAATGTACTACTGGTCAGAAGAATTAACATCCATAAAATGGTGTAGGAAAAAACTATATATGGGGGAAAATGCAATAGACTGGTTGAAATGCTAGTTGATTCAAATTACATGAGAGAAATGTTTTCCCTACACCTAATACAAAGATTTAATGGCCGAATTGGTGGAAGCAATAAAATTGTTGAGGCTGACAAAAAATTGTTTGTACATCGAAAAAGCAACACCATCAAGATACTTCCGCAACAGTGGATTTTTAGAGGCATATGCCAGAAAAATGGTGAATGCTTTATTGTTTAAATCTCAAATAGAAATGCTTACACTCATGCAAAAAATTAGTGAATTTATAGAAGATGGATCAGCAATACAAACGGACTGCTAGAAAGGATAAAATTCAAAGGAGCTTTGAAAAAGCAGGTTAGTAGCACTTTACTGTGAACTATAAGTACAATTTTGTTGATCCAATGAGGGGTGTTCACATACAATCTGTTAAAAGAATGTGGGATTCTGCTAAGGGGAACAATAAAAAACAGCAAGGAACAGCTCATCATCATCTCAAATCATATCTTACAGAATTTGTGTGGAGAAAATGCCAAGAGAAAAAATGTTTTTGATGAATTATTGAAAGCAATTGTGGAAATATAGCCTATAATGTAAGGTGCAGCATTAAAAAGTTGTTAATCTTATGAAGCATTGCAAGAAATTATTATGAAACATTAGTATGAATTTTTGGTACTTCTCCATTATCCCGTCGACCACTTTTCATAGCAAAAAACTATCGCCAAATAAGCAAATGGAAGAATGTTGCCATTGGAATATCAAAATAAATAAAATATAATCCACTCACCAACGTGTCAACTATCAGTAAGTTAAAAAAATACAATATTTTAATGAAAACAGAAAAAAAATAATCTTGGATATTTATTTATTTACATTATTTTTCTTAATCATCGTCTTGGCTGGTGAATAAATGTTTTTGAAGTCAGTTGAAACTAATCTATTGGACGTAGATCTCCTATAATACCTTATAGAAGCCTTAATTGCACGTAACTATGCACTGCAAAAATTTTTTAATGTTTTTTCTCTTTTAATATCATGCACCATCATTTAAGGACGCAATTGTTAATTTAATTAATGAAATAACTAATAAATCAGTAAAACATAATGAAAAATGTAGGCAAATGTCGAATTAAAAACCACTTTATGACGTAACAAATACGTGTATTGCTTCTGACGTCAAGTAAATGGGGCTGCATTTTTTGACGTTTAATCTTACAGTTTGGCAATAGTGTTTTGTTATGAAAAGTGGTCGATGGGATAAGAGAAATACTGAATTTTTTTATGAAACACCGTAATATATTCTTATTAATGTAAAATTCTATTTTATTTAATGCAATGGTACCAGTTAGTTTTAAATCTCTAATATGTGTGTACTACGTTTGTACTTCACAAACTTACTTATGACCTTGGCAAAATTGACTGCAATTTGGCATAATCGCAATTGTAAGGGCCGCTATAACAAGATACCATCAAATAATGAACAAAACCAGTTTTTATTTTTTTCAATTCTGATTCAGTCAGTTTGTCTGCATTATCTATAGTCTATAGTGTACATTAAGTGACGTCCTATCATTAATTACAAATAGAAAATTATGAGGAAAACAATACTTCATTAATCGGACATATGTCTTAAACAGGGACACACTGTATGACATCATTTTCAATAACTGAAACATTTCACTTTCTTCTGCTTCTGTAATTAAGATCTTAAACTCAGTGTCAGCTGAATGAAAAATAATTTAAAATCATTTCAGTATTGAGTGTACTGAAATGTAACTATGAATGAAAATAAATGTTTCCTTTTAAACATAATGTCACTTTCACTAACGAAAACATTCCATTTTTCTGAAATTAGAACCCTTTATAGAGCAGAAGGGAAATGATTAAGAATCCTATGGTCATAATCTCGGTATAAGATAAATGAAAATCCAACGGAGATTACATAAATTGGTAACAATCACAGAAAGATGTTTAAGTTTTGCATGTTTTCATCCGGATTGTTGAATGCCTTTTGAAATTGATGTCATTTTTACAGGTTACAGCATTTCTTCCTTTGAAAATTGGGCTTCAAATTTCAAAACTGGTGCAATTATAAATATCTGGAAATAATATGTCATTTTACACAGAGAAATATTAGCATCATGAAATAAAATGTATGCTTTCTTTTAAAAATAATTCCATTTCACTTTTAAAACTCTTAAGCCCACTGATGGTAAATTATTACTGAATGGATGAAAACCATCTCTTCGAATTAAAATATTTCTTCTTTTTTTACTTTAATAAGAATTAATAAAATCAATGAAGATATAATAATCTTCCTTATTTTCCCTTTATGAAAAAATGGCAGCAATAAAGATATAATATAATAACTATTCCCCTTTTCTTGGCAACAAGGAAGTAACTCAGTTGCCAGTATTTGAAGAAATTTCAGTGAAACTTTTAAAAATGTAAAACAAATTACATGTAATATAAATATTTTTATGAAGAACATCTACAAGCACACCTACAAACAAATAGCTTTCAAATTTAAAAAAAAAAAGTGGAGGGGGGGGGGGGGGGGGGGGGAGAGGGAAATCTGAAAATTGTTTCAGTAGAAAATGCAAGCCAAACTTTAAAATACGTTGTTTTGTATTTTAAGTGCATATACTCAAAGTGTGAAGTATAATCTGATCTAAATTTCATAAAAAATACAGATACAACTCTTATCATAGACTCTCCTAGGTACTCATGATTTAAATTAACAACAACAGTTAATCATATAAAAATAAGCTTTGTACTAAATGCAGAATAGTTCTTACTTTTATCAAATCTACAATTATGTTTCTCAATTATAGAAAAAAAAAAAACTGATTAATCACACACATACATAGACAGGAATAAATATTTAAACGTAAATAACACAATTTTGAAAATATTATCAACGTTACATTAGTTTTGAGTTTTTATAAAAAATTAGTTTCATTATTTGACATGCAATAATAATCATACATATTTATTAAAAAAAATCTATAAATAATGATTATTTCTAATGGAATTTATAGTTCCATAAATTAATAAAAAATTGTACCCATAAATTTATGAAAAATTGTACGTATTATGTTTGAGATTTTAAAGTGCCAAAATCCAAAAAAGCATTGGAGTTAAAATGTAAAGAAGAAAATTAATAAGTAAGAACTTCTGGGAATAAACGGATGACCTAGATTGAAATGGATGCAATCATGATTACATTTTAAAAAGATTTTTTAATGTTATTTATTGTTAATTAAATTATTTGTATTTTAAAAGGAAAAATAAGATTATCATACCACTAATGTATAGTACAGTATGGAAACACGTGTATATAAGAAGTTCAGTTATAAATCATCTTTGCCCGCATGAATAACATATTAATTTATAAAAATCTACAGGTGTTACAATAGCTTGTGATTATTATGTTTATTACAAAGTAGTAATCCAACTTGGAATCATTCATATAAATTGTCGGGTTGTCAAGTGCATGACAAGAAATATAAACACTCCAACGTGGCGAGTTATAGCACAAACACAGGAAAGATGAAAGCTTTAAATAAAAAATAATATCTAATAAACGTTACACGATCAACTAAAATAGTTAAAAAGAACAGACAAAAAGGTAAACAGTCGTTTTCCCGATATTTATCCTCGTCTGACCAATACCATCTCGGCCCGGCACGTATTCATATTTACGTCGTAAGAGGTAAACGGGGTTACTCGTTTCGTTTCGTTAAAAAAAATGACAAGGAACTGTCGCCAAATATAACGCCAATCGATAAAAAAAAAAAACACCAGAAGAGACATAAATATGCCTAGCAGAAAAGTGAATATAGGAAGTAAAAGTGATTTAATAAATTACTTTAAGCCATGAAATGTGAAGTAAATACACTAGAATCAAAGCGAATAGAAGATACATTGTCATTGATTATTTCAAACAATTAGTCCAAGATGTTTATATGTTCAAAAGTGGATTCTTAAATTTGAATTTCGATAATTCGAACAATTTGAACACAAGTTTATTCCTTCTGAAAATCTCAAATATACTCTGAAAATCGTTCATAAATTGAGATTCCGAACTATTTATCTGATTAATTAGGAAGTTTGAATTCCGACATCACTCGCATTATTATAGATTGAGAAAACATTTTCACGTTTTCGTGAGTTATGTATAACAAATTAGAGGTCTGCACGGGCCGGGCCTAGACATAGACACGACTCTTTACGGGCATGACCTAGCTTTTTTCTACAGACTTGGGCCGGACCAGACTTATTTTTCCCAGGTTAAGTTGGGCCTGAAATTCATTCTTCCTACAGGTCTGCACGGGACGAAATTTTCAGGCCCGTGCAAAAATCGGTAAAATGTGGCCCGGCGCAACAATTTTTTCAAAAAATGCTTAGATTTTTAAATGGTTATTATTCTACAATTAAAATTCTTTTAAAAAAATAGTACATACATTTCTAGGCAAAATAAATAAATAAATAAAGTACAGTAAAAAGAACCTGTCTATGATGGAAATCTGTCTTAAACGGTAAAAATGTCTTGATTCGTGAAAAAAGAATATAATACATTTACAACATACGATGTACCTGCTAAGAATGGAACCTGTCTATAACAGATTTTTCTTCTCACTAAATCCTTTAAATGTAATTGTCTAAGTCATTTTTTTTTCTATCAGTGTTTATGTACGTACTTGACTAAGTGTTCATTAATATTGTTGATATTTTGCATTCCATGCATTTCCAACATAATCGGAAAATAAAATCTATGCATAAGTAAGTGTGCTTTTTGAATAATTTGTTAATTTTAGAATAATGTTGCTTCAGAAATATCGGCATGTTTTGTAGAAATTCAGTCGGCTCGTGCTCAGGCCGGGGTTTTAGCTTTTATACCAGCCCCGGCCTTTCCAAAAAAAATTTACGGTTCGGGCCGGGCCCGGGCCTGAAAATTTCGGACCGTACAGACCTCAAAAACAAATACATAGTAAATGCAATAATTTTTTTTTTCTCCCTCTCTCCTTTTTTTTTTTTTTTTTTTTTTTTTTTTCCTATCCAAAGAATAAAAGGGGGGGGGGGGAAAGCTTTAATGGATGTTGATGATTAAATCTACTATATATATAAAACACAACGGAAATTTCGTTCCGTTCCTTTATAACTCGAGTTTCGCTGAATGGATTTTGATGGAACTTGCGCTGTTCGATAGATGATTTTTCAGGGAAGGTTTTAGTATATAACACAACGTTCTACGTACATTAGTTACAGAATTATGATGGAATGTTCTGTTATTTTGGATGAAAAGGTTACCATTGCTAATTTTTTGGCGACCATTATTGTTGCAGAAAGAATTGAAAAGGCTCGAAAAATAAAAGAAAAAACTGTTGCTAATTTTATTTATTTTAAAAAGAAAGAAAAAAAGAAAGAGAAAAAAAAGAAAAAACAGTTTTGATGAGAGATAATATTATGAAACGAAAATATTTAATTTAAACATGGTTGGGAATGTTCGTAATGCTTAAAAAATTATTCAATGGGCAAGATTGCTATTTAAACAATATTTGGCGATTTATCTTTTGTTTTTGGCGATTTTGATTTTACATTTGACCCCAAACAGTTTGATTTTAAACCAAAGGTTTTTTTTTTTTTTTTTTTTTTGTTGTTGTTTTTGCAGAAAGAATTGAAACTATATACCTCTCGAAAAATAAAAGAAAAAACTGTTACTAATTTTATTTTAAAAAAAGAAAGAAAAGAAAAAAGAGAAAAACAGTTTTGATGAAAGATAATATTATAAAGCAAAAATATTTAATTTAAACATGATTGAGAAAGTTCGTAATGCTTAAAAAATTATTCAATGTGCAAGATTGCTATACGATAGATATTTTTTTCAGGGAAGGTTTTACAGTATAACATATCGTTCTACGTTGCTTAGTTATAGAGTTATGGGGAAAAGTTCTGTAATTAGGTGAACCCGATTATGAAAGATTAGCCTTTTGAAAAAGTTCTACTGGACGGATTTTGATGAGAATTGTATTGTTAGTTAGATGCTATTTCAGGAATGGTTTTACTGTGCTATATATTGTTCTACATTGCTGAGTCAAACAGTTATGTGTGAAGGTTATATAGTCAGGTGAACCCGATTCCGTAAGATTAGCCTTTTTGAAAGTTTTCACTGGGCGTATTTTTTGCGATAATTTTTAAGGATGGTTTTAGTATATTTCATATCGTTCATTGTTAGTTTTAGGATTATGTGGAAAAGCTCTATAATCAGATGAACCCGATTATCAAAGATTAGCCTTTATAAAAACTTTTACTGGATGGACTTTGTTAGTTAATTTGTTTGCATTGTTAGTTCGATAATTTTTAGTGATGTTTTAGTATATTGCATATAGTTTTATCGTTCTTTACCAAACCCTAACTGTAAATGACCAAATTGGTCCTTAACAACTAAAATGTTGACTGCACATTAGAAAATATAATAGCGCAATGGCGTCATTTTTCAGTAATGTGGTAGGATATTCCAGGGAAATATGTAGATTGCTTTCAAATACAAGGTCAAATTAAACAATATATTTCGTTTGATTCAAGGTTCATTTGTGGAAGCCGACTAGCGCAGCGGGCGTAGCTTGCTAGTATATAAATAAATGTTAGAGCTGAGATACACTGGGTTTTGTTTACATTAAAAAACGAGTAAAGTAATTAAAAAACTTGCAATGTATTCGTTTATATTTTTATGTGAGAGTGAGAACAATGAACGAATTAATTAATGTTATTACATACTCATACATATATAGTGAATTAATACACTTACATTTAACCCTTTATTCATTTTCCCATTGCTGAATTGTGCATTCTTTACAGTAAAAATGTACTGCAAGTTATTTAGTTTTATTGAAACAACTTTATTCCCTCTGGCCTCAATTTTATTGAAAATATACATGTTTATATATTCGAAATTTGGCTATTTAAAGTAACATTAAGGTCCTTTGAGAGTTCAAAAAGAAAAAGAAAATACTATGAAGAAAAAAAAATCCCAGTAAAATGGAATGTATGAAATGAATAAAATAAACAAGAAAAGAAAGCAGCAAATCGAAACTATGTTACTTTTTTTTTCATAACGTTCGACTAACATTAGTGTCCTTCGGGAATTTAAATACAAATGATATAAAAAAATAAAATTCTGGCTTTTATTCAACAAAAAGTCACTAAAAATGAGAAAAAAAAATGTTCTCAATTAGTGAGAAAAATGTAAAATTTTCTATATCATTAATAACTTCCATATATTCAGGGCCCTCGCTAAGGGGGGGGGGGGGCGGGGGGAGAGCCTCCCCCACCAAACGTTCCCGAATGCTGTTACACTTGGCAAATTTAAAAACTTTTAGTAGGCAAATTTGTTTAAAACTTTAATAAAAACTATAATATACTTTCTATTTCTGATAGACTTGGCAAAAGTTATAAATCTAATTGGGAATATTATTAAACTTTTTACAAATAAAAACTATATTACATTTTCTAATTGTGGTAACTTGGCGAAATTTTAAAACTAGTTGGCAAACTTGTTGAATTGGCGAAATCTATTTATTTTTGCTTCTCAATGAGTTGGCAAATACTGAAATTTGACTTGGCAATTTAAGGTCTTCTCCCCCCTCAATAAAAAGTCTTAGCGATGGCCCTGTATATATTTATGTAATACCCGTACTTTATCATACACATTACTTTATCATAATAGTATACGTATTAAGGAATAAAAAGAAGGACAGCAAATTTTTTGACACATTTGTTTTGGGGTATATTTCTTGATAAAATTTGCTTTTTAACACGTTCCAACAAAGTTGAAAAGTGTTTATGAATTCGGTTTGACTGTCTGTCCGAGCTCTATCTCCCGTAAATATAGTCGGATTGTCATGTAATTGATGTATGTTATTGAGATTTACTATGGAATGTTCGGTATTGAAAATTAAGTGTGTAGTATTTATAGTTCGTTTACAGAGATACTTGAAAGAAATCCGTTACATTATGGTCTATGGGAAAAATGGTTTGTAACATATTTTAATGATGTTAGATTATTACAAACATGTTGAAATTGATATATATCACTGACGCGCACAAAAAGATGCTTACTGTTGAATATAGTGCGCATAGCATTTAACATTCATATACAGGGACACACAAAAGTGTTCGGTTACGTACTGTCTAAACCGATAATTACTGGATAAAAATTATGCAATCAACATTTTGGAAACTGCTGATGCATTTACAGTTCAATGTTGCAGTTTTATCAATGGAAATGTATGTCTTACAATGCATTTGACTTTCAAACTAAGCCAAATCCATGATCCATGGGTTCCGGCAGAACAAACTCCAAGGGGGGGGGGGGGGGGAGGGGGGGGGGGCAAGATTTTTTTCGGGGGAGTTTTGTGATAAGCCAAAGCTTTATTAAAATAAAATAAAATAAAAATATTTAAGTATCAAGAATATTTTTCTTAGTGTTTAATTATTTTAAATAACATAAAAAAAATATTTTTTTTTTTTTCAAAATCATTAAAGCAGTGGTTTCCAATCTTATTTTGTCCACGACACACCTAAGTGGTTCTAAAATCATGATGACCCCCACCCCCACCCCCACCCCACCAGTAATAAAAACTAGTCACTTTGCAATATATATATATATATTTACTGTATCAAACAGATATCATAACTCTAATTTATTTAGAGTTATTTATTTTACTTTACACAATATTTATGATGTTTTCGTAAAGTTTTAAAAAAAGTTGCGTCGCGTCGCGCTGTCTGAAAACAATCCAAACACCAACAGGAAGATGCAACAAGTAAACTGTGAAAGTTTTCCAAAATATAACTCGTTTCTCTGACATTTTCGCTATTTTCAGATTATAAAAACAGTAGTATAGTATTTTCCCATGCTCTGAAATTTCCAGGAAGTGCTAGAAAACTGGTTATGTAAGTTAATAGTAAGAAACTAGCAAAAGGGATAAATAAAAGTCGTTATTAAAACAAGTAATTTTTAAGAAAAAATAAATAAAACCTACTTAGAGATATTGTTTTTTTACCTTCGTGTTTTTGTGACACTTCATTGTCATCCACACTAGAGACCTGCTCTCGACTCGAATATCTATTTAAAGTTAACCCGAAACCGGATTCGAACCGGAGAAAAAAAATGTCATTAACCTCAAACCCGAACCGAACCTGACGCACTTCAACCCGAAATCGACCCAAAATCCATATTTTAATTCAATTATGAAAAAAGTACTCTTTAATTAATATATCTCTAATTTTACATTTTATGTAGAAAAATAAATATATACTCATTTATATTCAAATTCGAAGACATAGTTTTGTATCTAAAACAATATTGTGGACTTTCCTTTGGCAAATAGGTTACCAAACCCGAACCGCAAGATTAAAAATCCAACCCGAAACCTACTTGAACACAAAACAATTAGTGTCGTATTGGAGTAAAATAGGGTTACCGACCCGATGCAGAATTCCACACTCATTTTAATTCCAGCCATAGCAACATCGCACAGTTCGATACAATGTGGAATGAATGGCAACCCGATTGCTGATGTTACCAGACTCGTGGAAATAATCGGCAATCGGGTTGCCATTCATTTTACATTGCAGCCGCGTATGCAATGCAACTATGGCAACACCCTCAGCTGATGCGCCAGCTGACTGGTAGTTTCGTTATCTGTAACATCTATCCTATCATGTATACTAAAATCATCGACGCTAAAATTGGTTGCCAAAATGTGACGCTGCCTCCCGCACTATTCCCTTTGTTGCAAATATAGCACATTTTAATGCGCAGTAGGCGATATATTAAAATGCTTGATATGTTCTTCCAAAGTCTAAAAAAACTATACACGATACGACGACTATATTAAGTACTACTGAAGTAGTACAGTGTACCATAACAGCATATTAAAATTTCGTGACGACTGGTCAATTTTTACGAAAGTTAAAGATTATAAAGTCAATAAAACAGATAAACATATTATATTAGATTCTGATAGAAACTGGGTCACAAACAGAGTAAAACCTTTCCAACAAAAGGAAATTTTAAAAATCTGAGCATCCATTCAAAAGTTATGCGTGCGCTTGCGCGCGCGCGCACACACACACACACACACACACACACACACACACACACACACACACACTATCTCGCGGCTTTGCGCGCGTGAAAATTGAACACACTTGTTGAAAACGTTACATTAATTTTGACACAATTACTCAAATTGGTAAAGAAATTATATGAGATGTAATCTTCCCAACTGAGCGAAAAAGTCAGGGCCAGGATTCGAACCCTGGATCACTTGGCTGAACCAGCCAATGCTCTACCAACTGAGCAATCCCGGACGAATATGGCTGAACTATTTCACCCAGACCCAGTTAACCTTAATGATCATAGCATCTGGTCTGATATCTGTTGATAATCAGCACAACAGAATAAATCACAGGTAATGGGACCTCCAGTAAACGCTGGAAACGTGATTGCACTTGATTAATTTTGACACTATTATTCAAATCGGTAAAGAAATCATTTGAGATGCTTATCTGGTTAACAGGTTAACTGGGTAAAATAGTTCAGTCATATTCGTCCGGGATTGCTCAATTGGTAGAGCATTGACTGCTTCAGCCAAGGGATCCTGGGTTCGAATCCTAGCCCGGACATTATCGCTCAGTTGGGAAGATTACATCTCATGTTGAAAACGTTGTTGAAATGCATTAAGTAGTATTTGTATCACAGAATTCTAAATACAACTCTGTAATTTATATGCCTACTGACATAAATGAAAATTATATCGCTATTGCTATTAAAATATATCTAATGAAAATTTACTAAAATTTTATTAAAAACGATAAAATTTTGTTTTTTCTCGTATCTTTTCATATACCAATTCTTGATATTTTAAATAAAAATATTTTATTTAAAAATAACGAAATTTCCAAATTAGAAGCTTTTTTCTCCTTCAAAGAAAAATCATACATCAAGCCAGGCACGTAGGTATAGGGGTATAGGTATCTTTATGGGGTCAATGCATTGCCACCTCTAGAGGTGGCAGTGCGTTAATACGTAAGTACCATATCTTCTTTACTATTTATCAGATCGTCAATAAATTTGGGCAGAATGTTCTAGAGATGCTAAGGTTCATTTTAGGATAAAAATCGGAAATTCGACATTTTTCTCAAAATGAGAGGTACCAGAGTCCCCTTAAATAATGAAGTTTCATGTTCATATAGTTGCAAATTAAGTATTAAGTACTAACCCAGATTTTGTCATATTTCAAGAAAATTATTTATGCACTATTTCTATTTTTATTATTATTATTATTATTTTTTTTTACTTTTTTAATTTAGAAAGTGTATTTTTAATTTTTATATCTGTATTCATATTATTTAACTCAAAAAAATGAATGTTTAAAATTCGATTATTTCCGATCAAATTCAAATGATCAAAAGTGCAGCAAAAATCGAATTTGGTGACCATTTTTGATCGCCAAGAAAAGTCGCCATAAAGACAATGTTTGAAAGTGCAGTCTAATGGAAGTTATAAAATTATTTTAAATTATCGAAAAGAAAAAAAAAATTAACTTATTTTTTCTGTATATTCTTCTCGAAGCATGATTATTTGCTGTTTAATTGACAGAATACTTCTAAAATTACATATAATTTTATATTTTAAATGTTAAAATCTTAGCGAAAATGACAGTTTGTAAATAATATTTTAACACTTAAAAAAAAAAGAAAGAAAGAAAGCTGTTTTTACGTTGACAGATTTTAGTTTAACGCCAAAATATCGTATTTTATGATCTTTGTTAATCTTACGTTAGCGGATCCATAGCCATATGGCGTATTTGAACAAATGTTAATTGGAGCAAGAATGTTTTGTAAAACCTTCAGTGATATTCCCATTCAATGCTAACGTCTACTATCTAATTCTATCTCTTATCTACTTTTATCTATACTTCTAACTGTATATATAAAATGCAAAATGGGAATTTCGTTCCGGCTGCTTATAACTTAAGTTCTCCTGAATGTATTTTGATAGGACTTGCACTGTAAGTTAGATAATTTTTCAGGGAAGGTATTTGTATGTAACACATCGTTCTACGTTGATTAATTATATAATTATGGGGGAAAGTTCTATGATGAGATGAACCTGATTATTGTCTGAGTGCAACGAAGACTCATACACAGCGCAGTATTACTTTGCCCCATATATAGCTACGATGGATATTAAAACCTTTCGTCAAGCATAACTCAAAAAATATTTAACGGATTTCGTTCAAATTTTTACAGCAGGTACCTATAAAGGTGACAACGTCGTCTATTTATTACCAAGAATAAGTGTCAAACCGTTTGGAAGTTATATTAAAAAAATAGATAAAAAAGCACAATTAAAGTACATACGTCACTAAATTTTGTGCGTACGTCATTTTCACCGGCCGGAGATTTTCGTAGACAATCGGAATTGAAAAGTTCATGGAATACATGGAGCAAAAAAATATGCAAGCACTAATATTCAGCACAATAAAATATATTTCAATTTAATAAAAATGGAAAGTTAATCTGGAATTTTTTCTGTTTGAAAAGTATTAGAGATTAGTAAGAGTAGTATTAGTATTAGAGATTTGGCGTAAATCACACCATTAGCAGCTTTTTTATTTCGCGTGTGTATGTTAGGAACAATTCTTTGATGTTTAAATAAAAGGTTTCGATTTGTGGCATTATTTCTTATTTTCTTTTCCTTTTTAGTATTTTAAATGGAATTAGTGAAAGGCGTGTATTTTAAATTAAATGAGTGAAAGGCGTGTATTTTTAATGTATGTATTTCAAATGAAATCAGTGAAAGATTTATATTTAAATGAAATGAATGCAATATGAAGATGTTATGAGAAAAATATTTGGCGATTTATCAACTGCGCCAAGTTAACATAAAAGTACCAATACATATGTGGGTACTTCTCTATTATCCCGTCGACCACTTTTCATAACAAAAAACTATCGCCAAATAAACGGGAGAACGTTGTCATTGAAATATCAAAATACACAAATAAATAAAATATAAGAATTTAAGGACACAATTGTTATTTTAATGAATGAAATAACTAATAAATCAGTAAAACATAATGAAAAATACACGCAAATGTCGCGTTAAAAACCACTTGATGACGTAACAAACACGTATAATGCTTCTGATATCAAGTAAATGGGACTGCATTTTTGGCGTTTAATCTAACAGTTTGGCGATAGTTTTTTGTTATGAAAAGTGGTCGACGGGATAATAGAGCAGTACTTCTATGTGAAATGAAACAAGGCACAGATGTCATATACGCACCACGTTGGCGCGATTTTTCCCTCCACCAGCTTGGGGAAAACTTTGTTTTTGAATATTAGTTACAAATAGTGTGACAAATAGTACACGTGATTTTTTATTTCAATATAAAAATAAAATAACGTAATAAATGAAACAGCTTCTATTATTTTAAAAAAGGAAATAAAAATAAATAAATAATAGTTTGATATAAATAAAGGCGCGGATGTCATATACGCACCACATTGGCGCGATTGCAACAAAATGGCAATTTTATGCCTCACATGGTAACCCGGTTATTTTGTTTCAATTATTTTTTATTAACTTTTATTTTTTATTTTAATTCTATAAATTGTTTTTATTATATATATCAATATTTATTTATATCAAACTATCATTTATTTATTTTTATTTCCCATTTTTGAATAATAGGAGCTATTTCATTTATTACGTTATTTTATTTTTATATTGAAATAGAAAATTACATGCTATTATTGTATGGTATTTGTAACTAATATTCAAAAACAAAGTTTTCGCCAAATTGGCGGGGGAAAAATCGCGCCAATCTGGTGCGTATATGACATATGTGCCTTAATTAATATTGATATACATATAAAAATAATCTATAGAATTAAAATAAAAAATAAAAGTAAACAAACACAACAAACAGTTTTCGCCAAAGGAGCGGGGGAAAAATCGCGCCAACGTGGTGAGTATATGGCATCTGTGCCGGTATTTTTACCCTTTTATCTGTGCTTTCGGAAATATAAAAAAATTAAAAAATTCTTATATCAGGTGTATAATGTTTTGCATTTTTATACGGACCACTTCTCCATTTTAAGATTTTAAATGCTATTTATATCAGATATTTCTTTCTTGAGATTCCCACAAGTTTTTTCCGGTAATTTTTTTAGTTCGCTTATTAATTGTTCACAATTTGCCCCCCTGGCAATAACAATTATTTATCACAAAAAATGGGTACTTCTCTATTATCCCGTCGACCACTTTTCATAACAAAAAACTATCGCCAAACTGTAACGCTAAATAAACGGGAGAACGTTGCCATTGAAATATCAAAATAAATAAAATATAAGAATTTAAGGACACAATTGTTACTTTAATGAATGAAATAACTAATAAATCAGTAAAACATAATGAAAAATACACGCAAATGTCGAATTAAAAACCACTTGATGGCATAACAAATACGTATAATGCTTCTGGCATCAAGTAAATGGGACTGTATTTTTGGCGTTTAATCTTAGTTTGGCGATAGTTTTTTGTTATGAAAAGTGGTCGACGGGATAATAGAGAAGTACCCAAAAATGGCTTAGTTTTGTTAAATTTGTTTGTTATGTATTTTCATTTCTTATTAAAATATCGAAAATGGCAATAAAATTTTATTTTAGCACCGTACTTAATTTTTTAAAATGCTCAAAAACATGGTTTAATAAACGTATATTTGTAAATATTTTAAAAAACATGTTTTTCCGCTCTCTAGAAAAATTTGTAAGATTCTACAACTGCCTTTGGCACCAACCAGTACATGATACGGAACTTTTCCCTATTCAGATACACAGAAGAGGTTGGTCACAAACAAGAGTAATGCTAGCAACAATATTGTTTTAACTCTATAAGAGTTAGAAACAATAATGATATTAAATTCCCCGATTAGCTTAGGGCCCGATTACGGAACTTTCTCCTAGAAAAAAAAAAAACTGTAGAAGTCTTTTACATTTGTTTCGAATGAAGCTCGATCAACAAAGTATTAATTGATAATACAAACAACACTAATATTAACATGGGGGCAAAAGTTTGAATTTAAGTGTATATATTTGGAACCCTCCCCCCCCCCCCCCCCCCCCAACCACCCACCAAAAAAAGAAAAAGAAAGTTACAGAAATGAATTTAAAATGGCGTGAAGCCACCCTTTTTGACATAAGAAATTGGCTGCGAACCCGATTACGAAACTTTCACTTAACTTAATAACATGTATCTAATAGCCCTGAGGACAATTCCCCTTACCAGTTATACGGACCTTGGGGCTTTTTTAAAAAGCTTGACGCAGTTCGGGTTGAAGAAGTTGAGATTTACTGTCAAATGACATAAACTACTATGAAAATAAAACTGGTGAATTATTATGCTGGTTTATGTATGTATTTAAAAAAATTGCATCTGATTACACTCTTTAGATAAATTACTCCTGTTTGCATTTAATAACAGATAAGCGGCTTCCGTTTACTAAATTGTTTAAATATTGGGAAGAGTTGGCAAGAGATAGATAGACGTGTAAACAGACGGATAGAGAGACGGATAGCGACAGAGATAAGCTAACGGGTAGCGAAACGAATAGACAGACGGGTAGCAAGGCAGGTGCAAAAAAGGGTTGACAGAGGGGTAGTGACCAGTGAGATGGGTAGGGAGACGGGTAGCGTGGTGGATAGAGAGACGAGTACAGAGACGACTTGACAGACGGGTAGAGAGAGGGGTATATAGACAGACAGACGTGTTGATAGACGAGTAGTGTAACGGGAAGCGAGACAGGTAGAGACACGATTAAAGAGTCGGGTAGAAAGACAAACGGATACTGAGACGGGTATACAGAAGAGTAGAGAGACAGTAGACAGATGAGTTCGGAGAGAGACACAGCTAAGACATACGAGTAGTTAGACTGGTAGACACGTTTGTAGCAAAGCATGTTATCAATGTGGTTTGAAGTATACGAGTTTCTATAAATAGTTATACAAATAAACAAAGGAAATTTTTTTAATTCAAATATTAAATATTTGATTTAATATTTCAATATTTTATTTTTTAATATTTTATTTAGATATTTGTCACAAAGAAAATGTTGCAAAAATTAAATTAAATTTGCGTTAAACTACGCTTGCTAAAATACGCTATTGGCTGCAAATCTGATTGTGTGACTTTAAAAATATCGTTTTAAAAGATCCGGCGGGTTTTTTTTTTTTAAGTTTTGAGCAATTCCCGCTTAAGAAAATGAGATTATTTGCCAAATGTTATAAAAAAAATGCATATGAAAACATAACAGTATATGAATTTATATATAATATTTTGTAATTATATCATTTAATTTGCTATTTTTCATATGTTGTATATCTTTATCTATCTCTTGTCTATCATATGCTGTATATTCACTTAGATTCTCGTTGATATCTTCTTTATATCGTAATTGTTAACTTTATGTTCTCAGCAATATCACTCAGACTAATCCCTTTGAGGGAAGTCCTAGTTAAAGATTAGTCTTTTTAAAAAGATTCTGCTGAATGGATTTCAATTGAACTTCCAGAGCTTGTTAGATAACGTTTCAGAGAAAGTTTTAATACACAAAATATTGTTTTGTGTTGCTTATTTACCGAGTTTTGGGAGAAAGCTCTATCTACTGTCTATAAAAAATGAAAATTAGAATTTTATTCCGAACGCTTACGCTTATAATCTCACGTTCTGCTAAACAGATTTTCATTTGACTTGCATTGCCAGTAAGGTAATTGTTTGAGGGAGGGGGGGGGGGTAGTGTATGACACATTGTTCTTCGTTGTTTAGTTACCGATCTAACTCATGTTCCGTTAAACGGATTTTTATGGAAATCAGTTAGGTAATTGTTGAGAAAGATTTTAGTGTATAACACATCGTTCTACGTCGTTTAGTTACAGAGCTATGGGAGAAAGTTCTATCAATATAAAATGCAAATCAGAATTTCATTAAGAACGCCTATAACTCACGTTCTGCTAAATGGATTTTTGTGGGACTTACATTGTCAGTTAGGAAACGTTTGGGGGAAAACTTAAGTGTATAACACATCGTGCTACATTGTTTAATTATAGAGCTATGACTGAAAGTTCTATAATTAGGCTAGCCCGATTATGAGTGATTACACTGAAAAAAAAAAAAACAGTTGATTATACGGTATAATATTGGCAGCTGGAGTGCCAGTATTAAACCGTAAAATCAACAATTTTTTTTTTTTTTTTTTTTTTTTTTAAGTTTTACTGGACGGTTTTTGATAGAAGTTGAACTATTAGTTAGACAACTTATGTAAAAAAAAAAAAAAAAAAAAAAAAAAAATTAAAAAAAAAAAAAAATGTATGTAAAATCAGCATTTTGATTTGCAAAACTTACAGTCTACGTGGGTGGAGCGGCGGGCAAAAGCTAGTAATAAATGAGACTTTAATATCGTATATTTTTCATTTAAAACACATTCGTACAAAAAAAGGTGCAGTATTGGGTGCGATATTTCTGTAAAATTTTAAAGTTCCTTAAGAAAATGAAGAATATAAATTAGATATGAACTAAAATTACTTACTTTATACATGTACATAGTCCATTTCTAATAAAATTTGTAAACAAATGAACATTATATTGCCGTTGATCGATTGATAGGGAGACGTGAAAAGCTTGTAATGTGGTAATTGCTTTAATAAATGGTTGTCAGAAGTAGAAAAAAAAAGACCTGCGTCTGGAGAAATGAACAGGAAATGAAGGCCACAGTAAGAGTTTGAATACGGAAATGGTCTTCCCACAGACCGAATAAAACGGAAATGAACTGTTTTTAACCACACACACAGTTCAAGATTCTGGACAGAAAAAATAGTATGAAAAAAAAAATATATATATGTAACATTCCGCCGAACAGTTCCTTATAATGGAGACCTATGAAGCAGTTTTGTTGAGCAAAATATTATATATACCTTCTGAGCTAATTTCTTTTAAAAACAAGTACACTAATACAGATTATTAAATTATAAAGTTAAAAAAGCACAATTATTTATTAAAACAGCATTATACGTTTCAGACTTTCCAGAAGCCCCCCCCCCCCCCCCCCCCCATCAGCAATGTAAAATTAAAAACACAAAATCACCAGAGATGATAAAATAACTCACAGAAGAGAGCATGGGTCAAAAACAATTCAAAATATGCGGGAAGGAGTGGCGGACGTCTGAATCAAAAGAAATTAGCGTATTCAGATGGAACCGAGCTGACTTCATTAAGTGGAGATTTTGCTGATTTCGTGAACCAAGAAGTGGCCAGGGCCTGTTTACCGAATAGGCCCGTGAAGCCGGAGCTTACCCCACTGAAATACAAAGAGCCCCCAAAATTTACCTTTCAAAACTAATTTTTCGGGGAAAAAATTTCCGTCAGGGTAAAAAATGTATTTTATTTTCCTTAATTATAGCTACTAAATTTTCCATTAGACTATTATTGACACATTTATACTCTTTTTTTTTTTGCTGTTGATATAATAAATGGTATAAAAACCGTCATTAAATGCAACTTATTTTCATTTTTCTTATGTTTTACATTTTAATTTCAAATTTGCTAAAAATAATAGAAAATTTAATCTGTATAACTATACATTGTTTATATTCATAAAGAGTGGAGAAATGATATAAAATATGAGAATAGGTTATTTAAATAAAGGGGAAAGTAATTAGCATTCAGTGATATCAAACTTCTGTTTATAAAATAGAAGCAAAATTGTGTTGCAGCCAAGCATAAATTTACGTCAATTTACGTTGTCCCTGCATTGTTCTGAGCACTGGCAAATCCTGCAGTTTGTAAAGCATAAAATATATTTTGAAGTTCAAATATTCGCACCTGTTCCATATTTGTAAATTCATTTACAAAATTTATTTGTTATGTATCATTATGTATATAATAAAATATTTTTTATATGTATATAGGTAGTTAGCTTTAGTTTAATATTAAAAGTGTTGTTTACTAGTTTACTCGAAATTTTGATGGTAAAATTTGCAATTGTGGAAGCATAATTGGCAGAGTAAAAGGGGGCCCCCAGTATGACATCGGGCTTCCACTACTTCTAAGTCTTAAGTGTATCCTCAACCAAGCCTGTAAGTAAACACGACTCCCATAAACGTTGCAATTTCACTTTATGACTGTAGTTCTCTCAAAATCTGGAAAATGATCTCTTTGTACTGCATGGGCCACAATTTTAGAATTCAGATTCCTTGACTTAAATGCACTCTGATATTCCTTAAGACGTTATCTCTACGGTACGGCAAGTCTCACTAATATAAACTGCGTCACATTGTTTACAAGGTACATTGTTTATTTTAACAATATAATAAATTATAACACCTTGTAATAATATATTTCTTTTAAATGCTAAAAGGTGTAAATTAATAACATAAAATACAGTAAAATAACTTTTATTAAGGTTGTTGAGAGATACTAAGAATTACTATATTGGTATGACAAGCAGGAAATTTAGTTACCGAAAAAAGGAGCATATAGTTTATATTAAGTACTAGCTAACCCGCCCGGAGTTGCCCGGGCCCGAGATAATTACAATCTCAGAGAAAGGCGTTAACCCTCTCCTTCCCCATACCCGCAAATATAATGAATAATTTGTTCAAGAGAACCACCGACACCTAGATTAACGCGATCATTAAAAAAAGAATTACATTTTTCTGATAATTAGAACATAATGAAGACGCTACGCTAAAATAGCCGGCAGATGACACCCCTTCCCGACCTCAATTTCAAATCTGTATCTTAATTAGTTACCTAAATTTTTGTTCATTAGTAAAAATTGGCAATTATTTCCTTTCATTTTCGCAAACTAAATGGAGGGATCGGCCAGAGAAACAGATCTCTTCGTAGTTCAGTTTTTAATGAAAGCAGATCCCTGTCTGAAACTTTCTCGGATTGTTTTCACTGGCGTCGGCAGATTTTTGCATAAATTAAAAAAAATTACCAACCGAATTTTTCAAAAATCACATAGTCAGATGCAGAATATTTTTTTTACATATGCTCAGAAATTTTCAAATTGATATCTCAATTAGTTTTCTTAAAATTCGCTAATTAGTAAAATAATTTCGAATTCGTTCATTTCCACTTGAAAATCCAGTGCGCCGGTTCGTTTCTTTCGCCATTTTGATTTAAAAGATGTCATTTTAGGAGCGATGAATGAGAATCTAATTAATATCTAGGCTAATTATCAAAATATTAAAATTCTGAGGGTCAGGTGCACCAAGAGAGGGTTTGGACTACCTAAATCTAAATTTACAGACTTCTAGGTGCGCAAAATTTTCCTAGCCATCGCCAACAGACACACACACACAGAGCGAAACTTTATTTTATTAGTATAGATAATAGAAAAACCACAGCCCTGGCAAGATTATATCAAGAAGAAACCATCCAAATAAATTTCAATGAAAGTAAAATAATTTTTTCTCCAGTCTATACCATTCCATCCATAATAAGAGAAACCGTAGAGATAGTAATATGCAAAAATACAATATGTAATGATACAGCATCTTTTAACTTACCGAAATTTTGGCTCGAGTTACTCCATGGTTACAAACATGAAAATAAACAACCAAGTAAAAATAAAAGATAACGTGCGTAATTTTTAAAAAGTACACGAAAATTAAATGATAGCATTTCAAATAATAACTTCAAAGCCCGTGCAATTATAGAATATTCTCATTTGTTTTTGAAAATTTCTCGGAGTGAGCCGAAACATGTCAACAATCTTAATAAAAGTTATTTTACTGTATATTATGTTGTTAATTTACACCTTTTAGTATTTAAAAGAAATATATTGTTTACATTGTTTCCCATGTAAACAATATGACGAGTTGAAACGTTAGTCTATGTTTGAGCAGAGATTGTCACTATTATTAAACCAAAATATTTTTTTTAAAAAATGGTTCGGCGTTTCGGAGATTACCTCCTACAAACAAACAAACAGACATTTCTTCTTTATAATATTAGTAATAGTAGATATATCACGGCTTTTTCAAAGCAATAAGCAACTTTGTCGTTTAAAAATTACAGAGAAATTATTGTCACAGTTTTGTCTTTTTGACCGATAAGAAAAAAAAGAAATCGAGGGTCTTAGTCGAGGGTCTCGAGTTATTTAATAATATTAAACTTTTTTGCCAGGGTCTCTAAAAAGAAAAAGAAGAAGAAGAAGAAACCGGTCCGGGTACATACCTTGGATTTCAAAAACACGACCATCTCTCTTGAACCAAATAATACAATTCAACCAATTATGACTTGCTTAATCAATTAAGGAAAATAAATATATGAAAAATCATAGATTAAAACCCATTAAATATTACTTATAAAACATTTTTTAGAATCACGAGTTATTAATTCCAGTAATATATTTTTAAAGATCAATACCAGACATTAACTAATGGTGCGTGAGGTGAAACGAGAATTTCATTGCATATGAACACTTCTACGTAGACTGACTAATTTAAGTACACGAATAAAATCCTTGAATGAATTGATTGCGAATTTAAATATCAGTGTTTAAGCACTTAGTTACAAAAATTTCGTGGCGAGCATTGGCTTAATAAATGCTCATTTTTTTTTAAACGCATGTTTGTACGATATAGCATAAAGCGATATTTTAATATTTTAAAGAGGATTAGTGACTAAACGCATAAAATTTTATTTATTGATAGTAAATGCATAAATGAAGAAATTTTACTTGCTTTATTTTCATTACTAACCAATTTCAAGAAGACTTAAAAGTAAAAATTTTCTATCTCCATTAGCTCAACATGTGGCGAATACGACACAATATTGCAATGGTCGGATTATACTCTACCAGAACTCGAATATTTAATCTCAAGACAATCTAAAACCCAATGCAAATCAAGCATATTAATTTTCGTTGACTCAAACCCCGATCCGAATCCGAAATGTACATAAAGCCTAATACTCAAAATATCATAAATCGTTAAGTTTTGGTCTTTAAAAAAAATGAGATTATTTTCTTTTACTTTTTAAACCATGAATAATGTTTCTTTTTTTTTTTTTTTTTTTTTTTTTTTTTTTAAATATAACTATAGAACCCAGAGACCGTATAAAATTTTCAATTCTGGAATTTTCATAATGAGAATGTTGTATAACTTTTGGCGTTAATGCTCTTTTAATAAACGATAATATTTTGTCAATAATATTACTCTGTCTTCTTGTAGTTATTCTGATTAAAAATAAATAATAATTAATTAAATAAATTAAAAGCAAAATCAGGATGTTTTTATCTAAATAGAAAGCTATATTTTTTCTGATAGAAAACAATAGCTACTGAGTTGCTACAAATTATATTAAGAGCATTTTCTCTCCGCTGTATTATCTTTTCACGAAATAGAAATCTGTTCTAGAAGTTTTTGAATATGATGCACATAAAAAAAGAAAACAAAAATGTTTAAGATTCCAAATCCTAATTGTCTGCTTTCGTTATCTAGCAGGATTTATAATTTCAGGTTTTCTTAGACTCCAAGGTTACTTGCATTTCAAGGTGAGATAAAGCATTACTTAATATGAAAGGCAAAATCTTGTATAAGCAAAGATGAGAGATAGGAACATAAATCCTCTAATAAGTGAAGGAAGTGAGAAATTAACCTTTTGTGAAACAACTTGGTTGCTTTATGATAGAAACATGATATGACACCTTTTATGCATACCGCATATAAAGAAAGATGAATTATTTTTAACAAATTGAACCTCATAGAAAAATAAAACATTCTACATCAAAAAGACAATCGCCAAAGAAACAGAAACAGGGATTCATTACATTTACAGAGACTCCATTACATTTTAATCGCCAAATTGTCGCATTGTCGCAAATGCGAGAGGTACTGTTGGACTCGGAAATGTGCCTCCTTTCCGAATATGAATACTCTTTTGTAAATAGGGGTCGTCTACATATTAGAAATTGTACCAACTTAGATTTTTCAAATGGTAACACCCATTTTTGACACCATATTTGAATTTCTTGGATCAACGAAGCCTGCAAAAAGGTGTGGTTTATATACTTTTTCTTAAATCTTCACAGAGTTATAAAAGAAAATATGTTAAGGGTTTATTTATAAGCCGGCAAAAAGATGTGGTTTTTATATACTTTTTCTTAGATCATCATAGAATTATAAAAGAAAATATATCAAGAGTTTTTATTTATAAGCCGGCAAAAAGGTGTAGTTTATATACTTTTTCTTAAATCGTCATAGAGTTATAAAAGAAAATATGTTAAGGGTTTATTTATAAGCCGGCAAAAAGATGTGGTTTATATACTTTTTCTTAAATCGTCATAGAATTATAAAAGAAAGTATATGAAGAGTTTTTATTTATAAGTCGGCAAAAAGATGTGGTTTATATACTTTTTCTTAAATCTTCATAGAGTTATAAAAGAAAATATGTGAAGAGTTTTTATTTATAAGCCGGCAAAAAGATGTGGTTTATATTATACTTTTTCTTAAATCTTCATAGAGTTATAAAAGAAAATATGTGAAGAGTTTTTATTTATAAGTCGACAAAAAGGTGTGGTTTATATACTTTTTCTTAAATCGTCATAGAGTTATAAAAGGAAATGTGTTATGGGTTTATCCATAAATTTCAAAAATAAAATTTAGATCTTAAACAAAGAGAAGTACAGGGATCATTCAGTTAGTTACCAGAAACATTACATAAAAATTCTGAATATAAATTAAACTCATTTTATAAGAAAGTAAAGACAATAAAATTTTTCTCATGATTGTCTAATATTTTCTTTTTTGTAGATACTAACGATAAAAGGAGACTGTTTCCTCATTTCGTCGAAAAGTAAAATTTATCTATAGTTTGGAAATTAGTAATTAGAATGAGTTGTAAACTTATACTCACATGTTTTAAAGGTTCTGGTTCCTTTTATGCAAAAAACGAACACTCATTGATCCAAGGCTTCACTGGTCCAAGCAGAGGCGGATTACCCATTAGGCTGAGTAGGCTGAAGCCTAGGGGCCCGGAAGAATAGGGCCCCTGTGCTAAAATTTTCTTTTGGGTTTTTCTTCGTATTGGGCTGATATTTTATGCAAAAGAGAAATGATGTACAACATTCTTTGTTTCATTCATTTATTGAATCTGTCATGTTATTAACATATAGATGGTATTCCAAATGCCATTCCCCTTTTAATTTCTTCTATATTCATAAGAAGAAAGTATACTGGATTCATGAAAATTTTCGGTTTCCAGTTTGTACCGAATTACAGCACTTTAAAATTAATGTAATTTCAATGTTTACCTGCACTAACATTGCTTCTTTCCGTTTTTGTGTCAGGAAACACTGAAATTTTATAAAATATGAAGTATAATAATTTAGTAAGTTTAAAAGGATTTGTTTATGTTCTTCATAAACGAAGGACATTTTTCTAAATATAACTTATAGGGGCCGTGTAAAAATTAAATTTCTTATTTTAATATGTATAAAGCCCCTTGTAAAACAAATGCCATGACTAAAATCTGTACTTGTTGTAATTGGAATTTCGTTTCTATCATAAGTGGTCTAAGAGATAAATGAGCAAACATGTATTTTGAATCACCCTGTATATATTGCTTTGTAGGAGCGGAGGGGGCAAAAAAAGATCAAGCCTAGGGGCCCGGGTGGTAGTTGATCCGCCTCTGGGTCCAAGAAACGCAAATATAATGTCAAAAGTAGGTGTTGCCATTAATGCTGGACGATTACACCATGAAACAGTACTACATTAAAGACGTGATTATAAAATATCACAAATTTACTAAATGGTGTATACAAATGTCAAATATCACAAATTTACTAAATGGTGTACACAAATGTCAAATATTTGTATGATACAATATTTATAATCAAGTCTTTAATGTAGTAGGTGTTACCATTTGAAAAATCAAAGTTGGTACAATTTCTAACTTGTAGACGACCCCTATTTTAAAAATTATATTCATATTCGGAAAGTAGACACATTTCCAAGACCAACAGTACCTCCCCCATCTCTCTGCAATAGTTTGGCGATAAAAATGTACGGAGTGTTTTTTCTCTATCTCTCTTGGGAGATTGTCTTTTTGATGTAGAATGTTTTATTTTTCTGCGAGGTAAATCATAATTGACAATTGTTTTAAATATGAATTTATTAATATTTTTTATTAGAAAAAGAAGTTTTATAATAAAAAAAGTGCTTAAAATATATTTGAGTCTATTCATTGTATCTCATAAAATGGGGAAAAAAAATAATCGGAGTATATTTTGCGAAGATATAAATAAAAATTTGTCATATGGATTTAACGTTAGCATCTCCAAACTTTAAACTCTTCTAACTCTAAGAAAGTTTGAGAAAAAGTATGTGAACTACACCTTTTCCGGGTTGCCTTGATCCAAGAAACTCAAATATGGTGTCAAAAATGGATGTTGCCATATGAAAAATCAAATTTTTAATATATAGATGACCTCTACTTCAAAAATTGCATTCATATTTGGAAAGTAGACACAATTCCCAGCCGAACGGCACCTCTCGCACCTCTCTGCGGCAATTAAGGTTTTAAGCCAATTTTAGAGACAACTATTGGAGAACAATCGATTACATATGTATACTTATAGAAAAATGCTATTCAATTCTAAAGCACTTGAATATTAATGTTCGCAGATTTCTTGCGCATATAAAAATGGCTTTGTTAATGTGCCAGAAAGATTCGCATTGTTTAGCAAGTGTTATTAACTTTTTTATAAGAACAGCCTTAAATATATTTAATACAAAATATTGCAGATTTATATTTCAGTATAATGTTAAACAAATCTCGCAATATTAACTAAATTTAAAATTCTATATAAGTTTAAGTTGTATTGAAGGTTGTTTACATCTATACTAATAAAAGAAAAATATATGTTTGTTTGTTTGTGTTTGTTTCGGCGATGGCTAGGAAAATATACTGAACTTACAGATCTGAAAATTTGGATGCTGGAAGTCTAAGGTAGGTCTAAATGCATCTGAGGCTCAGATTTTTTAATTTTTTGATGATTAGCCGAGATATTAATTAAAAACCAAAAGGAAAGTTCATCGCAAAAGCATTCTTTTTCGAGCGCGCGCACCTGCCCATTTAAGATACTTCCACAAAACTGCCAGCAGCGGCTTTTTTATCCACCTCGTCCTTCTAAACGCCCATCGGCGGAACCATTTGAAATACGCAGAAACTAAAAACATATTAATTTCTACTTTCTTTTTTATTTTCGAACGCCGCAAATCGTGTAAAAAGAATACGAATCTTAACCCTTTTAACACTTTCAAAAAAAAAAAAAGTTCTATTTTGCAGTCTTTTCTCCCCCCCCCCCCCTCTTTTTTTTCGAAAGCATCGGGCTCAATTTTAGAGATACGAAGAAACGAAAAACATCCAGTTAATCCGGATACTTTCTTCTCTAGGACGACGATGCAATTCGTTTTCAAAAATACGAATATTAAGCCTTTCGAAAAAAATTCGCGACTGGAAGTTACTTCCTTCCTCTCGCAGTCACCCTTTTTTTCTATGTCAAAAGTAACTAAATGCCAGTATTTTAACACAAGCTTTTTACGCGTTCTTTGTACATTCGATTTACACCACATCACGTACAAAAATCTCGAAACATTCGGATGATTAGAAGAATTTTTTTAAATATAAAACCTGCAAAACTTTCGCTCAGAATGCGTATACGCGTGTGGCTTTTGCTCCTATTTTAAAACTATATACATATATTTTTGCACTAAAATAATACACAGGCTTTCGAAACATTATATTATAATTCATAACAATTTCAAAGAGTTCGGACGATAAGAATTATTTTTTTAGCTGTTGAATGACCTGGTGTGAAAAAAAAAAAAGTCTTCTTACAAGCGCCTTTCCCACTAAATATCAATATTTTTTCATAAACATTTCAAAGAGTTTGGACAATAAGAATGTTTTTTTTTACATTAAAAGACCCGGTGCCAATATTATATATATATCTGCAGATTTTTAAATTTAAATTCTCAATCCACTTTTTTTTTTTTTTTTTTTTTTTTAAACCATTGGGAAAATGGTTGTTGTTTTTGATCGAGAATGGACCTCTTGACGTCGTCACTTTATTTTTTTTAAGCGTTTTGAAGCGTTTTTTAACGAAATTCTGTAACTTTAGAAGAATTTTTCTTTGAATAGGCAATAGAAATGCATAGAATCGTTATAAAATGTTAAAGTTACAAAAAGGATTGATGCAAATTATCAGATATGAAAAAAAACCGAATTCAAAAATGGACGTCGGACGAGAAATCGTCTTATAAAGCAAAAAACGTGGTCTGCAACTTTAATTTCCTCAAAATACTTTTAGCTCAGACATAAATCTAAACAAGAGTTAAAGCAATAATTAAATTTTGCTTAGGGGATGGTCTACAAATAGAAATTGTACCAAACGTTAAACATTTCAATGCTAACACCTAAACTTGGCATCATATTTGGATATTTCGGTTTATTCTACCTTCGGATACCAAACGGGAAGTCAGTAGATAGGGAATGGGGCTTCTGCATCAGCAGCAGGCTGTGGCGTGGTAACACCATCTGCTGCCGAGATCATACTATATAGTAGGTGGGTAGAATAGTTAGCGTGGGGAAGCTATGTTTTCTACATGAGGAAGTATTTTAGGGAGGGGGGCTAAATTAATAAAATTTTGAAATGTCTTATACTACGAGGTAACGGTTATGGTAGAGTCCAAACACTGTCCCGCTATCCCTCTGCATTTTCCCAATGGTCGTTGTAATTTGTTAAATTAGAATTTTTTTTTCAGTCAAAATACGGAAAAGCATACAACACCCACTTAAAAAGCGTACATTTTACTTTAAAACGACGCATTCGGTTTTAAAAAATACAAATATAGAAGTAAATAAAGGTCATACAAATTTGTCCCCGATAGGAGGTTCGTTTGGAAAGACTTTCGTTTAAAAGTATAAATTCTTACAAAATCGGGTTAAAGATATAATAAAGCAATCGGGTTAAAGTCAAACAAATTTGAGGTTTATTTAAGGTTACTATCACGGGCAGCTAAGTTCTAAACATCTAAACAGATGCAAGTAATGATGTTACATAAATAAAAGTAATTTTATTGCTGCAAAGCATCATGCATTCAAACAAGGATTGTAACTTAAATTAATAAAATGCAAAATATATAATATACCATATTTCACGTTTTAAATCATGAGTGAATTTTAATGCACAGAAATCTCGTAATAAAATGTACTTGGCCAAAGTCTATTTTTGGAAGTATGTCAGGCGCTCATTAACTTTGCATATAAGAAAAGATTAAAGTATTGGATCGTAGAATTGAAGAACATTTTTATTGGGTTGTTCGGAAAGTTCCTTCCGCGTTTGGGAAAACCAATTCGTATACCGGAAAATCCCGCCCGTCAATTATTAAACATTAGATATCGAAATTAATCTCTAATAATTAAATGACAGAATTTTCCGATATGAACCAACTTTCCCAAACAGAAAGAACTTTTCGAACAACCTAATATATTTCAATGGAAAAAACTTACCATCTTCATTTACAAAAAATCAATTTGATATGTCTAAGAATAGAAGGAAAAAATACAAATTCTTATTTTTTTGTATCGAATAAAAAACAACAAAATAAAAAAGTATGTTTAACAGTGATAACAATGAGTTCCTATTTTAGCTGAAATGTATACAAATTACATGTATATATAGGGTAAAATTATGCTATTAGTAATTCAGATTTTGTACAAGTCATGTTTTTTTATTATATGTGCTTCAGACATCATCACAGTTTTCCAAAAACTTGCACGCCATTATTCATTACAATGATAACAATGATTTGTAGATAGAAAAAAGAAAAAGAAAAAAAGACCATGAACTTGCAACATAAAATTATTTTTTCTCTTATATATATATACCTTTGGGTGGCCTTGATGTCGCTATAATTCATTCGATTATTCTTCCCATGAACGATTTCTCACCAGACTCGTGATAAATGCTCCACTAACTATTTATCATTCGAGTGACATTCAATTACTTTCAAAACAGAACGCCTGAGTTTGATTCTTTATTGTTTTTCACACATTTTCAAGGTTTCCTTTAATTTACTTATTGGTTCATTTTCGCCGATAGATTAATTTTCTTACTGACACGGTAATTATTTGTACTAAGATCAATTTTATTTGCGTGCAGTGGAATAAAACTAAATATATTAACACTTGAATGAGCCTACAATTTTATGTTCATAAGGCGCAGTTAAGATACTTCGGGGTCCTTGGTACAACATTCTTCGGATCCCCTCTACTTCTATTATCATATATTCTAATACGAGCAAATCTTGTGTGTGGTTATATACATATATATTTTGTCTGTTCTTTGCGGATTCTGTTTCACATTTTATTATTTCTAATTGTTTTCTGGTAATAGTTCAGTATACCTGGGTGATTCTACTGATCTTAGCATATATGCCAGTAGAATTATGAAATACTGAATTATTTTTTAAAAACACATGTGGGTACATCCAGGCTGATGAGTATATCTACATGTGTTTTTTTTTCATGTCCAATTCTGATTTTGTTCTCTTGTCAAAATGTTCCATTGTGTATGGTTCATATTTCATTTCTTAATCCATTTTTATTCAATTGATAGCAACTCCAAATTATTATTTATTTTTTTATCTTTCTCTCTCTCTTTTCAAATTTTCTTCATGTTTTCAGTTTTTGGCCAATTACCATTGAAGCATAAGCTATGGTAATATTATGATTGCACTATTTAAACTATTAGCTATGTGGTATTCCGTATTCACATTATCATTAATTATCTCTTTCGAGATTTAAGAAGAACTTGATATGTTTTTTGAAATTCATAGATATTATAATTATATATATATATATATATATATATATATATATATATATATATATATATATATATAATTATAATATCTATGAATTTCAAAAACATATCAAGTTCTAATATCACTCTACTAAAATCTACAAAGAGATAATTAATGATATTGTGTAATCAGAATACCACATAGCTAATAATTAACTTGTGCAATCATAAAATTACCATAGCATGTGCTTCAATGGTAATTAGCCAAATTTACTCATACCTGAAGAACATTTAAAAAGAAAGAGGGAAAGAGGGAAAAAAAAATTATAAATTGGAGTTGCTATTAAGTAAACACAAATGGATTAATAAATTAATTATGAACATTATTCAGTGGAAAAACTGGACCACAAGAGAACCAATCAAGAATTGGATATGAAAAAACATATGTGTATGTACTCGTCAGCTTGGCTGCACCCACATGTGTTTTAAAAATAATTCAGTATTTCATAATTCTACTGGCATGATGCTAAGAACAGTAGAATCAGCCAAGTATACTGAATTATTACCAGACAACAATTGGAAAAATTTAAAATTGGAAATATGTAAAATGTAAATAAAAAACCATTAAGAAATATATAATATATCACTTACAACGATTATCCTAAAATCTTTATAAATCACCAATCTAAATTATATATATATATATATGCAAATTTTATCTTAGAAACGGCTCTAACGATTTTGACGAAATTTCCTATCCTACCGTTTTGGGGCACCAGAAAACCATTGGGCTAGGTCACATGTTCGAGAAAATTTGATTAGTGGGTCATTTTGGGTCATGGTCTAGCTAATTGTATCTAAAAAACGGTTCAAACGATTTTGACGAAATATTGTATCCGACCCTTTTCGGGCACGAGAAGACTATTGGGCTGGGTCACATGTTTGAGAACTTTCGATTAGTGGGTCATTTTTGGGTCAACGCGGGTCAAATTAATTTTATCTAAAAAACGGCTCTAACGATTTTGATTAAATTTTGTGTCCTACGAGTTTCGAGCACGATAAAATCATTGGGCTAGGTCACATGTCCGAGAAAATTCAATTAGTGGGTCATTTTGGTCATGGGTCATTATGGGTCAAGCTATTTTATCTAAAAAACGGTTCAAAGGATTTGAAATAAATTTAGCACCCTACAGGTTTAGGGAACAAGAAGACTATTAGGCTAGGTCACATGTTCGAGAAATTTCGATTAGTGGGTCATTTTGGTTATGGGTCATTATGGATCAAGCTATTTTATCTTAAAAACGGCTCAGACTATTTACACTAAATTTTGCATCCTATGGTTTTCGGGCACGAGAAGACTGTTGGGCTAAGTCACATGTTCGAGAAAATTCAATTAGTGGGTCATTTTGGTCATGGGTCATGATATTTGAACTCAAATTTAATTTTGACCGAGCATAGCTCGGTCTTCCCTGCTCTTTATAGATAAGTAAGCTCGAAGCTCAGCATCTTTTTGCATACCTTCCCCTCTGTAGCCAATGATAGAGACAAGCCGAGATATTTCCACCCCTCTTGGCAGTCACGTAGGCTTATTTCAACTAATTGTCGAACTGCCACGTGATCAATGTAGACTGAAAAGACGCCCAGATCGGTGAAGTGCCGCAGCCTGTCTCTTCTGTTGGCTTCCCCCACCCCTGTTTGTCTACTAATAGTAAAGTTTAAACAAAAACCTGTTCACGCTTCAGATTTTTCTGGTATTTGAATTCGAGTCCAAATTTCATGCAATAGACTTAAAATTTCAGTTCTGAAGGAAAAATAAATACACATATATTAAAATCCTAGGGGAAAAAATATCTATATTGCTCCAATTCTCCTAGATTTAATAAAGTTTCTTCTAATAACTATGCCTAAAGCAGCATTTGCAACCATAACAAGGGATATTTCAAGAAAATCTTTCATTTTAACCATTAGTCATTTCTTTTTATCAACAAGATTTTGCACGAGATTTGTTGCTTTATTTGAGTAAATCTCGTGCATAACAAAATACTTATGTAAATGAGATTTTGTTTCTGATTTTTCAGTAATTTTAAGGGAATGAGAATAAATAATTTTATTACAGTAATAATTAATTATAATTAATTATTATAATAAGCTAATAGATTTCAATCAAAGGAGAAAGAAAAGGATAAATGAAAATACATTACTGAAAATCTTGATATAAAGAAAATGATATAAAAATTACAGAAGGATAATCCATACTAATAAAATGAAGTTTCGCTCTTGTGTGTGCGTATGTCTGTTGGCGATGGCTAGGAAAATTTAGCCCACCTAGAAGTCGGAAAATTTATATTTAGATAGTCCAAACCCTCTCCTGATGCACCTGAGCCTCAGAATTTTAATATTTGAATTATTTACTGAATTATTAATTTAAATACACAAATAACTCTCATCAAAAATACGCTTTTTTTCTTGGGTTGGTTGGTTGTATAAAGTCTTAATAGAAGTAATTAAATAAACCAGAGTAGCGATGCATAGATAAGGACTTTTAACGAAATAGTGTCAATATGAATTGAAGTTACCGGCATACATCCATGCTACTGTAGCGCCACCTGCACACGACAAATTACACAGAATCCACTTGTTTGAAACATTTCCAGGCACGTTTTTCTTCATGATAATTAGCCGGGTTTAAGGAGGTTCTTTTTTACATGACATATATTATTATGAAAGAGATTATTAATACAGAAAACTTTATTTAACATACTATTTGTTATAGTTGCAGGAATGGAGAGGGGTAAGGGCCTAATTACATTTAACAATTTTAATATTTTTAGCTTCACCCGTAGCGTTTAATTGCTGTTTTATATAGATAATACCGCTATTTTAAATCTCAGCTAATAATTTCCGAACTTCTCGAAACCTGTTCCATTTTTACTAAATTATCGTAAAAATTAGCATTCATAGCTTCAAGGTGTATTTCTAGAAAACATTTACCAGTATTTCCGAATAATAGTCTAAGACAAATTTCAAATTAAGTTCCTTGCTTAACCAAATGAATCAATCTTTAAAGATGTATAATGATCCTCCTAATTAGTCATTTGCTGAAGGGCACTTGGACATCCCCTCCCCCCCCCTGCCCCCACTTCAATGCTTTTTCTCTAACTATGTCCCGTTTCCCTATTATCTCCGCAACTATCTTTCCGATTACAACGCAAGTGATTCCAAACATTATAATTAACTTAATGGTCACCCTCTATAACATTAAAGTAAATTTATGAGTAGCGGTTACCACTATTTCCGATTAATAGTTTAAGCCAAATTTGTAATTAAGTTCCTAGCTTGACCAAACGAACAAATTTTAAAAGATGCCTTGTGGTTCTCCTAATAAGTCATTTTCTGAAGGACACTGGAACATCCCCTCCCCCCGGCACCTCGCTCAAGATTATTTTCTCTAACTGTGCCTTTTTTCAATAACTCGGCTAATAATGTTCCCATCTTTTCCAAACAAGCTCAAGTTAGTAGCACGCCTACTATACAGTACCGTAGGCAGTAGGGACCTGTCTCAGAAGTTCGTTCGGAAAGAGGTTTGTTTAGAACAGAATCCTCTGGCGGTGAAAGGGGGAAATAAAAGATTTTCCGGAGCGTACGAGCGTGCCCGGTATATGGAGCCGAAGCCATCGTAGACCGTGGACTGAGTTTCGTTTTTTAAGAGATTTAAGTATATTACACGGGCTCGGGCAACGCCAGGCCGGTCAGCTAGTAAGGTAATAAAACAAAAGTTAATAGAGGAAAGTAAATCATCATATATATTATTTCTCCTGTCAACATCCCTTTTTCTAAGAAAATACGAAACGCAGAACGATGAATGAGATAGCATATGAAAGGATTTGGAACAGGCTTCTGACATAGCACACTTAACATTTCGTTAAAACATGTTTTTGATTAAAATTTGCTGAAAATTAAAATTTAAATTGGCATTGTTTTTATAAAAGAAATGAAAGGTTTTCCTCAAAATATTGTTGCCACAAAAATAAAATACCACATTATATGATACTCAGCAATTATTATAAAAAACACCGCACGGGTTTATTTTATATTTATAGTTAAAAAGAAAAATTGAAATTGAAATGTTTAGATTTATATTTCTATATGTTCCATGTTTTTCCCGATCTAATGCAGTTAAAATACGATTGTTATTTTTTTTTTTCTCGCGCGTGCCTTTTGCAATCTTGGATTAGTTTTTACTCTAACTTTGATGGAATAAATTAGATGATATTCTGGCTTGACTAAAAACCAAATGTTGTTCGCAGATATTTTTTTCCTTGCTTTTTCTTTAGAAGTTTAAACCTGCATCTAATAAATATTACATATTGATAAAAAATGGTACTTCTCTATTATCCCGTCGACCACTTTTCATAACAAAAACCTATCGCCAAATAAACGGGAGAACATTGCCATTGGAATATCAAAATAAATAAAATATAAGAATTTAAGGACAAAATTGTTATTTTAATTAATGAAATAACGGTACTTCTCTATTATCCTGTGGACCACGTTTCATAACAAAAAACTATCGCCAAACTGTAAGATTAAACGCCAAAAATGCAGTCCCATTTACTTGATGTCAGAAGCATTGGTGTCACAGTTTGGCGATAGTTTTTTGTTATGAAAAGTGTTCGACGGGATAATAGACAAGTACCGAAATAACTAATAAATCAGTAAAACATAATGAAAAAATACACGCAAATGTCGAATTAAAAACCACTTGATGACGTAACAAACACGTATAATGCTTCTGACATCAAGTAAATGGGATTGCATTTTTGGCGTTTAATCTTACAATTTGGCGATAGTTTTTTGTTATGAAAAGTAATCGACGGGATAATAGAAAAGTACCTAAAAAATATTAGATTTCGGTGCGAAATCCTCGCACGGACCCTCTGGTAAATAATAATGTTAAAAAGATATAGAATGATGACTGTAGATGTTAAACTAGTCCTAATCTATATATATATAAGAAAGTCCTTTCTGGCTAGATGATCAACGCACAGCCAAAACTACTGAACCTACAAAGACGAAACTTGCAGGAAAAATACTTCTTAGTATGTAGAGGCGCACTAAGACAGGATTTTCAAAAACTCCATCCCTAAGGGGGGTAAAAAGGGGAACAAACTTTTAAAAAATTCCTTAAAAATCGGGTATTATAGTTACGTGACAAATGATAACATATTTTAATGTATTTTTGTATGCTGAATCGAATGGTATCAATTAAATACTTATAAGTCAAATACTTCGTGAGATATTGCAAATTTTTCTAATTTGGCGAAGTCTTTGACGTCAAAATCTAACAATTCTAACAATACAAGTGATAATTTCTAAAAATACGTCCGTTACTATAGCAATGGAAGAAACTGAAATTAAATCTTTTTGTTTATTTTTTCAGATAGAAACATTAACTGCTCAATTGGGAATTGAATGTTATTCTTACGGATATTTATGTAATTGTTTATTATTATTATTTCTACAAACGCCACGATTTAAAATAAAATGTGATTGCTAAAATAAAGGGTACATCTCAATTATACCGCCGACCACTTTTCATTAAAAAAAAAAAAAAAAAAAAAAAAAAAAAAAATCGTCACCAAACATGAACTCCAAATAAACAAATGGAAGAATGTTGCCATTGGAACATCAAAATAAATAAATAAAATAAAATAAATTCGGAAAAGCCCCACTCACCAAAGTGTCCAGTAAGTTTTAACACAAAAAATTACAATATATTAATGAAAATAGAAAAAAAAAAATCTTGGATATTTATTTATTTACATTATTTTTCTTAATTATCCTTCTCGGCTGGTGAATAAATGTTTATGACGTCATTTGAAATCGATCTATTGCACTTAACTATGAAACGCAACATTTTTACAATGCATTTTCTCTTTTAATGGTATGGCACAGCCGTTTAAGGACGCAATTTTTATTTTAATTAACGAAATTTGGCGTTGCCTTTGGCGACAAAACCTTAAAATTTATTGCATTGATCGCCAAGTGATATTTTCTAAAATACATTCGTCATTGTTAAAGATCAAACAATACTTGGCGATTTATAAGATACTTTATAAGAAAAAAATCACCTGATATTTTGAATAGATGAAATCTCAATAATGCCAGTTTTCGGGCTCTTTGTTTTAACTTTTTTGTTTGCTTCGGGAATTTGGAATTGAATATTATTCGATATTTTTATGTTAGCTGGGTGCCAGTGATCGTCAAAATTTTTTTAATCTCGCCAATCCTTTTTTTTTGCTAATCTTTTAACGTTAGCTAATAACAACTAGCCATTATTTAAACATTGCGATATAATATCTTAAAAAACTTATTTAAAATAACTAAAATATAATCATAATAAAATACATAAACACAAAAATATCAATACAAATAAAATGTCACGCAAAATGTTCCAATTCAAATGATGTCAATTGAAACAAGATTTGGTGAGTTTTTACTGGCGCCCAGCAATATAAAAGTACCTATTATTCTTACGGATATTTATGTAATTGTGATTTTGAAATAAAATATGCTTGCTGAAGTAAAGTTTCGAGGGTCTGTACGGTTTCGATATTGCACATTTTCTATAATTTGGTGATGCCTTTAGCGCCAACTCATCAATATTTCTAACATTACAAGTTATAATTTCTAAAAATGCATTCATTACTATATCTTCTTTACTACCACCACTGCAACATATCCAGGGAGTCTCATCCTGCCACTTTAAGGCACGGCACGAGGTGCAGGGTAACTGAGATCCGAGATCAATTGCCTTATGCCTAAAATAATCAATATGAGGATCATAATTAAAGCCAGACTAATACTTAGTAGTCCAAGGTAATAATTTGATATGCGATCTCTTTTCATATTTTCCTGTATCTGTCTGACCAAACGCGTACGTTGTTGGATGAATGCAATTCACTGGTATATTTAGTTTGATTCAAAATTCGTTTGGAGAAACCGACCAGCGTAGCGGGCGAAGCTTGCTAGTAATATTATAAATCCGATTGTGTGCAAATGTTAGGCTGAAGCCAGCGTCAAAATGGAGCATTTACTGATCCTGTATTTTTGCATATAGGATGATTATAACCCTCGAATGAACATAGACTGGTTTTTGTTTATTTTATTCAAATATTTTTCTTAATAATTCAAAATTTCTTTATTTTCATAGAGAATAAATCTGGAGGCACGGCAGTGCCTCCGCCAAGTCGAGAGAGGACAGCCGTAAGCATACTTTTCTGGAAGCAACTCAGGGCACTTTTGACCCCCCCATATCTCCGCGCTGGAGTATCCCAAAAATTTTAAACTTCAATTATAGAGAGTATTTGGCCCACAGGACCAAAATTTAAAATTACAACTTTCTGTCTTTTCTAGTTCAGGCGATATATGAACTCAAACATTCGATTTTTTGTCACTTCTTACTCACTTGTTCACGCGTCATCAAAAAGATTGGGTAGATCCCGTAGCCCCAGAAACTTGACATTTGGAAAAAAGGTAGTGTTTAGGATACAAAGAAAGGAAAAATTATAAAATCCAGAAAATTCGAAAAAAAAGCATTCGAAAATTCAACAAATTCCAACAAAATTGAAAATTGAAAATAATACGATCTTGTAGTCTTGGAAACTTAAGATTTGGTGTGAAGGTAGTGTTTAACATCCAGAAAAAGAAAACATCAAAAACACCAAAAAAATCGAAAGCAAAATTGAAAAAATCGAAGAAATTGAAAAAAACCGAAAATTTGAAGACAATCCGATATTGTTGCGCTAGAAAATTCAAATTAGGAATAAAGGTAGTATTTAGGATACAGAAAAAGGAAAATTAAAAAAATCCAGAAAATTCGAAAAAAAAAATAAAAAAATTGGAAAAAAATTGAAAAAATGAAAATAATTTGATACGATAACGCTCGTATTTATAAATTAATTTGGATGAAACTAATTGTGTGTATTAAGCTCACCAATGCCTCGACCGAGTTCGTTGGCCAGCTTGGTCCACCATCTTGTTTCAAGATGGCGGCCACGGAAAATTTTAAAACTAAAATAAATATACAAAAAAGTTAAAAAATCAAGTTTATTTTTTAATTAGTTGTTAGGACTTGATACAAGGATTCCAGAGCATTTTTTGTTTTACCTCTATCTTAAAAATTGGCTGAGATAGAGCAGTTTGAAATTCTAGGGTGGCTGACATTTGGAAACAAAACAGCACATTACAAAAAACCAACGATAAATTAATGGTCAAGCAGGTGCAATCCCGAATGAATACTCCGTGTTATTATAACTGTAACTTTGACTTCGAAATTTTGATACGTTGCATTTTCTATTTGTTGATATTTTTGAACTATGATTTACGCTAAGTGAAATGTTGTTGTTGAAGAGGGATTTTCCATGTAAATCCGAAACGTCCAATTTTAATATGTTTTTAATGTTTTATGAAAGTGCATTTTAATGTCTGTAATTTTAATGATTTTAATATAAATTTATAAGTTTTAGTGAACGCGATTTCTCGCAAATTATTTTATTTCATTGTTGTAATCATTTTCCCAATCATACGCATAAAACTATATATTCATATCCATTCGCGCCAAATTCTCGCCAAACTTGGCGACAATTGGCGAAATCTCGCCAAATTTGGCGACAAAAATAAATCTTCATAAATGAAGCCAACTTGGCTATAGCTCAATAATTTGGCGAATTTCTTATTCAAATTCAGTGTAAACGAATCTTTTGTAAACGGTTTCTTTGCATTTTTTAACTTGCTGTTTTCGAGTAACATTAGCTAAAATTTTAAAACGAAGATATAGGAAAGCTACCTTTTCCTGCCGGTACAGGCCGGAGGACTTTTTTATGAGTTGTCGGATGCAATCTATGTTTTGCGTTAAATAAAGTAAAACATTGAAAAACAAATCCCACAGGATGGGGATAGTTTGTTTTAGATAGATTTTAAGATAATTGTCCTATTAGCTAGTACACCTTCCGTTATTGTTTTGTGTTATTTTCCCCGGATTATGCTTTTCTTTTCTTTTGTTTACGAATTTTGTAATAGAAAAGTTCCGCTATAGACTGGCTACGTTACAGACCTTTTTTTTTATAGACAGGTTCATTTTCTTTCACAGGCTTTACTCTATCTGGAGGCACGGGAGTGCCTCCGCCAAGTCGAGAGAGGACAGCCGTAAGCATACTTTTCTGGAAGCAACTCAGGGCACTTTTGCCCTCCCCCCCCCCCCCCCATATCTCCGCGCTGGAGTATCCCAAAAATTTGAAACTTCGTTTTTCTAGAGTATTTGGCTCACAGGACCAAAATTTAAAATTACAACTTTCCGTCTTTTCTACTTCAGACGATATATGAACTCAAACATTCGATTTTTTGTCACTCACTCACTCACTCACTCGTTCACGCGTCATCAAAAAGATTAGGTAGATCCCGTAGCCCTAGAAACTTGACATTTGGAAAAAAAGGTAGTGTTTAGGATACAAAGAAAGGAAAAATTATAAAATCCGGAAAATTCGAAAAAAAAACATTCGAAAATTCAACAAATTCCGTCAAAATTGAAAATTGAAAACAATACGATCTTGTAGTCTTAGAAACTTAAGATTCGGTGTGAAGGTAGTGTTTAGTATCCAGAAAAAGAAAACATCAAAAACACCAAAAAAATCGAAAGCAAAATTCGAAAAATCGAAAAAAATCGAAAATTTTCAAATAATCCAATTTTGTTGCGCTAGAAACTTGGAATTCGGAATAAAGGTAGTATTTAGGATGCAAAATAAGGAAAAATTAAAAATTCCGGAAAATGCGAAAAAAAAATCAAAAATTCGAAAAATTCGAAAAAAATTGATAAAATTAAAATAATTTGATTTTTTAGCCTTAGAAACTTAAAATTCGCAGTAAAGATAGTGTTTAGGATTCAGAATAAGTTAAAATAAAAAACGCAATAAAATTCGAAAAAAAAAAAATCAAAAAATCGAAAAAATCGGAAAAATCGAAAAATAAGGAAAATTTGAAAATAATTCGGTTTTATAGCGGATTTTTATTGGAATAAAGGTAATATTTAAGATACTAAATAAGGAAAAATTAAAAAATATGGATAATTGAAAAAATACCCATAAATCAGTGCAGACGATATATGAACTCAAAAGTTTCGATTTTTTGTCACTCACACACTCACTCACTCTCGCGTCATCAAAAATATTGGGTAGATCCCGCAGCCACAGAAACTTAAAATTTGGAATAAAGCTAGTGTTTCGGATACAAAGAAAGGAAAAATTATAAAATCCGGAAAATTAAAAAAAAAAAACATTCGAAAATTCAAAAAAATCGAACAAAATCGAAAATTGAAAATAACACAATCTTGTGTGGTAATGTTTAGAATTCAGAAAAAGAAAACATCAAAAACACAAAAAAAAAAAAAAAAAAAAAAAAAAAAAAATCGAAAATAAAATAAAAAAATCGAAAAAATCGAAAATTTTCAAATAATCCAATTTTGTTGCGCTAGAAACTTGGAATTCGGAATAAAGGTAGTATTTAGGATGCAAAATAAGGAAAAATTAAAAAATCCAGGAAATTCGAAACAAAATCAAAAATTCGAAAAATTCGAAAAAAATTTAAATAATTTGATCTTTTGGCCTTAAAAACTTAAAATTCGCGGTAAAGATAGTGTTTAGGATTCAGAATAAGTTAAAATAAAAACGCAATAAAATTCGAAAATAAAATAAAAAAATCGAAAGAAATCGAAAAATAAGGAAATTTTGAAAATAATTCGATTTCACAGCGCTAGAAACTTGAAATTTGGAATAAAGGTAATATTTAAGATACTAAATAAGGAAACATTCAAAAATATGGATAATTCAAAAAGAAAAATCGAAATTTAAAAAAAAAAAAAAATAGAAAGCAAGAAAGAAAAAGAGAAAAATTGAAATTAATATGATCTCGTAGTCTTAGAAACTGAAAATTTGATGTAAAGGTAGTGTTTAGGATTCAGAAAAAGAAAAAATTAAAAACACAACAAAAATTGAAAATAAAATAAAAAAATCGAAAAAATAACGAAAATTTGAAAATAATTCGATTTTGTAAAGCTAGAAACTTAAAATTTGGAATAAAGGTAGTATTTAGGATACAAAAAAAGAAATAAATAAAAAAATCTGTAAAATTCGAAAAAAAAATTCAAAAATTCGAAAAATTGATAAAAATTCGATTTTGTAGCTTTAGAACTTAAAATTCGGCGTAAACTTATTGTTTAGGATACAGAAAAGGGAAAAATTAAAACACAATAAATTCGAAAATAGAATAAAAAACTCGAAAAAGATCGGAAATTTCAAAATAAATCCAGAAAATTATAAAAAAATTCGAAAAAAATCAAAAATTGAAAATAATTTTATCTTGTAGTCTTAGAAACTTAAAACTTGGTGTAAAGGTAGTATTTACTATTCAATAAAAGGAACAATTAAAATATTCGTTAAATTCGAAAATAAAATCGAAATATCGAAATATCTTTAAAAAATCGAAAATTTGAAAACATTAGTTTTAAGATAATTGTCCTATTAGCTAGTACAACGCCCCTAATTGTTTTATGTTATTTCCCCCGGATTATGGTGTTCTTTTCTTTCGTTTACGAATTTCGTTATAGAAAAGTTCTGCTATAGACTGGCTACGATATAGGCGATTTCTTTATAGACAGGTTTGTTTTCTTTCACAGGTTGTACTCTATTTACTTCACATATGAAATATGGATTGTTAAATGATGTTAGCCCCACAAAAATTTTCACAGCTCCACCCTCCCGACATTACTGGTTGGTTTTGGCTTGATAGCCCTTTCTAAATAAAATCATGGTGACTCTAAGAATCACTTGATATATCTCTAAATTGAACCTAAATGATCCTAAGAAGACGGATAAAATAATTACTATATTGGCATGACAATCAGGTAACTTAGAATTAAAATCGAAAAATCAATAAATTTATAAAAAGTCGAAGATTTGAAAATAATTCGATTTTGTAGTCCTAGAAGCTTGACATTTCGCAGAAAGGCAGGGTTTAGTACACAAAGTAAGGAAAAATTAAAAAAATCCGCAAATAATAAAAAAAGACTAAAAAAAAAAAAACAAGCGGGAAAAATTCTACCTTACGGCAGAATATAGATTGGCCACCCACGGCTTTTATTGTTGAGATTTTTTCAGCCAAGTCTAACTCGTCAAAAAAAGTGTTTGTTAGCATAAGCCAGCTTCTCCACTTTAGAATTTAGTTAGCGCTCTAAGATTTTTTGTAAGCTGGCGGAATATATTAGGCACGAGCACACCAAGTTTTAAAAGGATTCGGTGACTAGAAGTATTTTGAATAACTATAATAGTAAAAAGATGTGGCTTCAATGGGCTGAGACGTGGCGAGGTAGTTGTTGTTTACAAATGTGCTGGCATAATGACACCCTTTAAATTATTTTTAATCATTCAAGGCATTTTAGCACTTAATAGATAATCTAAAAAAGTTAATGAAAAGTTCTATGCTAGCAGCTTTTATGATGGATAAAGCTAAGAGAAGTTGTTTAACAAATGATGAGTTAGCATTAATTGACGGGATCTTGGGGAGCGGTGGGGGGAAGAGAGGGGGTGCTATACAAAACACAAGTGCTCTACGAGACCTTTAAAATGAATCCTCACTTGAAATTGAGAGATGGGACTTTAAAAGGGATCCCCCTTTTCGCCCCTCTGACGGCCCCCCCCGAGAGATACGTGAAAACCGAGGGTGCCAAAAGAAGGGGGTGGAATACCTTTAGGCAGTTTACAGCTAATTTTGGTAAAATTTTGGAGCTGTCCGGTCCATAGGAACAGAGAAAAATGGGAAAAACTAAAATAAATATGAAAAATTGAAAAAAAATAAATAAGAAAAGTGCTCCTGACAGGAGACGGGAGAGAAGGAGGGGGAGAGTAAAACCAGACAAAAGTGCTTGCTGAGATCACACTTTTGATATGTTAGATGACGGGGTTTGAGCACCTTGAATGTCTCCACTGTGAGGGGGGGGGGGGTAACTCCGGTCCTATGGGATATAGGGCCTCGGGACCCTCTTAGAAATGTCGGCCTCGACGATTTTAATTTCGTTGGATCTTTTAGAAGAGGCGTACGCCCTCTGTGGGGCTTAAAGGGGCTGAGAAAGATGGGAAAAACTAAAATTTAGAAAGAGTTGAAACAGAGAAATATGCTTCTTAAGGGAGGGGGCGAGTGAGAGGCGGAGAGTAGGACCAGACCATAGTGCTTGACGCGAGATCTATCAATTATTGATATGTTACATGAAGGGGTTTACATGAGGGAGGAGCACCAAAAAGGTCTTACTGAACCTTTCCCCCCAGGAACTTACAAGAACTTACCCCCCCCCCCCCCCAGAGGTAACTTCATTCCTATTGGAGATAGGGCCACGGGTCCCCTTAGAAATGTCCGCCACGACGGGTTTAACTTTGTTGGATCCTTTATATTATTGTTTAAATGGGGTCTGCGCTCGCTGTATGGCAATTAGGTACTGAGAAAGGAAATACAAGCGGAGGTATCGGCATAATACAGAGAGACAATTTGATTTTTAATATCGTCAGTAACAACCATTTGTATAGCTATGCATACAGGGTGTCCTCCTTTATATATGGAGTGGCTGTGATTTTTCATAAACATAAATTTTACTGTAATCTGAAAGAATTAGCCCTGTGTGTGGCTATTAAAAAAAAAAAAAAAAAAAAAAAATTACTGTACTTTCGTGTTATAGCGGCTCCCACAATTATGATTATGCCAAGGTTGCAGTTATGATTTCGCCAAGATCATCGCAAAGCTTATATAGGCATCCTATATATGCATATATATATTCCAAACACTCCTATATGTGCCATATACGTCATTATACACATATTATTTATGTCTTATAATGTCGTATATACATCATATACACATGTCATATATATACATCATATATGCATCATATATGACTATAACTTGGCCACATACGTACAGAAATGTTATATATATATCATATATTATTATAATGTCATACATGCTTTATAATTTGGCGATAAATCTTGACCGCTTGGCAGTTCATCCTTGGAAGCCGCTATAACACGAAAGTACCAAATTTACAATCCTCTTTAATAAAAAGGTACGTGTTGCTGACGACTGGGATTTTCGATAATCGTTGCCACAGATTAATATCGGAAAATGAAACGTTTGAAGTTACTGAAAAAATTAATTGCTCGAAAAGTATTTGTCGGAAAATTGTTAGACAAACTGCGTTAGAAAGGTAAGAAATTGTATTTTTCTTTATATAAATTTCAAATCCACTGATTATGCACTTTTTCAAATATTGAATTTCAAAAATTACCGAATTTCACAATGGAGTACCAAAGCGAAAACTTCACGCGTAAAAAAATAATAATAACAGAAATGTGTCAGCACGAGTCAGAAATTATAGTAGCCGTATTATTTTGTTAAAATATAAAAGTGAATTATGATGTCATGAATGTATGATTTTTATTTAATTTTTCGACAAATATCCATTTCTTTTTAGTTGTGAATAATATAGGTTAATTCACGTTATTAAAAAATGTAGCTAAAAAACATATAAATCAATGGAAAACAGTAAGTAATAAATTGTAAACGTAATAGTAAACCGTATTAAAAAAACACAACTTAGTGAAATAAGTATCCATTTTTATGTTATTTTAGGCTTATTCCAGGTAAAGGTACAGATTACTTTAAAATACAAGGTTAAATTCACCGATATATTTCGTTTGATTCAGGATTCTTTTGGAGAAACCGACCAGCGCAGCGGGCGTAGTCTGCTAGTATATTAATAAAAACAGAAACAAAAATATTTCATGCTTGGTGGCTGCTATAACACGAAAGAACGAAAGTACCAAAATTCTTCTTTATTTTCATATCTGATAATTTGCATCTATCCTTTTTTGTAATTTTAACATTTTTGTAACGATTTTATGCATATCTATTGCCTATTCAAAGAAAAATTCTTCTAAAGTTACAGAATTTCGTTAAAAACGGTAAAAATAGTAAAATGCGAACATCGTTTGGTCCATTCTCGACCGAAAGCAACAGCCGTTATCATTATCTTTTTACGCGTGAAGGTTTCGTTATGGTACTTCATTGTAAAATTTGGTAATTTTTGAAATTCATTATTTGAAAAACGGCATAATCATTCGATTTTAAATTTATATCAAGACAAATACAATTTTTTTCCTTTCTAACGCAGTTTGTCTAACAATTTTGTGATGAATACTTTTTGAGTTATTAATTTTTTCAGTAACTTCAAATGTTTCATTTTCCGAGATTAACCTGTGGCAACGATGGATTGCTGTGACTTTTCATAAACATGAAAAATGATAGAGATTGAAAGAATAAGCCTCCCTGTGGGTGGCTAAAAAAACGAAAAAAAAAAACATCGAAAAAAGGAATATACTTTGATTTATTGGAAATTTTAATTTTGGCTTTCTTTTTATACTAAAAAGTTCTTTTATGTTAAATATCACGTATCTAGGGCTACGAGTAATATCTCAGATGGATAGCACCTATCCTAGAAGCAATTGAGAGTACTTTTAACACTCCCCCTCCCATAACTTAGTGCTTGCCTAGGAACCTGAAATCTCTTTTTATCTACGCATTTCTTTGCAAACGAAACTAAAGCTTCAAATTTTTGATACCTGTAAATAATAGGGACAGAGTGTGGGCTTAGCGAAAATCAGTGGATGATCTCCAAAAAGAACCCAAAATCAAGAAAAGGAGGATTACTTACAAAAAGAAGTGAAATCTCATCAAAAAGTCACCTGTAAAAAATGCAGCCAAGTCTCGTAACTCATTTACCGTAAAAAGTACTGAGATCGTATAAAGCCAAGTTCAACTATCTTATTAACTCTGAAATTTTCATTCACAAATCACTCCTAGTCTCTACATCTTTAGTTAATTATTATTTTGTGACTTGGCAATTACGCAGCACAGGGAAGTTATTACACCTTACTATGTTATGGGATGGGATGGGATAATTTAATTAAGGCAAATTATATACGCACAGGTAAGTTATTACACTTTAATATGTTATAGTATTATTTTATTAAGACTAATTATATACATCACATTCTCGTGCTGCGTAATTGCCAAGTCACAAAATAATAATTAACTAAAGATGTAGAAACTAGGAGTGATTTGTGAATGAAAATTTCAGAGTTAATAAAATAGTTGAACTTGGCTTTATACGATCTCAGTACTTTTTACGGTAAATGAGTTACGAGACTTGGCTGCATTTTTTACAGGTGACTTTTTGATGAGATGGACATTTTCCCATACTATTTAACCATTTTACTTTATCGTTGCTAGGACTTTGGTCGTTGCCAAAAAAATAAAAACACGGAAAAATATTTTTTCCTCAACAATTAATTTTCAATTGAACGATTTTCACGTGAAAACTAAAAAATTAAACAGAATTCAAAAAAAGATGAATTTTCTTGATGTTTGAAAAAAAAAATGGAGTATTTGTTATTATACATGAAGTATGAATAACGGTTACATTAAAAAGATCTTTTTCCGTCAAAAACTGCGTTATAATTAGAAGAAAAATGAGCAATAATTGTATTATTAAAAATAGATTTCGCTTGGACCATGGAACTATGAAAAGGATTCTCCTCGGCTTGGACAAATATGACGTCATAAATAAAACATGTGTTTTCAAATATTCGTAATAATACAAGGAGCATGAATATCAATGTATAATGAAAGTAGATAGATAATGACGTAATATTTAAGATAAAAAACTGAAATATTTTTTATCGATACTGATTAATAATTAGCTTGAATGCCAGTTACATACAATTTTCCGCTAAAATTTACGTCCTGATTGCCAGAAAAGAAAATTAACAAGAATTATGCCATTAAAAAGAGATTTCTCTGAGGAAAAAGTGACGTCATATTTGAAATAAAACGGAAATTTTCAAATGTGTTTTACAAGGAGCGCGAATCAATTCCTTACATTAATATAATACAAGGATCGGTAAGTTTAGAAAGTAGATGAGTTTCACGCCATATTTATGACGAAAAATTTAAATATTTTTTTTTTTTATCTATACCGATTATTAAGCATGAATATCAGTTACATAGAGATGAGAGTTTTTTGCCAAAACCACACCATGATTATTAGGAAAATAAAAATAAATACGAATCTATTATATTAAAATCTGACCGCCTGTTTGTATTTCGCAATTATTTCTTTCAAATTGTCGAACGCAACGCGATTTACTTAACATTGATTACGCGATTTACTTATCATTGATCCAAGGATGTCATAAACTCTCAGAATTAAGAAAAATAATTTAAATTCATACTTTTTTTTTGTTTTGTTTTTTGTAAATTTTAACGAAGTTTCTCTAAAAATGGCAACTAAATTATTCCAATTTTGTGGCTAAAAAAGAAGAAATAAAACGGATTAATATATTTTTTTCTCATTAAAACTGAAAAAAAGAATTTATTTTAAATTTGAATAGATGGTGAAAGAAAAAAAAAATCTTGATTACAGTAAAATTTTTGAAAAATAAAAACGTATTTTCACATATTCAAACTTCATGAATCAATTTATTCTCGAGAACAAAAATCGTCTGTCAACATATTTTCATTTAGAAATAAAGATTTTTTTTTTCAGTTATAGATTAAATCAAGGAGGCAAATTTAAGCTCCTTGCATTTAGGTCTACAATTATTGCTCCCTATTCACAAGAATTGAATTTAATGAAAAATAATATACTATTTCCATTATCTTTGAAGGATGGCTATTAAAACGTTTCACAAAGGCGTTAAAAGTAAAATGGTTTACCAGGTAAACTTGACATATGTTTTTACACAATTCGCCGATTTCCACGATATTATTTGACCTGCCTTTTTTCATTGGTTGCAGTTGCAGTTTCCTTTTCGTGATTATTTGTCACAAAGTTTCACTTTTTTAAAACTTTGTTATGTCAAGGCCTCTATAACATAGAAATACTGTATTGTCTCCTATGGAATGTAATAAAGAGTTAGTTAATTATTTACGTTTCTAATTATCGGGAATGAAATATTTTGCTTAATTAATGCATTTATTCTTCTTTTAATGATACGTGAACGAAGTCACGGGTAACAGCTAGTATTAAATAAATATAAATTATAAGTAATAATAATAATAATAATAATAATAATAGAGATGAGTGTAGAAGTTAAATTATTATTAAATAAAATATTAGAGTATTAATTTAAGGGGTACAAGTACAGCCTAGAACAGAGTTTCCAAAAGTGTGCTCCGCGGAGCCCTTGGGGCTCCGCCTATATTTTTCAGGGGCTCCGCGGCGTTCCAGGAAATAAACGAAACATGAAAGAAATTAGCATACTGCAAGGCAAAATTTTCCGAAAGTATGTAGAAATTTGTGTGTGTATCAAAAATAAATACATCTATCACTGGGTTGAAAAGTACTATAATATATATTTTTTAATTATATATAAATTTGCATTATACATGTATCCATTTCGTATATAATATTTTTGGTTTGAACCACTTTATGTTTCTGCATTGAAGTTGTTTTAAAATTCGGTTCAAAATAAGCTACAAGAAATAGTAATTTGAATCGAATGCACAACGTGAATCGAAAGAGCAAAGTCTCTCCAAGTGTCTGCATTTAAGAGGAAGCTTACCTTCTGGTCGGAGTGTGCAGAAAAGGGAGATATAAATTGCTTTCCTCTTTCTAAAATGTTATTTAATGAGCATAGCATTCAGTTTGAAAAAAAAAATCAGAAAAAAATTCAAAATCATCTCGAAGCTCTAAATAGATTCATTTGAGCATTACTTTCCAGCTGCTCAAAATAAGATGCTAGATGATTTTAAATGGGTACTAAATCCATTCAATGTAAAATAAATAAATAAATAAATAAATAAATAAAAACCGCTTAGCTGCTTAAGCTGTGAGGAATACGATTCTCTCATTGATTTAACATCTCAAAGCGATATAGAAATCTCTTTTCAAAACGAACCTATCACACAATTTTGGTGTCATTTGACAGAGGAATACAAAATCTTGTCAGGCAGCGCAAAATTAATTTTACTCTCATTCTCAACGACTTAACTGTGTGAAGCTGGATTCTCCGCTTACACAAGTATGAAAACAAAGTACAGAAGCTGGTTAAATGCAGAGCCAGACATTCGTTTATAATTGCAAAAATTGCTCCAGATATAAAAAAAAACTGTGCAAAACAATTCAACCATATTTTTCACACTAAACTTTTATACGTTATTGCTTGTCACGCTTTGTGCAGAATAAAAAACATTCTATCGGCATTTAATATTTGTATATATTGTATATTGTATTATTTTTATTTTTGAAATTTTAATTTTCTTAAACTGTTTATTTATTTTTTTTTAATTTTAATTATTTAAATCTTCTATCATATTTTTGATAATTGTATTTACTTTTTAAAACAATGTTTGTCGCTTAAAACTTTGTTTTATAAGATCTTGTATCATTTAGTGCCCCTCACTAGATTCATTTTACATTTGTGTATATTATGTATATATATTTCTTTTTATAACTTTGATTTCTTTACTGTTTCTGTTCTGTTTATCTTTACTGTTATCTGTTTATGTTATTTGTATTAATTTTTAGTTATTTAAATTTTCTATTCTGTTTTTCATAGTAAAACAATATTTGTCGCTTTAAACATGTTTTTTTTTATAACATCTTGTATTATTTAAAGTCGCTCATTAGATTCATTTTACATTTGTGTATATTGTGTATATACAAGGTGGCCATAATTAAACTGACAGTACTCAGAGTGTTCTGTAGCGCGATCTAATTGCGAGAATGTCGCCTTTGTAGGAAGGTGAAACAAGACGGGGGACGAAGGATTCCGCGGTTGGTTGGTTGGTTGTATATTGTTTAATGGCACAAGGTCCCATTGGGGACAAGCTGGACAAGCTGCGCCAAAGAAAAAATATATTAAAAGAAACCACAATTTAATGCGAACAAAAGCAAAAAGGAAACAAAGCTTAATGGGAAAAAAATCTGGATGGGGCTACCCATCCAGATCTAGTCAGACAGGAAGGATTCCGCGGAAAAATAGTTCCAAAAGTCACCGCCAGGGGAGTATGTGGCGCTGTGTATTCGAAAAAAGAGAGTTTCAAAAAATGAAGAATCAATACTGAAATAAAATTACCGTTTATTTAACGAATTTAGCAATTTAATCCAAGCTCAAAATGGTAACAGTTTATAAAAAGCTAAAAATTTAAATAAATACTGCTAAAGTTTCTTTATCTGCAATTTCACTTACAGAGTCCCAAAGAAATCAACAGCAGAAGAAGAAGTTCTTTATTCAAATTTCACGTTACATCTTTTGGCCCAGTGCCATCTTGTTCGGCTTTAAAAGGTAATGTGCTACTGTTAGAATCAATTTCATTGAAAGTTATCTGTCATAAAGTTTCCTTCTTTAGTTGAGCGAGCTCTACTAGTCAAATACTTTTACCTCAACCAGTGCAATGCGCCAGCCGCTCTTCGTGCTTTTAGAAACCACAAAAAATGCGTAAAGGTAACGGTCCTTTGTCAGTTAATGGTTGAAAAGCAATGGTTGAGAAGTTTGTGAAAACAGGTTCTCATGTTCAGTAATGTAAATGTTCAGTCAGGCAGAGGACGAAAACCGGTATCACAGGATACAATCGAAGAAGTGGCAACGGCGATTGTCGACAGAGCACCAGATGTTGCTACCACTTCCAGCGCTCGTGGGATAGCTCGGAATCTGGTTATGCCTTAATGTACGGTATGGAAAATCCTACGAAATACCTACTTTGATTTCTTTAATATGTTTATGTTATTTGCATTAATTTTTAGTTATTTAAATTTTCTATACTGTTTTTCATAGTAAAACAATGTTTGTTACTTAAAACATTTTTTATAACATCTTGTATCACTTAAAACCCCTTATTAGATTCATTTTACATTTGTGTATATTGTGTATACATATTTCTTTTATATATATATAACTTTAATTTCTTTAATCTGTTTATGATATTTGTATATTTAAATTTTCTATACTGTTTTTCATAGTAAAACAATGTTTGTCGATTAAAACGCCTCCTTTTGTAACATCTACTATCATTTAGTAAACCCCTCATTATAGTCATTTAATATTTGTATTCGTTGGGTATATAGTTTTCTTTTTTCTTTTGTAACTTTAATTCTTTTAGTCTGTTTATTTTATTTTTATTAATTCTTATTTATTTAATTTTTATGTGCTGTTTTACATAATTGTACTTAATTTTTAAAGCTTTGTATGCTTTTGAAAATGCATTTTTTTTAAACGTCTTATATCACTTAACAACCCCTCCTTAAAATTTTGTTTTAATTGGTTTCGGCATTGGCTAAGATTCTTATGTTATGATGCCAGATTTTCCTATCAGAAATAAGGCTGTAGCAATAAAAAAATACATATAGTTTCTTTTCATTTGTGATCACACTAACAATACAAACTCTTGCTCAGCTCCACCCCTTGCTTAGACTTTTCGTCAATGAGTACCCGCCCTGATATAAATTTAACCCCACCAATATATCCCGTTTTGTTAGTAAACATTTTTCTACTAGTTGCAGTTCTTTTAACATGCGTACTTTTTAACCATACATCTATATTCAGGCAAAAACAATGGTGAAAGAAAGTTTCTTTCAAAATTATAATTAATAGCTAAATACTTCAAATGAAACATCCCAAAAAGTGAACGATGCTGCACCTAACAATACAGGTTATAGATTTTGCCCCGCCCACTTAAACACTAAAACGATGATCTGCTTCTAAGTGTATTTTTAAAAAATGGTTCAAGAAGCTGAGAGGCGATTCGTCTTCGTTGCATGTTTAGAAGTACCAGAAACATAAAGAGGAACGAAAAAAAATCCATGACCACATGATTCTATTACGAGTGGGCGGAACTAGCGAAAACATGTTATATAACTCATGGGCGTACGCATTTTCTTTCTTTTCATGAATAGCCTATTGGAATTATACAGAAGTTTCTCTTTATAAACGAAAACTGTACAACTTACCTTTTTTTCTGCACGTGTGTGGTTTTCGCCATAAATAATAATAATTTCACGTAAGCCCCAATGCAATGCATGACCCAGACAGGGTTACTATTTTGATCTTTAATTCCGATTTCATAATAGAAATCCCTAAAAAATATTTTTAATTTTAAAAATGGATGTTATTAACCCCTTAACAGTGATGCTCGAACGTAGCTCGGGTAAGAAGAGTTTGTTTTCTTCGTTACTAAAATCTTTCAGAAACCACAAATTTTTTAACTATAATTTTGCTGTATTTCGCGGACATATCTCGATTATACAACGCAGATATTTTAATACAAGAAATGGTTTTTAGTCCTTATTTTTAATTTATTATGTCCAATAATAGTAATATTAAATAAAACTGTTAAGGGGTTAAATAATAGAAAATTTGATTTTCAAAAATTCTAGTATGAATTCAGAATTTCTGTATCAAGAAAAGGGCCAAACTGAGAACCTTGACCCCATGTTGCAAACTACTGGTTCTGACTCTTATCCAGCAGATCTTTCTCTGCTCCACAAGCATAAAAAAACATTAATTTGTACACCATAGAGTACCGTGGGGTTAAGGGGCTCTGCCTTAAAAATTCTTCCCAAAAAGGGCTCCGCGAGTCCAAAAGTTTGGGAACCACTGGCCTAGAATAAGGTGCCATTATGCAGAATAATGTAGAATAAAGAATAGTGTAAATGATTGCTCCCGCCCCTTTTTTCTGACAAATGTTTTAAGGTTTTTTAGTAGTCCCTCAGTAGTGACATTTCGATTTTATAAATTTTTTGGGACGAATTTTATAATTTTTTTTTAATTAGATTTATTTATATGTGTTATACGGTTATTATTTACAAAAGTTTTATTATCTATCTATCTATATATATATTTATAATATATTTCCGCATTCCGGGCCTATATATTCGTACTTACTGCTTTTAATCTTCTGAAAGTCCGAAGGGTTTTTTTTTTTTTTTTTTTTTTTTTTTTCATTTTTGTAAAAATTCTCACAAAACTCAGTTAACTTAAATATTATTTCGCGACTTGGCGTTAGAATACCTTTCATATCTCTTCATCTTGAATATTTATTAATTAAAACAAATTTCTGTCTACAGCCAATTTAAGTAATTTTCGAGAAACAGAAAAACATGAGAGTTTCGCTTACAGGGTTTTAATCGACGATTAAAAGGATTTTAAAATCGATTTTTTTAATCGAGGATAGACTACTTTAAAATGATGTCATTTTTATTCAAGAATTTAAAACGTAACATGAATAATAAACATGTCGTATAATACAATTATCCTTTTACGTATAAAACATTTAAACAACCATATTCTGAGCGTCCGAAGGCTTTCTTGCATTTTCGTAAAAATTCTCACAAAACTCAGTTAACTTAAATATTATTTCGTGACTTGGTGTTTCATTTATGACGTCATATTTCTTCAAGCCAAGAAGGATCCTTTTCATAGTTCCATGGTTCAAGCGAAATCTTTTTCATAATAATATAATTATTGTTAATTCTTCTTTCCAATTATAACGCAGTTTTTGACATAAAAAAATCTTTTTAATGTATACCGATATTCATACTTCATGTATAATAACAAATAATCCATATTGTTGTTTCAAATATCACAGAAATTCATCTTCTTTCGAATTATTTTCATTTTTCATGTGAAAATCGCTCAATTGAAACTTAATTGTTTAGGAAAAATTATTTTTCCGCATTTTTATTTATTGGCAACGATCAGAGCCCTAACAACAATAAATTAAAATGGCTAAATTTTATCTAAAAATGTCCATTGATTCTCTGTGAAAATAATCAAATTTTGAATTATTAAGAAAAGTATTTGAATAAAATAAACAAAAACCAATCTATGTTCATTTCCGGGTTATAATCCACCTATATGCAAAGATACAGGGCCATTAATTTCTCCATTTTGACGCTGGCTTCAGCCTAACATTTGCACACAATCGGATTTATAATATTACTAGCTGTTACCCGTGACTTCGTTCGCGTAACTTTAAAACAAGAACGAAAAATCATGCGTCAAGCATAGATTATGTAACACTTCCCAACGCTTCCAAAATAATTTTACGAATCATACTCTTTAATAAGCTAAAAGATAACATCTAAGTAATCTGAATACTTTTATTCAGCCCTGTATAGGATCTATAGATTTGTATATATACTACATAGGATGCTAAATTTTAGTTCAGTTAGGAAACACGTAGCACAGTTTAAAATTCTCCGTCTGGAGTTAAATAATACGGAAATGTGTTCCTGAACTTTTGTGCTTCCCTGTATAGGATCTACAGAATTTATACACACCACGTAATATACAAAAAGCGATTTAAAATTAAAATCGCATTCAGTAACTTAAAACGCACTTCCAGGAATTATTGTTAACATACAGTAGAGAATTCTTTTGTTTGTCCCTGTAAATGAACGATGACTGCTATACACACAATATTCTGTAGTAAGTCTCTTGTAATGAACCTTATATAAATTTCAATGCGTTTAAAATAGTGAAACATTATTTAAATAAACCGCAGACGATTTTTCTCCATAGACGTAATGTAACGGAATTCTTTTGACTGTCCCTGTAAAGTAAGTATAAGGGCTATGCACACCCTATTCCATATTAAGCTTCTTCTAATGCACCTTAGTGATATATATAAATTTCAATGCGTTTAAAATAGTGAAACATTATTTAAATAAACTGCAAATGATTTTTCCCCATAGACCGCAATGTAACGGAATTCTTTTGAGTGTCCCTGTAAAAAAACTATAAGTGCTACACACTTCCGTTGAAATAGGGAACATGCTATAGATAACGATTATAACATATAAAAATTGCAGGGCAATCCGAGCATATTTACGGGAGTTAGAGCACGGCCAGACGGCAGACGGCCAGACAAACCGAAGTCATAAACACTTTTCAACTAGGTTGGAAAGTGTTAAAAAGGGAATAAATGCATTAATCAAGCAAAATATTTCACCCCCGATAATTAAAATTTAAATAATTAACTAACTCTTTATCATATTTCATATGAGAAAATACGGTATTTCTTTGTTATAGGGGCCTTGACATAGCTCAGTTTTAAAAAAGTACAATTTGCCAAAAAACAAATATCAGTTTTACCTGATAAATCATTTTACTTTTAACGACTTTGAAAAACGTTTTAACAGCCATCATTTAAAAATAATTCATTGGAAATAGTACATGCCTTTTGTTTAAATTCAATTCTTGTGAATATGGAGGAATAATTCTACACCTAAATGCAAGGAACTTCAATTGCAGAGCTTTTTGCAACCCAAAATTACATGGAAACGTAACATTTACATGTGTTACGTTTGCATGTAACAGTAACAGTTACATGCAAGCGTAACACTTGCAATTGCAAAGCTTTTTGCAACCGAAAATTCTATGTAAACATTACTTTTGCATGTAATTTTCAGTGCAAATTAACATTTATAAGGGTTCAAATTAAAATTAATTTGGGTGCAAATTACATGTAAATGTTACATTTTCATGTAATTTGGGGTTGCGAAAAGCTTTGCAATTGCAAGTGTTACGTTTGCATGTAACAGCAAATTTGCCTCCTTGGTTTAATCTATAGCTGAAACAACTCTTGATTTCTTGACAATATGCTGACAGACGATTTTTGTTCTGCAGAATAAATTAATTCATAAAGTTTGAATATGTGGAAATATGTTTTAATTTTCGGAAATTCTGCTGTAATCAAGATTTTTTTTTTTTCACCAACTATTCAAATTGAAAATAAATTCTTTTTTCAGTTTTAATGAGAAAATGGCATAAAAATGTATTAATCCGTTTTATTTCTTCCTTTTTTATCCACAAGAATGGAGTAATTTAATTACCGTTTTTAGAAAAATTTCGTTAAAATTTACAAAAAATAAATAAAGAAATAAATAAATAATATATCGGAATATAATCAAAATTTTAAATTCTCAGAGTTTATATGACATCCTTAGATCAATGATGGTGTTAAGTAAATCGCATTGCATTAAGAGTAGTAGTTGCGAAATACAAACAGACAGTCAGATTTTAAAATAATAGACTTTTGTTCAATTTTCTTTTCCTAATAATCTTACTGATGCTTGTATTATTAATCGCAGAGTTCAGAGAATAAATATATATGAAATGTTTATGTTTGGCGTGATGCTGAAAATGCAACCCTACAGTTGGCCTAAACAACTGGCGGCTTACTTTGAAAACCTCTCCCCGTCCAATGAAGTCAGCCCTTGGACCTAACGATTTGAGCGATAACCGGCTTCATATTGCAAGCCGATTTGACGATTCACGCCTCTCTATTTTTTCACTGTACTCTATAATTGGGGCCTCCGTGGCCGAGTGATTAAGACACCATTCCGCTAATCGCTTGTGAGCGTAGGAGTCAGGTCGGCGGGTTCGACTCCCGCCAGCTCCATTGCACACACTTTGTGGAGCTCCCGGATGTAACTCTCTGGTGTTGTAAATTTCCTTGTGGCTATCTCGTCTCTGTATATTGACGATGACTTATAAGCGGGCACTTGATGTCAAGCACACAAGTCTGATGTATGTTCTCAATAAACAAACAAACAAACAAACATACTCTGTAATTATTAATGTTTGAAATTGATTCACGCACCATTTGAAACATATTTGAAATATGACGTCATTTTGATTCCAGAGAAATCTCTTTTCAATGATATAATTCTCGTCAATTTTCTTTTCCTGGCAATCATGATGGGAATTTTATCAGAAAACTCACATCTGTATGTAACTTATTTTCAAGCTTATTATTAATCAGTATCAAAAAACATATTTCAGTTATTCATCTTAAATCTGACGTCCAATATATATATACTTTTATATTATACACTGATATTCATGCTCCTTGTAATGTTACGAATATTTGAAAATACATGTTTTATTTATGACGTCATATTTGTTCAAGCCAAGGAGGATCCTTTTCATAGTTCCATGGTCCAAGCGAAATCTTTTCTTAATAATATGATTATTGTTCAGTTTTCCTTCTAATTATAACACAGTTTTTGACAGAAAATATCTTCTCAACGTAACCAATATTCATACTTCATGTGTAATAACAAATACTCCATATTTTTGTTTCAAATATCACGGAAATTCCTCTTCTTTTGAATTCTTTTGAATTTTCAATTTTCACGTGAAAATCTTTCAATTGAAAATTAATTGTTGAGTAAAAATTATTATTCCGGCTTTGATTTAGTTTTGGCAACGATAAAATATTAGCAACGGTAAAGTAAATTTAACCATTTTAAAATATTATACGAAAAAATGTCCATTTATTCTCTATGAAAATAACGAAATTTTGAATTATTAAGAAAAATATTTGAATAAAATAAACAAAAACCAGTCTATGTTCATATGAGGGTTATAATCAACTTATGTGCAAAGGTACAGGATCAATAAATGCTCCATTTTGACGCTGGCTTCAGCCTAACATTTGCACACAATCAGATTTATAATATTATTAGGATTAGGATTATGATATATGTATGGAAAAATGTATGCTAGGCATAACTAAAAGAGACAAAAAGAGATCTGGATAAGAAGTCAGGCGAAGGTTTTTTAAATCATTGAGAGAATTAAACGGCTAAAATAAAAATGGGCTGGCCACATTGCAAGAAGATAAGAGAAGACAACAGATGGAGCACAAGCACCCTACAGTGGTATCTCAGAGATGTAAAATGACCAAGAAGATGAAGTGACGAAATCAGAAAAGTGGCCGGTGTTAATTGAATGACTAAAGCACTAGACAGGAAACAACGGAAAAATCTGGGGGAAACCTACATCCAGCAGTGGATTGAAAACGGTTGTTGGTGATGATGATGATGATGATGATGATGATATATTGGAATAATTTAATTGTAGGATAATGTTGCTTAAGAAATATCGACATAATTTGTGGAAAGTAAGTCGGACCGGGCTATGAAATTCGAAAAAATAAACGGGCTGAGTCGAGGACAAGACAGCGTTCGTCTGAGCCGGGCCTGAGCATTTCGGTTCGTGCAGACTTCTAATTACTAACTTTCTCTCTCTCTCGTTTTTTAAAAGACAGATATTATACTGTCTTTTACAACCCCCCCCCCCATTTTTTGGAATTTTCTCTGTGTAAAGTATAATAAAGAATTTAAAGAAAATTACACATGGCTAAATTTTTACAGCTTATTCTGACTAAGATTTTAAGCATTTTTCATTTTATCACTTCATTACAAAGTGGCAGCCAATTAAGCGAGAATTTGAAAAAAAAAAAAAAACCATTTTTCTAAAAATTAACCCGTTACCCCAAAAAACCTACATCTGACGTAATCAGCTGCAAATGATGCATTTTATTACTTATGAATGGTTTAACATAAAAACAATTATAAAATGTGTCGGATTCCACTTCTCCGTCCACACAACTTCGAAATAAACCCGGTCTTTTGATATGCTGCCACCACCGATATGAATACGTGATATCGGGCACGATACTTGATGTACATTCAAGAAAAACCTAATTCTTTCAATTAAAGTTAAAGTAACAATTTATTAACAATATTTACACTTAAACTCGGATGTAAATTATCCGGTTTAACACTAAATCAAAACAATTACAGAAAACGCTCTACGTGTACCGTTAGACTACGTCAATTCATTCCGCACTGAGATTTCTATTCATCTCACACCCGCTCTCTCTTTTTTTCGAGAGATACCGTTAAACACACGTGGCTCAGATCGTCAACTCTCAACGACCTTCCACCTTCACTACTACGTTCGAACTAACTTCACCTCTGCTCATTCCCCAGCGCACCCGCTCTCTCTCTACGGGGCTGCTGTTTTATTTCCAAGGGTCGCTTGACAACCGTTCCTCCCTCTTGACTGATCTGTCTTCCTAAATAAAAGGGTGCACTCTCTTTCTTATCTATCAAAGACCACATTGCAATGGAAATACCTCTTTCATTATGTCCAAGTCGCCACCCTCCGGATTAAGATTTTTCTTAAACCAGACTCTAACGGTACACAATAGATACAGATACAATACGCTAATCCCTTAAGAATAGCTTTCAACTCTTGCAGCTGTCAGAGAAACCTGACACCCCCCACCTTAGCGGAAAATATGCCTTTTAGGGGCTAATTTTCCTCAAACTATGTAATGTCTGAGAAGAGTTCAACAGTTCCTTGATAGGTTTCTTCATTACTACAATTACATAAATATTTCAAGGTGTCTGAAAATTTAACTACTGACATCTCTAATGAACCATATACTAATGTGATAACTACAGAAAAAAATACACAATATGCTAATACACTTTTATAAACACAGGATGTACATACAATTATAAATACACCACAAAAATAAAGTTACACTAGTATTATGTCATTCCAATGTCAGTCCTTAGGCTGAGATTGCTGGAGGCGGTACTATTTTTTTCCTTCCAGTCCTTCCTCGTTAACTTAATTGGTACATCCCTTTTCGCAAGGCACCCGCTTGAATGGCTAACTTCTGCCTCTGATGTCCCAATTAAATCTTCCTCTAGCCAATCAGGCACTTGCCTGTCCAAGTCCTTTTTGTACGTAATAAAGACATTGTACCATTTCTGCTTTATCTTACCCCTCTCCGGTTTACGACCAATCCGATTTTTCTCCATTTCTACCTGTTGGATAGGACCCATAAATAATTCCTTATTTTTCCTTAAGATTGATTTTATGTCCCCAACTTGAATATTTGTTAATCCTTTTATTTCAAATCCCTTCCTGTCTTTATTTTCCGGTTGTTCTCGGTCTAACCACAGATCTTTCCTACAGTCTTCAAACTCCCCGTCACTATCCAAGACAATATCGACTACTTTATTTTTAGCCATAAATGCTCTCATTTCATCTTGATACACCAGTTTCTTACTTCCGTCCCCTAACTCAACTATAACTGCAGGTCGACATATTTCCTCTTTCTCCTTATTACTCACATTCATTTCCCTCGCTAAACGACATTCTACACATGATTCGCAAAACGTTTTAGATTCCTCTGCCATATTTTCCCAATAAAATGAATGCTTGATTCTTTCTAACATTTTCTTAACCGCGTGATGTCCTCCATATAAGGAGGTATGCGCTAGTTTTAGAATTTCCTCCCTTCTAATTTTAGGTATTACTAATTGAGCTACCGTTTCGTCTCCTAATTTCTCTTTATGATATAACATCCCATTCACAATATAATAAGACCCTCTCTCATTTTCAGCCAATTCCCAAGCTTTCTCTAAATCTTTACAACTCATTTGGGATTCCTGAAATACATTTAAACTACTTTCCGTAACTTGATTAATCTTACTTTTCTCTACCTCGGCTTTTTCCTTCTCATGACTTTGTAGATTTACTGATCTCGTTTTTACGGCATAACAGTCACTCTTATCATTTCCAATCCTTTCCCTTTCCTTCACTTTATCCCTACTACCTTCCTTACATTCCCTTTCTACCGATTATCTTAATGATTTCTCGTTGTTTAACCCTGATAATTCATTAGCCACGTCAGGATGTAAAATTACCTGTTCCTTACTATTATCAATTATTGCGCAAAGTACATCCTGATGAATTACATTAGTTTGACCGCGTTTTGGAATAGCTAAAGGTAATTGAATTAACGGCGATTTAACTGCCTTACCAAATATCCCTTGTAAATAGATACTACCAGCCCCTCTTAGTTTCTCTGCTGGTACTAAATCTTTATGAACGACGCTAATTTCGCAACCAGAATCCACTAATCCTTTTTCTATTTTCCCATTTACACTAACTTCTGCTTTCTCGAGTTTATTTAACTTCTCTCCAATAACTTTAGTTCTCCAATTCCCTTTTGCTCCGATTCTTGCCATACTCGCTCCCCTTGGTAATTCTTTAATTCCTCGCACTGAGACATTATGGATACTAGCACTTGGTTCTTGTCAGTTATTAATTTGATTACTTTCCTCATTATTTCCTTTTGTACAAAATCGCTGAACATGTCCTCGTAAACCACACTTGAAGCAGATAGGCATCGTATCATTAGGTTTCTTATATTCCGGTTTTCTAACCAAAAATGGACTAACTTCATTATTCCCATTTTGTCTCCAATTACTACTAAATCCCTCATCTTTTGCCCTTCTAGAATCTTCATTATTCACATACCTTTCTTTACCTTTATAACCCTTATAAGTTACCGCATAAGATTTTTGTTTAGCATCAAAGAAATTATCACATTCCTTAACAATTTTAGAAATTTCTAACCAATTACTGTGCTGAGTTAATCCAACATGCGTCGCGGTTTCCTCATCTAAAGTAGTTAACAACTTATCCGTGACAATTAACTGATTAACCTTTTCATAGGTATCTGCACCTCTAATCTTACAGTAATTTTCCCACGTTGCTATTAAACGCGATACAAATAATACATGAGTTTCATTTTGATTCCTTCTAGCCTTCTTGAAATTTTCCAAACACGCCTTCGGTGTCGGCTCGTGTTCCCTTAGAACTAATTCCTTTAATTTCTCATAACTCTCAATTTGTTCCCTAGTAGTGTATATTAGCAAGTTATCGGCCTTATCTCCTAACATATTTAGTAAAATTTCGGCTTGCTGGGTTTCCGGTACATTTTTTGTTTGGAATGCTCGTTCTAAACTGCTAAAAAACAGATTCCATTCCTCAGTCCCTTCTGGAACCTTGATAGACAAAGTTTTAATACTTTTAATCAATTTCTCTAGGCTACTCTCATGATTAGATTCTCTAGTCCCATTAGAGTTATTTGCCGAACTCTGAATTTTTATCCTTTCCAAGTCTAACTCATGTTCCAATCTCAATTTTTCAGACCTTTCTTCTCTATCTAACTTTTCTCGTTGTAACTTTTCCTCCCTTTCTACCTTTTCCCGTTCTAACCTCTCATCCCTTTCTAACTTTTCCCGTTGTAACTTTAAATTTTCCTCCCTTTCTAACGTTTCTCGTTGTAACTTTTCCGCCCTTTCTAACGTTTCTCGTTGTAACTTTTCCTCCCTTTCTTCCTTTTCTAACCGCTCCGTAACAATAGTGTTAGATAATTCCATAACGGCCTCCTCTTCATATTCGTCGCTCTCCACTACCTTTTTCTTAAGCTTAAACCTGGTATCATCTTCCGAGACCTCAATTCCTAACTCTTCACATATCGCCTGAAGATCCACCCTTTTTAGGTGCGTTCGTAATTATATAAATACGTAGCACCTATAGTCGTCGTTTGGTCCGTCCGTCCGTCCGTCTGTCTGTCTGTCTGTCTGTCCGTCTGTCTGTCTGTCTGTCCGTCTGTCTGTCCGCATATAACAACGTAAAAACTACCCAACCAAATGGTTTGCAATTTAAAATATATTATCTTTGCAGAATTTTGTCGAGACATTTCAAATGTTATTAAAATCGAATCAAAACTTTAGGATTTATTAAGAAATTTAAATTTTTTTCTTTTTAAATCGGTGCTTTTTTGTTATAGGAGCTTCCGAGCTTTAATCGTCAAGCGACCGAGATACTTATTTTATGACAGAAATTAATCTGCAGACGATATAATTCATTTCACAGAATTAAAAATCATCAAGATCTGAATATTTATATAACTAGCTGATACATATATATCTGAATATTTATATAACTAGTTAAGATATTTGTATGAACAGTGTCATAAAATATATACTTAACTAGCTGTTTAACCCGTTCTACGCACGGGATATCATGAATTTAATTCTAAAACGTGCGTACGAACGCACCTCGTTTGTAACGTTTGACGTACAATTTCCAACTTGTTATTTTTAGTAAGAAAGCCATACCTTCTACTGATAATTATTACCACCCTACAATAATACTTAAGCACAATATCAAATTAATATTTCCTCAAATCCTACCCTCATAAGTTACCTCCACCTATTATACTATTTAACATATTTCAAATAAGTAATAATAAATTGATAAATTTCCTTTAACAATGGTACCCCACAATTTGCTTCCAATAACACAGTAACAATAATTTCAATTTGATTATTATGTAATACAGATTTTAAATTTATACAATTAAATAATAAAATACAATTTACACAATAATACTGATACGTTGCAATTTGAATAAAACACTAATGCCAATCACTACATAAAAATATCCACCTAACAAAAATTTGCATGAAATACACATAAATTCCTAAACTTAATCTCAATAAAATATTTCAATTTCAAAATTAGTTCTCACATTAAAAAGTAAATCACAGCACTTTTTTTTTTCTCTGGGCCTTCAGTTCTTCCTTGAAGGTTATTTCAATTTAATTTAAATTCTACACAAATTTGCTTTCCTCATTTACTATCAATATTTCAAACTTAAAGCAAACAATATCACTTAATTTAAATATTACTTTAATAATAATTTAAATTTAAGAAATTTCAATTATTCCTTCCAACTATAAACACAATGCATTAATTTTAATCATTAATCTTATCCGTTTAAAAAAATTGAAAATCAATTCTAGTAATTAATATAAGATCCTTTTCTTAAAACAATAGTGTAAAATGGCTGTTAATATCTCATTTGATTTAGTTCAATTATTATATTGCACCTAAATTATCAAAAATTAACCACAACATTAACTTAAATTACCATCAATTATACACAATAAAAAAAGGTAGGTTCGAGAATGTCAGTAGAGTAAAATGATCAAAACACCTTACCTCGTACTTCATTCGCTGGAGCAATTATCTGCTCACTTTTCCACAGGGTAAATCTTGCACTCTTGGGCAACAATCACTGTAACTTGAATCACTGTGTCCACAAACACTACACACAAACACTGGAACTAACACTACACACAGCACCAACACTTCCGCTGGACGATCCGGCAAGGCACTCTGTAACAAGGCTAGCTGGCACTGGTCTACGATGATAGAGCACACACACTTCCGCTAGACGATCCGGCATAAACTGACTGTAACACGGCTAACTGGCACTGGTGGTCTACGACGATAGGGCACAAACACTTCCGCTGGGCGATCCGGCACAAACTCTCTGTAACACGGCTAACTGGCATTGGTCTTCGGTGATTCCGATCCCGTCGCTGCCAACATTGTCGGATTCCACTTCTCCGTCCACACAACTTCGAAATAAACCCGGTCTTTTGATATGCTGCCACCACCGATATGAATACGTGGTATCGGGCACGATACTTGATGTATATTCAAGAAAAACCTAACTCTTTCAATTAAAGTTAAAGTAACAATTTATTAACAATATTTACACTTAAACTCGGATGTAAATTATCCGGTTTAACACTAAATCAAAACAATTACAGAAAACGCTCTACGTGTACCGTTAGACTACGTCAATTCATTCCCCACTGAGATTTCTATTCATCTCACACCCGCTCTCTCTTTCTTTCGAGAGATACCGTTAAACACACGTGGCTCAGATCGTCAACTCTCAACGACCTTCCACCTTCACTACTACGTTCGAACTAACTTCACCTCTGCTCATTCCCCAGCGCACCCGCTCTCTCTCTACGGGGCTGCTGTTTTATTTCCAAGGGTCGCTTGACAACCGTTCCTCCCTCTTGACTGATCTGTCTTCCTAAATAAAAGGGTGCACTCTCTTTCTTATCTATCAAAGACCACATTGCAATGGAAATACCTCTTTCATTATGTCCAAGTCGCCACCCTCCGGATTAAGATTTTTCTTAAACCAGACTCTAACGGTACACAATAGATACAGATACAATACGCTAATCCCTTAAAAATAGCTTTCAACTCTTGCAGCTGTCAGAGAAACCTGACAAAATGTTATGTAGATATTCGAAAATTGTATTATAACAAGAAAATCTGTAAAAGTGAAGCTCATGTTTTGCCAGAATTCTGCAATTGTTAGTTTAAATTATTTTAAAACTAAATAAGCACTCCTCACGTAATTTTAACTATTTTTATTATTCTAAATGGTGCAGAAAAACAGAACAAAACATAAAAATTGAGTTTAGTGAATTATTTGATATAATACTAGAGTGGTTTTTTTTTTTTTTTTTTTTTAGGAAACATTTCACTGTGTTGTTTTTTTTTTTTTTTTTTAGAGGACAGCACACAATATAGTAACAGGTAGCCTTCCCTCCCAACTTTGGCGACATGACCAAAATATATCAATGCAGAATGAAAGCTCAATCTGTCAAGAAAAATTCCCATGCGACACAACGACTTTATTTGATACTATTATACAGCGTTTTTAACTAATTGAATAAACTCGATTCTCTTCGGACAAAACCTAAATACAGCCTCCATTCATTACTTATTTAAAAGCGCCATTTTGAAAGTAAACAAAACTGTCAGGTTACAGATGATAAATTATACTTTCACAAATTAACTGTTGAGGAAGTAAAATTTTAACTTTTCACATATAATACGTATTTTCTTGCAGCTAACTAAAATCGACCAAAAATATCGAACAGCTTCTTTATATTTATGAGCTAAATTTAGAAATTGATTTTTCTATTCAATTTTATTTTCCTGTTTTTTTTATAATTGTTACCATAACTCCTGAATTTGAAATGCACATAATTTCTCTTTGATGCATTAGTTGCAAGTTACAAAAAAAAAAAAAAAAAAAAAAAAAAAAAAAAAAAATCATACGAGTCCATCGATTACGTTTGTTAATACGTCAGGGTAAATCTACTAAAATATATTAAAACGCATTAATTTTTCTTTGGCTCAGTACGTTGAAAGTGAAAAAAAAAAGAAAAAGAAATATGCCATTATTTAAAAAAAAAGCTTTTAAATTTAAACAAGAATTAAAACAACTGCCTTTTCGGCCGGTATTATTTATACCATATCGATTATAATATTTTTTTCAACTCAAAAAAAAAAAAAAAAAAAAAAAAAAAATTGGTTTGTGCCAATGAATATGTACAAAGTTTCACGTCTATGGGCCGTAATTCTCCAGTCTCTCTTTTTTTCTAAAAGCTTTTTTAAGGCGGTTTATTTCAATCTTTTTAACACTTTCCAACATTGTTGAAAAATGTTTATGAATGCGGTTTTGCATGTCTGGCCGTCTGCCTGTCTGACCGTCTGTCCGCTCTCTAACTATCGTAAATATATTCGGATTGTCCTGTAATTTATAAATGTTATTATTGAGGTTTACCATGGCATCTTCACTGGATGGTCATTGGATAAAAATGAAGTTGCATTTATAGTTTGTTTACAGGGACACTCGAAAGAATTCCGTTACATCATGACCTATGGGGGTTGGTAGGTTAATTTTATGACGGCCGATTATCTACTCGAGGAATATAGGCCCTAGGGAGAGTGCCCTCCGTGGGGGCCTTTCTAAGGGATCCTAACCCGTATTTACGGCAAGGTTAGAAGAAAACCACGGAAAACTCCGAACGGTTAGGTCAACGAGCGCGACAGCGGTTTGAACCCAGTACCTCCAATCTACCAGCTTATGGGGGAAAACCGTTTGCGGTGTATTTTAATGATGTGATGTTACACTATTTCAAACATATTGAAATTCATATACATCACTGAAGTGCACTACAAAAGATGTACTATAAAATATGGTGTGCATAGCATTTATCTTTCTTTCACAAGGACACACAAAAGAATTAGGTTGCAGTACTGTCTACGAGTGATAATTACTGGAGTGAGGCTTCAATTGTGGTTATGCGTTTTTAAATTTAACTATTTTTTTGCATATTACCTGGTGTGCATAAATTCTATACAAATATATAGAACATATACAGGACTGTACAAAAGAATTCGGATATTTTTCTGACTATAGGTGGTAATTCCTGAAATTGGGATTTCAAAATGTGTTATGAGTTTTCCAAATTGTTTACTTAAGACAAAATCTTTCACCTTATTAAACGGTAAAGTTTTGTTACAGTATATTCTGTCCAACAAATGTGTTGGTAAGCGTGTCATAATCTATGCTTGACGCATGATTTTTCTTTCATGTTTATTTTATTACTTATTTTATAACTGAAGGACATTGTTAATAACTAACAGCATATTATTGTATAAATTGACAGTAAAGTTAGTATGAACAATTATAATGTAACCTAATTACGTAAAGTATGTTCTTTTCTGTATAAGATTTGTTTTTGATGAATTAAACTAAAATATTTCACACACACACAACAGATCATTAAGAAAGAGATATTTTACATTTATTAAAAAATCAAATTGCATTAAAACTTTAACTCTACTAACAAGGAAGGTCTCCATACGCGCATACTCTGAAAAATTTGAAAAAAAATTACAAAATATTCTTGTTATGAGAATATATATATCTCTAAAAAAAAATTTCTGCGGAACCTCGATATAGCATCCGTAAAAAAATAATGAAAAATTTTTTTTTAGCAATTTATCGTCGATTGGCGACACAAAGAAAGTTGAAAAATAAGTTATTACGATAAATACTTTGAGAGAAAACTTTTTTATACTCTTCATACTGAACTAATTTAATTACGTTTAACTTAAATAAATATATGTTTATACATACAGTTTTATATACATTTATATGTATATATAATGAAATTTAACGATTGTATTATACGATTTAGAATAAAATTTTAATTGATTAAAATATTTTCGAGTTCAAAATTAAGGTCCGATTATAAGCACTGTCAGAACCAGAACAGTATTGTTGCCATGGAAACAATGACTTATTCAATGTCGAAATTTATTTATAACGACAGCATTCTTAATCAGGCAGTTACTTTTTAAATACACTTAAAACTTATCCAGCCCTCATCTTTCGTATTTGTAGAAATCATTTGTCATTTTTAAAATGCACTTTTCTACAATACAAACCTTTCAATAATAAAATCTTCATGCTGTTTATTTGTATGAAGTCTTATGAAAATGAAACACTGATCAACATTCCGTCATTTTTTGACGGGAGTTATATACTAGTACTTATATAATAATGTTAAAAAGTGGATAACCCAAATTAGTAAGATAACAAAAGTAGTATAACAAAGCAATATAACAAAATTAATAAAATTTGAATTAACTACATAATAATGTACAAAACGTAATGATATTAATAATAATGCAGAATTTCCAAGTTATAAACATAAAATATCAGGAGCTTTTCTTTAATAAATCAAGCTTTTGCTCAAGGCAAAAACTCTTTATATTTTTCAAATGTGTAAACATATAGTGCAAATTTAATCACTTTTAAATAATACGTATGATTAGTACTGAAGATTCAAATGTATACACCACTGTAACGCCTATACGATGACATGTAAAAAAAAATACTTTTGACAAAGCAAATGACACTTAGGATGTTTTAACATAATTTTAAATGAATTATAAATAACAGACTAGATTTCGTCCTCCCATTAAAATATAATAAATAGTGAAAGTCTTAAGTAACTTTTACGCGCATTTGAAATTTTTATAATTATGGATTGATGATTGTGTGTCTCCGGTAGCGATGGGCATAACGATTATTTTGATTATTCGAATGAATCATTCGGGCATGTGCAGAAGCATATCTGTCAAACTTCAATTTTTTTTTTCAAAATTTCTGGTAGTAATTGAATAAAAAAAAATTGAAGTTTGACAGATATGCTTCTGCACATGCCCGAATGATTCATTCGAATAATCAAAATAATCGTTATGCCCATCACTAGTCTCCGGCCGCACATAAAAGGTCGGCGTGCCACATGCGTCCCGCGGGCCGCAGGTTGAGTATTGCTGGATAAATGGACGACTATGTAAAGGTTTTTGACCCGTGGATAAAATAAAGGAGTGTGAAGAAAACAAACGGCGCAACTATTACTTGGCCTCAACTTAGCATTGTCTTGTCTTTAAACAAGAAGCTCTGAAGTGGAAAGCTAACAAAAGCGAGAAAAGTGGAACGTTCATTCAAAGCCATCACATAAACTAGTCGTTTGGGGCCACCGTAATACTTACCCATCATGGATATGCATAATATAAAATATGAAAATAAAACATGTGTAAACTATTTATAAAATGCATTGCAATTCGAATAAAATCCGGGCTTGATGACGTCATAAACATTAAAGGCTCGATTACTGAATTGCTTAAAAGAAACATCCTTATAACTCCACCCCCCCCCCCCCCCAAGAAAAAAAATCCTATTAACTAGGGGTTTATTGCATCTGAATAAGCGTCTCATTTCCAATTAAAATATATCTTTGAATTTAAATTTGGATGAAATACAGGGCCATGGAAAATCGAAGAGTGTGGTAAATAGGATTACAAATATCTCGGCAACTCATTATCCGATCGACTTCATGCTTTATGCAAAATTTATGTTTTTTTTTTATTGTCTTTTATATTCACTCCTTAAAATAAGCAATTTCAAAAAAATTTATATACCTTTTATCAGAACGAATATTTCGAGAGTCCGAAAAAAATAGTACCGGTTAATCGAGGTTATTGAAATTCAATAAGCTTCTTCCCATTATTACATACTAAGTACATACCAAATTGCAAGTCTCTATCTCAATTTTTTCGGGAGATAGAGCGTTTACAGACACGCAGACAGACAGACGGACGTCATTTTTTTTTTTTTTTTTTTTTTTTTTCTAAAAATATATTTTTTGGAATCTCCAGTGTCTGAAACGTGTAAATCCGTCAAAAATTTTTATTTTTCGATTTTCAAAACGATTACAAGACTTACCCTATACTATACGTATGATGGGTAAGTATAACAAATTAAAAAGAAAATGTATTTGATCATTAAATAATTTTTCGTTAAATATACAGAAGACTTGTGAAAACGGAACCTGTAATACACTGGCCTTAAATATAAAAAAATTTAAATGGTCCTGCCGAAAAGAATATACAGTACATAAATATAACGTATGATACGACGTACTAAGGCGGAAACCTGTCTAAAACAGAAGTTTTTCCTATCTCTTGCAATTCCGTCTAAACAGATTTCACTCTATTTACTACAAGCGGAGAAAAATAACAGTACATAATTTTAAAGTAGGAATAAGATATTTTTAACCACTTAACAGTTTCATTCTAGGGTTATTTTAGTGACTAAAAAAGTATATATTTTTTTTCATTAGAATAGAATATTTTATTAATTTGCCATCGTCCCCATCTTTACTTACAAGCACTTTACTACCACTACTCTTGAATATTTATTTTCATCTAATTAAAAATGTACATTAAATGCACATGAAAATACTACAATCAAGTAGTTTACGATGTATGTACAACTAGCGCCCCATTACATAGGATGTAACTGCATTTCTTAGTAAAATTATTAAACTCTAAAAAACTAGGTTGTAAGGAAAACACTTTAAGCTCCTTTCTATTTCGTTATAAGCGGTTTACCCTGCATTGTACGCATTTTTACTTTTCGTACACATACACGATAAGAAAAGTGTTGCAATCACGATAAAAACCCGATTATGGAAATATTGGTATATTTTTACATTTTGAGATTCCCTGAATCCGTTTATGTTATTTTTTACCTATTCCATATGTATGTGCGTATGTATACGTGTATTTAAAAAAATTCCCACGTTTATAGGTCTCCAAAGTTTGTTTTTACCGTTTCTTCGATGATATCCTATGTATGAACACGATACCGCCCAAACTTATGCTTTCAATTGAGTTCCCATTTGGTAAATACGTTAAAGGCTCCTGTCGCAAAAAAACTACACGTTAAAAAAAAAAAAAAAAAAAAAAAAAAAAAAAAAAATCAACCAACCGTTCTGGTATCTAAACGTTTTTTCAACCATTCTGTGACGACAAACTGATTTCTCTTATATCTCAATTAAATTATTTTTATTACGCACATTCATCTTATGTCAGTACAACAATTATGTTACATCAGAACGTGACTTAAATTAGTAAAATCTTTTTTTTTTTATTATTATTCACAGTAAAATGTTTTCCTTAGTTTTCTAAGAAAAAAAAAGAAGTTACTAAATAAAAGCGTATGGAAATTTAAGCATTAATTTTGTTTTAAGAAGGCAGAAAAAATATCTACATTAAAAAAAAAAAGAAAAAAAAAAGAATAAGTGGCTAAGTGTGAACGAAGATTGCACAAAGGGTTTCGTTTAATATTCCTTTCAAAACACTTTATCCTTTCTTTAATAAATCCAAATAAATTTCATTTTCAAAAAAAGAAAGGTCATGTGTTTTATAAAGTAAAAATAAAAATTTACCGATCTATTTTTCTCGTTTTTTTCGAATATCTGAACCGGCCTGACAGTGGGCGAAGCCCGCTATTATACTCTGTCATAATAATATCTGTCATTTGGACTAAATGCAATATTTAAAAAAAAAAAATCAATTTCAAAATTAAACATGCTGCACCTTCAAAATGTTAAAATATGCCAATATTTCCATAATCGGGTTTTTATCATGATTCAATACGTTCCTCAAACTCATATGACGTTATAATCACTTGCTGACGTCATATCTAGTTGCTTTCTCTATTACTCACGTTGATACTCTCTTTTTATTATTCTCAAACATTTGAAAAAGTTCGTTAAACTTCCAATATGACGTCGGATTAATTTTCTTTTTAATTCTCTAATGACTTCATATTAGCCTGCTTTCTGTATTTACACATACTCTTACTCCTTGTATTATTGAAAAATGTTTGAAAATTTTCGTTTTATTACCAATATGACGTCATATTAATCTTTTTTCAATTGGTGAAACTTTTTATTTCATTTTCATTTTTCACGTGGAAATCTTTCAGTGGAAAATTAATTATTGTAGAAAGAATTTTATTGTGTATTTTTAATTGTTGGCAACTGCTATAACGAAAAGTGATTAAATTTAATAGGAAAAGGCGGTTAGATTTTTGGTTTTTTTATTTCTCTATATTAAAATAATGCGATTTTTTTTTTTAATGATTTTCAGCTTCATAGTAGGTATTCAGCTGCAAGTACACAAAATTTTATGACTGTAAGTTATATAGTTTCAGAGAACCGGCTCTGTGACGGATAGGCAACCAAGCGGGACGAATAGGGTTTCGTGAGATGAACGAAACCTTAAAAACGAACGATATATTCTTGCAAGTATAATCTATATTCTTAAAGTATAACGATATAGTCTTAAAGTATTCTAAAATGGTCCCATTTTAATAAAAAAAAAAAAAAAAAAAAAAAAAAAAGATTTTAATTTTTATTCACTTGAAACTAATTGTTGCCAGGATTGCTCATGTTTGACGACAACTTTGGCTGTGAATCCTATTACGGAAGATTAACTCTTTAATTAAAGGGGGCCTCTGCAATAACAAAAGACAAGTGGAGTTACATTGATTCTCAGTTTTCAGTTTTATGTAATGTATTATTCAGCATATATGGAAATATAAATTTTATGATCATAAGCAAAGAAAAGATGCTAGAAAACTCTTCTTAATAGGAAAGCAAAGAAATTATATTCGAAAGTAAAATGTTGAAAGTAAATTTAAAAGCTTTTAGCTGAAAACTCCATTTCACTTGCCTTGTTATTGCAGAGATCCCTTCAATTGTAGTAGAAAAAAAATTGCATATGTTGCGTTACATATTTTTCAGTTACTGTTAGATTACATGTTACATGGTATCTGAATGCAAAATATTCTATTTATAGAATACCTTGTTATGCATTGCATATTATGTTCGGAAAGTCGGATAGAATCACTCCAGAATTTTTTTTTTTTTTTTTTTTTTTAAGAACGCAATTTGAGTGGAATCAAAATTGCGTGATTTGTATTACAAGAGAAGAATAATAAAGCCTAAGCGTAAGGGTGTTTCTGTGCTAAAAAATAATGAATAACGTATTTAAAATAAAAAGAAAAGTGCCCAGTTAAATTGATGGCATTGAGCTCACAGGCTATTCACACTAATTGTATATTATACTCTTATTTCAAAGGATAATGCCCCTCAAAAAATAAAAAAATCGACAGTAAATTAAGAGGGGGATTAGCACCTCCGTTCCTCCTCTTTATACTTAACCAATGAATCCGCAAAACTAATCAGGGAAGTGCCTTATCACAATGAACGTATATACAAAAATTGAAGCAAATCGGTTAATTCTGCATGAAAAACCCATTTATCTAAATTAAGGGGGGATTAGTCTTCCGTTCTCCCTTTATACTTAACCAATGAACCCCCAAAACTAATCAGGGAAGCACCTTATCAGAATGAACCTATATACAAAATTTGAAGCAAATCAGATAATTCTGCATGAAAAACTCATTTATCTAAATTAAGGGGTGTTAGCTCCCCATTCACCCCTTTATACTTAACCAATGAACCTCCAAAACTAATCAAGGAATCGCCTTATCAGAATGAACCTATATACAAAGTTTGAAGCAAATCGGATATTTCTATCAAGAGTTATCGGGTTACGTACATGTACATACATACGTATACGTACATACAGAACATGCGGGCACATTAGCTCTCAGGCTTTGACAGCCTGTGAGCTAAAAATGATTGATGCAGCACTCAGAGTTTATTAGAAGGTCTATGATGCAGCAAGTACTTTTTTGAATGTAGGTAAAAACGTTTTCACTTTCAGAACAGTATTAATGCAGAAAAGCAAACATTAATTCAATCAGTCATTTTAAAACTGTACTACAGAAAAATACTAAATTTTTTTAAGAACTTTTTTATGCTCCCACATTTTATAGATGTTAAGTAGGTTTTCAATTATTTATTTTATGGTATTTAAAATTGAAAGAGAATTAAAAAAAAAAAAAATTTTTTTTTTTGGACATGTTTTTGGTAGAGATGAGACTTAGTGCCTTACAAATGATACGAAAATAGTTAATCATATTTTTTTATCAAATAGTTTAATCATGTTTTTTTTTTACACTTGACAGTAAATATCATATTTTCGAAAATATAAAAAATATCCGATATTTTGATATGTATTCCGATATTTTCAAAATAGTAAATTTATTGATGATTATAAATATTTTCAAACTTAATATAAATTAAAAACTAAAACATATTGCACTTATAGCATTAAAACTTGATAGAACAATATCCTAAATGTATTTTTCTTTACATTCATTGAAGATCAACTGATTGAAAACAGACACAATTTACTTTTTACACTCAGAAACAAGTTGGAAATTGTACGTCAAACGTGACAAATTAGGTGCATTAGTACTGTTATTATTTCACTGAAAAAAATGAATTATATCGTGTGTTATTCTGATATGATTAATCTCCGTAATAAAATAGCATTTTAAGTTGGAAACATTGTATCTTTTGTTGACATTTACTGAAAATTCCAATGGGAAACTTAAGTCTAGCTTTGAAAATTTAAGAACTTGAAATCCATATTTAGGCTCTTTTTCCATTTAATATGTATTTCTCTGGAAACATCTATCCAAAAAACTGTCGGTAGGTTATAGGATTGCTATAATTAAACAATTTTAGTATACAAATTTGGTTTTAAATTCAGTAATACGGAAATAATATGACTCTATCTTAAGTAGGACGTAATTGCCATGGCAACCTAGAATCATTACCTGTCATGGGATATCAATGAATTAATTACGTATCATATGATTTAATAGAATGAAGAATGTGACTATAACTTGGTCATAGAGGTTATAAAATGTCATATACGTCATATATGAATATAACGTCATACATGTCAAACTTGGCGATACATCTCAGTCACTTGACGATTAATCCTCGGAAGCTGCTATAACAAGGAGATGAACCGATTGAAAAAAATCAAATTACTTAATAAATATATTTTTTAAATTATCTTTTTAAGTTTTGATTCGATTTTCATAAAATTTGAAATGACTCGACAAAATTCTACAACGATTATATATATTAAATTTTAAACCATTCGGTTGGGTAGTTTTTGCGCTGTTATATATGCGGACAGACGGACGGATCAAACGACGACTAGGTGCTACGTATTTATATAACTATGAACGCACCTAAAAACGAGCTATAGGATTTAGTATCAAGGATCAAGAAATCATCGTTTTTTAACAAAATTTTAAATACACAACAATTTCTTTTTATTGAAAATTTGAACATAAATGTAAATTTGTCTGCTATTTTATTCCCTAAGCTGCTTTGCAGTTTAAACTGAACTTAAACCAAAACTAGAAATTATTTCTAATAAAGCTTGTAAATTACTTATTATTTAAATTAGACAGTTTATTTTTTAATAGTTGTTCTAAATAAATATTGTCTCACATAATTATTGGTTCAATATTTAAAAATTCAGTTTCTAGCATAAAACTTGGGAAATTGTTTTATTTTTCTCTTTGGCTAAAAAAGTCACTGCCAGAGCAAAAGTTCTTTAGCTACAGAACGACATGACATAGTCAATAACAGTTTACACTTGTTTTGATTGAAAATATCAAAAATATCATACACAATATTTTGAAAATAAATATCAAATATATGAAAATATCGAAAATATCAAACATAATATTTTGAAAATAAATATCGGATATATATTATGATACACTGTAAAAAATGAAGTACTCAAAAATGAGTAAGTCCATGTACTCATTTCGAAATGAGTATTTTTGGATCAAAAATGAACATGTGCATTCTCAAAAATGAGTAAGTTCATGTACTCATATCGAAATGAGTATTTTTGGATCAAAAATGAACATATGTATTCTCAAAAATGAGTAAGTTTATATACTCATTTCGAAATGAGTATTTTTGGATCAAAAACGAACATATGATCAAACCCAACATACTTGTATATTTCAGAATGTGTAATGACGAAATTTCGGAGCCTAAAAAGTTATTATTTGAAGGAAAAACGAAGAATAAGAGAAATGAAAAGTGGATCTGGTTGTTCGGGATTTTCATCAAAGTGGATCCACTACAACACATTTACTCTTTTTTTTTCCCTCACATTTTACACATCTACTTTTTTTTCCTTGATAGTACTTCAAAATTATGATTTTTTTCCCACTAATTTTTTTAAAATTTATTTTAACTTTTTTAATGTGAGGCAATATTGTGTTATTTAAAAGTTTCATAACATAATATCTTTGCAAATTATAGCTATGCAAATTGGTATTAAACTAAGCTGATTTGGCTTACAAATTTATGAATTACGCTAAAATTTATTATTTTATAAATTATAATTTTACAAGTTTATAATTTTTTCCTTGAATTTATAAAATTAGTTATTTTTTCTTTACTTTTATAAAAATAAAGTTTTTAACTTTATAACGTTTTTAATTTATTTCTTTAGCTTATATTTTTATAAATTAAACTAATTTAATTTAAATAAAATCAATAAGTCCAGATTTAAACCTACCTATCCCAAGGTCATTAATTTCAAATTTGTCTTTAAAAATCATTTTTTTTTAAACTATTTAGTTTAACCGAACCGTACGCAAAAGCTCTCAGCATAGCTGAAATATAATAATTTAATTTATTATATAAAAAAAAAATACATAATTTTTTTAAAATAAGACATTAAAAAATATATTTTAATAGCATGTAATAAACACGTCTGATTAAGATAATTGTTGTTCTTATTAGAATTGATAAATAGATAATCAGGCAAATAATTAAAAAAAATATATATGTTCGAATAAAGAAATTGTTGGTACTGTTGCAAAAAGAAGCAATCAATATTCTTAATGCAATGTTTTACGCATATAATATACATAATAAATTGAAATTTATCTGTTATAAAGCACCAAATCATACAGCAAAATATTGAAAATTATGAAAAGAAAATATTAAAAACATTGGAACTGAAAAATCCATCTACACATGAAACCTCAAGTTTTTGCAAGTTTTGCAAAGTAACTAACAACATTTGAGAAGGAGGCGTGACCACTCATGGCGCGTTGATCTGAGTCGTCAGGTTAGTACACAAGACTTCACGGGTTCGATTCCTCTCATGGGCAAGGGTTGGTTAATTACTATAAACTCACGCAGGAATGAAAAAAATGAGCAGAAATGTATGTATCCCTTATAAGGTTGTCTTCGCGAAGTAACTTTTTTTTTTAATCCTATAAATTTTATTTTAACGACATAATTTTTTTTTTAATTTGAATACATCCATGGGATCAAAAATGAGTACATAGCAGTTCATATTTGAATACATCCATGGGATCAAAAATGAGTACATGTGTTTCTCAATTTTGAGTACATTTGGATCGGAGCTATTTTGAGTATGTGACGTATTCAAAATTGAGTACTTTTTACTCAATTTTGAGTACCCATTTTTTACAGTGTATATATATTAAGATATATACATCCATCGATATGTATCACCGAACCCGGCTGGCAAAATAAGAATAAATTTGTATCCTAAAAATTGCATAGTCACCATCGTGTTCCAGCATATTTTCGTCTTTTCTTTCTTTTTATTTATTTTTTACTTTCTTCTATCTTTACAAGAAGTAAACATTGGATTCATGAAATATATCGATTTCCGACGATTGATTAGTTGGTTGATTTATGACGGCCGATTATCTACACGAGGGATATAGGCCCTAGGGGGGAGTGCCCTCCGTGGGTTGTCTTTCTAAGGGATCCTAACCCATATTTACGGCAAGGTTAGATGAAAACCAAGGAAAACGCCGAACGGTTAGGTCGACGAGCACGACAGGGATTTGAACACAGCATCTCCCGTCTACCAGCTTTGAGAGCAGAACCTTTCAGCCTCTGGTGGGCCGATTTCCGACGCATTTATACATTTTAGAAGGTCCTGAACATCATTTGACTGTTTTTAGAAAATGTCTGTCCGTGAGTCTGTCTGCCCGTCTGTCTGTATGTCACACAAATTTTGTGGGCGCTCTATCTCAGGAACTAATGCACGAAATTTCATCAAACATTATATTTAGTTGGACCCTGACATAAATTGATGCTTATTAGGTTTTGGTGTAAATCACCCAACAAGTGGCACTGCTTGGTGGATTTTTCACGATTTCTTCGATAGCTCAATCTCAAAAACTAATGCGCAGAATTTTATCAAACTAGGACATATTAGACCTTGTCATAAATAGATCCTTATTATGTTTGGATGCATATCGCTCAATAGGTGTCGGCCGAACAGATGTTTCACAATTTCTACAATAACTATATCTTAAGAACGTGTCATTTAATATTGCTTGCAGACGATTTTATTTATATAGAAGACAGTTTTGTGATGGCACCACATACTAGTTTTAATTTGACAAACAATTATCGTTTTAAATATGACGTAATTTTCACCAAAGTTTTTTTTTCTCTTTTTAATATTCACGTGAAAATACATTTTTTAATTAAAAGGAAATATTATTATTTGCGCTGTTTTAAATTTGGCATCAGTAGGTAAAAATACTTTTTCGAAATATGAAAAAAAAGAATCTCTCGTGTAAATATTTTTAAATTGAAACTGTTTGGCAATATTATTTGGGCATTTTAAATATATGATGTAATTTACCCCATTTACTGCTTTTACCGCGCAATAACTTAATTATTATTTTAAAGTTTTCTTTCTCTTTTTAATATTCCGTGCAGATACATTTTTAATGACGTAATTTATCCCCATTTACTGATTTTAATATACGTGATCATTTAATTATTATTTTAAAGTTTTTTTTTTTCTGATTTTAATAGGTACGTGTAAATACATTTTTTAACTGAAAGGAAATATTATTTGCGCTGTTTTAAAATTTGGAAGCAATATAAAAAAAAAAAAAATTACCTTTTCAAAAAATGAAATAAATCTCTATTAAAACTAGTAAATCTACAGATCAGGAGCCTCAACGTCTGCTCTGAAAGTCAATGTTTTTTTATCTCACTTTTCATAATATTTAACATCTTACAATCCGCAAATTATTTTTTTTAATTACTACATATATATTTATACGCTTTTAAAATAATTTGAAGGTTTCAGACATTAGAAACGTTTAATTAAACACGGTTTATGCAATAATATTCTGACATTCTTATGAACTTCTTATTCTATGTTTTAGATTTAAAAAATACATTTCTTCAGGGGGGCAGAGCCCCGCTGAACACCCCCTAATCTTAACAAATTTATATTCGTGCTTTACTATATTGATTGTGTGAATGATTCTAGTTTATCTTGGATTTCGTTCTACACAGTGGTTTTATTAGTATAAGCAAACATTTCAAAAATAATTTCATGTTATCTTTAAATAGCATTATTTACTTACCTGCCAACCACGAAACACTCGCATCTGATAGATAAGTTGAATAATATCTCGTGTACAAAAGCAACTTATGGAAATGTAAACTGAATCTACTGTATTTCACTTATATCTATTGCAGAAATCTAGTGTTATTACAATTTTTGTTTCGGAAAAACAGTTTTGATGGTCATTCTATAATATTTATTTTACATAACGTACATCTTGTTCTAACTCGATGGCAATAGCATACTAAAATCTCTCAAAAATAGGCTTATTTGAAAACTTTTAAACCTATTGTGTAATCATTCATAATCGTGCCCACTGTCAATTCACTAAATAGCAACCGTGATTTGGCGCTATAAAGTATTTTTTGTGATAACTTTTTATGAACTCAGTTTCCAGTAATTGTGCTATTTCAGGCTGTATGGATGCGTTTTACTACGCTAATTTCTTTAGATTAACCATCTCGTTGTACGAGATATTATATCCTATTTTAAAAATAATACTAATTTTCAACCACGAATAATCCACATCTCTTCCATAAATGAATAATATCTCATGTAAAAATGTTTCGGTTATCATTCTATAGTAGTTAAAAGGTAACTTGTTTCAAAATAAATTCTCATTTATTTCAATAAAATATTAAAATCACTCAAAAATATTTTATTTTGCGAATAAAATATTGTAGCAAAATAATGAGAGTTATTTGAATTTTATTATTTTGATATTCTTTAAAATGTAGTTGCTAGGTTACGATTAAATTAAAGAGGAAAATAAAAATACATACATTTTAAAATTTGCAAAAAATGATAAAATAAAATGTATTATATTATTAGAACAGATGTATAAAATTGCACCAAACATTGTACACCTAATTTAAAAAATCTGACGAATGTATTAACAAAATTTCAAATTAATTTGAATAATTTAAGACCGGACTTGATAAATTTTAGCCTTCATAACTTACATATTAAATACATTAATCAAATGCGCCATTTTATTTTCAATGGATGAAAATTTTCAAAATCGTCTGAATTCCCATAGGAAAGCATTATGACCTAAAAAGAAATGTTTTATATTTTCCGAACGAATGAACCAAACGTAACTAAAAACTATACAGCTAATTCCGGGTACCTCACCAACATACCTACCAAAAATCAAACAAATCGGATCATTTTTGCTGCAGTTATCGCGGAACAGACAGACAGACAGACAGAAACTAAAAACTTTTCGCGTCTCCACAGTAAGCCTTCACTGACGTTTCGGCAATAATGAAATTTTGAATTAAAAAACTCGAAAAATTAGTCAAATTTAAAAATTGATTGCACATTGCACCCCGCAAGCTCGTCAAGAAGCAGTTTTGCGAAAGATGGTTAAATTGCTGTTTATAGTTTTCTATCCTATAATTTTTTTTTACAGAACTAATTTGACCCTTTTCAACATTAAATACCACTTAAAATAATTCTTCGATTAAAAACCTGCCTGCTTCAGCGTGTTTATCGGACATTTCTCTATAAAACTACTAATTTAATTTTTTTTTTTTTTTTTAAGATAAAGATAAGCATTTTGAAGCAAATAAAATACTAATTTGATCTACGATTATCGTGTTATTTGTGGAATAATAATAATAATGTATGAAAAATGAGATATCGCATTATTTCGAAGAAACTAAAACTACTTTATTTAACTGAAATTTGCAAAGAATTGATGTCAAAATAGATTGAATCATGCTATCACTTTCTGTTTAAGAAAAATAATTCTTTTCAGTGGATAAAATCCTGCAACTGTTGGCGCCGTAGTCCAGCTTCGGCCGAAAGATCCTATATATTAAAACGACAAGCTAAACTTTTCAGCGCAAATTCGATATTTTTGCTCATGCGTGAGATTAAATCTAAAACTTGTTCAATTTTAAGGTATACCACTTGAACGTGGTTAGCGTACTGAGTGGTCTAAGGCGTTATCTTAAGCTCTGTATCTCTGCAAAGAAAGTGGATTCGAATCCCGCTTCCGACAGACGGATTTCTGCATTACTTTTGCCTGTAATTCATTTTAATTACTGTCATATTTTCAGGAAAAGAAGTTATGTATATAATTTGGATTTTTTTTTTATTCAAATGCATTTTAATCTAGTAAAGTTTAACACCCAACAATACTTTTAGAAATTAAAAATTGTATTAAAAATATAATATAAATAAAAAATATTTGTATTAAAATATTTAAATTAAAAAAAAATTGCATGTAATTATTATCGATTAAATAAATTGAATTGGTCTAGAATTTTTGCTATATTTTGTAGGACCATTATCAATATATGTATACTAAGAAAAATGTGATTATTTTCCGTAAAAAAGAAAAAAAAAGAAGAGAAAATAGAAAGAAGGAAAACAACTTCTAAAAACTATAAGATGAATTTTCTACAAATCCATGGTTTAATAATTAAATAATGTATGAAAATGTTAAATTAAATTCAAGTAATTAAAAAATATTCTATATATTAAAACGACAAACTAAAGTTTTCAGCGAAAATTCGATGTTTTGAGGCATGCGTGAGATTAAATCTAAAACCTGTTCAGTTTTAAGGTACACTTGAACGTGGTCAGCATAGCTGAGCGGTCTAAGTCGTTAGTTTAAGCTCTGGCTCTCTGCAAAGAAAGTGGATTCGAATCCCGCTTCCGACAGCCTGATTTCTGCATTACTTTTGGCTGTAATTCATTTTAATTACTGTCATATTTTCAGGAAAAGAAGTTATGTATATAATTTGTATTTTTTTATTCAAATGCTTTTTAATTAAGTACAGTTTAACACCCAACAATATTTTTACAAATTAAAAATTGTATTAAAAATATAATATAAATAAAAAAATATTTGTATTACAAATATTTAAATAAAAAAAAATGCATATAATTATTATCGATTAAATATTGAATTGATCTACAATTTTTGATTTATTTTCTATTACCATTATCAAGAATATATTTATATGTATATGCTAAGAAAAATATGTGATTATTTTCCGGAAAAAAAAAAGAGAAGAGAAAATAGAAAGAAGGAAAATATTCTTCTAAGAACTATAAAATGAATTTTCTGCATATCCATGGTTTAATAATTAAATAATGTATGAAAATATTAAATTAAATTCAAGTAATTAAAAAATAAGTATTATAAATCGTTAGCTGCTAGCAGCAAATTTTCATTTCGGTATTTTAGAGTGAAATTGCTAAAAATAAAAGTACTGAAAATTTTTAAATGTCGCGTAGTTTTAAAAAATACTAAATGTTGTTATTTTTTCAAAAAAAATTTAGACTGTAATAAGTAAAAATAAATGCCCTAACCATTCAATTAATATTTTTAATTAAAATTCTGCTAAAAAACAAGCATAATATGTTATATAAATTACAAATTTAAAACTTTTTCACGTCATTAATTGGGTATCTTGGACTGAGAGCAACATCTATCACCTTATAATATACAATTAATACACGCTTCTACAATATCGCAATTCTTCAAGTTTTAATACTTAATTAATTTAAAAGCAACTAAATAAAAATTCAAACATTTTTCTAATGAAAATTTCAAGTTGTTCACCGTCATATCTCGACGGGTACGATCTAGTAAGTACTTAAGGATCCCGTATGCATGGTACAAAAGCAAATTTTATACGAGAATAAATGCGGCTGCAAACGTCTTAAGATGCGTTTATAATATATCTGGATTTCAACAAAATTCTCAACAAAAACTCGTAAATCATTTCTCTGGCCTTTCTTTTCCTGTGGTCTTCAACAAAAGAAAGTGGAGTTTGTCAACAAAAGAAAAAGGCTGTGATAAACATTTCAGGTATCTCCTCCAATGACCTCTGACCTCTACACAAGCTTCTGAAGATTGACCATATGAAAAACAGCGCCTGACCGCACAAAAGATGCCGCTTAGCAAAAACGTAGTCTGTTTTAAAACCTTTAGAATCAAATGTGTTTTTCAGCACTCCCATAATATGAGTGGACCAGACGAAGTCAATTTCACCGCGTCAGTGGTTGTTTTTAAATTCAAATGAAGGCACGTGGCATTAGAATCGGTACTTAAAGAAAGCAAGTATTAAACAAATATATATGCATTCTTCATTTATCTCGTTTGAAAACATGTTTATTGGCATTAAGTGCACAAAACTGTTAGTAAATTGGGATAAATTTTTAAGAAATGAAATGTGTGTATTTATAAATATTGCGATAAAACTTGTAATCGAAAGAAGGAAGTAATTGAATTCAAGGGTAAGGTTTTACGAACACTTTCGGTGTTTCGTAAAAACTTTTTTTTTTTTTTTTTTAGATATTTATGTAGTTTTTAGTTATTGTAATGGATTATCAAACATAATTAATGTCTGTTTTTAATTATAGTGACTTTAAATATATATATATATATATATATATATATATATATATTTCCACATTTAAGTTCTACCAGTTATAGCAATATGTTTATTTTTTGTTTTTAAAAATATCTTATTTTTATTATTATATTTTAAGTAAAATTATTTCAATAATTTTCCGATATATTTTTAATGATTTGTATACTTATAGTTTTATATAATTTGTTAATTTACGTTCAGGTTCACAATTTTGATAAGGTAGATTAGTTTTTATACTCGAAAAATACATCAAATGATATATCTACACCAAATTATAATAATAATAATTATTATTATTTTAATCTGTTAATTATCATTACTTTTATTTTTCAAGTACAAATTTTATTTTTAGCTTTTGCAAGTTCTTTCACAATATATTTTATTAAAATTTGAATTTAAAATTTTCACCTACGTCATGAACAAAGTAATTTTATGTAGTTGTTAGTCACTTTCGTTACTAATAACGAAATCACAAAATAAAGTCATTCCACATTTATTATTTGAAATACTGCCGTGAAGTGTTATTACTATGTTACATATTTTTAAATTGTACTTTTGTATTTGGCAAATGACTATTACTTGAGCTTAATGAGAAATGTAACTTTAAGTGGTATTGGTATTGTTAGTTGGTTATCAAATATTGATTAATTTTAAAGTAAGCTTAATTTAATTTTATACATTATTTCTTCTATATAGAATAATAACAGCACGACGCACTCAGAAAACAGCAAAGCCTGTATGGAAAATAGCACAGTGTATCCGCAAAATGTGAGCATGTATTTGAAAATGTCAAGCACATTTAGAAAATAGTACGGCGAACTCAGAAAATGGCACTTCGCTATCCCGTTTTAGATATGTCTATTTCTTTTTCTTCTTGTTAGGTGTTGAGATTTTGTTAGATGAGGATAGTGTTTTGAGATCCGCAATATTGCTTTCATTGTTTATTTAATGATTTAGATTATATTAATAACTATAGGAAATTATTAACGTGAGAACACATTTACATACCGCACTTACATACCATTTCATGCATTTTTTTTTTTTTTTTTTTTTTGGGGGGGGGGGGGGCAGGTTATTACAGATTTTTCTCATCCAATTATTGCCGAAACGTCAGTTGAGGCTCACTGTGGAGACCCGAAAAGTTTTTGATTTCTGTCTGTCTGTCTGTCTGTTCCGCGATAACTGCCGTAAAAATGATCTGATTAGTTTGCTTTTTGGTAGGTATGTTGGTAAGATACCTGGAATTAGCTGTATAGTTTTTAGTTACATTTGGTTCATTCGTTCGGAAAATATAGTACATTTCTTTTTTTATCATAATGCTTTTTCCTATGGGAATTCAGACGATTTTGAAATTTTTCAGTCGTTGAAAATAAAATGTCGCATTTGATTAATGTATTTAAACGGTAAGTTATGAAGGCTAAAATTTATCAAGTCAGGTGTTAAACTAGTAAATCTACAGATCAGAGGCAGGGGCGTAGCTTGAATTTTTTATTGGGGGGGAGGACCTGACTTTGGCGCCCTATATATAATTTTCATTTTCCACCCCCACCCCCTACCCCACCCCACCTCCTCTCTTGCCACATTGTCATCAGCCGCACTAGAGGTCTGCAGGTGCTGAAATGCCCAGGCCCGACCTGGCATAAAAGCAAACAGTTCGGCCCGGCCTGGTATAAAAGCAAAAAGTTCGGCCCGAGCCCGTACTGGCCTGCCCCGACTGAATACTGAATTACATACAAAGCATGACGATATTTCTGAAGCAACATTAACCTAAAATTAAAATTGCACTTACTTATTCAGAAAGCACACTTATGCATAGATTTTAGTTTCATATTATGCTCAAAATGCATGGGATGCAAAATATCAACAATATTTATGATCACTTAGACAATTACGTACATAAACACTGATTAAAAAATTGACTTAGATTATTACATTGAAATGAAGATTCAGTAAGAGAAGAAAAATCCGTTATAGGCAGGTTCCATTCTTAGCAGGTATATCGTCTGTTGTATGTATTATATTCTTTTTGCACGGATCAAGACATTTTTCTGTGTAAGAAAAGTTTTCGTCATAGATTGTTTCTATTTCAGAGGTTTTACTGCATTTAAAAATTTTTATTGCTTAGAATAGTATGTACTATTCTTTAAAACGAATTTTAATTGTAGAATAATGGCTATTTAAAAATATATTCATTTTTCGCAAAAGTTGTTGTGCCAAGCATAATTTTCTGATTTTTACGCTGGCCTGCAAATTTCGGTCCATGCAGATCTCTAGGATGAATGACATCCAAGCACAGCTTGGCCCAGAAAAAAAAGAAGTCTGGCCCGTCCCGGTCCAAGTCTGCAGAAAAAAGTTATGCCGAACTGTGCAGATCTCTAACTTAAAAGCCTGTTTAAAATATCAGTTTTAATTTTTACAGAAAAATTACAATACTATTTGATTCTTATAGACCTGATTAAAAATATATGACATTTTATATGCAAACAGGTGATAATGATTAACCTTAACTAAAGCAAACATTTGTACATGCTCTTACATTCTGCTCCATCATTAACAATTTGAAACCACTCGTTCATAAATGAAGTTACATAATCTGCTTTCTTCTTAAATTCATTTGTTTTGATTTTTGTAAAAGGTACCCTAGTTTATTACTTTTATTTATTTACTCTAGAGAAATTCGTGCCTGGGATTTAAGTTTTCAAAAAAATATACAGTACACTCATTTCAAGAAACACATGCCTCTAATCTTCCAAATGAACGGAATATAAATGTCTGTTGTCTCTTTTTGTACAAGTGGGGATTTCAAACAGTTCAAATGTCAGGGTGGAGGAAATTTTTTGTTAGGATTTTTTGTAGAGGATTCTTTCAGGAAAATTGCCATATGACCACCTTATAGAGTAGAGGTCTGCACAAGATCCTACCCGGCCCAGCAAAATGAAGGTCAATTTTCAAATGGACCGGTCTGGCAGAATGAAAACAATTTTTTAAACGAGCCTGGGCGGACCGATGAAGAATAATAAACGGGTCAGGGCAGGCCTATAAAAATATTAAGTGAGCCGACCGGCCCGATATAAGATGCCAGAATATGCCTATGCCAGAATACGTTATAAATGTGTTGCACAATCCGATACTAGTTTGGCAACATCAATACAGAAATTTAATATGCCCAACGTAGATTTTCATCGGACAGTTACATTGTGTATGAGCCTGTGCATAATTTTTCCTGTCAACTCCGACCGTGTTCAGGCGTACATTTTTTCTACTTACGCGAGTCGGACTGGGCCTGAACTTAATTATTCCTAAGACATGTCGGGCAGACTTTTTTTTTGTTGTTGTTTAACTCAAATATAAAACGGGATAATGGATTTTTGGTAACAAAATCTTTCGAAATAAACTATAAAAAAATATTTCTTCGGAATTCATTAATCTAATTTTTTAATTATAAAGCTTCAAAATTTATGATGTTTTTAAACATTTTTTTATCTTTACTCTAAAGTACATTATTGTTTAACGAGTCTTTACTTGAATTCAAAAGTCTAGAAGTCTAAATATTCATTAATGTTGATATTCTGTATTCTATGGATTGCCCACATATAGCCCGAATTATACTTTAAAAATTTCTCGAAAAAAAAAGTATGGAGTATTCTTTAAAAGAACCTTAATTATATGTTATGGAAAATATGATTTTCTTTTGTAGAAATTGAACCGTTTTGGGCCGGACCGGACCGAACTTTTGGTTTTTAAGCCAAACTGGGCAGGACCAAGATAGCTTTCGTTTGTACCCAAGTGCGTCTGATCCTAGAAATTTCATCCAGTGGAGACCTCTAGACCACACCCACCCTCTCTGAACTGTTCTGTAACGTCTCTCCAGCCACTTCCATTTCTTTGCACTTTCTTTCGATTACCAAATGTGACCATAGGAAAGAATTGTACTTTTAAAGATTGAATTACATTACTGCCCAGCAATTGATTGCAATTCCTGCTTTCAGAATTTTCTCTTCTGCAGGTATAAATTGTTTTGTTAGGGAGTAGAGGTAGTAACAGTTCTAAAATTGTCTTACACAAATGTTGTATGTTAAATGCAACTTACATTGTAATTTAACATTTAAAATAATGTTCGTGTATAATCACTTGCAACTACTATTTAAACCCTTTCTTTATGAGTGCCTGACGGAGCCCTTAAACCTTCTTTGACCCCTTACATGAACGTATTGTAGAACCGTTCCAACAAATCAGTCCCACATCTTCACCCTTTCTTTCTACAACAAAGGATGGCCAACAACTATTAAGATAAGAAGGGAATAATTGTACTTCTAAGGATCGAATTACACTTACCGTCCCGCAATTGATTACAATTGCTACTTTCAGAATTTTCCTTTTTCCATGTATAATTTTTTTTTGGCGAGGCGTGAACGGGGGGGGGGGGGGGGGGGGAGAGGATAGAAGTAGTTACAAATTTAAACCCCTTATGTAAATTTTGTATCTTAAAAGTAACTTACTTTCTAATTTAAGATTTAAAATAAAGTGTTTGTATAATTACTTATTACTACTAATACACCCTTTCTTTATGGGCGCCTAACGGCGCCCTTAAACCTTCTGTGGCGCCCTACTACTTGAACTTATTGGGGGGGAGGCTCCCCCCCCTCCCCCCCTAAAGCTACGTCCCTGATCAGAGGCCTCAACGTCAGCTCTACAAATCCCTCATTTTTAACATTATCTGTATCTTCTTATGTGACCTATATTCAATTTACGCATTCAACGTTTTTATTATTTTCATTTGGATAACCGATTTGGTAATAATTTTTAGTAGTTAAAATAAATGTTCATCTATTTCATTTAAAAAAGCATATTAAAAACTTATGTAACCCGAAAATTAGCTATTTTTAATAAAATTTCGCGTCAAAATAATGCGATTCACTTGAATTTTCCTTTGTTGATATTCTTTGAAATGGAGTTGCTTAGCAACCATTTAATAAAAGAGAGAAAAAAAATGCATTGGAATCTTTTGTAAAAAATGAGAAATTAAAATGTTTGATATATTTCGAAATTAATGCATAAAATGTCCTAATAATTTATTCAATTAATTTCGAAATTCTAATAAATATATTGGCAAATTTTCAAAGCGATCGGATTTAATTAAGATCTTCATTTCGTAAATTTAGAATCCATAATTTAGCATTTACAATTATCCCAATGCGACATTTTCTTTTCGGCGAATGTTAAAATTAAAAAAAATCGTCTGACTTTCTATTGAAAAGCATTATGACCTAAAAAGAAATGTTCTATATTTTTCGAACGAATGAATCAAATATAACTAAAAACTATACAGCTAATTCCGGGTACCTCACCAAAAATCAGCCTAATCGAACTTTTTTTACGGCAGTTATCGCGGAACAGACAGACAGAAACCAAAAACTTTTCGCGTCTCCACAGTGAGCCTTCACTGACGTTTCGCAATTATTACATATATTCATACGCATATAAAATAATTCGAAGGTTTCAGAAATTAAAAACGTTAAATTAAACACGGTTTATGCAATAATATTCTGACATTCTTATGAACTTCTTATTCTATTTTTTAGATTAAAACAATACATTTCTTCAGGGGGGCTCTGCCCCCCTGAAACCTCCGTAATCTTATTACATTTATATTCGTGATTTCCTATTGTTTGTGTGAATGATTCTAGTATATCTTGGATTTCGTTCTACACAGTGGTGTTTTATTAGGATAAGCAAAAATTCAGAAAATAATTTCATGTTATCCTAGTACCTAAATAGCAATATTTACTTACCTGCCAACCACGAAACACTCGCATCTGATAGATAAGTTGAATAATATCTCGTGTACAAAAGCAACTTATGGAAATGTAAACTGAATCTACTGTATTTCACTTATATCTATTGCAGAAATCTAGTGTTATTACAATTTTTGTTTCGGAAAAACAGTTTTGATGGTCATTCTATAATATTTATTTTACACAACGTACATCTTGTTCTAACTCGATGGCAATAGCATACTAAAATCTCTCAAAAATAGGCTTATTTGAAAACTTTTAAACCTATTGTGTAATCATTCATAATCGTGCCCACTGTCAATTCACTAAATAGCAACCGTGATTTGGCGCTATAAAGTATTTTTTGTGATAACTTTTTATGAACTCAGTTTCCAGTAATTGTGCTATTTCAGGCTGTATGGATGCGTTTTACTACGCTAATTTCTTTAGATTAACCATCTCGTTGTACGAGATATTATATCCTATTTTAAAAATAATACTAATTTTCAACCACGAATAATCCACATCCCTTCCATAAATGAATAATATCTTATGTAAAAATGCTTCGGTTATCATTCTGTAGTTAAAAGGTAACTTGTATCAAAATAAATTCTCATTTATTTCAATAAAATATTAAAATCACCCAATAAAATACTGGGGCAAAATAGTCTGAATTATTAGAATTTTATTATTTTGATATTCTTTAAAATTTAGTTGCTAGGTTACGGTTAAGTTAAAGAGGAAAATAAAAATAAATGCATTTTAAAAATTGCAGAAAATGATAGAATAAAATGTATTATATTATTAGAACAGATGTATAAAATTGCACCAAAAATTATACACCTAATTTAAAAAATCTGACAAATGTATTAACAAAATTTCAAATTAATTTGAATAATTTAAGACCTGACTTGATAAATTTTAGCCTTCATAACTTACCGTTTAAATACATTAATCAAATGCGACATTTTATTTTCAACGACTGAAAAAATTCAAAATCGTCTGAATTCCCATAGGAAAACATTATGATAAAAAAAGAAATGTTCTATATTTTTCGAACGAATGAACCAAATGTAACTAAAAACTATACAGCTAATTCCGGGTATCTCACCAACATACCTACCAAAAATCAAACTAATCGGATCATTTTTACGGCAGTTATCGCGGAACAGACAGACAGACAGACAGACAAACAGACAGAAACCAAAAACTTTTCGGGTCTCAACAGTAAGCCTTCACTGACGTTTCGGCAATTATTCAAATTAATTTGAAATTTTGTTTATACATTCGTCAGTTTTAAATTAGGTGTATAATTTTTGGTGCAATTTTATACATCTGTTCTAATAATATAATACATTTTATTTTATCATTTTTTACAAATATTAAAATGCATTCATTTTTATTTTCCTTTTCAATTTAACCGTAACCTAGCAACCATATTTCAAAGAATATCAAAATGATAAAATTCAAGTAACTCAGACGATTTTGCTACAATATTTTATTCGCAAAATAAAATATTATTGGTGATTTTAAAATTTTATTGAAATAAATGAGAATTTATTTTGTACAAGTTACCTTTTAACTACTATAGAATGATAGCCGAAACATTTTTATATGAGATATTATTAATTTTCTGGAAGAGATGTGGATTTTTCGTGGTTGAAAATTAGTATTCTTTTAAAAATAGAATGTAATATCTCGTACAACGAGATAGTTAATCTAAAGAAATTAGCGTAGTAAAACGCATCTATACAGCCTGAAATAGCACAATTACTGGAAACTGAGATCATAAAAAGTTATCACAAAAAATACTTTATAGCGCCAAATCAAGGTTGCTATTTAATGAATTGGCAGTAGGCACGATTATGAATGATTACACAATAGGTTTAAAAGTTTCCAAATAAGCCTATTTTGGGAAGATTTTAGTATGCTATTGCCATCGAATTAGATCAGGATGTACTTAGATCAAATAAATATTGTACAATGACCATCAAAACTGTTTTTCCGAAACAAAAATTAAAATAATACTAGATTTCTGAAACAGATAAGTGAAATATATAGTAGATTCAGTTTACATTTCCATAAGTTACTTTTGTACACGAGATATTATTCAACGTATCAATCAGATACGAGTGTTTCGTGATTGGCAGGTAAGTAAATATTGTTATTTAGGTATTAGGATAACATGAAATTATTTTCAAAGTTTTTGCTTATCGTAATAAAATCACTGTGCAGAACGAAATGGAAGATATACTAGAATCATTCACATAAATAATAGGAAATCACGAATATAAATTTAATAAGATTACGGTGGGTTCAGCGGGGCAGAGACCCCCCCCCCCCTGAAGAGATGTATTTTTTTAATCTATAAAATAGAATAAGAAATTCATAAGAATGTCAGAATATTATTGCATAAACCGTGTTTAATTTAACGTTTCTAAGTTCTGAAACCTTCGAATTATTTTATATGCATATAAATGTATATATAGTAATTTAAATAATTTAATTTGCGGATTGTAGGATATTAAACATTATGAAAAGTGAGTTTAAAAAACATTGACTTTCAGAGCTGACGTTGAGGCTCCTGATCTGTAGATTTACTAGTTATCAAAATTTTTAAAATTTATTTTTGTACACATTTTCAAAATTACTACACCTACTATATACGCCTGCAGGTCGCCTAGCAGTTTCACATACTGTACCTCACTCTGAGTACTTTGAAAACATTATGAATAGTGATAGATTTTTACACGGCACTCGGAATATATAACTTCTATATAACTTCTTTTTATGTGATATTTCTTTCTTTCTTTCTTTCTTTTTTCTTTTTTTTTCTTTTGACTGACGTTTTAGATTTGTGGCTTGGCGAGACCATTTACAATGAGTTGTTTTTGATGAGATAAACTGCTATTTATACATTTAATTAGTGAGTAACAGGCAATGTCCCAATAATATCCACTCTCTCCTCAATCGCAATTCTGAAAAGGACACGAAATTGCGGGATTGATGTTACACTAGAGAAAAATAAAGCTTAAAATAAAAACAGCATAAAGGCGTTTCCAATTTTTTTTTTTTTTTTTTTTTTTTTTTTTTTAAGATAATGAATAAAATATTTTAAAACAAAAATGATTGATGACACATTTTTTTTCTTTTGACTGTAAAACCGTTTTCACCTTCAAAACACTACTATCGCAAAAAAGCAAACATTAGTTTTTCATATTAGCACTTTACTTTTTTTTTTTTGTCAAACGTGATAGAAATTTCATATTTTTTCTTTGTTTTTCAAATTATTTTTACATTTGATATCAATAAAAAATGATGTAATATTCGGTATCTTTCAAAATTAATAACAAAAATTTTAAATTATACGTTGATAAATTATTTTAAATGAAATTGGCAAAAAAATAGAACATTTTTGTATAAGTTTTAATTTTAAACAGAAATGATATAAATTATACGAGGTCGCGTCCGTCGAAATTCGATGGAATAAAAAATTACAATAATAATAAAGAACTGTTAGATGAACTTATAATAAAACATAAATAAATATTTAAAAACATAATTTAAAACAAGAACGAAAAATCATGCGTCAAGCATAGATTATGTAACACTTTCCAACGCTTCCAAAATAATTTTACAAATCATACCGTTTAATAAACTAAAAGATAACATCTAAGTAAACAATTTGGAAAACGCATAACATATTTAAAAACATAATTTCAGAAATTTCCAACATATACAATATTCGGGAAAATATCCGAATACTTTTATTCAGCCCTGTATAGGATCTATAGATTTGTATATATTTACATAGGATGCTAAATTTTAGTCCACTTAGGAAACGCGTAGCACAGTTTAAAATTCTCCGTCTGGAGTTTCTGTCAATAAACGGAAATATGTTCGCGAACTTTTGTGCTTCCCTGTATAGGATCTACAGAATTTATACACACCACGTAAATAGACAAAAAGCGAGTTAAAATTAAAATCGCGTTCAGTAACTTAAAACGCACTTCCAGGAATTATTGTTAACAGACAGTAGAGAATTGTTTTGTGTGTCCCTGTAAATGAACGAGGACTGCTATACACACAATATTCTGTAGTAAGCCTCTTCTCATGCACCTTAGTGATATATATAAATTTCAATGCGTTTAAAATAGTGAAACATTATTTAAATAAACCGCAAATGATTTTTCCCCATAGACCGCAATGTAACGGAATTCTTTTGACTGTCCCTGTAAAGTAACTATAAGTGCTATGCACACCCTATTCCATATTAAGCTTCTTCTAATGCACCTTAGTGATACACTATATTGCCAAAGGTGACCGGTCACTTGCGATTTTAGGCGTTTTGTTAACTATCTAGAAAAATACATGAGGATTTAACCTGAAACTGCAGGTGTGTAAACAGTATAGTATAGGATATATATTTCCGTGAAGATTTCCCCCCGAAACCCCATAGGGGACTGTCAACAAATTGAAAAATAACGAATATCTTTTGGATTACCCTGTAAAAACTAATGTAGCAAAAGCGTTCAAACTCGAGATTATTAATAAGTGGCTTATTGTAATATACTGTGTTCATTTTTATGAGGATAGCATGTATACTCGAAGAGAAATTAATGTTTTTATAAAAGCAGTCCCAAATTTCAACTAGTTTTTTGCTTGTAATTTGCAGAGTTCTTAATATAAAAAAAAAGTTATTTTGAGAAAATATGTCAAACAACATTGTACATAATACTCTGTAATCGGAATTAAAAAATAATAAAAATTGGATGAAAAATGAGCAGGTTTACTAAAAAATGTTTCACCGCGCATGCGCGAATGCAATCAAAATATAATATGCATAATGTATTAGCCAAGTATATAGAGCAACTTTTGTGAAAGTCTCAAAATCATAGCTTGAAAATTCTGAAAATTATTGTCGATAGAATAAGTTCGAAATACGGGAGTTAGAGCACGGCAGACGGCCATACGGCAAACGGCCATTCCGGCCAGACAAACCGAAGTCATAAACACTTTTCAACTAGGTTGGAAAGTGTTAATAAAAACGGTCTTACACTGGCTAATCCAAATCCAAAAACAATTATTATTTCTATATATTACATAAACCTATAGTTACATAAACGTTTACGCTATAATACTATTTCTATTAATTTTAACTTATCACGTTATTGCAAATGAAACTTGATTTATTTAATCTATTAATTTATTTTAAAATAAAGTAATCCGCGACATGTAATCAAGGTAAAGTAGCCGATTAAGTCTCTAATTATAATAATATTAGCTACGATATAAAAAATCAACGTAAATTGCGACATTTTGCCACAATCTTATTAACTGTTTACACTCTTTTATTTAACTTAACTTGGTTTTTGTATGTAAAAATAGAATTTTTTAATTGATTTTTCACTCATTTGTAGTTACGATATGAACAATCAACGTAAATTGCGACATTTTGCCACAATCTTAATAACTTTTTACACTCTTTTATTTAATTTAACTTGGTTTTTGTATGTAAAAATAGAATTTTTTAATTGGTTTTTCACTCATTCCCTTATACGCTAGAATTATTATGTATACACAGGTGTGTTTCTGATGGACAATACAATATTTTAATATTTTTATTCATTATAAATTAGTAAATTAATTCTAAAGCATTTTTCCGTTAGCCGGTCGCAGGTGATAAAACACCAAATATTATTTAGGGTTAGAACTATACGAGCGTTACAAAAACAATTGAGTTAATTATGCGCCAAACCACGCTCGCCAAAGTAGGTCAGCTGTCTGTGAAACTGCAACAATGATATTTTAAACACTAAAAAGTAGAAAATAAAAATAATTAAATGTGTAATATAAAAAAATACGCTTTAATCAATTAACAGTTTAGTATTGATTAACCCTCTAATGTCCATGCATGGTAGAATGTATTCTAGAAATTCCAAAATTATCTATAGGAAAATCGGAATTCACACCAGAAATAACAACTATTAATTATTATTGTTATTATTATTATTATTATTACTATTATTATTATTATTATTAAATCCCGAAATGTCTGTACTTAAATAAAGCAAAGATTTCTATTCCGATTTTCTGGTATGAATTCGGAATATCTGAATAAAAAAATCCATTGAATTCGCAACACTAATGGTAGTATATGTGCTACCATGGGCATTAGAGGGTTAAATTATGCTTAGACGTTGAAAAATCGATTTAGAAATACTGAATAGTTAGTTTAAATAATGCTTCTTTTTCTTTTCTATTGTTATATCGGGAAAAAGAAACAGAGCAAAAATTGTATATATACTTTTTTTTTTAACAAATTTCCTAGTTCGCGATTTTTACCAAACGTAAATCAAAGCGATGATTTTTCCATAATAAGAGTCCATGCCAAATTAACGGAAACCTTTAAAGGGTTTTTTTTTTTTTTTTTTTTTTTTTTTTTTTAACAACATGAATTGCAGTCATGAAATTAGGCATGATTTTAAAGGTACACATTGAATGCTTATAAAAAAAAAAAAAACTATTTTATTTTTATACTTACCACACTCTTTTTTTTAACTCAAATTTTTTTTTGTATGTAAAGATGACATTTTGTAATCGGTTTTTAACCCACGTCCTGATATGCTAGAACTATAAAAATTATGTGTACAGGTGGGTTTCCGATAACAATAGAGCATTTTAATATTTTTAGAACTTAATTATAAATTAATACAGTAATTTTTAATGCATTTTCCCGTTAGCCGGCCGCAGCTGATAAACCGCCAAATATTATTTACGGTTATAGCTGTATGAGTTACAAAAACAATGGAGTTAATGATGCGCCAAACAACTTTCGCCAAAAAAGGCCAACTGGATGTGAAGCTGCAACAAAGAAATATTTTAAACACTCAAAAGTAAAAAATGTAAAAATATATATAATAATAAAAAATGTACTTAATATAATTTTAAAAGTACGCTTTGATCAATTAATAGCTTCATATTAATTAATTAAATAATTTAAATAATGTTTCTTTCCGATTGCCATATCTTAAAAAGAAATAGAGTAAAAATTATACATAGATATTTAATAAATTCACTATTTTGCGCTTTTTACAAGCGTAAAAAAAGTGGTGAATTTTCCATAATCGGGTTCGGTGTCCACGCCAAATTAACATATTGTAACGACATTTTTTTGGAAAAATCATGAATTGAAGTCAGCAAATTGGTCGTGATTTTTAAGAAAAAATTGGGTGCTTATAATTTTAGTTTTATCTCATGCTCTATATAATGTCATTTTCATCAGTGGAAACTTTTTATACATACTTTTTATATTTTTCATCGACGTTTATTTTATTGCGAAATAGATTATTAATAAATATATTTCCAGCAAAAATTGATGTTATGTTTGCCAATGAGAACGTTTCGTATGAAATTATAAAATATGCACTGCACCTTTTGACATCCTCATCTCAGTACCGGCAGAGAAATAAGTACAAAATATACGTCATTTAGATGTATTCGTAGTAAAATATTTCAGTTTTATCAACGAAAATGCACGCTGCTTGTTAAATATAATGCCGTTTTCACGCGCTTAAGTTTTTGCTCTTTTACGAAGCGAAGAGCCTTAAACGCATAACGGCGGAGCGCTTTCACCAATAAACTAGTCGCTAGTCGGATGTGTCAATCCCAAACTTTCTTCTATCTCACACAGGTTTCGCATACACTAAAAAGAATCAGCACCAATTTATATCAAGGAATAACTGAAACTCAAGTTTTATTAAATTCCGTGCATTATTTCTTGAGATATGACTATCGCTAAAATGTGTAAATCCTGCAAAATGCTGTACAGCAGCGCCACCTGCTGGGCGATTTTTACGAAAAACTAATCAGCACCCATTTATATCAGAGACTAACTGAATATAAAGTTTTATTAAATTCCGAGCATTAGTTCTTGAGATAGAGCTATTGCGGGAATCGCAAAAAATGCTGCATAGCAGCGCCACCTGCTGAGCGATTTTTACGAAAAACTAATCAGCACTAATTTATATCAAAGACTAACTGAATATAAAGTTTTATTAAATTCCGAGCATTAGTTCTTGAGATACAGCTATTGCGGAAATCGTGAAAAATGCTGCATAGCACACTGTAAAAAAAAATCTGTAAGTCTACAAAACTAGTTTTTGTAAAGCTACAGAAATCTGTATGCTTACTAACATTTTCTCTGTAACGCGGGTAAAATGTTATGCATCGCTTTGTGAACGTACATGAAATATTCATGTTTCACATATCAGCCAATTAGAATGCTTTCTGTGGTGACGTAGTGACTATTGACGCAGTCGCAGAAGCGTAAAAGCCCAGGCAGCAATACCAAAGAAGAAAGAACATAACCAACACCCGTTCCTGGTAAGGCTAAGTTTAAGGCTAAGGCTAAGGTATAAGTTTAACAAAATTTATAAATATAAATAATAATGATAATAAAATTATAAAATACTTAATATAATTTAAAGTTTATTTCGAATGTTAAAATATTTTAACACTAGTTTGAAGATTAAGTGAATAAATAAAGGGTATTATAGGAGCTCTAGTTCCTGGCCTGGCCGCTCTGACGTCAGTGACGGAAGACCGATCTTTAAACTGGTTTCGACCTTCATGTAATCTCCCCACATACGTAGTAGCAGCATAGCATTCCTTGTTTTTCATAGGGAATGAAATGGAATCGTAGCATGTTCTTTTCAAGCATTGTTTATATAATATTCTGGATAATAAAAAATCAATTTATAAGGTAAATGTTTTACATTGATAAATCGTAAACCTGTGTGTACGCATTTACTTATTTATATTACTTGTTTCTAATATTTTTGCCTGCTTTTGATATATTGAATATAAGATTTACCACGTGTTTGGAACGCGAGCGCCTTGTAATATTTTTTTTAATGCTTATATCTTTAAAAACACAATTATTGCTTCGGAATACATTTATGCTCTTTTTATTGATATTTCTTATATTTTCATTTTTTAATTATATTATAGAATAAATTCTAAAAATAGTTTTTTCCTTAGATAAATCTAATGCGCATTACACATTTTTCTTTTAAGAATCAAACTAAACTTTGAACTTTATTAAAATTGTGTAATTTTACTACTGTATTTCATTTATTTTACTTTATTTTAAAATGTGTAGTTAAAAGTTTAACAAAATTTATAAATATAAATAATAATGATAATAAAATTATAAAATACTTAATATAATTTAAAGTTTATTTCGAATGTTAAAATATTTTAACACTAGTTTGAAGATTAAGTGAATGATATTTCATTTAGCATATTATTTTTGTTGTTCAATAAGTTTTAGAATAGTTATAGAATGATCAGATAAGTAAATCTATCATTATTTTTTCTTTCAATCAAATTAAACTACATTAAATAATGGATATTTTATTATTGAAATTTGCAATTTTTATTGTTGTAATGTATATTTTATTACTTTTTTAGTTTTTAAATTTACTAAACGCTTAATTTTTAAATTTGTTTGTGTTTTAATTTTAGTTCTGGACCTATTTAAAACTTATCGAATGTAAATAAAATTTATTATTTTAGTATATATATATATATATATATATAAATTATGTTGAGTTTATTGGCAATTTATATGCATTAGCCTGTATAGATTTCAGTTACATAAGTTATAGAATAAATACTAATAATAGTTTTTAATCAGATAGGAAAATCTAAAGTACGTATTACTTCTTTTAAACAACTTGAAATAATGCATATTATTAAATTTTTAATTATGTAACATTTGTCTTATTTTATTTCACACTTTTTTTGTACTATACTATTTTATATCTAATTTAATTAAAATTTAATATTTTACTTTATGTATAACACATATCATATTCAGATCATAAAATATTCATTATTATTTTAACAATCAAACTAAACTTTGAACTGCATTAAAGCTGCATACTATTATTATTGTACTTTATTTATTTATTTTAGAGTCGATTTATTTACATTAGAGTCGATCCAAGCAAAATCTGGGGCCTATTTAGGACCCCTTCACAAAAATAAATTTAATAAAATGGGCCCCTTCACAAAATTAATTTAAAACAGGTCCCTTCACAAAATTCCTTTTAATAAAATTTGTCTTTTCACAAAATTTTGTTCCATAAAAACTTATTATTTATAAATTATTTATTATTTTGTGACATTTTAAAATGTGTAATTTGTAAACAAATGAGTTCAGTAGAGAGAAAAAGTTCAGCAAAAGGATTTTAAAAAGTATTTGTCAATAAATGCTCGAATTTGAGTAACTGAATTTGAACTTTTGTTACAAATGTTATTTTTCACAAAAAATATGATAAATTTCACAAAAATATCCTTTATTTTTCACAAAATGGGCCCCAAGAAAAAATACCTGCATCGAACCCTGAATATTATCTGGCATACTTATTAAAATATTTTGAAGATTAAGTGAATGGTATAGTTGTTTAAGAATTTTATTTTTGTTATTTTAATTAAATTATAAATTAAATACTAAAAATAGTATATTAGTAAGATAGGTAAATGTAATTTATAATGCAATAAAAAAACAGGGTCGATGCAGGGTTTTTTTTTTTTTTTTTTTTTTTTTGGGGGGGGGGGGGGGGGGGTATTTTGTGAAAAGTAAAGGTAAGGTTATTTTTGTGAAATTTATTGCATTTTTTTGAAAAATAACATTTTGTAACGAAAGTTGAAACACAGTTACTCAAATTCGAACCAAGCAATTATTAACAAAATCTTTTTAAATTCCTTTTGTGTTCCTCTCTGGTGAACTTGTTTATTTGCAAATTACATATTTTAAAACGTCACAAAATAATAAATAAAAAAATAGTAAGTTTTTATGGGATGGTATTTTATGAAAGGGCCTATTTCATTAAAAGGAATTTTGTTAAGGAACCTGTTTTATTATATAGAATTTTGTGAATTTCATTAAAAGGAATTTTGTTAAGGAACCTGTTTTATTATATAGAATTTTGTGAAGGGGCCCATTTTATCAAATTGATTTTTGTGAAGGGTGCTGTTTCATTAAATGGAATTTTGTGAAGGAGCCCTAAATAGGCCTGAAAATTTGCCTGGACCGACCCTTGAAATATATATATAGTTGAAAGTTTAACAAAAATTAAAAATATAAATAATAATAATAAAATTGTACAATATTTAATGATATGCCTCGGATTTGCTTATGAATATGCTTAGATACTTTAAAATAATTTATGTTCAATATATCAAAAGCAAGTAAAAATATTTGAAGAAAGTTATGTAAATAAATACACAGAAGATTTAAGAATTATCAAAGTAAAATGCTAATCTATAAATGAAGAAAAAGTGAAAAAAAAATGAAATTTTCAATAATAGATTTAAATATTACTTTTCAGAAATGAATAAACAATTATATTTATTCATAAATAAACAATCTTAGGAAATTAAATAAATAAATTGAACTTTTTTTTTTATTTACTAATGTGTATTTGGCAAAATTTGAATTTATCAGATTTGAAAAACCGTTAAACAAATTCTTATACATAAAAAAAAAAAAAAAAAACATTAATACCCTTTTTTTTTGTTTACAAAGTAGGAAGAAAATGAGAAATAAATGTTTGATTTAATGTCTATAAAATAAAATCATGTAGTGGAAAAATTCATAAGATAAATAACAATTCATTATTTTATAACGCACAAGAAGATATATTTTAAAAACGTTAATTTTGTCATTAAAATTTAACTAATTAATATTGCTAAATTTATAGATATTTGAATGTTTTTGAAAACCATTAGTATTTTATGAAAGTATAAAAAAAAAAAAATTCTATTTCATTAATTGGTTTTGAAACTACAGAGCTTTTAGTAATGATCAAATTAATGATATTTTCCGGCTGCTCAACCTGAACTCCACCCTTAAGTACAATACTAAATAAATCGTGGTAAATGTACTGTAAAGTTCCTCACAAATTTACAAAACAATTCTTAGTAAATGTCCAAAAAAAGTATTTTGTAAGTGTACTAAATAATCCTTTGTAATTTTACTAAAAATTCTTTAGGAAAAACTAAAAAACGTTAGTACGTTTACTAAATAATCTTTAGTAAATTTACTAAAAATTCTTTAGGAAACTTCCTGAAAAAACGTTAGTACGTTTACTAAATAATCCTTAGTAAATTTACTAAAAATTCTTTAGGAAACTTCTTAAAAAACGTTAGTACGTTTACTAAATAATCCTTAGTAAATTTACTAAAAACTCTTTAGGAAACTCCCTAAAAAATCGTTAGTAAGTTTACTAAATAATCCTTAGTAAATTTACTAAAAATTCTTTAGGAAACTCCCTATAAAATCGTTAGTAAGTTTACTAAATAATCCTTAGTAAATTTACAAAAAATTCTTTAGTAAACTTTCTAAAAAATCGTTAGTAAGTTTACTGAACATTATTTAGTAACAGTTACTAAAACAACTTTAGTAATTTTACATGAATTTTTTTTGTTGCAGTTACATGAAAAGTTCTAGGCATCCCAGTTTCCTAGAAAATTCTTAGTAACCTTACAGATTTTTTTTTACAGTGCAGTGCCACCTGTTGGGCGATTTTTACCAAAAACTAATCAGCTCCAATTTATATCAGGGACTAACTGAATATAAACTTTTATTAAATTCCGAGCATTAGTTCTTGAGATAGAGCGCCCACAAAATTTTTGTCACATACAGACAGGCATACATTTTCTAAAAATAGTCAAATCGTGTTCAGGACCTTCTAAAACGTATAAATCCGTCGAAAATCGGAAGTCGAAAATTTTCATGTATCCAATACTTTCTTCTTGTAAAGATAGAAGAAAGTAAAAATGAAGTCATAAACATGCGTTTTCCTTCATAAAACTGAAAACAATTATTATATTCGCGTCAAAATAAAGTATTTTTCCACTGACTTTTTATTCCACTAGTGTAGATTTGAGGCCCGAGAGTCTCAAACACAGTTCCAGCAGTATGAAAAATTTTGAAAATCACTTTTATTGAAAATCGTGTTATTGAAAATCATTTCAATAACACTGTATTGAAATGCAGTAGTTTTATGATAGAAAATGTCTGTTTTCTCTTAAACATGACGTCATTTTCATTGATAGAAGCATACCGCCTTTTGGTGATTAGGACCCTTTGCAGTGTAGTAAGAATGTTTAACCCTTTCAGGGGCAAGCAATTGTGTTCCTGTAACGCTGAATTCACACCGGTATTTACGAAAGAATTTAGTTCAAAATAAGGAAAAGCAATTCTTCAACTTTTTCCTGTCAAAGTTAAAAAAGTAAAATTTTATTAAAAGTTTCTGGTTTGAATCTGATTAAAATTAGGTGATATATAATATATACCACCGCCCCTCAAAGGGTAAAGGCTGCGTACGGTCAACACTCGTAAATCATCCGGCCTTGCCTTTCTTTTCCAAAGGTTCAATGGTCATTAACAAAATAAAGGGGAGTTTCAATAAAATAAAGAGGCAGAGATAAATTTTTTAACGCGTCTCCTGCTAACCTCTGACTGTTAGACAAACTAGAGAACTCATAAAATATCAAAGAGAATGAATGACCACAACAGATATTCCCGATCAGGAGAAAAAGAGTCTGTTCGCTCCTAAGATTCCTCTGGGCCTCATCTTAATATATGAGGAAAGAAATGCCAATGTAAATTACGTCATTTATTCAAAATCATAGAAAAACGTTTTCTGAATGAAAATGTACGTTTTCAGTTGAATGCCTTTTAAAAATTATGCCATTTTGCTGGCGAAAGCGTTATCTTCTTTAACATCTTATCTCTAATTTTAGAGCTGGTGGGATGAAAAATCTCTCATTTAGTTTTAATTATATGAAAATATTGCAGTTTCATGTTTTTAAATTAATGCTTTCTTTGAAAAATGATGAGAATTAACTTTAGGATTCTTGAGATCTTAAACACCATCTATTCAAACGAAATGTATATTTTTCTTATTCATTGTAATGGGAAAATGGCAACAATAAAAATATCTATAACAATAAGGAAAGAAATATGTCTGTCAATGTCTTTATGTGCGTCTGAGTGACTGTGTGCTGTATTCTGAAAAAACTGCTGCACGCGGAGCTACAAAATAGCAGGGATGTACCCCTATGGCTGTAGTTATGTACCTCAAAACCAGTTTTTAGATTTTTTGAATAGATTGTTTTTAATTAATTAAAAACTAAATCAAAAGCTCAAAAAAAAAAAACACCTTTTTTATTCCTCAAAATGGCACGCAGCGGTCACTTCGGAGCTGGCTATCAAAGAAGATCCGGTGGTCGAAAACGGCTCTTTTTTTCGCATATTTCGAAGTCCCCATCCATTTAACTATTCAAAATACGGAAAAATAAATAATCAACAAACCACATTTACGTATACTTTAAGCTTTATAACAGTGCAATCCGTTTCGAAAAATACGGACGTTAACCCTTTAAAAAATTATTTTCGAAACTTTAGTTTCGTGTTTTTTCTCCGTTTTTCGAAGCTTGCATCCATCAAACTATTCAAAATATGAAAAAACACTTAACCGGCGTATTTTTATCTTTATAACGACGTTTCGGTTTTAAACCTTTGGGGAAAAAATGTTTTCCGAGAGGCGTTTCGGGGTTTTTGTGTTTTCCGCAAAGTTTAAAAATCTGCATCGTCTTCGGAAATCAAAATACGAAAACTAAAAAATATTCACTTAATTTGCATAAAAAAAGCTTTAGAAAAAGTCTTCGGTTTCAAAACATATTAATATTATATTAACCTTTTCAAAAAATTAGTTTGCGAATGTCACTTTCGCAATTTTCGTCTTTTTTTCCAATGTTTAACACTCTGCAACAGCCCTTTTTAATTAAAATACACTTAATTTGGGTATATTTTACTTTAGAACGACGTCTTCGGTTTAAAAAAAATATTAATATTAATCCTTTCAAAAATAAATAAATAAAAATCCTCACTTTGGTGACTTTTTTTTTGAAGGGGGGGGGGGGTGTTATTTTAAGATTCTGCATCCGACTTGGAAATCAAAATACGAAAAAAAGTATACATAATAATCGCACCTACTTAACAAGCGTACATTTAACCATTATGCCGTCTTCGGTTAAAAAAATATTAATATTAAACCTTTGAAAAAGATTCTTGACTGAAAGCCACTTCGTGACTTCAAGATAGGCACATATTGATTTAAAAATTAAACTTAATTTTATACAATCGCTGTGAAATTTTAATACAATATACCTTTTAACTTATGATCGAGTATATATGTGGTTCAGAAATTATAAGATTTAGGGAAAAAAGTATCAATTTAAAAATCTCACAGGGTTAACATTGCACACTCTCTGATTGTTGCGCTGCGCTAATGCTTTAAAATTTTAATACATTAAACAAACCTTTTAGTTGTCGGAGTAAAATTTTGGTTTAGAACTAGTGAGGTTTAGAAGTAAAATAATCAGTTTGAAAATAAAATAAAAATCCCATAAGATTAACATTAAAACAGGCTGTGTTCTGAGGTTTGTATTCTTCAGTAATAGAAGATTTACTCAGCGGCTATTTCTAATCATACAAATTCGAGGTTCGCTTGCAAAAACAGTCCGAAGAGTGCATAGCATGTCCAATGTACGCTGACGCATGTTCGTTCGGGGTAAGGTTCGTTTCGAAAGATTTTCGTTAAAAAATATAAAGGCATACAAATAGGGTTAAAGATATAAAATCATACAAATATGAGGGGGCCCGGGCAACGCCGAGCGTGTCAGCTAGCAATGAATAAAGATATTATTTTATATTTTCTTAGCAACAATGAAAGTAGCCCTATTGCCATTATTTTGAATTAACATCATTAAAAACATTTAAAATTCAAAATAAAATTAATATAAAAATGGAAATATTTTTAAAAATAGCTAATTCAGATTCATCTAACAAATGAACAGATTCCAGTTAATAAATAAAAAATACAAATAAATAAATAAAATAAAATTGTTTCAGTAAAAAAATCAAGACAGATGCCCAATATAAAACGAGTTTGTATTTTAAATATATAGATAGATGCTGTTATTACATGCATACATACATTTAAACATTTTTTTTTTTTTTTTTTTTTTTTTTTTAGAAATAGTTTAGACTCTGGATATGATTCATTTGTAATGTTTTTTTTTCCTTAAAAAATGCATGTCCACTTTTAAACGGCCACCCCCCCCCCCTTTTTTTTTTTTGGAAAGGGCTTATTCAGATAGTGGTCCCGAATCAATTTCATTAGGAAAATAAAAATATGTTCGTATTTCTGTCTATTTTCTTGTCTTTTTTACTTTATAGGTTATAACTTTCGTAAAAATTGGTCAATCGTTGAAAAAATTGAATATGTTTATAAAGTAAGCAATGCTACTTTTTTAAAAGTCGTCATATCATGTATAGCGTTTTTACAGGAAGAAATTAAAAAAAATTCAGGATCGTCTACTGCGCGTCGAAATGAACGATATTGGCAACAATGTAATCTAAAGTTAATGTGAATAACAATGAAAAGTTACTAAAAAAATTATCCTTCTGTACCAGCACTTTCATTAAAATACACCAAATGGCGTGCAATAAATATTATATCAATGCAATAAGATAAAAATCTTGAAGATTTTTTTTTTAACCTTAAGAATTACTTGTTCTAACATTCAAGTGTCGAACAAAAATATCAACGTGAAAAATTGGTTACTTAAAAACTAAATGTTTAAAAACAACACAAAATGTCACAAAAACATATATGCATCATTTATTAAAAACTGTTACTTTAGGTGTTTTAAAAATATACAAAACTGCATTTCACATTAAAAACCTAGCGCTTTCGAGCCGTCCTGGCTCATCATCAGGGTTAAAACATCACCACGCAGATACACACAAAAAACACAACTAGTCTAAAACACTGTAAAAACATCAATGTCTGCTGAAGACAAGGTCAAACCATTATAAACAGGGTGGGAAGCATAGGGAGGGATGTGCCAATCTTATTCATTCTTGAACTATCTGTAAAAGCTTATACCATACTTTAGGGATATTGTACGCAACTGAATCATTGCATGTTTTATTTTTCCTGGTTAAAATTTCTATTGATTCACTTATTATTGCTTCATAAAAAGAGGATGTGGGTTTAATAATTTTAGCGTTATCAAAATCTATTATAATCGACTGCTCTTGTTTTAATCTGGAAAGTGCCGTTTTACTTCTATTATACTTGACATCTGCAATATGTTCTTTTAACCGAATTTTAAATTTCCTTAAAGTCATACCAATGTAGTCTTTAACTTTATAAGATTTTATCCTATTTTCAACTATTTCCATAATAACTGGGATTCTATAAATTCCTGCTAAATCTTCAATCGGTACAGGATCAATCTTCTTATGTAGTAACGCATTCAATTTAACTGGAGGGGATGCTACCAAATTTATTTCATATTTCTTTAAATTATATTTTAATTTTTCAAAAAGTTTCGGAATATATTGGAACTTGTAAAATTTAGTTGGTTTTCCTGTTAATTCTTTTTGTTTTTTACCCTGATATTGATATTGATAAATTAACTTATTAATTAACATCTCTGAAAAACCATTTTCATTTGCTATAATTTTAACTCTGTCAAGTTCCTCATTGATATAACTATCAGTACATACTGAAAATGCTCTACGGATGTAAAACCTATATGCAGCCAGTTTATAACTTAAAGGTGATGAAGCATCTCTGGAAATAGTATTATTTGACCTCATATTTTTCCTATAAACTGTCCGATCTATTGTTAAATTACTGTTTTTTATCAGCTCTACATCAAGAAAAGGTAAACGATTCTGTTTTTCCAACTCCAGGGTAAATTGTATTTTTGTATCAATTTTATTAAGTTTAACCACAAAGTCCTTCAATAAATCTATACCATGCTCCCATATAATAAAAATATCATCTGCATATCTACACCAGTATGCAGGTCTTTCACTAAAATCATTCATAACCATATTTTCAATGGGTCTTAATTTAATCTCCGCGCATAAACCCGAAATGGGGGAACCCATTGGTGCACCATCCTTTTGCTTATAATAAATATTATCAAACTGAAAAACGTTATTGTTTTTAATTAGATTAAACCCGGAAATAAGTGTATTTTTTGTGCTCACGCTAAAAGAATCATTACCATTAATAGCTTCTTCCACGAACAAACCTACATCATTCATATCTACAGATGGATACAACGATACTACATCCAAACTCGCAAAAATGCTGTTCTCTGTAATCTGAAAAAGTTTTACTTGCTTAATAAACTCCATTGTCGATGAAATGACGAACTCTGACTGAGGGAGGATAGTTTTTAATAAGACAACATATGCCTTTTCTAGATAATATGTAGGTCCTATACATTTAGTTACAATTGGTCGAAGAGGGTTTCCTTCTAATAATAAGTGAATCAATAGAAGTTTTAACCAGGAAAAATAAAACATGCAATGATTCAGTTTCGTACAATATCCCTAAAGTATGGTATAAGCTTTTACAGATAGTTCAAGAATGAATAAGATTGGCACATCCCTCCCTATGCTTCCCACCCTGTTTATAATGGTTTGACCTTGTCTTCAGCAGACATTGATGTTTTTACAGTGTTTTAGACTAGTTGTGTTTTTTGTGTGTATCTGCGTGGTGATGTTTTAACCCTGATGATGAGCCAGGACGGCTCGAAAGCGCTAGGTTTTTAATGTGAAATGCAGTTTTGTATATTTTTAAAACACCTAAAGTAACAGTTTTTAATAAATAATGCATATATGTTTTTGTGACATTTTGTGTTGTTTTTAAACATTTATTGTAGTACAGAGGTGAATTTGATTCAATTAAGTGTTGTGTTTTTCATGACTCAAGTTTATTTTACTTAAAAACTGTTACAAAATTCAGATATTGTAATTATTACGAAAGTTATACCTTTTTATGCAGGTAAACCTCTAGGTATTATCTATTCCACTATAAATAAAGTTCAAAAGAGTGCATATCTTTCTTTCTTTTTGTGTTAAAATCCTTAGAAATAGAGTCAGTGACAAATTTGAACACTCAAAAGGCGAAAAAAAAATATATCAATATAAAAAAAATATGATTTAAAAACTGTTACCAAATTTATATATTGTCAGGAAAGTTATACCACTTTTATGAAAGTTAACCGTTAAGTATTATCTATTCCACTATATAAATAAAGCACAAAATAATGCATATTTTTTTTTCTTTCTTTTCTGTTAAAATCCTTAGAAGAATCAATGACAAATAATTTGAACACTCAAAAGTCGAATAAAAATATCAACATAAAAAAAAAAGATTTAAAAACAATTACAAAATTTATATATACCAAAGTTATGCCATTTTTATGAAGGTTACCGCTAAGTATTATCTATTACACTATAAATAAAGCCCCGTATGCCATTTTACGATTTCTGCAATCTTTATAAATCCGTATCCGCACTTCCAATCAAGATAGGAAAAAAAAATACTAGACCATATTTACGTTTATTCCCGTTTCAAAATCTGCAATCCGTTTTAAAAATACAAATATTCCCTTTGAAGGAAATTCATTTGAAAAACCCCTTTTTGCGAATTTCTTTGTTCTGTGACTTTTAAAATTGTGCATCGGCTTCGTAAACGAAAAAAAATATATATACCAAAGACACCTAACTAACTATATCTACGTTCATTCCCGGTTACGACGAAGCCTTTGGTTTGAAAAAAAAATATATTAACTTTTCCAAAAGCGTTCTTTTCAGTACACTGGCTGTTTCGCGATTTCTGCAATAATAATGCCCTGTAAATGTTATAAGCTCAAAAGAGTGTATATATATATATTTTTTCTATCTTTTCTGTTAAAACCCTTAGAAAAAGAGTCAGCGACAAATGATTTGAACATTCAAAAATCGAATAAAAGTAGCAACATAAAAAAATTATTTCAGAACTGTTACAAAATTTATATATTGTTACGAAAGTTATACCATTTTTATGAAGATTAGCCGCTAAATATTATCTATTCCACTATAAATAAAGTTCAAAAGAGTGCATATATTTATTTATTTCTTTCTTTTCCTGTTAAATTAATCCTGTTAATTAATCCTGTTAAATTTCAAACACTAAAAATATCTAATTTTTTTTCTCAAAGGAAGAGGAAAGAAAAAAAGTGCATGAGGGGGGGGGGGGGAGGCAAATTCAGTTACTTTTAACGTTAGACAATCTTTAATTTTATAAAATAAAAGTGTCATCTTTAAAAATAGATTCTTTGAATGTCATGAATAAGAATTGAGCCGATTCTCATGAAAATATTCCGTTAAAATGAAAAGTGTCTATTCTATTTGTATTGTTATTTCTGTACCTTGGTAGAAGAAAAATAAACAATGCCCAAATCCGAGATTTTAAGGAAAAGACCCCCCCCCCCTCGCCCTTCCTCCTCTTTTAATCACTATAAAAACTTACTGAAAAAACAATTTAATTGCATTCTATTCTCTAAACTAACTTTTTTCAACCATTTCTACGTCATGCCACACTCGAAATTAGAGTTGAAGGGCCCCCAAAAAACCTATAAGGTCCATAACCATTACATGCATTAAGACTGTTTCTGAATATGAGTTGTGTGCAGGGCTTTACAAATTTGATAAAATCTGGTAGCCAACAAAAAAATTCTAGTTGCCAGTAAAAAATATTTCCCCCCGTGCCTTCCCCCGACACTGATTTTCAAAAAGAACAAAAGTTTGTGAATTAATTGAGAAAAAAAAATAATAAGCATAATTTAGAATTTGTTACATAGTTTGGAATTGTTACATAATTTAGAAAGATAATATAAATCCAGTTTTCTAATGAAATTTATCAAAACTATTTATCTGTGGGAAAAAAAAAAAGAGAGAGAGAGAGCGAAATTTTGTAAAAGCTGGATTAACCGACATGTTCGGAAAATGGTGATTGCCGAATGCTTCCAATGCCCGGATAGGAGTGCTACAAAATCTGTATTTGATGAGGGGGGCTTCAATGAAATAGGGAAACAGAAAAACTATTTTTGCCTATTTTCCTGTCGAAATCAGTCAAATAATTCTATTTTTATTATTTTAAAATTTGCATTTGCTGAACTTATTTTTACCAAATTAAAAATGGCGAAAAAGAGAAAAAAATTTCGTTCGTATTCAATCTTTAGGTCAATTTTTCTACAAAAAATTATGATAATAATAATAAAAACGCCAAATTAAATAACTTGGTGGCCAGATAGGAAAACTTGATCGCCAGTGGCGACCTGGCGACCGCATTTGTCAAGCCCTGGTTGTGTGTGTGTGTCTGTAAGCAATAAAAGTTCAAAACCCCTCGCAAACCGAAACAGTGTTATTTTTAAATAAAAACCTTACTTAAAAAAATATATATTATTTAGAAATTTAATTTTTTCATACGATGAAATGAGATACAATAAGCAATTTAAAAAATACATAACTCAGTAAAAATCCCTTTTTAGCAATTGCTGTCCATATTCGAAGTCTTTCGTGCAGCCCTGTATATGATGAACAGAATTTGTAAACAACACGTAATACACTAAAAATTACATAAAATTGCATATCACAGCGGAAAGAGCACTTCCAGCAATTACCGATCATAATCAGTCCTTTAACCGAATTCTTTTGTGCGTCTCGGTACATAAACGGTAAATCCTACGCACTCCTCCATAATCTACAGAAAAAAAGTTGTATTGAACCTTACTGATGCTTTTAAATTTCATCATTATGTTTCAAGTATCATAAGATGTTCAAAATGCACCGCAAACGATTTTTCCCCATAGTAATAATTTAATTAAGATTTTTCCCCATAGTAATTCATAATGTAAAGGAATTATTTTGTACGTCCCTGTAATATCATATTATAAGTGCTACAGATTGTATACTCCGGTAAAAGCATGCTGTAGTCAATCTCAGTAATGAATCATTATGTTTGAAATATCGTAACCTCAATACAATGCGCCGCAAACGATTTTTCGCCTTAGACCATCATAATGTAATGGAATTCTTTTGTGTATCCCTGTAAATGAACTATTAATACTACACACTTCATGTTCAATACCGAATATTCTATAGTAAAATTCAATAATGTATAAAAATTTCATGACAATACGAGTATATTTACGAGAGTGAGAGCACGGACAGACAGACAGACAGACCGAATTCATAAACACTTTTCAGCTATGTTGGAAAGTGTTAAAAAAGCAGCAATTTACATACCTGCATATTTCTGAAGTAACTTCAAACGAGTCCTTTTAAAATGTGTTTGTTCGAAGGTAAAGTAAACCTCCCTTTGGAGCAATATCGGAAGGATTTTGAAATAGATATATCTTTAACAAATCAGCAAAAATACAAGGAAAGATTCATTTATAATTACTAATTTCTGTCATTTAACGAATGCGTACAAAAGCCTTCGTCATTTAGTATTTCATAGTTTTCTGTTTGTTTATTTCTTTTAATTAGCGTCTTTTTATTCTCATTAATTCCAAGAAAATAAATTTAATAAATAGAAGGATTCATAACCTCATAATTAACAGGTCTTCTTTTTTACGTTGCTTATTTAAGCAACTTCTGTAATCTCGAAAATAAAAATAAAATTAAGAGTCTTGCACGGGTCGGGTTATACTCAATCCGAAATCTCAATGCCCTGTCGCGCTCGTCGACCTAACCGTTCGGAGTTTTCCGTGATTTTCTTCGAATCTTGCCGTAAATACGCGTTAGGATTCCTTAGAAAGACCCCCACGGTGGGCACTCCCCCTATGGCCTATATCCCTCGAGTAGATAATCAGCCGTCATAAATCAACCAACCAGCCGAAATCGCAATGAAAGAAAAAATTAATCCAAATTTTAATGTAGTTGTAAAACAATAATAATCTACAATCTAATATTAATCTTTTATGAAGCAAAACGAATAGATTTATCAGGGTCCTCTGATATATATCAATAGATACATATATCATATATATCATGATTATATTATATATATCATATAGGTATATCATGAACATATCATATGTATCATGTTCATATCATATATATAATGATCATATCATTCACTATATTTCCAATGATGATCGGTCACTTGCGATTTTAGACGTTTTGTTAAATATCTGGAAAGATACATGAGGAATTATCCTGAAACTTCAGGAGTGTAAACAACATGATAAACGTCATATATTTCCGCGAAGATTTTTTCCCGAAACCCCATAAGGGGTCGTCAACAAATTGAAGAAAAACGAATATCTTTTGGATAACCCTGTAGAAACTAATATTGCAAAAGTATTCAAACTGTAGATTATGATTAAGTGGCTTATTGTAATAATTTGGGTTCATTTTTATGACGATAGCATGTATGCTCGAAGAGAAATTCAGGTTTTTATAAAAACAGTCCCAAATTTTACCAAGTTTTTTGCTTATAATTTGCAGAGTTTTTAATATAAAAACAAGTTATTTTCAGAAAATATGACAAACAAAATTGTACACAATACCCTGCAATCAAAATTAAAAACTAATAAAAATTGTATGAAAAATGAGCAGGTTTACTAAATATTGTTTCACTGCGCATGCGCGAATTCAATCAAAATATACTGTGCATAATATATTAGCTAGATGTATAGACCAACTTTTATGAAAGTCTCAAAAACATTGCTTGAAAATTCTGATAGTAATCGTCGATACAATAAGCTCGAATTTCGCTGTTCCCAAAAGGAAGCAAAAAGATGAGGGGTTGTATCCAAATATACTAGATTATGAATGTTGACATAATAAGAATGAAGTGTCTCTCATTCTACATTGATACAACCCCTCATCTTTTTGCTTCCTTTTGGGAACAGCGAATTTCGAGCTTATTTTATCGACGATTACTATCAGAATTTTCAAGCTATGTTTTTGAGACTTTCATAAAAGTTGGTCTATACATTTAGCTAATATATTATGCACAGTATATTTTGATTGAATTCGCGCATGCGCAGTGAAACAATATTTAGTAAACCTGCTCATTTTTCATACAATTTTTATTATTTTTTAATTCTGATTGCAGGGTATTCTGTACAATTTTGTTTGTCATATTTTCTGAAAATAACTTGTTTTTATATTAAAAACTCTGCAAATCATAAGCAAAAAACTTGATAAAATTTGGGACTGTTTTTATAAAAACCTGAATTTCTCTTCGAGCATACATGCTATCTTCATAAAAATGAACCCAAATTATTACAATAATCTACTTAATCATAATCTACAGTTTGAATGCTTTTGCAATATTAGTTTTTACAGGGTTATCCAAAATATATTCGTTTTTCTTCAATTTGTTGACGGCCCCTTATGGGGTTTCGGGAGAAAATCTTCGCGGAAATATATGACGTCTATCATGTTGTTTACACTCCTGAAGTTTCAGGATAATTCCTCATGTAGCTTTTCAGATATTTAAGAAAACGTCTAAAATCGCAAGTGACCAGTCATCATTGGAAATATAGTGTATATATCATATAGGTATATCATGATATATATCATGATCATATCATATATATCATGATATATATCATGATCATATCATATATATTTTATATATATCATGATATATATCCGATATTTATTTTCAAAATATCAAGATTTTTGACGTTTTTGATATTTTTATATATTTGATATTTATTTTCAAAATATCCTTGTGCATGATATTTTTTATATTTTCAGTCAAAACAAATGTGAATGAATTTTTCAACTGATATTGACTGTGCCGTTCTTCTGGCAATGATTTTTTTAAGCCTAAAAAGAAAAAATTAATTTTTTTTTTCAAAATTTTACGTTTACGTAAAATGGCCGCCTGGCATATGAAAAAGTGAAACGGCCATCCCGGAACTGTTGATGACAGTCACATGACTTACGCTTTTATTTTAGAAGATTAAATTCAGACGTTAATTTATGTGCTTTAATAATATTATTCACATGTTGGAAAAATGCATTTCAACCCTGGTTTGTTATAGATTTTTTTTTTTTTTTGCCTTGAAGTGTATTATCACCTCTTAAAGTTGGTAATATCTTTAATGTTACACACTGTATATAGATATAATCACGAAAGCAGATTCCCATTAAAATCTGGAAAAATTTAATAACTAAATAAAAACAGCTATACGAAGAATTTAATGAGATATTGGGGAACTTGTAAAATATGGGTTCTGAAATCAGTGTGATCGAACTACAATCATAGTTGACTTGCTTAGCAATAATAAATCAACAAAGAAATTTTAATTCTAATCTAAACGCATTCGTATTTTAGAATCTAAAAAATAGGTAATCAGAAAGATAATCTAATTTTTATAAACAGAGACATAACCGTAATCTGTTCTTGAAAATTAAAAATAATCCTAATCATAATCGATTACAATCTTCTGTAATCGATTCAAATCGATTGTTAAGAGAATATTTAGTTTTTACGAATAAGGATTAGAAAGAAGCAGATTTTCGTTTGACTGTAAAACCCTTTTCACTGTCATATTATAGCCGTTGCTGCAAAACAAACATCTTCTTCTGATTGCAATTTCATCGATTAACCAACGAAGTGATTGCTAACGTAGAGGGAATATTTAGCTTTTACGAGTAAAATGTATGGTAATTGAAATGATTGAATTATAGAAGTTGCAAGATTCCACACAAACGCCAGTTTTAAACATGAGAGCAGAATCATTGGTCTCGCGCTCTTAAAATAAAATCTTGTGATAAGATGCAAGAATCATGCGGAAAAAAAGCACAATATTTGAAAAGGAAATATTAATTTATGGATTTTTTAGGTGTATTCGTAATTATATAAATACATAGCACCTATAGTCGTCATCTGGTCTGACCGTCTCTCTGTCCTTCTGAAACTATCCAATCGAATAGTTTGAAATTTAATATATATATAATTGTTACAGAATTTTGTCGAGACATTTAAAATTTTATAAAAATTGAATCAAAACTTAAAAAGATATTAATAAAAATATTTATTAAGTAATTTGAATCTTTTAAAAATCGGTACTTCTTTGTTACAGCAGCTTCCGAGGATTAATTGTCATGCGACCGAGATGTATCGCCAAGTTAACTGACATGTATGACGTTATAGTCATATATGACGTATAAGGCATTTTATAATCTCTATGACCAAATTATAGTCACATTCCTCATTCTATTAAATCCATATCATACGTAATTAATTCAATGATATCCCATGATAGGTAATGATTCTAGGTTGCCATAGTGATTATGTCCTATTTAAGATGGAGTCATATTATTTCCGTCTTATAGAATTTAAAAATCGAATTTGCATACTAAAATTGTTTCATTATAGCAATCCTATAATCTACCGATAGTTGTTTGGATAGATGTTTCCAGAGAAATAGATATTAAATGGAAAAAAAGTCTAAATATAGATTTCAAGGTTTGAAATTTTCAAAGCTAGGCTTAAGTTAATCCCGTTGGAATTTTCAGTAAATGTCAACAAAAGGTAAAATGTTGCCAACTTAAAATGTACTTATTTTATAACGGAAATTAATCATATCATAATAACAGACGATATAATTCATTTCACTGGAATAATAACAGTACAAATGCACCTCATTTCTCACGTTTGACGTACAATTTCCAACTTGTTTAATCATATTTTGATACAAGTTAATTAAAATGACAAGTAACTTCAATAAACAATAAATTTGCCGAAATTCGAGACGAGATCAGTTTGAAAGATTAATAAAGTGACAGACCGCTTTTAAATTCTTCGTTTATTACTCTTTCCATGAAATTATTCGTATAAGAATAAGAATTTTTTAGTGGCACTTTGCTGATTTAGCACTATACGCTCACCAAAGATAATTTTTTAATCAGCCGTCTCGGTCAATTCCTTTCTCATCTCGATTGAAGCGTTGATATTATCTCACATAAAATAAGTAGTGACATTTATCGTCTTTGTTGAATATATCGCTAAGACAATTTTGACATTTTCCTCTTTGTTGTTTCTCTGGGAAAATTTATATACTGGGTGGTTATAATATACGTATCTCTATTTGGAGCTGTATGTAGCTTGAAGGAATAACCCGAATGAAACCAAAATCGGCACACTTACTATTCAAGAAGGGGAAGAAGAATGGAACAAAAAAAAAAATAATTGCAATAATCGCCGACAGATGGCGCTTTTGAGTGTGAAATGTAATGTGTAATACAAGAGCAAAAATTAAGGTGCAAAATCGGATAACAAACCTAATTTATTAGAAAGTGTCACACACTGTGGTTACGCTTTTGAATGGTGGTGCCGATCAAGTTCAGGTTCCACATGGCCATTGTGCAGGAGGACACAATCCAGACGGTGCAGGACGTGCTCAACTGCGAAATGTAACGCATCACAAGTGATGTTTCCCACATCTTGTGATATGCAATCTTTTAAGTCATTGAGGTTTGCGACACCTCCACGGTACACAATGGCGTTTGCACCGACATGCCCCGTAGCGCCATCTGTTGGCGATTATTGCAACTATTTTTTTATTATTGTTCCATTCTTCTTCCCCCTTCTCGAATAGCAAGTGTACCGATTTTGGTTTCATTCGGGTTATTTCTTCAAGCTACAGATAACTCCAAATAAAGATACTTATATTATAGCCAACCTGTATATAAATATATATATATACAGGGCTTAACAAATGCGGTCGCCAGGACGCCACTGGCTACCAAGTTTTTTGATCTTTCAGGGTGATTTCTGTAAAAAAATTGACATAAGAAATGAGCACAAATGGCAATTTTTCTCTCCCCCACTCCGGCTTGTACGCGACAAGCATTGATCTTCCTCTTCTCTCGTACTTTTAATGGAAGCAGTAACTTTAAAATTCATTTTCCAACTCATGCACAGAAAACACCATTCTTTTCAGCTATAGCCAGCTAGTATATGTCACGTGAGTAGAATGTCGAGGGGGGGAGGATATTTCAATAAAACAGTAAGAAACAGTGTCAATCCAGTCTCTGTGGCGTCTAAAATTGAATACAATGCTAAAAAATGCTTGAGTTTTTTTTTAAGTTTCAAAACTGATTTTTGTGTTTATATAAGTTGTCAACATAATATAAGTGATTATAAGTTTCATTTGAAAATATAGTTTATATTATCTTTCTAAATTATGTACTATTTTAAACTATGTAACTAATAATTCTAAACTATGCTTGTTATTATTTTTCCTTATTAATTCATAATTTTTTTAAATCAATGACGGGGAAGAGGATGAGGGGGAGGAGAGTGTAATATGTTTTACTGGCGACTAGTATTTTTTTCTGGCTACCAGATTTTATCAAATTTGTAAATCCATATATATATATATATATATATATATATATATATACTAGGGGGCCTACCCCCTGCGAGCTACGCTCTCCAACCCCCGCTCAGACTTTGAGGTATCTAAAAACATGACAGCGTGTTTTATTTTAAAAATATTGGTAAATCTGTAATTGGGTTGCCATGCTTTTAACGTTTTAATGGGGCATTTTTTGATTACCATGGTCTCATACACAGCTGTTGCGACAACTGACGACTGTTTTCGGGATTGATAAGTAAAATCAATTACAACTTGAAAACCAGCTTGTATAAAATGGTTAGGTTTAAATAGTGGCTACCTCTCGGACTTTTATAACAACGATCTGTATTCTATTCTTCCTTTGCGTTTAAGGATGAGAAAAATTCCATCTGCTTGTGAATAATATTAAGAACCACGGTATTGAAAAGTACTATGTTATACACATTTTCATTAACAGGTTTTAATTTTCTCTATTTTAGTGCACCATCATGCATATTTTCATGTTATTTTAAATACGTAAATTATTTATTTTAATTAATATGTATATACGAATTTTCTAATAATTATATATCGTACAAAATTAATTAAATATTTTGTGCATGCATGCCTGCATTTATTCGGCATCAATTGATGAGATATTTAAACAAATTTGCTATCCGCGATAATTTTACACCATGTTATGTCACTTGAATATTGTCCATAAGAAAATCGGGTACTTTTCCAGTATAGGATCCTTTGCTTTTAGGTTTGGCGTAATTCGAGCTTCAAAAAGGGATATATTCGTTAATATACATAGATTTGTTGCCAAAAGTTATGAAAACAAACCCAATGAACTTTTGGTGCTTTTCTATTATAGGGGTCTTTGACGCTTTTTTAAAAAGCTTGGCGGAAAAAACCAAGCAGGATATTTTATTCTCCTTCCGTTCAGTTGGGCAATTATTATTTTATATATTCGTTTCAAATATCCGAATTAGTGATTTTATAAATCCGTTTAATTAAATTTTACAAAAAAATAACAAAATGATATCAATAAATAATAATTACTATTAATTCCTTCCCCCCCCCTTTCTTTTGCGTTACATAAATGACGTCATTTGGACGAATTTATTCAAAATATTTTCAGTTTATAAATTAAATTAAATGCTGACAGACGATTGAATCCTGACGATAGAAATGTGATTTTTTTTTTCAAATTTTCCTGAAAAACATAATTTAATCACAATCTTGTCTTCATTATCGATTGAAATAAAAGATAAATTCAATTTCAATTTGAAAATGGCGAATAAAAAGAAATGAAAAATCCCTATCGGGATCCTTTTCAATTTTTTTCCCTTTTTTGTCACAAAAAACTGAGTAATTAGTTGCCATCATTACAGAAATATCACTAAAATTAGAAAAAAAATTAATATCTCGAAAACTAATCCCAATTTAAAAATTCTATTACCAGTTTTGACATCCGCGGATTTTTATGGACAATTGGTATTAATTTCACCATCAAGCGTTTAATATTTTATTAAAAATAGCCCTGAAACATAATCAGTCGTTTAATTAGTCGTTTCATAAAATCGTTTCATAAATTCGTTTCATAAAATCGTTTCACAAATTCGTTTCATTAGGATTTTATATATATAGGGTAGATATATATATATTTTTTTTTTTTTTTTTTTTGGGGGGGGGGGGGATTTATATATATTTTATTTCTTTCCAGGTTAATACGTTCTTAAATCATTCAGAACATTTTGATCTAATGGTCTGACATTCTTACGAATTGTTTGCTTTTACATAAACACATTTGAATTGAGTTTAATCGCTGTAACTTTTAATTATTCATGTACAGGACCGCACCAGGCGCCACCAGTTAGAATAGACGCTGACAAGCTTAATCGACACCAACACTAATCACTACTCTCATGCCTCTACCATCTGTAGAAGAACTAACAAGGAGTTTCGCACCAAGCGCCAAATAGAGTTGTTGCGGTGCTATGACGTTCCACCTTTTTCAGCCGTCACAAATAAAAGATAGAATCGCCCAAAAGCTCAAAATCTGCTCAAACTTCTTTTACTTATTTATTATCAAGGATGAAATTCTTCAAATTTGTGTATGAATTTCAAACTTTTCTTAATTAATGAATTTCAAACTTTTCTTAACTTATTATTATTATTATTTTTTTTTACTTTTGCTTTTTAACACTTTCCAACATAAGTTGAAAAGTGTTTATGAATTGGGTTTGTCTGTCCGTGCTTTAACTCTCGTTTCTCGTATATATACACGGATTACCCAGTAATTTTTATATGCTATTGACATTTACTATAGCATGATTCCAATTGAAAATGAAGAGTGTAGTATTTATAGTTCACTTACAGGAACAGTAAAAAATATTACGTTACATTACGGTCAATGGAAAAAAAACGTTTCAAGTGCATTTTAATGATGTTAACCATTTCAAACATAATGAAATTGATATGCATTTATGAAGTGCATTAAAACATGCTTTCTGTAGAATATGGGGTGCAAAACATTTATTATTCATTTAACAAGGTCACACAAAAGAATTCTATTACATAATGGTCTACAGGGAAAAATCGTTTGCAGTTTATTTTAATGATGTTACATTATTTCAAAAATAATGAAATTCATATGCATTACTGAGGTGCACTGTAAGTTGCTAACTGAAAAGTATGGTGTGCATTGCATTTACCGTTCATTTACAGGAACACACAAAATAATTCGGTTGCAGTACTGTCTATGGGCGATTATTGCTGGAAGTGCGTTTTCAACTTTGGATTCAGTTTTTAAATTTATCTAAATTTTTGCATAGTACGTAGTGTGTATAAATTCTGTTGACAGAGCTACACAAAGTAATTTGTAACTATTACTAACTATGGGAGTGAATTACTTAAGGGTAGTTCTTAATTGTATTATGTAATTTCCTGATGAACTACATTTAATATATTAATAGAAGTTGGTAGAATATAAATAAATTCATATACAGGGCTAAGCAAAGAACAAGATATATTGCCATTTATGGTTGGTAAATGCTGGAAGTGCATTTTAAGTTATGTTATGCATTTTTTACCTGAATTAAATTTCAGCTTAATATGTGGCCTGTAGTCTTTAGATAATATACAGGACTGTACAAAAGAATTCGAGTGCATTTCCATCTATTGGCGAAAATTGCAAAAATTGAATTTTATAACTGAACTAAATTTTAGCATGCTATGTAGTATAAATGCAAATCTAGAGATCATACACAGGGCTGCACAAAATAATTAGACTACTTTTTTGACTGTGGAAGGTAACTGCTAAAACTAGACTTTTATATCATATATTCTAATACGAGCAAATCTTGTGTGTGGTTATATATATATACATGCAAAATTTATCTTAAAAACGCTCTAACGATTTTGACGAAATTTTGTATCCCACCGTTTTGAGGCACCAGAAAACCATTGGGCTAGGTCACATATTCGAGAAAATTCGATTAGTGGGTCATTTTGGGTCACGATGGGTCAAGCTCAAGATAATTGTATCTAAAAAACAGTTCAAACAATTTTGACGAAATTTTCTATCCAACCATTTTCGGGCACGAGAAGTATATTGGGCTGGGTCACATGTTCGAGAACTTTCGATTAGTGGGTCATTTTTGGGTCAACGCGGGTCAAATTAATTTTATCTAAAAAACGGCTCTAACGATTTTGATTAAATTTTGTGTCCTACGAGTTACGGGCACAAGAAAATCATTGGGCTAGGTCACATGTTCGAGAAAATTCGATTAGTGGGTCATTTCTGGGTCATTGTGGGTCAAGATCTAAAAAGCGGCTCAATTTACACTAAATTTTGCATCCTATGGTTTTTGGGCACGAGAAGACTGTTGGGCTAGGTCACATATTCGAGAAAATGCAAGTAGTGGGTCATTTTGACCATGGGTCATTATGGGTCAAGCTATTTTATCTTAAAAACGGCTCAGACTATTTACACTAAATTTGACATCCTATGGTTTTCGGGCACGAGAAGACTATTGGGCTAGGTCACATGTTCGAGAAAATTCAATTAGTGGGTCATTTTGGTCATGGGTCATTATGGGTCAAGCTATTTTATCTTAAAAACGGTTCAGAGGAGTTGAAATAAATTTAGCATCCTACAGGTTTAGAGAACGAGAAGACTATTAGGCTAGGTCACATGTTCGAGAAATTTCGATTAGTGGGTTATTTTGGTCATGGGTCATTATGGGTCAAGCTATTTTATCTTAAAAACGGCTCAGACTATTTTCACTAAATTTTGCATCCTATAGTTTTCGGGCACGAGAAGACTGTTGGTCTAAGTCACATGTTCGAGAAAATTCAATTAGTGGGTTATTTTGGTCATGGGTCATGATATTTGAACTCAAATTAAATTTTGACCGAGCACAGCTCGGTCTTCCCTGCTCGTGTGTTATATGTTTTCTAAACTGTTTACTTACATATTTTCTTTCATCTTATTTAACGGTGAAGTTTCGTTATAGTTTTATGCATACACGTTGGAAATTTCTCAACTTATATATATGTATTGAAAAAGGAACACATATCTGTTTGAATAATATCCAGAAAAATGTAGAAAAAAAATAAAATATATGAACAAGATAAGATAAAACATATTGGAAGGGGGGGGGGGGGGAAAGGTGAATTAATAAAATATTTGTGGTACTGTAACAGAATTGACGGGCCCAAATTACTACAGATACCACAAAAAATGTACGATTTCATCCATGTATAAGCTATAATTAGCAAAAATAATACATGATTTGGTTATCGTACATTATAAGACAGGAAAAATAATGAAATTAACTGAAGAAATAATTTTGAAGTGAAGAAGACAGTCTCACAAAAATCCAGATAAATCAAGCATTCAGCATGATTTGCAAAACTGCAAACGTTGCCAAAAAGTATTTACAAATTGCGTAGATGAATCAAATATGAAATGAACGAATCGCATATATTCAAGGTCATTATAAGAGCCTAAATATCTTGAGAAAAAAAAAGGAATGAAACAGTGCTGCCATCGATTATCAGTACAGACATTGAAAAACATATCTATTCAAAACAGGTGCACATATTCTACAAGTTAAATCAGCCATACTCAAACTGCGGCCCGCGGGCCGCATGTGGCCCGGCGACCTTTTATGTGCGGCTCTAGACACACCATCATTAATCCATATTTATAAAATTGAGATAGTATACGTTATGGTCACAATGATAAATCTGTTTACTATTAATAATAATCGGTTATTATTAATAATTAATGGTCATAATAACCGGTTATTATCAATATTAACCGGATTTTTCATTCTGACCGTAACATATACATTTCCAAATTTTTAACACTGATGAAATATTATTCCAAATTAATTAAATTTACGCAATATATTTCTACAGCTATAAAAAAAACTAAAGTGGTTGCATTAAGCAAAAGAGTGATTTATTAGAGAATACCTCCTGATATTTTTCTTTAGAACTTGCAAATCCTGCCTTGTTTTATTATAACGTTTTATACTTATTATAGAGCTAAAATTGTTTTTTAGGGTTGAACGTTTGTCGTGGAGAAAGTTGGCAGCAAATATTTTTTTACTCTACTATTTCCAAACAACATACTTCGTGGCATATTTCTACAACATTTGCAATAGATACCACGAAGTTCATTGTTTGGAAATAGTGGTGTTTTTTGGTAACATTTCTTTCACGACAAATATTCAACCCTACTGATAATATTAACTTTGTGATATTGCTTTGTTGCACACTTTTGTTGTTTTAATATTTTAATTACTCTTTTTAAGTAAATGTCACGGCCCGACTAACGTTGCAAACATACGTTTGCGGCCCGCGAGATAAAAAGGTTGGGTAAGGCTGATTTAAATTATGTACCTAATTTAAGATAATAAATTAAGAAAGTTTGAATGAAAAGTTAAGAGGTAGGATCATACATTATTTAAATGAATGGATAATAAACTTATCCATACAATATAAAAAAGAAAATTTAAAAAAATGAATTAATATTATGATAGTGCAGAATAATATTATATATATACTTAAAAAAAAAACACAAAATAGATAAGAATAATAGTTAATGGGGAGGAAAAAATTAAATAAGACAAATATAGTTATACTAAAGCAAGATGATTGATGAAGTGATTTACATATGATACTGTCCCACACAAGTAAAAGAAATTAATTAAATGAAATACTGCATAAAGTAGATGATATTAACGAATTCCGTTAAAAAATAAGAAGTCTGCGGAATCAACTAAAGAATAAGTGATGAATGGATACATTATGAATCAATAACCCTGTCTCTCTCTTTTTTTAATTAACCATACAACACCGCCACCTCTCTATACTCTAACATCTACCCTCCCATCCATTTTTATTGCATTTTTTTTTCATTTTATTATTATTATTTTTTTTAAATATTTTTTGAAATATATAATTACGCATTGAGTTAATTCGTTTATTTAGTCCAAACTACACCTCCCTCCTCCATACTCTAACATCTACCCACCCATCCGTTCTGTAGATTACATCATGGACGAAATAATAAATCAGACAATAATGATTATTTTTGGAAAACCATGTTGTATTGCATAAAAATTAGTTGCTTAATATTTTTATTAATAAGATGAGATGAGCATAGTCGTTTTATTCTAAAGATGTGATTAAGAAGTATATTACGGTAAAAAGAAATATGAAGATATGACTTAAAATGGTTAAAAGTACTAACTTTGAATTTAAAATCTGTACGCTGGTCACAAATGTCTGCAATGGTTTTGTTATCGTGCAGAAAAAGTTTTAGGTCTAAAAAGTGAATAGTATTATTAGATAATAGGTTTTCTGTTAATTCTAAATTAGTAGGCTAATTGACTGTAAATTGAGAAACATGTGATTGGTCATTATTGATTAATATGATGTAATCAAAATGACGATATAAATGAATACTACTGTTACAAAATGGACGCAAAAATATACACACACATAGCCCCGTGTTTCCTATTTATTAATTATAAAAATATTTTTCAAAATAGGTCCCCCACCACCACCCTCATTTAATCCAAACAACAAAACGTTTGGGAATTCTTTTTAATTATTTAACTGCAGCATTCAAATGTATCATGTTAGCTAAACAAGATAAAATGCTAACAATCATTGCTTTATCAATTGTCAACTTCGCGTGTATTTTCAGAAGCATTTATTTAATCAAACCCTATTCTGCACGAGTGTTTATATTTCGAAAGAAGCCAAATTCTTCAAAACATTTGCCGACAAAATTTTAACTAAATTGCATGCATACCAACAGACAGCCGACACCACTTCCGTAAACGTGTAAGATGAGCAACGAGTTATGAATAGGTGAGCAGTCAACAGACACGCACAAAACACAATTTACAGGAAAAAACAAAACAAAAAAACATGGTGTTTTGATTAGAACGAAAAAGATCAATTAGCATGGGCGCCGGCCGGCAGAAAGAAATTTAGGGAAAGGAAAGGCATACACAGTTTTGAAACAGATAAGTGACTGTGTCTGCGTCCACAGCTTAGTTATATATATATACATATATATATATATAATTAAGAATGTAAATATGAAATAAACTAAACTACGATTTTTAGGGTTTCGTTCATCTCACGAAACCCTATTATCCCCGCTCAGTTGTCTGTCCGTCACAGAGCCATTCTCAAAAAGTATGTAACTTAGAGAGTTGAAACTTAGTGTATAAATCTGAATAGCAGCTGTAAAAAGCTCAAAATATTAAAATTTGAAAATTTCGTATTATTTTAATAAATAGAGATAAAAAACCAAAATTCTAACAGCCTTTTCCTATTAAATTGAAACATTTTTCGTTAAAGCAGATGCCAAAGATTTAAAATCCACAATGAAATATGGAATCTTTCTACAATAATTAATTTTCTATCAGACGATTTTCACGTGAAAAATGAAAATGAAATAAAAAGTTTCACCAATTGAAAAAAAGATAAATATGAAATAAAATTGATTGACGTCATAGTCGTAATAAAACGGAAAATGTCTAAGATTTCTCAATAATACAATAGTCCAGGCATTAGGGGATAAAAAAGAGCAAATAAAGGAAAGTTTTGGTGTAGTTTTTTTTGGGGTCCCTTTATGTTTTTTGAGTCGCTGAACACGAATCCGAGGTTTTCCAACAAAATTTTTTTCGGGAAATATGTTTTTTTTACAAAAAAAGTGTAAAAAAATGGACTTTTTTCCGTTTTTTCAAAATAATTCCAAAATTGGGCATTTTACGTGAAAGTCGGCAATATATGAATTAAAGAAAATAAAATTTCCTATATTTTATGTAATGAAAGTTTTTTTCTCTGATCAATGGTTTAGCCGTGAGAGTGCCGCAAAAAAGGGTGTTAAAAACAAAAAACTGTAAAAAAAACGGGAATTACGGTACTGTATGTCGATGTAACATAAAAACTAACCATTTTACGCAAACGGTAACCATTAATGATACTAAAGATTATATGTTTGACTGTATTTTATGCATTTGAGGTAGAGGAAAAGTGCGGATCCTGCGCCAGGGGAAGGTGGGAGCAGTTCCAATAGTCCAGTTAGAAATAGCGCAAAAAAAGGGCCTTGATGCCTTACAAAAATTCGGGTAGTTCTGATTTTTGGGTATGCTGTAAAGGTTGACCCTCTAATAATAAAAAAAAAGTTTTCGACCTTCTAGACCTTGTGCGTTTTTCACAATATTGAAAAAACCAATATTTTTCGGCACTTTTTTCGATTTTTCTTAAATAACTCAATTTTAGTGCATGTTACAGAAAAAAACACTGTTACCATTTTGTAGAGCATAAAATTCTCTACAACATGCAGTATTCAGATTTGTAAATTGTCCAAATAGGGGGTAAGATACGGAGCCGGGAAAATAGGGTTAAATTTGGAAAAAATGTAAAAATCCACAAATCACAATAGTTTTTGCCGTATCTTACCCCCTATTTGGACAATTTACAAACATGAATACTGCATGTTGTAGATAATTTTATGCTCTACAAAATGTTGAAAGTGCTTTTGTCTCTAAAACGCACTAAAAGTAGGTTATTAAGCAAAAACTAACGTCATTTGTGGATTTTTACATTTTTTTTCCAAATGTAACCCTATTTCCCGGCTCCGTATCTTACCCCCTATTTGGACAATTTACAAACATGAATGCTGCATGTTGTAGAGAATTTTATGCTCTACAAAATGTTGAAAGTGCTTTTGTCTCCAAAACGCCCTAAAAGTAGGTTATTAAGCAAAAACTAACGTTATTTGTGGATTTTTACATTTTTTCCAAATTTAACCCTATTTTCCCGGCTCCGTATCTTACCCCCTATTTGGACAATTTACAAACATGCATGTTGTATAGAATATTCTGCTCTACAAAATGGTGAAAGTGCTTTTGTCTCTAAAACGCACTAAAAGTAGGTTATTAAGCTAAAACTAACGTCTTTAGTGGATTTTTGCATTATTTGCAAATTTTACCCTATTTTTCCGGTTCCGTATCTTACCCCCTATTTGGACAATTTACAAACCAGAATACTGTATGTTGCAGAGAATTTTATGCTCTACAAAATGGTAACAGTGCTTTTTTCTGTAAAATGCACTAAAATTGAGTTATTTAAGAAAAATCGAAAAAAGTGCCGAAAAAAATTGGTTTTTTTAATATTGTGAAAAACGCACAAGGTCTAGAAAGTCGAAAACTTGTTTTTTTTTTTTTTATTAGAGGGTCAACCTTTACAACATACCCAAAATAAGAACTACCCGAATTTTTGTAAGGTAAAATGCTATTTCTACTGGACTACAATGTTACCGCCTCTTAGAATACGAGCTCTCCGAAGGAGTAGCACCTTCGACTCATGAGAGTAGCTGGATCTGCCCCACTGCTCCCACCTTCCCCTGGTGTCGGATCCGCGCTTTTCCTCTACCTCAAATGCATAAAATATAGTCAAACATATAATCTTTAGTAACATTAATAGTTAACATTTGCGTAAAAGGATTAGTTTCTATGTTACATTGACATACAGTACCGTAATTCCCGTTTTTTTTTACAGTTTTTAGTTTTTTCCACCCATTTTTGAGGCACTCTCACGGTTAAACTATTGATCAGAGAAAAAAACTTTCACTACATGAAATGTAAGAAATTTTATTTTCTTTAATTTATATATTGCCGACTTTCACGTAAAATGCATAATTTTGGAATTATTTTGAAAAAACGGAAAAAAGTCCGTTTTTTTTACACGTTTTTTGTAAAAAAACATATTTCCCGAAAAATTTTTTGTTGGAAAACCTCGTATTCGTGTTCAGCGACCCAAAAAACATAAAGGGACCCCCCCCCCCCCCCCCCCGCCAAAAAAAAAAAAAAAAAAAAAAAAAAACTACACCAAAACTTTCCTTTATTTTCTACCAAATGCCTGGACTACAAGGAGCATGAGTATGTGTAAGTGGTCAAAGCAGATTAATATCACGTTATTAGAGAATTAAAAAGAAAATCTGACGTCATATAGGAAGTTTAACTAATTTTTCAAATGTTTGAGAATAATACAAAGCGAGTATCAATATAACTAATAGAGAATAGTAAATATATGAGTTTGAGAAACATATTGAATCGTGATAAAAATCCGATTATGGAAATATTCTCATATTTTAACATTTTGAAGGTGTACAATTTGTTTAATTTTGAAATTATTTTTTTAAATATTGCATTTAGTCCGTATGACGGATATTATTATGACAGAATATAATAGCGGGCTTGGACCGCTATCCGGCTGGTTTAGATATTCGAAAAAAGGAAAAAATAGACCGGTAAATTTTTACTTTATAAAAAACATGACTTTTTTTTTTTGTTGTTGTTGCTAAATGAAATTTGTTTGAATTTATTAAAGAAAGGATAAAGTGTTTTGAAAGGAATATTAAACGAAACCCTTTGAGCGATCTTCGATCACACTTACCCACTTGTTTTTTTTTTTTTTTTTTTTTTTTTTTTTCATTTTGGTCAGAATTCCCCGGTGCAAGAAAAAACCATTTAAACATATGAACATAAATTTTAATACAGAGATAAAATAAGTTTCTACTAGCATTTTTTAAAATGGAGAATTAAACAGCACTTTCTTTTTTTAAGTCGGGGAAGGGGTGGAATCCCCTGAACCCCTCGCTTAAGATGAATTTTAAACACATGAACGTGAAAAGAAATATAGAACTAAAAAATTGTCTTCCTCGGGGGTTCAGGGAGGGGGGGAGGCCCCCTGATGAAAAGGTTTTAGTTCTTCTTTTCTTAGTGTTTAATTATTTGTAGTCATTTGAGAGTAGGGATGTAGTGGAGGGTATACGGTGGTATACGCCGCATACCGTCTGAATATTTTTAATAAACTCCATATACTCTCCGTATGGAGGATATATATACACTATTACAGAGTATAGCTATAGCCATAGCGATACTCTATAGTGTATATCCTCTGCAAATAGCATATATCCTCTGCAAATAGCATATATCCTCTGTTTTTTTAATACACACTGTTTGAGAGCAATAAATTTTACTATCATTTTCAAAATTCTCAGCGACCTGCCGTCGCCTATGTGAATTACTTTACCCGTGGGCGATTATGGCTTTCAATAATTTCATTAAACAAAAGAAAATAATTATACATGTTATATTTCCGCTAAACAATTGGGCATGAAAAGAATGAGATGAGAACTGAAACGATTACAAGGAAACTCTTTGAAGCGAGAGATTCCGGATTCGCGTGAGAAAAAAAGAAAATAAAAGATTTTTTTTTTTGTTGTATTCATCGTTAAAAATTTAGTTGCTGAATCACAATAGAAGAATTTTAGAAACAATTATAATTTTTACGAGTTAATTACCAAATACAATAAATTTCACCATCATATTTCATATTGCTTTAATTCTTTGGTAATAAAAATATTTTCTCAATGTTTATCTTTATTTTAAATTAATTCATTTTATTTTTGATTGCATTAAAATTTGATTTTGACCTAATTTTCAACCCTGATGCTTTTGGAAGATTATTATTACGTTTTGTAAACAATAACGCCAAATAATAATTTAGATATCAATTAAAAATCCTCATCGAACGATAACGAACCAGCTTCCATTGTCTCGGCGATCGCTTCTGATGGTCATGTCCAGGGCCTGACTTAGACTATCTAGGGCCCCAGGGCAAACATCATTCTGGGGGCCCTCTTCTAACTATCCGTAGAAACTGTTCCATAGAAACGTATCCATAGAACTGTATCCATAGAAACGCTGAAGTGACTAGTTACTAAACTTCATACCTGTTGTATGCATGCATAAATTTCGTACCAGGTACTATTCACATCTGTATACAGGGTACTAGCAAGCTACTCCCGCTATGCTGGTCAATTTCTCTTAACGAACCTTTAATCAAACAAAATATTGACATTTCATAGTTCACTTTTATATTTTAACAGAATAATAAGGCTACTGTAATTTGTGGCTCGTGCTATAGCCAATATACAAGCCAGGACACGTCGCCCTTATCATTATCTTTTTACGCGCGAAGGTTTTGCTATGGTACTCCATTGTGAAATTTGGTAATTTTTGAAATTCAATATTTGAAAAATGGCCTAATCATTAGATTTGAAATTTATATCAAGAAATATAAAATTTTTTATCCTTCAAACGCAGTTTGTCGAACAATTTTCTGACAAATACTTTTCGAGCTATTCATTTTTTCAGTAACTTCAAATGTTTCATTTTCCGAGATTAATCCGTGGCAAAGATTAGCGAAAAACCCAATCGTCAGCAGCGTATAGCTTTATATTAAAGAGGATGTTGGAGTAGGGATTGTCACCATCACTTTTGAAATTTTTTTTGTAGTTCCAGAGATTCCATAGAAATTGTAATTTAGAATGATTTTAGAACGCTTTTCGCTCATTTCACCCTTCCGAATTTCGATTTTTTTTTTTAATTATTTATTCCGAGAGAGCATTTAGATCTTATAAGTAACTACAATGCCAAATTTCAAATTTTTAGCTCCTTCAGTATAAAAAAAGTCGCAATTTTAGAACTTTTTCGCTCCTGCACCCCCCTGGGGGTAGTGGCACCGACATAAAATATAGCCTATGTTGGAGTGGGGATTGTCACCATCAATTTGCCACCATTACTTTTGAAATCGGTTCTGTGGTTCCAGAGATTCCATAGAAATTGCAATTTAGAATGTTTTTAGAATGCTTTTCTCTCATTTCACCATTTTAAATTTCGATTTTTTTTTTTTTTTTTTTTTTTTTTTTGTTCTTAGAGAGCATTTACATCTTATAAGTAACTACAATGCCAAATTTCGAATTTCTAGCTACTTCAATATAAAAAAAATTGCAATTTTATAACGTTTTTCGCTCCTGCACCACCCTGGGATTAGTGGCACCGACGTAAAATATAGCCTATGTTGGAGCAGGGATTGTCATCAAAAATTTGCCACCATCACTTTTGAAAAGGGTTCGGTAGTTCCAGAGATTCCATAGAAATTGTAATTTAGAATGTTTTTAGAACGCTTTTCGCTCATCTCACAGTTTTAAATTTCGATTTCTTTTAGAATTTGTTCTTAGAGAGCATTTACATCTTATAAGTAATTACCATTCCAAATTTCATGTTTCTAACACCTTCAGTAAAAAAAACAAAATTTTAGAACGTTTTTCGCTCCTGCACCCCCCTGGAATTAGTGGCACCGACATAAAATATAGCCTATGTTGGAGCATGGAGTGTCACCATCAATTTGCCACCATCACTTTTAAAATCGGTTCTGTAGTTCCAGAGATTCCATAGAAATTGTAATTTAGAATGTTTTAGAATGCTTTTCGGTCATTTCAACCTTTTAAATTTCGATTTTTTTTTAATTTTGTTCTTAGAGAGCATTTACATCTTATAATTAACTACAATGCCAAATTTCGAATTTCTAGCTACTTCAGTATAAAAATAATTGCAATTTTAGAACGTTTTTCGCTCCTGCACCACCCTGGGATTGGTGGCACTGACGTAAAATATAGCCTATGTTGGAGCAGGGATTGTCATCAAAAATTTGCCACCATCACTTTTGAAAAGAGTTCGGTAGTTCCAGAGATTCCATAGAAATTGTAATTTAGAATGTTTTTAGAACGCTTTTCGCTCATCTCACAGTTTTAAATTTCGGTTTCTTTTAGAATTTGTTCTTAGAGAGCATTTACATCTTATAAGTAACTACCATTCCAAATTTCATGTTTCAAACACCTTCAGTATAAAAAAAATCGAAATTTTAGAACGTTTTTCGCTCATGCACTTCCCTGGGGGTAGTGGCACCGACATGAAATATAGCCTATGCTACAGTAGGAACTGTAACCATCAATTTGCCACCATCACTTTTGGAAACGGTTCTGTAGTTCCAGAGATTCCATAGAAATTGTAATTTAGAAATGTTTTTAGAACGCTTTTCGCCCATCTCACACCTTTTAAATTTCGAATTTTCTTAGAGTGTTCTTAGAGAGCATTTACATCTTATAAGTAACTACCATGCCAAATTTCATGTTTCTAGCTCCTTTAGTATAAAGAAAATTGAAATTTTAGAACGTTTTTCGCTTTTGTACCCCCCTTGGGGTAGTGGCACCGACATAAAATATAGCCTATGTTGGAGCAGTGATTGTCACCATCAATTTGCCACCATCACTTTTGAAATCGCTTCAGTAGTTCCAGAGATTACCCCCTACAAACAAACAAACAAACAAACAAAAAAACAATCTTTACTGCTTTATAATATTAGTATAGATTGCAAGAAAGATGGTCAAAATAAAAAGGATGGATTCCTACTAATACTTTAAGAAAAAGTACTAGTAGGAAAACTAGTAGGAAACTACTAAAAAAAATGATGGGTTGGTTGACGGGAGTATTTGTTTGTAAATTTACTTTAATTATCTACGTTAGTCATATGATGTCTGAAAGAAAATGCCCCCATTTTGTCATCATGAATGCTTTTAAGAAAATACCAATAATGAATTTCTTTTGAAAACAATGGAACTACTAAGTTGTTATAATAGAACTTTAATCATTAGTATTCTAATAATATAATTCGTTCTTTTTTGCGGTGGGGGGGGATATGGGAGGCAAAAAGGGGAAAAAGAAAGCTGTGCCTCAGGCGCCCTGCGCGTCAGACGACCACCGAACCCAAGTCCTGAGGGACTTATATCGCGCCAGCAGGTTTATCTCCCTGCGGCGCTTCGGCCGGTCAGAGGACCGTCACCTACGGACCCTCTAACCTTGAACCCACGTGTCGACGACGCAGGCCGTTGCGATACGCGGTGAAACCACGGGGAGTCACCGCGAGACACTTGGAGACGGGCCGGCGTCCACCAACAGCTTCGGAGCTGGAAACCCAAAAGGGAACCAGGCCCTAGGCCTTAAGTCGGGATGTTCCAACCCATACTTGCTCTACCACAACTCGAGGGGTGTGAAAACCTACAAAGGTAGTCACGGTTCCCTCTCGTAGTGGACCAAGCAAAAAGGAGAAAGGGAAGACCGTACTATCTTCCTAAATCTTTGAAAATGTAAGAATATTGGTCACTTTTGACAAATTTTAACCCTTTGGCACCCTCTTAATAAAATCCTGATTACTCCCATGGGGCTTACTCAAACGAGGGGGGGGGCAGCTGCCCCGCATGCCCCTGCATTAGTCGGGCCCTGGTCATGTACGGAGAAATCGAGAATTTTCAAGCACAGACGTACTAGACGTTCCGTCTTTTTCGTATTTTGAAATCGCTATCGCCTGGTCTCCTTAGAGTGAATGAAAAAAAAAAGTACGTTTGCACGGTATTTTTCCAGCTGTAACGATATGTTTTATTAAAAAAATACATTAATATTTACCATTTCAAATAATATATTTTCAATGGGTCGTTTTCATCTTTTTTTCGACAATTTTAAACTGTCATCCGCGTGGCCGCATGAAAATACGGAAAACACTTATAGCAATTTCTTTTTCTTTTCTTTTCTTTCTTTTATTTATTTACTTATTTTCTTCTTTTATTATTATTATTATTATTATTATTATTATTATTATTATTATTATTATTATTATTATTTGCTTTTAACGGTACTTTTCATTTAAAAAATATATATAATACTTACTGTTGCCATCTGGGTGGCCGGTATAAAAAATAAAAATTACTTAACCCACAGAAAATTTATTTCTACTTTCAAGGTTACCAGTACCTTTCATTTAAAAAAAATATGCATATTTATGATTTCAAAAAATATATTTTTTGAAGGTTTTGTTTTCATTTTTTCAGGTTTTTTTGCACTTTACAATTGTCATCCAAATTGCCTGGATGAAAAAAAAAAGTTTTACCGACGGATAGATGGTACCTTTTTGTGGGCCCGGTTGACCCCACCACCGGGCATTTTGCTATGTAAATAAATAAAAAGGCAGAATAGCGGAAGATCAACTGTTTCTCGCAAACTACATTTACAACTTTTAAAACTAATATGCTGTATAAACTAATATGGACATCACGAAATTTTCTTCTATATTATTCTTCTATGTATAAATTTAATACGAAGTTACAGTGATCAAGGCCTAAACTCAATTATTTGTAGTCATTTGAGTCCACAAATTAAATAGAAAGTTTGATGAAATCCCATGCATTAGTTCTTGAATTGGAGCTGCCACAAAATTTGTGTAACACACAGACATACAAATAATTTTCAAAAATAGTCAAATTGCATTAACCCCTTCGGAACCGGCGGTTTTTACACAAATTTTATTCGGTTGGCACCACTTTTAAAAAAAAAGCTACCTTTACTTAAACTATCACAAAAATGCTCTAATTAGAGAAAGCAAATATTACTTTTATTTTTTACTGGTGCCTAAAACAAATTCTGTATGCTCTTTTTGAGGGTGCATATATGCACCCATGGTCCCGAATGGGTTAAGGAATTCCTAAAATGTATGAATCTACCAAACGCTGGAAGTCAAAAATTTTCATTAATCCAATAATTTCTTCTTAGATATATAGAAGAATGGGAAAAGAGATGTAGTGGACTAAACTTCATATTTATTTTATAATAAAAAGAAAGACAAAAGAAAGACAAATTGGTTTAGTATGCATATGCAATAAATATCACATTATAAAAAGTTGAGATAAATCAATTAACACAAAAACAAGATTTAATCTAAAATATTTTGTCATTTTAGTCCGGTAAGATAATCCACAAGCCATCGAAATACATACAATAGTTACTTATTCGCACCCATCATACATTATTCAAAGCAATAACATTGCTTGCGCAAAACAATTTCCTTTCGAATATAAAAAAGCTAGTGACAAATCGTTTACAGAAACAACTGTGAAAATAAATATATAAATAAATAAATAATATTAATAATAATAATTCCACAGCAAGCTACAAAGAATTCTTATATTACAGGAAATACATTTCCGAGACATTTGTGTGATTTAATCAAATGATTTGAAAAAATAAATAAAAGAATCTTAAAATTTTCAAACTGTATACTCATATTCTTTGATTAAAATAGAATTCTTACCCCTAATGATTATACTATAATTTTTAAGTTTAATCAAACTTATTTAATAACAACTTTAGTTTTTCCTTCTTTAAAAAAAAAAAAATCTGTTATTTTTTCATGATAATATTTCATTATTATTATATGAAAGATATACATAACACATTTGACATGTTCGTTCAGTGTTGGTTACCCCTACGCAGTGTTCATTTGAGATTCAGGTCGGGTTGGGCTCAGGCTTCGGATAAAGGGGGTTCGGATAAAGGAAAACTTTTGTCTGGTTTCGGATTGACTTTAGACCCAATTTTTGGATGTCGGGTATAAGCGGTACAGGACATTATTTATTTTCAACTTGGTTTTCAAGCTACAAAAATAAAATAATCAGTAACTGGGGCGTGCTAAGGAGGAGCGGAGGGGGGGGAGGGGGGAGCTGAATGATCCCGTCAGAGGCCCATTTCGTATTACGATTACGTATGTGTGTGTGTAGCGTAAATTGTGAGTGGAAATGGGGCACAGTGGACCTTTTTGAATTTTTTATGTTTCTTCTTCTAAAATTTACAGATTGATCTACATTTAAAAGATTTTTTTTCTTTAATAAGCCTTAATTCCTTATCTTTGTTTATTATTTTTCTCAGAACATAAGTCTCAATGTTCTTTAAAGAAAAAATGATTTTTAAAGCTTAAAAATGTATCCCACAGTACCTCATGTCTGACGCACAGTGGATCATGCATGGTGAGAGCTAAATTAAAATATTCGCATACTGCATTTAAAAGGCAAAATACTTTATTAGAAATCTGAAAGCATATTTTTCAATACATTCAGTAGTACAGAGCATAACAATTGATTGACTTCATGTGCATAAAAACACGTATAAGAACTTTTGTTCACGATGATTATATGCATAAACACATTTAAAAAGATTTTACTTAGATATTTAATTTAAATTTAAATTATTTACGTATTTTAAACAAAATGTAAATAAGATAATTTTAAGAAGATTTTTTTTTTTTTTTTGCAACATCCAGATGATTTCAATTACAGAACATTAAAAAAATTACTTAAATTAGTCTTAGCTGTTTATACTTTAAGTGGTATAATTATTGTGTAGAAAAGGAAAGCAAATAGTAGCTTCCTATTTCTTTCTTTTAGTTTAATAGGAATTAGTAGCCACATTCTTTAAGATATTAAAATTGGGTCATTTTTTAAAAAAATAATAGAAAAAAAAACAGGTTTTTTTTTTAAATTATTATTTTTGCAGTTTTAATTTTAAATTAAAAAAGGGAAACATTAATGCAACTTTCTAAGATTTTCTGTTGAAAAATTCAGTATTTTAAATTCATATTAAAGGGTGGTCCACTGCGTTCTCTTCAGAATGGTTCAATATACCTCATGTAGATTGTAGACATAGAATAAGAAAAAATTCTAAAATATTTTATTTGATATAAAAAGGCAAATTTTGCATAAACTTACAAATAAACAAGTGTCTTATCTTTAAACTTCAATTGTTTTTTCTTCTATACTTCTAATCTTCATTCGCAAAAAAATTCCAAAGACGGAAAATTTTACTTTTTACATCTAAAAACGACAAACTTTGTCTAATCTCTTTAATTAATTGAGATTTGCCTATGCGATTTATGGCTGGAAATATCTATTACTATGCTGCCACTTATGAGCACGCATATGAAGTTGAAACATAGTTAAAAAAAAAAAAAAAAAAAAAAAAAAAAAAACATTTTGAAGGGGTGGTCTACTATGCCCTTTCCTCCTCTACCGGACCTCACAATTTCTGTCACCTCTCTTGAATGTTGGTAATATGACAAATTTTCTATTTATCAAAATAACAAATATTATTAACTTACCACAAATATAGAATCTGGTTATCTATATTCATCAACATTTTAAAAGATCCTTTGTCAAACAAAACAAAAGCACACCTTTGTTTCCAGGAGAAGAAACTGAACATTCCTTTATAAATGGTATTCAAACGCAAATAATGTGTCTCGCGATCAACGAACACCAACTCTTCCAATTATCTGGGTCAGGAACATCGCGTTCTCGGACGGATGGGGTTTTTGTCGTCTCAATCAAGTACTGCATCTAGGTTATGACATTGACAGAAACACGAGCGGTATCATTTCAGAGGCATCCGAACATCAGATTGAGATGGGATGATGTCTCAGCGGATGTACTGAGAGAATGCGTGCATGGCAAAGGTGAACGAAACCAGCGCGCCGTAATTTAAATAGATGCTCCCGCATTTAATCGATTTTTTTTTTCTCTTAAGTTTTTTTTTATTTTTTTAATAACAAATCTCATTTTTATTTTTCATTCATATAAAAGAGTACTAGTCAGGGTTTGTCAAGATGCAGGGCTTTAGAAATTTGATAAAATCTGGTAGCCAGAAAAAAGTACTAGTCGCCAGTAAAAAACATTTATCCCCCCCCCCCCCCCCCCCCAATCCTCTTCTCCGTCATTGATTTTAAAAAATACACAAGAGTTTTTTTATGAATTAATTGAGAAAAAAATAATAACACGCATTGTTTAGAATTATTAGTTACATAGTTTAAAATAGTACATAATTTAGAAAGATAATATGAACTATATTTTCTAATGAAACTTATAATCACTTATATTATATGTTGATAACTTATATAAACACAAAAATCAGATTTGAAACTTTAAAAAAAAAACTCGTGCATTTTTTATCATAGTATCCAATTTTAGATGCCACAGAGACTGGACTGACACTTTCTTACTGTTTCATTGAAATATCTTCTCTCCCGCCACATTCTTATCACGTGACATATACTAGCTGGCTATAGCTGAAAAGAATAGTTTTTTTTTTTTTTTTTTTTTTTTTTTTTTTTGTGCATAATTTTAAAAATGACTTTAAAATTTAGTTCTGTCATTAAAAGTACGAGAGAAGAGGAAGATCATTGATTTCCGCGCACGAGTAGGGGTGTAGGAGAGAAAAAATGTCCTTTGTGCTCATTTCTTATGTCAATTTTTTTTACAAAAATCACCCAGAAAGATCAAATCATTTTGGTCGCTAGTTCAAAACACTTGGTAGCCAGTGGCGACCGTATTTGTTAAGTCCTGGTCAAGAGCATTTCCAGCTTTTGACAGCTTATAACCTAAACATTCCATATTAATATTATTAAAATATCTTAAAGGGTTATACCTACCTGCATAAAGATCGATAAAAACATGTATTTAGGGGGAAAAATTTCTGGAAAATAAAACAAGATACTTGAAAAACCCATTTTGTATTTTGTTTATTACACTTTAAAGAAACGAAATTGGTTTTGGTAATGGCGAAATAAAGTTGGGTATCCCAAGCAGACCCACAACCCGGAGATGGTGTCGTTCTGGTAGTCGTCCATGGTGATTGCCGTAACTCTGTCAAATGTTATCAGAAATTATAAAAGGCATAAGGTTTTTACTCAAACACCCGCTCGCTAATGTTAATCCTATGTGACAATTCTTTTAAAATATCTCATTTACATTTCAATATTAAAAAAAAAAAAAAAAATTTCATTGGATAGCTGTGGTCGATCTTTACAAAGACCGTTTTGTACTTTTTCGATTTTGTCTATAAGATTTTTTTATTAAGATACTTTCACTTTCGGAACCGGTTTCGAAAGTAAAAGTATCCTCATAAAAAAAAAAAAAAAAAAAAGAAAAGAAATTGCAACCAAAATTGAAAAAGTAAAAAAACGGCCTCGCCTATCCAATGCAAAAAAGTCATTTAAAAATATTGAAATGCGAACGAGATATTTAAAAACTTTCTACCATAGGATTAACCCAGCGGATGTTTTCGCCTGAGCGAAGCAGTCTCTTAAAACGAGAGTAATCGTTTGGTTTTTGTAAAAATTGATTTGGAACAAAAAGGCGACCGTGCGAAGTTAAGGCGTCAATTTTCACAATATTTTTTTTTAAACTTTGTTTAGAAAAAAAATCATCAGATCGCCAAAAGGAACGATTACTGTTTAGATGACTTGTTATTAAAAAATGGTCAAAATTTGAAGAGGATTAGTTGAGATTTGTTCGAGTTATCGTGATCACAGACTTTAAAAACACAGTTTAGAGATAATCACGTTCAAAGATTTAAGTTATGATTTATGTATGATAGAACAAATTAAAGTGGCGCAATTTTCTTAATTTTTATCAGAAAGACTAGAAAATGTAACTGAACATAAAAAAAACCCTACAGTAAATAAACAGCGTTTACTTGTCAAATGTTAATAGAAATTACATCTATCTCTTTTATCTCTGCCTTGATATGATAACTAATTCATATTGTACTGCTTAAAATTAAAAAGACTTGTAGGCGAACAACATTAATTTATTAAGTTTATATTAAGTTACTTCACAGCAAATGGAAAAATACATTAACCGACACACAATTAATTATAATTCTTTTGTAATGTTTGTATCTGGATGCCCGGGTTCGTTCCGGCGCAAAATGCAACATCTAGTCGCAAAATTTCCCTCTAATAGAGACGCAAGCGGCCTGTGCTCTCTTGGTCAGATCAAAATCGTATATCTCTAAAAAAGCCTCCAGGCCTTCGTATATATGAAGCGGCGGTTTCTCAAGTGGAGCTTAAGAGGATAGTAATGTTCTCAAGTACTGGACATTTATTGATTAATTTCTGTCTCTGTAATGTCAAAGCTTAAAATTCCATGTAAAATTATGGAAGTTATAACGTCAAAACAGTCATTAATAGAATATGAAAAGTCTTTTGAAAAAGTTTATGAGATACCATATGGAAAACGACACTCTATATTACTTGAAGGAGAATTCTGAGGAATGGAAAAGGGTTTAAGGAATAGTCAAAAATATTTTCACACAGATCGGTCTGTTCGTTAAAGAGAAAAAAAAAATAACTGAAAAAGTTGTCCACTGTGTACCGGTCTCCCCTACGTTACTTTTTCTTTGAGAAACAAAACCTCACAAAATTTAAAAAATCTTGGAGATCTGTGCATATTATTTATATAAATATTCCCTGCTTTCAAAGTGGTAACACGTCTTATTTGCGCCCGATAAAGAAAGAAAGGCCTTCTGTGAATGAAAAGTTTTCTGAAAGGTCTTATGGTGTTACTAAGAAGTTTTTTGTCTTTATTTGTGTATCACACCAGTTTTTCAACATTTTATTGTGACTTTTCAATTAGCTTCGAAAATATAAAAACTATAAATACTGAAATTTTGTGAGCAGTAAGAAGGCTAAAAGCATACAATATTCCACATTCCACACAATATATAATTTAATAAATTACAGAGAAATAATTTTTTAAAAAAAATACTTTTTTTTTCTTCATAGATCTCTAAAATTACACTGTAAAAATAAATTCCGTTGATTGCCATAAAAATACGGAATTAGGGAATTTCGGAATGCGTCAGAAATTGGCGAATGTGGATTTAAAAATTATCCTTGACAGATAATTGTGCTAAAAATCAAGTTAATTTGTTGTTATTGTCATGATATATAAAACTATTAAATATATTTTATAAATATATTGTGATCTAATTAAAAATTTCTTGTGAGTTGTTTATTCATAATTCAAATTTTATAAAATTGTTTATAATATAATATAATGTAATGTAAATAAAAAATTACCGTATGAATGTAAAAAAAAAAAAAAAAAAAAAAAAAAAAAAATCAAGTAAACATGCTATTTAAACATATGTACCATAAAAATGTTTGTACAACATTTTAAATAATTAATAATAATATTCAGCAGTATTTAAGTATATATCTATATTTAAACGTCTATTAAATTAATAATATTTATAATTATAAAATGGTTAAAACATATTCAATGTTAATTTCCTTAAAAAAAAAAAAAAAAAAAAAAAAAAAAAAAAAAAAATTAAGTACTTTATTTCAATCAATTTAAATGCAAAATATTAACAAACTGAAAATATTTAAAAATTAAATATTCATTATTGAATTTGTTTTACATTATTTAACTACATTGTTAATTAATTATTGACAAATGCCTATAATTATTGGTTGTTATAAAATAATAAAATATAAAAGTTGTATTAGTTAATGTTTCATTTTTGTTTGAAACTTATACACACACATATATATGTACGTTCATTTGTTAGAAATGTGGTTCAATACACGTATAATTAATAAATTAATTAGTAACGTAATTAGTTAGTATTAAATAATTATTTATAATTAATTAATTAATTAATTAATAATTATATGCAGTTATGTATGTATTAATTAGTTTTTAAAAATTTTTGACACTTTCTGTTTCGGCCGAAAGTAGGAAGATAACCGAAATTCGGTTTCGGTCTTAAAAAACCTGTTTCGGTCGATCTCTAATAAAAACATAACCATATGAATGCTATTAGATTAACAACCCAACGTTAGTTCACCAATAACAGGCGTGAAATTTTGTTTCATAATCGTCAAATATCGATAACATTGTATTCCGGAAGTGTTTGTTCCGCTGCCCGAAATTTATTAATGTTACTATACTGAAACACGATTATTGTTCGAAGTTAAACTATGCTACTTATGCGTCTGTTGAAATAATATATCGAAACTAATGCAAATGAAATGCTTTTGTTTGTTTATTGAGAACATATATCTGACTTGTGTGCTTGACATCAAGTGCCCGCTTATAAGTCATCGTCAATATACAGGGACGAGATAGCCACAAGGAAATTTACACCAGAGAGTTACATCCACAAGCTCCACAAAGTGTGTGCAATGGAGCTGGCGGGAGTCGAACCCGCCGACCTGACTCCTACGCTCACAAGCGATTAGCGGTGTCTAAACCACTCGGCCACGGAGGAGTTTACCACAATATTCTACAAACAGGTTTACCCAAAATTAAAATAAAAGGGTGCATACGTAGATAAGGCGGTCCATGCTATTGTTATTCAAAAGCTAAACAAGCAATTTCCTAAACCTTTAGATATACAAGGTGTCTCCTCTTATCACTGCTCAATAGCTAATTTTTAAAACGCTAGTTTTAGAGATATACTTAGAATTGCAAAAATGTTTCAAACGTTGTTCTTTGTTATATTAAAAACCATTTACTCCAATGAAGTTATTTTTGTAAAAAATACAAAACTTAAATCTTTATATGGTTCCTGGTGCCTATAAGTGATATTTAGAAATATAATAAAGACAATTTTAAAAAATTACTATTGAATGGCAAAAACTTACCGAGTTAGAATACTTTAAATTATGATTTTTTTTACCTTTTCCAGGAATCAATAATAAAAGGAAACGTTGACAGAAAACGCTGAAAATTCATAAAGTTTTATACAAATATAAAAATTTTATAAAATTCATAACTTAGCAAGTTATTGAAATTAAAAAAAAACAAGTTGGAAATTGTACGTCAAACGTTACAAACGAGGTGCGTTCGTACGCACGTTTTAGAATTAAATTCATGATATCCCGTGCGTAGAACGGGTTAAACAGCTAGTTAAGTATATATTTTATGACACTGTTCATACAAATATCTTAACTAGTTATATAAATATTCAGATATATATGTATCAGCTAGTTATATAAATATTCAGATCTTGATGATTTTTAATTCTGTGAAATGAATTATATCGTCTGCAGATTAATTTCTGTAATAAAATAAGTATCTCGGTCGCTTGACGATTAAACTTCGGAAGCTCCTATAACAAAAAAGCACCAATTAAAAAAAAAAAAAAATTCAAATTTCTTAATAAATATTTTTATTAATATCTCCTAAAGTTTTGATTCGATTTTAATAAAATTTGAAATGTCTCGACAAAATTCTGCAAAGATAATATATTTTAAATTGCAAACCATTTGGTTGGGTAGTTTTTGCGTTGTTATATGCGGACAGACAGACAGACAGACGGACGGACCAAGCGACGACTATAGGTGCTACGTATTTATATAATTACGAACGCACCTAAAAAAGGATATATTTTCCGTTTTACTTGTTACAGCACGGAGAATGTTTTCTAAATAATAACTTATTACACTCAGAGACCATTAAAAAATGTTATTTTGTAATTTTTACAAAAATTATTTTATTGGCATAAAAGTCTTTTAATATGATGGATTTGTAATATATTTGCAAATGAAAGTATATATCTCACAAATGAACGCTTTAGGAGTTAGCTCATGGGGTGCAAGGAGTCCATCCAAGTCAAGACTGAAAACATTTCTGAATATTAGGTATAACTAAAGTAGACAGGCTAGAAGATGTCAATGTCTTGCATTATAGCTAGAAATTTATCTTTTACAAGAAAAGAAAGTGATTAAAAGTTTTTGCTTGTAAAATTGCTGTTTTTTCTATATATAAATTTATTATTAGTCAAATAATCGCTCCAAGACTGAAATCAGTCATGAGGGCTTAACAAATGCGGTCGCCAGGTCGCCACTGGCTACCAAGTTTTTTGATCTGGCGACCAAAATGTTTTGATCTTTCGGGGTGATTTCTGTTAAAAAATTGACATAAGAAATGAGCACAGATGGCATTTTTTTTCTCTCCCCCACTCCTACTCGTGCGCGGTAAGCAGTGATCTTCCTCTTCTTTTGGACTTTTAATGGAAGAACTAAATTTAAAAGGCATTTTCCAACACATGCACAGAAAACACCATTCTTTTCAGCTATAGCCAGCTAGTATATGTCACGTGATAAGAATGTGGGGGAGAGAAGGTATTTCAATAAAACAGTAAGAAATAGTACCAATCCAGTCTCTGCGGCATCTAAAATTGGATACTATAATAAAAAAGGCTCAAGTGTTTTTTTTTTTTTTTTTTAAGTTTCAAATATCTGATTTTTGTGTTTATATAAGTTTTCAACATAATATAAGTGATTATAAGTTTTATAAGTTTCATTAGAAAATATAGTTTATATTATCTTTCTAAATTATGTACTATTTTAAACCATGTAACTAATAATTCTAAACTATGCTTGTTATTATTTTTTCTCAATTAATTCATAAAAAAACTCTTGTGTTTTTTTTTGTTGTTGTTTTTTTTGTTTTTTTTAAATCAATGACGGGAAAGAGGATGGGGTAAACGTTTTTTACTGGCGACTAGTATTTTTTTCTGGTTACCAGATTTTATGAAATTTGTAAAGCCCTGACTGAAGACTTGCACCCAAGAGTTAGCTATTCGGCACCAATAAGAGAGGACACCCTGTATATTTCTAGTTACAAATAAGTAGAGATCGACCGAAATTTCGGTTTCGGTTTCGGCGAAAAATTGGAGTTTCGCCGAATATTCGTTTTCGGCGAAACTGCTGCCAAAATTTCGGCCTGACCGAAACTATCTGTATTTCAAAATCTCGTTCATTTTTTCGGAAATTTTCAACTTTACTCATTTTGATATGAGTTGTATCGGCTCAAATAAGACACTGTTTATTGCTGTGAACCCCCCACTGTTTATCAGTATTACGTTATGACTCATTCCTGATACGAGTGTAAATTATAAATCAAGCAATGCATATATGACTAAACTTAAAAGACACTTATCACGTGATGTTTAAAAGCTGCAAACTTAACAGTATTAGAATTTCTTTACTTTGAAACTCCAGATTGTTTCGAATGCTTTATGAGAAAGGTGTTGTTAAAACATATAAAGATTTACGAAATTTATTACAAAAGATATATCGAGGTATATATACTTAAAATATTTTTTTATTAGATTAAATTCGTATGATTGGAAAATATTTCTGTCTTATTGATAAATTAATTACGTTTTATTTTATATGAATATAAATAGTTTTGGATGTAAGGAGAGTCAACTTGGCGCCGGAGATAAAATTTTCAAACAGGGGTGCCATTTCAATTCTTTCTTAATGAGGCAGGGAGTGGAGCAAAGGGTTTTTTTGGGGGGAGGGGGGGGGGGAGGAGGCGGTGAGTGAGAAAAGATTTATTTTGATCTTATTGTGCACATCCTAAAAGAAAATTGACAACTGTTAAATTTTTATGCTTATATATATATTTAAAATTAGCTAAAGTACAAAATAATGTTAAACATGTCTCACTTTGAGAATATTGAAATAGTTATAAAGTTTATAATTAATAATTTCTAGGCTTAAAATGCTGTCTTAATGCTAATTTTCCTTTTTTAGTCAAATTGAACAAATTATTTTAGCTTTTGTGCCCTTTACTTAAACTAACCTCTAATGATTCATACATTCTTATCACATACCTTCCCTAACCTTCCCAAATGACACTCCTTCGCACATATGTTTGCATAAAAGGTATGAAAATATGAATATATTTAAAATGAAACGGACTGAAAATATGAATATATTTAAAAATTAAATATCCAATTATTGAATTTGTATTACATTATTTAGCTACATTGTTAATTAATTATTGATAAATGCCTATAATTATTGGTTGCTATAAACTAATGAAATACAAAAGTTGTATTATTTATGTTTCATTTTTGTTTGAAACCTATACACACACTTACATATGCACGTTTGCTTGTTAGAAATGTGGTTCAATAAACGTATAATTAATAAATTAATTAGAAACGTAATTAATTATTATTAAGTAATTATTAATTATTTGTTATTAATTGATTAATTAATTATTTGTTATTAATTAATTAACTAATTAATAATTATATGCAGTTATGTATGCATTAATCAAGTTTTTAAATTTTTTTTACACTTTCGGTTTCGGCCGAAAGTGGGAAGATCCCCGAAATTCGGTTACGGTTTCGGTTTCGGTCTTAAAAACCTGTTTCGGTCGATCTCTACAAATAAGTTTTGTAAAATTTATCAAGTTCCGTATGTAGTGGATCATCAACATACAGTTTGGAATCGTTCATGTGGAATTCGGCAAAATTCATATCAATTCGCCAAGGCTCCGCTACTAAAATAGACTTTAAGTTTGATAACATTTTAAATTCAATAAAAAAAATTATTATATATTTATTTTTGAATTTGGCCCATTTTCAAAATTTGCTTACATATGCTGTCCCAGAGGAAAAAGAAGAAAATTCAAACATACATTAATATTAAATGTTTAATTTGAGCTATGCATTATATAAAGAAGACCATATTAAATATTTCTAGCATTAAAAATAAATAAATAAATAAAAATTGTTGAGACACAAATCCGTATAAATGGATTAGTGTCAAATCCGTTACCAAATGTCAAGTCCGTTACCGCACATTTTAAAAAATGTATTTTAATATTAATATCATTTTTTCACCATTCTATTGTTTTTTTTTTTTTTTCAACTAAGAAATACAGATAATTTTCTTAAAATTCAATAATTTACGTAAATATATATTGTTATTATTAGAAAAAGTTTTGTATAAAGTTTTATGTGGTCGAAATTTGTGGTTATAAATGTGGTCATTTCAATTTAATTTAAGTATTATTGTTAAGTATCGTGTTCCGAAATTTAGGGACATAAGTCACTTCAAAGTAAGTTGATTGTTGAAACTTTAAAAAAATTTAAAGGTGACTATTTTCAGTAATTTTGTATGGTAACAGACTTGACATTTGGTAATGGATTGGACACTAATCCATATATACTGATTTATATCTCAACAATTTTTATTGATTTTTAAAATTTTTAATGCTAGAAATATTTAATATAGTCTTGTATAAATAATGCATAGCTCAAATTAAGCATTAAATATTAATGTATGTCTGAATGTTCTGCTTTTTCCTCTGAGACAGAATAGGTACGCGAATTTTGAAAATGGTCCTTTTACTAATTATTATATATTTAATCCTATTTATCTAACATGACTTTTTTTTTTTTTTTTTTTTTTAATAATTGTGCAGGAAAAAATGACAAACCAATAAAATTTTGGTAAATTTTTGAATTTTATAATTATGTTTGTTTTCTTATTAGTCTGTAATAGAATTTTAAATATTAATTTATATATATATATATACACACACACACACACATATATATATGCTAAAATATGGATTAATAAGCCCAAAATCTTCCTGGAGGCGTATATATTTTGATGCTCTCTGGGGGAAAAAAATCTTCCCCTGAGCCACAGCAACACGTACTTCACATAAGAAAATGCCAAGTAGGTGTTGGCCATAGAGTTTGGCTGATTTATATTTAAATCACTTGATTTTTTTTTAATTATTCATTTAAATCAAAAATATTTACATGTGTATTTTTGGTATATAATTTTTTAATGATTTTTTTTTTTTTTTTTTTTTAACTTTCTTACTTTAGTAATGGAATTTCTTGCCAAATAAAATCACGAGCCCCACCAGTGGCTGAGAGGTTCTACTCTCAAAGGTGGTAGACGGGAGGTGCTGGGTTCAAACCCCTGTCGCGCTCGTCGACCTAAAAGTTCGGAGTTTTCCGTGGTTTTCTTCGAACCTTACCGTAATTACGGGTTAGGATCCCTTAGAAAGACCCCCCCACGGAGGGCACTCCCCCCTAGGACCTATATCCCTCGAGTAGATAATCGGCCGTCATAAATCCACCAAATAAGTCACTTTCAGGATTTTCTTTTTGAATCTGAGATTATAAGAAATATTTCTCCATGCGACTGAAGGAAAACACATCATATCAATATGAAGAATTGGTCTACTCAATAAATAAGCTGTATGAAAGAGCAATATATCACATATTTTTACAGTCACTGCTTCTCCATCTGCTGTTGAAAGAGTATTTTCCATCTTCGCGTTAATTCATTGTGTATTTCGAAATGAACTTGGAAATAAAAAAAAAAAGCATCTAAGATTGTATATAAAATATTAAATAAGAATGAAAAATAATTTTTAAATAAAAGATAATTTTTTGATATTTTACATAATATAACATACTTTTATAATTTTTAATATTTATAATATTAAACTTTATAATGTATACTTTTATAATTTATAATAATATACTTTTATAATATTTTACATCCCCCCCCCCCCCCATCAAATCAATAAATGTGTTTTTACTTGTTTGGTTTTGTGATAATTTCAATACTAGTGCTTTAAAAAAAATGATTTGATACATATAATTTCGTATATAAATAATAAAGAAAAATTTATTCTGCCAAAGAGTAACTTAGAATTGCTTACATAAGTCTTATTTATTTATTTTTGTTTAGATGAAGTTAATTTCCTCTAACTTTGATATTAACTGCCAGGGTTTTTATCTGTCGCGATATTTACAAGAGTTTTGTGGCAAATGAATAGTAATGTAAATAATGAAAAGAAAATTGATGCTTATTCAGAAATCTGTACAGTGATTACATGATTAGAAAATGTAACAGTCTCAATGAATCATTTTCCCCCACCTAGCACAGTTAATATAGTTATTTGATTCATTTAACAATTTATTTTATTATTGTTTTACTAAATTAAATTTCGAAAACTTTAAATTGTTCGCTAAACATGTGAATTTTTGAAGACTTTTTATCACTACAATTATTATAATTTTGACTTTCAATAACAAGCTACAGCGTACATTTTACATTATATGCAACAAATACATAATAATATTCTGAAAATTAAAAATATATCTTGACACAATATTCTGAACTCTGTTAGGACATACCTTTTTAAAAGAACGTCCTTTATTACATATATTCTCTAATGATGGATCACTGGAAGCAAGTTTTTCATAAGCAATGGGTTTCATACCGGTTAGTCTATCAACGGAATAATATTGTAGCACTGTCACTGTCAAGAATTAAACAAATAAAATATTATTTACAAGAAAAATCCGATTAAAAACAGCTGTGCAGAAGTTAATTATTATGGTACTGGACATTCAATATGCTGTAAAGACAAGCTAAAACAGCGTGATACTGCTGTTTATCTATCATTACCGCATTATAAAATGTCTCATTTTGTTGTTGTGTTGCTTGTTTCTATTTGGAGAGCAGAAAGCATTAGCAGACGACTTCTTCTTCTCGGAGATCGAAACTACTAGTTTCTATTTTCAGATGCCAGGTTAAAACAACACAAATACGTAAATCTTGAAAATGTTTTTCTTTTCATATATTTATCTTAGATTTTTTTTCATTGAAGCGTAAATTCAGAAATCTAAAAACACTCTTTTAAATAAAAAAATCCATAAACATCTCCTGTACTTAACCACAACACTAAAAAATAGTTTTGTTGCACACGCTATTTTTGTGGCAACACTAGTTATTTTTGTTGTTTGTTTGTGTTCTCTGATTTGAAATTGAAAATTTGTGTTTTATTTAAATACTACGTAAATTAACTCTATTGGTTTTATTAAAAATGGCATTGAATATTAAAACAAGGTATTTTTTTATAAAAATACTAATTTTATGCTCAATAGCTGTATTTTTATTGCAAATAATTGCAATCTGTGATCTATGTTTTCTGTCTCTGATGTAATACTATGACTTTGGCATTTATTTACTCTTTCAAAATAATATTTCAAAACTTTATTGTTTCCTTGAATTAAATAATTCTTTCACATTAAACTACTTTTTAGTTTCCTATTTTTAATGAAAACTTTTTTCTTATATCTGAAGCTATGTTTTTGGAGAATTTATAAAAAAAAAATTATATTTATGATCTATTTTTTCGCAGGGTTGTGTTGGTTTTAACCAGTAAAAAAGATTAAAATTAATTTTGTTAAGTGATAAATTTAGTACAATATTTGGAAGGATTTCTCAAAATAACATTTATACCATTACTTAATAGTATAACAATTGGGAGAGATTGCAAATATTTTACTCATCTAAAGCTTAACAGAACAAAAATTTCTTAGTATAAACAGTTATTGTTGTTATTGAAATATTTTTAATAATTTAATTACATATTATCTATCTAATTTTATATAAAAGTGAGAGAAACTACATTTCATTAAACAAAAGAAGCATTTTTTAAAATTCTGTTTAGAACTCAAAACAATCATTATAAGTAACACATTTTTCGGCTTAGATGCTTTACACTCACGCTAAAAAAAAAAAAAAAAATTATCGGTTAAAAAAAAGAAAAAAGTCGCCAAATTTAGGGGATTTTTTTCTTTAATGGCAACCTAGCCATTGTATTAAGTTATTCGTTTGGCGCAGTCTTGGAAATCGCGCCAAACAAACAGTCGCCAATCTTTTGTTTACATTTTAGCGTGATAGTAACACATCTGTTCCCATTTTTCTGTATTGTAAGACGATTTCATAATTAATTCTGAATTGTACAAAAGTAGTACAATCTTTCTACTGATGAAGAGTTTGTACAACAATTCATCAGGTGCATTATGGAATCTACAAATTTCAAATCAATATTTAAAAAAAACTTTTCATTACTGTCCACCAAATTTTAATCACAATGTATTAGTTTACACTTTAAGAAAAATAATATTTAGAGAAAAATATATGTCTGAGAAGCAATTACTTAAAGCAAAAGATTCCATGTATATTTAATAATTATTAAAATATGTTAATAATATTACTATTACTTATTATTTAAATATATAATATACCTAATATGACAATGTTCACATATATATACACTACAGTTTGAGTGATTTATGTAAGCTAAAATTATGTAATAGAGTTTCGATCACTTTTGAGTGGTTAAAACCAATTTTGGTACTTACGTATTATCCAGGCCAGTAGATAGATTGCCAAAAAGTGTTGCCAATTGCCGATCTTCTTTATTGTTACCAATCATGTTCAAAACTGTAATTTAACATTATTAAAATAAATAATATTCTTAAAAATGGTAAATAATATAAAATATAATGGTACTACTCCATTATCCTATCGACCACTTTTCATAACAAAAAACTATCGCCAAACTGTAAGATTAAGCGCCAAAAATGCAGTCCCATTTACTTGATGTCAGAAGCAACGTGTTTGTTATGTCATCAAGTGGTTTTTAATTCGACATTTGCGTGTATTTTTCAGTATGTTTTACTGATTTATTAATTATTTCATTAATTAAAATAACAAATTGTGTCCTTAAATTCTTGTATTTTATTTATTTATTTACTTTGATATTCCAATGGCAACGTTCTCCCGTTTATTTGGCATTACAGTTTGGCTATAGTTTTTTGTTATAAAAAGTGGTCGATGGGATAATAGAGTAGTACCAATATAATAAATAACAAAAAACTATAATAAAAATTTTAAACTATAAATCATAATAAATAAATAAATTATACAGTTGTCAAAAAAAGGGGTTATTGTAATTAGTATATTAATGGCACCATGCTTGATGCAGTTGTACCTGACCTGTCTTTGATAAAATGTAAGTACCCCAATTTTAACCAGTTTTAACCACTGCCCTGGTTAAAATTAATTTTGACTGGTTGAAATTAGAACTTAATTATGAAACTATTACTTATTATGAAACATGAAATTTATGCGCATTTCTTAAAAATACACCTGCTTTGTATGTTTCATTGTTCCACAACTGTCATAAAATTAGCCACTAAGATAAATGAAATTATGTAAAATTAAAAATTTAAAGTAATTTTTAAATTAAACTTCTATAACCAGGGGTCTGTCCAGATTTTTTTCACAGGGCCCCATTTTTGTGAAATTGTGAAAAAATATTTTATATATGTGAAAAAACTAGTTATGATTTTGTGAATTTAAAATGACCATTATATTTAGGTGTTCTTGTTTATAAATTTTTAACAAAATCCTTTATATATGCAAAAGCTTAATAATAGGTTCTTTGGCGGCTTCAGTTGTTTTGTGTCAGGTCGGATTTTATTTTTAAATGATTAAATTTGTAAAAGGTTCAATTTGGAGATAGAAAACAATGTGAATAGCTTATTTTTAAAGCAAAGAATTTTGTGAAGGGTCCTGTTTTAAGGTGAAACGTTTTATGAAGGGTCCTGTTTTAATATGGAAATTTTTGTGAAGGGTCTTTGAAGGACTGGAATTCTCCCTAAACAAATTGCAGATAACATACTATAAGAAAAATAATCATGGAATAAAAATTTTAAAACTTTCTATCTTTTTTCATGATTGTAGGTACAAAATCAGTAATTGTTCAGCAATTTTTAATAGAATTTCTATTATTTTTCCATTCACAAATTAGAGAGAGTTCTTTGAGAATAGTCTTTCACTCCTATATATACTTTTGGTGATATAGGAAGAAGCATGAAGTGATATTTTGTAAAAGAAAAAAAAAATTAAATATTTTATAAATATTTTCAGTTTTTCTCATAAAAATAATGATTTACAGTTAATACGCTAATTATAATTTATGATGCTGACCTAACTAACGATTTAAAATGGTTTAATCACTATCAAATTATAATATTGGTGCTGTAATGGAAAATAATTATAAAAATCTATGTTAATAGAAAACATAAAAATAAGGTAAAAGAAAAATAGTTACTTTTCCACTATAGGAGCCTTGGCATTTAAAAAAAAAAGTTTGGTGCAGTTTGGTCTTCAGAAAGTGACTTGCTTCTAAATGACATAAACAGTTTATTAAAACAAAGCTAATGAAATGTATGCTTGTTTATATATATATATATATAATTATTATTATTATTTTTATATACAATTTATTTCTGTTGTCATATAAAAATCGATAAATGGATTCTTTATATTATAAATTATATAAATATTTTTAAAAAATTGCTTGTGTAGGTATGTGCAACATTTTTTTTTTTTTAATTTTCTCTATATAAACTCTAATAAAGAATTTTTAAAAATTAAACATGGCTAAATTTTTGCAGCTTGTCCTGACTAAGATTTTAATGCTGAGCATTTTTCATTTTATCACTTTATTACAAAATGGCAACCAATTAAGCGAGGATTTGAAAAAAAAAACCCCACTTTTCTAAAAAATGACCCATGTTACCTGAAAAAAACCCACACCTGACATAATCAGTTGAAAATGAAGCATTTTATTACCTATTAATGGTTTAACATAAAAAAAATTTTAATTTATGCAGATCATTCTAAAATTTTATTATAACAAGAAAATCTGTAAAAATGAATCTCATGTTTTGTCAGAATTCTGCAACCTGTTTGTTTAAATTATTTTAAAACTAAACAAGCACTCCTTAGGTATTTTTAACTATTTTTATTGTTCTAAATGGTGCATAAAAACAGAACAAAACAAAAAAATTGAATTTAGTGAAATAGTTTATAGTACTAGGGTGAGTTTTTTTTTAGGAAACATTTTGCTGTGGGGTTTTTTTTAGAGGACAGCACAATATATGAAACAGTGAATAGGCTGCCAGATTTCCTTATCTCGCTAAGATCCCTATACTAGAAAAGCACTGAAAAAAAATTGTAAGGTAAGTAATTAATTTTTAAAAAGCTAGAAAGGTAAAAAATTGCTTCTACAACCATAAGGCTATAGGTGCAGATTCACAGTCGCCACGTTGCGACTAAATTTTTTGCTTTGGCCACTAATTTTCGATGCCTAAGTCGCCATGCGTTTTTTACAGGGATGCCCCTCTTCCACCGAACAGCAGATTGCCGCCTTTTTTTATATAAAATCTGCAGACTGTCCTCCATAATTCTGCGATATTTTGTGCTTTTTTTTTCTCTTTTCTATTATCCATAATTAAAAACTATGATTGAACATGGATACCACATTTCCGCTGATCCGCTACTTTTCTGTTTCCTTCTTAAGCTTCTGTAGCTCTGGGATTTTTCAGATATGTTCTTACAGGCAGACATAAATATCAGCATGGGATTCTTCCATGAATTATTATTATTGTTATTGTTATTTTAGATTTCCTTAAAATAGGTACCTCAGACGGTCATGAAAAGAAATCAGGAATTACTTCAATTGGTTGCGAACTTCGGGAAAACGGTCATGAAAAAATATCACAAATTTCGTCAATCGCTCGCCACATAAAACCACAAACTTCATGAATCAATCACTAAATAAACTGTAAATTTCGTCAACTGGTTGGGAAATAAAACTGTGAATTTCGTCAATTAATCTCGAAAAGAAAATGCAAATTTCGTCAATAGATCGAGAAAAAAAAGCACAAATTTTTTCATCAATCAGTCGCAATAAAAACATGAAGCTCATCAATCAATTCCAGAAAAAATTGTGAATTTTGTCTAGCGGTTGAAAAAAAAAAATCAATTATTCGCAGAAAAAACGTAAATTTCATCAATCAGTAGCGAAAAAAATCGCGAATTTCGTCAATTAGTCCGGAAAAAATAGTGAATTTCGTTAAGGCGTCGCAATAATAAAGTGTGAAAATCGACACTCGGCTACGAAAATTTTAATTTATTGTCTGCATAGGGATTTAAAAAATATATCCTTCAAAAAATCCCCTTGTCGACAAAAGCTTCAAACGAGGCTTGTAGCGTTTGATCTTTCTCCATCATCTCTGAATGTCAGAAATTGTTAAATTTATTTTATTAAAATCAAAAACCTAAATGAAAATAAATCTTCTCCATATTTTTTTCATATATATTTTAAATTTTTATCGACACATGTTTTGATGCAAATCCCTATGTTGAGTGTTCATTTTCAGCTATGAAAAATACTTTGAGTGGGGGGGGATTTATCTATAGAGCAAAAAACTTTAGAGAATCGTTTATCCATAAAATATTCAGGCCTTACATTTATTCTTACAAACTGTATACAATTATGTCGGGAAGATTCCATAAAATCCCGTCGTACAAATTTAATGGAGAAAAAATGTTGTTTTTATGTGTTTGTTTCACAAAGTGGCCCCTACATTTTTTGGGTTTAGGAGCCACTGGCTCCTTCCAGATTTTGAGAATCTGCACCTATACATAAGGCTAAATATCTGGCACCCCGCCAAATAGATATCTTTTGCATCTGTACTTTTAATATCATGTAACATCTGTGCTGAGCTAAGTAATTATTTACTGACATAGATTTAGTTTTTTCTTACTTTTAAATGAGTTTCAAATTATTATTTTTTTCCTTTTATTTTCCATAGTGATATTGAACGCAACTTTATGAAAGACCGGATCAATAACGTTGAAAAACATTTTAGTGAAATTAGCTCTAAATTTTCATCTTATGTTAATAAGCTTGCTAGCCTTAGAGATTGTGGTGATGAAGTTGCTAAAAGTATTTCCCAATTTGCTTCAAAGGAAAATTATAACCAGACTTTGAGATTGAGCTTGGGAGAGTTCTCAGATGTGCTGTTCTCCATTCAAGAGTATCGTGATGCTCAAGTAATTTTTTTATTACTATTTACTTTTAACCCCTTAAGCAACATATTCAGTTTAGTGATAGTATACTGAATACCACTTATATTAAATTTCGTAAAAGTAGTTTATGTCATTATTTTTAATTACATGTCAATTATTTAATTACATCTGATGTAAGGAGAGGAAATAAAGGTTTATTCATATTATACAAACAGAAATAAGGTTCGAAGTTTCAATCTTCATCGCTTGATTCAAATCTAACATCACTATCGTCTATGTCATCATCAAAATTAGGACCATAGTCGCTGTCCGTGTCTGACATAATTATTCTACAAAATCACTATCTATTAGAGATACAAACACACACAAAAAACCAAAATCGAAACACTACAATTACAATTTACGAATGACAACTTTGAACAGAATAACCAAATCATAAACAAATGAACGACGAAGAAAGAAACAAAGCAGTAAGAAAACTAAGGAGTTTTTTTTTACATGTAATGCCATCGATTGGGTACAAAAACAACAATTTATTGCTATAAAGCCTGTACAAAATCAATCACAATAGCAATTAGCGACGCAAAAAAAAAGATGCTTAGAACATTGCAGCCTGGACTTAAAATGAGGATATACGCACATACGTCCTGGTATTTCAAATAGAACAATGCTTGACGTACGCAGGTATGTCGTGGTGCTTAAGGGGTTATTTTTATTTCCTGCTCACTGGGTTGTAGTTTTGACCAGTCAAAACTGATTTTGACCAAAACAGTGGTCAAAACTGGTTTTAACCTTCTAAAACTGGTCAAAATTGGTTTTAACCACTCAAAAATGATTAAAACTCTTTTAACTAATTTTAGCTAATATAACATAGTATTGAAACTGTATGTTTGTTTGGATATTAATGTTATATAATTAATGGATATATGATAAGTGTTTTATTAATAACTTTTTTATTTTAAGTTATGAATATGAAAGAAGGAAGGCATAAGGATCCAATATGGGGGTTTTATGAAGAAGTTACTGATAAGATTAAATAAAATAATATTAAACAACAGACTTTTAATGCTAAAAACATACATATTAAACAAATAAAATACAAATGGTTAGACGTTTAGTGTACTTACGTACACCTCATCAGTATTATGATCACAACTACAAAACCACTAGAACAAAACAAGAAAAAAATAGTTAAAATCACAGTTTAGTTAAAAACATTGTATTCTGCTGGAACCTGGGCAGCCTCGTTAATCAGAGATTCAGATAAAACCGTTATCCAACTCTCCAGGAAGATATGGCTGCTGTACTTGCAACAGTTTGAACTGGCAATTTGTGCATTTTAAAAATCAGGTACATTGTCAAATTCCAATGCGTGTGCAACCAATCTCGAGGTTAAAGTGCCTCTATTAAATGCATCCCTATGTTCTTTCAATCTTACTTATTTGTTCTATTTGTAACATAGGGATGCGTTTAACTTTCTAAAATTGTGATTTTTGTGATGCCGGTGAGGCTAGAAACTTGAAATTTGGCATGATGGTTATTTTTAAGATGTAAGTGCTCAGTAATAACGGTTTCTCTGAAATTGTTAGGGATAGAAACTTGAAATTTGACATGGCTGTTAATCTAGAGGATGTAAATGCATCCACAGAACATTAAAAATTTGCACGAGCAAACATTTTCTAAAATTAAGATTTCTGTGGTACAGTTGATATAGAAGCTTGGAATTTGACATGGTGATTATTTTTAAGATGTATATGTGGTGCTTTTCCATTATACCAACGTCATTGTTGCCATGCATATGAAATTCATGTAAAATGAAACTTTTGAAAAAATTAATGAAATTGTTGATATGAAACTGAGCATTTAAAAAATATAACATTTCAAAATTACAGGCTTTCAGGAAGTATTTTATTAAATCAATAAAAATATATACTTAAAATAAAAAAAATAAATAAATATTATACAATAAAGTAATAAAATAGAACCCAATTTAAATGGTTGGCATGGAATTGTAACTGTCTCCTAGCATTGCATTAAATATTTCATTTTTTGAAGGAAGACTACGGTACATGAATTCCATGAGATAGGATTGTAACTGATGATGAACAGTGTGTTTTATTATGCCATTTTGTGATGCTTATAATCTCTCAACAGACCAAAACTATATCTGTGATTTTCTGTGAAATGTTCACAGCCGGCATCTATCGTAATTCATCAATTTTATATCCTCTCCAGCAATATGTGAAGATAATATTCCCATCATTTACATTTTTCTCGAGTGTTGTCATTAAAGGTTTAGCTGTAGGATCGGAAATAGCAATAGGGAAACATCCTTGTATTTCATGACCTAAACCACCTAATTCCCATTGAGGAGGGAGAACATGTCCCACATTGCTTTTTCTTCTGGTGAATAGACTTTCACCAGAAGAAAATGCTACTACTTTCTACTTCTACAATTTTATTAGGTCCACCAATTTTTCGTGAACACAAAGTATTGGCACAAACTTCTCTCAAATAGCTGTTCCAGTCCATTGTCTTGTTGTGGTTCATTTCTAGTTGAAGCTCATAAAACTCAGTTGACGTCAGCTCTAAACATATAAATCTCAAAGCATTAAGAAAAGACAACCATGATGTTTTCCTTCATATTCCTATGCTTTTTAAGCATGATAGTAAGCTACATCTTCATTACAGATAAAATTCTGAACTCATCTATAATTTCATTTGATATTTTTTTAACAAAAACTTTATGCATAATTCGATAGCCCTGAAACATTTTTTTTACAGCTTCCTCATCATCAGGTAACTGCCAAAAGGTAAAATCCATCTCAGCTTCAGTAATAAATGTAAGTTATAACTTAATAATAAATTTTTTGGATTCGAAAATAGCAAATTAAGATATTTTGCAATGTTACAATTAAATAATAATAATAATAAAAAAATGATTCATGTTTAATAAATAGTAAATCCCAATTTTCGGCATGGTTTGCAATAAAAAAACCTATGTATGGTCAGGGTTGAAGTAAATGGCCCATTAGCATCCATTTTGGCATAATGTTGGTATAACAGAAAAGTACCCAAAAATGCTCAAGAACAGTTTTCTAAAAAAATTTAAATTTCAAATGAAAAATAAAATAAGCAGAAAACCTTGAAAATACATTCTAAATTACGATTTATTTGGAATTAATTTTAGATTTTCTCATTAATTTAAGTCTCATGTTCACCTAGTGCAGTATAAGAATGAAGTTTACTCAAAACTTGGCTTAATTAATAATTTGTATTATCTGTATCAATATAATTTTCTCTAATAAAAATAAGTAAACAAATACCACTTGGCATATTTCAACAACTATGCATGCAAAGCTGTGGGTTTTGCTAGTATAATATAGAGCAAGAACATTTTATTTAATAATCAGAACAGTGTTTTTAATACACGCATGCAGGGAAAAAAAACAAAAAAAACATTTGCTTTTCATATTTTAAGAAAACTTAATCATCACAATGTTTTTTGCAACTTGCATTAGCAAAATGACTTTTTATGGAAAAAATATTACAGTTTGTTGCACTTTTCCATTAGATGAACACCACTTCACAGCAAGTTCACACGTTTGAATGAAAACTAATAAAGATGCCATTCACAAATATTATGAAGGCAACTATATGCAGTTGCTAACTTAGGTTAAGATAGGAATGGTCATCTTAGCAACATATGTATAGTTTAATGTAAAGTATAGCTATTTTATGGAATAATTAGATATAGAAGAAATTCAAAAATAATGAAAATAAATATTTCATTATACTGCCAGAATAAAGTTAATGGACCATTTAGCACTAGCTGACCTGCCCAGTGTTGCCCGGGCCTGTGATAATAACCTTAAATATACCTAAAATCAGTGGTGAATAATTTTATATTTTTAAACAAAAGTCTTTTCAAATGAACCTAATGTTAAGAGCTTCACTGCCTTTGGAAGAGTACACCTGCGAATTTGTGTGATTTTATATTTTTTAATGAAAATCTATCCAAACGAATCTAAAGAGTGAGAGAAAAGAAAAGAGAGCCAAGTGGAATCATGGAAAAACATGAATACCCCTTTATTAAGAAAGAAAAGAAAAATGCTAGGAGAAATTTACCACAGCAGTGGATTTTGTGTGCCATTTGCTACAATGACAACGATTGTTTTTTAGTGCAATTATTATAAGGTTTATTTGTGCAGATGTTATGTATTTTGTATTACATTATTGTATGTCTTATTTATGTATGTATTAAATATCTTCTCAATCTGTATATTAAATAACCTAAATAATGAACAAATTGTTTGTGCATTTGATACATTGATATTTATATCATAAAGATCTTTACAATCTGATGAAATTTTAAAATGTAAATTGTAAATAATGGTTTCCAGAATCTGCTTTTGAAAATTTTGTTTTTCTCACCAAATTTAACCTCTTCTTTTCTCTATCACACCTATTACAAAGAAGTACCAATTTTATATCCCCTGTTAAAATGAGAACTTGTAAATGGATTTTAATAAATATGATTGAAAAATTGTTTTGTTTTTATTCTCTGAGTATCATAGACTGTAATTATATAGCTGACACTTCCTGAAATAACTGGGTATCTCTAAAATGCTTATAAATGGTTATTCTGTTAAATATATATATATATAGTATATTAAAATTATAGAATTTAACAATTATTCATTGCAAATCATAATAAAATGTTAATAAATAAATAACAAACACATTAAAGAAACAAGTTAGCAAAAATAAAAAAAATAATTCTACGTGAAATTGTGTGGCTCTAAATGTTGATATAATTTAATTATATCATAAAAGTGAAATCTTTTTGTATGTTTTTTTATTTTGCAATCACGGTTTTTAAGTTTTTACTAATAAATTGTTACTTGTTTTTTAATGTAGATTCAAAGAACCCAAGTCAAAGTTATTCAAGAGTTAGAAAACTATACTCCTCTTTGTAAAAAGACTAAAGTAAGTATAATTTTAGTTATGTTGTGTGTAATTTAAAAATACTTTTTTAAGTTTTCCACCCATATTAAATTTGTGAAATCACTTAATTTATGTATGTCTGTTGTATATATTTGGCAGGATTCACATTAGTGTGTTGGATTGTATGCTTCACACAATATTTTTAAGAATTCCAGTTAAAAAAACTCCATTTTTTGATCATCCCACTTAAAATTTTTATTAGGATCTCAAAATCCCATCTTACCTGGGTTTTTTTTTTTGTTTTTTTTTTTCCCCTTACAAACCAAGTGTGGTTCACTTTCTGGGAAGGCTACAATACAAATAAAAGTAGGAGGCTCCATGGGCAACCCATTTTCAATGTTGCAGTGTTATTTAGGTATTATTTTAACCACAGTGCATACAAATATGATAGAAATAACAGTTTCTTTAAAAACAGATCTGAGGTCGATCTAGGCAAAAATTGAGTTTGCTTCGGAAGACTTTAAAAAAATTCAAGTTAATAAAAAGGGACCCTACATCAGGGTATGCCGTTTTAAATCAAGTTGATTAAAATCTGTATATTTCAAACAAAAAACTCATTCTGTCAAATCCACATGAAAATCGTCTCTTTGCGCATGCGTCGTTTATTTTTTTTTATGGTTTCTACCCTCAGAAACAGGAAACCTGATTGATTAACCCAACCCTCACCTGTTTAGCCTAGAAGGAATGAAAATGGTTGATTGAAAACGGATGAAGCCATACCATTGCGTTGAAAGCATAGACCTTCTAATTTATTTTTGCTCCGAGGTAGAAAGCTAAAGCTTTTTCTTAAAGAACTCATGTTTTTACTACTAAATATGCATATTTTTTCCCAAAATTTTAAAGGAAGCTTGGATACAGCTATGTTTATAACCGATTGAAATATCAGAGAGTTCGGAAGATGAGAACTATTCTTTTTATTGCTATGTTAAGAGAGCCGATGCAAAAACAAACAAAAAAGTGAGAAAAAAACATTTCGTTACTAGATAACAATATTTTTTCATGAAATTTTTACACGGGCTGTAAAATTGTTTTCTTTATCACCAATAAAAATTTCAAAGAGTTCGGACAAAAAGAACTTTTTATTTTAAAACTATGAAACGACCCTGGGTAAAAAACAAGAAAATGAGCGCTTCTATCACTAAATATCAATATTTTTTCATGAATTTTTCATTTAAAAATATAATTTCATACAAAATCGAGTTAAAGATATAAAATAATAATAACTATATATTTTTTTTTTTATTTATTATCACGAGCCCAGGCATCAGCTAGTAATAATTTAAATCAGTATTGAAATTTTATTCTCTTGTAATATGTAGTTTTCCCTTGATTTAGAATATAATAAAATTTAAACAACTTGTATGTTTATTTAGATCAAATAAGTCAAAATAGAAAAAAAAGTGCATTTGTAGCTATCTGTATTTTTTGCTCTTTTTTTTTTCTTGAGATTTTTTCTAATTGATCACTAAAGAGATAAATAACAGTATTCATCATAGGAGAGATATCCTTGATGCTATTTCCAGAACAAAAGTGGTCCAAAATTCATTTGGTAATTGTATTATTTTATTACAAAAGCTGATCAATTTTTGAAAGAACTTGTTAATTCTTTTGGTAACAAATAGATAAGATTTCTCATGTAATTAATTTTACTACGCACATATATACATATATATGTGTGTGTGTATATATATATCATCATCAACAGCAATCAGTGCAACAATCATGATGAATTCACTGCTGGATGTAGGTCCCCCCAGACTTTTCCGTTGTTTCCTGTCTTCTGCTTTAGTTATCCAATTAACACCGGCCACTTCGTCACTCCATCTTACTTGAAGTCGTCATTTCTATGTTAGTAAATAATTCTTCCTGTATCAATTTAAAAGGGGGGTGGGTGGCTTAAGTTTTTTGAAAATCCATCATTAACTAATGTGTGTGTGTGGGGGGGGGGAAGGAAGGGGACAAACATGTTTTGCTGGTAACCAAATTTTTCACATTTGTTTTAACTCATGAAAAATTCTTTATAACTGTGTGTTAAAGAAGTATAAATTAGATAATTGATTTTGAAAGAATTATGAAATATTGTATAATGAATCAAATAGTATTAGAGAAAAATTTTGATTATTTTGGCATATTCACTAGAATAATTTATGTAATTCATTACTTTTTATTTTATGTGATACCCCTTAAAAGCTCAAATGGGAAATTCAAGCACATTTTGGATGAAACAGTTTTTGAATTATTAGCTAATAATTAATATTACAAATATTAAATTTCATCATAAGCAGAAACGTTCATGTTTTGGTGACCATTGTAATTAGCATGGCATTAGCATCAAAAATGAGTATTCTTTAGATTCTGACCCTTTTTTTTCCCTCTTCATATAATGTGCAAATATGCAAACATGGCAATATTAAGTGTCTGTTTACTTAATTAAAATTGAAAATTCATTGCCTGCAATTTAAGTTTTTTTAAATATTTGTAAGCAAGGGTTTATTTACATTTTTCCAGGTTAGGATATTATAAAGAATCTCAAAAGAAAAAAAAAAAATAGAGTGATTCCATTTGTCTTTCTGAATATTTTACAGAGTACTATATACTATGCATTTAAATAAATAGTAATATAAAAATAAAAACTTAGATCCTAATTTTACAAAAGTTAAATGATTCCACTGATGAAAATGACCTCATGCTCTAAAGAAAACATACACTATCATTCATAAAGCTGAAACATATTTCTAAAATTAGCACATAGTTATCAAGGAATTTTCATTCCACCCATGCTGAGATTAAGGATATGACCTTTCCCATCCCACCTTATATTCCATACCTTTGAAGTAAAATGGTTTGTTCCGGGCAAGCTAGAAGACACGAAGAGACAACAACTCAACTTAACTATTAGTTTTTCACTGATGATGACCGAGTAAGTTCAGTTGAAAACATTTTGATTTTAAAAGGACTTTATTGTGCTTTTAAATGTTTTAATGTATATTTTTATGCACCTTCAAGCAATATATTTACATTTATTTGTATCTTTATGAATTTTAATTATTAAACAAGGTGAATTTGCACTGAAATTTTAACTTTTTATTGCTTAAAAATGGTTCAGATACCAAACCCATTGTCTAATTTGTAAGAAAATGAATAGAGTTCTTGCGTCAGTGGTCTATAACATACTGGGATGTTTATTTGTTTTGCTTTTTTATTTCATAATATATTTAATTATTCAGTAATATATATTTTTTTTTTACAGGTTGATATGAAAAAGTGCTTTGATTCTCGGCTGAAAGAACTGAAAAAGAAAAATGATCTAGAAAAGGCACGAAGTAAAACCCCAAGTAACTGGCAAAAAATTGTATCCTTTATCTGTTATATTGTTTTCTTTTGTATATTTATGTCTGATCTCTTATGTGTCTTTGCTACTATATATAGTTTATTTTCATATTTTATAAGTAGATTTGTGATATAAATATCTAAAGTTGCATATACAGTAGCAAAATTAGCTTTGGTGAACAAACATATTGGATTATAAAAAGCTCATTAATCTTTATTCAGCATGTGCTTCTTAATTGTTCAGTTAAATTGTATAGTTAAATTAACATTCACATTTAAGCCACTTTCAATTTTGTATAATGTTAACTGATATGAATGATCTTCATAAGGGTATGCCCCATCTGAGTTTCTGTCTCATTCTCCATATTCAAATGTAACCTCATATGGCTGTTCTCAGTCATATGTAATTTTTGCTACTTGACAATTTTATAGCTATTTTGATTGACAAAAAAAAAAAAAAAAAAATCATCAACCTGAAAAACAACTTGAACCCAAAGTGAAAGAAAATGAATCCATATTTTAATACAATTATGGAAAAGTAGTCTATATTTTTTGTTTAAAAATTAACTTATATATACTCAATATTCAAATATATAGTTTTTTTCAAATGGAAAATATTCAGGACTTTCTTTTGAAAAATTGGGTCAACTCGACCTTGAACTGAAAAAATCAAAACTCAGACTGAATCTGAAACATTTCAAGTTAACCCAACCCGAAATTAAAAAAATTAACAGGTTGAGTTCAGGTAAAATCTTATTGCCTGACCCGATGCTGGACTCCAGTTGGGAGCATAAGTGAAGATTATTTTGAATCAGAGCTGAAACACTTCACTAGAGCAGTTTTCATTTGGAAGAAGATGAGGATATGGAAAAATGACATCCCCCGCCCCTATTTTCTTTTATTGCTTGCTGTAAACTGTAGATCAGTTATTTAGTATAGTATATATTTTATAAAATAGAAATTTTAGTCTGCATTCTGCTAATTTATTACAAGCACCAATTTTTGAAAAGATTAAAATAAAAAGTTATATACTTTGTCATAAAAAAAAAAGGTTTGTTAACAGTGGTAGTAAGAAAAAAGAGCAATAAATCTTATAATTTTAATTTTGAAATGTTAATAGTTATTGTTTTCTGTATTGTGTGTTTGATAATGATAATTTGATAAATCATCAAGAACTTATTTTATTATCACCTTCGTGAGTGATTCATAGAAATCATGAGTATATTTGTACAAACTTTTACTAACTGTTTTTTTATCATTTTAATACTTCCATCTTTAAGAATAAAAGAAATTATATTAAAAAAATTATCTTGTCTTAAAGGAATAAAAACATTTTGCAAAAATATAATATTGCAGGAAAGATTTTCTTTGGCAAATATTTCCATCAAGAAATATATATATATATAAAACATTTTATGATGGCATTATCAAGTTTGTTCATATGAAGCAAGATATATATATATAGCTATAAAACTGGAAATGCTATATTAATCTATTTATTTAATTTACTATACATTTATTTGTTCTATCAATGTTGTTTTCTAACATCTTAGACTTCTTTAATCACTTATTTAATATTTGTTTATATATTTTTTAATGCAATTTCTGGGACATTTGTGCCAGAATGGGTATTAATCATGGAGATACTGTGCATTGGAATTTGTCTATTAATTAGAGATGCTTTTTAAAATATTTTCATACTGATTTGTAGCTCTTCACCTACTTTTCTAACCATGGGTTGCCACTGTAGTACTATAAGTAATCTCTAGAAGAATATTCTCTAAACAATTGTTATTGAAAATTTTGCATCTCTAGATATGATTATTTTATTGACTATTTGAACTATGTTTTTACTTTTGTAAAATACTCTAAATGATATAATTTTTTAAAAATATGAATGGTACCACCTCATTTTTTTTATGGAATCGAATATCCTCTTTATTTCTTTTCTAACAAAATCGATTTAGAGAATTTAATGAATTAGATTATCTTGTTGTTTATTGTGGGGCTGTTTCTCGTATACCTTTTTTGTGCTACCATCATACCAATGTCCACTTTGCAGCTTTGTGACAATTTTTCCTTACTCACCCATTTGTAGAAACTGAATCTTGTTGTTTATTGTGGGGCTGTTTCTCATAAACCTTTTTTGTGCTTACCTCCATACCAATGGCCACTTTGCAGCTTTGTGACACTTTTTCTCTTACTCACCCATTTGTTGAAACTCACCGCTGTCTATTCTAATAACATATTTTATTTTCATAGCTATCTGAGCATTTTTACAAAATTCATGTACTGTCAGACAGACTATTTGTGTATCTCTTGTATATTGTTATTTAATATATTTGTCTAGTAGTTTTTTATTATGTGCTTTTATTGTTAGTTTGTAATTAATTCCATCTTATCAATTTACAGTTTTTATAATTAGTTTGTGTGAGAATTGGGTTTAATTTCATTATAATCATACAATCTTGTCTATTAATAGTTATGCCAAAGATTTACATTATTTCGAAGAGAGACAATGCTTATGAATTTTTAATTAAGCTTTAAGTTTTATCATTAATTATGCTTCAGACATTGTTATACATGTGTAATAATCAAAACATTCGTTAACACACATTGGACGATGACACCCTGAAATATTATAAATAAGAATGCATTCATAAAAACACATAAAATTGCTAAATGGTACACAAAACAAGAACCTTTGTATGCACTTCTATAAATAAATATGATGATAAAAACATAATAACTATGTTTCAGACTACTTCTGCAGTCGTCCTCAGGATAAAATATGATGTTGAAGTGACATAAAAGTCAAGAAACGAAACTGTCTTGTATGAGAGACAATTTGTTCTTGACCAATTACATAATTGAAAAACTGCAACGGTGCCATCCAGCAAGTACACCAGAAAAAAAAAAAAATAAATAAACAATAAAAACATATTACGTTATTAAATAATGATAAAAGAGTCTACAATGGCATGACAAAAAATACAGCTCTTTCTTGCTTCTATTTAGATAACGAAAGCTGCTGTGTTAATTTTGATGAGGCAAAAATAATAGTTCCTTGTAATAACCCATTTGAAAATATGATCAGAGAATCAATCGGAGTCATTGCACGTGAGCACAATGCCTGTAATGATAATTTAACTTATAATATCCCAAAAATCTAGCATAATAAAGTCTTAATTTTTGTCTTTTTGCAATCTTTCAATTTTTCCCTCTTTCACCATAAACTTGTTTGAACGTAATCTGTTTCTCTGTTCATAGATGATGACACTTGGTAATCTTCAATCTAACTTTCCATTAATCTCCAACTTTTTTCATTAAATACTGGTGTACTCACAAAGAATTCCGTTTTTCTGGTATACTTACTTGATGGCGCCACTGCAGTTTTCCAATCATGTAATTAGTCAATACTCAACAAATTATCTCTCATACAAGACACTTTCATTTCTAGAATTTTAGGTCACTTCAACATCATATTTTAACCTAAGGATGACTGCAGAAGCAGTTCGAAATGTAGATATTATGTTTTTATCATCATATTTATTTATAGAAATGTAGTTCTTGTTTTGTATACCATTTAGTAGTTTTATGTGTTTTTATGAATACATTCTTATTTATTCAAAATATTCGATTTGTTTAATATAATACACCAGTTATATAAGAATCTATGAGTGAACATAACATGCATTTGGTAATATATATCTTTCATGTATTTCAGCAGATTGGCAAGAGCATTAATTTGGGAGAAATACTTTTTTCACCAAATTTAGCAGAATTTTGCCAATTTTGGTAATTGTTTGAGGGCTTTTGGAACTATTTAAGATCTTTCTAGAAGACAGTCGAATGACAGATACATAGAACGATAAACTGAAATCACATATGTTTTCCATGTAGCTTACAAAAATTTGATTAAATTTAAACATTTATAACCCCATTAGAACACTTTTTGGATTTTGTGTTATTTTACTGCAAGGTAGAACTATCGAGTATGTTCTTTTCCATCCCTGCTTTTTTGAGGGGAAATAAAAAATTCATTGTAATGAAGAGTATTTTTCATACTTTTCCTAAAGTATTTAAAGGCTTTCTTTGAGAGTTGCTATTGTATGTAAAAGCAACTATAAACTAGCAAAAATGAAAAATAAGTCTTTTCATATTCATTTTGTACTGTATTAGTGATATAAAGTCTATTAATAATGGATGATTTAAAATAATAAAAATAATTTAAGCAAATATACTTATTTGTTTGTTAAATATTTCCTTGACTTTTATTCCAGGCACAGGTAATATGCAGTCTTTAAACATTTTCCTAAGACAGCCAGGTGCAAAAAAGTGCTATCAGATAAGTTAAAATTTATCGCTAGTGTTCATTAATTATATTATAAATGTAGCAAACAAATTTGTGATTTATGTTTCAGTTCTGGAATGATTGCAAAACAGTTCTCCATTTCCCCTGGGGGGAAAATTGAGGTTTATAATATGGTATGTTCGGTATTGAAAATGAAGTATGTAGCACTTATAGTTTTTTTTACAGGGGCACTCAAAAGAATTCCGTTACATTACGGTCTATGGGGAAATATCATTTGAGATTTATTTTATTGATGTTACACAATTTGAAATTGAAATATATCACTGTGGTACATCACAAGAGGCTAACTGTAGAATGTGGTGTTCATAGCATTTATAGTTCCTTACAGGGGCACTCAAAATAGTTCTTTTATATTACGGTCTATGGAGAAAAATTGTTTGCGGTTTATTTTAATAATGTTTCACTATTTCAAACATATTGAAATTGATATATATCACTAAAATGCATTAGAAGAGACTTACTATAGAATATTGTGTGTAAAGCATTCATCGTTCATTTACAGGGACACTCAAAAGAATTCGGTACTGCCTGTTAACAATAATTTCTGGAAGTGCTTTTTCAGTTGCTGAACACATTTTTAAATTTAACTAATTTTTTTTTCTATTATTAGGTGGGTATAAATTCTATAAGTCATATAGAGGGCAGCACAAAAATTCTTGAGTACATTTCCGTTTATTGACGGAAATTCGAGAAGGAAATTGTAAACTTTGCTATACGTTTTCTAACTGAACTAAAATTTAGCATTTTATGTAGTATATATACAAATCTATAGATCATATACAGGGCTGCACAAAAGAGTTCTGACATTTTTCCAAATATTGTTGATAATTCCTGAAATTGGGTTTTTAAATATGTCATGTGTTTTTCAAATTGTTTACTTAGGTATCATCTTTCACCTTATTAAACGGTAAAGATTTGCAAAATTACTTTGGATGTGTTGGAAAGTATTACATAATCTATGCTAGATGCATGATTTTTCATTCTTGTTTATTATTATTATTTGTTTTGGGCTGTTACTTGCCCATTGTGGTAGCCCTGATACTATTGTTGAGAGATTTTTTTTATTATTCAGGTTTGGAAATTATTTAAAGAATCACTAAATTAAACTACAGTTTTCAAGCAAATTTCATTTGTAAGCACATTTTTTCCCTCTTTGATGATGTAAAAATTTAATTAATACTGTATTTAGAAGTGATGTACGAGAGATAAAAATAGTAATAGTTTTCTTGGCAGGCATCCAAAAGGGGCTTACACATATTTGACGATGGCCAAAAAGTCCATAGTGAGAGAAATAGGACTTGGTCGATAATAATTATAAAATGTATCAAACTAACCATTAAGTTTGTGATCAAAATTCAGTCAGTAATAGTAAAAAAAATTTTTTTCCAAAGGCTGAAAAAGAAGTCACTCAAACTCATGAAGAGGCAGTGAGAATGACTCAAGAATTGGGAAGGCTAGTCGAATGGTTTGAAGTAAAAAAATTGGAAGATGTGAAGGTATAGTTTTATTTATACTATTTTAAAATGATTACTTTTTAAAATATTATCTCATATATATATTTTTTTCAATTAACATTGTAAATAGTCTTTTTTTTTTTTTTTTGGAGAGAAAGAAAATTTGGCACTTTTGTTGTTGCTTTAAAATTGTAAGAAACTTAATTTGCAAGTAGTGTGGTCATTTTGGATTGGCTAATGCTTATTTTCGAAAGTATTTGCAGGAATTCAGTTAAGGTTTAATATATTTAATTTATATCTAAATATAATTTTTTTACAGCAAATAATTTATCAGCCAAAGATTCTAGATTTTAAATGCTTTTCAAATAATAAGTTTTGCCTTATTTAGTTGCAGAATGTACGCCATTAAATAAGGCTGTTAATTACTATTCTGTATTAGTGGTATTTAAAATCCAGAATCCTTGGCAGGTATATTATTGGCAGTTTAAAATTTTAAAAAAAAATTAATATATTTTTCAGAGATTATCAGAATTTAAAACAATTTATTATGTTATCGTTAAAAGTTAGTTTTTGCTTTTCATTCCATAACCATAGTTCGACTGGCTCAAAAAAATTTTCAATTTCACTTAAATGTAAACAAAGAGTTGAGTTGTATGTAAACATTTTTCAACTATGTTGAAAAGTGTTAAAAAAGGGCATGGTGCTGCTGGTGAGAAAAGGGTACTTTTTAGATTTTTAAGGGCACATTTTAGATTTTTAAATATGCGTTTAATATTCAAAAGTCTTTTCAAGTCCCGACAATATGAGTCAATTTTTACTATGCAAGTAATTTTTTAATACAAATGGCTGTAATGTAAGGGCACTATTTTTTGGATGAGGGGCAAAAAGGGTGCTATTTTTCAAATCAAAGGGCAGGCAGATTAAAGCTACTGACCTCCACAATAGTACAGAGAGCTAACTCCCTATTCTGTTACATTGAATCCAGCAGTCCACCCATGAATACAATGCCATAGAATTTTGGTGGAAAATTTATGGCAAAACACAAATTTCCTCCCATTGATTAATATAGGAATGATGTTTTCAAATTGGATTTTCTTTTAAAAATATGACAAAGTTACTACAATTTTCACCTATATATATTTTATATTCAAAACACTACAGATTTTATTTAATTTCATCCCAAATGTTTAATTAGATATTATTTAAAAATAAAATTTTATGTTAGCTCAACAAAAAAAAAAAAAAAAAAAAAAAAAAAAAAAAAAAAAATTAAGCATTGTTCATACAAATATGAAAAAAGTGTAAAAATAACCAAAAGTGATAAAAATATGCAGGAAAGTTTGAAAAAATGCCTGTAAGATTAAGAAAAGTGCAGGATTCATTACTTGCGCACATTGAAAGTGTTATGTGGTCACGGCAGAAAGTGGACCGGTGAGTTAGCTCTCCATTATATTATGGGGCTCAGTGGTTGCAGCACTCTCCTGAAACTGTCGGGGAAAATTAGCATTTAACTATTAGCTTTACTAGTATAGTATAAATTATTTAATTTTATTGCATTCAAGAACCTTAATTTCTGTCTTTTGTTACAGAATACCTTCATAGAGTTTGTAAGAATAGAAATGATATTTCATGCTAAAGCAATTGAATTATATTCAAAAGCCTTTAATATACTGAAAGAAATTAAAGTTCAAGAGGATTTGCATGTAAGTTTTTATAATTTTTTTATCGTTCCTTTACTATATTTTTATATAAAAATTTTAACTTGAAAAGTTTATCTATTTAGGATTACCAGTTTAATAAAGAATGCGGTTAAATATTTTTTTAATTTACTTTTTATGTGCATTTAAATTATTTTTAAACATTGTTTATATTCCAGTAACATTTAATATTTTCAGTATTTTTCCTTTTGAAGAGTCAAGTAAAGTTTTCTTATTTGCTGATTCTTTAAATTTTTGTGTACTTATTTTTAAAGCATATTAACTAACTTTCAAATGTTTAATGAATGTTCTTTTGTATATTTGAATTAAAATATATAAATGTTGTTTATTTTATTTTGATTACAAAATTTGGTGAAATATTAGTTAAATCAAGGTTTGAAACTTTAGTCATTCAGCTTTGAATTTTCTACAGTTTGATTGATTACTGTGAGGGCAAACTTCCACCAGTATTTGTGAATAGTTATTGTCACCTTTTTTAAATGCAGAATCAAGTATGGCAAAAATTACTATTCTGAAAAACTAGAGGTTTGCCCCTGCACAGGGTTGTTTGATTTAAATCGCGATTTAAATCCTGATTTAAATCAAATGATTTTTTTAAAAAAATCTTTGATTTAAATCAGTATTTTTAATATTGATATTTACAAGCTGAATAAGGATTAAATTAATCATTCGTGTTCAAATAAATGTCATTATTCATGTCAGATTAAAAAATACCTTTTAAATAAAACTCTTATAAGTTAAAAATAATTATTTTATAAAAGTAAATGCAACACTACATTCAAAATATTATTTATCCATAGTGCATCCCAAAATAAATACTGGTATAAATGCTCTCTCATTTTTAAACTTTTGTCTTTCCTAGATGATGACTTCATATTTGCAAGTTAGATGCTCAAGCTAAAGTTAAATATATTCAATATAAAAGTATTTAATATAATAGTATTTTCAGTGAGCAGTTACTTCTTTTAAAGTAGATTATACATGATTCACAAGTTTGTTTTATGTTTAGTTACTTAGACCTGCAAATTTCAATATCCCATATGTTGATAGGTGATGTATTGATAATATAATATGATCGATACAAGGACCAAATTGTAACATAATAAATACTTAGACTGTTTGTCTAGCATAGAATTCCAGTTTCATGTTTCTTCTATAACTGGAAATAATTTAATCCCTGTGACTGATCCCTTTGTCCTTTTCCTTTCCTAGAATTTATTGCTTACTGCAATGGAAAATATAAGATGTGTTATTATACCTTATTTCTAAGCTAAACAGTCAAGTTCTACTGTTAAGTAAGCATGATTGATTGCTGAAATTGTCAATGGCTGAGGGCTGGATAACACTGACGGTTGACAGTTTCGTACTTTTTGTTATGTGATTTGATTACCTTGCGTCTTGTAACTGTTTTGTAATCTATACTAATATTATAAAGGAGTAAATCTTGTTTGTTTGTTTGTAGGGGGTAATCTCTGGAACTACCGAACCGATTTCAAAAGTGATGGTGGCAAATTGATGGTGACAACCCCTGCTCCAACATAGGTTATATTTTATGTCGGTGCCACTAACCCCAGGGGGTGCAGGAGCAAAAAACGTTCTAAAATTGCGATTTTTCAGTTATCACACTGGCTGTCAAGCCCTGAGAGCTTGGCAGTCGGTTCTGTATGTATGTATGTACGTACGTAATGCGATAACTCTTCATAGAAATATCTGTTTTCCTTCAAATTTTGTTTATCGGTTCACTGTGTTAAGGCGCTTCCCTGATTAGTTTTCGGGATTGATTGGTTAAGTATAAAAGGGGGGGAACAAAGGGCTAATTCCCCCCCCCCCCCCTTAATTTATATAAAAGGGTTTTTCATGCAGAATTATTCCGTTTTCCTTCAAATTTTGTTTATAGGTTCACTGAGTTAAGGCGCTTCCCTGATTAGTTTTCGGGATTGATTGGTCAAGTATAAAGGCGGGGGGAACAAGGGTCTAATTCCCCCCCCCCTTAATTTATATAAATGGGTTTTTCATGCAGAATTATTCCGTTTCCCTTCAAATTTTGTTTATAGGTTTACTGAGTTAAGGCGCTTCCCTGATTAGTTTACGGGTTTGATTAGTTAAGTATAAAGGGGGGGATCGGGGGGGGGCTAATCCCCCCCTTAATTTATATAAATGGGTTTTTCATGCAGAATTATTCCGTTTTCCTTCAAATTTTGTTTATAGGTTCATTGGGTTAAGACGCTTCCCTGATTACTTTTCGGGATTGATTGGTTAAGTATAAAGGGGGGGAACAAGGGGCTAATTCCCCCCCCCCCCTTAATTTATATAAATGGGTTTTTCATGCAGAATTATTCCGTTTTCCTTCAAATTTTGTTTATAGGTTCACTGTGTTAAGGCGCTTCCCTGATTAGTTTTCGGGATTGATTGGTTAAGTATAAAGGGGGGAACGGGGGGCTAATCCCCCCCCTTAATTTATATAAATGGGTTTTTCATGCAGAATTATTCCGTTTTCCTTCAAATTTTGTTTATAGGTTCACTGTGTTAAGGCGCTTGCATGATAATTTTCGGGATTGATTGGCTGAGTATAAAGGGGGAACGGGGGGGGGGGGCTAATCCCCCCCTTAATTTATATAAATGGGTTTTTCATGCAGAATTATTCCGTTTTCCTTCAAATTTTGTTTATAGGTTCACTGAGTTAAGGCGCTTCCCTGATTAGTTTTCGGGATTGATTAGTTAAGTATAAAGGGGGGGGGATCGGGGGGCTAATCCCCCCTTAATTTATATAAATGGGTTTTTCATGCAGAATTATTCCGTTTTCCTTCAAATTTTGTTTATAGGTTCACTGTGTTAAGGCGCTTCCCTGATTAGTTTTCGGGATTGATTGGTTAAGTATAAAGGGGGGGAACGGGGGGCTAATACCCCCCTTAATTTATGTAAATGGGTTTTTCATGCAGAATTATCCCATTTCCTTCAAATTTTATTTATAGGATCACTGTGTTAAGGCGCATCTCTGATTAGTTTTCGGGATTGATTGGTTAACTATAAAGGGGGGGAACAAGGGGCTAATTCCCCCTTATCTATACTAATATATAAAGTAGTAAAGATTGTTTGTTTGTTTGTTTGTTTGTTTCTAGGGGGTAATCTCTGGAACCACTGAAGCGATTTTAAAAGTGATGGTGGCAAATTAATGGTGACAATCCCTGCTCCAACATAGGCTATATTTTATGTCGGTGCCACTACCCCCAGGGGGGTGCAGGAGCGAAAAACGTTCTAAAATTTCGATTTTTTGTGTACTGAAGGAGATAGAAGTATCAAATTTGGTATGGTAGTTACTTATAAGATGTAAATGCTCTCTAAGAACAAATTATAAAAACATTCGCAATTTAAAAGGGTGAGATGAGGAAGAAGCGTTCTAAAAACATTCTAAATTACAATTTCTATGGAATCTCTGAAACTACAGAACCGATTTCAAAAGCGATGGTGGCAAATGGATGGTGACAGTCCCTGCTCCAACATATGCTAAATTTTTTGTCGGTGCCACTGCCCGCAGAGGGTGCAGAAGCGAAAAACATTCCAAAATTATGATATTTTTAATAATGAAGGAGTTAGGAACTTGACATTTTGTATGGTCATTACTTACAAGATTTAAATGCTCTATAAGAACAAAATCTAAAAAAATTCGAAATTTAAAAGGCTGAAATAAGCAAAAAATTTTCTAAAAACATTCTAAATTACAATTTGTATGGAATGTCGGGAACTACTAAAGCGATTTCAAAAGTGATGGTGGCAAATGAATGGTGACAATCCCTGCTCCAACATAGGCTATATTTTATGTCGGTGCCACTACCCCGAGGGGGGTGCAGAAGCGAAAAACGTTCTAAAATTGCGATTTTTGCGATGCTGAAGGAGCTAGAAACTTCAAGTTCGGCATGATTGTTATTTATAAGATCTAAATGCGCTCTAAGAACAATTTCTAAAGAAAAATGATCTAATGATTCTGCGATTTTTCAACTATTGAATTTCTAAAATTACCAAATTTCACAATAGAGTACCATAGCGAAACCTTCACGCGTAAAAAGATAATGATAAGGGCGACGTGTCCTGACTTGTATATTGACTATAGCACGAGTCACAAATTATAGTATCCTTATTATTCTGTTAAAATATAAAAGTGAATTATGAAATGTCAATATTTTGTTTGATTAAAGGTTCGTTAAGAGAAATTGACCAGCGTAGCGGGCGTAGCTTGCTAGTAATTAATATAGTATAGTGTGAAACACAAGTCGGGACAAGAATATCATTTACTAATACTAGGTACAGTGCAGAGAGCTTGTGGATACATTAATACATAAGAAAAATGGCTGGCAAAAAGAAAGATCCAATGTAACTTTATTTTACTGGAGAAAAAGCAAACAAACTATTTGTAGAAAATGTGTGAAAGCAATATGCAAACTATGTAGTATAGAAATGGTAGAGATTGTGCCCCCCCCCACCCCCTGTGAGATGAATTCTCACATTATTTAGTTTGCCGTTCTTTTAATGTTTTGTTTATCGGCATTTTTGTACGTGCGTATTACGGTGCTTCGCTATTTATCTTTATTTTAGCCCTCGTGCTTTTTTTAAATACTGCTTCATTCATTCTTTTTAGTGATACTTTGTCCCCATCAGCTGTTTGTTTACATTTCATCGGAACCTCGTTCGCGGCGCACGCGCATTGTTAGTTTTTGTTAGGAAAATCACATGCCTCCATAATGCTTGTTAGTCTTATTGACTCAAGCAACTCATTAAATTAAATACTTATTATAAAGTATTTCATAATACTATCAGTCATTAACATTCATGCACTCTTAACACTCATCACATTTGGCAATAAACATAAGAGTACCATCTTTATTAAATGTAAAACACATCTCATAAATATATCTTACTTTTATAAATATATCGTTTTTACTCACCTTTTGCACTTTAATATTTCAATGTTTTTAGCCATCCTTTATGAATAAATACGTTTTAGTGAATCCAGTCTTAGAAACGTAAATACAGAAACACAGACATATTTTTCTCACTTTGCAAGTAACAGCGACACACGGCATACATCGTAGGTTCATCTGAATAGTGCCTTGGCTACTCACCAGATGGCGGCACACGTTCGATCCGATTGGAAGATCGGACATCGAATCAGCGAAGACACGTGTATGCTAATTACGGTAGATTGTTCTGGAAGTGGGTGTTTCTGGAAGTTATTTGTTTCTTTGCTAGTATATATAGGTGCTAAGTCTTTGTAAAAGCGTCTTGTGTTTGGATTCTATCGTGAGTCAAGACAACGACGATATTTTAAGTTATGTCGTTGTGGCTATATGTCTAAGTTGTTCTAGGATTATTAAATAGTAGATGGCGTTCTTCTATAATCAATAGTTACTTAATATGTGCAGCTTGGTGCAACGTGGTGAAATATAATGTGATGTGTCTAGTAAATTTACAAGTAGTATTGTCTGTGTTTATCTGTTATACTACTACATTATACTTAAAGATGATGTGCTATCTGGAACTAATTGGACTATGTTTATTACGATGCTATTTGTCAAGTCTTGTGAGTATTCTTCCTGTGCTATAATAAACTATTAGTGCCTGAATAAGTGTCGTCTTCAATTAAAGAATTTTATCATTATACATTATACATATTCATTGCTCTAACTTAATGAGTCTATTCCTTAAACCAGCTAAGCTCCTATCTGCGTAATATGCTCTGCTTACTTCAGTTACGTCAATAACCATTATATTAAAATTACAGGGGTTATGGGCGGATAAAAGCTCATAAGAAGGAGTATAGTATTTGAAAAAGTTGAAAAATATGAAAAATTGAATAATTTACAAAAGGTAAACAAAACGCTCCCGGTAATGAAAATAAGAGAGGGGGGGGGGGCAGTTTGCCTGATAAAATGTATAAATAAGTGAAGTAAAGATAATTGAAGATAGAAATATGGAAGAAGTAAATGTTGAAATAACAAAATAAAGCATCAAAGAAGTTCGTTTTTTTTTATATAGAATTGATTTTTAACTTAAAATTTTTAGCTTGAATTTAGACTGAAATTTTAACTTATACTTATTTTATTTTACAGTTTTTGAAAAAGATTTATTTATTATGCAAATTTGAAATTGTAAGTTTTTACCTGTTTTTAACTGTATACATCGTTTTTAATTTAAATGTGAGGAGGTAAGAAGAAAAAGAAAAAAAAAAAAAAAAGGAAAAAAATGGCCAGAATGGTAATAGAGAAACTAAATTCATCAAATTATAGAAACTGGTGTAATGACATAAAGTATACATTGTTGGATAAAAACCTTTGGCATATTATTGAAAATAAATTAGAGGCTCCTGCTAAAGAAAAACCAACTGCTGAAGATATCGAATCATTTAAAGCTAAATCAAACCAAGCATTATCCATCATATATCTGAATATTGATGTAGAATTTAAAAGGTTGATAGAGAATTGTAAAACTCCTGTAGAGGCATGGAACAAATTGAAATTAAATTACTGTCCTGATTCTCGGTCATACCATATGAAAATATTTTCGGATCTGATGGAATGCAAGATTAAAACTAATGAAACGATAAATCTCTTCGCAGCCAGACTAGCCAGAATTTCGACAGACATTACACAAATTGATGATAGTTTCAATGAGTGTTATATAAATTTTCAATTGCTTCGTTTTCTACCTAGAAAATTTGATAACATAGTTCAGAATATTTTGCGATGGGGAAAGACAGAATTCAAATTCTCTAAAATTGTAGAGGAATTAATGGCAGAAGAAACACGCCTAAATGTAAGAGATTTGGATTCAAATAAGGGTAATCTCCAAGCAAATCAAGTAAAATTTGGTGGAAAGCAAAATTTTGGAAAATTTAGAAAAAGAAAATGTTGGAAGTGCCAGAAAGTTGGTCATTTACAAAAGGACTGTTTGAGTAATTCTGAAGGTATCAAACATGAAAGATCAGACTCTTCAAGGACTCGTTTCTCCTCTCCATTTTTTAAAGGAAATAATTCAAGAGGCAGATTTCGTCGTGGATTTTCATCTTATCAGTCCCGTTCTCCATCATGCCGTGCTAGATCATCGTCTTATGAAACCTGTTCATCATCTGGTAATGCTCAAGGGTCTACTTATGGAGGAATTTCGCCATCTTCTTACAGATGTCAGACTAGAAACCGTCGACTTGAGGAGGAAGGCTTCAACTCTTCTGAGGAGGCCAGATCTCGCAACCGACCCAGATATCAAAGGGATCATCGAGAGTGGAGTGTGTCGCCGAGATATTCAAAGAGTCCTGTCAATTATTGTAAGTCCTCAAACATTTTTGTATCTAGTGTTAATATAAATTGTATAGGCCAATTGGATTTTTGATTCCGGTGCCACACATCATTTCACTAATGATCGATCTGTTTTTATAAATTTTTGTCCTTTGACAGATCAAGAAATGACAGTTGCTGTCAAAGATATCTCATTTCCGATTGAGGGCAGAGGCGATGTTAAATTACTGTTTGGCAAAAGCCATGTTATACTTAAAAACGTAATGTATTCAAGTAAGTTACGTCGTAGCCTCATATCAGGTCCTCAGTTGGATAGGAATGGAGCAACTTTTATTGGTGAACATGGGAAGGTGACCGTCTCGAGGTGTGGTAAATTTTTATTTAATGCATATCTTAAAAGGGTGGTATATCAGGTTTTCCCTAGGATTCCAAGGTCTTCAAAAATTGAGACCAATTCTCTTTTAAAATCTTCACAAATGAAAATTTGGCATAGAAGGTTGGGACATATAAGTCCAGCAATTTTGGTCCACACATGTAATGAAGAGGGAGTCCGGGGAATTCCAAAATTAAAAGACATAAACTTTAAATGTGATGCATGTAAAATTAATAAACATAAGAAAGTTTCTTTTAAAGCAATAGGTGAAAGGCGTTCTAAATATCCTTTGGATTTACTTTTTGCAGATGTTTGGGGTCCCTGCCAGGTATTGGGCAGAAATGGTGAGAGATATTTCATCACTATAATAGATGATTATTCCCGCCGGGTGTCTATTTACCCAATTAGAGTTAAATCAGACTCCTATGAGGTTATTCGTAACCATATTGTTAGAGCTGAAACCTTCATAGGTAGAAGGGTTAAAAACATCCGTACAGACAACGGTGGTGAATTTGTTAATGATGACCTCGATGAGTTTTTAAAGTCCAAAGGGATTATGCATGAATTGACAAACCCCTATACTCCCCAACAAAACGGTACTTCGGAACGATTTATGCAGACAGTTACAAATGGAGCCTGAACACTTCTATCAGAAAGTAACCTTGATCATAGTTTTTGGCCTGAGGCCGTGAGATTCTTTGTGTATACTTGGAACCGTGTTTGCCCTAAAACTTCAAATAAAACACCTTTTGAGCTATATGGAGGGAACAAACCTTCAATTAAACATTTAAAGCCATTTGGTTCAGTTGCTTTTGTGGGAATACCTAGACAAAGGCGTGAGGGTAAACTTGGTCCAAAAGCAAAACGAGGATTCCTAGTAGGCTATGCATTTAAAACTAAGGGTTACCGAATTTGGATACCAGAGTCAGATAGCATAATTGAATCTATAGATGTTACTTTTGATGAAAAATCTAGGTTTAACCCAGGCGACAGTGGAGCCGTGATGGGCCCGGAGGAGGTTGACCTTTTTCCGGATAGTCTGGTGAGTTATCAAAATGACAACGTTGTTGAGGTAGAACCAGAGGTCATCCTTGGTCCCTCCAACGAAGTTAATGATCCACAGACATCTGGGGAGGGGGAATCCGATTCCGAGTCCATCGACAGTTCCGGTCCTGATATTTCCTCATTCAGAGATGTTAACTGGACCCGTAAAGCAGTCCCTAGACCTACCGGTAAGCGGGTAGATGTATATTACTATGAAACTGGGAAAACTGACAGATTAAGATCATTATTAGATGTTGAAAGATACTGTGATAGAAATAAAATAAAATTCAATCCAGACACTTTCGATTTTAAGGGTAACAATCTGTATTCTGGTCCTGTCTCTGACATAAATGATTCTGATAGTGAGGATATAGATTCGGATGCTCCAGAATTAAATAATGTAAACCCTGACTCAAATCTATATGGTCCGTACATTCCTAGAACATTTAAGCAAGCAATAGAGACCGTACAACGCGAAAAATGGCTTGAGGCAATGCAGAACGAACTCAGTGTTATGCGTGAACGGAAGGTTTGGCATTTGGCCCCATTACCTGCCAACGTAACTCCAGTGGGATGTAGGTGGGTTTTCACTATCAAGAGAGATGAGTTAGGGAGGATTGCACGCTATAAAGCTCGTTTAGTTGCCCAGGGCTATAAGCAAATTAAAGGCGAATCTTACGATGAGACCTTTAGCCCTGTGGTCAATTTTGGTGTAATCCGATTCTTTTTCTCTCTCTTGGTATCGTGTAGCGGATGGCGTCACATTCAGTGTGATGTAACCAGCGCCTACCTTTACGCCCCATTGAGAGAAGACGTGTATATGCTACAACCACCTGGTTTCACCATACCTGAGAAGTCTCATTTGTACTGCAAGCTAGATCGAGCTTTGTATGGTCTACATCAAAGTGGAAGAGAATGGTTTTATGAAATTCATGAAGTTTTATTAAATATAGGATTTACCAAATTAGAAAGTTGTAATTGTGTATATGTATATAATTCTGAAATAGTATTATTGTTATATGTTGATGATATTATTCTGTTCGGGAAAAATCAGACTGTCATAGATAAAGTATTAGTAAAACTGGGAAATTATTTGGGGGTAACTTAATTACGATGATGTGCTATCTGGAACTAATTGGACTATGTTTATTACGATGCTATTTGTCAAGTCTTGTGAGTATTCTTCCTGTGCTATAATAAACTATTAGTGCCTGAATAAGTGTCGTCTTCAATTAAAGAATTTTATCATTATACATTATACATATTCATTGCTCTAACTTAATGAGTCTATTCCTTAAACCAGCTAAGCTCCTATCTGCGTAATATGCTCTGCTTACTTCAGTTACGTCAATAACCATTATATTAAAATTACAGTTTTTTCGCAGCCGTTATTTCTCTCCTGCATCGGCGGCGGTCGCGCAAGCGCAATATGCATGGCTCTGACCTTGATTTGTTGGAGCGGCTTTTTAAATCTCAGCGTACGTAGGATTTTCAAAACATCGACGCGTATCGGTGTCAGCGAATAGGGGATAATTTTACTTTTGGTTTCGTTTTGAGAGCGGCGATTCGTTTGTTTATTACCGTTGACTTTAAATTTTAATCAATTAAATTGAAAGGACCGTGATTTCACTTTGGATTTTCCCGTATGCATCATATATATAATTTTTCCCTTACTTTTTGAAGCAGTTTGTCTGATGGGAGTCGCCGGAATTGGACGTGTTACTTCTTTTTTTGTTTTGTGCCATTTTATTTTTCAAGTTAAAAATTTAAATGGATGATGCCCTGCAGAACGACGAAGTCTTCGTGTAAAATAAAATAAAACCAGGATGGGTCTTACCGTTCTCATGGTGGCCAAGTGGAAGGAATATCTTTCTTCTCCTTTAAAAGAAATGAATAAAGAACTTTCATTATGATTCAAGTCTTCTTCATGTCTCCATATTTTCAACATATGACTGTTTTGGGTGAGATCCTTTTTATTTATATATTTTCTCAATGACCTTAAATAATTCTTTTAAAAATCTAAAAGAAAGGGTTATTGCAAATAATCTAACTGCAATTGTACTAATTAATCACGATCATAAAATAATATATTTCAACCATCTTCTCAAAATAATATCACCCCCCCCCCCCCCCCCCAAAAAAAAAAAAAAAAAAAAAAAAAAGTCTGTGTGATAAAGATGACATTAGTGAATCTGAATCAGTTGATATCAGGGTTGCTTTTTGGTTGCCAAAAATGTATTTTCGTCAGGACAGTGGCAAAAAAATGGAAAAAAAAAAAAAAAAAACAGACAAAGATTGGCAAAAACAGAAATTTATCAAGATTGTAATTTAAACCACTGATTTTAATCTTTTAAAATTATGATTTAAACATTGAAATCATGTATTAAAATAAAATCCTTAAAAAACTGTTTTAAAATACTGGTAATTTTTGCCAGGATAGTTTTTTCCACTTAGGCAATAATTGGCCAACCCTGGTTTAAATACACATATATATTTAGCATTTTTTGCTGCATTTATTAAGTGATTAGATATTATTGGAGTATAATACCATAATGAAAAATTTAATAACCTAAATTAACTAGAAATTTATACACACAACACACATAGGTATATCTTATCTATAACAATTTAATACTAGAAAAATATGATTTTAAGTTTTAAGTAAATCTGAATTTGTTTGCAAAATATTTTTTTATTTAAATTATTTTGAATTTTTATATAGGAACTGTAATAAAATTAGTAGAAATGTGTAAATCTATGCAGAGAAAATAAAATAAATACATGCGCAGTACATAAATAATATTAATAAAAAAAATCCGATTTTTTTGATTTTTTAAAAAAAAATCGTGATTTTTATCAACCCTGCCCCTGCAATAGTCAGACTCTGGTCCTAGTAATCTAGATTTTTCAAACCCTGATTTAAATTATTATATATATTAGCTAATTTTTGGTGCTGTAGCTATTTCAGTGGTAGGTAGAGAACATGCAAAATAACTCTTTCAGCCCCCCCCCCCCTTCCAATGCCATTTCTGTTTTTCTTTGGATTGAACTTCAACATTTTCTCTGCCCATTTGTTTCCACTCCATTGCTTTGTTGTAAGCCATCTCTTTAAACAGTGATGAATTCAAGGGGTGGTATTGCTGCCAAGTGTAATAAACTGATTGTAAAAATTTAACAGTGTTGCCACCCAGTTCATTTATTTTTTTAAGTAATCAAAAGCAAATATAATTTTAAGTGAAGCCAGTATATTATTTGTGCACTGTCCTACAGTATATATATATATATATATATATCGACCCCTTCTAGAATCAACAATACTTATTGCCATGCTATCTAGTGGGTGAAAGCATTATTTGCTTTGTATTTCATAAAAACTTGAATTTTTATTCTGATTTTAAAAATAGTTACAAAATCAATTGATTCTTTATTCTTTAAAAATCACATTTTTATCCATGAAAGTAGTTAAAAAAGAAAAAAATCATGCTGTTACTTTATTGAAGATAAGGGGAAAAGAAAAAACTGAATAACTTTATGTTTGAATTTTAACATTAAATCATTGTTTACAGTGTAGTGTGAAATAAAAAGTATACTAAAACTACGAGGTGAAAATTGATTGTGTGGTAACTATATTTTACCAAAATACTTATCGAACATCAGATTTTAAAAGTTCTGTTGTTATATAATAGAATATTTTGAATATTGCATAAATTTTATTCTCAAGCTGTGTTTGAAAGGTTAGAAACAAATTTGAAATGTCTATTTATGAAGACATGTTTTTAAGCAACTTGCTATATCATAATTTAGTCCTTTGCTCTACAGCTACAGAAATGCAAACGTGTGTGTGTAGAGAATGTTATGAATGGTGTTGCCAAGTATACATGGCAATATAAGAGGCAAATAGTAGAAGTGGATAGTAAAAAAGGTGGTTGAGTGTGTCTCAGTTGGAACATAATACAGTGGACTCTCTCTATTTTGAACACTCAGGGGACCGACCACAAATGTTCAGATTATGGGGGTGTTCATTATAGAGGGAGATTGGAAATGTATTACTATTACTACTATGTATTGAGTTTATATACTGTATAGAATACTTAGCCTGGTTAAACATGCAAGTTACCATGATGGTTGTGCTGAATTTAGAAGCTATTAAAAAAGTTAATTAAAAAAATTAATTAAAATGTTATATTAAAAATTTTTACAAAATTACAATTACATACTTACAATACATTACTTGTAAACATAATCGGTACATTACTTAAAAAAGCGAGTAATTTTAGTCTGTTTTTGCATTGTGCATGCTCGTGCAGTGTGCATGTTATCTAGTTGTAAGAAGTGGAAAGGCTTCTGGGTGAAGTTCAGCCGCATAGTTCAAGTCTTGAATTCCTTGGCCATATTGCTTGAAGGTAGTCGTACTTGTTTCATTGGTCTCATCTGGTTCTTCTTCGTCTTCACTACCCTCTTCCTCTTCAACGATGTTGTTGCAAACAGGAAGGCTTCCGTCGCTTCGAGATAAGCTCCAGGTTCCATTTCAGTATGAAGCTCCTGAAGAATTGACCCCAAGTCACTCACAGCTGTTGCTTCTTGGTCCTCTGTCCTTGATTGATCATTCTCATATGGGAATCCAGCTTTGTAGAAGCATTTTTGGATGGTGTAGGGGGTTACTTCATTCCAAGCAGTTGATATCCAATGGACAGCATCCATGACATTGACCTTCTTTGTTAGTTCGGTTGCCGAATTAACCTCCTCCATCACCATGGACATTTTCTTCAAAAAATGAATTCGGTAGTGAGCTTTAAAGGTCTTGATTACTCCTTGATCCAGTGATTGGATTATAGAAGTACAGTTCGGTGGCAGGAACTTCAGGCTCATGTTGCTCAGCTGCACATGTGTATGTGATCTGGCATTATCCACAAAAAGAAGAATTTTTCTTTCTTCTCGCTTCATCATCTCATTAATGCCCACCAACCATTGTGAGAAAATTGTAAATGTCATCCAGGCTTTTCGATTTGATTTATCTTGCACTAGCAATGATGCTTTCTTCACATTTTTGAAGCATCGTGGTTTTTCACTTTTTCCGATCACAAGTGGTTCGAGCTTTTCACCCATAAAACTGGCACAGAGCATGACGGTAAGTCTTTCTTTTGACATTTTTCCGCCCACGCATTTCTCGCTTCTTTCTGCCAGTGTTTTATTTGGAAGAGCTCTGAAAAACAGGCCGGTTTCGTCGGCATTGAAAATGTCAGCTGTATCAAAATCCTTCGTTATATCCGGAAGCTTTCTTTTTCATTCCTCCTCAGTGTCGATATTTACGCCTGCAGCTTCACCATTGATTATTTTTTATTCGATGTTATGCTGACTTTTTAGCGAGTCAGCCATCCTTCTGATGCCATGAATTCCGTGATTTTCTCCTTTTCTGCAAAATCCAGAGCAATCAATCTGCTTTAGCAGGTGTCCAGTGACATGAAGATTCGTCGTTCTCATTCGGCAAAAAAACTTCCAGACGTGACTGTTTATGTTCTATTTTCCCGTTTTCTTTTCGAAAATTCTACACTTTGAGGAAGGTTCATTTGCTTCAAAAGCGGCTATAATTTTTTTTTTCTTTCTTGCTGATGGCGTTAACTTGACCTACTGAAATTCCAAATTCAGAAGCAATTTTTTTTTACTTACTTTTGATTTTAATTTTTGAACAACTTCGTATTTTTCCTGAAGCTTCAGTTCTTTCCGTTTTCTTACTTATTTCTGACATATCTGTGTAAGTGTTATGAAGCTTTCCCTGCAACGATAGTGAAATAACAAAAAAATTGACCTTTGCCGAGCAAAAAGGAAGGAAGAAAGAAACAGAAGCGATAATGCTGCCAACCAGATGTGCAGAAAAGAAACCATAATCCTTTTTTAACCACTCCCTCTAACGCCTGTTGTCTCTTATCTGTCATTGGGGGGTGGGCATTTCTGTTGTGCAATCTTTCTATTTTTATCTCAGCTCGGTAGAGGGGAAATCACGTGACATGATCTTTACATTATTTTTTCTTGTATCTCTTTGCATAAAAATTGATTGTTATTTTATCAATTCATTTAATTTGATTATCATGATTTACTTTTTTCAGAAATGGAAAAACAATTTCATATCTGCACTTTTTTATGTATTAAAAATATATAAGAATGTTCTAGTTAGTTGAAAACACGTACGGTAAAGACAAAAATATTCTTTCGATTTTTTATTTTTTTTTGTTAACTGAAGATTTTATCTAAATTATTGAAACAAATTTCAGCATCGGGTAGATCTTAAAATCTAGAAATGATTTTGTTTCTTTATTTTTAAATCGAGTTCATTGAACCCTTTTATTCTTCTGCAACAATTTTTCCGAATTTCCATGATGCGAGAATACCCCGTATTCCGACTGCAAACACACGTTCAGTTTACGGAGAGGCGGGTTAGAATGGGGATCAAAAGTAGCGTTCATAATAGTGGGGTGTTCAGATTAGAGGGTGTTCAGAATAGAGAGAGTTAATCTTTTGTTAAGTCTATGGAGTTTCGCTGGGACCGTCAGGAAGTGTTCATAATAGCGGGGTGTTCACATTAGAGAGTGTTCAGATAGAGAGAGTCCACTGTATATAAAAGTTTGTGTGTTATGAATTAATTACCTGAAAAGCAAACAGTGAGAGGTTATAGTTGTTCTACATTTTAAAGTATAATGGAGTTGAAACTCAAAAATCATGTGTGAATTTTAAGTGCTAAGATGAAATCTGGGAAGTTGTAATTTTACCACAAATCATGCCTGCATCTCTTTAGAAAATGTATATAGTCAACAATTAAATTTCATGTTAAAACCTATAATGATTTTGTCTTCATAAATTAAAGATCTTTGTTTAAAAACAAAGATTTTTAATTTATGGTTTGAGCGCATTTTACTCAAATCTTATTTACTTTTTTATAATTTACAGATTCTTACAAACACAATGGAAACTAATGAGTATGGCATGGTAAACAAATTTAAAAGAATTTGTGCATTGAAAAATTCAAAATTTCTTTGTCCTGCAGTGGTTTAGCATGATGGGTTTCTGAAGCCCTGAAAATCTGAACATCTGTCAGCATTAATTATGAGTGTTTCATTATTCATTATTGTTTTTTTTCTAATTTAAAATTGTCATTTTTTTAAATTTTTTTTTTGTCCTAGTGAGATTTAGAAAACTATGATTTTATTTTTCTTTACTGACAGAAATGTCTTTAAGGAATATTAACAAATTATGTTAAAAAAGTTTGATTCTTCAACCAGGAAAATCTTAAACTGGTCAATGATTTTGTTTGTTTTTCAACTATTTGGAGAGTCTACATTTTATGCATTTTACTCATTGCTTTCACACTTCATATGGTTAGATATTAATCCTTTAAGATATATATGATATATGTTAGTGCCAATTTAATCATTTTTTGCATTATAAGTAATTAAAATAATTTATTTCTTTTAATTAATTATTTATTTACATTTCTGCTAATTCATTTTCACAAGTTGCATATTTCTAAGTAATTTTCTCTTTTGGCATTTTCCCTAAGTAATTTTCTCTTTTGTGTTAATACAGTAAAATTGGTCTAAATGGAACTCATATATAATGCTGTTCTGCCTTAAACAGCACTCAGCCCGTAGCCTCAGTGCTTAGCATGCTGGCCACATAATGAGGAGCTTGGGGTTTGAAAATAGTATGGTTTTGGCATGGTGACTGTGTTAGCCAGAAACAGTGGTCCAACAGTAGGCTTGCAAATTATTTTACACTTTTCAGATTAATCTAACAGCTTAAAAAGAAATGCTAGACTTAAAATATTGTTAGAATTTACTTTGTAGTGTTATTACAACTTCTTATAACATGTTCTTCGTAAATGAAAATTTTGCTCAGTTTATGTGTTACTGTCTATGGGATCTATCTTATGATAGTAGTTTGGTCCAGCATTGTTGGGTCGCAGATAAATTTTGGTTGGCTGTAGATTGACTTAGAAAATTCTGCTACTGGGTGTGTAAACTTTTCAGGGTTTTCCTTGTACGAGAATGGTAATTCAGGTCAATTTCCCTTTAAAATCCCTCCCTGAAGGCGTCCTTCCTATTGTAATATAGCCAAAACTGGCCAATGCTTAACAATATGTATATAAAATGTTGCTAGCAGACAGTTGTGTTTTGGAGTCTCTAAAACTTCATCACCAGTGCAAACTCATTTTGCCTTTGGCCATAAGCTTCTTTGCTTGTTTCCTCTAATTTTAATATTTCCATGCATGTTTTTAATTATTTTGTTTTAATAATGAAGTTTTACAAACTTCTAAACAGCTGTCTACTAGCATTATTTTAATCTAATTTGTGCTTTTTATCACATTGTTTATTTGCACTTTAACATTTTAATATGTTTCTTTTATTATCATTTATTGATTTCTATAAGTTAAAATTTTGCTTTTCACTTTTTTAGGAGTTTAATTCCCACTTCATCGCCCATTTGTCATCTTTGGATGTTGGAGCCGTGTCTCCTTCTAAAAGTAACCCAACACCGAAAGTTTTGGATTCAGACTCAGAGATTCCAGCCCATTTACTTGATAAGCCAGAAACATCAAAAAGTATACAGGGTACATCACGTTCTATTTTCACCCTGAAAACTATGGCACATACAGAAAAATCAGGTTCAAGTTCTGGAAGTTTCATTGATCCTACTGATTCGAACTGATGTAGCATAACTTTATAGATGCTCAGATCAAACGAGATTTTAATACAGTAGATTCTGGTTAATTTGGACACAGCAGCTCCAGTGTGATTTGTCCCGATAAAAGCAGCTGCAACAATTATGAGAAGGGACACTAAAAGCTAAAGTCTATTTCTAATGAAGGTTAAAGGAATAATTTTAATTCTGAAAGTCATAATTTTTTAGACAAAATTTTGAAAAGCCCCAGTTATTTCTCTCATTTAGGCAGTGTGCTGTCCCATTTATCTGAAGAAAAATAATATTTTATTGGTTTGGTTTGTTCTTGAAGTTTTGTCCAAATAAATGGCTGCTGCAATGTCTCGAATAATCAGATTCTACTGCATACACCAAGGGCAATTTTGTGCAGCTCTAGTTTTTCAATTGTTTTTTATATTTATCATAATTATTTTTCTAGTCATTTTTAATTGCTTTTATAATTATTTCAGTGCCTCATAAATTGAACTAAATCAAAATACTGCTGATATTTACAATTTACTTGTTGTGATATGATGTGAATCAAATTTACTATAAGTGCAATTAACAAAAAATGTTTTTATAGCTTCATTTGATATGATTTTAAATTTGATTGAAATGAAGACAATCAAACTTACTATAGGTGCAATTAGTTAAAATTGTATTTTTTAAGATTTCATTTTATAGTCTAATCATGTTTTTGCATTTGTGATGTTGATACTAAAATGATTTAAAATTAGTTAGAAAAATTCACTTTCGTGTGAAATCTAATTATCTAGTCTTATTTTTTGTAATCTAGTCTTTTTAAAAAAAAATTTGATGTCAGTTATTAATTTATTTCTCAAATGCTGTATACTACGAATTTTTTAATTTAATTAAATAAACTTTTCTTAATATATGTTAGTGTTCATGTGATTTCTTATTTACTAAATTTAAACAGTTATTACTTGCATAACATTATCTTTTTAAAAATTAAGTGTTATTCCATGTAACATAAATTACACTCAGGCAACTATTTGCAAATATGTCATTCATGAAGAGAGTTTTACTTAGAAACATTTCATGATTGACATTTTCCCTGGGCCAAACACAATAATTTTCATGGGGCAAAATTTCAATAATTTATATTTTTAATGTCACTCGTAAGTACTTTGTTTGCATATTTTTCTTTTGTTTGAAAAGAAAGTTTGTTGAAAGTTGAAAAAGGTGGATTTAGCTATGTAGCTGTTTTTGTTGCTTAATCTAGTGGTTTTAGCTGAAAACAATTCTTTATGTTATATTTCCAATTTTGTTATACATTTCTTGTGGCAATCCTCTATATGGCTTTATTTATTTACACTTGCAGTGCTGAATTTCAGTGTTTTTATGATTTTTATACTAATATGAAATTTATCATGTAGTGCATTGCAATATAGGACCTTCTGTTCAAAGAAGTCTTATGTAAAAGACCTTTTTGAACCTCTTATTATTATTATTTAGTCTCTTTAAATAGAAGAACCAAATGCAAAACCTTTTGGAGCCTTAATTATTTTAATAAAAGATTAATAAAAAGTATTTTAGTCCTCTTGGATTCAGGTACAATACACCTGTCTTAAGGGTACTTTCCACTGTTCCTTGCCGATAACAAAATCCCATGTTATTAACGTATGGGAAAATTTAAACAGTTGATTGCTTGTTACTTAATATAATTATTGAAAGAAAATTTTCTAATTCATGAAAAAATTGTATTATTTATGTTAGTCTGTACATGTTAACAGAATTTTATAACAAAAAGAAAAATGAATTTTATATAGATAAGGTTTATTATCAAATTTAAATATTTCACAATCCAGAGAAATACACATGTGCTAAAAGTTTGCCACCTCTGCCATAGGTTAATAACAAGACAAGGCATTTTACAATCAGTGAGGGATAAACCTATATCAGTGAAGTTGAGTTTTGTAATGTCACTTCTAAAGATCTTCAACAATACCTTCATGCGCTATTATTGCTATATTTTTTCTTATAACATTAATCTGATGATCTGTTTTCTTTGAATTAAAAAATAGAAATTTAATCTAGATGAGATTTCTGTAGTGTTCACTGTGGATGTAATAAATAATGATTTAGCCAAATGTTAAATATTTGGCAGCTAAATAGTAACTTTTTTTAAATATGAAGTTCAATATATATATATATATATATTGTATGTATAAATTATACTATACATACATATTAGATATTCATATATACATACATACTGGATGTCCATATATACATAAATGTCTAAAAATAGAAATACAATTAAACACATTGTTTTTTTCTTTTTAAAAATTTTTAACAACTTGATTTATTTTTGTAATATTTCAAACACTTTCATGTTAATGATAAAGTATCACTTTTATTTGTCTAAATTATTAATTACATAGTTTTATCTATAGATACATGATATTCCTATACTTTTTTTTAGTATAAGAACTCATTACCACGCTTAAATGTGCTTTTTAATGTTTATTATTATTATTATTTTTAATTTAGAAAACTTCTTTCATCGCGAAAAATTAAGAATTTGCATTTAATCCTTAGACGTATCAAAGGAGTTTTTGTAAATCAGAATGGTAAGTAAATATTTTCATTAAGATATAAAGAAAATTCTTCAGTGGTACTTTTAACCTTTTTTTGCATTCAGAATTACTTAATCTGTCACAGTGCTTACTATCCGGCATTTTTTTTTTTTTTTTAATTGTCAAAATGTTTCTAAATTGTATACTTAATTTTATTTGAAGTGTTAAAATCTTACCCACAGCTCATCAGCTTTAAACACATAAAATATTAAATTAAGCATATATTTTAGAAATATTTTGATAGCTAAGGAAAAAAAAAAAGGGGATATACCCCTTTAAGATTATACAGAAAAAGAAGTTAAAAATATTAATTTCAGAGATATTTTACAAATGCGAATGTACTATGCCCATAAGTTTAATATTAGCGAGCGGAAATTGAAATCTTACTGACCAACATCCTTAAAATTCTGTTTAAATTTTTAGTATCTGAATCAGAATAGCTGAAATGTTTGGGCATTTAAGAATGAAAATGGATCCATAAACGTGTAACAAAATAACGTATTTAGATTTGAAAAAAGTATTGCATTTAAAAAAAAAAAGAAAGAAAAAAATATATATTACCCTGAATTTATTCGGCTTAATATCCTACATTATTCAACCAAAATATTTTGTCAAATGATTTTTTGGAAAAAAGGCTGAATACCGAATAGTGGCCAAATATTCATTACAGCATATCCACTATATACTGGGGTTGTTTAACAACCGAGCAAATTTCTTGAAAAAACTTCAAAAAAGAAAAAAACTTTTCTCCTGATATTTTTAATGGGTCATTCATGTAAATTCAACTAATTTTGTATGGTTTATAACATACAGACAGAATTGTGGGGAAACTTTGTGTACATACTATCCGTATCTCGGAATGCCACCCATGCAATTTTTTCTCTTTTCCAGATCTCTTAGCTTTTTGTATATAAAGAGGGTTGGGGGTGTCAAAATTTTAGATTTTCCAACAAATCGCACATTTCTGAGTCTGTAATTTAAGCCTGCAGTTCCATCTTCAAAAAAATATATTTCTCTGCATCTGAAGTCTGTATGAGCTTGGAAATGTCACTGTAAGTCAATAAAAATATACAGATTTCAATAAAAAATATTTAAAATAATAATTTGCAATTTTTAAATACAGAAAAATTAAACCAAAAATTAAAGTTATGGTTATTTTTCTTGATTTTTGAAATGTTATAAAAAATGTTCTCCACCCTCAAAAAATAATAAAATAAAATAAATAATAACAGTTCTCACGTTAGGCATTCCAGTTATGAAATGAAAAGAATGTGTTTTTCATGGTTGATATAAAAATTTTGCCCTATTTAAGGAATCAATCAAAAAATACTTATAAATGTATAATTTTGCGTACTGTACCTCAATAATTACATTGGTTGCTACAAGTTGTTGAATTTGGTGTTATTTAATGTGTCCCTTTTTAATGTTTAGGGTAGGGGTAGTGTGTAGACAGTTTCCCAAAAATCTCTCTTCGTGGGTTACAAGGTCTCGTTTATTTGACATGAGTGGCACCCTAGTGAGAATGCAGTTGGTAATATTTAACTTAGTATATTTGACATGAGATCCAGGAAGAAGTTACTAATTACTTACTTTTTTTACATCAAGCTGTAGTTCTTCACAGTAAAACAATAATTTAAAACAAATCTAAAGTTTTTTTATTGATTACTGAAGCAAAAAACAATAAGTACAAATTAAATTTTATACAATCTTATTTACATGTATGTACAAATATACTTTTAAACATAAAATTCTCTTTTTAAACATAAAATTATACTTTAACTTTGAAACAGGCAAGATATTTACAATAAATTTTATGACCAGCTCCTTTGTTTAACGAGTGCAGAGTTTTATTTGCTTCTTTGGCTATTTCCCTTTTACTTTGTTTCTTCCTAAATGACAAAAGAAAAGTTAATGACTGCAGTAGTTCTTATTAGCATAGATTAACACAAAAGACTCTGAATTTTAATCATAATTTTTATTTAAAATTGCTTTTGTATTTTTAAATGTAGAGACAGTGATAAATCTGCTTGGGCAAAACATTGTAATAAACATGTAAAGCAAAATCATGATGTTAAAGTACAAAAATCAGAGAAATGTAACAATTTGTTGTGTTGTATAGTGACGTTTAGCATTAGCCAAAAAATATATTTCAAGAAATAATTTCACCTCTCCTATTTAAAGTTTTTAGAAGTATGTTATAAATTTTCAGAGGAATATTTAAAACATACTTTCTTTTCTTAAAGTTTGCTTATAATGTCAGAAAAAATATCAGTTACATTGAAAGGCAAATTTTAAGTACAAAATTAGGGTACTTTTCCATAATACCAATATCACTGTCTCCAAGTGTAAATAAAAGTTGGCACCGAAAGTGATCATTTAAGAAGTAGAACATTTCAAAATTATAGACTTTCACAAGCTTTTTTATTATATCAGTGTAAATACAGTAGAGGGCCAGAAATCCGCACTGCTTGGGAGAGGACATTGTGCGGATTTTGCGGATTTTAGGCCATTGAAAAAAATAAAATAATTATAATAATAAAGATTAAAAATAAATAAATAAATAAAAACATTAATAGCAATAAAGTATTAGATTATTAAGTTATTTTATTATGAATGAAAAAAAAATTGAAAACAATATAAACAAAACAACTTATTTTTTGAACTTTGAAAACATTTGATCAATAGTTGTCTGTTTCAAAATTTTAGATTGTTCTAATTTAAGTTTTTTTTGCAAGTTATAAATAGTCATTAATTCCTGTTCAGTAACACATTCTTGTTGTTTTAAGAAATTAAGATATTTTTCCCCCAAATTCAAACCCTCTTCAAATTGAACTTTTTCAGAATTATCCAACTCATCTTCATCATCATCATCAGAATTGCTTTTGAGTGGATTTAAAACACTGTCAACTATTTCATCATCAGTCATTTGATACTGTTCTTTAAGTTCATCCGAATTAGACATCCAGTCTATAATCTCATTTTCATCAAATAAGTTGTCATTTTTTGTAACAGCTTTTACAAACAACAACAGTTCTTTTGCTTTTTCTTTTATTGGATTGAGATTAAATCCAGCAAATTCCTTGCCAATTTCATTATCAATAAACAGGGAGTTTGGCCATATATTATGCCATGCATTAGTTAATGTTGATTGAGAAACAAGATTCCATGATTCAGCCAGCAGATTGACACAGTCCATGAGATTGAAATGTTTTTTATACTCTGATAATTTCAGACACGGATCTACATCAAGAATTTTTTTCATAAATTCAGTTTTGTAGTAAGACTTGAAACTTTTTATAACACCCTGATCCATAGGTTGGATCAAGGAAGTTGTGTTTGGAGGTAAAAAGTGGGCTTCTATGTTATCAGTCTGCAACACATCAGCATCTGGATGGGCTTTACAATTGTCTAAGAGTAACAGAATTTTGAAGTCAGACGCTAATCCAATACCATTACAATGTTTTTGTGCTTCTTTAGCGAAATTGTTGAAAAACCAATCAGTAATGATATCGTGGGTAACCCATGAATTTCGGTTGTTCATATAAATGACTGGGAACTGCTTAAAAATACGTGGAGATTTATCAGGAATAGGAAAACAACGTGGCCTTGCACTTTTACTCACAACCAAAGGTTTACATTTTTAAGTTCCTGCTGCATTACTACAGAGCAAAACTGTTATTCTCTCCTTGGCTTCTTTCACTCCAGATGGAGCACTCTCCTCACTTGTAACAAAAGTCTTCCTTGGAAGACATCTCCAAAAAAGGCCTGTTTCGTCCATATTGAAGATTTGGTCCGGAGATAAGTTTTCCTCAGAAACTTTTTCAACAAAAGCATCAACAAATTCCTCGGCAGCTACTTTATCTGCAGAAAGCCTTTCTCCACATGCTTTAATATAACGAATACCATGCCTTTTTTTAAAACGTTTTAACCAACCTGAGGAAAAATCACATGGTTCCTTAATATTCAAATCGGCATGAAATTTTTTTGCTCTTGCTCTAAGTAGTGGTCCTGAAATTGGTACTCCATCGCTACGCCGTTGCTTGAACCATTCATAAACAATAGAATCTAAATCTTTCGATTTCAAATCATGCAAAGATTTTCGATTCATGATCCCAGCATTAGTATCACTTTTCGTGTAGTATTCCAATATTTTTTTTCTCTGTTTACGAATATCGTAAACTGTTCTGATAGCAATGCCGTACGTATCGGCTACATACTTGGGCGTTGCTCCATCACTCAATTTTTTAATGATTTCTACTTTTTGTAGCACCGTAAGTGCAACATGCTTTCGCTTTTCCATATTTTAGAAACTTCACAGGAAAAAAAAATAGCGTAAAATAAATTAAATAATGATTAAAATACAAGATCTCGCACGTGATTAAAAACAGCAACAGAAATGCATGTGCATATCTAATCGTCTTCTCTTCACTTCAGCTCCAACTTTTGCTGCGTTCTTTGTAAAAATACGCCGGGATCCAGGCAGACTCTTCGCTCCTTAGCGAAAAAAGATGACTAATCCGAAGGCTGCATTTTCGCAAGCAGCGAAAATTGCCCAAAAATGCAGGAATCTGATTTTTCAAACTCATTTCGCTAATCAGGGGAAAATCTCTCTGGTTTCCGTCATCGATGAAAATGTTCTGAATCGATCATTCGCTTTGGAATGACGTCATCATTTCTTTAACTTCGTTCTTTTAGCGCCACGGAAGAAAGATGTTTAATGTTTACATCTGCAAGCTTGTGTGGATTTCGGACGCTGGCGGATTTTAGGTCGGCGGATTTGTGGCGCTCTACTGTATATACTTAAATTAAAGAACAAATAATTATTATACAATAAAATAAAACTAAATTTAAACTGCTGCCCTGAAATTGAAAATGTCTCTAGCATTGCAAAACATTTAATTTTTTAAATAAAGGTGTTGCCACATGAGCTCTATAAGATAGGATTGTAAATAATGATGAAAGAGTACCACACTTTCTTTTATTATGTCATTTTACAATGTCCTGTAATCTCTAAATAAATTGAATATGGTCGACAAAAATTTTATTTGTGGTTTATATGAAATATTTGTAACCAGTATCTCACAAAAAACTTTGTTTCATTCCATAGCCTTGAAAAAATTTTATTGCAACTTCCTCATCATTAGGTAACTGCCAAATGGTAAAATCCACCTCATTGTCAGGGGAAAATGTAAATTATAACTAAATATAAAAATATTTTTTATACTAAAAATAGCAAATTAAAATGTTTTGTATGGTTATGATTAAATAATAATAATAATAAATATTTATGTTCAATAAATAGCGAGTCACAATGTTTGGCACGATTTGCAACAAAAAAAAAACCTTTGCATGGTCATAGTTGAAACAAATGGTCCATTTAGCATACATTTTGTCACAGCATTGGTATAGCAAAAAAGTTCCAGTTTTCTGTATTCTGGATTCACTATTATCAATGTGTTTATTCTCAGATACAAATTTTCAAAAGACTATCTTGATATTTGATAAGCTATTCTATTTTTTTATTTTTTTTTTACATGAACGTATTTTTATGGAATATTCCAGTTCCAACTTTAACATGATGAAACATTCTGAAAATTTCTAAAATTATTGATTAGTAATCACTCCTTCAAATTTTCTCAACGAGTGAAAAAGATTCTAAATAGTTAAAAAACTTTTATAGGATTAGTATCGAACATTAATTAAGCATAGTAATACTTGCATGTATGGTGCTATCCTCTGAAAAAAACCCATTTTTTGAAATTTTCTCTATATAAAGTCTAATAAAGAATGCAAAAAAAAAAAAATAAATAAGCATGACTTAATTTTTACAGCTTGTTCAGACTACGATTTTAATGTTGAGCATTTTTTCTTTTATCACTTTATTATAAAGTAGCAGCCAATTAAGCAAGAATTTAGAAAGAAAAAAAAACACTTTTCCAAAAAAGAACCCACATTAGAGAGTCCCGGGCCCGGCCCGATCCATACAAAAAATAATTTGGCCCAGCCCGGCCCGGCCCGATTTAAAAGTCAAAAGTGCGGCCCGAGTCCGGCCCGGCCCGGAAAAAATTAAAATCTCGGCCCGAGTGAATTTCTACAAAACATAATTTTTACGTCAATTTGGTTAAAAATTTGCCTCATAGGAGGAGATCTAACCAAAAATTCCTATCTTAGCCTTTTTTTTCATGTTTATAATCTTCATTTTAATAGAGGGGCCAAGGTGGAATATTTATTTTTTTAATAAATCTCTATTTGTTGTATGTATGTGTTTAAGTTATCATTATTGTTAATCCATATTCCATTTATTGAAGTGTTAAAAATCAGAAAAATGCTATACAGTAAAATCTTCTAAGATGGAATTGCATAGGGAAGAAAAAAAAATGAGTTATAGACAATTTGCCTTCTTAGCAGGTGTAAATGTATTATATATTCTTTTCTTACATATTAGTATATTCATTTTTAATGGATCAACACATTTTTCAATTTAAGACGGATTCCATCATAAGCAGGTTCTTTTTCGCACGTTTTACTATATTTTAATTTAGCCATATTTTAATAAGTGTCTACTATTCTAATATTCTATTGTAATCTACTATTATTTAAAAAGAATAAATTGTTATGTTTAATTATAAAACCAGCTGGGAAGACCGAGCTAAGCTCGGTTAAAAATAGCCAAACTTTAATCTCTTCGTAGACTTCTAAGTCTTTTGCAGATCGCAAGTTAGCCAACTATCGTCAAATTTAGCGACATTCTTTAATTTGGCGCCAAGCATGCAATTTGGCATTAGTAAAATTAAAAGTAGATTTTCCCGCCAAAGTCGCCAACGTTTCGCCAAATTTGGAAAAATTTTGCCAATTTTATGACTTCGCTTACCGCCAACTGTTCAACAACTTAATAGCTGTTTCAACCTCTATACTCATTGAAATACATTGACCCGTAATGTCCCCCAAAATGGTCCCTAATCGAATTTTCTCGAACATGTGACCTAGCCCAATGGTTTTCTGGTGCCCCAAAACGGTAGGATACAAAATATCGTCAAAATCGTTTGAACCGTTTTTTAGATAGAATTAGCTTGACCCTGACCCTTGATGACCCACAAATCGAATTTTCTCGAACACGCAGAACTAGCCCAATCGTTTTCTGATGCCAAAAAACGGTAGGATACAAAATTTCGTCAAAATCGTTAGAGCCGTTTTAAAAATTAAATTTGCATAACCACACACAAGATTTTCTCGTATTAGAATATATGATAATGGCGATTTAAAAATGTATGCATGTTTTGAAAAGATTTTTATGCCAGATCTTATTTTACTGACCTTCGAACGGACCAGGCACGCCGAGACAATGATTTTCATATGGATCAAAACCAGGACTAAAAATTTTGAGGCGTGAAGACTAGAAAAAATGAAACCAGTCCCGGCTCTGTACGGAAAAAATAATTTAAGGCACGGCCTTATCCTTCAGGAAAAAAAGTAAGGCCCGGCCCGAGCTTTCAGAAAAAAATATGGCCCGGCCCGGCCCGAGTGCCGTGAAGAAAAATAGGCCCACGGGCCAGGCTGAGTACGGGCTTCGGGCCTTGGCCCGGCCCGTGCAGATCTCTAACCCACATTGCCTGTAAAATACCCACACCTGAAATAATCAGTTGAAAATGAAGCATTTTATTACATTTTAATGGTTCAACATAACAATTAAAAATTTATGTACATCATTCTAAAATTCTATTATAACAAGAAAATCTGTAAAAATGAAGCTCATGTTTTGCCAAAATTCTGCTGTTGTTAGTTTAAATTATTTTAAAACTAAATAAACACTTCTTAGGTATTTTTATTATTATAAATGTTGTATAAAAATAGAACCAAAAAAAATTAACTTAAGGGAAATGTTTGGTAAAATACTGGGGTGTGTTTTTTTAAGGAAACATTTCACTCTGGGTTTTTTTTTTTTAGAAGATAGCACAATATATAGACATATACTTCCACTTTGTGATACTTTGCAAAGTATCGCCAAGTTTGGTGCAAAAAATATGTCGTCAAAAACAAAAATCTAATGTAAAGTAATATTTGTTTGGTTTATCACTTAAGCTCAACTAGAGTATCTTATTCTTCTAGTTTAATTAACAACTAAAACATTCATATATTACAAAACACAGAGTGAGATTTTTTTTAAAATTGTCCTTATACTCCTCCATACCTACCCTCCCCTCAAAAATAACTTTACATTTTGGGGAAAAGAAAATTAATCTTAACTGCATTTTAATGTAATTCACATAAGTGCAATGTTTCTGCAAGGTTTAAAAATTCAATCTGAGGCTATTTTAAAACATTCTATACTAAATCTTAAAATGCATTTACATTTAAAATGTTATCTATATATTTAAAATGTAAAGTGGATTTTTTTAAAGAACTATTTTGACTGATCTGAACATGCACAATGTGCATTGTAGGGTGCTTTTCTGTCGCTAAATGGAGTAGTTCATTTTAGAAGGACATTGAACAGGGTCGAGTGGTCTAAACACCAGAAAGAGGAATTCTGGTTCTCTAAAGGCAGCATGGGTTTGAACTTCGCTCTTGGCATAAGATGTTTCTCAGATATTGTTAGTGTTCTGATAAATCAGTTCAATAATGTAAATTATATTTCATTTCAGAAGGAAAAGTTACTATCGAGTATTTTTTTAAATTAATGATTTTGTATTAAAATTTTTAATTGAAAACTTTAGAAATTAAATAAATTTAAATGATCTACAATTGTTGGTATATTTTTTATTACAACTAATCGATAAGGCATATACAAAGAAAAGTAGGTGATTATTTTCAATTTAAAAAACACAGAAGGAAAAGTATTTATATAAAAGACTGTGATATCAACTATTGGTAATGTAATGCAGTTAAAATATTTATATTTCAGAAAAATAATAAAGTTTTAACTTGAAAAAATTTTGTTTGTAAAATTTTTAAGAAAATAAAATTTTAAAGTTGTTCTTTTTTGAATCAGGAAAACTGAATTCTTTAGAAAATGTTCTGTTGTCTGTATCTGTGTAAAGGCAGTTAATATGCAGACGGTCCCCAGCCAATTATAAAAAAAGAGGTTTTATTCCTTTTAACTATTTGCTAACAAATATTCTGTAAAAATTTCTGACATTTTAATGATGTTATGAACCTTATTCTGTGGAACTTTTAAGTTGTTTATTATCAAGTTTTGATGGGTACTATATAATATGTATTAATTACAGTATATACTCGTATAATTTATAAATCCATATCCATATAATGGCACACACCCCTTATTTTCCAAATAGAAAGTACATACTTTTGCATCAAAATATAAGATAATTTGAATTACTATAATGTGATTTTGTACAAATACAATCACTTGTAGCCTGGAAATTTTCATTTTTCAAATTGCTTTAAAGTCAGATATGTGTTTGCTTCTGTGGTTCGAAACGAAGGAATTCTTTTCCTCCACCCTCATGGGGTTTTTTAAGAGTTGTGTCAACCTGTGCTTTAAACTTAAGCATTAACTTTAGTTAGATTTGTTTACATTTATTTATCTTTCTTATTTTCTAAAAATTAAATTTATAATGTCTAAATAATTTGTAATACAAATTTTAATTCTAGAACAGTTTGTTTTGCAATGGGGAAAAAATTAAATGATATTTTAAAATAAATGAAACTCTTATTTGTTATAGTCACAAATTAAAATTTATGCTAAACTAAGTAAATGAAGTCATAAGATCGAAACTCTTATTTGTTATAGTCACAAATTAAAATTTACACATAAGATCATCTCTTATTTCTAAATTTTAGAAATATTCTTAATTAGAAAATCAGCTGAAATACTTAAAAAGAAATTAGCAGATATAGTTACAGTAAATGTCACTAGTAAACCTTTAAAAATTCTATCAGTATTTTCTTAGTTTTTCTTTCTTTTCTTTCCATTTAAAAATATTCTTACTTTTCTTTTTTTCCCCTATTTTAGAATACTGTTGAAACTGTTCTACACTTTATTTAATATTAATTATTCATTTATATTTAATATTAATTATTCATTATTCAATATTATTACTTATTTTTTGTTACTCTGATTTTTGTTCCAAGAAAAAGGATATACTTAAAAATATATATACCCTCTTTTTTTCACATCCTACTTTTGGCATTAAAAAATGGTAGTGCTGGTTGGAAGAGGAGGGAGGAATGTTTAAAATACAGTAATTGAATACAATAAATACAGTAATTAAAATATAATTTTACAAGAAGAAGCTTCTGTTTACTTACATAATTCTGATAAAATCTATATAGCCATGATTCAAAGGGTTCCACATTTGGTTGTGAACTATCAACAAACATGCTTCCAGGAATGGATATGCTTTGATTGGCTAGAAGATAACAAACAATCCTTATGCAATTTTCCTGAATATTCAAAATGATAAAGTTTCATTTTTGTAATGTAATATTAAAAGAGGGTTTGCAGAAAAGAATTAGGTGAGATTTTCATATTCTAACCAAAATTTTATATGGAATCTTCAAAAAGCAGAGACATTTTAACCTTTTACATCTTAAATTATGAATTAATGAAACTTTCATCTTCCAAAGCTACAGTTCCCAAACTTTACTGTTATGCGACCCCTTTAGAGTTTCAAATATTTTTGTGACCCACTTTAAAGTTTCAAATATTTTTGCAACCCACCTAATACGTAGATCTATTATAAAGCTTTTTGTATAATCTATCCTAAGCAAAATACAAGGGTCACACTGAAATTTTTGTGATACAGCTAAATGGTACAAGCTAAACTTACCAACTCTTAGGAGTGTTCAAAATAGTTCTCTGGAAGATCAATGCACTTTTGTAGACGAATTTTCCAAAGATTAAATGTTTCGAGCCATCCATTTCTTGGAATAGATGAAAAATATTCTTTTATAGCCACATCAATCTCATCTTTGGAATAAAAACGATGCCCATGTAATTTTTTTTAAGATTAAAAACTAGCCAAAAGTCGCACATAGCAAGATCAGGAGAATAGGGTGGATGTGCTATAACTTTAATTTTTTTTGTTCAAGAAATTCGACTGTAAGCCTTGCTGAATGAGAAGATGCATTGTCATGGTGAAGCATGAGTCCCCTAACATTCACCTCTTGAAGTATTTCTGGAAGATACTTAGTGGTTAACCAGTTAGCTGCAACTTTCTTCTATCCCTCTAGCTAAATGTTTCAAGCCATCCATTTCTTGGAATAGATGAAAAATATTCTTTTATAGCCACATCAATCTCATCTTCGGAATAAAAACGATGCCCATGTAATTTTTTTTTTAAGATTAAAAACTAGCCAAAAGTCGCACATAGCAAGATCAAGAGAATAGGGTGGATGTGCTATAACTTTAATTTTTTTTGTTCAAGAAATTCGACTGTAAGCCTTGCTGAATGAGAAGATGCATTGTCATGGTGAAACATGAGTCCCCTAACATTCACCTCTTGAAGTATTTCTGGAAGACACTTAGTGGTTAACCAGTTAGCTGCAACTTTCTTCTATCCCTCTAGCTTAATGGCTTTGACCAAACTTGTACTTCTGAAGAACACGACATACAACAGTTTTTTCATTGCTTGTTATCTTTTCACCATTGTTGCTTTGGGATAATCTTCAAAGACCCATACTTTACTTTCTTGATGCGTTGAAACATAAAAAAAAAAAGTCTCATCACCTGTTATTCTTTTAGAAATAATGCAGTGGCCACCATCATTGAGTAATATTAGTGTTTCTTTATTAATTCTCCCATGCTCCGCATTTTGGTGTTTTTTTAAATTATAGGGGATCTAACGACAAAATAATTTTTTCGTATGCAGTTTTTCATGAATAATTTTGTGTATAGCTGCAGATCCAATGTTAAGTTCCTTCTATATCATTTGGTAGGTACAGCGATTATCATTGATTAACATTTTTCGTATGGTTGACACATTTTTTAGGACGACAGCTGACAATGGTCTTCCTGTGTGTTCTTCATCCAAAAGAGAATTTCGATCTCTTTTTAAATTCTGTAAACCATCTGAATACAGTGGCACGAGATGGAGCTTCATTTCCATATGCTAATTGTAAATGTTAAAGGCATTCTTCTTGATTTAGCCCAACTTTAAAATCATAGAAAATGATAGCTCAATAATGTTCTTGTGTCAATTCCATTTTCTCTTCTTTTTAAATTTATTCTACAATAGTTAAATTACAATTATTGCCGCAAAGTTTTGTCTGCGGACATAAAAGTGTTTAAATGTAAATATCTGACCAATAATTTTTTTTTTTTTTTTCCGCATATTGTCTGTCCCGGTCTCAAAAATTTCAGAGTGACCCTCGTATGAACTTTGGCACAAAGCGTACGCATGAGAACAGTAATAGGTAAAATGTGAAAGTGGTGTTATCGAAAATTCTTACTAAGTAAATGAACTTTTAAAAGTAAAAATAGTTTTTTAAAAAAACCCCTCTTTTATAAGCATTCCGTATTTATCTTAAAAATCACACAAAAATCTACATGAATGCAATTCATGTAGTTCCAAAATTTTTCTGTTACAATACATTAAGTTGGCACACATAATTGACTCCTTGTTTTTGTAACTCATAAACATTTGTACTAGTGATGGGCATAACGATTATTTTGATTATTTGAATGTATCATTTGAGCATGCACAGAAGCATCTCCCTCAAATTTCAAAATTTCTGGTGGTAATTGAATAAAAAAAAAAAATTGAAGTTTGACAGATATGCTTCTGCGCATGCCCAAATGATTCATTCGAATAATCAAAATAATCGTTATGCCCATCACTAATTTTTACCCATAATGAATATTTGGCAATTTATCACCTGCGACTGGCTAATGGAAAAATATCTTAAAGTTGACTTATTAATGTATAATTATGTTCTAATTATGTATTAAAATGTTGTATTGTCATCAGAAACACACCTGTGTTTTTATAATTCTATTATATCAGTTAATTTTATCATATCTATCATGCATTTTTTATAATTCTATCATATCAGGAAATGAGTGAAAAATCGATTACAAAATTTCATTTTCATATACAAAAATTAAGTAAAAAAATAAAAGTATTTTGCACAGATAACAGAGTCATTTTTGGGATTGGAGCTTTTTAAGTTTTGGCCTCAAGCTGCTCCCTACACAATGTTTAGTAAAATAATCTCTTTTCACAATATTATTTATCTATATCTAACAAAGGAACCACTTTTGGTGCAGCACACATCTAACATTGAGACCTGGTGCATTTTAAAGCCCTATATTACGAAGTTTGAGAATCAATGAAATTTTCCTGTTAAAATCATATTTTTTTATTTTACAGCAGCATAATTTTCATTTAACTTTGCTATATATAATACAGAACTGCAACTTTGTTCAGTAAAATATGCAAATGAGTGAAAAAAATTTAATTTTATAGAAATATACCATGATTTTTGTAGAAGTATTTTTGAACTATAATAATTTTTTAATATTTTTTCAGCATATCCAAAGGAAATTTCTATTAATATTTCATTGTATAATTTAACAAAGGATGCTAATTAATTAATTCCATTTATTAACTAATTTTATTTCTGTTCAGCATGGTGAAATTTGCATATTTTTCAAGAACTACTGTCTGTAACATGACTTTTGTGGAACACTGTATCTTTTCGTGGTTCTCAAAAAACCTACTCAACAATGCAGAACTTAGACCTTTTTTTAAACACAAAGGTATAAAATTGGCAGGCCTGACTATTAAAGCAATTTGGAATCGAAATAAGTTTTCTAATTTTTGATAAATAAATTACTTATTGAGTTACAGGTAATTCTTGTCATGTGACAAGTTTTTCTCATTTATCATGCTGCTGCTTTGGGAATTTGGTTCAAAATGCAGACTTTGACAGAATCTTCTGAAAGATCTTCTGCCTTTACCAAAAAATGGAAAATGTCTTTTGATTACAAAGTTTCTTAATAAGAGCACTTGCCAATTTAATAGATCTGCAAACAAAAATGAATTAAAAAATGTGTCATAAAGTAACCGGTTTGGTTTAAGAACAGCCTTAAACTATGTATGTAGCAAAGCAAATAGTTAAGGCTGCTTTGTGCAAGCACAACTGTATAAAAGATTACCTACCTGCAGACAAAGACAGAGTAGAATTTTCAGGCCTATCCCTCAAGTCCTCAAATGGTGAATAACCCTACAAAGTTTAATAGATTATCATTAAATGAATCAGTCATTTAAAAAACTACAAAGTCACAGATTCAAAATTTTTCAAGAATTAAACACTGTGAAATACAAAAATGCTATTTTTAAAAACTTTATTTTGTGATCACTATATTTCTTAAACCTTTAAATTTTTATGTCAGTTAACAGTTATTTATTTTATAAGAATTAAAATAAACTTTTCTAGTGTCCTACAAATGATGCAAAATAAGATAGTTATATTTTTATTAGATACTTCACAAACATAAATCATTAATGTCTGCATTTTGAGAGTTGACATTAAGGCTGTTGGTCAGTGAAATCTCAAATTCCCCCCTCGCTAATGTTAAATCTATGGGGCATGTAATGCATTTGTATTTTTAAAATATATTTTTAAAAAAATTAATATTTTTAACTTTTTTTTTCTGTGTACTCTTCTTAAAGGATGGCTTATGCTTCTACAGTATCCATATTATAAAGGACAAACGTGTCTGTTCATAACGCTGACATCAGTTTGCGAATGGCATCATTTGACGATGAAATTTTGCTTTTAATGTAATTTTAACTTCTAATCATCGCACATTTTCAGTTTTTACACCATCGAATAGGGAAAAAAATGTACTTTAAAATGCAATTTGTTTGAAAACAGTATCACAATTCGTTTGAAAATAGTATCGAAAATTACTCATTTTTAATGCTTTTTAAAATAATTTTCTAGCATGAATTTTGTTTAAATGTATCTCTATTGCGCAGACGATTAAAAAAATAAATCTGTTTGCACTTAAAATAATATAAATAGTTCAGCATTTGTTTTCAACTTATATTTCATGAAAGATTGCTTTTAATAAATTTCGAAATTTTATTTGAATACATAATTATTATTTTTCACATAAAAATTATTTTGGCTGTTGTTAAAAGTCCATATTTAAAAAAATGGTTTTCACCTATCTTCTAAAACCTGAAAAGCCCGGGTTGGATCCCCTAGTATACTTAATTTCATAAAGCATTAAAATCTTACTCTGTTTCACTAAGATTTTAACACATAAAATTATAAATTGAATGCAGTAGGGTAGACCGGGGCACGTTTACACAGTGCACTTTTTTCGAAACGAGTTATAACTGGCGCGCCACCAGTCATGACAGATTGATGTTGCTCCCTTGCAGGTATTCTCACAAGAATTTGAGCGTCAGTCGACCTTTGGTCTAGCATGAGGAAAAAATAACACGTTTTCTGTCAAGGTGAGTAAATTTTGTTGAACTTATTGGAACTTATTGTGAACTAATAATACTTAGTTAAGAATAAACAAATATATGAACATTAGCAGAATTTTATCCTTTTTTGAGAACTGTATTTGTATAAACAGAAATGTTATTAATTTTCGTTGCACGTTAAAAATAAATCCAAACATGGTGATGGGGCACGTTTACGCATTGACATCGGGCCACCTTTACGCACGCTCACTTACTGTAATTACCAATCCAAAAAAAGGACAAAACTAGGTTCACTGTCTTAAAAAAAAATATATATATATATTCTAACCCCCCCTTGGGACCATTTTTAATTATATCAAAAATGTGCCATACATAAATATTCGGCGCTTTTCCTAGAAGTAATTATAACTTTAAACGAATTCGATACGTATCATAATTCGAGGCGCTGACTGACGCAACAATGGTAACTGCCGCGTGTATTCGCTCCGAAGAAATGGTGTAATTTTTCGGTCACAGGGTAAGCTAGAGTCATAATCTATATGTCATTCTTTTAGTTTTTTTTATGTTCTTTATATTAGTATATACTACGTTCATTTCGGTCCAGGGCTTCCGGAGCTAAGAATTAAAACTACTTCCTTCTTTCGGCTCTCATAGCTCCAATGAATCGGGCTTTCTCGTGCAGCTTATATTTTATTTACTGTTTATTTATTGTTAAATTATTGTTAAATTAGAACTTCAGAGACTTTAAGTTCCCATTTAAGTCAAATCTTGTGCACTTGTGTGTAATTCTAAGGTTGTTATTATCAATTCAGGTATGCACTGTTTACTTTCGTTTTGTGCCATTTTGAAAATTTTTAAACGTTCTATGTTCTGTGTACCCATTTTATTCATATATCCCAAGCTTATTTTATTTGCAAACTACTACATTGTTGTTCAAAATTTATCGTAGTTCATTTTAGTATAATTAATTTTAAGTTTTTGTTAGGTTTAACATGTTTATTCTGTGATTTCGTAATTGTTGTTTCTTGCTTAATATATATTGGAATTCCCATAGGAAAAACATTATGTCGATTTTCATATTTGCACTTATTTCAAACATATTTCTCATCTAGTTAATAACTGCAAACAACATCATTGCTATAGAAAATTTATCGTAGAGCATTTTAGTACCATTTATCTTTAATTTCTGTCAATTTAAGTATGTTAAAGTAGAGTTTTTGTATATCTGATATTTAATCAAATTGCAATTGTAGATCTCATAGGTAATTTACTACGTTTGTTTACATTTGATTATTATCATTTTTGCTTATATTTTTCTACTTTTTCACACTTTTTTTCGCTTGTTTCCTCGGGAAATATTTTATAATGTGAAATAAAAATAAATTAACATATAAAAATAATGTCCTATGACAAGTGTGCAAAAGGAAATACTTTATTTTTTGTTTGTAAAAACTGTAACAGTGATGATGAAGATGACAAAAATAGTTTCTGTTTTTAACTAGCAATAAGCCCTATGTTTTCAGTTTAGCCTATATAATGTTCTTTAATTGATTCTCTTTAATTTTTTTTGTTTTTAAACAGTGTTTTAAGTTATAAATAAAACATCTCAATTTGATTAAATATTATTTCACTTACTCTTTGGTATCACTTAGAATATGCGTAAACGTACCCCGTTCCCGGGGCACGTTTACGCAGATGACTTGGACCTAAAAGAATTTTTTTTTTACGGTTAAAACACAAATTGGGCAACAACTGAATACACAAATTTTGACTTTATTAACTGCTTTATAAAACCACAATGTCTAAAATTTCCTAGGTCAAAACATAAAACTTAGAAAATTCATTGAACAAAATCCGTGTAAATGTGCCCCGGTCTACCCTATAGAACCATTTATCCAGAATGGTATAAGCCAGATATATTCCAGATAACTGGTTGAGCATCAAAGCAGCATCTATTTGATCAGATTTGTAGAATGTATGTGGCAGCGCCATTGTTTCTGATTTCGAATTAATTATTAGATCACACAGATTAAGAATCTGATTCAATCTAGATCAAAGATAAACCTGAGTTTGAAAGAAGGCAATTTATGGGAACCCCTTAGAAAGAAAAATTCTGCATAGAAATCAAAATGCTCAATATCTAACTACATATGATTTCATTTCAAATCCTAGATGTTGGCATGAAGTTATACCATGCATGTGGTAATGTATCAAGCAATGCACATATCAAAGTGGCATTATACAGCACTTATTTCTGGAAAGATTCTGAAATAAGTCAATTGGAAATATCACGTGACCAGAGTGTTTTTTTTTTTTTTTTTTTTTTTCAAAGATACTAGTATAAAGAAAATCGAAAAAGTAATCAATGGCAGAAATAGAGATTGGTCTCAGCTATCCAATGCAAAAGAAATTGTTTAAAAATATTGAAATGCAAACGAGATATTAGGAAAATAATGCCCCATAGGATTAACATTAACGAGCGGATCTTTTTGCATGAGGGGAGAGGATCCTTAATACTTACTACTGTAAAAAGACTGGTCATAAGAGCCGGCACCAATGTAGTTATATTTTCACAATTTCTCTCCACTAATACTTTTTTTGGACAGTTATCTAAAGATGACTCGCTTGATGAAGTAGGGACCCATATATCACTGTTTAAGATTGCTTGTTCATTTTCAGTATTGTATATAAGAAAACCTAAAATGATTAATGAAAATAAGATAATTTATATTGTATTGATTTTAATATTATTTTTTAAACTATAAGTAGCTGAAGTAATTTGCATTAAAGTATTGATGATACTGTAAAAGCATAAAAAAAAGTTGTTAATAACACCATAAAAATAAGGAATGCGCTAGGTATTTCGAAAGAACTTTGTCTTTCTTTGTCAGGCGCAAAAAAGACATGCAACCACTTTGAAGTTTAAAGTGGTTGCACATCTTCTTTGCTCCTGACAAAATTCTTTCGAAAGGCCTAGCATATTCCTTATTTTTATGGTGTTATTAACAACTTTTTTTTATGCTTTTGAAGTAATTTAGTTATCCACAAAGTTATACTACAGCAACAACTGTTAAATTATGCTACAGTTCTTTTTTATAGGTTATAATTTTTCCCTATAATTAATTTACACTTTTAATATTCTGTACAATCTGTGTAATTTTTTTCTCAGCTTATATAAGTTAAATATTCAGGATATTTAATTTCTTATCTTCCCATTGTATCCCTTATGTAAAACATTGTATATTGTTTTTTCATTTTCTTAACCCCCCCCCCCATTCTTTTTAAAGTAAAAACACCTTTCATTTCTCTTATATATATCACTATCCCGGCGGATCTTGTGGGATTGCATTTTCTCATGAGAAGCAATTCCAAATGGCCTGTTTATTTTAAATAAAAATGCTTCTAAAAAAAATAAAACCATAAACCTCTTTTCTCCAATGCTGTATTTAAATACCTGTCTTTGTCAAAATATGTTTTATTTGTCTAGTTAAAAGCTAGACTTTTATAACCATGCTTTTAGTAAAATCCTTGCCAAAAGCATATCTATTTTAACAAGTATTTCAAGTGCATGTATTACCCATGAAAATTCCCTTTTGTCAGAAATGAATTTTTCTTTTAAAACTGAGTGTACAAAAGCATTAAAATGCATCTTTAGAACAATAAAACCACTTTTAGCAGATGCCTTTACCTGAGATAAAACAGGCACCTTTAGGAATATACACAACTCTCTCTAAAAAGGGCATAAATAATCAGTGGAGATATATTTATTAGATTGTTTGTGTATTTTGTCATGCAAGGTTCCATGCTGGAATAGTTTTGGACTTGACCAGGGCCAGGGGACAAAAGTCCTCTTTCCCTACAACCCATAAGTAAATGGGGTTCACCCAAATACAGAAAAATAGTTGAGTCCATGCTAGAACAGCAAATCAGGGTGAAGCAGTTTCACCCTTGACTAAATATCAGAAATACGTTATATACCAATTTTCATTCTTTTTGATTTTAAAGTAGATGTTTTTTATATTTTTTGACTGAATATATGACTCATATTATTATTTCTTTATTTTGATGCATAATGCAATTTGACTTGCATTGAGCTATCAAAATATCAGTAATAATAATATACATTTTATCTTCAGTATTATTTTGAAATATGCTTATCAGTTTTATAGCAATCAAATCTATCTAAAATGTACCTGGAAAATTGTCAGAAACACTGTATGGGTGGTCTTCTAATACATTCACTGCCTCATACTGGAAAAGAGAATAGTTAGTAGAAAAACTATTAATTCATTCTTTATATCTAAAATACAATTTGTTAAATATTGTTATTCTTTAGTATGTAATGCTTATAACAGTGGTTGTTAACTTTTTTGACTCGTAGAACTAGCTCTATTTAGAATAAATTTCTATGGTGTAACCAGGGCTTGACAAATGCAGTCGCCACTAGTGACAAACGTTTTTTACCTGGCGACTAAGTCATTTATTCCGACTCTTTTTTTTTTTACAAAAATTAAACTAAGAAATGAGCACAATTGTCTCTCCAACAGCCCTACTCATGCGGGCAGCAAGCAGTGATCTCTCTCTTCTCTTCCATTTCATGCACATAAAACACCATTCTTTCCTGCTCTAGTCAGCTAGCATGTCACGTGATTAAAATGTGGAGAGAATTGGGAAGTTTCAATAAGAAATATTGTCAATCCAACCTAAGTGGCATCTAAAAATTGGATGCAATTGTAAAATAGGCTTATGCTTTTTTGAAAGTTTCAAATCAGATTTTTGTGTTCAGAATTAAAACTGAGTAATCTATCACATTCATTTTAAAGAATAATAACATATAAGATAGGGGTGCACAACCTGTGGCCCGCGATCGGATTACTAAAGCCCGTGGATCAATTTCGCCAATCGGAAGCGAAAAAATCACGAATTTCGCCGATCAGGTGCATAGAAATCGCGAATCTTGCCAAATTTCGCCCATCGGGTGCGTAAAAATCGCAAATTTTGCTGAGCGAGTGCATATAAATCGCAAATTTTACCGATCGGGTGCGTATAAATTGTAAATTTCGCCAATCGCCTGCATAAAAATCGTGAATTTTACCAATCGCCTGCGTAAAAATCGTGAATTTTGCTGATCGCCTGCGTAAAAAATCGGGAATTTTGTCGATCGGGCCCGTAAAAATCACGAATTCTGCCGATAGTGTGCGTATAAATCGTAAATTTCGTCGATCAGGTGCGTAAAAATCACGAATTTTGCCGATCGTATGCGTAAAAATCACGAATTTTGCCGATCGGGCCCGTAAAAATCACGAATTTTGTCGATTGGGCCCGTTAAAAATCGCGAATTTTGCTGATCGGGCCCGTTAAAATCGCAAATTTTGCCGATCGGGCCCGTTGAAATCGCAAATTTTGTCGATCGGGTGCATATAAATCGCGAATTTTGTCAATCGGGTGCATATAAATCGCGAATTTTGTCAATCGGGTGCGTATAAGTCTCGAATTTTGTCGATCGGGTGCGTGTAAATTGTCAATTTTGCCGATCAGACGTGTAAAAATCGCAGATTTTGACGATTAGGCCCGTGAAAATCGTGAATTTTGCCGATCGGGCCCGTAAAAATTGCGAATTCTGCCGATAGGGTGCGTATAATTTGCTACTTTTGCCGATCGGGTGCATATAAATCGTAAATTTCGTCAATTGTATGCATAAAAATCACAAATTTTGCCGATCGGGCCCATAAAAATCGCGAATTTTGTCGATCGAGCTCGTAAAAATCGCGAATTTTGCCGATCAGACGCTTAAAAATCGCTAATTTTGCTGATCGAGTCCGTAAAAATCTCGAATTTTGTCGATCGGGTGCGTATAAATCGCAAATTTCGCCGAACGTGTGCGTAATAATCGTGAATTTCGTCAATCACTAGGAAAAAACTATGAATATTGTCAATCGTGCATGAAAAAAAATGCAAGTTTTTTCCCATCCTTTCCAATTGAATTGGGTTATGCTGACTAAGGAGGTGGTTGAGTATAGGGAGCTAACCCTTCTTTTAAAATTAGCATTTTTATGAACTTTTAGGCCGGACCCCCCCCCCCCCACTTGCCCGAAACAAAATTTTGTTCATCCTATGGATGTTGGCTCTCGACAATCCAGTCATTTTAGTGACTGCCCCTCCTCTTATAAAGGTTGTGCACCCCTTTGATATCCACATTTTATGACTGAATATGTTAAGAAGTGCAATTTAGAATAATATATGTTTCTCCTCCTCTCCACCTTCATTCATGAAAGCAGAATTTTTTTTCCGGCACTGGCAATCTTTAAAGCTAAATTTATTCCTTCAAATAAAGTCAAGGAGTATTTTCACTATTTGAAAATAATCTTAGCTATATTTCTTGTATAAATACAAACGTAAACTGTTGATATATCATTGCCAACAGAACTGAATACGTTGACTGGAAGAAAGGAACCTGGGTGGGAGAGGGGGGCTAAATCTACCCTTTCGAAATTTGTTTTTTTAATCGATCCCCCCCTCCCCGGTCACATCTCCTCAAAACAAAAAATTTCTGATGGTGGCCCTCGACAACCGGTCATTTTTGTAAGTGGCCCTTCGCTTAAAAAGGTTGTGCACCCCTAATATAAGAGATTATAAATAATTCATTTGAAGTAAATCTATAAAACTTAATTAAAATTTCAAGAATGATTCATTTTAATAAAAATAATACATATTTTTTAAATAATTCTTCCCCGCTTAAAATGCTTGGAACCTAGCACCTGTGTGCACCACACACGTTGGGCAATAGTTCGGCGTCACTCTGTCTTGGAGACAAAGTGTCTAGTACTGGGTTGTTACTCAAGAATATTTTATAATTGCATTGTTTGGATTATTATTTGCAGTAAATGGAAATAAAAAAAATCATTTATTGCAATTCAGAAGGGTAAGGTATTATTATTTATTTATTCTTAAATTATTATTGTAAATCGTTAGATCAAAATAAACCTCAGCCATCTGCTGATCTCCATTATGTAATCCCAGTGCGGGAAAATGTTTTTCTTTACTTTTTAGTAATGCATACTTCGTGTTAATAGCGCTCAAGGTTGCGAGCGTCACAATATTTAATTAAATTTCTTGTTTCATTATAGATGTTGCAAAGTTACAAAATATTAAGAAAAAAATTTGAAATTATATTCAAACATTAAAAAAAAAAAAATTAAACTTTTATTTTTAATTTGGCAAAACTAAGAGAGTTTATTAAATGCAAATTTTAAAATAATAAAATCATAATTATTTGATTGAATTCGATAGGCTAAATAGGCAAAAAATCATTTTCCGCCTTGGTTACTTTATCGATGCCCTCTCATCAGATATAGATTTTGTAGCACTCAACTATTCAGACATTTGAAGCATTCGGCAATCAGCATTTCCCGAATATGCCGGTTAATTCACAATTTACAAGATTTCCCTCCCTTTAATTCCCCGAGAGATATATAATTTTGATAAGTTCCCTTAGATATCTTTTTTTAATTACATAATATTCTAAACTATGTTTGTTATTATTTTTTTCCACTTAATTTGTAGAAAACTTTTGTGCTTTTTAAAAATAAAAACCAGGGGAGGGGGAGGGGGGGTTAAAATTTTTAACCGACTAGAATTATCTGCCGACTAGAATTTATACCTGGCTACCAGATTTTTTTTCAAATTTGTAAAGCTTTGGGTATAACCCCTTAGGTTATATCTTAGATCTTATCTCCTTATCTAGAGAAAGAGCAAATAGATAATAAAGGGAATGGAAAGCAAAGATATATCTACTCAATTTCACAATATTCATATAAGAAAATTATATTTTTACACAGGTAATAATTGTGTTTTAAAATCTTTGAAATTTACTACAATGCTCAGCACTTAAAATTTTTTGGGAAGTTGGAACCATTTCATAAGTTGTTGATACAATGTCTTAATTTCAGTGGCGGAATAGTTTTTGTAATGTTTCAGGTAAATCTATAATTACGGAGAATATGCAATTCATGAACTTGCCTAACTACAGCCAAAGCATCGACTGCCTGTATTGAAAGGATGTTTTCAACATTTGGTGTAGTTAATTCAAAATTGCAAATCAAATTCGAATAGACAAAGCATCAAAACTAGTGTTCATAATGAAACAAATGAACAATTATTGAGGGTAAAATTTATTATTCAGTACTGCTGTAAGATATCATTCAAGTAATGTCAGTTTTTTTTTTTTTTTTCTCCTTTCTTTAATAAAATGTTCCGATATATTTCACTAGTATATATGATTCTTTATCTTTAGTTTGCAAATATTTTTTTAATAATTGTTGTGTCAGTTAGTCAGTTAAAATTTCTTAGTTTAATTTTCTTTAAAGTAAACATTGATTAAAGACTGATGTGTCAGTGATATATCTATTACTATATTAAAATCATTAAAATTACAGACATTACATTACACTTTCATAAAACATTAAAAAGATATTAAAATTGGACGTTTCGGATTAACATGAAAATCCCTCTTCAACAAACATTTTCTTAACGTAAGTCATAGTTAAAAAATATCAACAATAGAAAATGCAACGTATCAAAATGTCGAGGCCAAAGTTACAGTTATAATAACACGGAGTATTCATTTGGGATTGCACCTGCTTCATTAAGAGGTAAATCTGTAATTGTCGTATACTATGCTTCTAAGAAAGCATGATACATCATTTTGATACGTTACATTTTCTATTTGTTGATATTTTTTAACTATGACTTACGTTAAGAAAAATGTTTGTTGAAGAGGGATTTTCATGTAAATCCGAAACGTCCAATTTTAAAATGTTTTTAATGTTTTATGAAAGTGTAATGTAATGTCTGTAATTTTAATGATTTTAATATAAATATAAATATGTTCAGATGTAATATTTTTGTTTACTTCAAATATATCTATTTCATTAAAAAAAAAAAAAATCAAATAAATTAATACAACAGTTTAAATTGTCTTATTGTTGGAAAAAAAATGAATGAAATGAAATAAAATTTAACATTTAAGCTGAACAAGTAGTATTTGATATTTTCATCTGCAAAATATCTGCTCATCATATCCTTACACTTTTTTTACAACAAAAATTAGCCATTACTACTAACATACCACATGCTCAACAAATGTATTTTATTTTTGATGCTATATCAAACTAAATGCATTTAATAAAACTTTAATTTTAAATCTTAAAATTTAAATAAAAATTACAAAATACACAGTAAATACATGTATGAAAATAGCAAATAGGTATTAGGACTGTGGACCTGCATTTTAGAAGCTTATTTATCAAGATTACACAGAAAATATTTTATACATAAAATAAAATTAATATAGGCATTAAAATATAACAAAGTAACTAACTTGTTAAAACTTTATAGTTATTATGACTACTGTGCAGGATTTTGGTAAAGAAAAATATAATAAAAATCTATCAAGATGATTTCAACAAACCTCAGAACCTTTTCTACAAATCATAGCACCAGGATCTCCATACTCTTGTTCTTCTGATGATGTTTCTACTGCAATAGTCAATATAATTAGCTTGCTATAGTACATAATTTTAAAATACAAATTTCTTGTATCGCTTGTTATAATTATATTAATATTAAATTATTTAATATTAATACAAGTTAAATTAATTACAATACCATATTTTTTGAAAATGTGCAGTATTATTGACAGTAACTGTTACAATACTATATCACTTGAAGGTGTTCAATATTTGACATTAATTGTTACATCTGTACAAATTATATTAAACAGAATGGTCATTCTATGTCAAATCAACACAAAAAAGTTCAATTTTTTTCCTTCACCATCTCAGATTTTTATAGAATTAAATGAACTGACTGTCGGAAAAAGTATACAGAATCTGCAATTATGGCTAATAGGCCGAATTTAGTACCATATAGCAACATTCAATTATTCAGTACTCCTGTTCTAATTAAGATGCAGAGATGGGTCTCGTATCATTTTAAATGATACCAAGAACTAGAAATGTTTGAAAAACATGATGGAATTTGACCTTTGCACCTTGAATTATTAAAATTCGATTTTTTTTATTTCTTACATATTTTTTCCCTCTGAATACTCCAATGCTTTAACTACCAATGTGTTCCAAAATGAGACCTCAATAGGGTTATATAAAAAAGGAAAAAAAAATTAATTAACAAAATTCAAAATTTTAATAAAAAATCCACTTGTATATGCTGATAACATTGGAACTCATACTGTGATACCTCGGCTAACATTCATTGTTTTCCTGACTTGGTTAATAAATCTGGATTCAGCTTACAGATAACTGTTTAGTGTTACAGATAACTGTGTTGGTTACATGCGCTAACATAACTACAACCCTGTTACATTTTAATTAGACAAGAAATCATATTTTGGCTAACTGTAATTTCAGAAGGAATTATGTTTGTTAGCGAAGATACTACTGTATATGAATATGTATAATATTAAAATCTGACTGTGTACTTGTATAATAACACCAATTATTTGCAAAAATCTAAGGATACCATAATAACTCTCGAAATTCAAAGTTAACAAGTTTTCAAAATACTTTTTTTGTAATTTTTAATGAGATTTCTGTAATGGTGGCACCTAAATTACTCCATTGTTATGGATAAAAGGAAAATAATATGGTTTATTATATTCTTATTTACATTTTTTCATTAAAATTGAAAATAAAAGTTGTGTTTAACTTAATAGTGGATGAAAAAAAAAATCTTTATTTATATTTTTCAAGACAATTCAGCAAAATAAAAACACATTTTCAAATATTCAAGCTTCATGCATAAGTTTATTCTAGTTTAATTCAAATTAAAATATATAGATGTATGTTATAATACTATAAATGTTATGTATCTTTCAAAAAATATTGCCAAACTTGCAGTTTTAAATCTGTCTTTTAAAACAATAAAAACACAAAAAATGCAATAGGTTATAATGATGAACCATGATAAACAATATATCAACAGTTACAATTAAAGATTTTAAAAAATAATTTCAGGCATTTGGAATTTTAATAGGAATGCCTATAACTTACATCCATCAATTCATGAAAACTAATCAATTATTAAAGCTGAAGAAATGAATTCAAAGATGAGTGTTGGGACTGGTTTAATAATGTGGTGATCATTTGGATATATTTATGGTTACCCCTAGAACATTGCATATATTTTTTATTCCTTTTATAAGGCATATTTTAGAGTTGAAAGACCCTTTTGGAAGTACAAGTGCAGCGCACATGCTTCATGTCATAAACCAGACCCAAAACATGCACTCATATGGAAATAAGTACATTTACAAAAGATGGTGATTTAGGAATAATATTTTTCAAATTTACCCTAAAAAATCTTACAAATGCCCCTAAAAAGCTAAACTAAAAATTAATGAATTTTTTTTTCTGTTTTAACTATGTCTTAGAAATGTAATATACATATACACTAGTGTTGACTCTAGAGCAAAAATGTCACTGGGTGAGAATTTTTAAAAAGGGCACTCTTGCACCCTGTTAAAAAAACATACTTTGAACTGGTTTGTTTAGTCCCCTTTTATTAGTAGAATTTTGCAATATTTTCCTGCAACCGACTGATTGACAAGTTTTGTTATGCTTGCCTGTGACCGAATGACAAAATGTACGATTTATTTCTTGCAATCAATGGACGTATTTCATGATCCCCCCCCCCCCCCCCCCCGTGATTGCAAAAGGAAATAATCGAAAGGGTGTGTCAAAAAGGGCAGTAAGGGCCACTGGGCACGTAAAATATTTAAAAAGTGCCGCTGAGCGTGTAAAATAGTTTTTAAAAAAGCTGCCGGGCACTAAATTGGCCTAGAGTCAACATTATACACATATACATAAATTCAAAGAATTAAACAATAGTTCAAAAAAAATAAAAAATTACAAATAATAATTTATAATAACCTTCACTACAAGATTCATACTCAGCATTTATGTCTGTTTTCTTCCTTCTATTCTTTTTTTGACCTAAAAGTTATAAAGATAATCTATCGTAAATGAGATTATTTTAAGTTGTTTAGTTAAAAACAATTTCTTTATAGCAATGTTAAATAATAATAATAATAAATACTGACTTACCAATGCAAAATACTTTTTTGAATTTAGTGTTAGATGGTAATTCTTTTAAATGCCCTTCTTTTGTTAATTTATACAACAAAGCACGGAACCTTTGTTTGCTTTGACTATAATATTGTTTGTTTCCTGGGTTAAAATGGCCTTTATGCTTATCCCATTCCTAATAAAAAAAAATTGTGAATTTATAATAAAATATTTGTTATAACTATAAGATAATCCAAGAAACTATATTACTGATTTAATAATGATTTATATTAAAATATTTGTAAATAAACAAGTATTATACAAGTTACTTCTGGAATGAATGCTCAAGTTAGAAATCGTATTCACTTATAATAGACTTTTCAACCATGTAAATAAAATCTGTATATACAGTAAAACCTCTAAATAACGGACACCTCGGGAGCGCAGAAATTGTCCGCTATTTGGAAAACTTCAGAGATTCACAAAATCACTAAGAAATGCTTACCATTTCATTAATTGGCTTTTATATGTCCGAGAACTCTTATTATATGATTAATCAGAAATCTATATATTTAAAACGCTAAGCGTTTTGTTTCGACAATCCGTGAGAACAAACTACTACATCAAATTACATCATTCTTTTTTTAAATGAAAGATATTTGGTCCCAGATTTGTTATCGTACATTCGTTTGTTCGAAAATTTAATTAATTAGCCGTAATCTTAAATTAAAATTTTACTTCTGCTTATGACGTCATAAAGTCGGCAATCGGATTAACGCCCACTGTTGCGACGTGCAGAGTTTATTTTCTGAACTCAATGATTGCGAGCATAAAAAATAAATATTAAATATTAAAAGCACGTGACTTTTAGGCCGAATTTTTTAATTTGTAAGTTAAAATATAGTTAAAATGTTTAAGTATTTCGGTAAAAATATTTATCCGTGTGTTTTATAAGCAAATAAAAATTCATATTTACTGTGACGTCACGGAAATATTGTCCATTGGGTTCATTTTATCATTAAGCATTATAACTTTGTTGATGCCATTTTTTTCATTACAATTAAATGCAAAATATATTTTTATTTGTATGCATGGTGCTTAAGCATAAATGTACGTGTGAAAAGTTTGTACCGGTGAAAATGACGTTATGCTTAGCTTGAAATGCATTTTAACATTGATAAAACTAAAAAGAAAAATTTATATGATTGTGTCAACATGGCGTAATATTAACTGATATTTCAATTTTTAATTTTAAAGATTAGAACTGAAGCCTTTATTGGTTGCTTCATCTTGATTGCAAACCTTGATTACATGTTACCAATTACTTTTTTTAAATTATAGGATTAAGTTATAGGAATTATAGGATTTAAATTATTAAGATTTCCTTTTTTAATAAAAAAATTCACAAAAGTAAAGAATTTCAGGAAAAAAAAACTTGAAATAATGATTGTATTTTTAGCTAGAATAAACAATGTAAGGCTAATATTTTATAGGAATTATTTTGGTAGGTTTGTTATAAGTTCATTTAACAGTTCCTTATTAGCGGCAAAGACTTATTTCTTTCCCTGTGAATTTTTCTTTCGATGTCAAAAAATGGTAGTCTACTTTTGGACGCCAACCAAAACACAGTGGCAATATTTAGAAATGTATAACGGTTGTGACAACAAACGGCACTATCGCTTTAGCTTTCATCCGCTTACATCACTTCTAAATACTAAAAATTTAATTTTTTTACTACATTTTACAATTTCAATTCTTACATCCTTAATTAGAAAAAAAATTAGCTTTCGATTGAAATTTATTTGAAATCTGCTTCTTAATTTAACGACTTTTTAAATAATTTTCAAGCATGAAATATTTTTCAATTCTATGTCAACAATGACCATCCGTTTGTTTTAATAATGTAAAATAGCCCCTTGGAAAGTTGCAACAATTGAAAATAGGTATCCCTAACCTTCATGAAAAGTGAAAAAAAAAATAATAATAATAAAAACCTGATAAATCATAAGATCAGATTATTCATAAGATAGAGTATTTTGGCGCTAATATAAAATCTGTCAAAAGAAAAAAAACTATTTTTAGTTTATGATTAACATAAAATTGATATGTTGAATTCGTTGATGTATATGTTGAATCAGAATATGCTAGGAACTGTTATTTATTATTTTTTTAAAGATCCATTGGATATTTAACTGTATAAGAGACCGACTGTGATGGAAAAGGAATAATCATCCTGATTATGTAAAGGGATAGAAGAAACCATACAAATAAATTACAATTGAAAACATTAAAATTCTCCCTCATCTGCATATTAATTTATTATTTTTAACAAAAATTCTTCATTTTTACATAAAAATTGATTAGCTGGATGCGTTTGATGCGTTTGAACAATGGATGCGTTTTAGAAGATATGGGTTTGAAACGAACAATGATTAAAGAGGACATTTTAAAACTTTTAATTTAAACATTTTAAAACTTTTTTTAACGTCGAATTTCAACGGTGTCTTTGGACAGATGCAATACATATGCGCATAGGAGCTCATTCGATTGCATTATCACAGGGGGGGGGGGGGTGCTTATACTATGTTCTTTTATTTACTGAATATGAGATGAAAGTTGGAAATTTGTATGATACTTTATGATAGGACTATTTGTATGATACTTTATAGGTCCATAAACTTTTTTTTTTTTTGTCGTGGGGAATATGGTGGTAATGTCAAACTGATTTGCATTACACATTTGTTTACGGAGTGTTCATTTGGAGTTTGCATCGGAAATAGCATTTCACTGGGGGGGGGTTTAAAATAAAATATTTGAAAGACTGTTTCGTACGATAAACCCTACTTAAATAATAAAGAAGCTTATTTTACTGATATTGTTGTAGTATTTTTTTCCGTCACGTTTTGACGGGTTCCATCTAGTTAAAATTACTTTTTTAAGCAATAAAACTGAAATGAAATTGTTACATACATTTTTCCATTGTTTATTGCATTCTTACGGAAAAAATCTGTTACTTTTGCTTATGATTACATGTAGTTAGTTTTTTTGTGTGACGTTTTAAAGCTATCAGTAGTTTTAATCATTCTAAATCATCTTTTTTTGCAAAAAGAAAAACAAATGTGTAACTGCTCACTGTATTTTGCCGCTTCTTGGAAATTCTCGATATTGCAGGATTGGCAGGTTTCAGTATCGGATTCATTTCACTAATAGAGTCAGCTTTTGTCGAAAATTCTGAAGGAATATAATCGCCTACGTCAGCTGATTCTTCTTCAGTAGGTCATCACCAATGTTGTTGGGTATTTCGGTATTTCTTCACTCCTGATACATTTCATTAATTCACTTATTGCGGTAGTTCTTCATTTCTATCGGAAATAAGTATTTCATTTTCTTTTAATGCCTGCTTTTCTGAAACATTGTCGTACTCATTCCGGTTATTCGTTTTTTACAGCTGAAGAAATAGAAATTCGAGAGCATGAGGCACATTAACTAATTTTAGGCTGTTCTCAACTGTATTCATAGAATCTAACTTCGAAAGAATGTGGCTTAATAAAAGCTTTCTGTACCAGGCTTTGCAATTGTGTATAACGCCTTGATGAAGGGGCTGACATACGGAAGTTGTGTTTGGGGGGGGGAGGGGGATACAGTTGTAACATTGTCCAATTTCAAATATTTTGGATGAGAAGTTGCACTGTCCCAAAACAAGATAACTTTTCTTTGTTTTGTCATCCTATTATCGAAAGACGTTAACCATTTAATAAGTAAATAACTGGTTACCCACGCTTTTTTATGCGCTCTCCACATCACATATTTGTGTTGTGTATCATACATTGATAAATTTATTAAATTGGATGTTCTTTGAGAAACACATGGGTTTCAAAGATTTAAAATTCTCCTAATACATTGCAACATAATGAAATAGTGATTCGCTCTTTTTTCAATTTTTTGCCGATACAGCCATCCATTTTAAAGCACAACGTCTTATATAAAAAAAATCTGAAAAAGAGTATACGCTTTCCTCGGCATTGAAATCTTTTTCTCTCCTCATAACCATTGATTGCAGTCGTTCATGCCAATCCTCCACTTTTATCAGAGCTGCAGATTTTCGTTTTCCACATATTGTTTTGAAAGAGATGTTGTTCCGAGACCGGAACTTTTCCAGCCATCTACCCAAAGCCTGAAAATCATGTAATCCGAGTTCTTTGGCGACTTCTGAAGCCTTTTCCTGAATCAAAGGCCCGCTGACAGGAATTTTTTTTAACGACGTGAAGTAAACCAATTTAGAATTATAGAATCAATTTCAATGGAATCAGTATACCTCAATTTCACATTTTTGGTGTTCTCGTTGGAGTTAGTAATCCACAAATTCCTTATTTCGTAAAATCTCTCCCTCTTGTGTTTTACCTATTTTAAAACATTCGGCAAGTATCCGTAAACTCAATTTCTGTTTTTTAGATTCCCTTACACTTACAATTTCAAATTTTCTTTTAAAGTTAATCCCTTCCCTACCTCAAAAGAGGTCATTCTCGAAACATTAATCACAAATAACTAAATTCAGAATACGTAGAACTCAATATATTCAGAAAACGATAAAAATTATTTTAACATATTTTGAAGCTTTGAATAACGCATGTCAATTAAATCTGAAGAATCAAACAGTAATCGATACAAAATACATACGATATTGGGGGTTTCCCCAGGCCACTGGGAATTTTCCTGAGACCACCCTCTACATTTATCTGTGGTTACAAAATTTGTGACATTGCCCTGATAAATTTCGAGGTTTTTTACTTTTTTTTCTATTTTCTTTTTCGTTAAAAAATCATTTTTCATCCTTGATCGCCAAAACTACTGTCCGCTATTCAGAGGTTAAACATACAAAAATTTAGAATTTGGGAGTGGGGATTTGAAAAGTGTCCGTTAAATAGAGGTGTCCGCTATTCGGGAGTGTCCGTTATGGAGGTTTTACTGTACTTTATTTTTAAGTTTCTTTTGTAGCATCATTACAACTGCACACCTTTTCTAACAAATAACTGACTAAAAGTTAATAACAAAAAATAACATTGCTCTTGAAAAATTCTCTCATTTGGAGTGATTATGACTCAAATATTGAAAAATGCTCTCAGAAACATTGCTCTTGAAAATGGATTCCCCTTAAATATTATTAATAGATTAATTTGTTCGTTTCAAAGTAACAAGCATTCAACCAAGAATAACTTAACGCAAAATAAATATTGTAGTATAAATTATATACCGGGATTTTTTGAGAAACTTCGGCACGCTCTTTTTGGTTATGGGATAAATTTGATAGCTAAACCCCCAATTAAAATGAATTTACTGGCCGCGAAGATTGATCCTATCCCACCAGATGAAATGTCCGGAGTATATGTCATTCCATTTAACACCGATGATGATGTACAACTAGAATATATAGGAATGACAACAAGAAAATTGAAAGACCATATAAAAGAACATAAAAGTGATTTAAAATTTAACAAGTCATCCACTGCTCTATCGAGACTTCACCAAACCCGAAACGTTAAAATAGATTTTAATAATGCTAAAGTAATATGTCCTATGAGAAATTACTATGATTTAATAATTCGAGAATCTGTAGAAATTATAAATAAGCAAGAAAAAGTGTGCAATGATGTACTGTCTTACAATATTCCGAGAATTTGGCTTAATTTAATCAAGGAACAGTAAAATCTGCTTTTTTTCCCCTTCCTCCTTCTTTCCTCACCTGTTTTGCTATGCAATGGTATCGACCGACCGTTGGCGAATGTGAATGTTTTGAACTCTTCTGCAGGTTCGCAGTACACAAACATACTGTTATATAAATGTGATCTAGACGTTTGTGCTTTAACATCTGTTTTTATAAATCCTGATGAAGGCTGGGTTCCCAGCCGAAAGTGCTCGATTTTAATGTATTAAAATTAAAAATCTAATTAAAGTTTTAATCATCTCTTAGGTAATGTGAATCACATGTTTTTGTGTACACTTTTATTTCAAAAAATAATTACAAGAAGGGGCAGATTCAGTCTTTTTTTTTCCAAGAAAGGAAGGGGGAGGGGAATCATATCACTATTAGTTGGTGGTCATGTCACTTTAAAAAGGTAATGTGAAAAATTAAATGTACTAAAAAGTTATTTCAGATATTTCGAATGATAAAATCTACTTTCTATACAACAATCTCCCCAGAAAATATATATGTACTATTAAAAAATAAAAATTGAATAACTTTACATAAATACCATGAAAATTATTTAAACCACAAATATTGGATGATTGAAAATTAATTAATAGAATTTAAAGGGTACAAAACATTATATTCACAGAATATTATAATCTTTCATCACTATTATATAATAGGAAAAATGCATAAAATTTATAAACATTGTTTTTTATCAAAATTTCTGAAAAATGATTTTATGTTAAATATGTATGGAAAAAAAATTATTAAGATTAAAATATAAAAATATGTATATACAAATGCAATTAAATTATGATCTTGAAACATTAATAATGCACGACAAATATATATATTATGTATGTATTGAATATCATTTTGTTCAACATAGATGAAAAAATAATTTTATATCATAAAAACCCATTTGAAATATATATCGAATGATTGAAAAATCAATCGGTAGCAGCGACGGATCTAAGGGGGGGGTTAGCCGGGGCAGCTGCCCCGGGTGCAAGACTTGGAAGGGCGCAAAAATGAGGAATCATAAAAGATTAAGAATAAAGGAAAATTTAAAATTCACATGAAAAGATATTCAATTTTATTTTGTTCAACGGCGGTATATTTTCGTTGTATAAGGATCAGAAATAAAGAATAAATTAATTTGTATTACATTATATAAAATATCACATTGCCACCAGTATTTTTAAGAATTTTTCATTTTTTTAAAATTTAAAGATTTTTTTGCGTCATCTCTTCTTCGATATTGCTCTATGTTGTTTTACAGCGGGGAGTATTTTATTTCGGTTATGTCTAAAAGACATTCGGGTGCTTATTACAGAAAGAATGCTAAAAAAAGAGAAGAGGAGGCTTCACAGCTAAGTATGTCCTCACAGCTAAAGCCGAGTGATTTTCATGAAGGTCAGCAACCAAGTTACTTGTTTTTTTTTTTTATACGTGCTATACCATATAATAATTTATATGTATTATTTCTGTTCTAAAAATCTCCTTTTCTAGGCAATAACTGAGCTGATATGTAAGAAAAGAATTATAAATCGATTTTTTATTAATTTCTTCTAAACTTAGAAATTCTTGTAATTAGCAGACATTTTTTCTAAAAAATGAAAATGAAACTTATGCCTTATTGAGAATTCAACGCGTTCTGGCCTCTTTAAAGCCCTTTTATTTATGTAGTTAAAAAGGTTTTCTGTCCATGGGAATCCGTTTTGTGTTTTTATTTATGTATATCAGTTGTTAATAAGCCGTTTAAATTTTGATTTCCCAAATATCGCACCTATACTTTTTAAAAATTAATTAAATCTTTCATTAGAAATGTTTATCTAATAAAATATGTTAACTTAAGTTGTGCTTCACAGTCACGCCACTTGTACCAATTTTGAAGCAATCAAGTACATTAATTAAATTTAAACGGCGTAGGTTAACATAGCAATAAATTTAAAAATTTAAATGTTAAAACAAGTATATTTTCTGTAATTTTTGTATTGTGTAATATTGTACTTTTATATAGAAAAAATGGAAAGTAAAACTATAGATTTTGAGTATTGAGTATTAATATTATTTCCTTAAGCAATTGTTTACGCAGATTTTATTCTGATATTCTTGGGAGCAAGGGGGGGGGGGCGCAACTTTACAAGCTTGCCCCGGCTAAAATTTAGTCTAGATCCGTCTCTGATCGGTAGTAATTAAAATACAACTATTTTCAAAGAATAATATCCATTATGATTTTTGCAGTGTTATTAAATACAAGATAAAATATATTATTAGGAGCATTACTTAAAATCAAAATTTATGAAAGGTAGAAAAAGTATAGCAAGACTTCATAAATATAATGAAATTATAATATGAAATTAATTTAATAAAATAGTTAAAATGTAATGAATTAATAATTAAATATTATAAATATTATATTATTCTTTATAGTACTATGTAAACTTCCCAGACAAAAATTGCACATTTAAAGAAAAAATTAAGGCATAGTATGATGTAGTGTTATCAAATGCAAGGTTTAAACTATATTATATTGCTAAAAACATCATTTTAATCAAAATTTATGAAAAATAAAAAAAATATTTTTATAACATCTAAATATATTATAGTTTTATAATATATAAATTTAATAATAAAATTAATATAATAAATTTAATAATTGTGTAAATATTATATTATTCTTTATAGTACTGTATAAATTTCCTAGACAAATTTTGTAAATTTGTGCATTAAAAAATAATAATAATATGGCAAAGTATGTATGTAGTGTTATCAAATGCAATGTAAACTATATTACAAAGAGCAGTACTTTAATCAATATTTATGAAAAATGTCAAAGCATTATAATATATAAATTTAATAATACAATCAATTTACTAAAACATAATAAATTTAATGATTACGTAAATATTATATTATACTTTCGTACTTTATAAACTTCCCAGACAAAATTTGTAAATTTGTGCATTAAAAGAAGAAGAAAAAATTAAGGCATAGTGTTATGTAGAATATTATAGTATATACTTACTACAAATACTTGTGCTTCCCGTTCAGACCAGTGTGGGCCAGCTTTATGACTCCAATCAATCTCAAATATGTTTTTACTTTTATCAATCCATTTTAGACGTTCTCCAAAAGTTTTATTATCCAAACTGGGAATCAAATACTCAGGTACGAATTTAATACATTTCTTTGGCATCTAGTAAAAAAATTATATATATTGAGAAAAACAGTGTGAAATAAAAATAATTACAAACTTAAAAAAAGGAATAACTTGCAGTAAAACCTGTCTATAACGGAATCTTATTTTAGCGGGAAAATGATATGGTCCTGATAGAAGGGTTACTGTCTCCGTATTCTACTACGACGGATATCTGACTAAAATAGAATTTTTTTCCCAGTCCCTTACGATTACGTTTTAACAGGTTTTACTGTTTCAAGCTAAATAGTTTGTAAATATCAAAATATAACTCTTGAAATTAAACTACGAACAAAACTCTTTTAGTAATGCTTTGTGTATATCTGTTAAAATAAAATGTATAATTTTGAATCGCCATAAAAAATAAAAATAAATAACAGTAATTTCTAAAATTAAAATATGCTGCCTAAGTTTTCAATGAATAGTGTAATATAGCTTCTAATATATGCGGAGGAAGCTTCACTTGAATCTTGCTGATAGAATATAAGCAAATAATTTTTACTTGCTTAGGCGACAAAATCAAATGTGTTTTGTGCTATCAGCATTTAAAAAAAAATAATAATAATAAATAAAAATATATTTTGAAACTTTTCACCTACTTTTCCTAATTTAAGTAATTTTATTTTATTATTATTATTTTTTTTTTTTTACTTATCTGCTTATGTAGAAATCGATTTCCTCTATGATTGTTCCGTTTTCCGAAGAATCAGCGAAAGTTTATACCATTATTTAAATTTTATCCCCAACGCCCAAAAAAAAAAAAAAAAAAAAAAAAACTTTCTTTTTAAAAAATACTATAAATAAAGCTTTCACTTAAGTTTTAAAATATTTTATACGAATATTAAATCTTACATTAGTAACTTATTTTTCAACTATAAACATTATTTAATTACAAAAACATTTGAGGGGGTCGGGGCAAGAAAGTGCCAAGCCACATTTTTGATGGAATAAACCTAACACTGTAATCTGTTGCTTAATATTGTAAATTATAATATCCAACATATAATTTGTTTCTAATGTCACTTGGTGGCTGCATATGTAACAGGTTTCGTTTTTGCCCCAGATGTTTATGCCCCCCATTGAAGATACTAGTTAATTTACAAAAAACATAATAGTAATATCATTAAAGTAATGCCATATTGTTACTCAGAATATCTCAAATGTTACTAATACATTGGCGAAAAAACTTTAGGTTATATATTTTGATTTGAGTATTTAATCAAATTTTCGAATTGAAATATCTCAGAAGTTCAAAAATGTGGCTTGGCACTCTCTTGCCCCGACCCCCTCATTTTTAAAATGCACTTATCTATCTGCAAAATATCACAAAGCTTGATATGATAAATTCGGAATATATACAAGAAATATTTTATTAATTTAACTATAAATAATATTTAATTCCAGTTCAAATTGTTTTTCAGGATTTTCCTGTTTTATGCTAATTTATACAGCGCAAATATACAATCAAATATCCACACATCAATAAATTCATTGTATACTTTAAAAGTTATATTTTAATAATCCTATGCTTAAATCATTTACAAAAGCAAATGAACTTTTTAAATGCTTTTGGATTATAATTCAAGAGAATCTAATTGATTAACATAAGTTAAAATAATCAAAAATATATACAAATGTACAGACATATTTTGTTTTCTGATGGCTAATGACATTGAATTATTATAAAACCCTGCATAAGCATAAAACAACAAAACAGCACGTGTCTAATTTTTATACACAAAAATTTAAAGGGACAGTTAAAATTCTTTCAAGAATGACATTGAATTGGTTCAACATTTAAGTAAAAGGATTTTTCAACACAATAAGTTTGTTGAAGTACCCAATTTAATTGTTACATTATTTGCAATTAAGTTGCTTTTTAGACGTTTGAAAAATTAAATACTCACATTTGCTAGGCAATAATCTCGACGTAACTCGCTTCCTCGCCGGCAGGATGAAAACACGGACACGGAGTAACTGAAACAAAAAAGTCCGCAAAGGGAAAGTCCCCGCTTCTGGCGGATGAATATTTGAGTATGACGTAATGGACCACCTGACAAATAATGTATTTCTGAAATAAAATTCAATATTAATTATAACTTTGTACGCCTCATTGCCCTAATATCTTATTTTTATTTGTTTGAACCCATTGAGAAGATATTTAAAAGTATTTTAATGTAGAACTATTTTTCTTTTGCGTAGTAATATAATACGTGTGCTGCGACTGCGAGATTCACTCCGAAACTAGCTAAGCGCAAGACAGATGATAATTATTTAAGAATTTAAAAGAAATTATTAATATTTTGTAGATTACATGCAGTATATATATATATATATATATATATTAATTTCTAAATAACAAATTGATTCATTTCCAAGTAAATTTTCACCTTTGTTTTCCTATCGACTTTAAATAGTACATTTCAATACTTTTAATGTATAAAAAAAGCTTTGCAGTTTATAAATATCCATAAATATATATTTGTTTTCAACTTAGACGAGGAAAAAAATATAATCTATACAGTATTATCGATAGCATTATATGTAGGAGTTATAAAGTTTTTAAATACTCAACTTTAACAAGAAAAAGATTGGTTGATTGGTTATAAAAATACTAAATTAGTATAATTTGTAAAAAAAGAAAAAAAAACATTAAAAAACTCGCAAATTAGTATTTAATTTAATTTATTTAGTTTTATGATTAATATATTTTACCTTATGTTTCCGTCTTTTAACATACAAATATTTTTGCAAAGCAGCATATCGCTGAACTTTCGTAAATACTATGTCATTTTTTTTAAAGATATTTATTGGATTACTTAATTTCGGAATGAATTATTAATCCGTACTCAGATTCCAGAATTATCTTAATAAATTATAGGCCATTATATATCGGCTCCTTTGATATTACGTAAATTTCACAATGAATTATATTCCCTTTGAATTGTTACTCTAAAATACTTGAATAAGAGTTGAAATGAAATAAATTTTTAAACAAATATTCCGATTAAAAACATTTTTGTGACAACATTTCAGGTTTACTTTCATTTAATTTATTTATCTTATTTTTCCTTAACTCTTGAATCTTTGAAATTTCTTACCTGTTATTTTAATTGTTTTAAAGTATAAATATACACTTCATTAACTACGAAATTATTTTCTTGGGATATGAAATTTACTTCTACAACTTCCAAGTTTCTTGCGTTTAACTCTCAACTTGGTTATTTTTTTAATCGTTTATGACGTATTTCGGACAAAATGGGCACAAATGAAAAGTTTCGGTTTGCGAACCTTGACTTAGCGGTTTCTTCTTCACGCGTGCCACTGAATTCTGAAAGTAAACAAACAGGCAGATGTTATTCAATATGCAAAGAAATGTGAACCCTTTATTAGGTGATTTGAAATTGAAATACTATTACAGTGAAACTTCGATTTAACGAAGTCTCATCGTTACACTTAAACACTTCGTTATGAAGAAAATTCGTTAAATAGAAATCAACTTAAATTTATGAAACTTGTATACACATAACCCACATAAAATGGAAAAATTTGAAAAGAAACGCCCCCAAGGATTAACATTAGCTTGGGAGTTTTGTCTTGTGACATGTCAAAGTTCGATCTTGTCGACCGAAGCAGGAAGAGTTCTAGCACGAAAACGACAGTTAGTTGTATACACATAGCCATTTGTATACACATAACCCACATAAAATAAAAATATTTGAAAAAAATATTTTTTAATTCGGGCATAGTCCTTTTTTATGCAATGTAGATATGAGAATAATTTAATTAGAAAATTATTAAAAAAGCACATAACAAAGAGAAGTAAACAAAAATCGAAGCGTACCTTTTCTTTTTTTCATTAAAATGTGGTTAAATGTGTGTATTTTTTATTAAATGATTCAAATGTGTTCATTTTCATACAGTCCGCTGAAATAAATTCATACACCCATCGCAACAGCAACCTCTCTGTTTGGACGCTGTAACCGCACGAAAGCGGAATAAACTTCGTTATATAGAATAAGTTTTTCGTAATATGGAGATTAATTTACATGCTAATGATGTTCAAAGTCAAAGTTCTGCAAAAAATTTTGTTAACTAGAAAACTTCGTTAAATAGAGACTTCGTTAAAAGGAAGTTCCACTGTATGTGATGTTTAAAATTTCAATTTTGTGTATTTATATTTCGCCTCACTGCAGACGCAGTAGATACATATATAGAATATTACATACTATCTTCAAAGGATGACATTTTTACAGTACATCCACATCGAATTTTACTGTAGAAATTAAAAGAAGAATAAGGCACAGGCAGATTTATCATTTCAATGAATCCATACGACTGTTAAAATAACAAGTTGGAAATTGTACGTTAAACGTGACATAGGAGGTGCCTTCGTTTTATAACTAGTTTTACAATGTAAAAAAAAAAAAATCCCTGACGGCTCGTCCTACAGGCACAGGTAGATTTCGAAGACGCAGACCGTGGGGCGCCTGTTTGTCGGGAATTTCGGAAGAAATGACCTTTTTACGATGATGCGGCAGTTGGAACCGCCTACTTCGAAACCTAACTTGTTTGCAGGCGGAATCGGCAGGGATTTTTTTGTTTTTAATTTTTTTTTTTTTTGCTATAACGGTTGGTCCTATAAAAAACTTGTAAATATAAAAGTTTTAAGTAATATTAAGAGGATTAATAATAAATTTAAGCGGATTTGAAATCTTGAGAATTGGCGAAGTTATGAATTTTTTTCTTCTAAACCCCCCTCCCCCCCCCCCCCCCCTTAAGGCAATTTTTAATTATATCAAAAATCTGTCATACATAAATTTTCGGCCCTTCTCCTAGAAGTAATAATAACTTCAAACGGATTCGATACGTATCATAAGTAAGAAATTATGGTTTTTTTTCTGTTTTCACAAAAAGCCCCCCCATCCCCCCCCCCTTGGTTCGATTTTGTCCATTAACGAACTTGACCGAGATTTTATGCCCCTTGATTTTATGTATCAGTTTCGAAAAGATGCGGTAGTTGGAACCGCCTACTTCGAAAAATAACTTGTTTGCATACGGAGCCGGCAGGGATTTTTTTTGTTTTTAATTTTTTTTTGCTATAACGATTGGTCCTATAAAAAACTTGTCAATATAAAAGTTTTAGATAATATTAAGAGGATTAATAATAAATTTACGCGAATTTGATATCTTGTGAATTGACGAAGCTATGATTTTTTTTCTCTTAAAACCCCCCTTTTTTCCCCCCTTGGGGCCATTTTTAATTATATCAAAAATCTGTCATACATACATTTTCGACCCTTCTCCTAGAAGTAATAATAACTTTAAACGGATTCGATACGTATCATAATTAAGAAATTATGGGTTTTTTTCTGTTTTCACAAAAAGCCCCCCCACCCTCCCCCCCCCCCCTTGGTTCGATTTTGCTCATTAACGAACTTGACCGAGATTTTATGCCCCTTGATTTTATGTATCAGTTTGTAAAAGATTAATGCAGAATTTTTCCAGTTATCGTGGTCAGAAAAAAGTGACATAGATAGATAGATAGATAGATATATAAAGTTTTGAACTGGGGGTGGTTTTGGGTTCTGGGAGTTATGATCGGCGTAGATCTGCAAAAATTTTTCAAAATTTCCAACTTAGGTGAGAATGTAATAGGTAGTATTTCTTACGAAATCTACCTAAAAAAAAATCATCCTTATTATTTCAGAGAAATGAATTATATCGTCTACTATGAACAAAATGAATATACCCGCCCCCCCCCCCCCTTTTAGGTAGATTTCGTAAGAAATACTACCTATTACATTCTCACCTAAGTTGGAAAATTTGAAAAATTTTTGCAGATCTACGCCGATTATGACTCCCAGAACCCAAAACCACCCCCAGTTCAAAAGTTTATATATCTATCTATCTATCTATCTATCTATCTATGTCACTTTTTTCTGACCACGATAACTGGAAAAATTCTGCATAAATCTCTTCCAAACTGATACATAAAATAAAGGGTCATAAAATCTCGGTCAAGTTCGTTAATGGGCAAAATCGAACCAAGGGGGGAAAATGGGGGGGGGCTTTTTGTGAAAACAGAAAAATCCTCATAATTTCTTTATTATTATACGTATCGAATCCGTTTAAAGTTATTATTACTTCTAGGAAAAGGGCCGAAAATGTATGTATGACAGATTTTTGATATAATTAAAAATGGCCCCAAGGGGGGGAAAAAGGGGGGGTTTAGGAGAAAAAAAATCATAGCTTCGTCAATTCACAAGATATCAAATCCGCGTAAATTTATTATTAATCCTCTTAGTATTATCTAAAACTTTTATATTGACAAGTTTTTTATAGGACCAACCGTTATAGCAAAAACAAAACAAATCCCTGCCGGCTCCGCCTGCAAACAAGTTATTTTTCGAAGTAGGCGGTTCCAACTCCCGCATCTTTTCGAAACTGATACATAAAATGAAGGATCATAAAATCTCGGTCAAGTTCGTTAATGGGCAAAATCGAACCAAGGGGGGCGGGGGGGGGAAATGGGGGGGGGGGTGTGAAAACAGAAAAATCCTCATAATTTCTTTATTATTATACGTATCGAATCCGTTTAAAGTTATTATTACTTCTAGGAAAAGGGCCGAAAATGTATGTATGACAATTTTTTGATATAATTAAAAATGGCCCCAAGGGGGGGGGGGAAAGGGGGGTTTTAGCAGAAAAAAAATCATAGCTTCGTCAATTCACAAGATATCAAATCCGCGTAAATTTATTATTAATCCTCTTAGTATTATCTAAAGCTTTTATATTGACAAGTTTTTTATAGGACCAACCATTATAGCAAAAAAAAAAAAAAAAATCCCTGCCGGCTCCGCCTGCAAACAAGTTATTTTTCGAAGTAGGCGGTTCCAGCTCCCGCATCTTTTCGAAACTGATACATAAAATCAAGGGACATAAAATCTCGGTCAAGTTCGTTAATGGGCAAAATCAAATCAAGGGGGGGGGGGCTTTTTGTGAAAACAGAAAAAAAAACCCATAATTTCTTAATTATGATACGTATCGAATCCGTTTGAAGTTATTATTACTTCTAGGAACAGGGCCAAAAACTTATGTATGACAGATTTTTGATACAATTAAAAATTGCCTTAAGGGGGAGGAGGGAAGGGGGGTTTTAGAAGAAAAAATTCATAACTTCGTCAATTCCCAATATTTCAAATCCGCTTAAATATATTATAAATCCTCTTAATATTATCTAAAACTTTTATATTGACATGTTTTTTATAGGACCAACTCTTATAGCAAAAAAAAAAAAAAAATAAATAAATAAATAAAAAATATCCTTGCTGGCTCTGCCTGCAAACAAGTTTCGTTTCGAAGTAGGCGGTTCCAACTGCAGCATCATCGCAAAAAGGTCATTTCTTCCGCAATTCCCGACAAACAGGCACCCCACGTTCTGCGTCTTCGATATCTACCTGTGCCTGTAGGCCGAGCCGTCAGGGATTTTTTTTTCTTATTACGTAATGCCACGTTTACAAATGCGATTTTTTTTTTCTACACCAGACAGCACTGTATTCACCATGACGATCTTGCTTTGCGAATGATTACGTCCATGGTTTAATATTTTTATGACTCATAATGAAAGAATCTCCTGTGTTTATTTACTCTAATGGATTGAGATATTTGGCTGTTAACCCAAATTTTCACTGATGTTATCTCAGAATCTATACATTTTTTAATATAAACTCATCTCTCAAACAAACAATTTTTTTGAACGATCTTTCTAAAAATGTAACTTTTAAGCAACTTAAAAAAAAAAAAAAAAAAAAAAATTGAATAAAAATGGCCGCTTGGCCCATATATGAAAAAAGAAGTGGTTAGCCCGTATTTGTTTTCCTCAGTCACAAGAGTTGCGCTTATATGATATAGATTTACGTACGAGAGGATTTAATAGAATAAAGAAAACTTTTATGAATATCTTTTTAAGTTTTGATTCGATTTTCATAAAATTTGAAATGACTCAACAAAATTCTACAACGATTATATATATTAAATTGTAAATCATTCGGTTGGGTAGTTTTTGCGCTGCTATATGCGGACAGACAGACAGACGGAAGGACCAGACGGCGACTATAGGTGCTACGTATTTATATAATTACGAACGCACCTAATAATAGTAAATGTGCACTGCAAAAAATAATTGTTGATTTTACAGTATAAAACTGGCACCCCATCTGCCAGTATTATACCGTAAAATTAACAGTATTACTGCTTGCGCGGCAGCGTATTACTGCTTATTATACTGTTTAATACTGTTAATTTTACGGTATAATACTGGCAGATGGGGTGCCAGTTTTATACTGTAAAATCAACAATTATTTTTTGCAGTGTGTGTGTGTATTATAGATGAGTTCGGACTATTTTTTCGGAGCCCGAGTCCACTTGCAATCCGAAATGACTTTGACATAATTTCATATACTTGACTTAAATGAAATGAGATCCCGAAAAATGTTGTGTTATCAGAGCCCGATACCTAAAATACACAGTAGGAGATTTTTAATAACATTTTAAAATTGTTTCAAGATTAATTCTCTCATTAAAAAATATCTTCTTACATAGTATTAATCCTAAATAATACTCCCTCATGACAACGTTTCGTGATTTTCATGTCCTTGAAAATCTATTTAGAATAGAAAATTTGTTATGTAAACGAAACCTTGGCAGAAATCCGCAAGAGTCATAATTCTTATTCTTTTTAAAATATCATTGTACAACTATAGCAGAGAAGCAGAGAGAGTTAATTTCTGTTCTACACTCATTCGTTTAAAGCACTTCAAACAGAAAACGATTATAGACAAGGGATATCCTACGGCTTCTGTATGTTACTAAAAACTGGCTATGTAAAGGCTTCATAATTAGATAGACTATTTCATATATACAGGGTGAATCTAAACTCTTGGGCAAAATTTTAAGGGGTGATAGTACACATCAAGACAAACAATATTAAATAGGAAACTGAGGTTCCCAAACGTCTTCCGAACAGGGGCGCCATTTCAGAACTTTCTTGGGGGGGGGGGGCAAAGTTTTTTTTAAGGTAGTGGCATAGCCAAGGGTGGAGTTCGGGGGTGCTGCACCCCCCCCCCCCCCCCCGCAACCTCTCCGAACGAGAAACGTTTACTTAATTATATATACAGAGACAGCAATACTTCTAATACGGAATCTCCAGCTATCTCTGAAAAATTCCGTTTTAGACAGGTTGTCGTCTTAGCAAGTAGAATTTTAAAATATTATGAAAGTTTTCAGTTATAGACAGGTACCGTTTTTTTTTTCAGGTATTCTTTAAGACTGTTAAATCCTTCTTTCTATAAAGCACTTCTGAAGAACATATGTGTATTACAGTGAAACGTGTCTAAGCGAAACCTGTCTATAACATAATTCTTTCTCAAACGGCAAAAACATCAAATTTCGACGAAAAAAACGCCATACAATTATACTTGCTAAGATGGAGACCTGTCTAAAATGGAGCTTTTTTACAGTCTTTTCAACTCCTTCTTTGCGGGTTTTACTGCAGGGGCACCCTTTCACGAGTTTCTTGGGAGGGGGGGGGGGGGAGGCAAAGCTTTTTTTAGAGACAGGGGTTGAAATATCTCGTGCAGGATTTCCCAAATCGTGCACAAAATAGAAATAGGCCCCCACAATAAAAAATGCAGTGTGAGATTTTGCCTTCTTATCTTAACTTCTTTCACAAACATGTGATTCTTCAGGGAATATATTTTTAATTTTAGTGGTAGTCCGCGAATTTTTCTTCTTTCTTTTACATAAAAGCAATTCGTCAACCGATCGCGGTAAAAATCGTGAATTTTACGAATTAGAATTAGAAAAAAAAAGAGTTAATTTGGCAAAATTGGTCGCGGAAAAAAATCGTTAATTTTTTCAAACGACCGTGGAAAAATATTACGAATTTCGCCAAAGATCACTGAAACAAATAGAGATTTTCGTCAATTGGTCGCGGAAAAAAATCACGAATTTAGTATAACTATCGCGGAAAAATATCGCGAAATTCGTCAAAAAATTGAACAAAAAAATAACGAATTTAGTCAAACAATCGCGCAAAAAGGGGAATATCGTCAAAGATCGCGCCAAAAAAAAAAAAAAAAAAAATCTTCTTTTGTCAGTCGGTTGCGGAAAATAACTTCCGAATTTCAACAAACGATCGTAGAAAAGAGTCGTGAATTGCGTCAAAAGATTGCGAAAACAAATAGCGAATTTCGTCGATCAGTTGCAAAAAAAAAAAAAAAAAAAGTGAATTTTGACAAATGGTGGAAAAAAATTCGTCAACAATCGGAATTTCGCCAAAGATTGCGCAAAAAAATAGCAATTTTTGTCTGTCGGTTGCAGAAAAAGACTCCCGGATTTCAACAAACGAGCGTAGAAAAAAGTCACGAATTTCGTCAAAAGATGGCAAAAACAAATAGCGAATGTCATCGATCGGTTGAAAAAAATGTCGTGAACTTAGACAAATGGTCGAAAAAATCAATTCCGTCAATGATTTACAGAAAATAGCGAATTTGGGAAAATTATCACCAAAAAAAGAAGAAAAAAGGAAACAATAACGAAAAAAAGTCGTGAAATTCAATCGGTCACGAGATAATCAGCACATGAACACCATCAAGAAGTTACGAAATTTGCAAATATTGTAAATCCATAGGTATAAGAAAATTTTCATTAATGACTTTCTGTTGGTAAAAATTTTCCTCAATCATTTCCTGCCTTCCTCTTCAGATTATGATCTAAATTCCATACAATTCAGAAATCTCAAAACCCTTGATCTCGGGTACCTTGCTCCTGCATTGGGTGGGGCAGCACGACCCAATGCAGTACGAATCGAGCCGGGTTGACGGTTGACGCGGCTTATTTTCGTTGCGGGTCAGGTTGACTTGGAACATTTGACTACAGTTGGAACATATATGTCCCAGTGGACTATTTTTTATTCTATTAGTACGACTTTTTGAAATCTGTCATACACTTATATTAGGATATTTTCAAGAAAAATCTGTCACAAGAAATTTTTTGGAAATTGTAGAACAATTGAATGCATAATTAATAGTCAAACCTGTCCCGTTATCAAAATGTTAATTGTTTCGGGTTCAAGTTGGGTTTTCACTATTTCGAGTCGGGTTCGTGTTGCCGAGTTTTCAAAGAAATCCTAAATATTTTCAGATGAAAAAAAAAAAAATGTTATTAGAGATGTAATTGTAGTCTACTTTTCCAAATCATATTGAAATATGGATTAATTTTCTGTCATTTCGGGTGGGATTGCGGTCAATGAAAAATTTTTGGACGTTTCCAGGTTTACTGGAAATTACAGTCCTGCATCGGCTACCCGAAATGCATTTCGTTTTGGGTTTGGTTCATTCAATTTTTTTTTTTATTGTTGTTGTTGCAAGGTCGAGTAAACTTTATACGCTTCGGGTTATGCTTTGACTCTTTCGAATCGGGTTCGAAATGAACCGATTATACAAAAGGAGGTTCTGAATAATTTTCAAATGAAAAAACTATAGTATATTTGAATATTAATGGGTGTATATGTGTTATTTTTTGTACATAAGCGATAAACTTGTAGATTACTTTTCCATAAATGTATTAAAATACAAATTCATTTTCTTTCACTTTGGATTCAAGTATGAATACTTCGGATTCGGCTTGAAGTCTGTCGGGTTAAAGTCAGGATTCGGGTCGGTTACAACCAAATCTGGACAGGACTCTAGTGTCAGGCTGTGGAGATTTTTAAGAGCATACTTTATATATAATATCATTTAATAAAATAAATGATTTAATAACATTATAACGATTGGAGTAAATATAATGTGACACTAATAAAACAAAGTTAACAAATCATATAATTAGGAAATTGAATACACCTACCCCATCCCCCCATCCCCGAAAAAAAAATTCCCCTTAAATTTTTGGTTAAAGAGAGAATTTATCACTAAAATTCTAGCCTTGGGGGTGACGAGTTTTCTTTTAATCATGCTGTACACAGCTCAGAAGCAAATCATAGAGTTTTTTCTCACATATATTTCTAAACCTAGCGAAAAAACTCATTAATGATAAATGTCTCACTTATAGAATGTTGTAATAGCAAGGCTTTAGAAAACATTTCAATGTTTAAAGTGTTTATTAAATGCTTATTACTTTCTTCTGTCTTATCAAGAAAAAGGTATTGGGTTTATGAAAATTTACCACTTCCGGTTTTCAACGGATTTATACGTTTTAGAAGGTCTTGAACACAATTGGAATATTTTTAGAAAATGTCTGTCTGCGAGTCTGTCTGTGTGTGACAAAAATTTTGTGGGCACTGTATCTCAAGAACTAATGCACGGAATTTGATAAATCTTTATATTCAGTTAGACATTGATATAAATGGCTGGTGATTAGTTTTTGGTGTAAATCGCTCAACAGATGGCGCTGCTATGCTACATTTTTCATGATTTTTACGATAGCTATATCTCAAGAACAGAATTTCACCAAACTTCAGATTCGATTAGACCTTGACAAAAATAGACGTTGATTACGATTTTTTATAAATAGCCCAATAGGTGGCGCTGCTATGCTATATTTTGCACGATTTTCACGATAGCTATATCTCCAGAACTAATGCACGTAATTTAATAAAACTTTAGATTCAGTTAGACCTTAATATAAATGGGGAAATTGCACGTTTTTCAATTTAACTTTCATCTGATAGAGTGTTTTCGCGTTTTCCGATCACGTGGTTTTGTTTTGCTTTTAATGGAGTTTAAAACTCCAATAACTACATAGTTTAAATTATTTTTGCGATTCCGAGTTAAGTTTTGAGGTATGTAAAGTTGTCTTCATCAATTAAGCATAAAAGAATGCAAAATCTAAAGGGAGTGCAACTTCCCCATTGGTGGTGATTTGTTTTTGGTGTATGTGAAACCTGTATGAGATAGAAAAAAGTTTTGGGATTGGCACATAAGACTAGTTTTCTTTATTGTAATCAAATCTGTGAAATCTAACGTTATTTTAGCTTTTGAATCATATTTTGATTTTTTTTTTTTTTGGTCTAACCTATGATAACTGATAAATTTTCTGAATTTTCAAATTTCTTGGGGGGGGGGGGCGGTTGCCCCCCCCAGCCCCCCAAAATGGCGCCCCTGCTTCCGAAGGAGATAGGCGCCATTAAAGTTTAGGGTGCAAAATTTCAAATGATTATAAAAAACGGAAAAATTGGTCGATTCGTTTGCGGTTTTCGTTAAAACTATTCTTTATGTCAGTATTTTCTAAAAAATAAATTTTAAAGATAAAGTTTAAAAAATGCCGATAGAGGGCGTTTTAGACTTTGGAGTAACGAAAACCCATTTTATACCGTTATTTTTTGTATTTCATTAAATGCTTTCAAAAGCTTAGACTTAAACTTAAATTTTGAGCTCAAAATCTGAATCGTTGGGAGTGATTAAGTAGCGCAAACTGAACTGCGTTCAGGAGTTGAAATTTGAAACACCTCTCTCCGCCCCCGTCACTCCTGAACACAGTTCAGTTATTCCCTTGGTGTCGTAGACCAGGCAGAAACAACATGAGTTGTAATTTTCCAACTGGACGAAAAATGTCCGGGCCAGGATTCGAACCTGGGATCTCTTGAAGCTGCCATGCTCTACCAACTGAGTTATCCCGGTTGTATCTGGAGGGCATAATTCATCCAGTTCATCCCGGGATAGCTCAGTTGGTAGAACATGGCAGCTTCATCCAAGAGATCGCAGGTTCGAATCCTGGCCCGGACATTTTACGTGCAGTTGGAAAATTAGAACCCATATGATTTCTTTACCAATTTGAATAATTATGTTAAAATTAATCCAGGCAGAAACTACTACCCCCTACACGTAAAATAAACGATAGAGTAATGACAAAATTAAATAGAAAAGTTATTCATAACAGACATGAGCAGTTTCTCCGCGCGAAATAAAAAGAAGCAATTTGATGTATGCATGTAGTGCGCAATATGAATGATGGTTGGCACGTAGAAAATGGTACACGCATGATGTTCGTGAGGAATCACAAAAACTGCTCGAAAGAGTGCCCACCAGCAACGATGCAGGCCTCACGCCGCCGGCGGAGGGGGTTGCGAATATTAGTGACTAACCCGGGCATCTCCCGGATATCGCCTGCTACGACGGCAATCCTCGCAACCAGGTCCTCGTCGGAGTTGACTGTAAAAAATAGTTGTTCATTACTCCAAAGTCTAAAGCACCCTCTATCGACATTTTTTAAACTTTTTCTTTAAAATTTATTTTTAAGAAAATACTGACATAAAGAATAGTTTTAGCGAAAACCGCAAACGAATCGACCAATTTTTCCGTTTTTTATAATTATTTGAAATTTTGGACCCTAAACTTTAATGACGCCCATCTCCTTCGGAAGACGTTTGGAACCCTTAGATTCCTGTTTAATATTGTTTGTCTTGATGTGTACTATCACCAATGGCGGATCTAAGGGGGGGGGCGATAGGGCGATCGCCCCCCCCTTGGGCTAAAAAAGGGTCGGTAAACCGACATTAGAGGCCTCTACGGGAAAAGGCCTGTGGCGAAGCCCGGCCCGATCCGTGGGCCGGGCCGGGACAGGTCTTCACTATTTAAGGGTCGGGTCAGGACCGGACCTTATTTTTTTCTAGAGACTTGAGCCTGGACCGGACCTCGCTTTTTCTGAAGACTGGGGCCGGACCAGACTTTTTTTTTTTCTGGTGGAACCTTTCTTAGATTTCATTCTTTCTAGAGGTCTGCAAGGGCCGAAATTTTCAGGACTGGACCCGGCATAAAAGCTGAAAATTTGGCCCGGTTGCGACCAATGGCGGATCGATCGCCCCCCCCCCCCCCCCTCCCCTCCGCCTTTCGCTAATAAAAGGTTTGCAAACTCGGACCTTGCCTGTTCTCCACTATTTCCTGGCCGGGTATTCCTTTATTCTGTAGACTCGAGCCGGGCCGGGCTAGACTTTTTTTTTTCCGGGACGAGTTTGGTATGGAATTCATTCTTCATAGAGCCGAAATTTCTAGATCCGGGCCCGACCCGGTATAAAAGCTAAGAGTTCGGCCCGTTTCTGACTCAACCCGTATGAAATCCATTATTGACTCGTGCATACATACCTCTAAATTCTTCCTCCCGAGCCTATGTTCGGGTGGTATTTTTTACTTTCTTCCATCTTTACAAGAACAAAGTATTAGATTGGTAAATATTTTCGACGAATTTATTTCTACAATTTAGGAGGTCCTGAACACGAATTGGCTGTTCTTAGAAAATGTCTGTCTGTCTTTACATATGTGACACAAATTTTGTGGGGGCTCTATCTCGAAAACTAATGAGCGGAATTTAATAAAAATTCCTATTCAGTTAGACCTTGACATAAATTGCTGCTGCTGAGGTTTTCGTTTAAATTACTCAACAGGTGGTGCTTCTATGTTGCATTTTTCGCGATTTCCGCAATAGCTATATCTCAAGAATTAACGCACGGAATTTCATTAAACTTTAGATTATGTTTGACCTTGGTATAAATAGATCTTTATGAGAATTGGGTATATATACCGCCCAACAGATGTTGCCACTATGATCTGTTTTTCACGATTTCCGCGTTAGCTATAGCTCAAGAACGAATAGATTGTCATTTAATTTTTATTGCAGACGATTTGATTTATATAGAAGAAAGTTTTGCGATAGTCACAAGATACTAGTATTTATTTGTTTTCGTAAAAATTGTAGTGATGTTGTGCATATTTTTAGAATAATTTTTAGAAATTTAATTTGGTTTAATAAATCAAAGTGATATATTTTTAACTAGTGGGATGTGCCAATCCCAAAACTTTCTTCTATCTCGCATACATGTTAATACTTCAAAATTCGCTATCAAGGAATTCGGTTTTACGTCAGCTGCTTGCAAAGCACCGGGTTACCTTCTAACGGGTTGCCTTAAACTGCGAAAAATTTAACAAAAATCGCTATCACAGTGCCCCTTTCCTGTTGAATGTCCCTAAATTCAATTAGAACCTGCTGGCCATAGTCGAAAACCTATAAATAAAATTTGGTTCAATTCTATGCATAACTTCATACACTTTTTAATGATACAACAATAAAAATGGCACAAAAATCGCTATTACAGAGCCCCCATCCGGCGGAATATCCCAAAATTTATGTACGACCTGCTAGCCGTAGGCTGGAAATTTCGGCAAGTGTAGACCTCTAACTGAGATATCTAAGCTAGTTTTAATATATTTTCTAAATGCCTTTTTCAGCCAGCGTCCCATAGTTACTGAATATATATTTCGTTAATAAGTTTCAAAACAGTCTTTGCTGAATTAGAACTGATCTTTGATATAAACAAGTTGGAAATTGTAGTACGTCAAACGTTACAAACGAGGTGCGTTCGTACGCACGTTTTAGAATTAAATTCATGATATCCCGTGCGTAGAACGGGTTAAACAGCTAGTTAAGTATATATTTTATGACACTGTTCATACAAATATCTTAACTAGTTATATAAATATTCAGATATATATGTATCAGCTAGTTATATAAATATTCAGATCTTGATGATTTTTAATTCCGTGAAATGAATTATATCGTCTGCAGATTAATTTCTGTCATAAAATAAGTATCTCGGTCGCTTGACGATTTAACTTCGGAAGCTCCTCTAACAAAAAAGCACCGATTTAAAAAAAAAAAATTCAAATTTCTTAATAAATATTTTTATTAATATCTCCTAAAGTTTTGATTCGATTTTAATAAAATTTGAAATGTCTCGACAAAATTCTGCAAAGATAATATATTTTAAATTGCAAACCATTTGGTTGGGTAGTTTTTGCGTTGTTATATGCGGACAGACAGACAGACGGACGGACAGACAGACGGACAGACAGACAGACAGACGGACGGACAGACGGACGGACCAAACGACGACTATAGGTGCTACGTATTTATATAATTACGAACGCACCTAAAAAACAAGCAGTCTTATACCCAGATGGTACTTTTTTTTACAGAATTCTGAAATGTTGCCGATCAATCAAAGCTTAAAATTGTCTCTTTGATTATATTAGCCTTCAAACAATTGAGCCCTTATGCAACTTCTGAAAGGTATCTCTCCAAGTGCACAGAGATACACATTGCCTCTAAAAAAAGTTTGTATGAATTCTTTGTATATTTTTCGTCTTACCGCTGTGTAATTAATAAAAATTTGGACAACTTTTTTATTAGTACTGTAATGTGATGTCGTTCTTCCCTATAGTTCTATTTTCGAAGTGTTCGTTGTTTCTTTGGGCGTTTTATTACAAGGTCCAGTACGTCGATTGCGTCATAGACGATGTTACAGGGAGAATAGCTCGCCCAGTCTCACTGTACCTATCCCTGCATGTCTAGTTGGCGATAACTTTCAAGTTAGCGTAACCTACGATAATTTTCGCTCCCTCCGGCCCTCCACACCCCATAATTTACTAGCAGTGAGAGTAAAAAGAGTCTAGTGATATACAGAAATTGATTACATATGCAAAATGGTAGGTAACAGAGATTCACATTCAAAATTTGATGTGTTTGTTGCGAAAAGCGAGAAAAACTGGCGAAGCATATGTAATTCAGGGGGGAAATGAAAAAAAACCAAGCAACATTTTATTTAAAACAGAACCAGAACAAGGCACGAAATGTCGAAGTAAATTGGGCTTCTTCCGTTATATAAAAATACGCTTAAAAAAGGGTGATAAAGATTAAAAGGTAAAGACATTTAAAACATTTGTTTATTATTTTTGTTAATACTCTCAACAACAGTAAGCCCAGTAGTGTAATGCTCAGCTTTTCTCGCTACGATGCTACAGGTCCCCAGTTCGACGGCGGACTGATCAAGGCTAACTCATGCCTTAATCCATTCGGGGTTTATAAATTGAGTACCAAGCATACTTAGGGACTAAACATTGATGGTCCCTCCCGCATTAGGCTGACAACTTGACAGGGGCATTATAGCACCCCAGGACCCATAATAATAATAATAATAATAATAATAATAAAAACAGGGCTTGGTACTATAGGCCATAAGCTTTAATGAATTGTAAGTTTAGTTCTCAGAAACAAACTCACTTTTTTTCTGACACATTTACAAAATCATTGCTATTCATACACATATAAGAATACAAGAAACAGTGCCAAAGGCTGTGTTTTAAGCGCCCGTTGCAATTCAAATATTTGCTATCGCTCCCTAGAGACTACTGTAGTTTCCTATACAGTATTTTTTAATACAGCGATGTTTTGGAGTTTAGCGCACTGGGCAATATTTAAGATACTACAAAATCCCATTTAAAAGAACTCCAGCTTTTGAACATACATCTTAAAATTCCACCTAGAGACCTGCGCGGATCTGTTTATCCTAAACCGAACCCGAAAATTCCATTGTAAGCAAAACTGAACACCGAAAAAATATCTTCGTCCTCCCGAAACCAAAATGAAAGAAAATTAATCCAAATTTTAATAGAATTATAAAATGTAGTATGCATTTATATCTCTAATTTCAATTTTCTTTTTTATAGAAACATATGTTATATACCGGGTGGTTATAAAATAAGTATCTCTATTCGGAGCTGTCTGTAGCTTGAAGGAATAACCCGAATGAAACCAAAATCGGTACACTTACTAGTTTCAAGAAGGGGGAAGAAGAATGGAACAATAAAAAAAATAATTGCAATAATCACCGACAGATGGCGCTATTGAGTGTGAAATGTAATATATAATACAAGAACAAAAAATTAAGGCGTCAAACCAGATGGAATACCTAATTTGTTGGAAAATGTCACAGTGAATGTGACTACGCTTTCGCATTGCAGTGCCGATCATGTTCAGGTTCCACATGGCCATTTTGTTGGAGGACACAATCCAGGCGGTACACGACGTGCTCAACTGCGGAATGTAATGCATCAGGAGTGATGTTTCGCACATGTTGTGATATGCGGTAAAGTAATTGACGTTTGTGACACCTCCACGGTACACAATATTGCACATTACATGTCACACTCAAAAGCGCCATCTGTCGGCGATCATTGCAATTATTTTGTTTTATTGTTCCATTCTTCTTCCCCCTTCTCGAATAGTAAGTGTACCGATTTTGGTTTCATTCCGGTTATTCCTTCAAGCTACAGACAGCTCCAAATAGAGATACTTATTTTATAACCACCCTGTATATACTCATTAATATTCAAATACTGTAAAACATTAAAATAACGGACGCCTCGGTGCTATCGAATTTATCTGTTACTCTGAGGAGTGCACAAAAACTATGCAAATAATTGTATTGGGGACTGTCTCCACTCTTCAGGGGTGACCATACGGAGTTCCATGCTATTTCTTCTGAATTTGCGGATAAAATCGACGGCTTCAAGGTATCCGTAATTCGGAGGTTTTACTAAATAAAAGTATTCCCTACATAAAGCTTTCCGCTATTTGGGACTGTCCGTTATGAAATTTTTACTATATATAGATTTTATCGGGGAAAAAAATTATACATTCTTTTCAAAAATCGGGTCAATCTGATCACGGCACGCAAGAGTGAAAAAACCCAACCCGATAATGGAAGTCAATCCGACCCGCAAGAAAAATGTCGAAGTCAACTCGACCCGCAGCAAAAAAAAGTAAAAATTAACACAATCCGAACGCATCTCGTACCAAAAAACAAGTTAACACGACCCAAACCCGACCCGCAGTAAACAAGTAGGAGTCAACCCGACCCATAGCAAAAAAATAGAAGTAAACCTGACCCGCAATTTAAAAAAAAGGCACGACCCGACCAAGATTGCGGGTCGGATATTAATCTCCAAATTTCTGATATCGCCCCCCCCTTGAAGACTCTCTAGATCCGCCCTTGACTATCACCCCTTAAAGTTTTGCCCAAGTGTTTAGATTCACCCTGTATATATGTTATCGTTATTTGATATCTGTATTCTATTTGTTATTCCGATTTATGTGCTTAGTTCTATGCGTTTATTTCAATTTTATCTAGCTTCATATGTTATTAAATATGTTTTTGTTCCATAATATATTGCAATTTTTCTGTGACAAATGCGTGAACTGTTATCATATGACTTCTCTAAATTGGAGTTTTAGTCATGTGTTTTTCAAATATGCTAGCTTTTGATTTTAAGTTAGGTATTCTATATATTAATTAATTACATGCCATCTTTATATTAAAGATTTGGTCAGATTTAGTAAAAGAACTTGTTAGTTGTCTTTTGATTTCAAAAGTATTATATATATGTATACAGATGCAGTCAGGTATCTCTATATAACGAACTTCCATATAACGAATTTTTAGCAGGAGCAGTCACTTTTTCCCATGATTACATTAAAAATATTCTCCATATAGCGAAAGATCTATCTCCATACAACGAATTTTTTTTTAAATCTTTCTTCATTTGTTCAGAAAAAGCTTCAAAACCACGTGGAATCAATTTTCCTTCACTGGCTCCATGTTTATCTTTCAAAGTTGAGTACCTCTTCCTTATTCTTTATTTTGTTCATTCAGTTCATTATCACAAAAATTTTGTGAAATTAGTTTATTTATCATTATTGATCTTGAAAATGTCGCTGATTAAGCATACGAAACTTGTTTATCTGTTTATTAGAAGGTATGTATAAGCTTTTATGTGTTCTGTTTATCACTTTAAGCATATACACAGGGCCGTGCGAAGAGGGGGGGGGGGGCTTCGCCCCGGGCGCGGAAATTGAGGGGGCGCCAAACTTACACTACCAGCCACAGTTTAATTTATTTATTCATTTTTTGGTCATCGATCATTTTCTGGGGAATTTCTTTTTTTTCTTTTCATCATTCTTTTTTTTCTGTCTCAAAATATCATGATCTCTCCAACAAATAAGTGCAATTTTCTCATACGCTATTTAGTTGTTTGCAGTTTCTGAATTAAAATTAAACCTTTTAAAGTTCCACCATAAACGCGAAATGTTTATTCAATAGAATTTATTTCTGTTTCTGTACTTTATCAGTTTTGTGTTACCTGTCACAAAAAGAAGGGGAGGGGGGATGGGCGCCAAATTGAAACTTTGCCCCGAGCCAGAGGCGGATCAACTACTACCCGGACCCTTAGGCTTGATCTTTTATTGCCCCCCCCCCCCCACCCCTCTTACAAAGTAATATATACATGGTGACTCAAAATACATGTTTGCTCATTTATCTCTTAGATCACTGATAATAGAAACATAATTCCAATTATAATAAGTATAGATTTTATACATGGCATTTGTTTTACAAGGGGCTTTATATATATTACAATACGAAATTTATTTTTTATACGGCCCCTGTATTCTATAAGTTATATTTAGAAAAATGTCTTTCGTTTACGAAGAACATAAAAAAAAATCCTATTATTTTATGACCAAAACTTACTAAATTATTATACTTCGTATTTTAGGAAATTTCAGTGTTTCCTGACACTAAAAACGGAAAGATATACCATCTATATGTTAATAACCTGAAAGATTCAATAAATGAGTGAAACAAAGAATATTGTACATCATTTCGCTTTTGCATAAAATATCAGCCCAATATGAAGAAAAAACACAAACGAAAATCTTAGCACAGGGGCTCTTTTCTTCCGGGCCCCTAGGCTTCAGCCTACTCAGCCTAATGGGTAATCCGCCTCTGCCCCGAGCGCAGTTTTCTCTTCGCACGGTCCTGCATATACATTTTCACTTTAATCATAATAAGAATGATTTTCTTATATAATTCGGCATTCCTTGTTAAAGTGTGAAAATTTTTACGAGGGTGTAACAGTTTTGAAATCAAAACAACCAAAAATTTTCAGCTTTCTTTGTCTAAAACAAATATAAGTTTTCCTTGTGCTTTTTGTTTACTATTCTTTTAAATAAATGTTTATTTTCCGTTTTGAAACTGTTTAAATAATTTAAAAAATACAATATCAAGTTAACATTTATAGTTAAACATTTCAAAATCTTAATTAAACACCTCAAAAACATTTTTTTTTTTTTTTTCAAAATTTATTTCTTAAATAAGAATTTTTTTTTTTTTTTTTTGTCATTCTCTATATATAACGATTTTTTTTTTTAATTGGAACAATGGATTTCGTAGACTCTATAGAGTCTTGAAAAAAAGTCCTCACTTGAAATTTATCTACTATATATACTTGAAATACTGAGAGGCTTTGATGTTGTAGTTCGTTGCAGGTTGAAAAAAAGTGCAGTTCTGTACGGATTGCAGTATTTTGGTCTAAATGCTAGAATTTCATGAAAAATATTTTTTATCAATCAAACAAAGGTCGAAAAGATTTAACTGGGCTAAAATGTATGTTAATTACACAGAGAAATATTGGGGCTGTGTTTTGGACTCATGAGACAAAAATTTGCATATTTGTCGGGAATCGAAAAAGATAGGGGAATCGAAAAAGATATGCATTCTGATTGCATTACATCGTCCAAGTAAAAACCCAGCTAGTGTTATTATCTGATCGAAAAATGAGGTCGTAATTTGTGCAATTTATGGGAATATAAATGCCAAAAAATACATGAAAGAAAAATTGAAGTATTCCATACATTGTCTTTTACAAGATAATAAAGTACAGTAGAACTTCCCTTTAAAATAAAGTACAGTAGAACGAAGCCTCCATTTAACGAAGTTTTCTACATAACGAAATTTTCTACAGAAATTTGACTTTGAACACCAATTGCATGTAAATTAATCTCCATATTACGAAATATATATTCTATATAACGAAATTTATTCGACTTTTGTACGTGTACAAAATTTTGAATAATAGGTTTCTTTTACGATGGATATGTGAATTTATTTCAGCGGATTGTGTAAAACACATTTAAATAATTTCTATTCTGCTTGGTACTAAATAAAACAATTTTTTTCACACTAACGAAAACACTTGTTATCATTACTGACCCACACCGAGACTCCAGCGCTGACAGTTCGGGGGAGTCAAAATCCCCTTTTTACATTCAATGATATAAAGATGCAGTGACGCAATGGCGTCTGATGCATTGAAACAAAACATATCAATTAGAGTCAGACAGTTACCATTGCTGATAGACAATTGATTTGTACATCCACAAGAATGTGCTTCAATATACAAATCGAAGAACATCAAAGTTATTCTTGTTCTTGCCAATACAACTTTTAAACTTTAGGGAATAATAAAAAATCTTGAAATACATTATAAAAAAAGACAGACAAGAGACGATGTAGTGAAAACATCAGTTTGAGAATCTGTGTATCAGAGCTGAGGAAGCTTGAGCCAAAGCTTGGGAATGTGACGTGATTTCATCGACCGTACACAACTGTTTTGTAAAAGACGGTTTCATAATTAAAACTGAATCAAATGCTTCTGAATCCAATACCTGTTTGTCATATCTGAAGGAAAAATTTCATGAATTTAAGTTGATTTCTATTTAACGAATTTTCTTCATAACGAAGATTTTAAGTGTAACGATGAGACTTCGTTAAATGGAAGTTCCACTGTATTTCTATTTTAATAAAATTCAGCTCCATGTCATGTTGCTGCTACATCCAAAAAATGGTTTCCAGACCTTAACTCAATTGAAAGCCTATAGAGACAACAAAAGGAACTTGTTTGTCGGAAAAAAAAAACTTAGCAATTAAGCCTAATTAACAGAAACAATAACCAAATCTTTGTTCCATATTAAAACAGTCACAAAACTAGAAAACTTGGTTCACTTCATTGGAAGGTGTTTTAAGACTGCTATTACAGGGTTGCCACTGGCGACAATTTTTATATTCTATTTGCACCACTATTTTTAAAAAATAACTTTTGTAGTATATTTCTCTTCGTAAGACAGTATTTTAACTGAATTACTTTGTGTGTCCTTGTAAATGAACGATGAATGATATGCACACCATATTCTATAGTAAGCATCTTATAGTCCTCTTCAGTAATATATATCAATTTCAATATGTTTGAAATAGTGTAACACCATTAAAATACGCCGCAAACAATTTTTAATCATCATAGACAGTAATATGTAACGGAATTCTTTTGGGTGTCCCTGTAAACGAACTAGAAATGCTACACATTTCATTTTGAATATCAAACATGACATAGTAATCCCCAATAACATATATCAATTGCATAGCAATCCAAGTACATTTATTTACTCGAGGTAGAGCATGGACAGACAGAGAAACCGAATTCATAAACACTTTTCAACTATGTTGGAAAGTGTTTGAAATACATTGAAATCACTTGAGTAGTTTCCGAGGAAAAAAATATATCGATATCAACTGTTTAGTATGTGATTCGACAACTACTGTTGCCCCTTTAAACATAAGTTAAATTCCCTTAAATTTAATCCACTTCACATATTTTCAAATGGCTTTATAAAGCAATTTGATAAAGCCATTTGAAATATAAAACTACACTACAATTGTTCAAAATTCATTGAACATTTTAAAAATAATAGCAAAAACGTTGTTGTGTGGTACAGCTTCTAACAGTAAAGAAAAGCATAGCAACGATTTGTTTAGCATTGGCAGTGACGTCACAAGTTTTCTAATCTATGTAAAAGTTGAAGTTATTTTGAAATTTGTTTTAGTATTACCCAGGAAACCCGTTTTCTATGAAATAAAACCTATACTATAGAATAAAAATAGTTATCACGCAAATATTTTAAATATTTTCAATTTTAATTTTTATAGCTAACTCATTTATCGTTAATGAATGATTCATTATTTAATTTTTAAAAAAGAGTTAGCTCATTTCAGCAAAACTTTCGAATATATGTATGCTTTTTTGTATATGTAACGACAGAGTTGCTTATGGATTTCAATCGTCTGAAAAACGCCAAGTGATTTATTATAAAAGCATTCAGCCATGTAAAGATGAACTACTCTGTATTGCTGTTTTGCGGAAAATAATCAATTAACGTTTTATTTATGAATGCTATTCATCCGGTGCAATCGCTATGACTTATCATGGGGCTCATGACTTTATCAAAAATGTATATTACACATTTAATTACTCTATTTCGCAACAGGGGGAGCTATAAACAGAAATAAAAGTTGTGCTGAATCTGTCCTACCTATTTTTAACTTGAGTACGGCTGTCATATAGTAAAACAAAAAATATATATACATATCAATTTCATTTAAATTTAGCTACTCTATTTCTTAAAGAATGAAGAGTTGAGATGATTCTGTCCTTTCTAACTTTAACTTGAGGTGTGGTAGAAAAAAATTCATTTTAAAATTTTAGCTATGCAATTTACCACCAGGAGCACTACCAGCGTTAAAAAAAAACCTTAGGTTGTAATTTTTATCAAAACATAATTTGGACTAATGACAGAAACATGAGTAAAATTCATTCATGGGCAGTAAGTTTAAATTGCGTAGTTATACAGTTTCCCATCAGCGGCGCTACTAGCAAAAAAAAAAAAAGTCTATCGTGTTCAAATGTTTATCAAAACATAAAATTGACCATGACAGCAGCTTTTTCTAAAGATTAGAGCAAAATTAGTTCCTGGGAAGTGAGTTTAAATTGTGTTTGAAAAGTTAGATGAAAGCATGGTTATATATATAGAGAGAGAGATACGCGAAATTATAATTTGAATAAACTCAGAGGAAAAACATACATTTTCATTCATTAAACTTTTACTTTTAATAATATTGTATCAAAATCCCATAATTTCATATTTCGGTATTACTGAGACTAGGGCTCGAATGTCAGGACTCACTTAAAACCTCACAGCTGTATCACTTAAAAATAATAAACACGTGGGTAAGTGTGATCGAAGATCGCTCAAAGGATTTCGTTTAATATTCCTTTCAAAACACTTTATCCTTTCTTTAATAAATCCAAATAAATTTCATTTAGCAAACAACAAAAAAAAGTCATGTTTTTTATAAAGTAACAATTTACCGGTCTATTTTTCTCGTTTTTTCGAATTTCTAAACCAGCCCGATAGCGGGCGAAGCCCGCTATTATATTCTGTCATAATAATATCTGTCATGTGCACTAAATGCGATATTTTAAAAAATAATAATTTCAAAATTAAACATGTTGTACACCTTCAAAATGTTAAAATATGCGAATATTTCCATAATCGGGTTTTTATCATGATTCAATACGTTCCTCAAACTCATATATTTACTATTCTCTATTACTCATATTCATACTCGCTTTGTATTATTCTGAAACATTTGAAAAATCCGTTAACCCTTTGAGGGGCGGTGGTATATATTATATACCACCTAATTTTAATCCGATTCAAACCAGAAACGTTTAATAAAATTTAACTTTTTTAACTTTGACGGGAAAAAGTTGAAAAATTGCTTTTCCTTATTTTGAACTAAATTCTTTCGTAAATACCGGTGTGAATTCGACGTTACAGGAACACAATTGCTTGCCCCTGAAAGGGTTAAACTTGCGATATGACGTCAGATTTTCTTTTTAATTCTCTAATGACGTGATATTAATCTGCTTTGTGTACATACACACATACTCATACTCCTTGTATTATTGAGAAATCTTTCCGTTTTATTACCACTATGACGTCAGTCATTTTTATTTCATATTAATCTTTTTTTCAATTGGTGAAACTTTTTATTTCATTTTTATTTTTTCACGTGGAAATCGTCTGATAGAAAATTAATTATTGTAGAAAGAATTTCATCATGGATTTTTAATTTTTGGCATCTGCTATAACGAAAAATGTTTAAATTTAATAGGAAAAGGCTGTTAGAATTTTGTTTTTCTATCTCTATTTATTAAAATGATACGAATTTTTCAAATTTTAATATTTTGAGCTCTTTATAGCTGATATTCAGATTTATACACAAAGTTTCAATCGGTAAGTTACATAGTTTTTGAGAATGGCTCTGTGACAGACAGACAACGGAGCGGGAGTAATAGGGTTTCGTGAGATGAACGAAACCCTAAAAAGTTATATATATAAAAAAAAAAAAACGAAAAATGCCCTTTGATTCAAATACAGTTGTAAGTTATTTATTTTGATATAAGGGGATCTCTACGTATTAAAAGTTGTACCAACTGTCACTTTTCAAACTGTAACTCCCACTTTGAGTTCCTTGAATCAAATCAGCCCGGAAAAGTACATAGTTTATGCATGTTTTCTTAAATCTTTACAAAGTTATAAAAGAAAATGAGTTTGGGTTTATATTCATGTCAAGTTGTCAAGAAACAGATTATAACCTGACAATATTCAGGAACTTGCATTTATGCATCATTAATTCCTATGAATGTCTTCATTAACAGTTATTTTTCTTAATTGTCACGTTTCAAACACCAAATAAATAATGTCAAAGTAATCTCGGGTATTTACATATGATTATACGTATTTCTTAATTTTTCTGAATATCTTTATTTATTGACAGTTAAAAATAGAAGGTTAATAAATAAAGGTAATAGGTTAATAATAAATAAAGGTTTTAGAAAATATTTTTAAAAACGTTTTCTTTAAGCAGGGATCTGATTAGGAAAATATTGGGTCCTTTAAAGGACTCTTCACAAAATTTTTCATTTCATGCGCATGCGCATGCGCGGTAGCGTATTACTGCTTGCACGGCAGCGTATTACTGCTTATTTTACTGTTTAATACTGTTAATTTTACGGTATAATACTGGCAGCTGGGTGCGAGTTTTATACTGTAAAATCAACAATTATTTTTTGCAGTGTAGGGTTTATGAGGAAACATCGTTTAAGGTCTATTTGAATGATGGTAAACTCGTACAAACATAATGAAATTAATATGAATTTCTGTAATGCAGTAAAACATGCTTTCTCTGGAATCTAGACATCTAGAGTATGGAGTGCAAAGCAATTATCATTCATTTACAGGGGCGCACAAATGAATTCGGTTAAATAATGGTCTACGGGGAAAAACTGCTTGCATTTTAAATTATGTTGTATTATTACAAACATGATAAAATTAATATACATTACTGAGTTTTACTACAAGCAAACTTGCTGTAGAATATGATGTGCATGGCATTTATCCTAATTATAGGGACACACAAAAAATGTCGGATACAGTACAGTATCCGCAGTATTGTCTGTTAGAGATAATTGCTGGAAGTGCGTTTTCTGTTATGATATGCGTTTTTAAGTTTTGCTAATTTTTGCATACTACGTGGTGTGTATAAATTCTACAGATCATATACAGGGCTACACAAAAGTATTCATAAGTATTACTGAGCATGAGCGTGGATTGCTTAAAGGTGCTTTTAAAATTGAGTTATGCATTTTCAAGCTCATTAAATTCCTACTATTAGCTCACACTCTCTCTCTATATATATCTTGTTCAAATTTTCAATCGTTAATAAAATATTTTCTATTCATCCACTCAAGTTCAAATAAATTTTTTAAAACTTGTACTGGATGACAATTGATGTTAATACAGTTTTTTCAAATATAAATTCATTAATTAAATTTAATTAATTAATTTTAGTTTTAAATGGGAGAAAAAAATTCCTCCCATTGTTTTCATAAATGAAATGAAAGATTTATCGCAAATGAGTGATGCCACAGAAATAAAATACCGCAACGATGATTATAAAATAATGTCCAATAAAGATAACGTGGGACATTAATGCTGCACGGGTTTATTTTATATATTTATGATTAAAAAGTAGGAATTGACTTAATTTTTTTTTATATTACTTGTTTATATTTAGTATACTAAGAGATGTTTGTAGACTCATGTGCAGGGCTATGCAGAAACTGGATACACGGATGGCTATTAATAGTAATTCCTGGAAGTGTGATTTCAGTAGTTTTGGGAACATTTTTGCCTGAATTAAATTTTATCTTAATATGTATTGTGTATAAAAATATGTAGGTAATATACAGGGCTGTAGAAAAGAACGTTTGCAAGTAATGTTTCCTTCTATTGGTGGAAATTGCGGAAAGTGAATATCAACTGTGTTATACGTTTTCATACTACTACTAAACATTCTAGCATAATATGTAAAATATATACAAATCTATATATCATATACACAGCTGCCCAAAAGGATTGGAGTACCTTTCAGGCTATGAACAGTTGTTGCTGAAATCAGGTTTCCAAATGTGTAATGCATTTTCTAAAATGTCTACTTAGGTATCTTTTTTACCTTATTAAACGGCAAAGTTTTGTTAAAGTATTCTGGAAGTGTTGAAAAGTACTACATAATCTATGCTTGATGCATGATTTTTTTTTCAATATGAGAGTAAATAAAATAATCACCTTGATTCCGAGGGTGGTATAAAAATCGATCCTGAGCTCGTCCCATCTCTAATTTGTATCACCAGGTAATAGATCGCCTATCATATGTTTTGCAAAGTTCCAAATTTATATTGCAAGAAAAAAAAAATGTGACGTGCTTTACGCAATAAAGTTGAGCTAAACATATTTTAAGGACATTGATATACAATTATGCAAAGTTGTACGCAGAAAGTGTATAACTTTTGTTTCCAGGTTTTGGCCGGAATTTCGGGAAATTTCGCCACTGTGCATCGTGTTAAAAATTTCCACTTTCATATTATTAAATCCGGTACATAAGTGTCAAATATTGTTCTCATAAATTTACATTAAAAAATTAACAGTTAAAATATAATGGTGAAAATGGGACCAAAGCTCTTCTTCAAAATCAGTCAAAATGGTTATAATGCTTTAGTGGGAAACCAGCGATTTACTGTAATTTCAACATGAAAGCTTTCCATTGTCAGATTATGCATTTTCCATTTCAGCTACTCTTCCTTAATTCATTGATCTTTTGTAAAGCAAATTCTAAATCGGTTGTTTGCGTTTTTACCATATGCTGCTGCACACTTCAATTCAAAGACTTCCGTCCTTCCGTGCATTACTGATCTCTCAAATATTTCAAGGCCAGAAAAGTTTGCAAACACAGTTTGACGCATATAGTGCTCTTATTTCACACGTGGAGTTCCGTATCAGCAAAATCGATAACAGTATATTTTGTGGTTTTATTCAAGCCTATCCAGCAATTCCTTTCAGTGTCTTCCTTTATTATTAACATCCGAAAAAATATTCTATGTGTAGATTCTATTAAAAAGAAAACAAGAATGAAATATCGTGCATCAGGCATAGATTATGAAACACTTTCCAACAACAACAGTATATTATTTAGAAATTTCATTTTTTTTTTTTTTCATTCAGTGAAATGAAACACATCTGAATGAGAAATTTAAACAACACGTAACACATTAAAAGTCTATTTTCAGCAAATAGTGTCCATATGCGATATTGTGTGCAAATTCTGTCTCGCAGCTTGGTATATTAGCTATAGAATTTATACCACTTAATACAATGAAAATAAGATAAGTTTAAAAATGCATACAACATACAACGTATCGAAATTCGGACTTCCAACAATTATCGATCACAGTCAGTCCAGTAACTGAATTCTTGTGTGTGTCTCTGTAAATGTGTAAATGAACGGGTAGGCGGAAAAAATCACCGCAGAAGCGATCGTTACGGTAAAAATCACCCCCAGAAAAAATCACCCCGGTAAAAAGCACAACCGAAAAAAAAATCACCATATCAAGAATGGCCTTTGGGTGTGGTGGAGGGGGGGGGGGGGAAGGGGGAGGAGTAGAGAAAATTTTACACACAGAGCTTGTAAAGAGAATATAATAAAGACGAAGAGAAGAGAAATTTTTTCATTTTTTCAGAGAGATTTTTTTCATTATCCTGCTTTTTACTTTCTTCTATCTATAATAGAAGAAAGTATTGTAATCGAAATTTTTTTCCATTTCCTGTTTTCGACGGATTTACACGTTTTAGAGGTCAGAGATTCCGAAAAACCTGTTTTTACAAAATGTCTGTCTGTCCGTCTGTCCGTCTGTCCGTCTATCCGTCTGTCCGTCTGTCCGTCTGTGTGTCTTCATTGTACCATCAAAAAGTGTATGATGTTATGCTTCAAATTGAACCAATTTTTTTTCTATGTTTTTGGCTATGGCAAGCAGGTTCTATCAGAATTTGGGGATATTTCGACGAAAGGGGGCGCTGTGATCGATATTTTTGTTCCATTTTCACTATTGTACCATCTAAAAGTGTATGATGTTATGCTTCAAATTGAAACAAATTTTTTTTCTATGTTTTTGGCTATGGCAAGCAGGTTCTATCAGAATTTGGGGATATTTCGACGAAAGGGGGCGCTGTTATCGATATTTTTGTTCCATTTTCACTACTGTACCATCTAAAAGTGTATGATGTTATGTTTCAAATTGAACCAAATTTTTTTTCTATGTTTTTGGCTATGGCAAGCAGGTTCTATCAGAATTTGGGGATATTTCGACGAAAGGGGGCGCTGTGATCGATATTTTTGTTCCATTTTCACTATTGTACCATCTAAAAGTGTATGATGTTATGCTTCAAATTGAACCAATTTTTTTTTTCTATGTTTTTGGCTATGGCAAGCAGGTTCTATTACAATTTGGGGATATTTTGATGAAAGGGGGCGCTGTGATAGCCATTTAAAGATTTAAAATTCAAAAAGATGTGCAAATTAAAAAAAAAATTAGAAATCCTAATTTTTTTTTCTTTAAATGTTCGGCCTTGATCCGGAGAATCCGGGGCAATTTTTGTTTTGCTTCTATCTTAAAAAATGGCTGAGATAGAGCGGTTTGAAATTTTAGGGTGGCTGACATTTTCAAACAAGACAGCAGAATTCATCCATAAACGGGTTTAATTTATGAGTTTTAGTTAACATGGTTTCGGCAAATTTTCTTTCATTGTTGCAACTATTAATCCTATTATATGCTTATCACTATATATTTATATTCGCCAACGTCTAATTCTCGCCAAACTTGGCGACAGTTGGCGGAATATTGCCAAATTTGGCGACCAAAATAAGTTGCCATAAATGAAGCCAACTTGGCTGTAGAGGACTAATTTGGCGATATTCTCATTCAAATTCAATGTTGACGAGAACTGGGATTGAGTCTTTTTTATTTAGGTTCCACGCATTTTACCTTCGCGTTTTCCAGTAAAATTAGCTAAAATCGTAAAACCAAGAAATAGGAAGGCTATCTGTTCCTGTCGGTTCAGGCAAAAAGGACTTTTCGTAGTTTAGTATACATCGATTGTTCGCATCTCTGTAACCCGACGATTCGCAAGCAGCTGACGTACAACAGAATGACGAAAAATATTGATTTTATTGGCGATGTGATAGCGTATTTTGAAGTATTAACATGACTGAGATAGAAGAAAGTTTTGGGATTGGCACATCCGACTAGTTTATTTAAGGGGTAGAATTGTGGGGGTAATAAAATAGATAAATATAAGATAAAATTTTGAGATTAGTCTATTAACATCAAAATATGACGATTTACTCAGGGTCTTATCCTGTACTTATCTATTGTCTCTAGGTGGGGGGAGCATCCAAGACGTGTTTGTAGCTACAAATTGTATTAATTTAAAGAAAAAATATCCAATATTTGACTTTGGGGACCCGGGGCAGCTCCCCCGTTTGCCTTTGCGATAATAAGTCCCTGTTCGATATAGATGTTTGACTGCTAAACGATATGTATATAATGCTCTCATTGTTTCTAGCACAAATACACGTGATTAGCACGTGCTTTACTTGAAATTATAATTGGCTAAATCAGACATCAAAGTTGTGTTATTCATAAATGTGTGGGCTCTTCTCACCTTAATTAACGTGAGCCCTTTTAGGTAGATTTCGTAAGAAATACTACCTATTACATTCTCACCTAAGTTGGAAATTTTGAAAAATTTTTGCAGATCTACGCCGATCATGACTCCCATAACCCAAAAACACCCCCAGTTCAAAACTTCATATATCTATCTATCTATCTATCTATCTATCTATCTATCTACCTATCTATGTCACTTTTTTCTGACCACGATAACTGGAAAAATTCTGCATAAATCTCTTCCAAACTGATACATAAAATCAAGGGTCATAAAATCTCGGTCAAGTTCGTTAATGGGCAAAATCGAACCAAGGGGGGGCTTTTTGTGAAAACAGAAAATCCCTCATAATTTCTTTATTATTATACGTATCGAATCCGTTTAAAATTATTATTACTTCTAGGAAAAAGGCCGAAAATTTATGTATGACAGATTTTTGATATAATTAAAAATGGCCCCAAGGGGGGGGGGAAAAGGGGGGGGGTTAGAAGAAAAAAAATCATAACTTCGTCAATTCACAAGATATCAAATCCGCGTAAATTTATTATTAATCCTCTTAGTATTATCTAAAACTTTTATATTGACAAGTTTTTTATAGGACCAACCGTTATAGCAAAAAAAAATTAAAAACAAAAAAAAAATCCCTGCCGGCTCCGCCTGCAAACAAGTTATTTTTCGAAGTAGGCGGTTCCAACTGCTGCATCTTTTCGAAACTGATACATAAAATCAAGGGGCATAAAATCTCGGTCAAGTTCGTTAATGGGCAAAATCGAACCAAGGGGGCGGGGATGGGGATGCTTTTTGTGAAAACAGAAAAAAAACATAATTTCTTAATTATGATACGTATCGAATCCGTTTAAAGTTATTATTACTTCTAGGAACAGGGCCAAAAACTTATGTATGACAGATTTTTGATATAATTAAAAATTGCCTTAAAGGGGTGGGGGGAAGGGGGGAGGGGTTAGAAGAAAAAAAATTCATAATTTCGTCAATTCCCAAGATTTCAAATCCGCTTAACTTCATTATAAATCCTCTTAATATTATCTAAAACTTTTATATTGACAAGTTTTTTATAGGACCAACCGTTATAGCAAAAAAAAATTAAAAACAAAAAAATCCCTGCCGGCTCCGCCTGCAAACAAGTTATTTTTCGAAGTAGGTGGTTCCAACTTCCGCATCGTTTCGAAACTGATACATAAAATCAAGGGGCATAAAATCTCGGTCAAGTTCGTTAATGGGCAAAATCGAACCAAGGGGGGATGGGGGGGGGGACTTTTTGTGAAAACAGAAAAAACCCCATAATTTCTTAATTATGATACGTATCGAAACCGTTTGAAGTTATTATTACTTCTAGGAGAAGGGCCGAAAATTTATGTATGACAGATTTTTGATATAATTAAAAATTGCCTTAAGAGGGGGTGGAAGGGGGGTTTTAGAAGAAAAAAATCCATAACTTCGTCAATTCCCAAGATTTCAAATCCGCTTAAATTTATTATAAAATCTCTTAATATTATCTAAAACCTTTATATCGACATGTTTTTTATAGCACCAACTCTTATAGCAAAAAAAAAATATCCTTGCTGGCTCCGCCTGGAAACAAGTTTGGTTTCGAAGTAGGCGGTTCCAACTGCAGCATCATCGCAAAAAGGTCATTTCTTCCGCAATTCCCGACAAACAGGCGCCCCACGGTCTGCGTCTTCGAAATCTACCTGTGCCTGTAGGCCGAGCCGTCAGGGATTTTTTTTTTCGGGGAGCTGTTTACCGATGGTCCCTTTTTCCGGGGGTGATATTTATCGTGGTGATTTTTGCCGGGGTAACATTTTCCGGAGTGATTTTTACCGATGGTGCTTTTTTCCGGGGGTGATTTTTTTCGGGATTCAAATGGACGATATATGCTACGTATATTATAATCTATATAAAATATATTGTAGTACATCTCAGTGCTGCTTTTTTATTGTAATATCCTTGAAGTATCGTAGCATCATTCAAATGCACCGCAACCAATTTCTCCCCATCGATTATAACGTAATGGAATTATTTTGTGCATCCCTGTAAACGAACTACCACATAGGCTATACTTATCCTATACTCCTGAAAAAGCACCACCTCAGTGATGCATATCAATCTCATTATGTTTCAAATATGGTAACATGAATGAAATGCACCGTAAACGTTTTTTCCCCATAGACCATAATGTAACTGAATTCTTTATGTGGGTCCATGCAAAAAAACTATAGATGCTACACACTTCATTTTCAATATCGAACATTCTATATTAAATCTCAATAATATAATAAAAATCACGTATTTTGTGTTATAACGTATATATCCAACTAGATATGTCTATTTATTGCTTAATTCTAGCGTGTAAGATATGCAGCGCATTTTATAAAATTTGAAAGCCTTTTGAAATTAAAAATTTGATTAAGTTAAAATTAGATTCACATTGAAATATTCATTTGATTACAATTATAAAATTAGATTATTTTGTCCCTATAATTACTCTCTTTAACAAAAATGTTTGATCAGATTTATACTCTCTAAGTTACTGCTATAATCTTAGTTTTGACATATACTTATTTATGAAATTTTTAGTCGTACTTTATATCATTATATATTTTATTAAAATGAAACATATTATTTGTACAAAATACTACAATTATTTATGATAAGTTACTCATATCAATATTAGGATAATTACTATCATTTATACTGAACCATAGTTTATCATTTCATATTTAGACAAAAATTGAGAAATATTATTTATACTCTTTTGATTGTCTTTAAATTCATGTTCAAATTATTTCCAATTTGAATCGTGTATTATTGTCTCTACGAATTGGCCAATCGTTTGAGAAAATTAATATTTCGATTTATTTGACTTTTCAATTCATTGTTTTGATTACTTCATTAACTTCACTACTCTTATTACAACTTTTTTTAATCAACGCTATATTTAAAAAAATAAAATAAAATAAAATAATTTCTGTACAGTATTCACATATACTTTAAGATTCCTATTCAAAGAGTTTTCGTCTAAATAATTTGATTATGTTGACTATTATTATTGTTATTTTACTTTTAAGTATTTTATACTCACTTGCTCCATTTACAAGCAAGCCACGGTATAATACGAATTCTCCTGCAATGATTGTAATATCTTTTGATTACTCTTACTCTCACTTCATCTATTTCCTTTAGTTCAATTAATAAACAAAATACATAAATAAACAAATTAATGCAAAAGTTATTAAAATTAATTTTATTAAATATTTAACTATTTAAACAAATAATTTAAATGATTGAATAAATATTACAGTGTCATGGCAATAAATAAATAAATAAATAAATAACAATAAAGACGGTAATAATATTTGTACTACAACCATCAATATTGTATTATGTCCACATAAATTTTTAATATTTCTTTTAATTATATGTTTGGGTTGCTTGGATATGTTCGTAATTATAACCCGCCTACATTCCATTCACAAGTTTACTTCATGAGAGACTTTCAGAAAAATTTTATGTGTTTAAATTAAAGAAAATACGAGTTGCTGCGACGCTGCTATCTGCCATCTACATTTCATTATCCATATGGTTAAAACTTCTACAAATGCAAGGATACGACATATATGTTAAGTGATTTCCAAAAGTGTTTGAGAAATTTGTGATTAACTTTCCTTTACAATTTTTTCTACAAATGAAGTTTCTGTGAACATTAGCCTGCATCCTTTATTTATACATACCAAAGGAGACTTGCTACGAAGCTTCAAATTCTCATTTATACATACCAAAGGAGACTTGCTACGAAGCTTCAAATTCTCATTTATACATACCAAAGGAGACTTGCTACGAAGCTTCAAATTCTCAAAACTTTCTTTTTCCCTCTACAAACTTGCTGCAACGCTTCGACTTTGATTAACTTTGTGTTACCTTTTATGTAAAAGAATCTATGTTACACTCATTATCAGAGTTGCTGAGGGGCTTCACATTTCTACAATTTTTCTATTCAACAAACTTGGTGAGACGCTTCAATTTATTTGGTGGAATTACATGTTATGAGGTGGTGCATTATAATGAATCGCTGACAAATTGGATGTCTTCATTCAACTTAAGCATATTGTTTAGTGCTTATTTCTACAATTCATTCACGTCACATAGAAACATTCTCTATGACCAAATTCAATCCTACAGAAAGTAAGCCACAACATCATTCTACAGGCAATACGAAAGTAAACTGAATTCACTCACTGACATTATATCCTACAGTTTTAAAAGGACTGGTGTACATTTCGTAACGATAACAGTGACACATGAACTACATACTGTCAAACCAAACTATACAAATTACATAAAAGTGGGTTTCAATAAGGTTCTTTCACAAGACTATTTATTATAGGGAACACCAAAGCTGGACATTTCTAACTAAAAAACTCTTTTATTGGAAACATGCGAACAATAAGAAATAAAAACTATTACATTCATTGTGATTTGCAAAAGGAAAGTGAACATTTAGCATTTTTTTTCTTACATCCTACTTATTACAAGAATTTTATTTTGCTTACATTATACAAATATGTTCTTATTTATGTTTATATATTTTCTCTTGCTCCATATATGAATTTTGTTTTATATAGTCATATACTATATCAGCACATGAGTTAAGATCTAATCAGGAAAATTATAAATCTAAAAGGTGAGATTTGTATATATATATATCATATATGTTAATTCGGTTTTCATTATTATTATTACTTTATAACTTTACACTGTTTTATGTATTTCCTTTTTCCTGATTGGATAGATTCAAAGAAAATTTTCTTAAAATCTTAATATTATTTTGCTTATGTTTCACTGTATTTTATATACATTTCATTGATTCACCAATAATTATCTTTGCTATAATATGACTGGGGATACCCAAATTTTAAATATAATATGTATAGAGAGCCCGGAGTTATTTCATTTTCTTTTTTTTTTTTTTTAATTTTTTTCTTCTTTTTGGAATGAGAAGTATATTTTGTCAGGTCATCGACCGTGGGGGGTGAGAGTTAAAGAGAAATAGGGATCTATGTTGGAGGTCTCCAGCAGCGCTCCTGGTTCATATCACTTGTCGAGTGAAGCCGTTAAATGGATTAGTATATTCCAAGATTTCGCAAACATATGTCTGTTAAACCGAGGTGTTCGAAAAACATAGCTATAAATTTGTCAGAGGGATTATGTATATTTGGAGAGATAGCTTCTCTTAACATATAAATTTTATAAGTAGGAGTTTGTATATGGAATTTAGGATTAGAATATTGACCAATGAAAATGAAACAGAAGGAAACAGGATTTTGATTAAAGAATATTTTCCTCGGGGGAAAGAAAAAAAAAAGGGGATGAGTTTTTGGTGAGGGAGAGAACGGACACTGAAGAAGAATTCTTAGAGCGAAGAAGAGTGATAATTTTCTCTCTCTGTTTTGACTCGGGCTTTTCAGAGTTCTGGGAGAGAGGAAAGAAAATGTAAGTTTTTAGAAGGCTTTTGATATACCTGAATAAGATGTGAAACGAGTAGTGTTGACGGAGAATAGGGAAAGCCACTTCCCGAGGACTGATGAGCCAGAAAGAGTTACTCTAGGCCAGTGGTTCCCAACCTTTTTTTAGCCGCGCTCCACTAAAACATCTCTAAAATGATGATGCCCCCCCTCCCCCTATAACATATAATTCTCATAAAATTTTAAAAGAATTTACTCCTGACAGAGTAAAAAGCATTTAACATTGATCCTGAAACGTGCCGAAGGTCGCCACGTATGCGTGATGTATAGAGTGCTCAGAATCCTTGATTAGAAAAATCAGTAATTTTGAATAAAACATTTTTGTCTTATTTAATCACAGAATTTCTGCGATTAAATTACTAATCAATTTCTAATCAGAATGAAACGTGATAAAAGATTCGGTAAAGGAAGGTCGTCAAGTAATTGTTAAATATACACTTAAATAGTTTCATGTCTAAAATTGATTTTCATGTGACATATTGCAGTGCGACTCATTCAATAAATAATCGAAAAGTTTTTTAAAATTCTAAAATACTTCTAAATCAGAAAAATTATAAAGAATTTTTAAATATATAAAAGTATCTAAATATCTTAAAATGTTTTTTCCTATAATTATTCTGGTAGGATTGTATTTAAAACTTTTGAATGGATACTTTTTAAAAATTGAATAAAAAACTATTTTTTTTTATTTTGTTTTTGAAATTTGAATGTGTAACTTTTATTTTCAGTCTACAACATTACTATTAGAAAAAAAATTCAGAAGGTATGGGTTCACAGAAATTCTGAATTGTCCCCTTGAAAAGTTAAATTGCCCCCCTGAAAAGTCAAATTGCCCCCCGTTGGGAACCACTGCTCTAGGCGAATCCCTAGAGGAGGTAACCAGGTGAGTGAATGGAACGTTATAAGGGTTAATATTATGTGTTCCGAGCAATCCTGTTAGGGAATAATTTTAAATTGAATATTGTTTAGGGCATCCCAGTCATATTAAATTCACGATATTTTATATTTTATTTTGCATATTGTTGAATCTAAGTAAATGTGAATTAGATGTTAATAAAAGTGGATCAATAACTTAAATTTTGATTCTTGTTTATTATGACTTAATTTTCAGAGTCGACCACGCCACGTTCCTGTCATATTGGTTATTGCGGAAAGCATTTCTAAGATGCTACTTACATATATAAACGTCGGACATTTATTAATTTATTCATTTAATTATATAAAGAAATGAGATGAATTCTACAATAGAATAAATCAAATAAAAGAAACATAAACAGTGGTCGGACAATGCAAAAAAACTATAGATGCTACACACTTCATTTTCAATATCGAACATTCTATATTAAATCTCAATAATATAATAAAAATCACATGGTAATCCAAGTATGAAAATACGGCACGGATAGACCTCCAGACAGAAAAATCGAATTCATGAACACTTTTCAACTTTGTATATGATCTATATATTTGTATATCTATTACATACTATGGCAAAATTTAGCTCAGTTAGGAAACGCTTAACACAGTTGAAAATTCCCGTTCAGCAATTTCCGACAATAATTGAAATGTACTCGAATTCTTTTGTGGACTCCTGTATATGATCTATAGAATTTATACACACCAAGTAGTATGCAAAAAATTTGTTCAATTTAAAAACACATACCACAGTTGAAAACGCACTTTCAGCAATTATTGCTCATAGACAGTACTGTAACCGAATTCTTTTGTGTGTCCCCTGTAAATGAACGATAAATGCTAACACTCTATTCTAAAGTAAGCATCTTGTAGTGAACCCCAGTGATGTATATCAATTTCCATATATTTGAAATAGTCTAACAGCAATAAAATACACAACAATCTATTTTTTCCCCGTAGATCGTAATGTAACGGAATTATTTTATGTGTCCCTGTAAACGAATTATAAATACTACACACTTCATTTTCATTACCGAACATTCTGTAGTAAAAAAACCCAATAACATATAAAAATTTCATGCCAATCCGAGTATATTTACGAGAATTAGAGTACGGTCAGACAGACAAACCGATTTCATAAAAAGAGTTAACTGAAGACAAAAATAATAAATATTCATTGTTAGAAGATTAAAAGATAAAAAAAAGCATTATGAGAAATTATTATTCACAATTACATAAAAAAAAAAAAAAAAAAAAAAAAAAAAAAAATCCAGTGTTTGGCGTTCCTCAAATCGAATTTCACCGATTGTTTGCGATAAAACTTGCTTTGCTCTACACATCTTTGGGATCAGAGATAATTTGACTGATAAAAATATTTTAATCAAGTGCACCAGACGTTGTGTTTTAAATAACCACCCTCTTCTGATTATCTTTAAAAGCGACTAAAATTTTTGAAGTGATTGATTACATTTTCTGGAAATTTTCAATTTCACTTACAAAAAAAAAAAAAAAAAAAAAAAAAAAAATCTTAAAAATAAGGATATTGTAACTGACAATCGGCTGTCGTTGGAATTAGCGTACCTTACAAAAGTAATTTTCGAGTGAAACTGATTTGTGAATGTTTCATAACTCATATTAAAATGTATAGTTTTGAATCTTATAGGAAATTTTAATATTCTAATTTTGTAAAAAATCGCGCATATCTGAACCCGACCGCAAAGGCCAAAAGCCAATTCGAAGCCTAAACAAGTGGGTAAGTGTGATCGAAGATCGCACAAAGGGTTTCGTTTAATATTCCTTTCAAAACTCTTTATCCTTTCTTTAAAAAATCCAAATAAATTTCATTTTCCAAAAAAAAAAAAGGAAAAAAAAAGACGTTATAATCACTTGCTGACGTCCTATCTACTTGCTTTCTCTATTACTCATATTGATACTCTCTTTGTATTATTCTAAAACATTTGAAAAAGTCCGTTAAACTTCCAATAGGACGTCAGATTAATTTTATTTTTAATTCTCTAATGACATCATATTAACCTGCTTTCTGTACTTACACATACTCATACTCCTTGTATTATTGAGAAATGTTTGAAAATTTCCGGTTTATTACGAATATGACGTCATATTAATCTTTTTTTCAATTGGTGAAACTTTTTATTTCCCTTTTCTTTTTTACGTGGAAATCTTTCAGTAGAAAATTAATTATTGTAGAAAGAATTTTATTGTGGATTTTTAATTGTTGGCAACTGCTATAACGAAAACTGTTTAAATTTAATAGGAAAAGGCTGTTAGATTTTTGGTTTTTTATCTCTCTATATTAAAATACGATTTTTTCAAAATTTTATGATTTTCAGCTTCATAGTAGGTATTTAGCTAAAGAACACATAATTTCATATCTGTAAGTTAGTATATAGTTTAGGAGAACCGGCTCTGTGACGGACAGACAACAGTCTGTCCACAATAACTAATCCACAATAACAGACAACGTAGCGGGACGAATAGGATTTCGTGAGATGAACGAAGCCCTAAAAACAAGAACGAAAAATCATGCGTCTAGCATAGATTATGTAACACTTTCCAACACTTCCAAAATAATTTTATAAATCTTTACCACTTGATAAGGTGAAAGAGGATATCTATAAGTAAACAATTTGGAAAACGCATAACATATTTAAACACCTAATTTCAGGAATTACGAACAATATTCGGAAAAATTATATGATCTATAGCTTTGTATATACACTACATAGAATGTTAAATTTTACTTCAGTTAGGAAAAGCGTAGCACAGTTTAAAATTCCCCTATGGAATTTTCGTCAATAAACGGAAATGTACTCGAGGACTTCTGTGCTGCCCTCTGTATGATCTATAAAATTTATACGTACCAAGCAGGGAGATATAAATAGATTCTATTACTATGGTACCACAAGTAATAGACAAAAAGTGCGTTAAATTTAAAAACGCGTCAGCAACTGAAAGCGCACTTCCAGCAATTATTGTTAACGTACACCACCGAATTCTTTTGTGTGTCCCTGTAAATGAACGACGAATGCTATACACAAAATATTCTATAGTAAGCCTTTTGCAATGCACCTTAGTGATACACTACATCAATTTCAATGTGTAATGAAATAGTGAAATATTATTAATATAAACTCCAAACGAATTTTCTCCATAGACCGTAATGTTACGGAATTCTTTTGAGTGTCCCTGTAAAAGAACTATAAGTCCTATGCACACCCTATTCCATATTAAGCTTCTTGTAATGCACCTTAATGATATATATCAATTTCAATATGTTTGAAATTGTGTAACAGCATTAAAATAAACCGCAAATTATTTTTCCCCATAGACCGTAATGTAACGGAATTATTTTCAGTGTCAATGTAAAAAAACTATAAGTGCGTATAACGCTTCATTTTCAATACCGATCAGGCCATAGTAAATCTCAATAACATTTATCAATTGCATGACAATGCGAATATATCTACGAGAGTTAGAGCACGGGCAGACAGACAGAGAAACCGAATTCATAAACACTTTTCAACTATGTTGGAAAGTATTAATAAATCTTACTTATAATAAAATCCAAAGGCGAGAAAGTGTCTGTAACGGTACCGGGTTGTACCACTCTGCGATTCGACCGTAGTTAAACGCCATGTTAGGCTTACTGAAAAAGAAGTTGTATTATCTACTTTCGTCGTTTAAATATTTGTAAAAGCATATTCAAGCTTTTAAATCTTTTAATTTTGTTTAAAACCTTAAAACACTATTTCATTAAAACAAGTTGGAAATTGTACGTCAAACGTTACAAACGAGGTGCGTTCGTACGCACGTTTTAGAATTAAATTCATGATATCCCGTGCGTAGAACGGGTTAAACAGCTAGTTAAGTATATGTTTTATGACACTGTTCATACAAATATCTTAACTAGTTATATAAATATTCAGATATATATGTATCAGCTAGTTATATAAATATTCAGATCTTGATGATTTTTAATTCTGTGAAATGAATTATATCGTCTGCAGATTAATTTCTGTAATAAAATAAGTATCTCGGTCGCTTGACGATTTAACATCCATCGGAAGCTCATATAACAAAAAAGCACCGATTTAAAAAAAAAATCAAATTTCTTAATAAATATTTTTATTAATATCTCCTAAAGTTTTGATTCGATTTTGATAAAATTTGAAATGTCTCGACAAATTTATGCAAAGATAATATATTTCAAATTGCAAACCATTTGGTTGGGTAGTTTTTGCGTTGTTATATGCGGACAGACAGACAGACGGACGGACAGACAGACAGACGGACGGACAGACGGACGGACCAAACGACGACTATAGGTGCTACGTATTTATATAATTACGAACGCACCTAAAAATGTATATTAACATTTCTGTAAAAAAAAAAATTCTGTAAGCACTTTTTTTTTCAGAATGCGGTGATTTATTTCTTTGGGAGAGATTTGAGGTTGATTCAGTATAGTGTCGCCATCTACTGGCGGATTTTGAAATTTGCTTCCGTCGTTCCGGATTTCGGGTCCTCCCGAAATTCACGATTATTTGACAAAATTCATGGTTTTTTTTTCGTGATTCTTTGACAAAATTTGCATTTTTTCTGCTGTTCTTGGACAAAATTTCATTTTTTCGTAGTCCTTTGAAGAAATTTGCGTTTTCTTTTTGCGATCCTTTGAGGAAATTTGCGTTTTTTGCTATTCTTTGACGAAATTTGCCTTTTATTCACGATCCTTTGACAAAATTAGAGTTTTTTCTGAGATTGACGAAATTAGCGGTTGTTTTTTTTCGATCCTTTGCGAAATTTCACTTTTTTCGCGATCGCTTAACGAAATTAGACATTTTTTCGCAGTGCTTTGAAGAAATTTGTGTTTTTTTTTCTAGACCCTTTGAAGAAATTCATGTTTTTCCGCGATTATTTGACGAAATTCGCAGTTTTTTTTTTTTTTTCCCTTTAACCAATTTTTTTTTTTTTTTGTGATCCCTTGATGAAATTTTACATTTTTTTCGGAGTCTTTGGAAGAAATTTGCGTCTTCTTCGTAAGCCTTTGACGAAAATCGCGTTTTTCTGCAATTTGTTAACAAAATTAACGTTTTTTTTTTTTTTTTTGCAATCCTGCAACGAAATTTGCGTTTTTATTTTCGGTACTTTGACGAAATTCACGTTGTTTCCACAATCCTTCGATGAAATTTTCTATTTTTTTCTGCGAACGATAGACATAATTGATTTTTTTCGGCGATTATCGTTCAAAATTCGAGATATTTATGTTCAAAATTTTGGACTGAAGACTTAAATTTTCGAAATCCTTAAATTTTTAGGAAAACTTGAACAGAATCTCCCCTGATGAAATAAATACATAACTATTCTTTGTTTCTAACGAATCGTAATATAAATTAATTTTAAACTAAAATGATTTGTTTTTAATTTCGGGAAGAGGAAGGGGGGGGGGGGGACCGTGTTCACCCGCCACTGAAGTAACAATATTTTAGTGATTAAACATTGAAACACAATAGACTGAAAAAAAATTAGGAATCGGTAAAATTTTCGAAAAATTTCAGAAAATCTAAAATTTTAGTAAAAATTTACAAATTTAGAAATTTTTCGAATTTTTCTTTCCGGACTTCGGGTTTTTCCGGATTTTGGATTTTCGGATAATGGGTCATACACTGTAAAATGATTCTTTCTTATCAAACGTAATTAAAATATAAGAAATGCATAGTACAGCGTAATTTCCATTTAATTTTGCTTATGTAATCAAACAATGAGTTATATGGTAAGTCAAGCTGTTTAAAAACTCATTGATAACACTTTTTTACAAAAACTTTCGCACATGGATTATTTGTTAATATTTGATTTTGTCCAATCATTGAACTATTTCAGAAATTTAATACTAAGTAAAAAAAAAAAAAAAAAAAAAAAATATATATATATATCCTTATTATTTTTATTTGTAGAAATCATTTGTCCTTTTTAAAATGTATTTCAATAATAAATCTCCATGCTGTTTGTTTAAATGAAGTCTTATGAAAATGAAACGCAGATCAACAATCCGTCATTTTTGACGGGGTTATATACTAGTAAATAAATAAAAAATAGAGGAAACATGATCACAAAGTCCTGCATCGGGCCGGTTAACCCGATTTTATCCGAACCTAACCCGACCCGCGGTTCGGGTCGTGTCAGGTTGACGCTAATTATTTTTTCGCTGTTGGGTCTGGTTAACTTTAAATGTTTTGGGGCTCGGGTTGGGGGTTATGATCCTTTTGGGTCAGGATCGGGTTTGTCCGAGTTTTGAAAAGAAAATTCAATAAATTTTTCAAATTAAAAAAAAAAAAACAAAAAAAAAACAACAACAATATATTTGAATATTAATAAGTTTATATGTGTTCATTTTTTTTAATAAAAAATATAAAAATTGATATTAGGCATATAATTATAGGCTACTTTTCCATAATCATATATATTATTTCTGTTGTCAACATCCCTTTTTCTATGAATTTACGAAACGCACAACAATGAACGAGGTATCATTCGAAGGGTTTTTTGAACCACCTTCTGACATAGTACACTCACATTTCGTTAAACAATGTTTTTTTTTAAATTAAAAATTGCAGTTAATTGAAAATTATATCCGTATTGTTTTCATAAATGAAATGAAAGGATTTTAGGAAATCAGTATTGACACAAAAAGAAAATACCGCATTATATTGTGCTTAAAAATGATTATAACAATAAATAGTACAAAAAAGATAAAGTGAGACGTCTCTGCACGGGCTTATATTTATGATTAAAAAGCAAAATTCAAATTCAAATGTTTAGAGGAAAAATACACCATCGATCGATCGAAGCAGTGGTATTTTACATGTAGCCTAAAACAAATGCTTTGTTAATTAAATTGTGTTTTATATGTATTCTATTTATTTTTCGTTGTCTCGTGTTTTTCGCGAAGCTGATGACGTCCTCCTTTAATATAGTTAAAATGCGGTTGTTATTTCTTTTTTCTCGCGCGTGCCTTTTGCTATCTTCGATCAGGTTTTACTGTAACTTTGATGAAATAAATGAGATGATATTCTAGTTTGACTAATGTTGTTTGCAGATATTTTTAATCCTTATAATATTTCTTTAGTAGTTTAAACCTGTATCTAAAAAACATTAGATATTACTAAAAATCCGATTGGCAGAATAAAATAATTAGAGCCAACAAGTCCGATCTAATACAGGACGACCAGCTGGTCACAATTTGTTTTTCTTTTGTCTATGTCTGTATAATAACTCACTGCCTACGACGTAACAGAAACAGTTGTTGAGATAGAGTAGAAATTTGCACGTTCCGGGCCGGGCTTACTTTTTTTCTGCAGACTCGGGCCGGACCCGTGGACTTCATTCTTCCTCCAGAGCACATGTTTGATTTTTTTTTTTTTTTTTTTTTTTTTTTTTTTTTTAATAATAGTGATAATGTTCATTTGTTCAACGAAATCTTCAGAAATTTAATTTATGGTTCAATAAATTACAGAGAAATATTTTTAAAAATCTACTTTTATTTTCTTGAAGGGCTTTATAGTTTGGTTTTGTTTTATCACATGTTTCTTTCATTCTAGACTACGTTGATTTTCTTACCGAATCTTCATTTGAATGTAATTGTTTGTCAGAATTTTTAATTGTCTAAGGGGTCAGTAATATTATTGTTATTTCGTATTCAATGAATTGCCGTTATATAATCTGGAAATAAAAATATGCACAAAAAAGCGTTCTTTTTGAATAATTTTAATAGTATATATGATACTTCAGAAGTGTCCTAGAAATTTCGGCCTATGCAGACGGATTCATAAGACGATATAAGAGTATATACCGTTCAAGAGACGATGGTATAAGACGGATTCAGCCCGAGTCCGGACTCGAATTTTACACCAGTCTTCGGGCTCAAAGCGAAAATTTTATTTATTCACAAATTAGAAAAAGGAAGGAAAAAAAAATAATACAGTGTTATACCATAAAATTAACAGTATATTATTTTACTGTTTATTACTGTTAATTTTACGGTATAATACTGGCAGCTGGGATGCCAGTATTATACTACTGTACAATCAACATTTTTTTTTTTTTTTTTTTTTTTTTTCAGTGTATGTAAGAAGTTATTTTTAAATGCGAAAATGAACCATGAAATATTTTCAAAGATTATTAACAATTTTTTACTGCGTAATTTCGGTATCGGCCTCTGATGACACAAAATGTTTCAGGCTCGGACTGGCTCGGATTTCAAATCGTCGGGATCGGGCTCCGAAAAAAGAGCCCGAACTTATGTCTTATAAATGTAAGCTCATTTGAATTTTCAACCAACATTCTGAGATAAATTTCTATTATTAATGCTTTTCTGGAGAAAGATTGATAAATATAATTAGTTATGCTAAAAAAAAAAAATCCCTGGCGGTTCGGCTTACAGGCACAGGTAGATTTCGAAGACGCAGACCGTGGGACGCCTGTTTATTGGGAATTGTAGAAGAAATTACCTTTTTGCCATGATGCGACAGTTGGAACCGACCATTTCAAAATCTACCTGTGTCAAGTAGGCGGAGCCAGCAGAATTTTATTTATTTATTTATTTTTTAGCTGTAAGGGTTGGTCGTATAAAAAAAACTTGTCAATATAAAAGCTGTAGATAATATTAAAAGGATTTATAATAAATATAAGCGGATTTGATATCTTGTGAATGGACAAAGTTATGACTTTTTTTTCTTCTGAAACCCCTATCTCCCCCCTCCCCCCTTGTGGCCATTTTTAGTTATATCAAAAATCTGTCATACATAAATTTTCGGCCCTTTTCCTAGAAGTAATAATAACTTTAAACGGATTCGATGCGTATTAAGAAGTTATAGGAATTTTTCTGTTTTCACAAAAAGTTCCCCGCCCCCCTTTTCCCGATTTTGCCTATTAACGAACTTGACCGCGATTTTATGCCCCTTGATTTTATGTATCAGTTTGGAAGAGATTTGTGCAGAATTTTCGAAGTTATCGTGTCCATAAAAAAGTGACATACATAGATAGATAGATATAGATAGATAAATAAAATTTTGAACTGGGTGTGGTTTTGGGTTCTAGGAGTCATGATCGGTGTAGATCTGCAAAAATTTTCCAGAAATTCCAACATAGGGCAGAATGTAATAGGTAGTATTTCTTACGAAATCTACCTAAAAGGTGGGTTCGACACACAAATTCAATTGGATGATACAGCAGGCCATACAAAAGCATTAGTCACCATTTTCCATTTGGAACTCTGAAATGTAAAATTTACTTATTACTTACCCATCATACGTAGTATAGGGTAAGTCTTGTAATCGTTTTGAAAATCAAAAATTTTTTTTGACGGATTTACACGTTTCAGACACTGGAGATTCCGAAAAACATATTTTTAGAAAAAAAAAATTTGCCGTCCGTCTGTGTGTCTGTAAACGCTCTATCTCCCGAAAAAATTCAGATAGAGACTTGCAATTTGGTATGTACTTAGTATGTAATAATGGGAAGAAGCCTATTTCATTTCAATTACCTCGATTAACCGGAACTATTTTTTTCGGACTCTCGAAATATTCGTTCTGATAAAAGGTATATAAAAATTTTCGAAATTGTTTATTTTAAGAAATGAATATAAAAGACAATAAAAAAAAACAAATTTTACATAAAGCATGAAGTCGATCGGATAATTAGTTACCGAGATATTTGGAATCCTATTTTGCACACTCTTCGATTTTTCATGACCCTTTATTTCATCCAAATTTCACTTTAAAGATATATTTTAATTGAAAATTTGACGCTTAATCAGATGCAATAAACCGCTAGTTAATAGGATTATTATTTTTGGAGTTATAAGGAAAAACCTCTTTCAAGCAATTCAGTAATCGAGCCTTTAAAGTTTGACGTCATCAAGCCACGATTTTATTTGAATTGCAATGCATTTTATAAGTAGTTTACACATTTTTATTTTAATATTTTACATTATGCATACCCATGATGGGTAAGTATTACGGTGGCCCCCAACGACTAGTTTTTGTTTATAAAAGTATTTTTTAAACAAAAAAAAAAAATTAATCTTGAAGTAATTTTAAGATTTTATTAAAACTTTTCTTACTACGTACTTTCGGTATCGGGCTCGGACTCTGATGACAACAAAAATTTCGAGCTCGGATTTCAAATCATCGGCCTCCGAAAAAAAAAAAAAAAAGCCCGAACTCATGTCTAATGCAGGCCTCTATAGTTTGCGGCGAGGTATTCAAAAGTGCAGCGTAAAAGATGACTCAAGTCTTAAAGAATAAAAATATAAGGGAAGGGAGAACTTCATTCAAACTTTCATTCATCAAGTTCTGGAACATATAAACATCTGCGACGGCTCGTTAATAAATTCCGAACGGGTCATTGGAAGAGATGAAACAAAGCAACTGAAAGCTCTCATCTGAAATCGTTAGTATCATGTTTTTAGGACTTCTTCCGTATGCGAAACTAATAAATATAGCTTCGTGGTAAACACTCGAAATTTATTTGTTATTGCTGTCAGAGTTGCTAGAAGAACATATTTATTGGCACACTTAAAAGCAGGCCATCTTTGGGCATTTAGTGCTTCAATTACTTGATTTATTTTATTTATGAGAACTTCTTACAAATTAATCTATAACTTTTTTTTTTTTTTTTCTGAAAGTGTTCAGCTGTGGAAACTAATCTTATGACTATAAAATGGAATGTGTTGCAGTTCATTATAATATATGCAGTAGACTCCCTCAAATCCGCATAGCTTGAAACCAGAAGTTGTGTGGATTTTAGAATTTTGTAGATTTCTGGTTTTGTTTACATTTTTTAAACAGTAATTTGAATGTAATAATGCAAATTTTGTAAATGCTTACAATAAAGTGAAATATTAGAATAATTAAGTAAAGTAATGAAAATATTAAAAATTAAGAAAATTTAAAACGTTAAAATTTTTAAAGTCAAGTAAACAATAATGCATGACTAAATAGGCATAATAATGATTTTTTTTTTTAATTATTTAATGAAACTTGCCTTATAAAGGTACACTAATAACTTACATAAAAATCACAAAATAAAAAAAGTTTTATTGCATGTTTGCTTAACCAAACTTAATACCCAAAAATGCTTGATTAGTAATTAATACTGAAATGTATTTGGTAAAAAGACTGAGATTGAAAAGACATGATGTAAAAAGACTTGAATTTTTTCAGAAATAAAGTTATACTCCCTTGATGAGAAAACATGTGTTCAGCATGTGTCATATTAACAAGAATTATATATTAAAATGTGCATGGAATGATATAATAATTTTAAAAAATCTTGAATTTTTTTCCCCTACATCTTAACGTAAGTTTCATTGTTTACATCTGCAATTATGTGCGGATTTGAGGAAGTCTATTGTATATAATTAATATAATATATATATTAATCTACAGCAAAATTATCAATTAATACATGGATTTTAGTTAATATGCGACATAAAACACAAGGTTACTTAGTATAGATATAGGAATCATTTCTAAGTTCTGTAAGATGATTATCACTTTTAAACCTTTAAAGACACGGCATGGGCGGCTTATTGAGTGCGCCACTCAGTGAAAAAACAGTTGTGAATTTTAAAACAATTACGTGATTAACATCTGCGATTCATTTACCCTCTTCCCAAAGACCCTTTAATGTTTAAAGTTGAATTTCGCTGCTGTGTTTCATTATTTTTATTAGTAAGTAACCACTTATGTACGGAATAGGCCACCCTTGTATTTGTCTAATATATCATATATTTTGTTCTTCAACTTTTTAACACTTTCCAACATTGTTGAAAAATGTTTATGAATTCGGTTTGTCTGCCGTCTGTCCGTGCTCTAACTCGCATAAATATACTTCCTTCCTTCAAATCAACACTGGGTGATTTCTGCTTTTGTCTCCATTGGATGTCTATTGCTCGAAGCGCTAATCTATTGCTGATGATTCGAACTAAAGTCAGAAATCGCAGTAAAAAAACTGCCGACCACATCATATATTACTCCCCTGTAAGAATGTTTTGCTCACAGGCTATCATAGCCTGAGAATGTGCCCGCCGGTTCTGTATGTACGTACGTATGTATGTATGTACGTATGTATGTACGTAACACGATAACTCTTAATAGAAACAGCCGTTTTCCTTCAAATTTTGTTTATGGGTTCAATGTGATAAGGCGCTTCCCTGATTAGTTTTGGGGGTTCATTGGTTAAGTATAAAGTGGGATACGGGAGGCTAACCCCCCCCCTTAATTTAAATAAATGGGTTTTTCATGCAGAATTATCCGATTTTCTTCAAATTTTGCATATAGGTTCATTGTGATAAGACGCTTCCCTGATTAGTTTTGGGAGTTCATTGGTTAAGTATAAAGGGAGGTAACGGGGGGCTAACCCCCTTTAATTTAGATAAATGGGTTTTTCATTCAATGGGTTTTCCATGTAGTTTTTACTGCTATTTCTACAAACATTGTTTACGGGCTCTTGAATTATCGTTTTCCAATATCTTTTTTTATCACACGCAGGATATCTCGTTTTACCCCAAGAGAATGCGGACCGGAAAGCAAGCCGAAAAAATACCCTTTTAAGTTTTAAATGCTAGCAACAGTTTCATTGTGACAAATAAATCCTTATTAAACATCCTATACACATAATAATGTAATTTCAGTAACTTCAAATGTGTTCATATTTAAGAATTTGGAAAACTAGGGAAAAAATTAAAAAAAAAAATGATAAAATAAACTTTTGAACATAGGAACTACATAAATGCTAGTATAGAGATATCATAATGGTCGCTTCACTTTCTGGTCGAATGTTAAGTATTTCAAGCTTTACCCGATAGAAGGCTGCTCAAATTGAGTTAAGACTAAGATATACGGTTTACTCTATTTTCCATCACTATATTTTAATAAATGTTTTCCTAATAAAATTGTGTTTATTTATATGTTTAATTGTTTTGCTCTCTTCTATATGATTTTTGTAATACGGTAGCAATAGAAAATTACACTTATTGTAATTGAAAGAAAAATAAATATACAGTTTAATTAAGTTAATTTTTTTTTTTTTTTTTTTTTAAGTGAAAACTTCTTTAGGCGCGTTGGGCATTTTTTGAGATGGGAAAAAGCCATTGAATTCGCGACACTGTTACCGTTACTGGTACCGACACCTCTGTATATTTGGCGACGATTCTGCAATAGCTGGTTCAGGTAAGCAACCAGATTTGCTTAAATTAATATCTCACTTTGACAGCAAAAGTGATATTAGTCTCTATTTAGCATTATTTGGAAGACAAATTTCTCGAATGAATATAATAAAAGAAAATTGGGTCACACATTTGTTAAGTTTAATTCCGTTAGAAATCGCCAATATTATAGCTAGAGAACCAGAAACATTGGCGAACAATTACGATTACGTAAAAGATTTACTTCTTAAACGCTTCAATATGACGCCAGAAGAATTTAGGCAGAAATTATGTCACATAAAAAGAATCTTCAGCCACTTGGCGCGATTTAGCATTTGAATTAAGAAATTATTTGGAAGAATGGATTAGCGGTCTTAATGTATCTGATTTTGAATCCTTAAAAGAATTAATAGTAGTAGATCAAATTAAGAAAAGGTTACCTATAGAAATGAAAGCACATTTTATTGATGATCTTCCAAAAATTAAAAATGTAGACGTATTAGTAAATAAACTAGACGATTATGATGCGGCGAGACGTAATGTTAAAACCATGAATAGAATTTCACCCCACTTTGAAGATAGAAAACCCGAAGTAAGTAAATATGAAAATTCACAATCTTTCTTATACCCAATACCAAAACAAAAGAAATAAATCTCAAATTAGGTGTTTTAGATAGATGTAACTCTCAAGGCCACATATCGTCTCAGTGTAATAATAGCAATAACGGTCAAACTAATGAGTTCAATCAAGACTCTACCGAAAACTATCGAAATTATAATCGCCAAAATCACAATCCTAATGTCGATGTACAGGAAAAAGCTAACATTGCTACAATTCGAATCAGAAATAAGTCTAAACCTAATGGAATGGGTAAAATAATTAATATCAAAGGCAATGAAGCAAATCTATTGTTTGATACAGACAACTATATTTCTTTATTCAGTTACGAATGTTATGTCAATATTGGGTCGCCAAATTTGTCTTCTGTTGATATCTTAATAACTGACATTGGCGGAGAAACTGTAAATCTAATTGGATATTTTGTGTATGAAATACGTGTCGATGGGTTTCTTATATCAACGAAATTTTATGTTTCAAAGTCTCTCGCATACGATATTGTAATAGGGCAAGACGTGATCAGCAAACTAAAGTTGGCGATAGATGAAAAGGGAATTAAAATTGTTGGCGAGCGCAATACTTTTCGAGTAGGTTGCCTGAAAGTTGTAAATAATTCCGATAAAAAATTAAATTATGTTGCCAATTCATACAATGAAGCGAAAGTATCAAAAGGAAATAGTTCACGTGCAGAAAACGAAATGATTGGTATTATGAATAAAAATAATTCAGAAAATAATTTCAAGATAAATTTAGCACGCGCGGTGAAAACAGATAAAAGTGACTCAACTCGCGAGACCAAATCAAACGATGAAAATGAATAATAAAACACGGAAAATATTATAATTTAACGAGAAAAGACATAGACAGAAGTAATATAAAAAGAAAAAATGAAAATAATGAAATATTTCACGAAAGTTTTAAAAAACGTGGTTACTGTTACGGAAATGAAGTGAAATCATTTTATAGAAAAGAAAAGTTTGTTGATAGAAATTATAGATACCGCAAACAATACGCGCAATATTAAGATAGAAAAAAGCATAATATTCACGAATACCGTAAACAAGACAGGCAGCAAAGAAGTCATCATTTTTGGAGTGATAGGAAGCGGGAACCGTATTTTGCAGATAAATGTTCTTACAAAAGATATGAAACTACATCTCATGGAAGAAATGATGAATGTATTGAGAGTTGTTTAAATTGTGGATGAAAATTCATAAGTTTCATTGTATTCATTTCAAAGAATACCAATTAATTAAATTTCATATTTCATGTATTTGTAAATTTACGTTTTAAGCAATAGATTGCAATTTTTGTATGTAAAATAATATGCATTATTTTTCATGTACAATAGTGCATTAAATGAAAATTGTAATATAATTTTTGTAGAAGTAGTTTATAATAATGAATAAAAAAAACCACTTCATTTAAAAGTATTTCCTGCACAATAAAACGTTTCCTGACGATTCAAAAAATACACACGTAATTGTTCAAGTTTTCACTTCTATCGGTACTCCCGGAGCGCCATTGTTTTTTTTTTTTTGTTGTTGTTGTTTTTTCAGGACATATAAAAAGGCGAGACATGACGAAGCGCTACTATAATAAAGGTACTTTTACACTATAATAGCCTTGGCTGTTTTTGTTTTTGTTTTTTTAAGTTTGGCGCAATTTGGGCTTTATAAAGGGAGATTTGTTGCCAAATTATATAAACACCTATGAAAACAAACCTAATGAACTTTTATGCTTGTTTATATATGTACACTATATGGCCATTAATGACCGGCAACTTTCAATTTTAGACATTTTGTGGAATAGTTAAAAATGTACTTGTCAGATTCTTCTGGAATTTTAGAATTAAAAAGAACAGGTTTGACTTCATATTTATCAACGTCGATTTGATAAGGAGTATATAATTAGGGGGCCAAAAAAAATTAAAGAAAAAAAATAATACTTGGGATCATCCTGTAAAATAAAATGCGCGAAATGATCTATCGCTACAGAATATACATAGGCAGACATTGTACAATATGTGTATTCATTTGTGTAAGAATGGCATGTATATTAATAGAGATATAGCGATTTTTTTAAAAAAATTAAAAAAATTCTTGCATGTTTTTAACCAAATTTAATGCCAGTTTCAGAAAAATTGACAAAATATAGTAGAAACAATATAGTGCAATTGAAATGTAAATATATTAAATATTTAAGGAAATATGAGCAGTTGTATAAAATAATTTTTATCTGCGCATGCGCGAACGATAACAAGGAACTTTTTGCATAATTTAACAGTCAATTCAATAGTCTATGGAGCAACTTATTAAAAAAAATCAGTCAAATATCGTAAAAATTCAAAGAGATATCGGCGTTAGAGTGAGCTGTTTTTTAGTTTCTCAATAAAATTCGTTAAATGATAAGGGATTGTCCGCAAATTGTCATGTTTAATTTTTATACTATATTTTATTTTTTATTGATACTTTAGTTCTCCTTGGAAAACTTTATTGCACCAGGTTATAATACTTTTGGAATGGATCCTTTCATTTTGATAATTCTTTTTTTTTTGTTCGAATATGTTCGTTAGGATAGTTTTTCAAAGAGAACTAAAGTATCATTAAAAATTAGAAAATACTATAAAATAAAAAATGACAATTTGTGGGAAATCCCTTATCATTTAACGAGTTTTATTGAGAAACTAAAAAACAGCTCACTCTAACGCCGATATCTCTTTGAATTTTTACGATATTTGACTGATTTTTTTTAATAAGTTGCTACATAGACTATTGAATTGACTATTAAATTATGCAAAAAGTTCCTTGTTATCGTTCGCGCATGCGCAGATAAAAATTATTTTATACAACTGCCCGTATTTCCTTAAATATTTAATATATTTATATTCCAATTGCACTATATTGTTTCTACTTTATTTTGTCAATTTTTCTGAAATTGGCGTTAAATTTGGTTTAAAACCCTGTATGTTATAAGCAAAAAACATGCAAGATTTTTTTTTTTTTTTTTTTTTTTTTTTTTTTTTTTAAATTGCTATATTTCTATTACTATACATGCTATTCTTACACAAATGAATACACATATTGTACAATGTCTGCCTATGTATATTCTGTAACGATAGATCATTTGGTGCATTTTATTTAGCAGAGTGATCCCAAGTATTATTTTTTATCTTTAATTTTTTTTTGGTCCTCTATTTGTCCTCCTTATCAAATCAACAATGATAAATATGAAGTCAAACCTGTTCTTTTGGATCCTAAAATTCCAGAAGTATTTGAAAAGTATATTTTTAAATTATTCGACAAAATGTCTAAAATTGAAAGTTGCCGGTCATTAATGGCCATATAGTGTATCTATATATATATTAATATTTTATATATATATAATTTACTTCTATTTGTATATAAAAATAGATAAATGGCTCCTTTATTTTAAATAAATTGTATAAATATTGAATAATTGATTCTGTATATGAAACAGTGAATAGGTTGCCAGAAAATATGTTGCCAAATTTATTTCTCTCTCCAAGACCATTTTATCTATCTCGCCAATGCCCATATACTAGAAAAATAAATATTAGGAGAAAAAATGACTTAAAGTGCGAGAAAAAAGCTGGTGGACAACTTTTTGAATTTATTTTTTATTTATATATTATTGCTGATAGAACATATCTGCAATAACATAATGATCTTTGCATCTTCATCTGTTCAGCTAACTTCATTCCTTTTTCTTTCTGGAAATTTCACGAGTAAAAATCTAAAATAAATAAATAAATAAATAAATAAATCAGTAAATACTTGCTAAGTTTATCCACTTCTGTTGTTTAATCCACTTTAAGCCGCTCGCCTGTTTTTTTTTTTTTTTGTTCGGGTCAGCAATAAGGTATCAAATTGCTCCTGTGATTTGTCTTACCCCACTCCCCACGGACCGGGCTAATTTTCTTTCATTAGATTCAGCCGGGGACAAATCCGGGATTTACTTTTTCCGACAAACTCAGACCGGGCCGGGTGTTTTTTCTGAACATGAACCGTCCCCAGCTCACCCTGGAAAACCTCGACTGGTGGTAGGTACTACAGGGAAAGGCCGTCAATTTTTTTTTTTTTAAATATTGAGATATGTGGCCCCCTTTGTTACTTTCTTCTATCTTTACAAGAATAAATTATTGAATTGATGAAAATTTTCGACTTCCGGTTTTCGACGAATTTATAGGTTTTAGAAGGTCCTGAACACGATTTGACTCGTTTTAGAAAATGTTTGTTTGTGAGTCTGTGACTCTGTCTGTCTGTGTGTGACGATGTGGGCACTCTATCTCGAACTAATCCACGGAATTTAATAATATTTTATATTCAGTTACTCTCTGACGTAAACTGATGCTGATTAGTTTTTGGTGTAAATCGCGCAACAGGTGGCGCTGCTATGCTGCATTTTCCGCGATTTCGCAATAGCATCTCAAGCACTAATGCACAGAATTTCATCAAACTTCAGATTCTGTTAGAGCTTGACATAAATAGACGCTGAATACGTTTTGGTGTAGATATTCCCACAGGTGGCTCGGCTATGCTACTTTTTTCATGATTTTCACGATAGCTATATCTCAAGAACTAATGCACATAATTTCATCAAACTTCAGATTCTGAAACATTGACATAAATAGATGCTGATTGGTTTTGGTATAAATTACGTTTGGTGGCACAGGTGGCGCTGCTGTGCTACTTTTTTCATGATGTTTACGATAATTAAATCTTAAGAACTAATGCACAGATTTTCATCAAACTTCAGATTCAGTTAGACATTGACATAAGTTGTTGTTGATTAGTTTTTGGTGTAAATCTCTCAACAGGTGGCGCTGCTATGCTGCCTTTTTCAGGATTTACACGATTTTAGCGATAGTCATATGCATATCTCAAGAACTAATGCATATAATTTAAGAAAACTTTAGATTCAATTAGACCTTGATATAAATTGGTGCTGAGATTCGTTTTTAGTTGTATGCGCAACCTGTGTGAGAAAGAAGAAAATTTTGGGATTGGCCCATCTGACTAGTTTACCGTTCTTAGGGCTTAGTGTTAGTTTGGGCTCCTGGTGATCCTTGTTTGTGGCTTTATTGTGCTTCTGGACACCACCTCCCTTTACCACGTCTAGAATGGTATGTCAACGAAGTGTAGGGAATCCAAAATTCTTGAATGCTCTATGCGCCATTGTATCGAGGCTAAAACGGGCGTTATGTGTTTCAAACTCTGTAATGTCTCCGCTGCTGTCGAGTTCTCCACCAGAGTTACCAAATTAATTTTTTTTCGGACCGTACAGTTGCTTATAAATTTCACGTTATGTTACTTTTTTTTCATTTTCGAGGGAGGTTACGCGTGGCGGTAACACGTTCCACGTTTGACACTCCTTATCCTTAAGCACCGCGTTCACTTGACTTGACTCTAATCATAATTTAATTAATATGAAGAAACTATTAATTGATAAAAGTGCACTTCTTAAAAAATATATAATGCACTCTTTATTTTTTATTTATATTTCCGATTTAAGGTAGCTTTCATTACAAAAAGCTGCCTATTACAGACGTTCGGAGGAAAGCAATTCCAAAAAATGTTGGTATATTTTCACCGATCATGACCCTCAGACCCCCAAACCACCCTCCGTTCAATATATATATATATATATATATCTGACATTTGTCATGCTGTAACTCTCTTATTTATGAACCGATTTGGATGTGACTGAGTACACTGCAAAAAATAATTGTTGATTTTACAGTATAAAACTGGCACCCCAGCTGCCAGCATTATACCGTAAAATTAACAGTATTAAACAGTAAAATAAGCAGTATTACTGCTTGCACGGCAGCGTATTACTGCTTATTTTACTGTTTAATACTGTTAATTTTACGGTATAATGCTGGCAGCTGGGGTGCCAGTTTTATACTGTAAAATCAACAATTATTTTTTGCAGTGTATGTGCATTGGACATACCGAACATATGTGCATTGGACGTGTCTCGACCGAATTCGTTAGCCAGCTTCATCCGCCATCTTGTTTCAAAATGGTGACCAGTTGAAAATTTTTTAATTTTTAAAAATTCAAAAATATGTACAAAAAAATTATAAATTAAAAAAAAAATTTCCGTTAAGTGTTAGAACGTGATACAAGAATTCTGGAACATTTTTTGTTTTGACTATATCTTAAAAAATGGTTGAGATAGGGCAGTTTCAAATTCTAGGGTGGCTGACATTTTGAAAAAATCTGATTTTTGTTATGCTGTAACTCTCATCCTGAAATTCGCTATCAAATTCAGCATTAACGGAAACCGGTAATGAATCTTCTATAATCGTGTTTGTTCCAAGCATTTTAGCTTCGGGTGTTTGAGTAAAATGTGTTGAATTTTTAAAAACAAGGACTATGAAAGCTACCTTTTCCTCCCGGTACAGACCAGAAGGACTTTTTAATACTATTTAAAATAGTTAGTTGTTGCAGTTTCACAGCAAATTGACCTATTTTTACAAGCATGGTTTGGCGCATAATCAAATCAATTGTTGTTGTAACTGATATATACAATTGTAACCATAAAGAATATTTGGCGACTTATCACCTGTGGCAGGATAATGGAAAAATGACTTAAAAATACTTTATTAATTTATAATTAAGCTCTACAAATATCAAAACATTGTATTGTCATCGAAAACACATCTGTGAACGTAATTTTTATAATTCTAGCGTATCAGGAAATGAGTCAAAAATCGATTACGAAATTCCATCTTTACATACAAAAACTAAGTTGAGTTAAATAAACGGGTGTAAAAACTGCCATTCTGAGACAATAACCGCTTATAACTCAAGATGTAATTTATTTATCAGAAAATGAAAAAAAAAATTTTTTTGATTACAAATCACTCCAATGATCATGTCTGCAAATATCATGAACAAATCATTAAAAATTATTTCAGTAATCATGCCTGCAAGTATCATGCTTTTACGTTTAAAAATGTGTCAGAAAGTTTCGCATTGTTGAGCGGAGGGGAATAATTTTTTGAGAACCGCTTTGAGCTTTAATGTTAGTAGCTATCCTGTAGTTCATGATAAATTATAAATATCATTACATGAAAATGTGCGCTTTACAGCTCCAGAAACGAAATGTTTGTCTATTATGCGCGCGTGCACATGTACAGGATAAAGAACAGCCTATTAAGGAGAGATAGGCACTGTGGTTTTTACAGTTCTAATAGCCTTTTTTCAGCTAGAGCTAGGTAGAAAGCAATGGTTGTTGGTGTTGTTTTTTACGGCCGATTATCTACACGAGGGATAAAACTGAGCTGCGCCGCCAGGGCCTGAGGGGCACCCGTCAGCATGTCAACCGTTGCACCCATGTACTGAGAGACATATAACGCGCACGACTAGGAGAGGCCTCTCGTATGCGCTACGACCGGTCGGGGCACCGCCACCTGCGCATCACCCCGATTGAACCCATGTATTGATGACATAGGTCGTTGCGATACGCGGTGGACCCTATTACAGGGGAGACCACCACGAAAACACTTGGGGATGGGTTGGAGTTGCCCAACAGCTTTGGAGCTGAACACCCAAAAGGGAGCCAGGTCCTGGGCCTTAAGTCAAGTTTTCCCGACCCGCACTTGCTTTGCCAGAACTCGAGGGATGTAGAGACCTACAAAGGTAACCACGATTCCCTCTTGTAATTGATAATCTACACGAGGGATATAGGACGAGGGGGTCTTTCTAAGGGAACCTAACCCGTATTTACGCAAGGTTATCCAAAGTTCGAAGAAAACCTCGGAAAACACCGTAAAATTAGGCCTACGGGCGCGATTGGGTTCGAACCCAGCACCTAGAAAACAATGGTATTAGCGGAATTTTTAAGGCATAGCTCAATATTTATTTAGAGTAAATTATTAAAAATCTCCATATTTCTTTATGAGAATATGCTTTAATAAATTCTGCATTTGTTAAAAAGAAAAATATTTTAAAACTTTTTTTTTTAATGTTGAGTATTTGCTTTGAAATGAAAGTGTAGAACAAAGGTACGAGGTACGTCAAACTATATGTAGAAATATTTCTATATAGTGTCCTAATATAAGAATCCTATAGTTTCCTATTGCGTTAATTGTTAATGTCTAAAATTTATTTCAAAACTTTTTATGTTTTTATAAATTTTCTTGAAAATTTTGAGAATTTACTCTGGTATTTATTTAACCACAGCTTATAAAAATTTTAATTTTTAGGCCATAATAAAGTATAGAAGCACGTTCTAATAAAAACTATTGTATTTTTCTAGAAAAATGTAGGATTTTTTTTATATCATATTAAAGCAATAATTGAAAGCTTTTCTGTCATATTCCCCCCCTCCGCTTTTCCAATTTTTGCTACAGGCCGCCGTTGATTATGATGTAATTGCAAGAAAAGTATCCTTCCTTTAAGAGCTAGCTTATGTTACCTCAAACTGACAATAGATGTCAGCACCACACAATAAACAATAGGACTCCATATTGCTAGAAATTGACCATGGAAAAAGGATATTATACCCTGTTCACATCGGACATTTAAGATAACTTAGACCGCCATTTTTGAGGTGGTACCTCCCCGGAATTGAATACCTGTCCACACCGCCAAACGCATTTAAGATAACTCACTCAACATCGCCGTGTCCAGTGCGCATGCGCATATGTTAAAAGCAAACTCAACAGCCAATCGGCCTCCAGAGCCAATCAGAGTGAGCGGTGCTGACTGTATCTAGCAATGGAAAGTTCGAACTCACTATATAAGTGAGTTTCTGGAACTCACTCAGTGAGTTCAGCGGTCTAAGATATCTTAACTGTCCGATCTGAACATAGTATTACTCTTCTTAGTATTCTTCTTCCATAAAATTGACAGTTGAGATGAGAATGAGACATGAGACCAAATTACGTCGGAGCCCGGCTCCGGTACTTCTCTCCTTTTAGTAAATATTTAAATATTGGTCGGAATTCACCGGAGCCCAGTGCAAGCGCTTCCAAAGAACCGAAGCCTAAATTACCCTTTCCTTTTCCTCCCATATCGAAGCTTTTGCATTGTTTTCTATCAAAACACTATATGTGACTTAATGTATTGAACGCGTAGGAAATGGAGATGGCTCTGGGAATGGGCTCAATTTTTATATCACTCTTCGCCGGGCTTGTGCGTGCTCGAACTCAATCTGTCTGTAAATTAAAAATTTTATTTATTCATCTCTCTCTCTCTCTCTCTCTCTCTCTCTAAAAAAAAAAACTAACGATTTGGAAATGGACCAATGCAAATCTGCGTAGATATTCCGGGTTATTCTCATCGCTTTTTTACTAGGGACTTTTTTGACGAGGCGATAAATCGCAGCCGTCCAAAAGTCCAAAAGTTCTTTTTTCTCAAGCACTGTTCCGCGCATGCGTTTGTTTTGGTTGTGTTTTGTTAATGTTAGGTCGTTGGGGACGTACGACACGTGAAATTAAATTTCAGGAAAGTTCCACGAAATAAAAATGTAGAAAAACGATGTTAGTTTTATTCAACGAATCCAGAAAAAAATCAAACAAAACAAAATTTGCAAAAATTATGTACAAAGGAAAAATAATTGAAGAAATAACAAGAAGAAATTTTAAATGATTCTACTGAATTTGAATTTGTTGATCACTCTTATTCTTTAAAAATACCTGTTTTGATGCAGGAAAAAGAGAATGTACCAAATAAATGAATTTGTGTTTGTACAAAATTTAAGTAATTTTTTAAAGGCTTACTTAAGGAGGGTTATTCCAGATAAAAAAAAATTTGGCCTTTTTACAAGTCCTTATAAATTAAAATTAGCTAATTTCTGGCTCTTCCTTCCCTTATGATTATGTAATATTTTTTATCTTAAATTGGATAGAAAATCGTAACATTTTAAAATAACTTATTTCTATTTATATGGGTTTATATCTAATGTGCTCATAGTTCAAAAATCACTTGATTTTCTTTAAGTAAAAGATAATGAACCCCCCCCCCCCCCCCCAACATGATTGTATAGCACTAGAATGATACTCAGGAGAAATTTATAAGTATAAAATTTAACCTTATTATTAAGATTACATTTTATACTTATAAATTTCTTTTTTACTTATTAATAAGAAAACAACTATAAGGAGCTTTTTACTAAAAATCAGAATTTTGTTAAAAGCAGTAAATATTTTTCAGTCAATATTTGAGCTACCACTGCCACAGCAGAAAACAGGATTTAGGGGTTTTAAAACTCCTCCCAGACCAATTGAAAGCATATAAGATAAGTACAAGGACCGTTATGGTGAATAAATAATGTGTAAAAAGTAACTGAAACACAAAATAGCTAAAAAATTACCATTAAATTGTTTCAAAACTTCATAAAAAGAAGCAATTTAAGAGCAAAATGGGAGAGGAAAAGATAGATAGAGAGAAATAAGTAGAAATAGCAGCAGCACATGCAATTTTTCGCCACTACTCTTCGTTTCGTTCTAAAAGGGGGCTCTTTTATGAAGCCTTGAAAATAGCTTTCAACTCATATCTAGATGACTATGTGGTTTGCTTTACTTCGGTTATAACACATTTTTTTTAAAGGAAATAAAAAAGTCATACACATATAAAACAATGAAATTGTTCATAAGGGTCGATAGAAGTTTTTTTTTTTGGCGGGGGGGGGGGGGGCATTTTGTGAAAAGTAAAAGTTATTTTTGTGAAATTTATTATATTTTTGTGAATATTAACATTAAGTAAAGAAAGATGAAATCCAATTACTCAAATTCAAAACAAGCATTTATTAATAACTTTGTTAAGTACTTCTGCTAAAATTTACCTTTCTGGTGAACTCATATTATTTGCAAATTACATATTTATAAAACCTAACAAAATAAAAATAATTAATGAAGAGTATGTTTTTATGAACTGCAATTTCGTGAAGGGGTCTATTTTATGAAGAAAAATTTCGCAAAGAAGTCTGCTTTAAATAAAAAGAATTTTATAAATAAGTCGTTTTATTAAGAAAAATTTTTGAGAAGAGTTCTATTGTATTAAATGGAATTGTGTAACTTGGCCCTAAATATGCCCCAAGTTTTGCCTGGATCGGCACCTGGTTCAACAACAATGATTCAAAACCGCTCCCAAACGGAAATCTTGGCTACACCACTGAAGACACTACAACATTCGAATATTTTCTTAAAGTAAAATCTCAATTTCGATACAATAGCAGTATTTTTACAAGAAAAAAAAATCTACATGTATTTTTCAAAAAAAAAAAAAAAAAAAAAGGCCCAAAAAGATTGCACTAATTAAACATAAAATCTACATAACTACAGTTTAAATGTTTAACAAGATTTTGGTTTTAAAATATCTCATTATAAATATTTTATTAATAATTATTGTTAGGGGAACCGTCGGTAGCGTAATAACTTTTCTTATTTTTATAAATAGTTAAATCAGTCTTCAAATTTAATATACATTTTCATCTTTTGATATGTTAAAGAAGTTTGTTCAGCTTACCTGAAATTTTCCTTTTTGCGCCGAGTGATATCCACAGTAATCCAAAGTGTTGTACTGATATTTATCTTATCCATTGATTCACTTATATTGGAGTAATAAGAAATAGTATTAGTAGAAAATAACAATTGTGTGAAATAAGCAGAAGATTCATTTTCCTTTGAATATAATATTATAATTCTTGGCTAGATGTACATGTTTAAAATCGCGTTTTGGAGGCTGCGTATAAGTGCTCCAATTTTACATTATATTAAAATATATTTACATCATATATATACAAGAGCGTCTTAACTGCTCGGATGCATTTTGAAAACTGAAGGGAGATTGTTATTTGAGTTCTGTGCACAGGCGCGGGATAACAGCTGTAGTTTGAAGGAGGGAGATCTGCAGTATTTCTCCAGTTAGTTAGTTTCGACAGTCTCTGGTTTTATTAACTGTTTTGCATCTGCGGTTGTCACTTAAAGTACTTATAGTTAATTGGGGTCTGGTTTTTAACATGTTTTTCAATCGTTCACTGCACGTGGAGATTAATTAACTGCATAAAAATGGTTTATCCGTCAATTATAAATATTACCAATAAAAACTGGAAACTATAATTTATATTTATCTATATTGATAAATACAGCTTTTATCTAAGGTCAATATACGGAAAAATTGGGGCCTCTTTACAAAATTCTATTTACTAAAAAGGGCCTTTCACAAAATTTATTTTAATCAAAAGGGACCCTTCAAAAAATTCTATTTCACAAAACAATCCTTTATACAAAATTCAATTCCATGAAATTAAACTCATCATAAACTTATCTTGTTAAGATTTGACATGTATATTTTATAAATAATGAATTTCTAAACATTAAACTGCTCATAGGAAGGAAAATGTCAGCAATAGACTCTTAAAAATCTATTATTAATAAATTCTTAATTTAAATTCTCTTTAATTGCAAAATTTTATTTTTCAAAAAAAAAAATTATATTAACCCTACATATAAAGTATCCGCCCCCCCCCCCCCTTCCCTTTTTGTTTCAAAGCAGTTTAAATTTAAAATGCTAATAACTGTAGAAAAATATCAGCTTAAACATGATGCTCGCTAGATGACGCCACCACAGTTATTTTACGCTGTGTTTGAGAAAACTGAACTTTTGGAGTTCTGGACGGCTGCGATTTATCGATTCGTCTTTTTTGAGATTGTCAATTTCTAAATCAGCGCAAAGAATTATGTTTTAACTCAAATAAAAAATGTATTTCCGCGAGACTATTAAAAACAATAATGAAAGTTTAAAATAATAATTAAATGATCACGTATTGAAACCAGGAAATAAAGAAAATTACGTCACAAAAATTGTGTTTACACATGAATATTAAAAAGAAAAAGAAAAGTGCCAGTTAAACTGATGGCAGTGAGCTCACAGGCTATTCACACTAATTGTATACTATACTCTTATTTTAAAGAATAAAGCCCTTCGTAAAATAAATTAAGGAGGGATTAGCTTCTCTTTTCCCTCCTTTATACTTAACAAATGAATCCCTAAAAGTGATCAGGGAAGCGCCTTATCAGAATAAACCTATATCCAAAATTTGAAGGAAATCGAATAATTCTTCATGAAAAACACTATTATTTAAATTAAGAGGGGTATTTATCCCCCGTTCCCCCCTTTATACTTCCTCATGCAATAATCCGATACATTTAAAACTATTTTCTTATGGGTAATATTCACATGACGTCAAATTAGGAATCATTTGGTGTAAAAATAACGCAAAATAGTTTCAATTTATTTTGTACGCATTACTGCTCGATAAATAATATTAGAAATTTTCTATATAATTATTAGTTAAAACAAATAATCTTTATTGTTAAAATAACATGAAAATATCCATGATGATGCATTAAAATAGAGAAAAGAATTCATGCATAAGATGTCTGTTCCTGAAATTATCTAAAACTCGATGAAAACATAAAATATAAGAGTAAAATTTGAAAACACATTTCTTTTCAATACTGTGATTCTGAATGTTATTCCTAAGCAGACGAAGAAGTATAATCTGGAACATGAAGGAAGGATATTGTCCATAGTGTCCTTATAAAAGTCTGAAAGGCAGCAACATTTTTAACCAAATCATTTTATACAAGTTGATTTCCAAATTAGTAATTGATCTTACTTATCAATCCCCAAAACAACCGTCAGCTGTCGCGACAGCGGTGGGTAAAGCCATTGGTAACCGAAAAATACCCAATTTATATGAAAGAGCATCATAATCTGATTACAGAAGATAGTCGCCGTTCGTGATATCAGCATCTTCTTTTTAAAACAGGATACATTACCAGGTTTTAAGAGGCTGCGAAATCAGAACGGGGGTTGGTGAGCGTAGTGAGCAGGGGGCAGGCCCCCTAGTATGTATAAAATAAAGAACTCTTTTTCTTTTTTAATGCTATTTTGATCACAATGAAGGGTTGGGTTGGGTTGATTTATGACGGCCAATTATCAACACGAGGGATATAGGCTCGGGGGGGAGTGCCCTCCGTGGGGGTCTTTCTAAGGGATCCTAACCCGTATTTACGCAAGGTTCGAAGAAAACCACGGAAAACTCCGAACGGTTATGTCGACGAGCGCAACAGGGGTTTGAACCCAGCACCTCGCGTCTACCAGCTTCGAGAGCAGAACCTCTCAGCCACTGGTGGGGCCAGAATGAAGGGGAAACAGAATTTGTGTTTTCTTTAATCAAGTGATATTTGCAGATTTATGCCGGCAGTATTGATGGCGTCGACATATATATATATGGCGCCATTCAAGAGAGCGAAAAATGAATTTGCTTTAAGTTCGATTTTCTTTTGTGACACTAGGATATTTTTTAATTGGATCATTATTTTTTAAAAATTTAGATATCTAACCGAAAAGAATATTATCTGTATTTAATCAACGAGCATCATCAGCTTGGGATTTTTTTTTTTTTAAGTTTTTAATCTTCTATTGCAGACGAGTACAAAATAACGTTAGTAAATTTTCTATTTATTTTTCATCAGAACACCATCCATCCTAAGGCTCTGCTCTGCACATTTACGAAGTCACTTTCATTTGTAAGTAGATATAATTGTCGCGTAATGTTATTCAATTAAAGCAATGTAAACGTAAAGCAAATGTAAGCAATTGAGCAGTTCTCCTTTTTCTATAAAAGCATGGAATCTTTCCGATCACGGTGCCAAATGTTTAATTTTATCTGATTTTCAAGGACTTATCACGAAAGACTGTTATACGGAAGGAATCGATTATAGTTTAAGATATGCACCTTTTATAGGTAATCGGAAAATTTTGTTTGATTCTTCAGCATACAAATATTAATTTTTGAAATTTTCATTCATTTTTTTTCATAAAAATGCATAGCTGCGAACTATTCTTCTTTTTTTTTTTTTTTTTTTTTTTTTTTTTTTGTGTTAACACTATTTCCGAATCACAATCCTTACTTTATTTTATCGCAGAATTCTGTGATTAATTAACATTAAAATTAGGCAAATATTTCTATTCGGCCGGAGTGGTAACTAAAAAGTAGAATAATTGACAGCTAAGTAAATGCAGATAAATATATTTAAAATTTTTAATTTTGCTAAAGAAAAAAATTGCTTTAAATTTTGCAAATACATATAATGTATGAAATATAAAAATGCAGATTAGACTCACGGTGGGGGGCACGCTACGTTATGAGTACTGCAGAATATTAGGGCTCCGGCACTTTTTTTGTTCGAAATTAAACCCTGCATGAGACCATAGCCGAGAGATACAGAAACTGATATTCCTGTCGTCAGCACTCTAGGCCACGTTACACTGTTTTAATTAACTCAACCTGGTTTTTGTATGTAAAGGTGGGATTTTGTAATCTACTTTTAATTAACCCACTTCCTGATATATTAGAACTATAAAAATTTCGTTCACAGGTGTGTTTCCGATGACAATACAACATTTTACTATTTTTAGAACTTCATTATAAATTAATACATTTTAAAGTCATTTTTCCGTTAGCTCGCCATGGGTAATAAATCGTCAAATTTTCTCTATAACTCGTACAATGCTATACGAGTTAAAACAACAAGGAATTTAATGATGTGCCAAAATATCCCAAATGGATGTGAAACTACAACATTGAAGCATTTTAAAGGCTAAAGACTGGAAAATAAATTATAAATAATAAATGAAGAGTGTAATATTTAGGAAAACTTTTATCAATTAATAGTTTAATATTTTACAATTATACATTGAGAAATCAATTTAGAAATCCTAAATGATAGTTTAAATGTTTCATTTTTTTTTCTTTCCTGTTGCCCTATCGTAGAAAAGAAACAGAACAAAAATTATATATTTTTTAATAAATTCACATGCTTGCACTTTCTACCAAGCGTAAAAAAAACAGTGATTTTTTTATAATCGAGTTCCGTGCCCACGCCAAATTAATGTATTATAACGAAAATTTTTAGACAAAACATAAATTGCAAACAAAAAAAATTAGGCGTGATTTTCAAGAATCATCGAATGCTTAAAAAAAGGGAGTATTTTATATATTAAAAAAAAAAAAAACTTTTTACTTTTATACTTATTTCTGCTAGAGCTACAGAGAAAGCAATGGCTTTAGGGAAATTTTCAAGGCGTAGCGCAGTATTTATTTAGAGTAGATTATTAAAATTTCGCATATTTCTTTAGGAGTCTAGGCTTTGATAAATTCTGCATTTGTTAAAAAGAAACCTATATTAAAACTTTTCTTTTAAAATAAGGAATATTTGTTTTGAAAAGGACAGTGTAGAACAAAAGTATATCAAACTAGATGTAGAAATATTTCTATATAGTGTTTCGGTGTCGCGCCAATTCGTCGCGCTCAATTCATCGCGGAACAATTCATCGCGGCGACAACTCATCGCAGCGTCAATTGGTCGCAGCGTCAATTCGTCGTAACGAAAATGTTTTTGAAGGCTATGATGATAAAATAAAGATAATTTAGTAAAATTATGTAATGATAATTTGTTTTTTAGGGTTGGGTTGGGTTGATTATTGACGGCCAATTATCTACACTAGGGATATAGGCCCGGGGGGAGTGCCCTTCGTGGGGGTCTTTCTAAGGGAACCTAACCCGTATTTACGCATGGATAAATCCACGGCTCGAAGAAAACCACGAAAACTCCGAACGATTAGGCCGACGGGCGCGATTGGGATTGAACCCAGCACCTCCCGTCTACCAGCTTCGAGAGCACAACCTCTCAGCCACTGGTGGGGCTTGTTTTTTAGGTATAATCGCATGTAAATTGTTAGTTATAATTCTCTATATCTAAAAAACTAATTATCATTAAACAATTTTACTAAATTGTCTTTATTTTATCATCATTAGCCTTCAAAAACATTTTCGATGCGACGAATTGACGCTGCGATGAGTTGTCGCCGCGACAAATTGTCGCGGCAACGAATTGACCGTGCGATGAATTGTGCGCAATGAATTGTGCACGACGAATTGACGCAGAACCTAGTGTTTTCATATTGCGTTAATTGTTAAAATCTAAAATGGGTTTCAAACCTTTTTTATTTTAATTTATTTTATGTTTTTGTAGATTTTCTTGAAAATTTCGAGTATTTACGCAGATATTTATTTAACCACAGCTTAAAACAAATTTAATTTTTAGGCCATAATAAAGTATAGGAAGCACGTTCTAATAATAGCTATTGCATTTTTCTAAAGAAAATGGATTTTTTTACATCCCCCCCCCCCCCCCCCACACACACACACTTCTTTAATTTTTGCAGTGGCTGAGAGGTTCTGCTCTCAAAGCTGGTAGACGGGAGGTGCTGGGTTTTATATAGGTGCTTATAAAACTAGGTGCTTATAATTAGATTGAAACCTCTGTCGCACTCGTCGATCTAACCGTTCGGAGTTTTCCGTGGTTTTCTTCCAACCTTGCCGTAAATACTGGTTAGGTTAGGATCCCTTAGAAAGACCCCCACGGAGGGTACTCCCCTCTAGGACCTATATCCCAAGAGTAGATAATCGGCTGTCATAAATTAACCAACCAACCAACCTTTAATTTTTGCTACGAGCCGCCGTTGATTATGGTGTAATTGCAAGAAAATTGTTCTAAGAAATATCTTCCTCTGAGAGTCAGTTTATGTTACCTCATAATGATGGTAGATGTCAGCACCATGCAACGTCAGAGGCTAGAGATAGACAGTTGAGACTTACCTAGTCTCATCGATAAATGTATGGATTTATGCATAGAATTGAACCAAATTTCAAATCATATGTTTTTGACTATGGCCAGCAGGTCCCATTTGAAATTGGGGATATTCCGCCGTCGATTTTTCTTTTGTACCATCGGAAAGTGTATACTGTACGAAGTTATGCATAGAATTAAACCAAACTTCATACATACGTGATGGACTATGGACGTCAAGTCCCAGTTGAAAATGGGAATATGGCTGTGATATCGATTTTTGTGCGATTTTCTCGATTTCTTTGCAGTTTAAGTGAAGAATTTATGAATCTTTTTCGACGAAATTTTATATTTAGATGTAATGCATTAGCCCGAGTTTGTATAAAATTTTGGAGAAATTCGACACAAAGGTTTCAGTCGAAGGTTTGTTCGATTTTCAGACGGACGCTATAGTAGTTGAAAAAAAAAAATCATTCCGATTCAATCAATTGTCCAAACTAGGTTTAATTTGCATGTTTGAAATAAGCAAAATTTTTCACGTTTTTTAACGTATTGCCTGTTGATTAGATTTCATTAGCGAATTGTTTTTATACCCCCCCCCCCCCCCCCCCCTCCATGGTTTTGAAGCTTTTATTGACAAAAAACTTGAGTGTAATAAAAAAAAAAATAATAATAAATCTGTTAACTACTCATTTTTAACTCTTTCCAACCTAGTTGAAAAGTGTTTATGACTTCGGTTTGTCTGCCGTATGGCCGTCTGTCCGTGCTCTAACTCCCGTAAATATGCTCGGATTGCTCTGCAATTTTTATATGTCATTGTCGTTATCTATAGCATGTTCCCTATTTCAACGGAAGTGTGTAGCACTTATAGTTTTTTTACAGGGACACTCAAAAGAATTCCGTTACATTGCGGTCTATGGGGAAAAATCATTTGCGGTTTATTTAAATAATGTTTCACTATTTGAAACGCAATGAAATTTATATATATCACTAAGCTGCATTAGAAGAAGCTTAATATGGAATAGGGTGTGCATAGCACCTATAGTTACTTTACAGGGACAGTCAAAGAATTCCGTTACATTACGTCTATGGAGAAAAATCGTCTGCGGTTTAATTAAATAATGCTTCATTATTTTTAACGCACTGAAATTTATATATACAGTGTCTCACATAAGTGATGGGACACTTGTGCTTTACAAAAGGAAACTAATCAAATAAATTAAAAAAACATGTACACATTTTTTTGTGGGTGTGTTTCATACTTAAATTTAGTAAAGATTATTACATAACATACATTTTGTCAAAATATTAAAATATTAATTTAATAAAAATACAAATGTTTAGAACGGAGCAAAAAATAGCTCACATAAGTGATGGGACACCATTATATATGCAACAAAAATCGCCTGAAATAAGCAATAAAAATATTTTTTGGGGTTTTATTTTTACTTAAAAGCAATTGGCAATAATTTATAACATCGTCTGCAGTATTTCTCTCCAGTTTGTTTTGGAATTTTTGTGTTTTTTAGCTCTGTGTAGTCATGAATGCTAAACGAAAAGAAACTTCGCCTGAAATTCGAAAATTAGTTATTAATTTGCATATTGAACGTGGAAAATCTATTAGAAAAACTGCTGAAACAGTTAACTTGAGTCGTTCAACAGTTTTCAATATCATTAAACGATATAAAAAGAATCATATGATTCAGGATAAAAGAAGACCTGGCTGACCATCAAAGCTATCCAATGGAATAAAGCGAATTATCGTTCGAAATATTAAAAAAAATCCAAGAATTAGTGCTTCAAAAGTTGCTGCTGATTTACAAGCATTATATGGAATAATTGTTAATCCTGAAACTATTAGAAGGGTAATTCGATCTGCTGGATATCACGGTAGAGTAGCCAGGAAAAAATTCTTCGTAAGTGAAAAGAATAGAAAACTCAGACTAGCTTTCGCAAAATCCAACATAAATAAGAATTCTGATTACTGGAATAAAGTTATATTTGCTGATGAGAGTAAATTTAATATATTTGGTTCTGACGGTAGAATCTTGGTGTGGAGAAAACCCAGGGAAGAACTTCACAAACAGAACTTGGTACCAACAGTAAAACATGGTGGAGGAGGAGTTATGGTATGGGGGTGTATGTCGTCCGCTGGAGTTGGTAATCTTGTTTTTATTGACAGTATAATGGATCAGTACAAGTATATTGATATTTTAAAGCAAAATTTGAAATCTTCAGCACGAAAATTGAACCTTCATAACGATTTTAAATTCTACCAGGACAATGACCCCAAGCACACTGCTCTGAACGTTAGACTCTGGCTGCTATATAACTGTCCTGAAATAATAAAAACACCACCACAATCTCCAGACTTAAATCCCATAGAGAATATTTGGCAAGAATTGGAATCAAGAATTCGCAAACACACCATTTCTTCAAAACAACAACTAAAATCGGTGCTTCAAGAAGAATGGGGTAAAATCACTCCAGAAATCACAAAAAAATTAGTCGAATCCATCCCAAAAAGATTAAATCATGTTTTAAAAGTAAAAGGAAATCCAACAAAATATTAAAACCTTTTAAAAAGTAAAATTTTTGGATAAATATTTGATGGAAAAGTAAGTGTCCCATCACTTATGTGAGCCATTTTTTGCTCCGTTCTGAACAATTGTATTTTTACTAAATTAATATTTTAATATTTTGACAAAATGTATGTTATGTAATAATTGTTACTAACTTTAAATATGAAACACACCCAAAAAATTTTTGCACATGTTTGTTTATTTATTTTATTGCAGTTTCTTTTTATAAAGCACAAGTGTCCCATCACTTTTGTGAGACACTGTATCACTAAGGTGCATTACAAGAGGCTTACTACAGAATATTGTGTGTATAGCAGTCATCGTTCATTTACAGGGACACACAAAAGAATTCTCTACTGTCTGTTAACAATAATTCCTGGAAGTGCGTTTTAAGTTGCTGAACGCGATTTTAAATTGAACTCACTTTTTGTCTATTACTGGGTGTGTATAATTTCTGTATTTCATATACAGGGCAGCACAAAAGTTCGCGAACACATTTCCGTTTATTGACAGAAACTCCAGAAGGAGAATTTTAAACTGTGCTACGCGTTTCCTAACTAAACTAAAATTTATCATCCTATTTAGTATATATACAAATCTATAGATCCTATACTGAATAAAAGTATTTGGATACTTTTCCGAATATTGTATATGTTGGAAATTCCTGAAATTACGTTTCTTAAATATGTTATACGTTTTCCAAATTGTTTACTTAGATGTTATCTTTCAGCTTATTAAACGGTAATGATTTGTAAAATTATTTTGGAAGCGTTGGAAAGTGTTACATAATCTATACTTGACGCATGATTTTTCGTTCTTGTTTGTTTCTAAAAGGCATAATTAAAAAGTATATATATATGCTGTTTGAAGTATTAACATGTATGAGATAGAAGAAAGATTGGTTGGTTGATTTTATGACGGCCGATTATCTACTCGAGGGATGTAGGCCCTAGAGAGGAGTTCCCTCTGTGTGGGTCTTTCTAAGGGATCCTTCCTCGTGTTTACGGCAAGATTGGAAGAAAACCACGGAAAACTCCGAACGGTTAGGTCGACGAGAGCCTCCCGTCTACCAGCTTTTGAAAGCAGATCCTCTCAGCCTCATGCTTAATTCTGATGAGGCAGAGGAAAGGAATGGCATATCCGACTGCTCAAACGTACAAACATAAAAAGCCATATACAGTAACAAAATAAGAAATAATAATAATAATAATAAAACGTCTACTAGCTTTTTTTTTCTTTTTTTTTTTTTTTTTCAAAATAGACAATTTAAATATTTATTTTTGTTTTTCGTTTGACTGGCTCTGCCTTTTAACCCTTTCCGGCACAGTGGTCCCACTCCGGGCACACCTAATTTTAATTCCAAACGTGCATTCGGCTCCAAGAATATTTTTATAAAATTTTGCTTCTACAATAAAAGCTTAAAATAAAGAAAACTTATTTTCTAAAAAAATCGTTTGTAGATTCCGGTGTCGGTCAGTAATTTCGCATTTTACGAACAGAATTTGTATGTGCCGGAAAGGGTTAGATTCATAAAAAAAAAAAAGAAAAACAGAATTAAAATTTGTCTTACGCAATACCCCCCCGAAAAATCCTTATTTCCTCTTGCTCTTAGTGTTTTTTTTTTTTTTTTTAAGCAACTGAAGAAGAATGAATTTATATTTATAAAATCATCTGATATAGAGAAAATTTATTTAAATTAGTGTCAAAATCATTATATGGTACGTTTTAGAGTTCCAGAAACGAATTTGCAATTTTCGACCATTAATAAGTGTTGCCAGTCTGCTACGTATAAACAAGAACGAAAAATCATGCGTCAAGCATAGATTATGTAACACTTTCCAACGCTTCCAAAATAATTTTACAAATCATACCGTTTAATAAGCTAAAAGATAACATCTAAGTAAACAATTTGGAAAACGCATAACATATTTAAAAAAAAAAAAAAAATCAGAAATTTTCAACATATACAATATTCGAAAAAATATACAATATCCCAATACTTTTATTCAACCCTGTATAGGATCTATAGGTTTGTATATATACTACATAGGATGCTAAATTTCAGTTCAGTTAGGAAACGCGTAGCACAGTTTAAAATTCTCCGTCTGGAGTTTCTGTCCATAAAAGGAAATGTGTTCGCGAACTTTTGTGCTTCCCTGTATAGGATCTACAGAATTTATACACACCACGTAATAGACAAAAAGCGAGTTAAAATTAAAATCGCGTTCAGTAACTTAAAACGCACTTCCAGGAATTATTGTTAACAGACAGTATAGAGAATTCTTTTGTGTGTCCCTGTCAATGAACGATGACTGCTATACACATACTATTCTGTAGTAAGCCTCTTGTCATGCACCTTAGTGATATATATAAATTTCAATGCGTTTAAATTAGTGAAACATTATTTAAATAAACCGCAGACGATTTTTCTCCATAGACGTAATGTAACGGAATTCTTTTGACTGTCCCTGTAAAGTAACTATAAGTGCTATGCACACCCTATTCCATATTAAGCTTCTTGTAATGCACCTTAGTGATATATATAAATTTCAATGCGTTTAAAATAGTGAAACGTTATTTAAATAAACCGCAAATGATTTTTCCCCATAGACCGCAATGCAACGGAATTCTTTTGAGTGTCCCTGTAAAAAAACTGTAAGTGCTACACACTTCCGTTGAAATAGGGAACATGCTATAGATAACGACAACAACATATAAAAATTGCAGAGCAATCCGAGCATATTTACGGGAGTTAGAGCAGGGACAGACGGCCATACGGCCAGACAAACCGAAGTCATAAACACTTTTCAACTAGGTTGGAAAGTGTTAAAAATAATAATAATAACTTTTAACGCGTTAAAAGTTTCTTTGCATTGTTTTTAAGCATTGGACGAACTGATTTCGGGCTTCACGGAATTGAAACAACGATTTTTCTCTTGCCCGAACTCGAGTCGGGTATTCCAAAATTGGTGTTTTTGCGTCGCCCGCACTGAGTTCGGGCGTCACAGGCAAGAGGTTAAAGAAAAAAAAAATTATATTTTTGGCACTTTTTCTCAAATATATTCCACAGGCAAGGGGTTAATGAGAATACAATTTGAAATCTTCCTGCGGGGTCATTTCAATACTCCGTGGGGTAGGAGGGGGGATGTCCCCTGTCCGACCTCCTGAATTCATCACAGGTGCGATTCGAAACGATTGCATATATTTTAGTAAAACTTACTTTTATGAAGAGACGACTTCCAAATTATCAATGTAGCAGGTAATTTTGACGTGATTATCAGGTGCTAGCTCACTCATCAACTCGGAATACCTCATCGTCCACGCACAAGTATCGTACTGTAGGTACGTCGAAAATGAATCGAAGTGGCAGTACTCTTTCTTGGTATTTTCGCGTAATAAGTCAAAATGGACGTAGCATTTCTTCGCTTCACCAGACAATCTATAAAGACAAATCTCGACGCACATCGGATCGGATGGTATAGCAGGCCACATAAAAGGATTGATCGCCATTTTCCATTTCGAACCGTGAGCTGTAAAAAGTGGACTCGCTAACTTTCCACTTAATTGAAAGAAGTTGTTGATTTCCCAAAAGAAGCACGGATACTGTCTAAATCGAGATGTGGTGGCCATTTTGATGGTTTTGTTAAATTAAGCTTTCTTTTGAAATAATCCTTATCTTTTGAAATATCTCAAAGAATGAATTTGAAATGATATCTTGACTTCCATACGTACTGATAAGTAAGCCGATAATATTGACGTTTTATTTATTTATTTATTTTGAGTGATGTAGGTAGAGAAGGGATGCGGACAAAAACCCCACGGACATAAACACCACGGACAAAAACTCCACCGGGCAAAAACCCAATGGGATAAAAGCTCCGGTAGGCGGAAAAAAGCGCACGGAAAAAAGGCGCACCGATAAAACGTCCATCTAAAATTGCAAAGTTATTACAATATAAATATATATACATGGTGCGCGGTTAAATGGTCAACGGTAAAAAGACAACAGTAAAAACGTCAACAGGTAAAAAGGTCAATGGTAAAAACGTCAACAGTCAAAATAAAGATAATACATTACTGCACTGAACATAAAATTGCGATATATTATTTATTGAGATACATATATGTTCAGTTATGGAAAACAGATTCTATGTTTTTTCAAGTAAACCACGTGCTATTTAAGCACATGTATCTGTACCCTTAACATTAAAAGCATTATATTAGACATATCTTTACACTAAAGCATACAAATAACAAATAAATAGGTGCTGTGTATTTCAAAAATATTCGCTGACCGGTGACGTCAACTATTTGTTATAGGGTCCCTGGTAGGGGGGGGGGAGTGGAGGGTGTTATGGTTTCGTCGCCTTGATCGGTCATCATAATAATTCTCCTAGAATTGATACCTTAGTTTTATGGTGTTTGCTGCCACCACCGGTATTAAACTGATACCGGACGTTAGAAAAGAAGTTCTCATATAAATAACCAATTAATAATTTATTGATTAAATTAATATATGCAAGAAAAAGTTACAGTGATAGTTATTACGTGTTCAAAAGTGTATAAGATATAGTTCCAAAAGTGTATAAAAATATAGATTAATTTTCTATCACTTCGGGTTTGGGTCTAGGTCCGGTCGGTTCACTATGAGCAGAATTTTCATGTTGTGGTTCGGGCACAACGTAGAATCTTGATTATAACTTTAACCCTTTCCGGCACAGACAAAGTCTGTTCGTAAAATGAGAAATTACTGACTGGCACCGGAATTTACAAACGACTTTTTTAGAAAGTAAGAACTCCTTATTTTAAACGTTCATTATAGAAACAAAATTTTATTAAATATTCTTGGTTCAATAAAAGTTAAAATTTCAGTGCAAATTCACCTTGTTTAATAACTAACATTCATTAAGATACAACTAAATGTAAATATATTGCTTGAAGGTGCGTAAAAACATACATAAAAAACATTTAAAAGCACATTAAAGTCCTTTTAAAAAATTCCAAAACGTTTTCAACCGAAACCCGGTCATCATCAGTGGAAAAAACTAATTCTGTTGAGTTGAGTTGTTACCTCTTTGCGTTTTCTTGCTTAGCAACTCAGAGAGGTAACAACTCAACTCAACAGAATTAGTTTTTTCCACTGATGATGACCGGGTTTCGGTTGAAAACGTTTTGGAATTTTTTAAAAGGACTTTAATGTGCTTTTAAATGTTTTTTATGTATGTTTTTACGCACCTTCAAGCAATATATTTACATTTAGTTGTATCTTAATGAATGTTAATATTCTTGGTGTCAAATGCAAGTTTGGAATTAAAATTAGGTGTGCCCGGAGTGGGACCACTGTACCGGAAAAAGTTAATGGAAATTTTCGCTGTACATTTGGGAGGTGTTGTTAAGGTGCATCGCGTGGTACACCGGTTGAGAACCAGAGCTGGGCAAAATACATCGAAAAACCCTTTTCGATACAAAATACATTGGTTTTAGAGCCTAAAATACAAAATACTTTCCAAATTTTCAAATTCCAAAATACAAATTACATGTATTTCCAAAATACATTCAAAATACAAAATACATTAATTTTAATTTCAATTATTGTGCACTATCTTACACACAAATGTTTTAATTGCAATGTCATGTTATAAACTTTTATCTGTTGTATGAATAGGTCCGTAACCCCCCAAAAAATCCCTGACGGCTCGGCCTACAGGCATAGATTTCTTAGACGCAGACCGTGGGGCGCCTGTTTATTGGGAATTGCAGAAGAATTAATCTTTGCCCTATGATGCGGCAGTTGGGACCGCCCACTTTGAAATCTTGTTGTGTCACTAGGCGGCGTCGGCAAGGATCTTTTTTTTTTTTTTTTTTTTTTGGCTGTAAGGGTTGGTTCTACAAAAAACTTGCAATATAACAGTTTAAAAAATATTATTAGGATTTATAATAAATTTAAGCAGATTTTATATCTTGTGAATTGACGAAGTTATGATTTTTTTTTCTGAAACCCCTATCCGCCCTTCCCCCCCTCCTTTGAGGCCTTTTTTAATGATATCAAAAATCTGTCATACATAAGTTTTCGGCAATTTTCCTAGAAGTAATAATAACTTTAAACGGATTCGATAAGTATCATAATTAAGAAGGTATGTTTTTTTTCTGTTTTCCCAAAAGCCCCCCCCCCCCCCCCCCCCCGTGTTCCCATCGATATTTTATGCCCCTTGATTTTATGTATCCGTTTGGAAAAGAGGCAGAATTATTGAAGTTATCGTGTCCGTAAAAAAGTAATATAGATAGATAGATAGATAGATAGATAAAGTTTTGAACCTGGAGTGGTTTTGGGTTCTGGAAGTCATGATCGGTGTAGATCCACAAAAATTTCCCAGAAATTTCAACATAGGGGAGAATGTAATAGGTAGTATTTCTTACGCCCATATAAACTTATGTTTATCTTTTTTATGAATTGCTATTCGTACGCAAATGTTTGAGTTATCATTAATATCAATAATCCATTTTCCATGGCTTAGAGATTTACAAATCTGAAAATTACTATACAGAAAAATCTGCTACAACTGAATCGTGTAGGAACTAAAAATCATTATAGACAAGTTCTCATTTTATGTGGTACATCACCTGCTGTAAATGCATTATATTCTTTTCACACGTATTATTACATTCATTTTGCATCAATCAACGCATTTTTCCTTTTAAGAGAGGATTCCATTATAGACAGGTTTATTTTCACAGGTTTCCGTGTACTTTAATTTTATTGCCTAGAAATATACGTAATATTCTTCAAAAAGTATAAATTTAAATTTTTAACTAAGAATAATGGCGATTTAAAAATATATGCATTTTTTGCAAAAATTGGTAAACCGGGTCAAATTTTACTGCTTTTTATACGGGCCAGGCCGGACCAATCATTTTATTCGATCTTTCTGGGTCGAGATCGGACCTGAAAATTTCTTCCCGTCCTGACCTCTAGGAAGAATGGCTCGGTTCATAAAAATAAATCTGACTCTGCCCGGACCGAGTCTGCTTCAAAAAGTAATGCCCAAACCCGATCCAGTCTTACACTGCTAACATAGTTTAAAAATGCAATACCAGGAAAACTCTGGACTATCCTATACTTGTGTATCACAGGACAAAATTTTATAATTCCCAAAGCAACATTAAGAATTATAAAAGCATTTGTTATACCCATTCAGCAAAAATGTTTCGGTCAAAGATAAAAATCCTTATCATACCAGATTGGAAAAAAAAAAAAAAATGTTTATATTAACTTCTAGAAACGAATTCAAAGACTGGACAAAACAGACAAGCATGTATTTTCCTGTTGCGAATCAGTAATTTGCGGTTTAAACACAATTGGTTTAAACCAGCTTTAAGTCTTATACGAACTGTTTGAAAAATCGAGAAATGTATTTTGAGTATTTTGAAAATACAAAATACATGGAAAAATCATTTCAAAATACATTACTAAAATACTTTAGTTTTATCTGATTAAAATACAAAATACAAATGTATTTTGAAAATATATTTCAAATACATGTATTTTCGATACTGCCCAGCTCTGTTGAGAACCAATGATTCAGAATAATAGATTTTCTAAATTTTAACTTTAATCACTTATTCTTCTCTAGGGAAGTTCTGAAATGTTTTTTTACACAAATATAAATGAGAGTTAATAAATGTTGATAATAAACCCCGGTTTTTGCTGTTGTTCAGATAGTTTCAGAAGAAAGTGGAATTTCCCCTTTCCCCAACAATCGGAACTTAAAATACATAAATTAATAGATAATGAAAATGTTTCCAAGCTGTATCTATTTTTTGTTGTTGTTTTGTTTTTAACTTATTCCTTCTTTTTTCTTTACCTTCTTTCTTTTCTCTCTCAAATTTAAGCTTGCAATTTTCTGGTACATTATGGTTGAACTCATTTTTGTGCAGAAACTCTTGAAGTTGACAGGTACTCACTCTTATTCAGAAACTATGTAATCGATCTGTATTTTTTTTTCCATTTTTCGTTAAAGGCAGAAGATTTTTAGAAAATGCTGTTAAAATTGGCGTTTTGAACCGAATTTCTGGACGCAACAGCGCAGGAAAAAAAAAGAAAAGAAAAACTTCCAACTTGAGACAAGAATCGCTTATAACTCAAGATGTAATTAATTTACCGAAAAATGAAAAAGAAAGAAAAAATTGTTAGATTACAAATCACTTCAATAATAATGCCAGTAACTATCATGCTGTTATGTTCAAAAATGAATTAAAAAATATGTCAAAAGTTCGCGTTCTTCAGCAGGACTTCTTTTTCTTTGTTTTTTTTCGGGGGGGGGGGGGGGGGGTGACGTTGTAACGTAGTCAATTTTATTAATAGACGCATTGAAATTTTCTGGTGCTTTTATAAAATAGTTCTTCATATTTCGATAAAAAGCCTTATTTTGCCTCAAGGCATCAACCTCTCGAAAAATTTAATTTTTACCCCTATGTCTTCTGTGCAGGTGCACTAGCAAATTCCCATACAATTGACTCTCAAGTATTTGAGAGATTAGGTGATAAACACTTTTAAAATGGAAATAATGCTACTTCCGAAATATCCAGTTAAGTACCACTAACTAAATATATAAATTTTAACTAACTAAATATATAAATTTTAATAAATTTAAGTTAGTAATATATTTAATATTAAAAAATAAATAAGTAAACAAGTAATATCATTATATGTTTATTTTATTTATTTATTTATTAGGAAAAATTATATTTAATTTGTCATTTAAAAGAAAAATAAAATGATTCGTGTGCATTAAATGTATCATAAATGGTAATTTACGATATCCGTCAAATCTTAGTAATAATAGAATAATATTTCATAGATATTTCTGAGCTGCTAAATTTTAGGTTGTTTCGAATTCATAACGCAGCCTAAACACTAACAAAATTTCCGTTTCACAGGCTTTATAAAATGACTAAGTTGATAATTATTTATAAACAAAAATTGTCTATATATATATTTTTTTCAAAAAATTAAACAGTTACTAATATCGAAAGAAAAACACTGCATAACCTCCAGAGCCCAACTATAATTTTCGGAAGATGAAAAGGAGAGAGTGAGAGAGAAGAAGGGGGGGGGGGGGGTCCCGTGTGTCTAATGAAACATTTTTTAGAATTTTGAACCCTAAACAAGACTAAGCTATTTTGTACAGCTTTTAAAAATAATTCTATTTAATAATAAATAAATAAAAATAAATACTAATGCAAAGAGTTTTTTTTTTCCCCGCAGATTCCAGAATGGTAGATTGGTGTATAATAGTACAGAACACATTCATAATAACAATGAAACTGAGCAAATGCATGCAGATAAAATAAATTTTTAAAATAATAAGTATAATTTTTTTCCAGAATTTCAGAAAATGTTAACGAATGTACTTCATATTTTTATGATTCTAAGACTTTAATAATTATCACAAGTTAGACGACACGGATATTAAATTGTAAATAATGAAGATTTATTTACATATCATTTCAATTTAAAACTTTATTAAAGGATTTGGAGTCTCTGGGGGGGGGGGGGGGGGGCACGTGACAATGTCTTACTGTGACCTTAGTAACTCTTTCATATCTACCCCACCTCCACAGTTGAGCTTACTTTTCATTTTCAATTACCTTGTCTAATTTTCTTTCATTAAACTTCACAGAAAAATTAGGAAATATCATATAAAGGGCGGAAAAAGAGGAGGCGGTTATCAAATTAAAAATTAAATCGGTTTTCAAAGAATTGCAAAAGTATTTTCCTCCGCATATGCATAAAATTTTCTCATATTCAATGTAGCAAAATGCTGAAAACTTTATTTTCCTCTATTATTTTAAAGAAAAGAGTTCTTATAAAGTATTGACATAGGTTATGTTTTATTCACATTTTCTGGTTGTTTTTTTTAAAGGGGAGGGGGGAGGTATCAGGTAACAATGGACTATGATTAAATATCATATATATTATTTCTCCTGTCAACATCCCTTTTTCTAAGAAAATACGAAACGCAGAAAGACGAATGAGACAGCATATGGAAGGATTTTGAACAGGCTTCTGACATAGCCCACTTAACAATTCGTTAAAACATGTTTTTGATTAAAATTTGCTGAAAATTAAAAATTAAATCGGCATTGTTTTCATAACAGAAATGAAAGGTTTTCCTCAAATAATTGTTGACACAAAAATAAAATACCACATTATATGATGCTCAGCAATTATTATAAAAAACACCGCACGGGTTTATTTTATATTTATGATTAAAAAGCGAAATTGAAATGTTTAGATTTATATTTCTATGTCCCATGTTTTTCCTGAAGCGGATGACGTCATCCTCTAATGCAGTCAAAATACGATTGTTAATTTTTTTTTTCTCGCGCGTGCCTTTTGCAATCTTGGATCAGTTCTTACTCTAACTTTGATAGAATAAATTAGATGATATTCTGACTTGACTAAAAACTAAATGTTGTTTGCAGATATTTTTATCCTTACTTTTTCTTTAGAAGTTAAAACCTGCATCTAATAAATATTACATATTGATAAAAAATGATACTTTTCTATTATCCCGTCGACCACTTTTCATAACAAAAAATCATCGACAAATAAATGGGAGAACGTTGCCATTGGAATATTAAAATAAATAAATAAAATATAAGAATTTAAGGACACAATTGTTATTATAATTAATACAATAACTAATAAATCAGTAAAACATAATGAAAAATACACGCAAATGTCGAATTAAAAACCACTTGATGACGTAACAAACACGTATAATGCTTCTGACATCAAGTAAATGGGACTGCATTTTTGGCGTTTAATCTTACAGTTTGGCGGTAGATTTTGTTATGAAAAGTGGTCGACGGGATAATAGAGAAGTACCTAAAAAATATTAGATTTCAGTGCGAAATCTTCGCACGTGCCCTCTGGTATATATATATTTATATTAAAATTAAACACGCTGTTGGAACTTTTAATACCCGCACTAAAATTGAAATTTTAATGCATGTAGGGATTAATTAATTGCGTTTGAAAGATTCACATTCTCAAGCGGTTAAAAAGAAAAAAAAAATTAGACCCTTTCCCCAACAATCAGAACTTAAAATACATAAATAAATAGGTAATGAAAATGTTTCCAAGCTGTATCTATTTTTTGTTGTTGTTTTGTTTGTAACTTATTCCTTCTTTCTGTTTTCTTTCTTTTCTCTCTCAAATTTAAGCTCGCAATTTTCTGGTACATTATGGTTGAACTCATTTTTGTTCAGAAACTCTTGACGTTGACAGGTACTCACTCTTATTCAGAAACTATGTAATCGTTTTTTTTTTCATTTTTCGTTAAAGGCAGAAGATTTTCAGAAAATGCTGTTAAAATTGGCATTTTGAACCGAATTTCTGGACGCAACAGCGCAGGAAAGAAAAAGAAAAGAAAAGCTTCCAACTTGAGACAAGAATCGCTTATAACTCAAGATGTAATTAATTTACTGAAAAATGAAAATAGAAAAAGAAAGAAAAAATTGTTAGATTACAAATCACTTCAATAATAATGCCAGTAACTATCATGCTGTCATGTTCAAAAATGAATTAAAAAATATGTCAAAATTTCGCGTTCTTCAGCAGGACTTCTTTTTCTTTCTTTCCTTTGTTTTTTTTTTCGGGGGGGGGAGGGGGAATGTTGTAACGTAGTCAATTTTACTAGTTAAGTAGCATTACAGCAAATACTTGATGCACGGTGTGAAAAGTTTTTGATCTTTTATACCAATCATTCATACTGTGGTAGTGATCAATGAAATACCTATCTGCTTGCTGCCTTTTGCCAGAACGGATACAACAAATAGTATCCAACCTATATTTATTTACACACATGACACTCTTGTTGCAGGAAAGTAGTCAGAAGAGTTAAATACTATATTGAATATTCACAATTTTCAATGATGTTTTCCGTTTTAAATGAACACCCGCGGCTTGAATTTTACAATTATCTATCTAAAGTAATACAGCGTTCCTACACAATTCCGGTAAAAAAATTCCCTGACTTTTCTCAATAAAAATGTGGCATATATTTGGCATTATTTAGTTAAATTAAATATCTTCTTGTTATTCTATACTAATAAAAGAAAGATAAGATGCCTGTCTGTGTGTGATGGTTAGGGAAATCTACCATGCATAGAGGTCTGAAAATTTGCATGAGGAACAGCCCAAGTCCTAATGCACCTCAATTAAAATGGGTTTTTCGAAAAAACGTTGTGGTGGTGCATGCAAGAAAGTCATTCTGAAACGCAGTAGCAGAGGAGATTCGAAAGTAATTAATTTCAAATCGCAGAGAGCAAAATTTACTGTTAAATTGTAGGAATTCTTTTAGGAATGCTAAAAAATGCTAAAGAAAAAATTTACTATATTATACTAAAAGTTTGAAACATAATTTTCTTTTACAAATCTCCAAAATTGCAAAAAAACTAAAAATCAGAGAAAATTCAAAAATCACTGTACGAATTCCAAATAAACTTTATGAATATAAATGAATATGTATTAAAATTATTTCACAATAAATAAAATTCCTATTGGACACATAACTATAGACTATTAATTGATTATTTGATTTAAGTATGGTATTAATTTTCTTTCTTTTCGGGTTTGTTCAGGGTTACAGTTCTTCAGGTTCAGGTCAGCAGGTTGTCAAAAATTGTCTTTGGTGGTTCAGGGTCCATGAAAATTATGGAGGGGGGAGAGATTACTTCAAAACTATCTTTAGGATTATCAAAATTAATTTAGGAAAGAACAGTGCCATTTTTCATGCATGCTATGCTGAGTTCTCTTCTTTTATTCTAGATAAATGCTAAAAAAAAAAAGGGGGAGGGGGGGTATGAATTTCTGATTTTTTTATATTTTCCATATTATGCTATTGTTGCATAAATTTTATATAAAAATTGTAGATCAGAGGAATAATTAATTCAAAATTTCTTCAGTTATGATAAGTGAAATCCTGCTTGAAAGTAGTACATCAAAAGTCTCTGACCTTTTCAAATATTTTGAAATTTCCCTGACTTTTTACATCAATTTTCGAATGTCCTAACCTGTAAGAACACTGCCATATTTTTACGTGTATTTTTGCACCTGACGCTTCCTTTTTACCCACCAGCTGTGAAAAAGCTTTGGATGTGCTAAAATTAATAAAGAAGTATCTGCAGCCTAGGGCTGGGCGATATCTCAATTTCAATATCGTGGTATATCGTCAGCTAAATATCGCGATATGACGATATATCGTGATATTAACACTAAATATACAGAATAAATAAAAGAATATTTTGAGAAGAAGAAAGAAAGAAAAAAATCCCTGACGGCTTGGCCTACAGGCACAGGTAGATTTCAAAGACGCAGACCGCGGGGCGCCTGTTTGTTGGGAATTGCGAAAGAAATGACCTTTTTGCCATGATGCCGCAGTTGGGACCGCCCACAATCTTACTTGTTTCCAGACTTGTTTGCAGCGGAGTCGGCAGGGATTTTTTTTGTTTTTTTTTGCTATAAGGGTTGGTCTTATGGAAAAAACTTGTCAATATAAAAGTTTTAGATAATATTAAGAATCATAATTAAGAAGTTATGGGTTTTTTTCTGTTTTCACAAAAAGCACTCCCCCTCCCCCTCCTGGTTCGATTTTGCCCATTAACGAGCTTGACCGAGATTTTATTCCCCTTGATTTTATGTATCAGTTTGGAAGAGATTCGTGCAGAATTATTGCAGTTATCGTGTCCATAAAAAAGTGACATAGATAGATAGATAGATAGATAGATAAAGTTTTGAACTGGGGGGTTGTTTTGGGTTTTGGGAGTCATGATCGGCGTAGATCTGCAAAAATGTTTCAAAAATACCAACTTAGGGGAGAATATAATAGGTAGTATTTCTTACGAAATCTACCTAAAAATCAGTTTTACTCGTATTTCCACAATAGGGCTGGCTTTAGACGAAAGCGAATTTAGGAGACCGTTTGAGTCTCTAAAATCAAACTAGAGGGAAATAGACAAAAAATTTGGTTAAAACTTAAATATATTTAAAAGATATCATTCGTAGCAATGAATAAAAATTTCGCCTTCAAGGGACACGGGCTAGTAAAACCGCATCTGGCACCAAACATGGAAATTTTAAATACTTCCATATTCCATTATTAAAACAATTGCTATATATAACATCTTTTAAAGACCATTACTTGCATAAAAAAATCTATAAATAATATAAAATAAGTTTTACTAAATTATTCGCCAATTTGCACTTTATGAAATTTTAGCTTCTTGTGAAATCTCTAACAAAGTAATGAGACTGATTATTACAACAATTCAAACAAAAATTTTCGGTTTGCTCGTCGTAATTATTGGTTCGGTTCACACCCTCCTCCACTCAATTTATAATATAATAAATTTAACAGCATATATTACATTAAAACAATCAGCAATTTCCTGTACTGATATATTCAAAATCCCAAATAACTGAAATAAACACTTCAGAGAAACATTATCTATCATGTAAAATATTTCAAAAGAAATTATTTTACTTTAACATTACAGTCAGGAGTGATACTGAGTCCCTAGAGTCTCCACATTTTCTGTTAATTGATGTCCCGAAAGTGCAAATCTCACCCCTCCCCCCCTCTCAGACACACGCTGATGCCATGGACGCCGACGAAACACAGGGGGTGTAAGATATTGAAACAGTTGTGCTGCTAGTCCTTAACATGCAATACAGAAATGTAACAAATAAAAAATATCAATTTTTTTACATCTCTTTTTCGTCAGATGAGATAATTTTTCAACACATAAACTCAAAAAAAATTAAAAAAAATAATAAAAACTTTGTTCCATGAGAGTTTCAGCGGGCAGATCCCCGGTGACCAAAATTTCATAGTTCTTTCTTCTGTCAGTGCGTAATTAATCATGCTACTTGGGGATAAGTAAATTATATATTTTATTCAACATAAAAAAATACAGATTTAAATTTCAAAATTCAGGGAGAGGCAATTGTCCTCCCTTGCAGGCACCCATGATAACCCCCCCCCCCTCCACACCTCCTAGAGAAAAATATCGGAATTCAAGACTGGAAATTAAAAAATGGAAATTATTAAATGGTCATCAAGCACATTTTTTCATGATAATGGAAACAAGTTGGAAATTGTACGTCAAACGTGACAAATGAGGTGCGTTCGTACTATAGCTAGTTATATAAATATTCCGATCTTGATGATTTTTAATTCTGTGAAATGAGTTGCATCATCTGCAGATTCATTTCTGTTATAAAATAAGTATCTCGATCGCTTGACAATTAAACTTCGGAAACTCCTATAACAAGAAAGCACTGATTAAAAAAAAAAATCAAATTTCTTAATAAATATTTTTATTAATATCTGCTAAAGTTTTGATTCGATTTTCATAAAATTTGAAATGTCTCGACAAAATTCTGCAAAGATAACATATCTTAAATTTCAAATTTCAAACCATTCGTTTGGGTAGTTTTTGCGTTGTTATATGCGGACAGACAGACGGCCGGACCAGACGACGACAATAGGTGCTACGTATTTATATAATTACGAACGCACCTAAAAAACACGAAGAAAATTTAAAAAATGGATGGAAATATGAAAAATAATTAAAAAATGAATAATCTGCATGTTCGATTATTTTTTTATCAGATAGTACATTAATATTTTACAACTAAAATTATGAAGAAATAAATATATATTATATTTTTCTTGTTTGCTGCGCCATCGCCTAAACTGTTTTTTAATATCTCATTTGTAAAGAGGGGGGGGGGGATAAATCGCATAAAAATAGGGAAGAAACATTTCAACATATTTTATTCGATTAAAATTAAAATTGCATGATATTCATTTCCACCGTTGCAAATAAAATATAATAATGGTTAAGGGTTTTAAAATTTTAAATGCAAAATTACCACCAAATGATTTTTGGCAGTTACCAGTGGTCATATATACAGAGGCAATCAAATACCAAATACTCGTATCTCTATCTCTCTCTGTCACGCGAACGCGATTTTTAAAATAAATTCTGGGGAGAAAAAAAAAATTGGTATAGAAGTAAAAATAGTTGCATTTTAAAAAATCCTTCTTTACCCTAGAATATGCATTAATAAATGCTACTAAGGAATTAATATTTTTTTCATAAAATAATAATTATAAAAAACAAATAAAAACATGTCTGAATTATTCTTTGCTCATTTGTCTCATTAAATCAACTGTTGCAAATAAAATACCTCTTTCTTTATCGCCCTAATTTTACGCATCATTCAATAACTTCGAATATTCATCCACACCGGTGCCACTGAATATCATAATGAAATGAAAGAATAGGCGATATCCCACGCATGCGCTCAGAGCTGGAGAGAATCACCCTTCCTCTTTTCAAAAACCGTATCAGCTGCGAGAATCCACACCGTTAGTATCATGGCTGTATCATAGTTAGGCTGTATCCGGTGTATCATGGTTTAGGCTGGGGGAGCTCACATCGTTCGTATTCATGAATACTCGAAGACGAGGAAGAGATTTAATATCGTGGTTTTCATGGTTTTCGTCAAATTTATGATATTTGCGATATACCGTTGGGTAGGATTTTTTGATATCGGTATCACGGTATGCATTTTATATCGGTTTTATCAATATATCGCCCAGCCCTACTGCAGCCTAGCAAACTTTGCTTTTCAATTTTGTCAACTCCGAGAAAAGGCTAGCCATCCTTTATCTAAAAAAACAAAAGATTGATGCACCAAAACTTTTCTGCAGCCAGTGAGAAAAGGAGATGGTCACAAAATAAGGAAATCTTGGCACGTGTGAATAATGATTTTTAATTAAAAAAAAACAATGGCACTCCGGGAGTGCCGACATAAGTGAAAACTTGAACAATTACGTGTGTATTTTTTGAATAGTCAGGAAACGTTTTATTGCACAGGAAATACTTTTAAATGAAGTGTATTTTTTTATTCATTATTATAAACTACTACTACACAAATAATATTATAATTTTCATTTAATGCGCTATTGTACATGAAAAATAATGCATATTATTTTACATACAAAAATTGCAATCTATTGCTTAAAACGTAAATTTACAAATAAATGAAATATAAAATTTAATTAATTGGTATTCTTTGAAATGAATACCAATGAAACTTATGAATTTTCATCCACAATTTAAACAACTCTCAATACATTCATCATTTCTTCCATGAGATTTAGTTTCATATCTTTTGTAATAACATTTATCTACAAAATAGGGTTCCCGCTTCCTATCACTCCAAAAATGACTTCTTTGCCGCCTGTCTTGTTTATGGTATTCGTGAACATTATGCTTTTTTCTATCTTCATACTGCGCATATTGTTTGCGATATCTATAATTTCTATCAACAAACTTTTCTTTTCTATAAAATGATTTCACTTCATTTCCGTATCGGTAACCACGTTTCTTAAAACTTTCGTGAAATATTTCATTATTTTCATTTTTTTTTTTATATTACTTCCGTCGATTTTTCTCGTGCTCGTTAAATTATAATATTTTCAGTGTTTTGTTATTTCATTTTCATCTTTTGATTTGGTCTCGCAAGTTGAGTCACTTTTATCTGTTTTCACCGCGCGTGCTAAATTTATCTTGAAATTATTTTCTGAATTATTTTTATTCATAATACCAATCATTTCGCTTTCTGCACGTGAACTATTTCCTTTTGATACTTTCGCTTCATTGTATGAATTGGCAACATATACAGTGGTGTCGGTAACAGTGTCGCGAATTCAGTGGTTTTTTCCCATCTCAAAAATGCCCAAGAAGTTTTCACTTCAAAATTCATGCATTTAATTCATATTTCAAAGACAATTTAAAATAAAGAAACAAGTTTTTTTTTCTCTCCGTTTTTATTGAAAAAAATGTTAAGACAGTACAAGTAAGGCACTTGATTTTTTTTTTTTACATGGATATTTGATGATTTACACAAAAGGCATGGAAGCAATAGAAAATTTGTACAAAAAGAACACATGCTTACAATTCATATGTTTTAGATACAAGCCAAGTAATTGCAATGATTGAGGACAAAAGGCACATTCTACAAAAATCCTTCAATGAAAAATATTTACAAAATTAGTCTTGAGTTCTTTGCCATGCTTTAAAAAATGCAGTTATAACAAAACTTTGATTCTAAAATTTACATTCAAAACTGGCAACCATATGATTAGATACAGTAATTATAATAGTTACATTTATAAAGATATTATTAAAAGTTTGTGGACCAGTAATACAAAGTCGGCAACAAAATAGCAAAACATGGTAACTTTTTACTTATTTTAGATAGTTATACAGCATGTTTCAAAGTGAAGGGAATGATTTCAATTAGTTATGTTTTATGTTCATAAATTGTCAAAATGATTTCACACATATGCAATGTAACACTCCAAGTTCAGGTGACAATGGTTATATTAAAGTTAACCCATGCTCAATGTGAGCACACACATGTCAACTCCATCCAGACTTGTTTCAGCACGTTACCTCATGCCATGTGAGATTTTCCCTGCAGGGATATGCAACGGATGTATAACCTCTTTCTCAAGATATGAGAAAATCACATTAAGAGATTACACGACATTCACAAGTTGACATTAAACCAATGGAAGCTTTCTTTACAAATTTCTTGTTTGCATTTTAATTTTAATATTTTAAAAAATGGATTCCCTTTCCTCCCCTCTTCCTTAATAGGATACCTGAGTTCAAAGACTAACATGAAAATTTTGTATTTTAACCGGTGAGGATTTGAATATTGTTTCCTTTATAGCCTTGCAAAATTCAGCAATTTTCTATAAACTAGAACAATCTTCAACCTCAGCCATACTGTGAAAAAAAAAAAAAAAAAAAAAATCATTTAAAAATATTGAAGTGCAAACAAGAAATTTGTAGAGGTTTCAATTGATTTTGAAACATACTATATAAATCTAATAAATAAAGAACAGTTTTTAAAAATCTTACAAAGAGAATATTTATTATCTGAAGCTCTTAATTTTTTACAGAGACAACACACTGCTAAACTTCTTATCACATAATTTTTTTACAAATGGCTGAATTCTTTCTTTTACAGAAAATTTTCTGATAGTTATTTTCTATTAAAGTAATTGGGATAAAATCGCAAGTAATATAATTTTGCTTAAGTATGAGTATAGTCAAATGAAAATAAAATTTTAAAGCAGTAAACTGCAAATGGCACAGAAGTATATTAAGAGTTCTTTTAAAACAATTCTTATCATAGCGAATGCCGAAATCAAATAACAGAATTAGCACAGTTCTTAAACAATTTGATAGGAAATTATAAGTAAAAGTTGGTACTTCAAAAAAGTATAATTTATTTCTTTAAAATTATTTTTTCTACCACTATAAACTAATAATGAATACTCACATAAAACTTTATAGCTAAAAAATATATAATTTAGAAAGAAAAATATTTATTAATTCATTGCCAAAGAATGTAAAAATGATTGCTTTATTAAATAAGATAAGAGCCTTTTACAAATACTTCACTATATGAAATGTTTGAATTGCTATTATTTATTTTTCAATTTGAGAACAATATTTTACAAATTCCTTCTAATAATGTATGGATTGAAAGCAATTCCAACAAATATGATTAACAAAGCTTATCAATATACAATTTTACAGTTTTTGCAATATATTATTCTAAAGTCAAACCAAACAAAGTCAATATAAAATTTTTGAATTGCTATTTTTTTAATTTTTTTTTTTTTTTAAATTTGGGAACAATATTTTACAAATTCCTTCTAGTAATGTATGGATTGAAAGTAATTCCAACAAATATGATTAACAAAGCTTATCAATATACAATTTTACAGTTTTTGCAATATATTACAAAGTCAATATAAAATTTTTGATATGTTAAACAAGTAAATCACTACAAATATAAAATATATCTGACATTACATGTGCAAATTCAAAACACAGTTAAAGAAGCAGATACTTTTCACAGACAGTATCTTATCAGGAATGTGTCTGAACTGAATACTGAATTCACCAATGATTTGGAGATATGGCCTATGATAACTAAAATAAAAGCTTTCACATTTGAAAAATAAACCAACAATCATTTCTATGGAAAATTAAGAAAACTGATTTGGATGAAGACATTACTATTAAAACTATAATATCTAATGACGATAATAATAATTTTAAAAATTATGTGCAGTAATAAACTTTTACCCAATGTGCAGTACAAAAAAGGTATTGGATTTGTAGTTATCCAAATTAACGAATGTAATATCTTGTTACAGTGATAAAAATAGTATTGCGCATCTAAATATCATTATATAAAGTTTATACTAGACAAACACTGACCTGATAGTGTTTATATATATAAAAATATATGACTGATGGCATTTACATAGAGCTAGAACTTTTTTTCTTTACTCATTTTATGGAGGAGAAAGAAGCTCCAGTTATATATATTTTTCATCTTCAGTTAATAATATATCTGATGATCTATTGTTCATTATTATAAACACAAACATGGAAACAAAAAATAAAAAAGTGGTAAAAAAATGGACAAAATGTTTTATCATTTAAATGTGTTAAGTTTTGATTAACCCTGTAAATTAACATAAGATAATCCATACATAACTATCAGTGAGATTTATATATCCCATACAACTGCTAATCATTTCACTATAAGATTATCATTTACTAAAAAACTTAATTCCAGACAAATATTTTAAATGTTTAATTAAAAAATTGTCTTCAGAAACAATACAATTAAAATGCAAAAACAAAAATGTGAAGTTAAGTATAAAAATTAGGCAAGATAGTTTCAATTCATTTTTTCACATATATAATTTTCCCCCCTAAAATCAATTGAAATTACATAAAGCACAATTTAAATTTTTAGGAATGCGATAGCACTTTTTCTAATAATGTTTTTAACAGCTGGAAACAGTAGCACACATTTGCTTAATAAAGATATTTTCTGGAATTTAGGTAATGAAGACGCTAATTAATTATACTGACAGATACAATAATGGCATGTTAAACTCAACATACAAAAATTATTATGAGCCCTGCTGATTTTTAACTTAATAGGTTTTATAATTATTCAAATACAGGGTGTGCTTCTTATAAAGAGCTGATTGTTTTTTAAATTCATAAACAGTGACTGCTATTGAATTTATTCTTGCAATAGAGTAATCTTTGAAGCCAATTATTTTTTAACTACACATCTTTGTTGTAATAGCAAATATTACAGATAGATGGCAATGCACTGTCTTAAATGTCTTGTTTTAATGCAATGCTCAAAATAATCTTGCAATTTCAAAATCTAATTTTTTCAGTGTTGCAATGGCTAAATATAGAATGAATGATAAAAATAATAGAGTAAACTATGATATTGAGCACAGAACACTCTATGGGCGATATTTAAAACTAAAACAAATAAGCGTAGTAAAGAATTTCCAGACTAAACACATTAATCTTATGCAAGAATATCAATTTCAAAATCTAATTTTTTCAGTGTTACAATGGCTAAATATAGAATGAATGATAAAAATAATAGAGTAAACTATGATATTGAGCACAGAACACTCTATGGGCGATATTTAAAACTAAAACAAATAAGCGTAGTAAAGAATTTCCAGACTAAGCACATTAATCTTATGCAAGAATATCTTCATTAGACATCGTGTTTAGTTTTTATTCAATTTTAAAAACTGTCAGCGCCTTTTCAAAATTGGCTTACGACCTGTCAGGACACCATTATCACCAGTCTGAGTTATAAATACATTATGAGTATAAATGCAAATGAGAACACCAAATAGAATATTTTTAATACTCTTAAATTTCTGAAAATTTTAATCAGAATTCAATTTCATAACAATTTTTGTGTGTTGAATTTAACATGCCAGTTTTTTAGAAAAATGCCATTATTGTATGTGTCAGTATGATTAATTAGCATCTTCATTTATTTAGGGTGAAAAAATCAATTGAAATTGCATAAAGCACAATTTAAATTTTTAAGAATGCGATAACACTTTTTCTAATAATGTTTCTAACAGCTGGAAACAGGAGCGCACATTTGCCTAATAAAAGATATTTTCTGGAAGTCTTCTATTTAAGAAGTTATTGTATTACACAACACTCTGACATTAATCATTATCAACATACAAGGTTAACCAAAAATTTATTATTATTAAAAAAAATATATATATATATCCAAAAGCAGACTGTAAAAAACAGAATTATGAGCAAGTTATATTACTCATTTGGCAAGAAATCCCATGCACCTTTGTACTATGTATGAAAAGACAAATTGATTTTGAAATTTATGAAATAAATGCTACCATTCGTTACAAATGCTAATATCATTTATTTTTTCCCTGCTTACAATATCAATTTTCATGCCACAAATGCTTTTGAACTAAAAGAGTAAAGTGAATGTGCTTAAATCTGAAAGTATTTGTTTTACTTTTTTTAATATATGAGAACTGAATACAAAAAAGCGAATAAAAATTCAGATTTAACTTTTTGTAATTCTTTGTGACACTGAATTTCCAGAAAATACATTGAATTACAGATATTTAAAAGCAGCAAATCCAAAACACCGCAAATCTCATCTACTATTGATATATTCTTATAAAATACAAAAGTAAAATAATAAATTTTCACCAATCAAAAATACCTCCCTCTCATCTAAAAAAAATATGATGATAAAGAAAATCAGGAAACTTTTATTCTTTTTTTTTTATACTTGGATCAGGCAGAAATGTCAACTTCAGAAAAAATGTGGTGAAAAAACTTTATAAAGCATGAATTAAGGCATTTAAAGTGTGTAGCTGAAAGTTAACATTGTTTTTTCATTTTTAATTCTTATAGGAACAAGTTATCATATTTAAATTAATTTAAATTTTTTTCTATTATTTTAAGTTACTCACAAAAGTTTATTTGATATTTCATGTATCTTATGTTGAAAACAGTGATCTCGAAATGTAAATGCTTATTTGTAAATTTTATAATTTAAAAATCTGTTTTTAAATTTTATAACTTAAAATTCATCCTATACATTTAAAACTTCATTATCACTGCATTCAGGGATTTTATGTTACGTAAAATTTTCAATATATTGCAAGCAAGACAGTATTTATATCCCCCTCACCCCCCCCCCCCCCCAAAAAAAAAAAAAAAAAACACTATTTATTAAAATAGCTTTTAGATGCAAAATTAAAAGATGTTGTTCAAAATGTCATGTAAAAAGACTGTATTAAATACTCTAAACATTTTAATTTTTTCAAGGTTTCACGTTGTATGTTCTAGAAGATTTTAGTGTAGCCCAAGATAATCTCTCCCATTAATTTTTTTATGAAAAAAAATTCATCCACACTTCAAAATAAATTTCTGTAAATCAGGAATTTTCATAGGATTGAAATATAATGTTTCTGTAGCAGTCGGATAAAACTTACATACAACAAATTTGTAAGAGTTACATTAAGAGTCCTCTCCCCTCATACGAAAACACCCGCTCACTAATGTTAAACCTATGGGGCATTATTTTTCTAATATCTCGTTTGCATTTCAATATTTTTAAACGATTTTTTTTTTAAATCGGATAGCTGAGATTAATCTCTATTTCCGTTGTTAATTACTTTAGATTTTCTTTGCAGATTCTTTTTGTATTTTTTATGAAGATACTTTCACTTTTGAAACTGGTTCCGAAAGTGAAAGTATCCTCGTAGAAAAAAAATCTGCAAAGTAAATCGAAAAAGTAATTAACGGCAGAAATAGAAATTAATCTCAGCTATCAAATTGAAAAAAAAAAAAAAAAAAAAAAAAAAAGTTAAAAAATGTTATGCAAATGAGATATTAAAAATGATGTTCCATAGGATTAACATTAGCAAGTGGGAATGGGTGTTTTCGTGTGAGGGGAGACCCTTAATGTAGATGAAAATCGTAAAGTAATATTTAAAATAGTATGACTTGCCGGATGATAAATAAAGAACTATGATTAGTCGGATATTAATAATTTATCTCTTTCAAATATGAATAAAAATCAGAATTACATGATAGGACTTATCTATGCATAGATATGAAAACTAAACAAATTTTATCACATTCAAATATGTGCATGGAAGGCAAAGGCAAATAAAATTAATATTTTTGACTGATAAGAAAAAAAAAAGTGTGGTTAGTTATAACTATTTGTATAAATGCATCTAGAGAGACTGAAGCACTGGACTTATAAAAATTAGGATAATTTAACAACCAGAATAATGTTTTGTAAAAAAATTATACAATTTAACAATATAAAATGAATTTGTTTTAATTTAACTAGAATTGCATTTGGAAACAGCTGATTTATAATGATCAGTGACCATTTTTGCAATTTTCTACTCCACTTCACTTTAAAAAATAAATACACATTAAAAATTGCTTTACCGTAACTAAGTAACTTTCAAATTTATTTCTGAACTTTAAACAAAAAACATATGAATACTAATGATTAATGGAGTTTTGAAAACACAATTATAATGCAAATGTAAGATTAGATTAAAGAGTTTTATAAATACACAATAGGAAGTCTAAAATTCCTTTTTTTTTTTTTTTTTTAAATTGACAACTAATAAATAAGCCATAACTTCGAAAGGACACCATCCAATAAACAATACATAACACTGTAAATGCTTTAGGCTGAAAAAGTATTCAGATTTTTGAACATTAGTTTTAAAAAAATAAATAAAGGATATTTAAAAAATGAAATAACAGATGTTTAAATGATTTTTTTACTTTAAATGTAAACATATATTATATAATAAAATACAATCGGGAGAAATGAATAATCATCTGTGTATTATGTCTATTGTATGGTGCCCTATGAAGTTGCTACCATATATTAAGAACAAAAAAAAATTACAACTTTTGATATTGATAAAGATTACATCACTGCAATTAAGGCTACATTGTGAAAAAAATTAATGCATTTTCATAAGACATATTATTTAGTCTATTTTATATACAATACAAAACCCACTGATTTTTTTGTTAAACCAGTTAAATTGAAGAGAATAAAGGATTATAATTTAATACAATTCACAGGTTTAGCATCAGATTTCTTTAAGATAATCAATTTGGGTTACATTAAAGCAAGCTGATTTAGCAGCAAAAACATTTACATAAAAATTAATTATACATCACAGTGGCAAAATTACGATTAAATTTTACTCTCCAGCACCAGAAGTTTTTTGAAGCTATGCTTTATTTAAAAACAATATAATCATCTATATCATAGATATTTATATAGCTTACATCTGCTCACAGTAAAGGCTTCTCTTACACCAAGTGATTAAGAGACTATTAATGTCCTTATTTTCATTTTTTTTTTTTAAATGTGGTAGTATGAATTAGAACAAACAATAGTAATTTTCTTGAAATAAAAAAAGAATATTCCAAACATTCACTGCAGCCTTTTAATGTTTCTTGAATGGTTATTTAACTGAATGTCTGGGCAACAGATCAGACATTAAGAGCTTATGTTAAGAATCTCATGCTCTCGGAAAAAAATGAAAAAGTATAAAAATGAAAAAAAAGTACAAAAAGTGGAATTCAAAACTAAAGTTCAGTAAATTGACAAATTGAAATTTGTACTTTGAGCTTGATATCAAGATGAAAAAAAAAAAATGTTCTTTCCATGCCTGATGTAACGTTGATGATAGATACTAGATGTATTTTCCAAAAACAACTGCATTGATGACATGATTGTAAACATGATTTTTGGCATCCTTTTAATGCAGCAGAAGTGTTATCCATGTATGGGTCACCTAAAAATATATTTAATAATTATATATTTCATGATGCAGCAAAACTATTATATGTATACATTAGAAAAACTTTAAAGAATAACATTTAAGAAATTCTTATACAGTGGGTGATCAGTTAACGAACTGTTTGATTTATGAACAGATTGGTTAACAAACACTTTGAGAGATTTTTATGTTCAGATAACGAACATCTGACAAAACCAAGCCAAGTAGAGGAAATGCTTTGTTTCAAATTTGCAGAGCTGTATTTAATTTCATCTACTATTATCGACTTAGAGAACATTTTAACAGTTGTATACTTATGACCTAATTAATTCAAGGGCTACCGGGGGATCGGACCCTATATTTTAGGACCCTCAAATTAGAATGAACAGTACAAAAATATTAATTTTTATATTTTGTGTCCTTTTTTAAAGAAACATGTTTAGTTGGAAATTAATTATTTTAAGTGAAATTTAATTCCTAAATTATTAACAGGCTGTAGGCTCCACTTGAGCTTTATCGCACTCTGCAGTAAACAGGAACTTTTAGAGAACTAACGGAGTTTTTGATAGGTCAATGTGAAAAACTTATATGATTTATAATGAAGTAGTCAATGAATGTGATCCTAAAAGTTTTTACAAAGGATATGTCATTTATTTTTTTAAGTATGGCACGACATGGACAAAGCCATGAAACTGATCTGTCTATATTAAATACGGACGTATATTAACCCTATTAAAATGGGAAGATTGAAAGCTCCAGAAAGAAAAAAAATAAGCTTTTGTCACATATTTAATGCCCCACAAACTCAAAAAAAAAAAAGCATGACTGAAGAAAGGACAAGACTGTATATGTATGTAATGTATGTTTTCATTATTATTACATTTAAATAAATATAGGGAGAATTTATATTAATTTTTATATATTATTTAATTCTAATTATTATTATTATTTAATATCTAATAAATTTAATTAATTTAAGAACGAATTAATTGAATTCCCATACAAATCTATACTCAATATATGATCAGTTAACGAACAATTTGGTTAGCGAACATTGTTTTGGAACGGATTAAGTTCGTTAACTGATCACTCACTGTATTTACGAAATTTTAAATGTTTAGTTTTCAAAATTTAAAGTAGCAGAGATTTATAATTATGCTAACAGAGGTTACTTATTTTCAAAAATAGGTAATTGTCAAGTTTTGTCTCTCTATGAAAATTTTCATTTAGTTTTCAACCACATATTTGTGAAAAATATATTTTGAATGTGTCACAGCAATTATAATTGAGTACAAGTATCGCCTTGAAATAGAAAATGATTTTCGCCATGGAGTAACATTATTGGAGTAAAAATACCACAAGCTTATTTCAGACAATCAGAAACAAATGTAACACCAGAAATGTGGGATACTTGCAGAATAAGCTTCAATTATTTTGTTACAATTCAACAATCTTTTTCGCGAGATTTAAAAATTATGAATTTAGTGGTCAATGAGTTTAAAAGGTTTAGGTTGGTGCTATAAACCACTTCCCGCACCATTAAATTTACCTTGTAAGCACTGCCAAACATGTCTGGAATTTATCAAGATACAGAAGAAGATCTTTATAAGGCACTCAGTAAGACAAGAAGTTGTGCAGCAGATTATAAATTTTTGCATAATATAATAGATCATTTCACACATCGCTAAATTTAGCTTATAAACATGATCCAAATATATCTGTTTGGTGTTCCAAATAGGTCTGTTTGGTGTTAGTTTGCCGAGGTCGAGTCAAGAGTCATCTTCAACCTTTAGTGAGATTTTCTGTTATGTTTTTAAAAACAATTAGTGAGGTGAAAATTCTTCACTGACTTAGTAAGTTTCAACACACTGTATATTGGTTCTCAACATATAATCATATACTTCTTAGAGACATCATAACCCTTCTAGAGCCTCTTTGTGTAGTACCCCCAAGGGGTATCAGTATGTGTACTACAATTTGTAGAAACATTGCTAGCAGGGTATACCAATAATGCAGGCCCTTCTTAATCGCAAAAGTCAATACCTGTATCCAAGTTGTGCATTATATAGATTTATGGTATACAGATCTACAACTATGTTTATATCTTACTTTACCAATTTATGAATAAAATACAGAGTTATCATTTTTTATTTTTAAAACATTGTATATTTTTCGTATCTATTAAAACAAAAATATCCTGTCAAAAGTAATTTACAGATTGAAAAAAATATCTGCAATATTCACTGATATCTCCATTATTGAAAACTTTTTTATATTTGTACTGGATATTTTAAACTTATAAGTTCTTTGTACAATAAAGGCTAAGAGTAATCTCTAAATGCAAAAGTTTATGCCAAATAAAACTATTTATTGTGCCAAGCCATTATACTGTAATTTTTCTATAATAATACCATATGTAGATTATTTTATCTTTAAGCTCTATTGCTATTTTATTCTACATTTGAAAATAATGGACAGAAACAGTTTTATTTGTGCATACTAGGGATCGATGCAGGTTTTTTTTTTTGTTTTTTTGTTTTTTTTTTTTGTTTCCCTTGGGTTTCTATTTACTACAAAAAAAAAAAAAAAAAAAAAAAAAAAAAAAGAAAAAAAAAGGAAGAAAAAAAAACAAAGAAAAAATAATAAAGAACTGTTAGATGAACTTATAATAACCGTAAATAAATATTTAAAAACATAATTTAAAACAAGAACGAAAAATCATGCGTCAAGCATAGATTATGTAACACTTTCCAACGCTTCGAAAATAATTTTACAAATCATCACATCACCGTTTAATAAGCTGAAAGATAACATCTAAGTAAACAATTTGGAAAATGCATGACATATTTAAAAATGTAATTTCAGGAATTCCCAACATATACAATATTTGGAAAAATATCCAAATACTTTTATTCAGCCCTGTATATGATCTACAAAATTTATAACACCAAGTAATAGATAAAAAGTGAGTTAAATTTAAAATCGCGTTCAGCAACTTAAAATGCACTTCCAGGAATTATTGTTTACAGACAGTAGAGAATTCTTTTGTGTGTCCCTGTAAATGAACAATGACTGCTATACACACAATATTCTGCAGTAAGCCTCTGGTAATGCACCTTAGTGATACACTACATCAATTTCAATGTGTAATGAAATAGTGAAACATTATTTAATTAAACCGCAAACGATTTTTCTCCATAGACGTAATGTAATGGAATTCTTTTGACTGTCCCTGTAAAGTAACTATAAGTGCTATGCACACCCTATTCCATATTAAGCTTCTTGTAATGCACCTTAGTGATATATATCCATTACAATGAGTTTGAAATTGTGTAACATCATTAAAATAAACTGCAAATGATTTTTCCCCATAGACCGTAATGTAAAGGAATTCTTTTGAGTGTCCTTGTAAAAACTATAAGTGCTAAGCACTTCAGTTGAAATAGGGAACATGCTATAGATAACAACAATAACATATAAAAATTGCAGGGCAATCCGAGCATATTTACGGGAGTTAGAGCATGGACAGACGGCAGACAAACCGAAGTCATAAACACTTTTCAACTAGGTTGGAAAGTGTTAAAAAAAAAGTTAATTTTGTGAAAAATAAAATTTTGTAACGAGAGATCAAATTCTATTATTCAAATTCAAACCAAACATTTATTAATAACCTTTTTTAAGTCATACTGCTATTGCTTTTTCTTCCTGGTAAACTTTTTTTTGGTTTGCAAACTGTACATTTCAAATAGTAACAAAATAAAAAAATAAATAAAACGGTTGCTTTTACAGAGAGAAATTTTCAAACATTTATTAATAACCTTTTTAAGTCATACTGCTATTTCTTTTCCTTCCTGGTAAACTTTTTTTTGTTTGCAAATTGTAATTTCAAATAGTAACAAAATAAAATAAATAAAACGGCTTTTTTTACAGAGAGGAATTTTGAGAAGGGAAATTAAAAAAGCCCCAGGTTTTGCCTGAATTGACTCTTGTATACACTGTTTAGTGAATTTCTTCTAGAATACGAACCTCAAATATTCATTACCTGTTAATCAGAGTGTCTATTCCAGATCAGAAACAAATTTCATAGACCTTTCCAGATTTCCCATATCCATAAAAATTCCAGGTATCAAGATTTTTCTCATGTTGCGCACAAAAAATCTTAAAAGTTGTGAATTTGAGAAAAGAACTTTCACAACTGATTCTGAAGCACTAACTACTGATTTTACAATTTTTTTTTTCTAAATTTACAAATTGTTGAACATCAAGATATTTATTTAATAGTTAGTGATTGCTTGAATCTCCTATATTTCTTAATAAGAATTTTTTTTTTTCACCAGACACACACTTTTAGCATTAGGTTCTATCCACTTTGTTCAATCAGGATGAAATTCTTTATCACATCAGTCACAGGAGCAGATTGATTTGACATATTTTAATACAAATAATAAATATTCAATAAATTAAGCTAACAAATTCTCAAATAAAGATAAGTAAACAGACAATCACCTAATCAATCCTACAACATTCAGTACAAAGTTTCAGAGAAGCTGGAATTTAAAATCTCTAAATAAATTGCATAATAGGTTGAAATATTCTTTGCAGAACTTATAACCAGCCAATTTAGATTTTTCTAGTGTTGCAATTTCAAATCCTTAGAGTTATAATCAGAAAAAATTTCCTGATTTCTTCTTGAAAGTTTCAAGTTTCTCCGACTTTTCCTCAGAATTTTCAAATTTCTCTGACTTTTCCTCAAGAATGGTAAAATTTCCCTACTTTTCTAGTCTATATAAATTTCCAACTTTTTCAGGTTATTACCTAGTTATTATCTATTGGGCTAGACACCCAGGTTAATACTTAAGAAGTTTAAAATATAACTTACTATTTATTGCTATTATTCTTTTAAAAAAAAAATGAAATGTATAGTTAGCAATTGAAAATAATTTAAAGTATAGTTACCTGCATAGTACTGAGCTATCACACTTTACTGACAGATTCAAGGCACAATCAAAGCTTTTTTTGCGTTCTACTAAAAATTGTGCAACTTCAATTTCCTAAAAGCAAATAAATATATTAAAGTAAATGAAATGCTATAAAGCATTATACATAATCAATGCAAATTATAAACAGAAATTACTTTTTAGTGTAATTTCAGCATTAAAATTACACTACAAAGTAATTTAGGATTAAAATTATACAACCACATATGAATATACATTTAATCATTTCACAATGAGTGTTTCATACACAATTTTTAATCTTCTCACATCGTTATTTTTAAAAAATGTTTGCCTAATTTATTTGCAGAAATTTTGTGAATATTTAATGACAGAACTAGTAAGAAAATTTAAGGATTGATTGCATGCATTCTTTATGTCGCATATACACGAAGTTTGTTGCGAAGGGGTTAAAAATAAACTAAGTAAATAATAAATCTTAATATGTTGTATTATTTATTAATATATTCATTAAAATCAGTAGTTCATTTGTATTTTGGAAATTAAAACTACAGGGTTATTGAAAAAAATTGAATACAAATGCATCACCATGCATCGTCTGAAGGTCACAGCCGTGAAACACTTGCATCTAAAAAATCTCTAATAAATGCCTACAAAGAAACTATTGTCTTCCCAATAACTTTTGAAGCTATGCTTTTTTACTTTCTTCTATTAATATGGGGGGGAAAAAAGGTATTGGATTTGTGAAACATTTCAACAGATTGATACGTTTTAGAAGTCCTAAACACAATTTGACTGTTTTTAGAAAATGTCTGCGAGTCTGTACATGACACAAATTTTGAGACTCATGAACATGAAAAATATGATAAAATTTCATATAAAGTTCTATCCTTATGTGAACTGATGCAGATTAATTTTTTGGACAAAATTCCCCAAGGGGAAAAATCAATGATTTATTTGCGTGATGCTTATATATTTATGTGTGCAGAATCGAATGAAACATCAAATTTATAGACCGGGAGGCGGCAACACAGACAAATCATCTCATCGAATTTACGGCTGAAAATCCAGAATTAGTTAAAACTCGATTCACATATTAAAGCGCAATCGGTCTGCCAAGTCATATCTTGGTGGAAAACACCTTAAAACCCAATTTTAGCGGTTGACTCATAGGTTTACCATTGTGTTTTCCTGCACCCAAAGGCATGAAAACATGGAAAACTGGGAGCAGGAACATCCAATGGTAAACCTATGAGCCAACCACTAAAATCGGGTTTTCGGGTGTTTTCCACCAAGATATGACTTGGCAGACTGATTGAGTTTTAATATGCGAATCAAGTTTAACCAATTCTGGAATTTCAGCCGTGAACTCAATGAGGTGGTTGCCTGTGCTGCCGCCTCCTAGTCTATTAGAATCCTCATGATACGAATAGATTGTCATTCAATTTTGGTTGTGATCATCTAAGAGGGGATGTTGAAATGCAATGATTTGTTCAAAATATACAATGCTTTTATCACATGTTTTAATGCACACAATTCAATGAAACTTTACATTTAAAATCGTCATCACAGGAATAGATTGTCATTTAATTTTGGTTGCACACTTCTAAGAAGGGTGGCCAAAATCCAATGTTTTGTTTGAAAAATGCGATGCTTATTATCTCTAGTTTAAATGCACGCAAATCAATGAAAGTATTTAGAAAGAAATTAATGCAATAAAAAATACCCATATTTTTGCTAAATCGGTGTAATTTCTTGTACTATTTAAATCATTTAATTGATTTCATTTATATAGAAGAAAGTTGCGATGGTCACAACATACTACATTTAAATGTGTCCGACATTTTTAATGACCCTGTAAATGCATCTGATGACCAAGTATAATAAATTAAAAACTATTTACGACAGAATTTCTATCCGAGCTTCAAAGCATTCTAGAAAGGGGGTCGCCAACTGGTGGCTTGTAGAAAAATCTGGATATTCTTTGCAATTTTTATATTTCATTAATAATAAAGCAAAAATAATGGCTCCAATAATGAAGCAAAAATAATTTAAGAAATTTTTATTATTTAGTTATGAAATTTAAGATGTTTAGTTTTGAAATTTTAAATTCAGACATTTTGTATTTATTTGAAAAACAGGTATTTTTTTTTGTTTTTGGTTCTCCATAAAAAGGGGCTCAAGACCTAGTCATTCAAATGAAACAAAATCACTTTATCTTTTCAAAAAGATTAAATTTTATCATCAATATTTAAAAATCATATCTATTGGGGGGGGGGGAAGAAAAAATAATCATTTAGTTTGTAACATATTTGCGTGAAAATACATTTGATTGTGTCACAACTAAATCTTCATACAGTTGTGTCTTGAAATAAGAACGGTTTTCTGCCATTCAGTTTAGTTATATCATTGGAGCAAAAAATCCATGAACTTATTTCAGACAAGCTGGGTGAAATATCACACTAAAAATGTTTAAATGAGATTTTGTTACAATTAAACAACCTTTAAAAATTTTCGTCATGATTAAAAAATATATTTATAACTTTATTAATTGAATTGAGATATTTATAATATAAAATAGAAGCTCTCTTTTCATTAATGTAGCAATGTATTTATATTTAAAATATATATATATTAGAGGTCTGCAGAATTTAAAATGATGAATTTAATGATCCTTGGTATATAAGGTTAGTGACTGCTGTTCTAGAACATTTAAATTAAATTAAACATACTGAAACTCATAATCACAAAATTCTACATAATACCTATCACTGAAGTAAAACAAAGTCGATTTTTTTCAAATGAGAATGGCAATCAACATGGTAAAATACAAATGAAACACTTGAAAATGACAGTATATTTTACACACATTTTTTGCAAATATGTTACGATAAAATGAGGTTAAGTGATGATGATGAGGAGGATGATTAAATTTGAGTATGATACATTTAAATAAGATAGAAGACTGAGGTGCTCAAGACCTACTCATTCAAATGAAACAAAATCACTTGAGCTTTTCAAAAAGATTAAATTCTATCGTCAATATTTCAAAAACCATATCCGAAAGAAGAAAAAAAAAATGCTCATAATGAAATGCTATAAATACTGATTACATTTTTAACATAAAAAATCTGCAGATCAGATATCTCGACGTCAGTTTGACAAAACCTTTTAATTTTGAACTTTTTTAATACTAGAAACTTTTAATCTGCAATTTCATTTCTTTTGTATTACTATTACTCTGAATAAAATTTTAAATAGTTTCAGGAAATTTAACTCTTGTGAACTGTAAGGGGAAATTACAATTATACACACTAATTACTTTAAGACTTACTTTCTGTGAAAATATTTTATAATATGAAGGAGATAAATACCTCCTTAACCTCCTGTTATCTCATAATTTCATAACCGTAACTCTTTAGAATTTTCATTATTTAAATTCTGCCTAAAATTATTAAAATATTGATTTTGTGCTAATGACAATAATAAATAGTTTGAACAATTAACTCTTCTCATAAACATTTTAATAACTATTGTGTTCAATTTATGTCAAATTACTAATTGAGACACTCCCATAACTTTTTAATTGCTACGCCACTGAGTACAATGCATTTGAATGAACTAAATTAACAATTTTTTAAGCACTATCAGGGATGATAATACATTATAGTCTCAAGGCTACATACCTGAAACTACAATGGACAGATGCTGGAGGACATCTCATCACTGTTTAGCTAATGTCAGATGGAAAGTTGGTACTGATATCATGCAAGGGAGTGACTGTAAACAGAATGAAAGCTGTTTATAAAATATTTTTTGTTTTAGCTAGTCTGCCTTGCACACACACATTTTTTCACCATGCTAATGTTGCCACTTTCATTTGAAAAACTTTAAGGTACTTACGCACTCCACTAATTTTTCTAATAAAAATTATTTGTGAACTTTTGAGACATTATCAGGGTTGTTCGATAAGTCCGTGCAAAAACGAAAAGTGCTATTTTCTCTGACAAAAAAACTTATTTTTCAACATATTCTTTAAGACTATACACTTAGTCCAGTGATGTTCAAGTTTTTTTTATACTATTAATAAAATATGAGTTATCAAAGTCCTCAAAACCGGCAGTTGTTTCAGCAATAACATTTTTATTTGATGTAATTTTTTCTCCCCCGCAAACCATTTTTTCAAATTGGGAAATAAAAAAATAATCAGAGGGAGACAAAATCTGGTGAATAGTCTGGATGCAGTAGGATTTCATATTGCAATACAAACAGTTTTGCTGTGGCAATTGAAAACAAATGAGCTGGCATATTGTCTTCGTGAAAAACTATTTTTTTTGTCAAATAAGGTAATTTTCTTATTTTTATATATTATGGCCCAACATACGTCAATGAAAATTATACAAAGAGAGATAATTATACAGAAGACAGTGGCATTGCCTTTTCAGCTGATGGAATAGTTTTTGCCTTTTTTGGAACATATCCCCACATGCAACCCATTGTTTTAATTGTTCTTTTGTTTCAGGTTGATAATAATGAATCCAAGTTTCCCCCACTGTTATGAAACAGCGTAAAAATTCCTTTGGATTTTGTTGAACATTTTCCATATCTCCCTTTGAAAGATTAACTTGCTGATGCTTCCAATCAATTGTCAACAAATGTAGCACAAAACTTGAACATTTTTTTCATTCCTAAAACTTCATGTAAAATATTATGCACTCAATCATCTGAGATGCGTAATGCTTTATCAATCTCACACATTTTTAATTTTCTATCCCCCCCTCCCATATTAGGGATTTTTTCAATGATTTCTGGAGTCGTGACTTTAAAAGGTTGTCTGGGGGTGCTGCTCAGCATCATTGTGCTCATATATCCACTTTGAAAATTGCTGAACCAGTTGTAAATTGATATAATCGATGGAGCAAATTCTCAGTAATGTTTAGCTATTTTGGTTTTAATTTCTTGTGCCACATTGCCTTTGACAAAATTTTTTTACCACAACATGAAATTATTTTAATTTATTCTTTCATAAAACTCAGTAATTGATCTTTTAAAATGGCTTTCCAGAACAAAATAATGAGTGTCTAAAATAAAACATCAGTATGATATTTGATAGATCCCGCTGTCACTTAACAGGTGACATTTAAAAAATCTCCAAGTACTTTCGGCCGGCAACTACAACCATCTTCAAGGAGCGAAAATCCTTTCTGACTGCAGTCTTACACATCTGAAATCTAACTTCGTCTTGAGGTGGAAAAGTCTATTTCTTGGGTGTTGCTTGAGTTGGTTTCTATGGATACTCTGAATGATAATTTAAACTTTGAAAACTATGCAAGGGATTTTCGCTCCTTGAAGATGGTCGAGGTTGTAAGCCGGAAGTACTTGGAGGGTTTTTAAACATTGTTTAACATCTATTTGTTTTTTTAAATGTCACCTCTTAAGTAACATTGAATCTCATGTTGATATTTTATGAATAAAGTAGGGTGAAAATTTACATTTCGCCTTACGTGTTTTCAGTGTATCTAAATGAAACTCTACGTCCACATACCCATCTACCAGACTTCCTGAATGTTGCAAATGTAGCTGTAATGGTACTGTTAATGCCATCTATTGACTTTGCACAGACTTATTGAACCGCCCTCATATAACAATGTAAACCAATTTTATTTTAATATAGATTATCGATAAAACATATGTAAGAGAAGAGAACATAGAATAGAAACACCTTATAACAAAACTGAAGGGAATGTGAAAATTATTTTAACTTTGTTATACAGGGTAAGTCAAAATGTATATAGCGATTACAAACAGCTATAACTATTTAATGGAAAATAATTTATCAATAAGATTTAAGATTAACATAGAATGTAGACGGAACTTCAAAATTTTGTATACATACGTCATAGATGTTCTATGTGACTTCCCTTGGTCAGACGGACAACATCTAGGCGGTAGTCCATTTCACAAATGCTTCAAAATGTATGGCGTGAAATGGACTACCGCCTAGATGTTGTCCGTGTGACCAAGGGGAGCCACTTAGAACATCTATGACGTATGTATACAAAATTTTGAAGTTCCATCTACATTCTGTGTTAATCTTATTGATAAATTATTTTCCATTAAATAGTTATAGCCGTTTGTAATCGCTATATTCATTTTGACTTATCCTGTATAATCTTTCAACATGTTCTAATTTGAAGCAAGTTTTAGAAAGATCAATTTATCTGAAACTTTGATTTAACTAGAGAACTTTAACTAGAGTATTATTCAGATTCTACAGTATTAGTAAACACAATACAATAGAAAATATATTAATTTATATAGTACACAACCTACTTTTAAGTTTTTTCAATGCCCATAATGTTTTAATTATATCTAATATGCAATTACATAAATAAATATATATATATACAGTTAATACATAAATTAAGAATGATACAAGTCACACTGTTGATGAGCTGTTCTACAATATTTTTCATTATATCACTTACTTGCTTTCCTTAGTAATATCTCCGCCCCCCCCCCCTTTTTTTTCTTGAATAAAAATAAATAAATAAATAAATAAATAAATAAAAATCTTTGCTATTTAAGAGTTTTCAAATATTCCATATATTAGGAAAAAAAATTTAGAATAGTTTTCAAAATTGAACTAAATTTATAACAGATATTAAAAGCCTAAAAAAATAATAAATTCAGAAGCTCATTACTTAAAATATTTTTGGCTGTAATGCATGTGAAAATTAAAATATTCATTAATTTGGAGCTATAATTAAGTAACATATCTAAAGAGTGCAAAACTTTACATTACAATTCAAATTTGGCAATAAAAAGTAACAGAGATTGTGTAATATGCAAGTACCAATTCTAACACAAAAGAAATAAACTTACTTGAGGAGTGTTCTTAACTTGAGGAGTGTTAACTTGAGGAGTGTTAGTGTTATGAGTTGGGCATAAAAATAAGGGAGGACTTTCAATACGCATTTGAGTATTTTCTATCAGTTTTTTTACGACCTTTTGAGCTGCTTGCTGATTTGCAGAATTTTCTGCCAATTTTGGCGAATTTTCTATTGTGTGACGAGAAACACTTTTACAACTATACACAGGCACTACCGGAGACCGTACATGAGGAGCTTTATGCCCTATATTTAGCTGAGGACTCTCTCTTAAGATAGAAAGAGTTTGAAAAATTTCAAGATTTTCAGCTTTAATCACTTCTTGTGGACAATGGTTAGGACTAGACTGCTTTCGTTGCCTTTTAAGAGCATTTTGATATTCCTGATAGTCTTTTTCCTCATATACAATCTGATCTTGAGCTTGATCACAGTCCTCACTTTTAACAGAAACGGGCGATGTTGATGATGAATTACTGGATGATTCTTCAAAATAGTCTCTACCTACAAGTTCAGTACCTCTACCCAAGGTATTTTTGCAAATCACAGGAGTTGGAATACCACCATTTTCACTTTTGCGAACCAATTTTTGCATCCTTTTATCTAAAAGATAAAGGGGAAAAAAAAAAAAAAAGATGTTTTCAAAAATAAGGAAAAAAATAAATAAAGTATATATATAACAACAATAGGAATACCAGACAAAGAATTGTATTAAGAGTAGAATAGATAATAGACTTAGAATGGATAATTTACTTTAGAGAGTATTACAAATTATAACACAGTAGAACAGGGGTTCCCAAACTTTTAGACTGACGTACCAGTAAATTGAAGTTCATATTTCCGTGTATCCAGTGCCGAAACTAGCCTTTTTGGCGCCCGGGGCAAACATGGATTTTGGCGCCCCCCCCCCCCCTCCGAAAAGAAAATTTCCAAAGCTAATTTTTTCTAAGTTTCTAAAATTTAAAGTATATAATCAGATAATCTGTAATACTGAACTAAGTAATCAGCTTTGTCAAATACTGATTCATTAAAACCTTGAAAATGGAATCGAAAGGAACCGAAAAATATTCCGCTTTATACAAGTTTTCATCTTAGGAAGTATAATTATTGATATTCGCAGGAGCGGAATTTAAGGGGTCGCGATGGTCTCAATCGCGAGGGGCCCCGCATGCAAAGGGCCCCCAAAATCCTCTTTTGAGTTCAACGAGAAAAATTATTTTTTGATCAAAGGATTTTCTTAGCACGTTTTTTTAATTAGTATTACTACATAATTTTCATGTAATTTAAATAGAATATTTTTTATACCATTTGCTATTCCCAGAAATGTTTTAGTTATGTTTAAATATTTTTCCTTGTCTTCTTTTCTATTAGCAATTATCAGAACTGTGAACGGTTGTGGAGGGTTGGGGTGAGACTCAAACTTCGATCTGAGCTGAAAGGAACCCTGTTACTGTTAGAGACTTTTATGAAGATTTAATTACACAGATTCAGAGTCTAATTAATTCAGATCTGATAAATCTAAATCTGGATCATGACACTGGGGCCCCTGATTTAGGGGTGCCCCATACTTGGTATGCTGTTTACATAAAGCTGATATTTAGAATGCATTTGACTTTGTTACTGATTATAATCTAATTTTATTAGTCATAGCAACTTGGGTATGGTTTTCTCCCTGCACCCCTACAAATGACATTTTTTTTTTTCAAAAAAAGTTTTAACAAAGAGTTTTATTTTGCCTATCTTTCAAATATTATTTGTTTTTAGTATCCAAGGCAGTCGCCCAACCTCGCCCCCTCTAATAATACTAGATTGGATCTGTATAAAAAAGTAATTTCAGCAAAATTAACAGGCCGGCATATTCCAGTTGCCGCCAAGGGCGGCAAAACGCTTAGAAAACTTTCGCAAAAAGACGAGTAAAAAACTTTTTGGAAGATAAAGCCAGGGGCGGCTCTGGCTTTACCAGCCATGGCGCGCTGTACGAGATTTTGTACTGTACCTCTATAAAGGCTATAGTTAAAAGAAAAAGATTTTACTGAGAATTTTACTTTGGGCATTCATCCTCCAATTTGTGTTTATTGTCCAGAGCAGTCACCCCTCGCCCATGACAAAATGGAAAGAGAAGAAAGCTCCACGCTGGGAGAAAAGGGAAAAAATAGAACAGCCTTAATGGAATATTTTTATCTAATAGAAGAGTCAGAGTGAGGGAATCATTTGTCAATTATCCATGCTGGACAGTGCAGTACCGTATCCAGACAACGTTGAACAGTGTCATATACAGACACGAGTAGGGACTGACCTTGAAAAATGTTAGTGATTCTCCTAAACCACAGGAAGAGATTTAAATGATAGACGGCATAGACATGATACATTTGGAATGGGAAAAAGAAAATAGCCTAAGAGAACAGTTCGTTTTTTATTCATTTGCTATCTTGTATTGTAGACGAATCTTTTTATCTATTTGTCTATTTTAATGCATTTGGTTCATTTTTCTTTTGGATTTTCCGGCTGCGAGACTTTTTATACAAATTTCATATATATATACATTTCTATATCAAACAAAACCTGCATTTGGCGCCCACTCCACCTTCAGTTCTGCTGGCGCCCGGGGCACGTGCCCCCCCTTAGTTTCGGCCCTGCGTGTATCACCAAGTAACAAACATAAAGCTAATAATATAGATAAAAACTATGAAAACGGGACTAAAGCATAATATTTCTGCAGCCCTTTTTGCTAAATCGTATTCGAAATTTTTTTAATTTATCCAGTGTGATATATTCAAGGCTTTTTTTTATTTCAAAATATGCTGTATTTAATTTCACGTACCAGTATTGTACCTTCGCGTACCAGTAACCAGAGTTTGGGAACCCCTGCAGTAGAACATATAAATTTAGATGATTTTTTGTTGACTATTTAATATACTTAGTCATATATAGACAGACACAAGTCATATTTGTTTCCAAAAAAGATTTCTTTGGACTACAAAATTATTTTCAACTATAAACTGTACTGCCAAAGAATATAGAGATAAAGAAGTCTGGCGCTAGCTGACAGGTAAAAACACGGTTCCTCGGTATGCTTGGTTGAAAAACAAACCTTACAGGCTGAGAGCAGCCACACACATTTCTCCAGAAGTGCCACATTTGACAATAAATTTTAACATCAATGATTTTCATATATATGAGATGAGCTCTATTTTTATACCAGTCTTCGGACTTAACGTGAACATTTTATTTATTCACAAATTTAAAAAAGGAAGGGAAAACCTTGCTACTTTAAAACAAACCCTTGCTACTTTAGAAACAAATATGTAACTTTTTTCAAGTGTTTTGCAATCCTCTAAAAATCAGTTTGAAAGTTAACTGAATTGTTAGTGATGGGATATAAGAAAGAGAAATATTCTATTTGGGTATGAAGTCTTTGTACGGTCAGTAACATAAAGAAGCCGTGGGATATCTCATCTATTCTCATTTTTTGTTTGAAGCCTTTTTTCAAAATTACTAGAAAACAGAACATGTCTTTCTGCCATAGCTGTACAAAGTTATTTTAAAAGAATAAGAATTGCGACTTTTGCAGATTTCTAATAGTTCTTGGATATAAATGACAAATTTGCTATTTTAAAACAGATCTTCAAGTACATGAAAAATCTTGAAATATTGTCATGAAGGAGTATTCAGGGTTAATACTTATTTCTTATAACATATTTTAAATGAGAAAAAGATTAATCTTGAAACAATTTTAAAATGTTATTAACAATTTCCTAATGTGATCTTCGGTATTTGGTTCAGGCCCTTTTTCAGGGCCTGAACTCATCTCTCAGATAACGAAACTGCCAATCAGCTGGTCCCAGCAAGGACTGTTTTTCCATAGTAACATCACACAGTTTGCTACAATGCGAAATGAATGAAAAACACATTACTAATGTTACCCGACCTTATGAGACATCAGTAATTGGGTGGCCATTCATTTTGCATTGCAGTGGAGTGTGTGATGTTGCTATGGCAACACACCAGTTACAATACAACAGTTAACTTAATCAAAAATAAATTTTAAAGCTTTTTCCGTTAGCCAGCCACAAGTGATAAATTACCAAATGTTCTGTATGGTTTACAACCTGGGCTTTATAAATTTGATACAATCTGATAGTCAGCAAAAAAAGTTTATCGCCAGTAAATAATTTATTATATTAAAATTTGATAGCCAGCAAAAAATAAAGTTCATCGCCAGTAAATCATTTATTATATTAAAATTTGATAGCCAGCAAAAAATAAAGTTCATCGCCAGTAAATCATTTATTATATTAAAATTTGATAGCCAGCAAAAAATAAAGTTCATCGCCAGTAAATCATTTATTGTATTAAAATTTGATAGCCAGCAAAAAATATAGTTCATCGCCAGTAAATAATTTATTATATTAAAATTTGATAGCCAGCAAAAACAGTTTGTCGCCAGTTATTAATTTATTATATTAACTCAAATTATCCTACATTCCTTGAGAAAATTACACTTGTAGCAGGTGTGAAAACTATGAGAGTAAATACAATATTCAAAAACTGAGGTACACATTTTCTCAGTGTGATTACAACAATAAAATATATAATAAAACACATAAACAACTACTATTATTTATGCCCTAACTATCATATTTAAAACTTGAATTGCAGCAGTAAAAAATAACAATATACTTACGGATATCATTCTTTTTGTTCAGGCACAGCCTATAGTGTTTTACATGTTTATCTGGTGAGGATAGTTGCTCCACTGTGCTCAGCTTATACAAAGCAGCTCTAAATCTTTGTTTGGCTTGCATAAAGTAACCTTTTTGCTCAGGTCTAAATCTTCCTTTAAGTCTGTCCCAGTCCTAATAAAATAGGATACCAATATAGAATTATAAAATCATCTGGCCAAATTAAATAATAAAATGCTGTATAGCAAATTAAACTGAAAGATTTAGTCATATATAATTCATCCACATTCCTAAAAGTGAATAAGACTTATATAGATGATTAAAAAGATAAGTTTTAAAGGGGCGACAACAGTTGTGTAATCAAGTGTAAAATAGCTGACATTGATGTTCTTTTTCTGGAAACATCCATGAATGAATGTCGGTGTTGTTTTACTTGTTACTATCTATACAGGAAAAAATCATTGGATGAAAAATTTTGACGGATTTATAAGTTTTAGAAGATCCTGAACTGAACACAATTTGGCAGTTTTTAGAAGATGTCTATCCAAGAGTTTGAGACACAAATTTTGTGGGCGCTTAAAATGTCACTGCATGTTATTACAATTTTAAAAAGACAAATTATCTTAGTTGTGGCACTAAATTTAAAATTATATATTATACAAACATCTAGACAAATTTACTGAATAAACATGCAAGAAAACAACATACAGTAACACAGGATGTTCAAAAAGTCTTTCCCTGATTACAAAATTTATTCATACATATGATAGACATGTGAAACATGCCAAAATGTTGGAAAACTAACCAAGTTTTTTTTTTTGTTGTAGGTTTTCCTAATGTGGCAGTAATGCACCAGTGTCAGTGTCCAAGAAACTGGTAATGTTCACAAATCAGGAAAAAGTGCAATGTGTGCTCTGGTATCACAAGAACCTTTTGGCATCTGTAATTCTCGTGAAGTTGGGACTTCGCACAAAAGACTTCCGTCTCGCTTTGTCCCCTTTCAGTTGAGGTTGGAGGTTGATGGTTGGCCAGTTCTCGGTACATGGTCCAGTTTACTGGACACTGACACGGTTACACTACAGCCACATTACGAAAACTTCCAACAAAATAAATTTAATTAGTTTTCCAGCATTTTGGCAGCAGTTTCACATGTCTATCTTATATGTATGAATAAATTTTGTAATCAGGGTTGGGTTGATTATTGACGGCCAATTATCTACACTTGGGATATAGGCCCGGGGGGAGTGCCCTCCGTGGGGGTCTTTCTAAGGGAACCTAACCCGTATTTACACATGGATAAATCCACGGCTCGAAGAAAACCACGAAAACTCCGAACGATTAGGCCGACGGGCGCGATTGGGATCAAACCCAGCACCTCCCGTCTACCAGCTTCGAGAGCACAACCTCTCAGCCACTGGTGGGGCTTTGTAATCAGGGAAAGACTTTTTGAACATGCTGTGTTACTGTATGTTGTTTTCTTGCATGTTTATTCTGTTTGTCTAGATATTTGATATATAGTGGATATGAATGAATGGATGGATTCTGTAATCAGGGAAAGATTTTTCAGACACCCTGTTGTATAACTAAAATAAATAAATATATAAATTACACAACTGATTTAGTGAGTTAGACATTAATAATTCATTATACAATTAACTACCTGAAATACGAGAGTATCTTCAAGGGTCCATTTCGCAGCATTTTTGTGGCTCCATCTAATACTAAAATGACCCTTCATCTGGTCTTCCCATTTTAGCAAGTCTCCATACTTTCCTTCTTGGAGAGATGGTAGAAGAAAATCTTCAACTAGTCTTCGACCTTTTCTGGTCATCCTTTATATCTAGGTAGAGAAAACAAAATAAATAAATAAAAGAAAGGTAATCCTTGAGTAATCCTTGATTTTCTAGATTGCAGAGAAAGTGTGCAAGGGAAAAAAACTCTTAATTAATTAGATGTAACATTAATTTACAGAATGTGTGCTTCAGGAATGGGCTATATTGTGTATAGCAGTGCTGAATTCAGCGGTTGGCCCGGGAGAAAATACCTCCCCCCCCCCCTTTTTTCTCAGGCAGAGCCATACTGAGTACTCGGTATATATTCAGTAATCTGCCAAAGTATTTCTCGGTACACAACTAATCACAGAACAAAAACAAAGTTTATAATAAGTGGCCAAGTTTACACAATTTAGTCATTTTGGCATATTTGTTTTGCAATTTTTAGACTCAGTGAGACAATCTATTGTGAACACCTTGATTGTGCAATTTGGGAAATAGTCAATGACTTTCTCTATTCTTTTTTTTCTACAATGGGGATTTTTCTCCATTGTTGAATTATCGAGAATCGCCCATCACTACATCACTTAAATGCTGCTTGATATGACAATTTTCTTGATAAATTAATATTTAAAAATACAATGTAATTGTTTTATCCATGGTTGTGCCACAGGCTATAAGAGCACAGAAAAGCAGGATAAAGACAATGAATGCTGCGAGTCTAAGTCTACACATGTTTATAGTTGATACATTTTTTAATATTTTTCTCTAACATAAACTTGTTAATTATTTTGATAACATATAGATAAGATTTCTCATGCAATCTATATTAAAATAAAAAGGTATTTTTGTCAAATTTCCAACTTTTCACACGAAATTGAGATCACTACACATGCGTCAAGTTCTTCTTCCGGGATGTCCACTCTTAATAAAGTGAACGATTCACCGTAGACAGCGCCTTACTCGGCGTCATATCCACCCATAACTACCTCCATGTTGCGGGCGACTGTTGATATTCAGCCAATGAGCTGAGGGCTTTTCCTTTACAGAAACGAAGTGATGATTCTTTAGGATTGATTCATATTGTTGTTGATCATAGTCGTTCATTGATGCCGTAAAGTTTCAAATTTGGATTACTATGAATATAAGGTATTTTTAATTTTTATCTTTATTTATGATGGTTTATTGAGATCATGAACATAGAAACATATCTATTTCTATGTTCATGATTGAATATTTTGGATTCTCCGTATAAAATTGTAGCGGATGGAGATTATTTATACTCACGCATTCGTAATGTAATTGTAAAACATGCTTTGTGAATTTGGAGTAATTGTAAAACACAAAATTGGAGATCTTTTTTTTTTTTGGGTCGTATGTATTTTGTACTTAAACTTTTTAAACCTAAAAGCACAGTTGTAGTGGGTAGCTGCTCGGGTACCCGCCCAGGCTGGGTTAAAAAAAACGGGTATTTTTACAACTATAAGGGTTGTAGTAGGTACCCTCGCCCGGGCTGTTTTTTTTTAAAAACCCAGGTCTTTTTACAACCCTGCCTAAAAGTAATAGTCGAGTTTCTATTAGGAACTTTTTTCTTTCTGAAGGGGTTTATTTTCCCTTTGAAAAACTGAAATTTCATTTCTTGAATATAATATTTCGAAATTTTTAATAGTTACATTCCACTGTAAAACAATGAAAAGTTTTGATTATATATAAAAGTTCGAAAATGAGTTGCCACTGTTTTTGTTGTTGTTGTTTGATAGGCAATATTGATTTTTGCTTAAATGATGTAAGTGCAACCCCCAGCATCACTGCTAATGTATGGAATCCTACTTTCCAAAATAATTTAGAGGCAGTGTGTAAGTGGCAATATCAATTAAAGGTGTACTGAGCATGAGCACTCTGTGTCAAGCTAAATTATGTACTCAGTGAATACTGATTTGGTTGTAAAATTTTACTTTCTTTTTGCTTTAATTAGTTGTAAAATTTTACTTCCTTTTTGTTTTAACCCAACAAAAGAAAGTACTACACTTGGTGTCAATGTTGTTGGTATAAAATAATTGTACCATAATGCCCCCCCCCCCCCCCCCCCCACTTCCCGTATGCCACAGTTAAAAATGCTCTAATTTTTAAAGTTGAAATTTCATTTGTTAAATGTTTTATTTAAATTTTTATAAAACTACATTCTGGTGTTTTTATCAATTTAAGTTTTTTGATCAATTGTACTTTTTGTGAATTAGAGAATTATTTGTATACTTTTCGTGAATATGAATTACAGATGTATAGAATACTCTGCATTTGGCCAATTTTTTACCATGTACTTTCTTAATACCGAATATAACCCTGAATAACAAATGGAGTCGTTATATAAGCCAGACAAAAAGTATATTTCCAGAAAAAAAAAAGAACTGATCGTACTATAAGTAGTTTCCATCCAGTACAATTTAGCGAACATAATATGGTGAATCCAAAGAATTCAATCTAGAATAAATAATGATAAAATGAAAAATTACCTAATATTTATTGTAATCCAAACTTCCAAAACAGCATACAAGTATGTTTCAATTACTATAATATAACCTAATTAAGTAAATAGCAACACTAATATTTTATAAAAAATCATAATTTATGCACCCAGTGGCCCTTTTTAAAATACTTTGTTTCTGGTGGCCCTTACTGCTCTTTCTGACATGCCCTTCATTCGGTCATAGGAAAAAAATCTTGAATTTCATCACTTGGCTATGGGAAAAAAAAATCGTGAAATTCATCGATCGGCCTTGCAGAGCAGGGGGGGGGGGATCTGAAATTTGTTAACAGGTTGCTGAAAAAAAAAAAAATTATTTTTTCAATTTCCTGTGCAGAAAAAAAAAAAAAAAAAAAAGTGGTGAAATTTTGTCCATTTGTTGCAAGATGAAACTGCAAAATTTGCAAGTTGCCATGAAAAATAACACAAAATTTGATAATCTGTCCAAGGGGAACTATTCCCAAATGTGTCACTCACACGGGAGGAGGGGGTGGGCAGAGACAGAGATATATTGTAAATTTAGTAATTTGGTGGCACAAAAATTATGTGAAATTTATCATCGGTTGTGTGAAGAAAAATGGAATATTCTTCAGTTGACTGAGGGAAAAAAATTGCTTAATTCATCTTGCGTGGGGAAAAAAAAAAAAAAAAAAAAAAAAAAAAAACTCATCAGTAAGTGGCAGGGACAAATACAGAAACTTGATGTGTCGCCAATTGATTGCATTCACATAAAGAAAAAAAAAAATTCATAGTTTGATAATAATAAAATATCATCAAATTCATTGATTGGTTGCAGGAAAATATCGCAAAATTCAACAATCGTTTGGGAAAATGTAACAAAATTCTACTAATAACAGGATCCTCTAAACAAACAAGTTCAAAATATGCGTTTTGAATGCAACACAAGCGTGCCTTATTTGAGAACAATGTCCCCTCTATTTTTTTTTTTTTTAATCAGCAGATATAAAAAAGGGTACTTTTCGGTTAGCCGGGCACCCCTATGGTATATATAGACATATCTACATATACACACACACAAAACACACATATATATATACATATATATATATATATATATATATATATTTATATATGTACATATATCACTGCAGCTCGGCTAACCGAAAAGTACCAAAGAAATTTCAATCGTACTATATCAGTTCCGCCCTGCCCGTAACTAAAACTTAATTCCATTTTTATCTAAAAACTTTTTAAAATTTATTATAAATTTTGTAAGTAATATTTTTACAAATCCTGAAGACAAATTAACAAGAAACTTTTTCTGCATGCAACAGTGAAAAAAATAAAGAAATTGAGCAAGTAGTTCATGAATTATATCAAAAATTAAATAAGTTTTTTTTTAACTTTTTCAAAACTTTTAAAGTTAAGTTAAAACTCTTAGGTCCTTTTTTTCCTTAGGTTAAAAAGTTTTTTGAGAGTTTAGTACCACCTTCATTACATTTTAATATACTTATATCATGCATTCTAAATAATATTTGAAGAGCTAAAAAAAAAAAAAAAAAAAAAAAAAAAAAATGTTTTAAGATAACTATGAAATTTTGTTCACAATTAGTACTATTTTAGCAGAAAATCCAATTTGCAAGAAGCCCACTATCATTTTCAGGGCACTTCATATTAGTCAAATCGGGTTTAAATCTATTCAAACATTACAAAAATGAATGTAAAAGCTAACTTTGGTAAAAGATAGACATGGTAATAACTCTAACCATATGTGCATAATTTAAAACTATGGAAGAAATCTATGGATTACATTACATCAAAAGTAGATAAATCAAAGAGCTGTTGTTAAAAAAGTGCGAAAATCTTGAAATCATATTTTAGTGTGTGTATATATTTTTTTTAGTTTCCACACAACCACTTTGGTGCTTTAAAATTAAGAATATGTATTATTTTATAATTAACAAATTCTTCAAAAAAGTGGGATATAGAAAGAAAGAATAATTGTAAGTGATAATAAATTGGGTTTATCTGTTGTTATGAAATAACCAGTTTACCACATATGGTACAAAACTACACCAGTCCATCTAACGAAGAAGTACCCAGCAGCCATCCCAAACAGACCAATCAACAGGTGTAAAAAAACTGGAAAGTGATCAGGGCACAAAAGTCTCTTTGTTAGACTCTGATCAGCACTGTTTTAATTGCTGCCCCAGGCACATGCCTAAACCCAGGTCTACATAGAACTGTAATTATTAATTTTTCATTGAGTTTTTGTTTAATATATATTTGTGCCAGTAATGGACCAATAAAAATAACCAATAAAAATTCAGCTTTTTTTATTTCATTAATATGCTTTCTTTAAATTCTAGTTTTAAATACAATCATAATACCAATTATCTATTACTTTTTGTGGGGTGTCCATTACTGGAATTTAGGGTGTTTTGATTTATTTCTGTTATTTACAATTAAATTTCGATTCACATTGGGAAATGTGACTATGAGCATGGTTAAATATTGTTGGTAGAGTAATATAATATTAAAAAATATGGAATATAACAATTATAACTATTAATTAAAAAATAATTTTTAAAGAAATTCCTTAAGAGTGTCCATTACTGGCACATCTACCCTATATACCTACTAGACTTACCAACCTTTTGTAAAAAAAAAAGAAAAATCAACATTTAACAAACTAAATAAAATAGGCTAAAAAAAAAAAAAGGCTGCTAAGAAGTAAAAAATTGTGTAAATATTTAAGACATGTTAAAATCGTAGAAAACAAAAATAACTTTTATACCTTTTGGGCTAATTTTTTTTTTTTTTTTTTATGTGTGAATACATTACATTTTTGAAACCATGAAAAAAAAGTCCTAACTGGTGTAAGCTAAAAATTATTATATATTTTTTAAATAATAAACAAACAAAATTCCAATATATTTATAACATTTATAGTAATATTTTACATTAATATTAACTTAAAAAAAGCACAATTCACTCAATGTCAGTCACAACCGAAAAAGTTTACAACAATAATTTATTTAAAAAAAATAATAACGAAAGATAGTCTATAATCAACAAGTCTCCCCCCCCCCCCCCCAACAAATATTGTTAACTACTTTTCCGTTAAATTAAGGGCATTACATTCAACAGATTATTGACGGATCAGCGTGACTAAGCATAAAGTATACTAAGCCTTTGTCTATCCAAATTTCTATTGAACATCCATTTTTTTTTCATAATTCAATTTCTTTTAGGAGGAAAGGTTATTAAAATTAATTAGATATTGTGAAAAAAAGGAATAAGTGGAATACCAAATACAAATATAATGACTGTTTAAAAAAAAGAAAGAAAAAAGTTATTTTCGGCAATGCTACTAAAATGCTATATTTAAAAATATATATACTAGGGAGGAGGGGACGTAAACAAGTAATTATGTAAATCGGTTAACACCGGCTGGTTTTTTTTAAATAAGATATGCTTACTTAAATTATTTTTTATTGCTAGACACAAAATAATTTAAAATATTACATTTCTTCAACAGTTTCCGATTACTTGTTGCGCATATAATAAAAAGGATAATAACATTTAAAATATAGGTATCCTATATATATCAAATCAGAAATCAAGAAAAAAAAAGTGAATTTTAATATTATTAATACAAATAAAATCAGTAGCTGAAACAACAAATCAATCTACATAAATATTGAAAAGTTAGTTCGATAATAAGGCTTTGGAGTTTAACAAAAGTGGTGATAAGAAAGAAGTAATATTTCTATTCTAAAACACACACACACATATACATATATATATACAAATACGATGAAAAATTATTTAAAACTTTGCTTATAATGCAATAATTTCAATTAATTTAATTATCAATCACACAAATACGACAATAATGAAGCGATGACGACGGAAAAACGATTTACATAACAACCCGATTGCGAAATGAAACAAAAACCAAATGCCATGTGACTGTACAAACCTCTTAATGAACATGCCGGTGCAATTCAAAACAACTACCAACAGCATTTACATTTATACATAAATGAAAAAATCATTAATCCTCGATACTTTTTTAAACATTTTACAATCATTCTGGTGATATTTTACACCATCAAAAATGGTTGCTATGAATGAATGCATCGAAGTTTTTGTCTAAGTATAAGATACCATTTTAAACGCAACTGATAGCAGAAAAAAATTGCAAGTAACGGATTTAATTTTCTTTTATAGCTCACAATAAATCAAGTCATTTATCAACAAAGATAATTTTAAAAACGACATGTGAATACCACGTGGTAGGGCGTGAACGCTGATTATTGATCCTTGTTTTGTCCATTTTCGCGCGCGATTACAAAAACTGCTTTTGTCTACGGCACATGCATGCCGCCGGCAAAAAGTTTATAAAGAAACTAATACTTACTTTAAAAACTTATTGATGAAAGTTGAGGTTTCCACGATCGTCGCACTAAAATTTCACTTCTCACAAGAATAAAATCAGAAACTTATAATTTTCTACAGATAAGAAAACGGTGGAGTGCGTACTTTATTCGAGGGCTGACCTTCGAAGCTTCTAGCTCCATTCTCTTTTCACAAACATCGTTTGTCACGTGACAGTAAAGTGCGTTTTCTCCAACCCCTGACTAGCTACATCCCACAAAGCAGCGATAACGGAACAGAAACTACACAGAAATGTCAACATATCGTGCCAAATTTGGCAGTTAATCGCCTTTTGGTTTTCTTTTTTATTAAAGCAAGGTACAAAAATGGTATTTCGAAACTGAAACTTTATTTTCAGAAAAATAAGTCCATAAAATTCATAAAAGACATGATTTGACGAATTTTAAATTCATAATGAACGATTAATATTAAAGTTTTATTATCTTTACTACGGTTATCATTAAAGGATTTGATTTCATTGGTTGAATGAAATTCACAAGTTGCTTGAATGTAAACAAATTTATTAACAGATGAAATCGACTGTTAATTTTTGGAAATTATAAATACTTTTTAGGAGAATATGCTAATATTATTTTATTTTATTTATTTATTCTGTTATTTTATTTATTATATTGTTTATTTTGTTTCGCTTACTAAAATTTATTTTATTTAAGTAAAGCAAATTTCCCTCATAAAAATGTAGTACAAAAATTGCATGTTTACCTTTTTTTTCTAAGTTTTTGCATACCTGCTAGAGATTTGTACAGGCCAGGACCATATATAAAAGCTAAAAATTCGGTCCGAACCCGGGGCAAACTCGTACAAAAGCTTTATTGGCCCGACCCGGCACATTATAAAAGGTTGAAGTTCCGCCCCGCCCGACTCAATTTCTACAAAACATTCCAAAATTTCTTAACCTACATTATCCTGTAATTACAATTGATTTAAAAGTTTATTATAAATTTCCATCCGGCCCGACTCAATTTCTACAAAACATTCCGAAATTTCTTAACCAATATTATCCTACAAGTACAATTATTTTAAAAGTTTGCTATAAAATTCCATCCGGCCCGACTCAGTTTCTACAAAACATTCCGAAATTTCTTAACCAACATTATCCTACAATTATTTTAAAAGTTTATTATAAAACTCCATCCGGCCCGAATCAATTTCTGCAAAACATTCCGAAATTTTTTAACCAACATTATCCTGCAATTACAATTATTTTTAAAGTTTATTATAAAATTCCATCCGGCCCGACTCAATTTCTACAAAACATTCCGAAATTTTTTAATCAACATTATCCTGCAATTACAATTAATTTAAAAGTTTATTATAAATTTCCATCCGACCCGACTCAATTTCTACAAAACATTCCGAAATTTCTTAACCAATATTATCCTATACAAGTACAATTATTTTAAAAGTTTATTATAAAATTCCATCCGGCCCGACTCAATTTCTACAAAACATTCCGAAATTTTTTAACCAACATTATCCTGCAGTTACAATTAATTTAAAAGTTTATTATAAATTTCCATCCGACCCGACTCAATTTCTACAAAACATTCCGAAATTTCTTAACCAATATTATCCTACAAGTACAATTATTTTAAAAGTTTATTATAAAATTCCATCCGGCCCGACTCAATTTCTACAAAACGTTCCGAAATTTTTTAACCAACATTATCCTACAAGTACAATTATTTTAAAAGTTTAATAAAATTCTACTTGGCCCGACTCAATTTCTACAAAACATTCCGAAATTTCTTAAACAACATTATCCTACAATTACAATTATGTTAAAAGAATGTTGCGTACATATTTAAATAAAAGTTCTAAAGTTAGCAAAGCATTTTTTAGATTATATGACCGCAATGTATAGAATACGGAACAATATTAATAATCAATTATACAATTACATACATGAGCACTCATAAAAAAATTAATGTAGATCAGACTGTAAGAAATGGAAAAATATAGTTGACAAAAATGATAATTTTAAATAGGGTGTCTATTCCAGCTGAGCTAGCAAACTTCCCTAACTTTTTCAGTTTTTCCAGACCAATAATAATTTTAAAAAATCTAGGTATCGAGATTTACTGATGTTACATATAAAAAATCTTAAAAATTGTGAATTTGAGAATGGAACTTACACAACTAATTCTGAAGCACAAACTACTAATTTTTTATTTTTTTTTTTTTTTTTCAAAATTTACAAATTGTTAAAGGTATGATTGTTATCTATAAGGTATATTATATTCTACTCTTCCAGAAAGGTGGGGGGGGGGGGGGGGGAGCAACATGACTAAAGTCAGATTAATAAGTTGAATGTCTGGAATCTCCCGGGCCCCGGGGGTGACCCTTTAGTCCTTCAGTATCCATCCCGGGGGAAATTCCCGTGGAATCACCTGAATTTTTCGCTGTGCAACAGTATTGGCATATCTATCTATATTATAAAGGACAAACGTGTCCGTGCGTAACGCTGACGTCATTTTGCGAATGGCAACACTTGACGATGAAATTTTGGTTTTGTTATTTTTGCTCCTGCAATTTTGCAATTTTTTAAATTTCTAAACATAGCATATTGAGCAACATGACTAAAGTCAGATTAATAAGTTGAATGTCTGGAATCTCCCGGGCTCCGGGGGTGACCCTTTAGTCCTTCAGTATCCATCCCGGGGGAAATTCCCGTGGAATCACCTGAATTTTTCGCTGTGCAACAGTATTGACATATCTATCTATATTATAAAGGACAAACGTGTCCGTGCGTAACGCTGACGTCATTTTGCGAATGGCAACACTTGACGATGAAATTTTAGTTTTGTTATTTTTGCTCCTGCAATTTTGCAATTTTTTAAATTTCTAAACATAGCATATTTTAAATATTTTCACCGTTATATATAAAAAAAAAATTATCTACTTTCAAATGCAATTTGTTTGAAAACTGTATCACAATTGACTCATTTATTATAGCATTTAAATTAAATTTCAAGCATGATTTAAAAAAAAAAATCTATCTCTATCGCTTGCAGACGATTACAAAATATTAATCTGTTTGCACTTTAAACGATATAAATAGTTCAGCATTTGTTTCTAGCTAATATTCAATAACGATATTAAAATTTCATTTAGCAATAAACAAAATAGTATAAATAAAACACAAATTTAATAGACATGTAATTGATATATAATTATCAGAATAATAATAAAAAAAAATCTGCTGTAGATAAGGAAATTTTTAGCGATTTCTTAGGCTATTAACTTGTGGCACGGGGCCAATACGAAATTACCGCTTTTTAATAAATTTCAAAATTTGATTTGAATATATAATAGACATATTTCTTATAAAAATGCTCTTTGGTGCTTTTAGGGGGCAATCTTAAATATATATATATATATATATATATATATATATATATTAGATGTAAAAAATCTATTTGAGTTTTAAATAAATAGTAAAAAATAAATAAATGGTTTTTAACATATAGTCTCTATCCCAGGATGCCCGGGTTGGATGCCCTAGTTATAATAATGGTGATATTTATATTTTTCATAATAATAAAATTTTAACAGAAAATGATTTATGATTGTATGTAATTGTCTTTAATGCATTTGATGTTTCGGCTTAAAATAAGATATTTTGAAAAATTCCTACATTTAAAAATATACCTATAGGCTAGTTTCTTTTTATATATATATATATATATATATATATATATATATATATATTACTGAATATATATACTGAAATTTACTAATCATTTTTCAAATTATCATACATCCGCTTTTGAACACATCGTGTTATACATATATGCACATCAACCTTCACGGAAACGGGGGGGGAGGTGTGAAGAGTTTAAAAAGGGGATACTTTTAAAAGAATTTGCGCACTTATCGATAAACAAAAGAAAAGAATAATTCTTTCCAACAATCCGAATATATTTACTCGAGTTAGAGCACGGACAAAAAGACAGACAAACCAAAATCATAAACACATTTCAACTATCTTGGAAAGTGTTAAAAATGTGAATTAGAAGCCCATTTTGGGGCTCTCTTAAATTTCAGAGGGGGAGCTCTATCTGCCTTTTAGGTAATGAGGCCTTGGATTTTTGATCCTGGACCCACACTCTCAAAGGAAACTTTAAAATAGGCCTAATAAATTAATTAAATAAGTATAAAATTAAATATAGTTTTTTTTTTTCACTCTTTTATAAATATTCAATGTTTAAATCACGAATAATTACATGACTGCAATTCATGATCTTTCCAAAAGAAAATTCCTTTACAATTAGAGATAGGAATTCTAGGAAAAAAAACCCGGAAAATTTAGGTAAAGAACCGGTTGTTTTCCAAACGGCTTATTTTTCAATTTTACAAAATAGGAAAAATTGAAATTTCGTTTATAAAATATTATTTATTATTATTATTATTTTAATAGCCACATTATGATAATTTTTCTTTAAACCTTTTTCTTGTTCAGTATCCCACAGGAAAACATTAACATGGAAAATATGATCTGTTTAGGAAGAACTTTAAAGTTCCCTTCATAATTTTTTTTTTCACCTTTAAAACATTGGATCCTTCACAAATTTTTGTCTTAAAATAAGGTATTTCAGAAAATTTTTCAATCTCCAAACTGATTCCTTCACAAATGTAATGTTTAAAAAAGAAAGAAAGAAAAAAACCTGTCACATAACAGATAAAATCACCAATGAACCTATTATATAGCTGTATATATATATGTATGAAGGACCTTATTAAAAATGTCTAAATAGGAACCTAAATATAACTGTAATTTTTAACTCACAAAATTCTGATTATATTTTTTTATAAGTATATACACAATTTCACATAAACAGGATCATGTTAAAAAAATATATCTAAGCACACTCCTGGTAATATAATTAATTAAATGCAACTTCTTTTGTTAAAAAGGAAAATTCATGTGCATTTCAATAACACCAATTAATGGAATTGGTAAGGTTAGAAATTTAATATAAAATTCGAAATATGCATTTATTTTTATTGGCATAGCTGTAATTTTTCATGTAATCAGATGGTAGAAATATTTAACTATTGTTAAAAAAAAAAAAAAAATTCTCTTTTAATTGCATGCAATTAAAATTATTTACTCTTTTCTTTTCTTTAAGGACTCCTTAAAGATATAGATTTTTAAACTCGTCTAACTTTATTGTTTTTATATACAAATGCATACAAATAAACTTTGCAAAGAAAATATTAGAATTGTTTATAAATATGCAAAAATCCGCCTGTTTTATAACGTTAATCATGGGTCGATGCAGGTTTTCTTTTTCTTGGGGCCCATTTTGTGAAAAGTAAAGGTTATTTTTGTGAAAAATAACATTTTGTAATGAAAGTCGAAATCCACCTTACTCAAATTCGAATCAAGCGTTTATTAACAAAAACTTTTTAAAATACTTTTGCTGAAGTTTTCCTCTCTGGTGAACTTGTTTGTTTACAAATTACACATTTTAAAAGTCACAAAATAATAAATAGTAAGTTTTTATGAAATGAAATTTTGTGAAAGGGCCTGTTTTATTATAAAGAATTTTGTTTTACATTTTATCAAATTTATTTTTGTGAAGGAGCCCATTTTATTAAATTTATTTTTGTGATGGGGCCCATTTTATTAAATTGATTTTTGTGAAGAGGCCCTAAATAGGCCCCAGATTTTGTCTGGATCGACCCTTGCGTTAATTAATATATATGTAAATATATTACTTTCATCTTAAGAATCTATAGCTTAAACTAAAACATATAGTTTTAGTTTGGGTTTAGACTGGAAATCTATATCAAAACTAAATTATATAAAAAAAATAATGCAAAAAAAATGAAATTTATAGTTGTAAGAAAAAAAAATAAGAATGTAATGTAAAATAATAGCAATTTTTAAACAAAGATTTGAAAATGATAATATTTATAATGATGCCCGAACTACGTACATATATATATCAGGGGTCGATCCAGGAAAAATTTGGGGCTATTTAGGGCCCCTTCACAAAAATCTATTTAATAAAATGGGCCCCATCACAAAAATAAATTTAATAAAATGGGCTCCTTCACAAAAATAAATTTGATAAAATGTAAAACAAAATTCTTTATAATAAAACAGGCCCTTTCACAAAATTTCATTTCATAAAAACTTACTATTTATTATTTTGTGACTTTTAAAATGTGTAATTTGTAAACAAACAAGTTCACCAGAGAGGAAAACTTCAGCAAAAGTATTTTTAAAAGTTTTTGTTAATAAACGCTTGATTCGAATTTGAGTAAGGTGGATTTCGACTTTCATTACAAAATGTTATTTTTCACAAAAATAACCTTTACTTTTCACAAAATGGGCCCCAAGAAAAAGAAAACCTGCATCGACCCATGATTAACGTTATAAAACAGGCGGATTTTTGCATATTTATAAACAATTCTAATATTTTCTTTGCAAAGTTTATTTGTATGCATTTGTATATAAAAACAATAAAGTTAGACGAGTTTAAAAATCTATATCTTTAAGGAGTCCTTAAAGAAAAGAAAAGAGTAAATAATTTTAATTGCATGCAATTAAAAGAGAATTTTTTTTTTTTTTCTAACAATAGTTAAATATTTCTACCATCTGATTACATGAAAAATTACAGCTATGCCAATAAAAATAAATGCATATTTCGAATTTTATATTAAATTTCTAACCTTACCAATTCCATTAATTGGTGTTATTGAAATGCACATGAATTTTCCTTTTTAACAAAAGAAGTTGCATTTAATTAATTATATTACCAGGAGTGTGCTTAGATATATTTTTTTAACATGATCCTGTTTATGTGAAATTGTGTATATACTTATAAAAAAATATAATCAGAATTTTGTGAGTTAAAAATTACAGTTATATTTAGGTTCCTATTTAGACATTTTTAATAAGGTCCTTCATACATATATATATACAGCTATATAATAGGTTCATTGGTGATTTTATCTGTTATGTGACAGGTTTTTTTCTTTCTTTCTTTTTTAAACATTACATTTGTGAAGGAATCAGTTTGGAGATTGAAAAATTTTCTGAAATACCTTATTTTAAGACAAAAATTTGTGAAGGATCCAATGTTTTAAAGGTGAAAAAAAAAAAATTATGAAGGAAACTTTAAAGTTCTTCCTAAACAGATCATATTTTCCATGTTAATGTTTTCCTGTGGGATACTGAACAAGAAAAAGGTTTAAAGAAAAATTATCATAATGTGGCTATTAAAATAATAATAATAATAAATAATATTTTATAAACGAAATTTCAATTTTTCCTATTTTGTAAAATTGAAAAATAAGCCGTTTGGAAAACAACCGGTTCTTTACCTAAATTTTCCGGGTTTTTTTTCCTAGAATTCCTATCTCTAATAATTGATAAAATGGGTCCCTTCACAAAAATCAATTTGATAAAATGGGCCCCTTCACAAAATTCTATTCCATAAAAACTTACTATTTATTATTTATTTATTATTTTGTGATTTTTTAAATGTGTAATTTGTAAACAAACAAGTTCACCAGAGAGGAAAACTTCAGCAAAAGGATTTAAAAAAGTTTTTGTTTATAAATGCTTGGTCCGAATTTGATTAACTGGATTTCAACTTTCATTGCAAAATATTATTTTTCACAAAAATATAATAAATTTCACAAAAATAACCTTCACTTTTCATAAAATGGGCCCCAAGAAAAAAAACCTTCATCGACCCCTGTTTATATATATATATAATATTGTATATTATCTATATTTTCGAAATCATGAGTAACTCTGAAAAGATTATTGTATATTTTCGTTTATGGTTATATTATATCTTCGTAGTTAAGAAACACAGCATAAGGTTCTAACAAAGTTTTAATTATGTAATGTTCGATATATTACATTTTAAGTAAACTTAAAATAATGACATAACTTATAACACAACAAATAATTTCAGATAAAATATATATATTTAATATTTACACACAAACATAATTTATTTATATCTACTTGTTATAATGTGAACAAATGTTAGAATAAAAAAATTAAATAATTAATTATTTTAATTGTAGCTGAAAAACACACCATATTTTATGTAGAAATTCATTTGTTAGGAAAGAAAGGTTAAATGTATTTCATAAGAAATTTCTTAAACAATACGATTTATTTTAAATTCAAACTAATAAAAATACAAAAATATATAATAAAATATCAAGAAAACCTTCGAAAAAACGTACCCTGACGAACTTCAAAACAATAACAAAGGTAACTTTAGCGCGTAAAAAAAATACTACAGTCGCGAAAAATAAATGTTTAATTTTCGATTTATGTTTAAACTTTTAACTTTCACCAGTTTATTAAAAATTGAAAACGCCAGGAAATTTTTGGTCCACTAAAATGTGTGACCACTGGGCAATTGCGCCACGTGTCTTGCTGGTAATAGAGCACCGATAATAAATAATAATAATAATAAAGGTACTTCATGAAGTAATATCGACAAATATGTAAACAGTAAAGATTACTTACTTATTTTAATTAATAATCCAAGAAATAAATGCAGCCGTTCACAACTTTTCAAAATCACTATAGCTGAAATATTCAAACTACTTATTCACACTTAACAACCGAACACAAATATGTAAAATTTCTTCTGCTTCTAGTCTATTCTGAACTGAAACAAGAATTGCAACAAGAGCTTCCGGTTTTGGTTACTTATTTGAAATAGGTTCTTCCCAGAATTGAAAGAAATAATCCTTTTATTCTATTCTGTTCCCCCATTCACCTATTGGCTGTTGCACCCAATGGGGAGGTGGTATTTTAAAATCATAACCCCTCAAAGATTATAGGCGACAATTGACAATTCAAGGTAAAGGATTACTAATTTATACAAAAACCCGAAATAGGTAGTACAATAGGAAGGACAATACGAATAGGAAGTACAATACTTACAATGCGTCAGTCGTTATCTTGATAGTCAACAAGTCTGAAACTGTTGGCTTGCCCATCGCGAACAAGATTATGATAAAGTAAAACCACTTGCTTTAGATAAAAGTTATTATTAATCTATATACAGGGATTTGTTTAGGAAAGAAAAAATTTGGTCATTTAAAGGAAAATTCACAAAAATTTTCACCTTAAAACAGGACACTTTACAAAATCACAGTTTGTCTCCAAAATAGACATTTCACAAAACTTTTCCATCTCTAAAACTGAACCTGTCACAAATTTAATCATTTTAAAATAAAATCTGACTTCTCAAAAAACAGCTGAGGTTGCCAAAGAACCTATTATTTAGTTTATTTTATGCATGAAGGATCTTGTTAGACATAGATCAACAAGAGCCTGGATGTAACGATAATTTCAAATTCACAAAATTATGACTAGATTTTGCACAAATATATATATATATATATATAATTGGTTACAATTTCACAAAAGCAGGAGTCTGTGAAGAAAGTCTGGACAAACCCGCCCTGATATATATAGCAGAGGTGGTCCCAAACTTTTATAAACTGCAATACATGGGTCCCGCAGAGGAAAAGGGGGTTGGGATACCCGGGTCCCACGAGGAAAAGCCTATTTCGCTGCTACTATTATACAATTTTATGGGAAGGGTTGTTTTTCTGAATTGTCAAAGTTTAAATTCTACTTTTGAGAAGAAAAAAAATACATACAGCTCAAAACTACACATTTATAAGTTGATTCTGTTTTAAAACAATCTATTTTATCGTTGATATAAGCCACTCAAGAAAACATTTCATGTAATTAATTAATAATAATGAAACGTGCCCAGGATTAGTAAATACCATAATATTTTTGAAAATATAAGAATTATCTGATATTTTGATATGTATCCGATATTTTTGATATATAATATCCGATATTTCCAAAATAGTCAACTTATTAATAATTATAAATGTTTCCAGACTTCATATAAATTAGCATATTGCACTTACCATGGAAACTTAATCAAATGTCTTTTGTCTAAATGTCTTTTTTTTTTATTATTTACACAACAAAATTGAAGATCAACTAATCGAAAACTCACACAATATGCGTTTTACATTTACGAAAAACGAACTATAGTATTTAGTATGAAGTATCAAGAAAATTTTATGCTTTGTACACCAAAATTTTAAATGTAAAATAATTTGTATAATAATTAATTTTTCAGCAGGGCTGAAAAATTTATAATTTGTTTTTATTTGTATTTTATAATTTGTTTTATTAAAAAATGTAAACATAAATGTAACCTTGTCTGGTTTTTCATTTCCCAACCTGTTGTGCAGTTTAAACTGAACTAAACCAAAACGAGAAAAGATTATTTCTATTAAAGTTGAAATTTATTATCTAAATTACACAGTTAATCTTTCAATGTCTGTTCTAAGTAAATACTATCGCCCCATGGTTCTACATTTAAAAATTAAGCTTCAAACGTAAAGATTATTATTATTAGGTGTGTTCGTAATTATGTAAATACGTAGCACCTATAGTCGTCGTCTGGTCCGTCCGTCCGTCCACATATAGCGCAAAAACTACCCAAGCGAATGGTTTGAAATTTAATATATAATCGTTGCAGAATTTTGTCAAGTCATTTCAAATTTTATGAAAATCAAATCAAAATTTAAAAAGATATTAATACAAATATTTATATATTTTTAAAAATAGGTACTTTCGTGTTATAGCAGCTTCCGAGGATTAATCGTCAAGCGACCGAGATGTATCGCCAAGCTATCTGATATGTATGACATTTATAACCTCTATGACCAAGTTATAGTCACATTCTTCATTCTATTAAATTCTATCATACGCAATTAATTCAATGATATCCCATGATAGGTAATGATTCTAGGTTGCCATGGTGATTACGTCCTATTTGAGATGGAGTCACAGTATTTCCGTATTACTGCATTTAAAAACCGAATTTGTATACTAAAATTATTTTATTATAGCAATCCTATAATCTACCGACGGTTTTTTGAATAGATGTTTTCGGAGAAATAGATATTAAATGGAAAAAGAGTCTAAATATGGATTTCAATTTCTGAAATTTCAAAGCTAAGGCTTGAGTTTCCCATTGAAATTTTCAGTAAAGGTCAACAAAAGATAAATTGTTGCCAACTTAAAATGTACTTATTTTATTACGGAAATGAATCATATCATAATAACAGACGATATAATTCATTTCACTGAAATAATAACAGTACGAACGCACCTCATTTGTCACATTCGACGTACAGTTTCCAACTTGTTGTTATTATTATTGGCTAAAAAAGTCACTGTCAGAGCAAAAGTGTTTTATCTACAGAACGGCACGGTCAATAACAGTTTAAAAATTTAGTATATTTACGGGAATTAGAGCACGAACAGACAGCAGACAGACAGACCAAAAATTTCACAAACACTTTTGAACTATGTTGGAAAGTGTTAAAAAAGAGCGTAAAAAGAGAATTATTATGTTTCCCAAGTCCATTATTTATAGAACCAAATAAGTTCATTGATCCAACAGAATGGCTTTTCGAAAGCATACATTTTCAATATCCAACGATTTCTACTACACTTAACTAATTTTGACGACAGGTTATTTATTTATGGAAGATAAGATTAGCTGCCATAGATTACCTGTGCTCTGGGAGAGTGGTGATATCTATATAATCCCAGAGGAACATTCAGAGGTGACGAAATCAGGTTTTTGTTTCGGGAGAAGCAAAAGTTGTGAATGGAAGCATGCTATTTCACATATGCACTGTTTATAACTATACATGCTAAGGCCTGATTAACGCATGGGCACATAAGGCTGGGTACAATATTTCTAAGAGGGGGGGAGAGGGGATATTTAATATATTTGTGAAACTTATTTACTATAATTTTTTTTGGTTTCTGTTTCTGTTTTTTTTTTTTTTTTTTTTTTTTTTTTTAATAAATGAAAAGAGTTTTAAATGAATTAAATAATCCATCACTTCTTTTTGAAATCCTTTCTTTCATATAATAATTCCACTTTTATTATAGCTTTTCAGTTCAATGTCATTTGGCTATTTGATGTGAAAACAATATCATGTTAAACGTGTTTGAGACCTTCTTCCTGTAGTTTTCTTTCTATAAAACTTCCTTGATGAATGTCAAAACGCTGAAGTTTCCTACAATTATATTAATGTTTCAAATTTTTCGGTTAATTTATTATTATTATTATTATTATTTTATGATTTCGTGAAGAGCAAATATGTGAAAATTTTAAATTGTACTAGAAGTAATATTTATTATTTTAATAAAAATATGATTTTGTTCCTATTCAGCTCTATTCTGGTATATATAAAAAAAATTAACTCAGAAAAGTCAATAGCAAGAGAATCCTCTATCTTGTCTAGTATGGCAAGAGCCTTTACCAGCAAAGAATGCATATGGTTCAATTTAATGGTAAAAACTGATAATACCGATCAATTTACAGGGGCATAAAAATTGAGCACTATCCTTTGAAAAAAAATCTTTCAGCCAGGCACTAACTACATGAGTTACATAGATATATTTTTTGTGTAACTTCAACTAGTGGCATTGGCGTAGCAATTCCAAAGTTATAAGAATGGCTCAAATTGTCAATTTCAAATAAATGGAACAATTAGAATTATGAATGCCATTATCACAAAAACAATATTTTAAGTATTTTAGGTAGGATATGTGACATACTGAAAATTTTAGAGAGTTAAGTTTATCAAATTATGAGCCAACAAGCTGTGGAGGGGACGGGGGGGGGGTGATGAGGTGTGCAGTACCCTCCCCTCATGTAATGAAAAGTTTTCACAGAGAAAGCGAGTGGGTTGCATTCCGATATCTAAAATGGTTTTTGAGAAAACAGGGAAAAACCCGACAGAATCAATTAATCTATCAATTTTTCAACCCTCAAAAACTCCAGAAATAATTGATCAATATTAAGGAATCTTAAGGCGATTGAAAGGTCTGACTAATGTGTCATAAAGTTTCGCGCTGTTGAACGGGGAAAAAATATTTTTTCTAAGAACCGCCTTTACATATTCTTATATGTAATATCTATATATATGTATGTATATATCTCATTTATGGAAGAGTACAAGTACATAGTGGAGTGGCCATAATACACTCATAATAAAATTAAACCAGAGTAAACCCATTCTGAAGTACAAACGAGAAACTTGTTAGGAAAAAAAACAAAAAAAAAACGTGTTATTCATATCCTTACTGTCTATGTTAAACTTTTTAAATCACGAAACTCTTCTGCATAAAATAATAATAATAATAATAATAATAATAATATCTGATGATATGAAAACCCCTTAACCCTTAAATGCCTAGTGTATCAAATGCGAAACACTTTTTATTTAACTTTTAATAAATAAATCAAGTTCTTCGCAACCACTATATTTATATAGAAATTTTAATCCTGTAAAATTCACATAAAACGTACAAATATTCTACTAAATAAGGTTAAAAATCTATCTGAAAATTTCTGGTGTCTATCCTTAATATCAGTATTAAAAAAAAAAAAAACTACACAATTCTAAAAGAAACATTCAGGTATTTCAGGGTAAATTTAGAGGCTCTACATCATGGCAATTAAGGGTTCTCAAAATCCAGTCTCGCTAGGGCCCCAGAATGCGTTAAGATACGTATTTACTTGTTTTTACACTCTTTTTTTTTTCCGTATGTAAAGATGGAATTTATAATCGATTTTTAACTCACATCCTGATAGGCTAGAATTACCAGGTATGTTTCCGGTGACAATATAATATTTGAATATTTTTTTAATTATAAATTAATAACTTAATTTTAAGGTATTATATTTCCCTTAGCCCGCCACAGGTGATGAATCGCTAAATATCCTTTATGGTTATAAAGTTGCACATACGAGTTACAACAACAATGGGTTTAATGATGCGCCAGAAAAGGTAACTGGTTGTGAAATTGCAACAATGCAATATTTTAAACTCCAAAAAGTAGAAAATATAAATGAAATAAAAATAAACTAGTGGACTCGTGCAAATATTTCGCACTGCAGTCTAATATTTTTCAGCAATATCTAATATTTTTTAGATGCAGGCTTAAACTTCTAAAATAAATAAGTAAATAAATAAATAAGGACTAAAAATATTTGCAAGCAACATTAGTCAAGCCAGAATATCAGTAAAAACTGACAGAAAACAACAAACGCACAATAAATAAATAAATAAATAAATAAAAATAAAAAGAAATATTTAAAAAAGAAAAGAAAAAAAGAAATATATGTCTATATATATATATATTAGATATTATAATTATATATATATATATATATATATATATATATATATATATATATATATATATATATATATTAATGGTATTTTAACTGCAACTGGTTGTGAAACTGAAAAAAAAAAAAAAAAAAATGTAAAGAGTGAAAAAAAAAAAAAAAAACATGGGATAAGGAAAAATAAATTAAACATTTGAATTTAAAATTTGCTTGTTAATCATAAATATAAACTAAACCCGTGCAGCAACTATGTCCCACTTTATATTTATTGAACATTTCTTTTTTATATATATATATAATAATCATTATTGCGATGTTTTATTTTTGTGGTAATACTAATTTGAGGAAAACCTTTCATTTCATTTATGCCGATTTAATTTTTAATTAATTGCAATTTTTAATTAAAATACATGTTTTAACGGAATGTGAGTGTACTATGTCAGAAGCCGCTTCAAAATCCTCTCATATAGGGTGTCTCATTTTACGTTCTGCATTTTTTATTTGCTTAGAAAAGGCGATGTTGACAAGAGAAATAATATATAGGACGATAGTGTAATAATAAAACACACACACACACACACACACTTTTGTGAATTAAAAGTTTAATATTCATTAAATTGTTATTATACGTTGAGAAATCAATTTGCAAATCCCGAATAGGTAATTTAAATTTTGCTATTTTTTTTCGTTCCTGTTGCCATATCTTAAAAAAGAACAAAAAAAATATTTTTTTAATAAATTCACTAGCTTGCGTTTTCTACCAAGCCCAGACAAAAAAAAAAAAAAAAAAAAAAAAGAAAGACAATGATTATTCCATAATTGGTGCCCACGCCAAATTAATGTATTCTAACAAAAATGTTTTGGGAAAATCAAAAATTGCAATCATTAAATTATTCGTGATTTTCAAGATAAACATTGAATGCTCATAAAAGATTGCTTTAAAAAGCAAAGAAAAAAAAAACTATTTTTACTTTTATATTTATATTGTAATCCATTAGAAAAATTTTGTATAATTTTTAAGAACTAAAAAAAAAAAAAAAAAAAAAAACAAGTTGGAAATTGTACGTTAAACGTGACATAGTGTTCATTATATAACTAGTTTCACAATGTAAAAAAAAAAAAAAAAAATCCTTATTATTTCAGTGAAATGAATTATATCGTCTGCTATAAGCAAAATCAGCATGTCCTTTTTTTTTTTTTTTTTTTTTATTACGTATGCCACGTTTACAGATGCGAATTTTTTTCGACACCAGACAGCACTGTAAAATTCACCATGGAGATCTTGCTTTGCGAATGATTACGTTCATGGTTTAAATATATTTATGATTCATAATGAACGAATCTCCTGTGTTTATTTATTCTAATGGATTGAGATATTCGGCTGTTAACGTAATTTCCACTGAAGTTATCTCAGAATCTATACATTTTTTAATGTAAACTCATCTCTCAAACAAACATTTTTTTCTAACGATCTTTCTAAAAATGTAACTTTTAAGCAATTTTATTCGAATAAATAATTTTGAATAAAAATGGCTATGCCTGGCATTATGAAAAAAAGAAGTGGCTTGCCCGTATTTGTTTTCCTCAGTCACATGACTTGCGCTTTTATGATATAGATTACGTACGATAGGATTTAATAGAATAAATAAAACTTTTATTAATATCTTTTTATGTTTTGATTCGATTTTCATAAAATTTTAAATGACTCGACAAAATTATACAACGATAATATATATTAAATTTTAAACCATTCGGCTGGGTAGTTTTTGCTGGTAGTTCGCTGTTATATGTGGACAGACGGACAGACAGACGGACCAGACGACAACTATAGGTGCTACTTATTTATATAATTACGAACACACCTAAAAAAAAGCTTGAATACCTTACCAATTTCTATACAACTTCAAAGAATTTTTAATTATTTGTATAAGTATAATCACGAAACGAGAATTTTTTTCGCATTCTTCAAATTCTTTTTCAGTATATCCCCACAACAACCACATATATATATATATATACACTCGGATACATTTTCAATGACATATACAAATGCACTACAAGAACTTATTTTTACGTGTTACTTTTTTCTTTTATTTTGAATGCAAAATCATGCACGGCGACATTTTTAAAGTAAAAGTCGGTACTTTCAAAGGATTTTATACAGTTTATTTTATTTCATTTCTTCTTCGACACAAAAACGTGAGTTTAGACAGGAAATAACTATTTACAGCAAAGTCAATATTTTTAAGTTGAACATCTATTTTATTATTTTGGTTCAAAATCAACAAAAGGTTTTTTTTTTTTTAAAAAAGGTGTTTTAAATAAACAATAATAATTTAGTGCAATAAAAGGTGGTGTTTTTTTTTTTTTAAGTAAAGTTTTAAAAATAACATCGGATATATATTTCTAAATTTATTTTATTTATTTTTTTATTTTATAACATGCTTCCAAAAAATTCCCTGAAAATACAGTAACATTTTAAGTAATTACTTTTAAAACAAAAATAGTATTTGATTTATATTTTGGTAAAAATATTCCCTTATTATTAAAATTCACTGGGGTAAAAAAATGATTTTACTGTATAATTACTGGCGCACTGCCTGTATTATACCGTAAAATGGACAGTAATAAACAGTAAAATACGCAGTAATACACTGCCGCACATGCGCAGTAGCGTCTTACTGCTCATTTTGCTGTTTATTACTGTTAATTTTACGGTATAATACTGGTAGCTGGTATGTCAGTATTATACCGTAAAATCAAAAATTATTTTTTGCAGTGTGTTTGGAATTTATTTTAAAAGGAATTCATAATAATTGAAAACAGGATCTTAACAAAATAAAAAGACAAGAAAAGCAAGAAAGAATAATAATCACTAATGTTGCGAAATGCAGATGCTTTTGGTTATTTATCAATTTAGCGATGTACATATTAAATAGAAACTTTCGTTTTGAAACAGTTTTACTTTCATAATTAACTATTATTTTACAATTCTATTTTCACGCAGATTGATACTTTAAAGAAAGGGACGGGGTATTTTAATTACACTATTTTATTTAACTCAACTTGTTTAGGTCGTTCGTAATTATATAAATACGTAGCACCTATACTCGTCGTCTGGACCGCCCATCCGTATATAACACACTGCAAAAAATAATTGTTGATTTTACAGTATAAAACTGGCACTCAGCTGCCAGTATTATACCATAAATTAACAGTATTAAACAGTAAAATAAGCAGTAATACGCTGCCGTGCAAGCAGTAATACGCTACCGCGCCAATTATTTTTTGCAGTGCAGCGCAAAAACTAAGCAACCGAATCGTTTGAAAATTAATATATATAATCGCTCCAAAATTTTGTCGAGTCATTTCAAATTTAATGAAAATCGAATCAAAACTTAAAAAGATATTAATAAAAGTTTTCTTCATTCTATTAAATCCTATTATACATAATTAATTCAATGATATCCCATGATAGATAATGATTCTAGGTTGCCATGATGATTACGTCCTATTTAAGATGGAGTCCATTATTTTTGTATTAATGAATTTAAAAACCGAAATTGGCCAACGGGCTGGGAAACTCCAATAACAAAATATTTTAAACATTAAAATTAGAAAATATAATTAAAAAATAAAGAGTGTAATATATATATATATATATATATATATATATATATATATATATATATATATATATATATATATATATATATATATATATAAGAAAAACGTTTTAATCAACTAATAGTTTTATATTAATTAAAATATGATAATACGTTGACAATCTAATTCAGAAAACCGAAAGAGAAAATAATGTTTCATTTTTAAATAATAGTTAAATAATGTTTAATTTTTTTTTTATTCCTGTTGCAATATCTTAAAAAAGAAACAGCCAAAATTATAATTTTTTAAATAAATTTACTAGCTCGCGCTTTCTACCAAGTGTAAAAAAAGCAGTGAATTTTCTATAATCGAATTTTGTTTCTACGCCAAATTAATGTATTGTAACAACGAAACTTTTTGGGAAAAAACACGAATTGCAGTTTTGAAATTAGGTATAATTGTCCAGATAAACATTAAATACTTATAAAAAAAAGTGTCTTAAAAAAAATTACTTCTATAATTATTTAACAATTATTTTTTCACATTTATATTATTTCAATTCTAAGGAAAAATTCCTCAATAAAGTCTTCAACCAATTTAAATTGTATTATACATCCCATCTACATAGTTTTTTTTTTTTTTTTTTTAATATATATATATAAATGATGACAGATTAAAGAAACAAATTATTGTAGTTCTGGCATTATTATAAATATTATCAGTAGTATTCAAATCTTCCATCGCTTAAAAATTGGTATTTTACAATACATTACATTATTATTATTTTTAATTTTACAATTATAATTTTCACTACCTTTAAAAAATATATAATTAAGTTTTAGTATATAATTTTCCAGCCTAAACCCAAACCAAAACTATGTTTCAGTTTTGGTTTAAGCTTAGACTAAACCAAAATTTAAGACATACTTTCCAACACATTCAGACAGACCAGTGGCGTAGCTACGTTTTCTGGCGCCCGGGGCAAGAAAAAATTCTGCACCCCTCCTTTCCTAAATAATAATAATAAAAAAAACCACATTACCTTTTTTCAAGCACGGAAAAAAAAAAATCTTCCATCTTTAGCTTACCTTTTCCCTGTTTTTAAGAATTAAACTAATTTTACTCAAACACACGAAGATAAAATTCGTGGAACATGATTATAGAAGATTCCTAATTTTCGTCAATATTGAATTTGAATGGGAATTTCAAAAAATTAGTCAGCTATCGTCAATTCGACATTTTCATATACGAAATATTTTCTGTATGGTGACCTACTTTTATTTCCAAGATGTTTAGCCAAATATCACCACCTCGATGAGAATTTAATGTTAGCGGATATAACTAAGTAGTTTTAAGAGTATGACGGTAGCAACAATTGTTACAGCAATGAAAATAAATTTGCTAGAAATCACGCTTGCGAAAACTCATAAATTAAACCCGATTATGGAAAAAAATCTGATCCCTTTTTTCATTTACAAGGTGCGTACACTCTTTGGAACAGTGTTGAATTCAGACACATTTTTCTGGGAGGGATTTCTGTGGCTCCGGGGGCGACATTTCAATGCTTCGGGGGGAATTTCCACCCCCAGGCTACCCCCTGAATTCAGCACTGCTTTGAAAATTCTAAGAAGTTCCATATGTCCTAAGTGAGAAAACTGCAACAAATATTTTTCAATTGACTCCAGTTTTTCGGAAATCCTTAAGGTGCATTTCATAAAATTAGAAATACGATATAAATAGTTTATTTTCTAAAAAAAAAAAACGGTTTAGTAAAAAGTCATTTTTATTGTATCTTAAATTTTTGTCATGACATTTTAACTAATTAACATTTGTCATGACATTTTACCTAATTGAAAATGTTGTCCTTACAGTTATAGAACAGATTTGTACGGAAAGTATGAAAAACTAGTTGTATGTGTCAATCACAAAATTTTCTTCTATCTCGTACAGGTTTCACATACACCAAAAACAAATCAGCATGAATTTATATCAAGGTCTGACTGAATCTGAAGTTTGATGAAATTCCGTGCATTATTTCTTGAAATATGACTATCGCTAAAATCATGTAAATCCTGAAAAATGCAGCATAGCAGCGCCACCTGTTAGTAGATTTACACCAAAACCTAATCAACAACAATTTATGTAAACGTCTAACTGAATCTGATGTTTGGTAAAATTCTGTGCATTATTTCTTGAGATATAGCTAACGTGAAAATCATGAAAAAAGTAGCATAGCAGCGCCACCTTTTGGAATATCTACACCAAAACATAATCAGAGTATATTTATGTCAAGGTCTAACAAAATCTGAAGTTTGATGAAATTCTGTTCTTGAGATATAGCTATCATGAAAAATACAATAAATAAAAGTGTTTTTAAATAAAAATATATCACGTTTATTTTTTCTTCACTGTATTCAATTTTCTACAACTTTCAAAGTGCATTTAATACTTCACATACTTTGAATGTTTGTTTTGGGCTAAATGAGCATTTAAATGATCTTTGGAGGCTGGCATGCCGCAAACGATTTTTTAAATTGTTAAACCCTTCTGAAGATTACATATTATTATTTACATTTAACAGGTAAACAAGACCAACATAATAATTTTTATTTTTCTCCGATTTCGGGCAGCCATTTGTACAGGCCGTACTTGAAAGCCTGAAAAGGTCTGCTTTGATTTTTATACGTTTTGAGAAGGAAAAATTTGGGAGTAGATCGACCACATTTTATTATTTGACTTTTCTTAATACCAGTTCGACGGAAAAATATAATTTCCAATAAAGGAAGACTAATATATTTACTTAGTTCTTCCAGCTAAATCCATTTTGCACAGAAACCTCTATTACAGGAAAAACATTTATATGGAATGCTAAGAATACAAAAATGAGCGTGAAAACCAACATAGAAATTTAAAAAATGCTCTTTTGATATCAGAAATGTGACATCAGCAAAGTGCTTTGTTTTATAAGCTGGAGGCTAGATAGTGAGGAGCCTCCATCTGTGATTGCACTTGTGGATCTTTCCATGCCCCCCTCCTTTGCCGAATTTCTTCAATGCATTCACACAGAGAAAAACGCTCAATGATTCTTATTTATTGTCAAAATGTGTGCTTTAATTTCGCAAAAAAAAAAAAAAAAAAAAGATTGTTATTTATTGTCGAAATATGTGAGATAATTTCGTTAGGAATCTCTCTCAATTTGGCGCCCCTTATCAGCGGCGCCCGGGGCGGACGCCCCCCTTGCCCCCCCTTAGCTACGCTACTGAGACAGACATAGTTTTAGTTTGGTGACCAAATGTTATCCTTGTTTTGTGAAATAAAAATAATAGTTATATTAATTAATAAAATAGTAAAAATATTTATAAAAATAGCATTTATTTAATAAAAAAAAATGAAAGTTATAAAACAGGTTGGATTTTGTATACTTATAAATATTGTTTTCAGCTAAATTTTGCACAGAAAATTGCTTATTCATTTTCTTTGCAAAGTTTATTTGTATGGATATATATATATATATATATATATATATTAAAAAAGGAAAAAAAAAAGAAGAAAAAAACGAAATTGGCCGACGGGCTGGGAAACTCCAATAACGAAATATTTTAAACGTTAAAATTAGAAAATATAAATAAATAATAAAGAGCGTAATATATATAAGAAAAACATTTTAATCAACTAATAGTTTTATATTAATTAAAATATGATTATACGTTGAGAAATTAATTCTGAAATTCGAAAAAGAAAATATTGTTTCATTTTTAAATAATGGTTAAATAATGTTTAATTTTTGTTCATTCCTGTTGCTACATCTTAGAAACTGAGCAAAAATTATTAATTTTTCAATTATGAAAAAGGAAAAGGAAAAAGAGAAACTATTAGACATAAGTCTAGGAATCTATACTTAAGAAAAAGAAAGAAAAAATGGGGCTGTACATTTATAACGATATATTTTTTGGGGGGTAATTTTGGACCCCCTCCACCCCTTACGATATCATATGTTATCATTCATCGACCCCCCCCCCCCCCCTCCTCCCCATCTCCCAATGATATCGTTATTAGTGTCTAAAACCTTTTTATTTTTATATATTTGCAGTTATATACACACATGGTTTTACATTTATTATTCGCATACTTCAAATGAAGTGAAGTAAAAAAAATATCTCTATTATATATGAAATAACTTCACATCGTCTAATACTCAAAAGGAATAGTTACTATTTAACCCTTTATCTACTGACGGTACTTATAAGTACCAGTAACATAACTTGTTGTAAAATTCATTTAATACATTGATTAGTAGTAATACAGTTTAGAATGAGTTATAGATGCATTAATTTATCTTGTTCCAAAAGCGTTATTGGTTACACAAAACAAAAATATGTTTAAAAGGATGATTTCTTTTGCCTTTGCATCTTTTCAGCTTTCTGGTCGTTGGGAGAGGGGGGGGGGGGGATTTTCAATTCGGAAATATTTGTATATTTCTGTTGTAAGAACATTATATTTGTACATTTCCTAAATTCTACAAAATACTATGAAAAATATTTAAAATAAAATATTTGAGTGGGGTTATGAATATTGCACAAAATCCCTATAAATTCAAATTTAATTAATCCTTCTAAATCCTTCAATCGTTCTAAAATCCCTCTAAAATTTATTAAATGATTAGGGAAATCTTCTAATATAGTTCCAAAAATTCACGAAAAATTCTTTAGAAGATAAAATTTTAATGAATTCATAATTCAGTACATAAAGTGTTAAAAGTATTTGATAACAACTTTTTTTTTTTTGCATAAGCCATTCAACAGTGATATTGTCTTCTTACACTTGCCCCCTGCACACGGTGGGGGCAGGCAGAATTTCTTATAAACAAAACAGGTGGGCAACATTTTTTCTCTTTTCTCTCTAGTAAACACAACAAGTATAATTTCAAATATACTTCACACCTGGTTTCTCAAACAGCGGATTATATGCGCATATGACAGATGAATAGGAATATCAAACGTTGGGGTATTCCATATTTTGGCATGAATTAATTTTATAATCATTTAATAGTTTTAATAATAACTTTGTATTTTGATGAAAATACAAGTTAAAAATACAGACTATTTTGATGTAAAAAAAAGTTTAAAAAAAAAAATATTTGGATTAAAACCGATAACAATATCAAAAGATAACGTCCCCTTCCCTCTAGAGAGATCAAACGATATAAAGTGCCAGACTCCCCCCCCCCCCCTACTAAAGTGATAACGTTATATAATAACAGCCCCAGAAGAAAATAGTAAATAATTTCAACTGCATATTATAAAAAAAAATAATTGTTTTCTAATAATAGTTAAATATTTCTATAGAGCAGTTCACATCACGTGACTTTTACCGGAGAACAATGAAAAAAGCTGTAGGACACACAAATAGAAAAAGCATTGATAAAGGTAGCGATAGCTGTCCTATACAGCAGCAGCAAAAACCTGTTCGTGACGTCTCCTTGCACAGCTCTATCGATTACCATCTGATTACATTATAAAAAATTGCAGATAGGCCAGTAAAAATATGCATTTTTCAAATTCTATATTAAATTTTCAACCTTATCATTTCTATTAATTTGTATTATTAAAATAATTTTGCACATGAATTTTCATTTTTAACAACAGAAGTAGCATTTAATTGATTATCTTACCAGGGGTCTGCTTAGAATTTTTTCACAAGATCCTGTTTTTGTGAAACTGTGAACTTTTGTATATTCTTGTAAAAAATTTAAATATAATTTTGTGAATTAGAAATTATTGTTATATGTAGGTTCGTATTTAGACATTTTTAATATGGTCCTTCGTACATATAGGTAGATGATAATGATTACGTTCATTGTTGATTTCAGCTGTTTTGTAACAGATTTATTATTATTTTTTCTTTTAATCAATTTTTGGAGGATTCAGTTTGGAGATTGGAAAATTTTCCGAAATGTTTATTAAAAAAAAAAAAAAAAAAAAAAAAAAAAAAAAAGAGTGAAGAGTCTTGTGAAGGGTCCTTTAAAGTTTTTCCTAAACAGATCCTTGCTTACAGATCACATTTTACATTTTCATGTTTTCATGTGTGACATTGAACACGAAAAAATATGTATATATACATAAAGAAAAAGTATCAGAATGTAGCTATTATAAAATTCTGAATATATTATTTCATAAACGAAATTTAATTTATTCCAATTTTTCACAGTGAAAATAACCCCTTTAGTAAAAAAAACGGTTTTTCTCCCGAAATTTCCAGTTTCTTTTTCCGAGCATTCCCATCTTTAGTTTTACAATTATACTTTAAAAGCATAAGAATTGTGACTTTTGTAGATTTCTGCCAGTGTTTGGGTATAAATAAAAATTTTGCTATTTTAAACAGATTTTCAGGGACATGAAAATCTCGAAACGTCGTCATGGAGGAGTATTTAGGATAGTTATATAGTTATTTCTGTAGTAACAGTTATTTCAATGTAAAAATATATTTTTAAATGAGAAAAATTAATTTTGAAACAATTCGAAAATGTTATTAACATATGTATATATACATAAAGAAAAAGTATCAGAATGTAGCTATTATAAAATTCTGAATATATTATTTCATAAACGAAATTTAATTTATTCCAATTTTTCACAGTGAAAATAACCCCTTTAGTAAAAAAAAACGGTTTTTCTCCCGAAATTTCCAGTTTCTTTTTCCGAGCATTCCCATCTTTAGTTTTACAATTATACTTTAAAAGCATAAGAATTGTGACTTTTGTAGATTTCTGCCAGTGTTTGGGTATAAATAAAAATTTTGCTATTTTAAACAGATTTTCAGGGACATGAAAATCTCGAAACGTCGTCATGGAGGAGTATTTAGGATAGTTATATAGTTATTTCTGTAGTAACAGTTATTTCAATGTAAAAATATATTTTTAAATGAGAAAAATTAATTTTGAAACAATTCGAAAATGTTATTAACATATGTATATATACATAAAGAAAAAGTATCAGAATGTAGCTATTATAAAATTCTGAATATATTATTTCATAAACGAAATTTAATTTATTCCAATTTTTCACAGTGAAAATAACCCCTTTAGTAAAAAAAACGGTTTTTCTCCCGAAATTTCCAGTTTCTTTTTCCGAGCATTCCCATCTTTAGTTTTACAATTATACTTTAAAAGCATAAGAATTGTGACTTTTGTAGATTTCTGCCAGTGTTTGGGTATAAATAAAAATTTTGCTATTTTAAACAGATTTTCAGGGACATGAAAATCTCGAAACGTCGTCATGGAGGAGTATTTAGGATAGTTATATAGTTATTTCTGTAGTAACAGTTATTTCAATGTAAAAATATATTTTTAAATGAGAAAAATTAATTTTGAAACAATTCGAAAATGTTATTAACATTTTTCTACTGCGCACTTTTGGTATCAGGCTCGGACTCTGGTTATACAAAATTTTCGGACTCGGGCTCCGAAAAAAGAGCCCGAACTCATCTCTAGTGGGAATTCAACATTACAGGAACACAATTATTTGCCCCTGAAAGGGTTAACGTAGATCAGATGTAGAAAATAATCCAATGGCCAGAGAATTCGATATCAGTTTGTCTGAACATTTTCGGACTCATACATTTTACTGACAACGATAAACGAATAAAAGGATTAAAAAAAAAAAAGTAGAAACAAATTGTTCTTGACGATAACACAATAAGTGAATGATACCAATAACGATTATCACATTAAGCGACGACCAGCGTATTCCTACGTGCACGCGACTCACTCAATAAAATCCCTGAGTCACTTACACGTGTATCTGTGATTCATACTGTAATTAAAGAAATACACTTTTTTTTTTTTTTTTTTTTTTTGTAATCCTCGTGGAGAAACTTTTTACCAAGTACAGTTTCTTGCTGTAGCATTAAAATCTGCGGCTTAATTCAGGGATCTGTTTAGGAAAAAATTGGGTCCTTTAAAGGACTCTTCACAAAATTTTTCATTTCAAAACAGGACCCTTCACGAAATTATTTTCCCTAAAACAGGACCCTTCAGAAAATTCTGTGTCTTAAACATAGGTTTATCACAAAATTTTTCCATCTTTAAGCCGAACATTTCACAAATTAATCATTTAAAAGTAAAATCGGACAGGTCACTTTTACATATATAAAGAAAATATATATTTTACATCCATATATCTTTTTAAAAATGTATAAACAAGAACCTGGATATAACAATCATTTCAAATTCACAAAATTATGATTAGATTTTTCACAAATATAAAAAGCTGTTCACAATTTCACAAAAACAGGACCCTGAGAAGAAAGTCTGGACAGACCCCTGTAATTATTACCTTATTTTCTAAAAATCTAATTTTCTAATACCGTATTTTATATATTATTTTCTTTGAAAAAACATAATTAATTTCAAACAGATTTGTTGGATTTTAGCCAGGTTAAAAAAAAGTCAGCCGACTTTTATTTAAAAAGGTGGTTTCCAACTAATTAACATTAAATTTGCATTATTTTATTTTTAATGCACTTATAAATGTTTTCTACTAAAAAAATTATAGATTTTTATTAAATTTTAGCAAATAAATAAATTTTATAACCGCTAGAAGGCAACTCTGAAGGCATTATGTCTGAAAATAATATATATATATTGAGAATAATACATTAAATTAGACTCCAAGGAGTTGTTTTGAAATTCTGCATTATACAGCTCCACATATGCTATACATTTTAATTATATTTAATTAAACAGTGACAAAATGTCATACATTAAAAAGGAAACATTATTCTTGCATACTATTATTTACTTTCAAAATTGATTAAAACTAAATAATTTATTATCTAATAAATGAAACTGTTTGATATAATATTTGAGAATATCCACATTTAATTAGTAATCAGCTTTCTGATAACTTATAAAAATGATATAATTTAAAAAGTTTTATCTGGCCTTTTCTGCTACTAAGCGATTACATAACTTATTCCAGATAAGTCCATATGAAAAGATTAAGTCATAGAATGATCAATGTTAAAAGAGGAATTAGAAAGGATATAAAATTTGAGGATATTTTAGTACATATAAGTGTATCTAAATAAGAAAACAATAAAAAAAAAGAAAGAAAAAAAATCAAAATAAAATTTTGAAAAATATAATTTTCTGTTATGTATTTAGTAAGGAAATTGTAATAAGTGTATAAATTAACATTTTGGAGACAAATATAAAACATTTATTTGTAAGTTATCACCTTTTTTAAAAAATTAAAAGCCTTCCAATAAATCGCACTTCTTTCTTTTGTCTACCGAAAAGCGCGATATAGCAAAGTACTACTGTATTCCTGTATAGCGAATTTATGCAAACTTAATGTTATTATTAAAAAAAACGAAAAAAAAAAAAAAAAACGAATTGACTTTTTTTTTTTTTTTGTTTTTCTCGTTTTATAAATAAACTTCACATAATTTCCGTACGAAGATGTACGCTGATTTTGAGTTTGTATAAATTCAATGAAAAGAAGCAAAAAGGGTATTTTCTGTATGTTTATTTATACTTTTCCATTTAAACAGTAATTTTGTTTTTCTCATATAATTACATTTAACAGTAGTCTTTTTCTTTTAACTAAATAAAAATAACAATGACAACACTGTAGCCATCTTACATGATGATTTCGGCTTTTAAAATTTAATTTAATATGTCTTTTCCTGAAAAAGAGTCTCCCCACAAAAATCTGTCTGTCATATACATTAAAAAACTTGTTTAACTGATAATATTATTAATCATAGTTAACCTTTTTTAATCACCATGTAAAAATCTAAGGTCAATTAGACCGAGTTATAAAAATTTAAGATTTTAAAAATTCGAAAAAAGCTACTCTCCTGACATTTGTACTCATGTAACCAGAGTTAAATTTCACCATACACTGATTTTTTTTTTAAAGGAAGGGGGCGGGGGGTGGGAAATGCCAAGTCACTGACTTGTTTCTTTCAGCTGATGCTGTAATTAGCCACGATATATATAAAAAAAATCCTATATTCCTAAACAGAATTTAAAAAAAAAACACTAATTTCTAATTAAATCAAACTATGTTGCATCTGTAATGGAAAACATGTTTTTCAACATGTATCCTCCCTCCATATTTAATGATAAATATGACGCAGTTTGTGGTTCGTTTCGGATTATACTCTTTGTTCTCCTTTCAGTGAAAAGACGCAATAATCGACCGCAATCATTGAAAAAAAATTTTTACTATAAAAAGAATAATCCATTGAATACTAAAACTTTCACGGCAGAAATCATTTCACGTCCAAATTACCCCCCTAATACCCATCTTATAAATTTTACAAGTTTCTAAGTGAGATTCGATTCCTTTGTTTCTCAAGTGCCGTATAAAGTACTCCCGAAGACAAAGGACTCAGTTAATCTCAGTACTTCAACCAACCGCAGCAAACGGAAAGCGAAATTTCGGCGGCAAGAAAGTTTTTATTCAACGTTTCATAACCACGAGGTTGCCATGAAGATGTTTCAAAAAACATCGCCAAGCAGCCAAATGAAAACGAACGGAAGTTACCGCTACATCGTGCTCTCAAGTTGGTTGTTTTTTTACTTGGAGTGAAACGCCCTCCCTCTTTCAGCAAAAAAATGGCGGAATGTTAACTTATTTTTCTCGTCATCGTCTGCATAACTTTTGAAAAGAAATTGTTTTAAGCCATATTTGGCGCAGGTTTTGAAATCGTAATAATCAAGAGCTTCTCAAATCCAGTGTTGAATCCAGGGGGTGGCCCGGGGGGGAATGTCCCCCCCGGAGCATTGAAATGTCCCCCCCGGAGTATTTGAAATTTTATGCTTTCAGAGGTCAAAAAGTGGAATTTCCCCCCCGGAACTCTATAATGTCCCCCCCGGAGCTACAGAAATCCCTCCCGGTGAAAAGTGTCTGAATTCAACACTGCTCAAATCTAATAAATCGCTTTTATGCGCAAGAAAAGAGCCTACTAAAGTCTTTGTTCTTTGTTCCATCCTTTTTCTTCCACTTTTGCTTTCTTTTGTTTTCAGTTTCAGTTATTATAGGTTTTCAGCCAGTGATAATAACAACGAATTGAGACGAAGCATAATTGCATGTATCTCTTATTTTATATTAATTTTTTTCTATGTAGCAAAGAAGGCTTTAAAAAAATCGGCCGCTGCGACAATCATGTTAATTTTAAAGCGTATCATAAAAGAATTATTAACTAACATTACGCAATGTAAAAATATTTAAAAACGCTAAGTAAATTATATGCAATGCGCATTAAAAATGATTTAACATAATTTGGTACTACTCAAAATAATTTAGTTACTGACACTACAGAAATATTATTTATTTAATTATATTACAAAAATATAATTTTATATAAATAATCTAAAAATATGTTAAAATATAATTTTCTATACTTTATTTAATTTGTAAACGATTTTTTTTTCTTTAATGTATGAGCGACTTGAAACATCTATTTTATTTCAATATTTTATAAATCCTTATACCTCTGATATAAACATATATCATAGTCTAAATTCTAAATGATACCTTTGTTCGCTTAATTGGTACAAATTGGTAAACTTAATGGTGCAAATGTCTCAAGTTAAAAAAAAAAAAATTATTAATGAGGGCGTTATTTGAGAGAGGCTAGGGGGAAGTCCCCACCACCACCCGATGAATTTTGATTTTCCAGAATGGTTAAGTTAGACCCATCACAAGTGGTTTGAACCAAAAAAAAAAATTTCAGAAAATGCACAAAAATTAAAATAATTTGTCAGATTTGACTGAAATAGAAACATTATCGTTAAATAAACACCTTAAACCCGGAAATTAATAATTATCAATAATAATTGCTAGTTTCGCTATTGCAACATTCTCAAAGTGAAACACATTTATCATTACTGAGTACTTTGGCTATTTTAAAAAATACATCCGTGAATAAAACTGTATGAATTACTTATGAGATGTGCAAAACAAAGTCAACAGAAATTTTTGGAGTATTGCCAGATAACAATATAATAAATTATAACACCTTGTAATAATATATTACTTTTAAATGCTAATGCTAAAGGTGTAAAATTAACAACATAATATAAATTAAAATAACTTTTATTAGTTGTTTTACATGTTTCGACTCTTTCCGAGTCATTTTCAAAAACAAAATGAGAATATTCTAAAGCTGCACGGTAATAACTTCAAAGCCCGTGCAGCTTTAGAATATTCTCATTTTGTTTTTGAAAATGACTCGGAAAGAGTCAAAACATGTAAAACAACTAATAAAAGTTATTTTAATTTATATTATGTTGTTAATTTTACACCTTTAGCATTTAAAAGTAATGTATTGCCAGATAGTCGAAAGTTAATTTCCTCAAAAATTCTGAATTTTTCCACAAAACGGAGGTTTTTTTTTCCCGAAAAAGTCCCCAACCGTGTTTCTACTCAAAAAAAGTAATTTTAAAATTTTAATTTACCACTGTACAAATATTTAACTAATTTAAGCTACATTTCCCCCCTCAAATCGAGATTTAAAAAAAAAATAATTTCACTGTTTACAGAAAAAAAAAAGGTACCTGATAACCGACATTTTTATTGTAATCATTTACTTTCTTAAAGAAAATAATTCGAATTACGAAAACATAAATAGATATTAGAATTAGATAAATAATAAATTAGAATTTAAAACACGTGTAAACTGTAAACGTCGAGCATGAAGATAATGATTGATAATAGTAGTGGGAAAACGACAGTTCAAGGACTGCAGGTAGGTGGAAGGGTGGACCTAATAACTAATAACTAATTTTATTTTACGGAAGAAGACTTGGAATATATATCATTTATTTTTTAACGAAACAGCATTTTCACCAATGAATATCCAATTTACATACATACGAAAATCAGCTTGTGATAATGCTAAGCAACAGATTAATCAAAAAATCTATACAAACCAGTAAAAAATTGCATTTATATCTTATTTTATATTATATATTTTTTCATTATTTCATATAGTTATAATTTATAGTTAGTTAGTTATAATTAAGTTAATAGTTAATAATTAAGTTAGTAGTTATAATTTATAGTTATATACAAGTTAGTAAAAATAAGAAAAGTTTTTTAAATGTCAGAAATTAACATTTTTTTTTTTAATTTCAAAAAATTAAAAAATACACAAAACGTTAAACAAATTTACATTAAAAAAAATACGTTTCTTTTTAATTACAAAAATTTTAAATATTTACAAATTAAAAAATAATTTCAAAGTTTTCGAAAAATGTACAAAAAGTTTACAAAAGAATATCACAAGTTAACAAAAAGTTAACAGATGAATGAAAAAAAATTACAAGTTAGCAGAAAAAAAAAATGCGCAAGTTAATAATAAAAATAAAATAAACTTAAGTTAGCAAAAAATAAAAAAATAAATGTTTTAAAATATCTCAAATTAACAAAAAAATTTTGTTTAAAATTTCAAAAAGTTTTAAAAAATTCACAAAAAGTTTTAAAAAACATTACAAAAAATTAAGCAAATTTACAAAAAAAAAAAAAAAATTAAAAAAATTACGAAAATCTTTAAAAAAAAATTCCAACATAACCAAAAAAAGGAAAAATGAAATTGGTGAAAATTTTTTCATTGAAAAATTCCATCGATTTCATTTCTTAACAAAATTTCAGAGTTAGACATTTACGCGGATTACATACATATATGAAAAATCATATATGTATGTATCGTGTCATTCTCAAAGTAAATCGTCTGAACACATCTAGTTTAACTTAAATGGTACCATATCACAGTTTTATGTTACTAATTAAGTTAACCAATTTATTGAATTGAATTTAATTACAAATTTAGACTTACACTATCAATAAAATATTTACCTTAATGGAAAGAAAAATGAAACCCCATTCAGTTATCTCAGATGTCTGAGATAACTGAATGGGGTTTCACGCGACCAATGTTGAACAGCAAGACCAGAGATCTATGTCTAACATCGCATTTTTTCGACTTCGGTTGTTAAAAACATGTTATTTTAAAGACCTGGAAAATGGTTGGTCAAGTGATCAACTCAAAAATCTGAAACAACTGAATGGGGTTTCATTTTTCTTTCCATAAAGTCAAATATTTTATTGATAATGTAATTCCAAATTTTTAATTTAATTAAATTCGATAAAATGGTTAATCTTAATTAGTAACATAAAACTGTGATATGGTGCCGCTTAACTTAGGATAGATGTGTTCAGACGATTTACTTCAAGAATGACACGCTGTTCCCTTTTTATACAGGGTGATTCATAAAAGATGGGCAGAACTTTAAGGGGTTATAGTACACTTAAAGACAAATAATATTAAATAGGAGACTAAGGGTCCCAGACGTATTCCCAAGGAGATAGGGGGCATTAAAGTTTAGGGTCCGAAATTTCAAATGATTATAAAACATGGAAAAATTGGTCGATTCGTTTGCGGTTTTTGCAAAAAATTTTCTTTATGCCAGTATTTTCTTGAAATAAAATTTTAAAGTTCAATTTCAAAAAATGCCGATAGGGGGCGCTTTAGACTTTGGAGTAACAAACAACTATTTTTTAACGTTATTTTTTGTATTTCTTTAAATGATTTCGAAAGCTTAGACTTAAACTTAAATTTTGATCTAAAAATCTGAGTCCTAACGAGTAGTTAAGTAGCGTAAACTGAAATTTGAAATTTGAAACCCTTCTCCCCCCAGAACAAAAATCAGTTATTCCCGATCTTTGTGTCGTAGATTAGGCTCTAACTACTGCCGCGTTTTGCTAAAATTATTCTTTATGTCAGTATTTTCTTGAAAATAAATTTTAAAGAAAATTTTCAAAAAATTCCGATAGAGGGCGCTTTAGACTTTGGAGTAACGAACGACTATTTTATACCGTTATTTTTTGTGTCTCATTAAATGCTTTCTAAAGCTTAGACTTAAACTTAAATTTTCAGCTCAAAATCTGAATCGCTGAGCGTGGTTCAGTAGCGAGGGGAGGGGGTTCAAATTTCAACTTCTGAACATAGTTCAGTTTGCACTACTTAACCATGCCCAACGATTCTGTGCTGTGATACGAGGCAAAAATACAACTTTCGTCAAGGACTGCATAGTCGGAATTCACTCATAAAGGCACTGGCACAGTTGGAAACGTCGCTCATGCAAACGTTAAAGCTCCATTCCTGACGCTAGTCACCGGGTGAAGAAGGAAACAGAAAGTATGCAAATGTCAAATGGGGAAGAAGAAGAACACGTATGCAAAATTTCGACACGATTCAGGCATAAAAACCACTGAACGGTGAGTCAAGTGTAAGTCGCTGTAGTAATGAATCGGAAGATGGTGCCCTTCACGAATAAGGAAAAGGCTGAGATGCATTTAATTTACGGAGCGGCAGATGGAAATGGTGCAGAGGCACAACGAATGTACGGAGAGCGATTTCCTAACAGGCGGTTGCCTAACCGCAAAACTTTCGAGCGCTTGCACAGACAGTTGTGTGAGACGGGATCATTTCTCGCTTCCCGGTCGAATGCAGGTCGTGCAAAAAAGGACGAATCAGTAGTTGTTGCAGAAGCCATTCTGGATGTAGTAGCGGCGCAGCCAAGTACAAGTACACGAACAGTGGCTAGCCAGGTGGATACCTCACAGTCCACGACTTGGAGGGTACTGAAGGATGAACATTTGCTCCCGTTTCATGTGCAACGAGTCCAGAAACTGTCTCCAGGGGATTATCCAAATCGTATTGAATTCGCCCGCTGGTTTCTGCAGCAGAACGCGCTAAATCCACATTTTGGACGAACTGTGCTTTTCACCGATGAATGTACCTTCACACGTGAAGGTACATTTAACACACACAATGCACATGTATGGGCGGATGTCAATCCACATGCTACGTATCCACATGCTCATCAGAGACGCTTTTCCATCAATGTTTGGGCAGGAATCCTCGGAGACCACCTAATCGGACCGTACCTTCTTCCTGAACGCCTCAACGGTAAAACATACCTCACATTTCTGCAACATGTGCTGCCAGACCTGTTAAACGTTGTTCCTCCACGCATCCGGCGGGTCATGTGGTTCCAGCACGATGGAGCGCCAGCCCATTACGTACGAGACGTCCGCAACTATCTGGACATCACATTTCCGAACAGATGGATTGGTCGAGGTGGTCCTGTTGCTTGGCCTGCTCGCTCGCCAGATCTTTCACCCCTCGATTTCTTTTTTTGGGGACGATTGAAGGCTCTTATGTATGAGACACCCATTGAATCCCCCGAGGAACTGGTCGCCAGACTTTCCGCCGCTGTAGGGGAAGTGCTCGAAAAGCCTGATGTTTTCGCGAATGTTCGCCGTTCCATTCGTCGCCGTTGTTCTGCGTGCATAACCTCTGGTGGTCACAATTTTGAACATTTATTGTGATTACATGTTAATAAATATGCTTTGGTAACATAATCCTAATTTGTGTCTTTTTACCTCGTATCACAGCACACAATGTGTGGACATGGTAAACTGAACTGTGCTCAGGAGTAGAAATTTCAAACCCCTCTCCCCAGAAACTTAACCACGTCTAACGATTCAGATTTTGGGCTGAAAATTTAAGTCTAAGCTTTAGAAAGCATTTAATGAGACACAAAAAATAACGGTATAAAATAGTTGTTCGTTACTCCAAAGTCTAAAGCGCCCTCTATCGGAATTTTTTGAAAATTTTCTTTAAAATTTATTTTCAAGAAAATACTGACATAAAGAATAATTTTAGCAAAACGCGGCAGTAGTTAGAGCCTAATCTACGACACAAAGATCGGGAATAACTGATTTTTGTTCTGGGGGGAGAAGGGTTTCAAATTTCAAATTTCAGTTTACGCTACTTAACTACTCGTTAGGACTCAGATTTTTAGATCAAAATTTAAGTTTAAGTCTAAGCTTTCGAAATCATTTAAAGAAATACAAAAAATAACGTTAAAAAATAGTTGTTTGTTACTCCAAAGTCTAAAGCGCCCCCTATCGGCATTTTTTGAAATTGAACTTTAAAATTTTATTTCAAGAAAATACTGGCATAAAGAAAATTTTTTGCAAAAACCGCAAACGAATCGACCAATTTTTCCATGTTTTATAATCATTTGAAATTTCGGACCCTAAACTTTAATGCCCCCTATCTCCTTGGGAATACGTCTGGGACCCTTAGTCTCCTATTTAATATTATTTGTCTTTAAGTGTACTATAACCCCTTAAAGTTCTGCCCATCTTTTATGAATCACCCTGTATATGTAATCTGCGTAAATGTCTAACTCTGAAATTTTGTTAAAAATTGAAATCGATGGTATTGTAGTAACTTGTTAGTTAATTTTTCAATACAAAATTTTCACCAACTTGATTTTTCTTTTTTTAATTAGGTTTTAAATTTTTTAAATTTTTTTGTAATATAAGAAAAAAATTACTTTAAATTGTGCATTAATTTTTTTTTTTTTTTTTTTTTTTTTTTTTTTGTAAATTTGCTTAACTTTTTGTTTTAAAACTTTTTGTATTTTTTTTAAATGTTTGTTAATTTGAGATATTTTTTTAAATTGTTTTATTGATTTGTATATTTTCTTAGTAACTTGCATATTTTTCGTCTACTAACTTGTATATATTTTTTCATTCATCTGTTAACTTTTATTAACTTCTGATATTCTTTTGTAAACTTTTTGTATACTTTTATATATATTTTTTTAACTTTTTGTAATTAAAAAAAAATGTAATTTTATTAAATATTTTTGCATTTTTTTATGTTAATTTGTGATATTTTAAAAACTTTTCTTCAATTATGTTAGATGAAAAAGTTACCGTGACAGGAAAATGTTATTTGGAAATTCATTAAATACAGTTTAAAATTTGGTGTGTGCGATCATTGTAAAATCTTAAGCCTGTCTGCGTATTGGTATGTTAATAATACTGTTGGTACAATTGCAGTTAAAAAATATTATAGTAAGCCATAGATTACTATATTCTGACAAGTGATAGTGGCAGTGGTGGCTATGGTAGCAGTTAAACTTGTAATTGTTTAAAAAACTTTTTTAGAAAATGTTAAAATTTTCACTAACTTGTAATTTTTTTTAAAAGTTAATTTAAAAAAATGAATTTAAAAAATGTAATTTTTAAAAACTTTTTGTAATTATTATTATTATCATTATTTATTGTAATTTCTTGAAATTTTTGTAATTTATGTAAAATTTTTTAAGAAAACATAAAAATTTTTTGTTCAGTAGTTGAAATTTTTATCTAATAAATGAAATTTTATGTGATAGTTCACTATTTTTAATTAATTATTAGTATTTCTTTCAGAGTTAAATTTCAGACATAGGTTTATTTAATGCTCTATAGTTTTTTTTAAGGAAAAACTTTGTAATTTTTTTTTTACTTTTTGTAATTAAAAAAAGTAAACTTTTGTAATTTTTTTATTTTTGTAATTTAAAAAAAATTGTAAATTTTTAAAAAACTTTTATAAATTTTTAAAAAAATTTGTTAATTTTTTGAACTTGTAATTTTTTTAAAAACTTTTTATATTTATTTCGTTTAATAGTTGAAAATTATGTAATAAGGTGAAATTTTTCTGTGATAGTAGATTATTTTAATTGATGATTAGTATTTCCATTCAGTGTTACGTTTCAGACACAGGTTTATTTAATTTGTAATACATGTGACATTTGCTTAATGTTTAATAAGATACTAAATGTTTTTGTGAGATGTACAGTCGATAACTATTAGTATATTTAAGTAAAAATATTGAATTTTACATTTTTCATTCGTCTGTTAATTTTATGTTTGATATTTTTTATGTATATAATTAATTATTTTAAATGATGTATTTTCATTTAGTGGTAAATTTTGTTTATTGGTTTATTTAATATGTAACATATATTTAATTTTCTTTACTTTTTTATAATATTTAATGTTTCTGAGTGGAATATAGATGATAATTTTTAGAATGCGTAATTAATGGTGTTGAAAATTACTCTGTGATTAAATAATGTTTCTGAGAAATAGGTTCACATGATGTTAAATGAAATAAATCTAAAAGTGGATACATACTATTTAATAAACAAAGTTTTCTTGCATGAACTAACAACGAAAAACACGGACTATGTTAAAAATATAGCTAATATTTACTTATTGATCATTAAATTATTAAAGTGTGTCTAAGTATATATGTAACACTAGAGTGTTTAGGCGCAAGTATAGTTAATTTATCTGTTAATTGAAAGAAGGTAATTAATAGGTAATAAATAATTATTCGTTAAAATGTAAAAAATATATTTGTAATAATGTAAAAATATTAATACTTCAAATCACTTTCCCTTCAAAAGTCCTCTCTGAAAACATCTCTTCTATAACTTATGATAAAATTGTTTAAAACTTAGTAAAAGCTTTCCCTTATATGGAAAACTAAAATTAACGTATGAGAAAATATCTAGTCTTTCCTAAAAGTTAATAATTGATGTTTCAGACACAGGTTTATTTAATGTATATTTAATTTCTATAGTGTTTTGTGTGCAAAAAACATATGTGTGCCACCTGTCTGTTGTTAAAAATATTTACTGATCGAGAGACGAGAGGTAAATTCTTAAAGTGTGTTTAAGTATATATGTAAAACACAGTGTTTAGACACAGGTATCACTAATTATAATAAGGTAGTTAATAAGTAATAAATAATTATTCCTTAAATTGTCAAACATATATTTTTAATAATGTAAAAATATTAATACTTTGTTTTTCATCATTTTTGTGTTAAAATATATATGTAAAGTAGATCTTTAGGTACAAGTTAGAATAGCTCAGTAAAATTATGTTGAAAATATATAGTGCAAATAACTCTGCGATTAATTAATTTTCTGATAAAGTAAACATGGACAGTGCGTAAAAATATTTGTTAAATTGTATAAAGTCAGTAAATTCAAGTTTTATGGTAAAAATTAATTTTTGTGTAACCTTTTCAAGAAGTTGTGTGTAAACCTTATAAGGAGTTCATATAATTTATATTAAAACTAACCTAACAGTAAATAGTTACTATTTCTAATAGGGACAAATAATATAGAATACGTCTGAGTTTTCTCTTTTTCGAAATGAAATCCTTGATGTTCATTCAAATCCACCTCAACTTCAGGGTTGTACTTACAAAACAACAACAAGTGATGTTGTAGAATAGGGGTGGTGTAGTAGAGTAGGAGGGGGTACACTTTCCCTCCAACACTCGCTTACGTATTTGAAGAGAAAAATGCTTTTTGTAAAATTTATTTATAAAGAAAAAAAAAATGGGTGAAACAGCGAAAATCCAGTCTAAATAACATAAAATTACGATTGAAACATGCGAAAACATAGAAAAATAAATTAATTCGCTAAATTTTTTCTGTAAAATCATCTTTTTCCCTTAAAAATTTATATTTTTCCTTTGTTTTGCCTAATTATTAATTCTGATTAAGGCGGTGGTTGTTCAAAAAATGAAATATAAGTTTAACCTTATCTTATAGTTGAAAAAAAAATCTTAATAAATCAGCTTTTTTCATTAAAAATTAATATTTCGCTTTGTTTTGCCTAATAATTAATATACTCATTAAGGTGTTGGTTGTTCCAAAAACTAAAACATAACTTTAATCTTCCTCTTACAGTTTGAATACCTCATCTTATATTTGAAAAATTAATTTAAAATCAGCTTTTTTCCTTAAAAATAGATATTTTCCATTTGTTTTGCTTAATTATTATACTCATTAATTCATCATCAGTTGATCATTCAAAATTAATATATAAGTTTAACATCCATCTTATAACATGATAATCTCATCTTATACCCATTATCTTATTGTTCAAAACCCTCATTTTTCCTTAATAACGCTATTTTTTCCGCCAGGGAGCGATCGAATCAGTTTCGGAGGGTGTGCGGAAGGTGGCAGTGTGGGAGGTAGGTGGACGCTCCACCCACCTGCTGTGCTTGAACTATCGTTTCCCCACTACTTATAATTGATAAATTTCTATTTCTCAATCGACGAATCGAGATCCAGTGGAAACATAAAATAAAGAAAAAAGTTTCTTAAGTTTTCCCTCAACAATGCTAATATTCTCTAAAAATTTCCCCCTGTAATACTTGTTCCTAAAAAATCCCCCTGCAGATTCAAAATCCTTCGAAATGGGGAAAAAAATCCCCAATCTAACAACTCTAATTTTTTTCTCCCCATCGCAAAGAAAACATTGCCCTTTCCCCTGCGAATAAAGTTCTGAAATGGCGCCTTTCCTGGTAATAGAATGTTTTGAACTCTTGTAAAGGGCGGATACTGTCCGTGTAAAATGAAAAAAGTGACAAATAAATAAATAAAATAAAATAAAATAATAAAATAGTGTCTAGACTAAGAAATTAAGTCAAATCTTGAAAGGCTGATGAAATTCAATATCGGAAATAGGGACAGTATTTATTTTTTGAGCCATCGAATTTATTAACGGAGCGCATTGCACTGAATAATAATTATAATTAAAACGGATGCGGAAGGATTGTATGTCGTTATACCAAGTTGGATTAGTGGAGTGCAAAAATAAAATTGCTGACAGAGACAAAAACAATCATTGCTTTATGGAATCTTTTCTTTTATTTCATGGGATGAGGACAGGTTTATTGTTTTGTTTCGCATTTTATATAAAAAAGAATAAAAAGTTTGAAATTGTATAGATTCTTGGAAAATGAACTTAATAAAATCATATCATCTCACTGCAAAAGGAAAAACAAGATGTTGATTTTAAGGTATGATACTGGCAGCTGGGGTGCCAGTATTTACGCCGTAAAATAAACTTTTTTTTTTTTTTTTTTTTTTTTTTTTTTTTTTTTTCCCGCAGTGTAGCAGTTGTTTGTTATTTAACAAACTGTAAAAGTAAGAATAAAAGTTGAAACAAAATATCAGTTGCTTAAAGTTTACATAGTTAAAAAACAACAACAACAACAAAAAAAAAAAAAAAAAAAAAAAAAAAAAAACCACTGTTTTATAGGCATTCATTATTTTATAAATCATGCCTAATTTCAAAACTGCAATTCATGCTAGTTTAAAAGATATTTCGTTACAATACATTAAATTGGCATCAGCTCCGGTTATTGAAAATAGATGGGGTTAACGTACGCACACACATATATACATAAAGTTACACTATTGGAAACTTGATATGAAATAAATTAAAATAAGATAATTGTAAGTTATTAAACTGGTTTTGAACGTCGGGGATGGGGAAAAGGGGCGCTGAGATTTGAATTATCCAATGGGTCCTAGATTAGCTTAATTCAACCCTACTTTTAAGAAAGGATAACATGCGCTATTCTTTTATATTTCAATTTTGAAACTGCTGCAGCAGTCGCTACATATTAAATTATGATGAATGGAATGACTAATCCATTCCCTTAATAATGATTAATATTCATTTATTAGGCCTCCTCACCAGTCAGACAGATCTCAAATGCGTCTGGAGAATGTTAAACTCACTGGTTTGGAATTCTCCGTATTTTTCAAATTTCTCTCCAAAACATTGAATACTTACCTTTTGTGTATATTCTCATTAAAGGATGTTTTTTTTTTGTCTAATTCTAATTTCTGTCTAATATATTTTTCTTATTACCAAAGTATTTCTAAAATATTTTTCAAATTTCTCTAAAAAAATTAAATGAATTATTAACTTTTCTTTTGTGCATATATTCCTATTAAAGGATATCTTTTTTTGCTGTCTAATTACCAAAAATTTCTAAAACATTTTTCAAATTTCTCTAAAAAAAAAAAAAAAAAAAAAAAAAAAAAAAAAAAAAAAAATTGAAATTTTAACTTTTCTTTTGTGTGTATTCTTATTAAAAGATGTCTTTTTGGCTGTTTAATTACCAAAGTGTTTCTAAAATATTTTTTAAATTTCTCTTAAAAAAAAAATAGTTGAATTAGTTGAATAGTTGAATAGTTAACTTTCCTTCTGTGTATATTTTTATTAAAGAATGTCTTTTTTTTTTTTTTTTTTTTTTTTTTTTTTTTTGCTGTCTAATTACCAAAATATTTCTTAAATATTTTTCAAATTTCTTTATATATATATATGGAATTTTTAACCTGCTTTTTCTGTGTATTCTTACTAAAAAATGTTTTTTTTTTTTTCTGTTTAGTTTTCAAAAATTTCTAAAATATTTTTCGAATTTCTCTCGAATTTTTAACTTTCCTTTTGTGTATATTCCTATTAAAGGATGTCTTTTTTGCTGTCTACTTACCAAAGTATTTCTAAAATATTTTTAAAATTTCTCTCTAAAAAAATTAATACTTAACTTTCCTTTTGTGTATATTCTTATTAAAGAATGTCTTTTTTTGCTGTCTAATTACCAAAATATTTCTTAAATACTTTTCAAATTTCTTTAATATATATATTGAATTTTTAACCTGCTTTTTGTGTATATTATTTTTAAAGAATGTTTTTTTTTTCTATCTAAGTACCAAAAATTTCTAAAATATTTTTCAAATTTCTCTCAAAAAATTTAAATTTTTAACTTTTCTTTTGTGTCTATTCTTATTAAACGATGTCTTTTTTTTTCGGTTTAATTACCAAAATATTTCTAAAATATAACATTATTTTATGTGAGTTTATAAATAAGTTATAATAATGTTACGTATATTCCATTATATAGCTTTTCTTCGTATTTACCTATTTTACAGACATTAAAATATTTTTCTATATAAAAATTATGTAAACATCATTTAAAATACATAACTTATTTCCAAACTGGAGAAGTCAGTCTTAAAAACAGTCTGTTGACGTTGTTAAAAATCCATACCCGTTGTCAAGTATTCGTAGAAATCTTGAAAATGTTAAAAAATATTACCGCCACCTTCTCTCTGGGGCATCCGCATTTTAATGTTGGTGGTCTTCATCGCCACCAACAACTATAAGCTGAGGATACACCAGAGAGAAGGTGGCGGTAATATTTTTTAACATTTTCAAGATTTCTAAGAACACTTGACAACGGGTAATAGATTTTTAACATCAACAGCAGGACCTGATTATCCAAAAGGCACGTGAAGCACATGCTTTCCCTCTAAAATTTAAAAGAGGTCCCAAAATGACTGTGAAGAGGGCTCTCTAATTCTCATTTTTTGCATTGTATTTTAAAATTTTTTGGAAAAGAAAATTTGCTTAATAAAAGAGGAAATCCAAACACTGTACTTCAAGAAACTTATTTAACAGGGGAATATGCTTGTCATCAATATGGTGTTAATTAATCATATAGCATCCTGATGTGCCTGTTAGAAACCACACGGGAAATTGAGCATACAGCTATAGGTACTATACATATCTGAAGTATATACAGGGAACATAAAAAAAGCTGTTTAATGAAATAGATGTGACCTTGGCTAAGCTACTCCCGGGAATAATATTATTAGTATCATTGGTGAGTTTTCATGAATGAAGAAAACTTTTGTCAAATGAAAGGTGGGCCCAAAATGATACCGTGCTTCCCCTAGATTCAGAGGTTAATCGGGCCCTGATCAACAGGATGTTTTTAAGATCGACTTCTCCAGTTCGGAAAGAAATTATGCAATTTAAATGACGTTTACATGATTTTTATATAGAAAAATGTTTCAATGTCTGTAAAATAAATAAATACTCAGATATACTATAAATAAATATACAATAAAAAATTGTATATCTGTCTAGTAAAATGAAATATACCTGCGAAACACATACTTGCTAACATCATCGAAAAAACACTGAAAACGAACTCTGGGGACTTGAAAACGTAAGGAAATTCTAATATCCAATAATAATAATATATAATACTAGGACTTCCCTCAAAGGGATTAGTCTGAGTGATATTTCTCAGAACATAGGGTTAACAATTACGATATAAAGAAGATACAATATGTGAAAAAGAGCAAATTAAATGATAGAATTACAAAATATCATATATAAATTCATATATACTGTTATGTTTTCATATATATATATATATATATATATATATATATATATATATATATATATATATATATATATATTTATATAATTTGGCAAATAATCTCATTTTCTTAAGTTGGAATAGCTCAAAACTTTAAAAAACAAACAAACAAACCAAAAAAAAAAAAAAAAAAAAAAAAGTCGGATTTTTTTTAAACGCCAAGCTTTTTAAAGTCACGTAATCAGATTTGAAGCCGAGAGCGTATTTTAGAAAGCGTAGTTTAACGCAAATTTAATTTCATTGTTGAAACATTTTCTTTGTGACAAATATTTACATTTGAATTTAAAAATTTTTCTCCGTGTTTATTTGTATAACTATTTATAGAAACTCGTACACTTCAAACCACATTGATAACATGCTTTACTACAAACCTGATTACGAAACTGTAGCCTAAATTCCTACTAAAGTAATATAAAAAATCTTTCGATGACTTCTGTAAAAATCAAATTGAAAAAAATACATATATTTCAAAGATAATACTTCTTGATTATTTTCTAGGAGACTCTACCCCCTGCGCTTTTACTGCTTCAAACCTCAGACTTTTCTTCTGCCTGTCTGTCTGTTTCTCTTTACAATCTGTTTGTTTCCCTATCCGTTCTTCTACCCATCTCCATACCCGATTGACTGTCTCTCTACACGTCTCGCTACATGTCGTGTATTTCCCTACTGGTCTCTCTACCCATCTATCTGTTTCTCTAACCGTCTGTCTAACTACTTTTATGTCTAGCCGTGTCTCTATACTGTGTTTCTCTCCGTACCCATCTGTCTACTGCCTCTCTACTCGTCTGTATACCCGTCTCACTATCCATGTGTCTTTCCACCGCATCTTTAAGCTTCTCGCTACCCATTTGTCTATCCGTCTCTCTAACTGTTTTGCTTCCCGTTTCACTACCCGTCTCTCGACATGTCTGTCTGTCTATATACCCCTCTCTCTACCCATCTGTCAACTCGTCGCTGTACTCATGTCTGTCTATTCGTTTCGCTACCCGTTAGCTTATCTATGTCGCTATCCGTCTCTCTACCCATCTCACTACCCGTCTGTCTACCCGTTCGTTTACACGTCTCTGTACCTCTCGCCACCTTCCCAATATTTAAACAATTTAGTACACAGAAGCCGTTCATCTGTTATTAAATGCAAACAGGAGTAATTTATCTAATAAGTGTAATCAGATGCAATTTTTTTTAAATACATGCACAAACCAGCATAATAATTCATCAGGTTTATTTTCATTGTAGTTTATGTTATTTGGCAGTAAATCTGAACTTCTTAAAACCGAACTGCGTTAAGCTTTTTAAAAAAGCCCCAAGGTCCGTATAACTGGGAAGGAAAAGTACCCTAAGGGCTATTATATACATGTTATTAAGTTAAGTGAAAGTTTCGTAATCGAGTTCGCAGCCAATTGCTTAAGTCAGAAAGCGTGGCTTAACGCCATTTTAAATTCATTTCTGTAACTTTATTTTTCTTTTTTTTTAGGGTGGGGTAGGGTGGGGGGAAGGGTTTACACTTAAATTCAAAGTTTTACCCCCATGTTAATATTAGTGTTGTTTGTATTATTATGACCGAGCTTCATTCGAAACAAATGTAAAAGACTTCTTCCACAGTTTTTTTTTCTAGGAGAAATTTCCGTAAACGGACCCAAAGCTAATCGGAGAATTTAATATCATTATTGTTTGTAACTCTTATAGAGTTAAAAGAATATTGTTGTTAGCATTACTCTTGTTTGAGACCAACCTTGTTTGTGTATCTGAATGGGGAAAAGTTCCGTATCATGTGCTGGTTGGCGCGATTGGCGAAAAAATTAAAAATTTTGCTAAAAGACAGGTTTAGCCAATCTTACCAAATTTTCCTAGAGATCGGAAAAATATGTTTTTCAAGTATTTACAAATATGCATTTATTAAACCATGTTTTTGCGTCATCTTAAAAATATAAGTACGATGCTAAAATAAAATTTTGTTGCCATTTTCGATATTTTAATGAAAACACATAACAAACATATTTAACAAAACTAAGAGAAATTTTTGTGATAAATAATTGTTATTGTCAGGGAAGGGGGGGGGGGGAATTGTAAACCATTAATAAGCGAACTAAAAGATTACCCAAAATAACTTGTGGGAATCTCAGGGAAAAAATATCTTATATAAATAACTTTTAAAATCTTAAAATGGAGAAGTGGTCCGTATAAAAATGCAAAACATAATACGCCTGATATAAGTATTTTTTAATTTTTTGATATTTCCGAAAGCACAGATAAAAGGGTAAAACTCCCGGCGCAGATGTCATATACTCACCACGTTGGCGCGATTTTCCCCCTGCCAATTTGGCAAAAACTGTTTGTTGTGTTTATTTACTTTTATTTTTTATTTTAATTCTATAGGTTATTTTTATATGTGTATCAATATTTATTGATATCAAACTATTGTTTATTTATTTTTATTTCCTTTTTTAAAATAGTAGAAGTTACATTTATTACGTTATTTTATTTTTATATTGAAATAAAAAATCACGGGCTATTATTGCCTGATATTTGTAACTAAAATTCAAAAACAAAGTTTTCCCCAAATTGATGGGGGAAAAAATCGCGCCAACGTGGTGCGTATATGACATCTGTCATTTCACTTATGTATTGGTATTTTTATGTTAACTTGGCGCAGTTGATAACTCGCCAAATATTGTTCTCATAACATCTTTATATTTCAGTAATTTCATTTAACTATAAACCTTTCACTCATTTCATTTGAAATACATACATTAAAAATACATGTCGGTACTTACGTATTATCCGTGCCAGTTTTAAGCCAACTGCACCAGGCATGGAACCAATATTACTAATCAAATTAACCCTTATATTTTGTTTTCTTGCTGCATGGTACATGCCTGGGAATAATCTATAATGTTATTCTTTCTTATTTACTATGGTATTTACCATTTATCAATTTTACTAAAATAATGTTATTTACTATTTTTAACAGTGTTATAAATTTAATAAACATATATTACATTTTATTTATTTTATATTAATTAGCATTTTTAACAATGTTATTTGATAATGTTAAATTACTGCATTTGAAAATATGATTGGTAACGATAAATATTATTGGTACTTGGCAACCATTTTTGGCGATCAATCTCCTGGCACGGATAATACGTAAGTACCTACATGTCTTCCACTCATTTAATTTAAAATACATGCCTTTCACTAAGTCCATTTAAAATACTAAAAAGGAAAAGAAAATAAGAAGAAATAATGCCGCAAATCAAAACCTTTTATTTAAACATCATAGAATTGTTTCCTATTTACACACGCGAAATAAAAAGCTGCCAATGTTGAGATTTGCGCCAAATCTCTAATACAAAGTTATTGCGGATTTTTTTCTTTCAAACAGAAAAAATTCCAGATTAATTTTCCATTTTTATTAAATGGAAATATGTTTTATTGTACTGATTTTGTATTGTATTGTGCGTGCATATTTTTTTGCTCCATGTTACTCCATGAACTTTTAAAATCTTATTATTTACGAAAATCTCCGCCGGTGAAAATGACGTATGTACTAAATTTTCGTGACGTATGTACTTTAATTGTACTTTTTTATTTATTTTTTAATATAATTTCCAAACGGTTTGACATTTATTCTTGGTAATAAATAGACGTCATTGTCACCTTTATAGGTACCTGCTGTAAAAATTTGAACGAAATCCGTTAAATATTTTTTGAGTTATGCTTGACGAAAGGTTTTAATATCCATCGTAGCTATATATGGGACAAAGTAATACTGCGCTGTGTATGAGTCTTCGTTGCACTCAGACAATAATATGGAATCATTGGAAAATTAGCGAAAGGGGATTCGGGGACTCTCGAATTGTAAAAATATACCAATATTTCTATGATCAGGTTTTTATCATGATTACAATATTTTCCTTACACTGTTCACTACAGACTTTTCTAACTAACTTTTAAAATCTAGTTAGATGCAAAAAACACACACTTTCATGAGATAATACAGATAATTTCTACCATGCTCTAAAAAACTTACGTATTTTCTGTATGGTGTTTAACGGAATAAATGTGAAGGGCTTTTGTACGTTATTAAACCTAAAAAATATATATGTCATAAATAAATTAAAAAAACAAACAAAACAAAACAAAAAAACACTAATTTTTGTTTTTAAAGAAAAATAAAATCACATGAAAAGTGTCATAATTAGGAGAAAGTTTCTTTCTTTCTTTTCTTCTCTGTTTTCTTTTGTTTCTTTCTTTTTTTTAACCAAAAATTCATGTACGGTAAAACTTCTAAATAACAGAATCTTACCTTAAACGGTAAAAATTCATAGTCTTCGAAAAAGGGGGGAAAAAAACTGTGTAAACGGTTTTATTTTTGATTTAAAAAATATATATGTCATAAATAAATTAAAAAAACAAACAAAACAAAACAAAAAAACACTAATTTTTGTTTTTAAAGAAAAATAAAATCACATGAAAAGTGTCATAATTAGGAGAAAGTTTCTTTCTTTCTTTTCTTCTCTGTTTTCTTTTGTTTCTTTCTTTTTTTTAACCAAAAATTCATGTACGGTAAAACTTCTAAATAACAGAATCTTACCTTAAACGGTAAAAATTCATAGTCTTGGAAAAAGGGGGGAAAAAAACTGTGTAAACGGTTTTATTTTTGTCCAAAAAAAAAAAAAAAACCGGGGTTTTGTTCAAAAGGTTGTTTTATTTGCTTACACTGTATACACACAACTAAGTCTTATCTGAATTTTTAGTGACATTTATTCATTTATTGACACCTTTCAAATTGTGTATTTAGTTTCATTTTTTGGGGGGAATTCTTTACATAGATTATGTTTGCCCCTTGGCAGTGCAATATCCAGCCCGAAAGTGAAACAGAGAGAGAGCAGACAGTCTTTGATGGACATTAATTCATGGGAAAATGTACTTTGTGGAAATACGTCCACAAATCCATAGAAAGGATAACTTAAGAATTTCTTGCATTATCAGACAAAGAAGGAATGCGTCATTTCCGCAATGGATAACTTGTCAATGTCTTGCTTGAACAACGGGAATTTCGAAACCAATAACAAAAGTTGATTGAAAATGTATATTTGGTGGAATATGCAGTACTAAATAACACTATTGTATTCTTGATTGTTTACTTTCAGGACTGTAACCAGATGGTAGTAGGGTGAGATGAGGGGCCTCCGTGGCCGAGTGGTTAAGGCACCACTCCGCTAATCGCTTCATAGCGTAGGAAGCAAGGCCGGCGGTGTTCGACTCCCGCCAGCTCCATTGCACACACTTTGTGGAGCTCCCGGATGTAACTCTTGGTGTTGTAAATTTCCTTGTACTGTCTCGTCAAGATTTATGTAATTGTTGAAGTCATGTCTGTGTTTCTGTGAATAAAAAAAATGTATATGGATCATTCGAGACGACAGCCTAGTAGCTATAGGTCTCAAAGCCCACCCCCCTTCAAAGTAGAAGTAGAGGGTGAGATGAGCCCCTCCCCTCCCACTAACAACTTCCTCTAGACTTCATGAGCCTTCATGACCCCCCTTTAGACTACATAATCTGTCAGTAATAAATAGCATCCATATTAGAATTAAAGATTTTTAAACTTTGTATTGAAAGGTTTTATGACAGGTGGGCTTGCCCTCTTACTTCTGTCTGTGTTTGTTTACCATTAAAGTGGATGAAAAGAGATCAGACATGAATAAGCGCCATCAAAAAATGTCAAAGCCCCCCACCCCCGCCTACTTTGCCGGATGATTACGGCCCTGTTTACTCTACTGAGAAATCGAGAAACTGTTTACTATTAGAAGGTCCATTGTCACAAAAAGGTGCCAAATATGATTTAAAAATTAGGCGTTCGTAGATCAGGGTTCGTAAGCCTTGTTTTTGGCCCATGAAATCAGACTAAAATTCGATTTTGTTATACTGACTTAATTATTTCACTTTTTAATATTAGAAGGTTTATCCTGTGCGATTTTAAGAATAGTTTTTGCATTTTGTTCGGATTTAAATGACTTACACAAGCTGAAAGTTCGTATTATTCGTAGTTTTCTTTCCTTTCTGAAAAATACGCAATTTCTCCTATTTTTACCTCAATTATTTATATGAGCGCAATCGTGCAACATTTTCTTCTTTACATATATTATGAAATACATCAAAATGTACAATATATGTAAAAATAAAAGTGTTGCAAAGCTGCGCTCATAGTAAAATATTAAAAATAGAGAGTTAAGTAACTGCATTCCCTCACGTCACTAAAAGACTTTACGATGCAGCAACGTGTTTAAACGTGCTAAAATGAATGTAACTATTGCTAAGCAATAGTTACATTCATTTTAGCAGATTTAAACACGCTGCTGCATCGTAAAGTCTTTTAGTGACGTGAGGGAATGCAGTTACTTAACTCTCTATTTTTAATATTTTACTATGAGCGCAGCTTTGCAACACTTTTATTTTTACATATATTGTACATTTTGATGTATTTTATAATATATGTAAAGATCAAAGTGTTGCACGATTGCGCTCATATAAATAATTTAAGTAAAATTAGGAGAAATTGCGTATTTTACATAAAAAACTACGAATAATACGAACTTTGAGCTTGTGCAAGTCATATAAATCCGAACAAAATGCAAAAACTATTGTTGAAATCGTACAGGATAAACCTTCTAATATGTATTAAAAAGTGAAACAATTAAGTCAGTACATAAATATCGAATTTTAGTCTTATTTCATGGGCCAAAAACACGACTTATGAACCCTGATTCTTTTACCAGTTTGGTAGAATTTCAAGTGTAAAGACGACCGCCTAGGCTTATTTTTGTAACATAAATTGAAAGAAGATATAATTTCCAGTCGAATTATTATTTCCATTTTATTCTAGGACAATTTGAGGACTAAAATGTATAAGGTGTTCTTTCTTTCTTTATTTTTTTTAGCTCCGGCTGTATCGACCGATTGATTTTTTAATGATCATATTTGGGTTATACCTATACTTTTACAAGTGCTTTCAAAACAAAAACATTTCAAATATCTGATGAGAATCTGGATTAGAAAGAAAAAAAAAAGAAAGAAAAAAAATCAACTTTTCGAGATACTGATGAACAATCCAAGCACTCCAGATTGTTTGTGACAAATCAGATGAAACTTTAAACTTAACTCTTTCGCTTAAGCAACCAATTACATTGAATTTTTTTTAACAGCCGATTGTTCATTATCGATAAGCATATACAAGGTGTCTGTAAATTTTTCCTGCAACCTTCGCTTCCACTTCTGCCCGCCCACTGGTTAGTGTTGTCAGGTGTCCCGATTTCCGGAGATTCCCAGACCACTGAGCGGGACGCCAAAACTTCCGATTTTTTGCGATGCACAAATCTTTTTAATTTCTTTTACACTGGGGAAGAAAAAAAAACAAAAAAAACATTGATTTTACGGTATAATACTGCGCGGCAGTGTATTACTGCTTATTTTACTGTTTATTACTGTTAATTTTACGGTATAATACTGACAACTGTATTATACCGTAAAAACATTTGTTTTTTAAAATTCACAGTAACTATTATGCTATTTGTTAGCATCGAGTGGAACCTAATGCAGTAAAACCTGTTAAAACAAAACCTGCCTGTATCGGAAATTATTTTTGATTCCACAGAATGGAATACCGTACAAATATACCTGCTAAGACGAAAGATTTTATCGATCCGTATCTGTTTAGTCCTTACGGAAGAATAACCATGCAATTATAACTGCAAAATCGGAAATCTTTCCAAAACGGAATTTTGTTTCGGTCCTTACCGTTTCTGTTTTCACAGATTTGACTTAAGAGTATTGTGCTTATTTAGTACAGAAAAGACAGAATATAAGGTGGCATGAAAAAGATTCCGTTTTAAACAGGTTTTCGCCTTAACCGGTATGATTGTATAGAGTTCCTTCCATAATTTTTTTACGTTTAAGACAAAATTTCGTTTATAGACAGGTTTCGTTTCCATCATATTTACTATATTCTTATGTCCCGATTTAGTAAATGTCACTGTCCCGCTTTTTGTGATATTGGACCTGGCACCACTAGACGGGTAACAAACAGTATTGTTGGCCAGTCCAATGTCAGAAAAAAGCGGGACAGGGAGTCAGAAAGATTGGGACAGAGACTTCCCCATCGGAACATAAAAATACAGTAAATCTTATGAAAACGGAATCTGTCTATAAACGAAATCCTGTCTTAAACGTAAAAAGTCGATGGTCCTTACGGAAGGAATACCGTACAAATAAACCTGCTAAGATAGAAACCTGTATAAAATGAAATATTTCTCTGATCACTTGAGATTCCGCCTTAGAACGTTTTACTGTATTAAATAAACGGTAGGGGGCAAAAAGCGCACTTTGAAGAAAGCGCACCGATAAAACGTCCACCTAAAATTGCAAAGTTATTACAATATAAACTGTTTTAATTAAGATATTCAAAATTTAACATTTTTTCCTCCGTAAGGTATGTCATGGCTTTTAGCCTCAACAATAAAATAACTATACATTTACGTTTGCTTTTAATATGAATATTTTCATTTTTCTTACTGTTATTTTGAGTAAATAAGTCTACTTATTAAGTCAAATTACAAGTGTTACATCGTACCAATCAATCTTCCAGACTTTTCTTAATATTTTAATAGAGGGGACATTAAGAAGATGGACATTGGTATTTGTGAATAGCTATTCATTTCATTCATAATCCGGTCTTTCTTTGTAAACATATTCATTTCGTGAAGTACAGTTTTGTAAGATATAAGAAATGGGTAGACTTTTGCGGGTGCGCTTCTATCCATGATTCTAAATAAACACAACAATCTTAGAGAGTGAAATCTGTGAATCGTTAGTGACGGAAACAAAATTCCGTTTAGGAGATGTTTTCATTTGAGCAGCTATATCTAGCTAGCAAAATATTTCTAAAGTATGTGCTTAATTTATAATTTTATGTGTTAAAATCTTAGCGAAACTGAATAAAATTGTAACACTTCAAATAAAATTAAGTATATATTTTAGAAAAAAAATGACAACTAAGAAAAAAAGAGACATTCTTTAAGAACAGTACAAAGAAAACAGAAGTTAAAAATATTCATTTTCTGAGGAGATATTTTAAAAATACGAATGAAACCTACGCTCATAGGATTAACATTAGCAAGGGGAATCGAGAACTTTACTGACGAGCAGCCTTAAGTCTGTTAATCGGTCATACCTCCGTTTTCTTTTCTCCATGTTAATCAAATGGGACTATAGTGTTGCCAAGCGTCCCGATTTTCAAGGGTTTCATGACCCGTTCCGCGAGGCACTAAAAGTCCCGATTTTTCTTGATGTACAAATAAATTCTCTTAATTTATTTTAGTTCCATGCTACACTGAAAAAAAAAAGTGTTGATATTACAGTATAATACTGGCATCCCAGCTGCCAGTATTATACCGTAAAATTAACAGTAATAAACAGTAAAATAAGCAGTAATACGCTGCCGCGCATGCGCGGTATAGCGTATTACTGCTTGTTTTACTGTTAATTTTACGGTATAATACTGGCAGCTGGGGTGCCAGTATTATACTGTAATATCAACACTTTTTTTTTTTTTTTTTTTTTTTTTTTTTTTTGCAGTGTATTCTTTAATCTGCATCGAATCGAACTTAATGCGGTAAAACCTATAAAAGCAGAAACTGTCTATAACGGATTTTTTTTTTTTTAATGGTTCAACCACCGAAAAGAATACCGTTCAAATCTCCCTCCTAAAATGAAATACGTTTCCGGACCCTATCTATTCTGTTTTTGAAGATCTTATTGTACTTTGTTCAGTGAAATCTGTAAAAGCGGAATTTGTTTATGGTAGAATCCTAATGTGGCCTAGATTAAAAATGTGAGTGGAGGTGTGTGTGTGTGTGTGTGGGGGGGGGGGGGGGCACTTTGAAGAATATATTTTACTTACATTTTTGCTCCCATTCTGCGTTCCAGACATTGTCGTCTGCCATATTTCACTAGACATGAATAATAATAACTAATTATTAACAAATGAACCCAACATCACCAAATCAAAAAAAAAAAAAAAAAAAAAAAAAAGATTAGTTGTGCATCTATCTAATCTCATTATCTTATATCATTTTCTAGTTTATCTAATCACTCATTAACATCACGGGCAAAAGTTTTAGTTTTGAAACCTGTCTTTAAAAAATTTTGAATATTTAGATGACAAAAATGTCAGATATTTTAAAATATGTATTTTAAACATCGTGCAGTAGCAGATTTCTCCGAAATTTTGCCAAAACTTGAATCGCTTTCTGCTTTTCTGAGTTTTCTCCCAAAATAAATAAGAGGTAGTACAAGTAATAAGTAAGTCAGAATAGAGAATGATATGGCCAAATTGTTATAGATCAATATTTTATGAAACATAGTTCTCACTAGGTGTAGTCTGAAAGAAAAAAAGAGATGCATTTTAATCTCCAAATTGTCACAGAAAACCCTGGAAATTGTGTCTTTTTTTCAATTTATGTTTGAAAAATAATAAACTTACGGTTTCGTCTTCATGCTGAAATTGTATCAAACTCTAATATTTTTAATATGAAAATCTAACTTTGACATTCTATTTGGCTTTTCTGGTAAATTTGATCCTGAAATACCAAATGTCATCTGTCAAGTAGTTTAAAAGGAAGTATGAAGGTTTAAACTTTGGAATTCCTAAAGTTAAATTCATTTGTAATCGTTGCAAAACAGATTGCAATGCGGGTAGTTTTTTAAGCATATAACTCAAAAACTATTTTGGGGAAATGAGCTGTAATTTTGGATTTGCATATTTGAAACTTCTAGAAATCGATTTCTGTTAAAAAAAAAGAATGAGTTACGAGTTACGATTCATATTTTTTTTCAAAAAAAATATGTTTTTAAATTAATTTTTGAAAAAAAAAAAAAAAAGGAATTATAATCTTTGAAACAGAAATAGATTTCTAAAAGCTTCAAAAATATGCAAATCCAATATTACAAGTCATGCGCCAAGTGATTTTGAGTTATGCTTAAAAAGCTTGCATAAGCCCAGGCACAGGTAGATTTCAAAGACGCAGACCGTGGGGCTCCTGTTTATTGAGAATTGCAAAAGAAAAGACCTTTTTGCCGAGATGCGGCAGTTTGGACCGCCCACGAATTCTACCTGTGTCTGTAGGCGGCACCAGCAGGGATTTTTTTTTCCCTGTAAGGGTTGGTCTTATAAAAAACTTGTCAATATAAAAGTTGTAGATAATATTAAGAGGATTTATAATAAATTTAAGCGGATTTGATATCTTCTGAATTGACGCAGTTATGAATTTTTTTCTTCTTAAACCCCTATTAACCCCCCCCCCCCTTGAGGCCATTTTTAATGATATCAAAATTCTGTTACACATAAAATTTCGGCCCTTTTCCTAGAAGTAATAATAACTTTAAACGGATTCGATACGTATCATAATTAAGAAGTTATGGGATTTTTCTGTTTTAACAAAATGCCCCCCATTTCCCACCCCCTTGGTTTGATTTTGCCCATTAACGAACTTGACAGAAATTTTATGCCATTTGATTTTATGTATTAGTTTGGAAAAGAGTTGTGCAGAATTATTGAAGTCCACATAAAAAAAAAGTGATATAGATAGCTTGATAGATAAAGTTTTGAACTGGGGGTGGTTTTGGGTTCTGGCAGTCATAATCGGCGTATAGATCTGCAAAAATTTTCCAGAAATTCCAACATAGGGGAGAATGTATAATAGGTAGTATTTCTTACGAAATCTACCTAAAACTACTTAACGGAATGAGTTGTAATTTTGAATTTGCATATTTGAAGCTACTAGAAATCAATTTATGTTTAAAAAAATGCATAGATTACAATTCTGTTCCCAAATTATCCACACATTTCCAAATTAAGAATTTTAACCTATAATTTTTCTTTAACAGAAATCGATTTCTAAAAGCTTCAAATATATGAATCTAAAATTATACCTCATTTCGTTAAGTAGTTCTCGAGCTATGCTTTAAAAATTCTGCCACGTGGTTTTTGAGTTATGCTTAAAAAAGCTTGCCATGCAGATAGTTTTGGAAGCATAATTCAAAAACTACTTGACGGAATGAGTTGTAATTTTGAATTCGCATATTTGAAGCTTCTAGAAATCAATTTATGTTTAAAAAAAATGCATAGATTACAATTCCGTGTTTTTTCTTCTTTTTTTTTCGAAAATTAATTTTGAAAAAAATATACGAGTATTTTTTCGAAATCAATTTTCAAAAAAATATTATTAATAGTAACCTATAATATTTTTTTAAAAAGTGAAATCGATTTCTAGAAGCTTCAAATATGCGAATCTAAAATTATAGCTCATTTCGTTAAGTAGTTCTTGAGGTAGGCTTTAAAAACTACCCGCAATGCAATCCGTTTTGCAATGATTACAAATGAATTTAACACCCGGAGTTTCTAATTTTAAACCTTGATAATTCCTAAACTACTTGACTGAATGATTTTCCGTTTGGTATCCTAAGGTAAAATTTACTGGAAAAGATCAAATATGACGTCAAAATTAGGTGTTCGTACTGATAATTTCAGAGTTTTGTACAATTTCCGTAATGAAGACAACCACCCCTACACAGGTCCTGACTTATGCAGGGGCATGCGGGGCAGCTGCCCTGGGATTTTTGTTAATGGAGATCCAAATGGTAAAAATTGGCCGAAAGCGATATTCTTTGTTTTTTCTCTCAAAGATTTAAGGGGTTTGTCCTTTCCTCACTAGGGCACGACTTTGACTATCTAGGGCCGCGGGCAAGCATCTTTCTGCCCCCCCCCCTTCTATCTATCCATGGAAATTGTTCGGGAATTATGTTGAAGTGACCAGGGCTTAAATTGCGCCGGACCCGGCCCCGGTACTTCTCTGCTTTTAGTAAATATTTAAATATTGGTCGGAATTCACCGGAGCCCAGTGCAAGCGCTTCCGAAGAACCTAAGCCTAAATTACCCTTTCCTTTTCCTCCCATATCGAAGCTTTTGCATTCTTTTCTATCAAAACACTATATGTGACATAATTATTTATCAATTCATAATTACTTATCGATCCCCCAAACAACCGTAAGCTGTCGCGAAAGCAGTGGGTAAGGCCATGGTAACCGAAAAATACCCCATTTAAATGAAAAAGCATTATAACCTGAGGAGGGGGGAGGGGGAGGGGCACGCTACAGTTATTAGTACTGTAGAATATTAGAGCTCTGGTACTTTTTTTTGTTAGAAATCAAGCCCATGAAGTGACTAGTATTAAACTTCATATCTATTGTATGTATGCATAAATTTCGAATCAAGTGCTATTTACATCTGTATACATAGGGTATCACAAGAAAGATGGTCACAACTTTAACAGATGACATAACACTATTTTTTTTTGTATAGGAATATAACGACTTAGGTGAGCTTTTGAAATTTAAATGCAGGTCTTTCAGTCTCTCTTGGTTATTCGTTATAATATACAATTTTCTACCACATTATAAAATTTAATCTTTGTAGTGTATCAGCATGCGTTTGGTTGATTCCATAATATGGAAAGACAAGTGCAAGCATTGCACTTATACTAATAGCAACAAATTTCAACTCTTGTTATGTTGATACTTCATTCCTCATGCTCTAAAGTATTTTTATATAAAATTTTATAACATTACTTTTCTGATGATGTAGATTGTTCCACAGAGGGTGGAAGTGGAGGGCTACACCCCCTTCCCAAATCTTTGAAAATGTAATAATTTTAGTCATTTTTGGCCAATTTAAACCATGTCACATCCTTTTAACAAAAATCCTAATTAAGATCACAGGGGGGGGGGGGGGGGGCTTTCTCCAATGACGGGCCCGGGCAGCTGTCCCCCTTGCCCCTGCATAAGTCAGACACTGTTCCTCACCGCCTCATGCTCTCTACCCTCCCAGAGCCCGATTAGGGTTGTCTGGGGCCCAAGGCCCAGTACCTTTTCAGGGCCCTCTAAAACCAAATTAGCAGCTAGAATTTTTTTTTCAAGAGTGTTCTTGGATATCATTAGACATTACGATACGATTGTCAAGTTAACCAAAATTATTTTTTGGTCTTTTGGCAAATAATTGCATAAAACTGCATTTTTCAGAATTTTTTTCTAAATCATTTTATTCATTTTGGGCTCCCTCCCTCAATAGTGGGCCCAAGGCTGCGGCCTAGTAGGCCTTTGCGATAATCAGGCCCTGTACCCTCCCCAAAGAAGCCATCTACACCATCAGAAAGCTAATAAGTAAAATTTATGGAATCACCCAAATGCATGTTGATGCAATACAAAGATTAAATTTTATATTGTGGTAGAAAATGTAATGATATGACAAACAGCCAAGAATGACTGAAAGATCTGTATTTACGCTTCAACGGCTCCCATGAGCCCTTATATTAGTGTAACAAAAAAGTGTATTCTATTATCTCTTAAAGTTATGACCATCTTTCTTGTGATACCCTGTATACAGATGTGAGATGTGAATAGTACCTGGTACAAAATCTATGTGTACATGCAAAAACTATGAAGTTTAGTACTACTCGCTTCAGCATAATTCACATAAAAGGTCTATGGATAGATAGAAGGGAGTAATGCCTGCCAGAAGGCCCTAGATAGCCTAAAAGTCGGGACCTGCGCCTAACCTTTTGTAAGGTTTCGTTCATTTGACGAAACCTTGTTGGCCTCACTCCTCTGTTTGGTTTGTCTGTCATTGAGTTCCTACTCGGAAATTGTATATTAAGTTGAAGATTTGAAATTTTGTATACTTATTGTTGAATACCTCCTGTCATACGACAAATCATAAAATTTCCAAAAAGTCTTGTATTATTTTAATTAAATGAATGAATTTAATGACAGCCGACAATTTCTGCGATTCTCTTAGATACACTAATTTCAATCTTTTTTACGTAGGCTAGATGGTTCAGTGGTAACGCGTTTTCCTCCTAACCAAAAGGTTCCGGGTTCTATTCTCGATGGCGAAAGTGAAAAATTTCAATTTTTACATTTCATTGTTCGATGGATTTAAATAAAAGAACTTTCGTATTTTTTTGGCCATTTTAAGGGTTTCTGTTTTTTTTTTTTTTTTTTTTTTTTTTTTTTTTTTTTTAAAGCTAAAATTAAACATGTAGTTAAATATGCTTTTCTGATATACAAACATATGCTGTAACAATTGTCTAAAAAACAGTTCTTGAATATTTTTAATTTGATTTTAAAAAATAGCTTCCTCTTGTTAACTTTTTATTGTTAAATTTAATGGTGTTGCCATCTATGTTCTTATTGGTAAAGTGTATTGATAAATGATAAAGATAATTAAAAATTAATTATTTGGATTTATTAATTAAAGTATAAAGTGTACGAAAGGAATATTAAAAAAATCGTTCGTGCGATCTTCGATGACACTTACTCATTTGTTCTAAAATCATTAATAAAAAGAAGACAATTTCCTGTCAAATAGCTAATTTCGTTTTTTTTTTTTTTTTTTTTTTTTTTGGGGGGGGGGGGGGGAGGGGGGGACAATTTGGTAATTACAATGTACAGGGGTACAGGGTATTCTTACTCTCTCTTTCTTTTTCTTCTGGCCGACTAGTTTTGTGCGCATTCATTGAGTGAAATAGTTAAATAATGTAACTACATTATTTAAAAAAAAAAAAAAAAACAGTTAAAGTTATTAATGTTGCCAAATAAATATTGCAAATTTTTTGACGCATTCATCATTTCTAAGGAATACAGTGGAATTTCAAACGTTTTAAAGGGAAATATACATTTACATGTGCACTTACTAATTTTGTAATAGGGATTCTTCTTCTTCTTCTTCTTCTTCTTCTTCTTATTATTATTATTATGCACTTGCAGTTAAAATCTACTGATGCAGCCTTCCTGAAACATAGTTCATCTCGAAGTATATAAAAAAAAAAGTTAATTTTTTTTTCGCATGCCTTGAAAACGGTGAAGACAGTTAATTTTCTCAATATTCAAACATCACCAACGTATGGCCTAAAACAAAGTATTGTGCATTTCCCAACGCTCATCAGAAGGATGAGTTAAATATATTCTGAAGGCATTTTTCTGAAACTGCGCTAAGTTGTGCGTGGAAAGTGATATGGCATAGTGATTGCCGATTTAATTTCTGACCATTTCGATATGTTATACTTTCAAATTCAGACCAAAAGTTCTCGAGAAAAATATAAACAATAAAATTACAATTTAACCAATCTTTCTCTTTCTATCTCTTTAAATAAAAAAAAAAAAAAAAAAGAAAGAAAGAAAAGAAAAATCATTGAAATCGGTCAATTAGCTGGGTAGTTATTACAATATGACTTTTTGAACTCGGAAAAAAAGATCGTTTAATTTCTATATTTCTCTATTTACGTATTGAAAAAAAAATTACAACCCTACCCATCCGAAAAGGATCGAAAACACAATTCTCTTAAAACGCGAAATGATATCTAGGAAGGTACTGGGAAAGAACAAAAAAAGTCTCTGGCGAATGCGTTAAACGACTTCCAGAAATACTTTTTTTTAAACTAAGTAAATATTAATATTTATTTTAATGAAAGTTACCGTTGAGAGCAGAAAAGAGATAGTTCTAAGTATGGATACATATATATATATTTATTGTTATTATTATTATTATCATTATTATTATTATTACTATTATTATTTTTTGTATTTCCATCCGGAAAAAGGGGTGACATTTAAAACTGTAGGCAAAACTGAAAACGAACACGAAATTGACCTCCAGGATATATTTTTTTGAGATAGTAAATATTAATATTTTTTTTTAAACTAAAGATACCGTTAGAACCGGAAAGCTACTGTAAATATATGTTTTTATTTATTTATTTATTTATTTTATTTTTTTTGTGTGTGTTTACATTCGAACTAGTTAATTGCAATTTATATTAAATTGTTAAAATGGATTAAAATGAATAATTATGTATTCAGGTACCGCACTAAGAATTTTAGAATATTAGTCAAAAAATTAGCCAAACAAATTATCATTAGCCAAATTGGATAACTAACCCAAACTAATAACAGTATGAGAGATATTCTTCAACTTTTTACACTAATTTTATTTTTGTGTCCTGTTATGTATTAAACAAAATTAGACTATAATACATTTTAAAACAAACCTACATGAACTCTTTTCTTCTGAAACCCCTATACTCCCCCCCCCCCCCATCCTTTGAGGCCATTTTTAATGATATAAAAAAATTGTCATACATAAATTTTTGGCCCTTTTCCTAGAAGTAATAATAACTTTAAACGAATTCGATACGTATCATAATTAAGAAGTTATGATGGGTTTTTTTATGTTTTCACAAAAAGCCCCCCTCCCCTTCCGCCCTAGTCCGATTTTGCCCATTAACGAACTTGACACGAGATTTAATACAACTTGATTTTATGCATCAGTTTGGAAGAGATTCGTGCAGAATTATGGAAGTTATTGTGTTCATAAAAAAGTGACATAGGTAGATAGATAGGTAGATAGTAAAGTTTTGAACTGGGGGTGGTTTTGGGTTTAAAGAGTAATGATTGGCGTAGATCTGCACATTTTCAGAAATTCCAACTTAGGAGAGAATGTAGTAGGTAGTATTTCTTACGAAATCTACGTAAAACAAGGTTTCTTTTGCCATCACTGATTTTCAGAAGCGTTTACGAACATTTTTTATAGTGTATTAATCAATTTTCTCAAACCGGAATATCAGTTTTCTGGATGCTATCAATTTTCATTAAGCATTAAAATTGCGTAATTGAATTTATACATGCAAGAGTTAAAAAATCATATTAATTTTAATGTTAATGCTGTTAATTTATCGTATATAATAAAGAACGCTTTTCGGAACCGCCGATAACTTGGAGGAGGTTATTGTATCTTTTCGTTCATAATTATATCGTTTATAATTATATCGTTATAATTATAGAATATTATATCTTGCTAGAGTAAGAAACTTTTTTTTTTTTTTTTTTTTTTTTTTTTTTTTGTACGTAAGAAAATAGTGTCTAATTAAAAGAATCTACTATATATAGGTATACACTTATGCTTTTAATAATACAAAAATATATAATATAATCTAATTCAGTCTTTCAATAATATAAAATTTGATGGAAGTCAGGAATTTAGAAATCTTTTAAAAACGTAAACAGACATACTTTAATAATATTAACAGAAATATTAAAAACTTCAATCATTTCATCTACATCCATATACTGTACAAGATCTTAAAATTTCATAAAAATTTGGCTAGCCATTTTCTCAAATTGTGCGCAAAAGCTGAAAAATAACTTTTTCATATAAAATGATTTACAAGTATGAAAGTTTCTTAAAATAATAATAGTAATACTAATAAATAATTAATAATAAAGTAAAACTTGACACATCTACATAATGTAAATGTTTACATACAAAGGCAGTTTTTCTTTTTAGAAGTGTTCTATTTCTATTCAAGATAAATGAAATAAATTGATATATTTTCTGTCAAAATATTTTACAATATGTACACCAAATTGTATTTCTCACATACAAGAATTCTGTCGAAATTGCATCATATATAAATTTACAATAGCATCGAAACCGTTTTCGAAAGTGAAAGTATCTTCGTAAAAAAAATTCGCAAAGAAAATCGAAAAAGTTATCAACGACAAAAATAGAGATTGATCTCTACTATCCAATGAAAAAAAAAAAATGTTTAAAAATATTGAAATGCAAACGAGATAGTAGAAAAATAATGCCCCATAGGATTAACATTAGCGAGCGTGTGTTTTCACGTAAGGGGAGAAGACTCTCAAAATCACAAAATTCGATTAAAAAATCGATTTTATTTTTATTTATTTTTATTTTGTGAATTATGAAACTAACTGTTCAAATTCCTCTGATGCCAAAAATAATTTTTCAATACTGACGCTTCTTTCCAGAGATATAAGCTTTTTTTATTTATAAACAAACTATATATTTAAACAGTTAATTATACTTAAAATGTTGTTTTCTCAAAATTGAAAACTTCGCACATTTCTAAATTTTGAAGCATTCTATGCGCATTCCTAACAATCAGTGTCTTTTGAAAATTGCAATATATATCCTCTAAGCCTTATTAAATAAATCTTATCAGAAATTTTTTTATTTCAGGGGCATTTTAATGTTGAAATGTGTGTGCATATGGAAATATATACTAGCTACTTTTTCAGAATAAACAAAGCATAATTATAGAAATATTTTTTTATTATTATTATTATACATTCACGCCAACTTCCATGATATATGAAAAGTATTTCATAAGTAAATATTTTCATTATTTTATGCAAAAGAATTGCGCATGCAACATTTTGAAATTTGTCAATTTATAATAAAATATTTAAACTACAAATATTTTTGATATTTTACTTTCAAATTTTGTGCTTAAGTATTTTAGCCGTTCGTAACTCTCTCTCCCATCAAAGTCCATTGTCGGCTTAAATGCATTTTTGAACAGATTTCTCTAATGGTACAGTAGAATCTCGATTATCCGACACTTGTTTAACCGGAACTCTCCGTAAACCGACGTTGGTTTCCTGACCTTTTTTTTCAGCGTATTTTTTTATTTTTATTTTCCTTGTGTTTGCAAGCGGTCCTTTCCTTTTTTAGAATTCCTTTGAAATTTGCTTGAGGTCCCGGAAGCTCCGATCCCTGTATCAGTGCACGCCCCCCCCCCCCCCCCCCCACCCCTGTATACACGTCCCTGTTCTAAACAAAAGCACTCCCCATTTCGAAATTTGGAAGGCCGTGCTGCCAAATTCTGCAACGTTTGAATGTTATTGCACCCTCTGATTGTAAGCAAGCGCAGGAACAAAACCCCTTTTGTCATCTTTTCACGAACAGAAATTTTCACAGCTGTAGAATTTCAAAAGGGGAGGAGAAATCAATGTCATATTTTGTCATATTTAAGTTTTTTGTTTCAAAATAAATTTATTTTCATGTATAACTTGAATTTAGATATTTATTTAGCAGTTTAAATAGTCATAAAAGCAGTTCGATGGCGATGTTATATATTAAACAATATAATTATTGATAAATCTTGATTATCCGGAATTTTCGATTATCCGATATAGGATCCGTCCCAATTACGTGGGATAATCGAGGTTCTACTTTACTTTAAAGTTCCATCGATGCATAAAGGGTTAAATTGTGTTAGAATAGAATGTGTTACAAATGATGTCACTTAATCACTTTTAATATGTAATTTTTCCCGTTATTATTAAAAAGCATAAAAAATGGAACGGGGTTGAGGCCTCGCTAGCTTTCACAGCTGTAGAAACATACAGTACACCTGTTTAATTTGCATTAAGTAAAGATACAACAGCTGGCGAAGTTAGTCTATATAGAGGATTTGATAAAAATAGATTTATCGTTAAACTTTTCGAAATCACACTCAACTTTTAATCCTATTAATATTTGTATAAAATATTGTGAGTTTGCGATGTTCAAGATAGAAAAACAGAAATGAAATAATACTCTGGAAGCCGCTTTTAGAACGAAAAGCGTGGAAATTATTTGTTTATAATAGTAGGGCGCGTTGCTCGAGCTTAGCCCGGGTAAAATAACCATTAGAGTTTTCCGATATTACTTTAAATATATCACCCATCGTGAAACTGATGATATAACTTTTAAAAATAAACAATTAAAAATGTCTTTAAAAAACAGTCGGATGTGCTAATCCCAAAACTTTCTTCTAAAACATACATACCAAAAACGAATCAGCACCAATTTATAGCTAGAGTTTTATTAAATTCCGCGCATTGGAGTTCTTGAGAAATGACTAATCGCTAAAATCGTATAAATCCTGAAAAATGCAGCATAGAAGCCCCACCTGTTGGGAGATTTACACCGAAACCTAATCAACAACAACTTATGTTAATGAAAAACAGAATCTGAAATTTGGTGAAATTCTGTGCATTAGTCCTTGAGATATAGCTATCGTGAAAATCATGAAAAAAATAGTATATCAGCGCCGCCTGTCGGGTAATTTACATCAAAATGTAATCAGCTTCTATTTATGTCAAGTTCTAACTGAATCTGAAATTTGATAAAATTCTGTGCATTAGTTCTTGAGACATAGCTGCTGTGAAAATAATGAAAAATGCAGCATAGCAGCGCCACCTGTTGGGCGATTTACATCAAAAACTAATCAACATCAATTTATATCAGGAACTAACTGAATCTAAAGTTGTATTAAATTCCGTGCATTAGTTCTTGAGATAGAGCACCCACATACAGACAGATTTTGTCACATACAGACAGACAATTTCTAAAAACAGTCGAATCGTGTTCAGGACCTTCCAAAACGTATAAATCCGCCAAAAACCGGAAGTCGAAAATTTTCATGAATCCAATACTTTCTTCTTGTATAGATAGAAGAAAGTAAAAAAAGAAAAAAGGGCTAACTTTAAAACGTCCACTGTTGAAAGGTCACATGACATAATCACTTATCTCTCACTTATAAAAGAACACTGTCGTCATAACAACAGTTTTAAGGTGATAAAAGGTACTTTTAGATACACCTCTCTCGCTGGAAATTTATCTTATCTTGAAGTTTTAATAATTTATATAAATTCAAATTATTAATATTTATACTTTTTTTTTCTTTTCTAACGAAGAACTATAAATAGCCATGGTACGTGCGAAATGTTAAGTATTTGTGCATCATGAAACATCGGAATTCGCAGAATTCTGCGATTAAATATCAAAGCTTTATAAATAGATTTTTTAAAATATTTCTCTGTGATTTAGTAAACTAAGATAAATTGCTAAAGATTCAGTTAAACAAATGCACATTATCACTTATTTTTACAAGAAAAAGAAAAAAATTACACAACCCGGAAAGAATGAGTACCAGACACTGTTCGAATTTGAAGAAAAAAAACTTAAGCCCGGCCCCAGCCCGAATCTGCAGAAAAGAAATCAAGTCCGATCCCGGGCTCTCTTTCTTCCATCAAAAGAATAAATATTGCCAAATTCTTTCTCTTTCCCCAAACGCGCAAAACAAGAACAAACAGCAACACCATTTTTTTACGTGATTCAGCAGTCCAAGCTGATTGAAAAAAATAAGAGGAAACAGTTTGAAAAATCCCTGACGGCTCGGCCTACAGGCACAGGTAGATTTCGAAGACGCAGACAGTGGGACACCTGTTTATTGGGAATTGCAGAAGAAAGGACCTTTTTGCCATGATGCGACAGTTGGGACCGCCCACTTCGAAATTTATCTAAGTCTGTAGGCGGAGCCGTCAAGGATTTTTAGTTTTAAATTTTTTTTTGCTGTAAGGGTTGGTCCTATAAAAAACTTGTCAGTATAAAAGTTGTAGATAATATTAAGAGGATTTATAATAAATTTAAGTGGATTTGATATTCTGTGAATTGACAAAGTTACGATTTTTTTTTCTTCTTAAACCCCTATTCTCCCCCCCCCCCCTCCCCTCACAAAAATCTGCCATACATAAATTTTCGGCCCTTTTCCTAGAAGTAATAATAACTTTAAACGGATTCGACCGAGATTTTATGTATCAGTTTGGAAGAGATTCGTGCAGAATTATTGATGTTATCGGGTCCATAAAAAAGTGATATAGATAGATAGATATATAAAGTTTTGAAATGGGGGTGGTTTTGTGTTCTGGGAGTCATAATCGGCGTAGATCTGCAAAAATTTTCCAGAAATTCCAACATATAGGGGAGTATGTAATAGGTAGTATTTCTTACGAAATCTACTTAATATTTCTTACGAAATCTACCTAAAAATACAAATATCCAAACAAATCATGTAACGTCACATGCGGTGATCTGTCAGATCGATTCCGTACAAGTATAAACAACTTCAAAAAACGCAAGTATGGCCGTAACCTTATTTTTTCCCTGAAACCCCAATCATCGGCAAATCCCATTGTAGAATAATCGAGCGCTTCCGAGTGTAGAATAATTGAACAATCGTCGTCGTCTTTACGATCACATTTTCTTGCACTATAATCACTAAGTTTTACAATTGCGGTTTTCTGAAGTTTCCATTAAACAATCGGTTGTAGAACATTTCCATAGTAGAATTTCGGAACGAAAAGAAGACTGACTCGATTGTTACTTTCTACGATGACGATTGTTCTCGATTGTAGTATTATCGAGCAACCGCCAATCACTTGTCAAAAGAGAAATATAGCTTAATTAAAAATCATTAATTAAAATGTACGTTGTGAATGTTTAGACAAGCCATTGCTTAAAAGCCTTCCGGCAAACGTTATAATTAATGCAGACAAATCATGCAGATTAACTAATTATAATTATCGTTATCGGGAAAATGGATAAATATACTCGAAAAGATTAAAATAAGAAAAGAAACACGCATGATGAGTGGATTAAATAAAAACCCAAATTACTTAAATTTATTTACAGCATACAAACATGATTTACAGGGAAATAAAAAAAAGTTCATTGTATTTGCTGAATAAATTAATTTTATATTCAGTAACAATTTTCTCGGATACAATTATTAATTACTGTAATTTAAAATAAAATTAAAAATATTTTACCAAGAAATATCATTTAATTTAATTTATAATTTAGTTTTTGAAATCTCATAGTTTCGCCAATCTTTTAAATCAAGATGATAAAGGTATGTTTGAAAGGTTCCTCATTGTTAGGTTTGTTTATTTCAGTATGTGTAGTTATTATATTACATTATTTTGTGTGTAATAGTTACGCTTATTTTAAACACATTCATTTCATTCCTTCATTCCTTGTGTCAGTGCAGCATTTATATACTGCTAATGTGTAAAATATACTAACAAATAAGGTATTGTAGACGCAATATTTCTGATAACTGAAAAACTCCTATGGGCTAACAAAGTTTGAGGACTTTCACGGAAAATTTGTCTGGGGTACCGTGAAATAATCTATGAGTGACATACTAACAAAACATACTTTCTAACATAACACTTGCGAGAAAAATTAAAGGAATAGCTATAAAAACTCCCCAACCTGAATAATTTTTCACATAAGAACATGAAACTTGCAAAATATCTTTATTTTGTCATGCCTGACATGTATTCAAAATGCAGAACTGACTATTTCTGCAAAAAATAATTTTACATAAAAACATAGGAATGTGTGATATAAGAGGGGATAAGGAAATTGTATTGTTACAACATTTTAGAGACACACAGGACAAATCAATAAGGTATGTGGTCACCCCTGACCGAAATGCAAGTTTTGTAGTGATTTTCAATACTGTTGATTAGATTATCGAGAAGTGCTTGTGGTAACAAAGTGTATTCAAGATGAATAGCGCTTCGAAGCTCCTGGAGAGTGTTAGGGGGGGGGGGGTGTTGCTTAGGTGCAAGTCGGCGTCCTAGTGCGTCGGATTGAAATCAGGAGAATATGCAGGCCACTCCATTCGCTGGATTCCTTCGCCCTCAAGATAATCAGTCACTAGTGCAGCACGATGAGGACGCGCATTACCATCCATTAGGAGGAAGTTATTACCGATTGCACCCCTAAACAACACATGACATATGTGACATGAGATCAAGAACCTCATATCTGTATATTTCAGCACTCATAGTTGCACTGGTAAAAATGTGTAGGTTAATACGGCCATTCAAAATGATGCCCGCCCATACCATTATATGATTCCATGACCTTTGTATCGATGCCTTCCACGGATGTTTGCAGCCTTATTGCGTGTGTTTTTCTCTCTCCGTATGATAACACGTCCGGAATCACTCTCCAAACAAAATCGGGATTCATCGGTACAGAGAACTCGGCTTCAGCCCGTGGTACTCCACTGACGATGATCCGTCCTTTACGTACCTGACGTATTTCGCTACCGGAGTTAGTGGAATACAAATCATATGTTTCCTTGCATATTGCCCTCTTTTATTCAGCCTGCCATTCACAGTAAATCTGAATAGTGGAGTTCCTGTTGCTGTAGCGAACTCCCTTGCAATCTGAACTATTCTGAATGTGTTAGAAAGTGTTTCATAATCTATATTTGACGCATGATTTTCCTTTCTTTTTTCCCCTCTTTGAAAGAGCTTGCAGATATCTTGCATATATGTATTTGACACTTTCGGTGTCTCTTTTCAAAGAATGACTATGAATATTTTCCGCTTGAATTAGAATTTCATTATGAAAAAAGTTTCGTTTTCATAAGTTTCATTGTACTTAATGAAAAAATAAAATGTTTTAGTAAGTTTTTGTTCATTTAGCATTAAATGATGTACTAAATAATGCGCAAACGAAACTACTTTTGAATACCATTCAAAATTATCTCTTATCAAAAATTTCCAGACTATGTCTGGTTTAGAGATTGAGCGCAGCGAATTTCAACGCTTTAAACTTTGAGCTTGATATGTTGCTTGTTCTGTTAATAGTTGTAAAGAATTGTAGAATTGAAATGCGATATTAAAATATTCGCATTAACTATCTATCCTCGACTGTTGACCAAAGGTTCTTCAAATAATTTTCCCTATACCATTAATGGGTCAAGGGAGGAAAATAAATCTACTGTGCATTGATTATGTTACACTTGCCGAATACAGGTACACTGTTACATTTTTTGTAAAAACACAGAAAAGAAAAATAGATTCTCAGTAAATTTACATTAGTTATCGATTAAAAATTAGTTCTCTCGTTTAGTTTAAGAAAAGAACTATAGAATTGAAATGCGATATTAAAACAATCGCATTTCTATCCTCGACTGTTGACCAAAGGTTCTTCAAGTAATTTTCTTTATATCATTAATGGGTCAAGAGGGGGGGGGGGGGCTGTGCATTGATTATGTTACACTTTCGATTACAGGTACACTGTTATTATTATTATTTATTTATTTTGTAAAAATACAGAAAAGAAAAATAGATTCTCAATAAAATTATATTAGTTATCGATTAAAAATTAGTTCTCGCGTTTATTTTAAGATTCGCTTAATTGGAATGTGATATTAAAATAATCGCATTGCCTATCTATCCTCGACTGTTGACCAAAGGTTCTTCAAATTGTTTTTTCCCTCTATCATTAATGGGTCAAGGGAGGGAAAAAAAATCTACTGTGCACTGATTATGTTACACTTGCCGAATACAGGTACACTGTTAAATATTTTTGTAAAAATACAGAAAAGAAAAATAGATCCTCAGTAAATTTACATTAGTTCTCGATTAAAAATTAGTTTAAGAAACAAACTATAGAATTAAAATGCGATATTAAAATAATGGCATAAACTATCTATGACTCTTGATCAAAGGTTCTTCAAATAGTATTTTCTGCATATCATTAATGGGTCAAGGGAGGGAAAAAAAATCTACTGTGCATTGATTATGTTACACTTGCCGAATGCAGGTACACTGTTAAGTTTTTTTGTAAAACACAGAAAAGAAAAAACAGAGATTATCAGTAAATTTACATTAGATCTTGCTTAAAAACTCTGGTTTCTTGATAATTAGTTTCACACGTTTTATATATAGATTGGTGGGAGAAATTAAGTGCTTGCACTGAAAATTTTGTACAAGGAACACAGGAGATGTAATGCAATTCAGCTCAATTTACAGCTATAGTATAATGTAGTTTTCAATTTATTGTGAATTTTTGTTAACCATAAATTTCTCGCATATTTTTCTAAAAAATTGCTCGTACTATACTGCGCCGGTATGGAATACCTGTGCATACAATGTACAGTCAAAACTGTTTATCTCGAATCCCTCGGAAAAGAAAAAAAATCGAAATACACGCAGGTTTGGAGATATACAGGGGTTTTTTTTAAACACAGACTCGGAAAATTTTTAAGTTTAAAATATTTCGATCGAAACAAAGAATATGTAGATTTAAGCAAAATGTTATTGGCGCATTTTACACAAAATAATCTGTTAAAAAATTTTGCTCCATGGATTTTTTAGAATTTTTTTTTCAATGGAAAATATTCTTTTTTTGGGTTCGAGATCATAGAAAAAGCTGTTTTGGAAAACATTAAAAAAACGCTCCATTTGAAAGCATCATGCTATTGAAGAATTCACTTATTTTTTTTATTCTGCTACTGAAATAATACAAAAATATGCAATAGATTTAAATAATATATAAGGAATATTCATTTAATTTCAGAATAATTTTTTGCTAATTATCAAATTTATGAGAAAGATAACGTTAAAATAAATTAGGCAATAGTTAATGTCTATAAAAATGAGAGAAATTTCAAGAGTTTAAATTGAGATTTGTTTATAAATTATGTAAACTATATCCCCCCCCCCCCCCCTTAAACATGTTTTTACTTCCCGATTTCAAAGTTAATTTCTAGTATTTAGAAAATTTTCATTTAATTTTTGCAAATCACGTTTTTATAAAAATTTTAATTATTTTATAATTAAATAATGAAAGAATGTTCTTCTGTTTTCATTAATTTGGTTTCTGAGCTCATAAATGGTATAATAAAATAATTTTTTAGTTGCGGATCGGGTTTATTTTAAATGTTTCGGGTTCGGATCCGTTTCGAGATAGGTTTTCACTTTTTTGGATCGGTTTCGGTTGACCCGATTATTCAAAAGAAAGTCTTGAATATTTTTCAACCTAAAAAAAAAAAGCAACTATATATTTGAATATTAATGAGTGTGCATGTGTTCATTTTTATAAAAAAAAATGAGAAAATTGATATTAGATGTATCATTATAGACTATTTTCCCATAATTGTATAAAATATTATTAATTCCTTTCAATCCGGGTTCGGTTCGGGTTTGAATATTTCTGGCTCGGGTTGGAGTATTTAAAATTCGATTCGAGTTCCGGTTTAACTTTAAGCAAAAACTTCGGGTCCGGGTCGAGCACAAACCTACCTATACACTGCAAGAAAAAAAAAAGTGTTGATTTTACAGTATAATACTGACATCCCAGCTGCCAGTATTATACCGTAAAATTAACAGTAATAAACAGTAAAATAAGTAGTAATACGCTGCTAGTATTACATCGTAAAATTAACAGTAATAAACAGTAAAATAAGCAGTAATACGTTGCCAGTATTATACCGTAAAATTAACAGTAATAAACAGTAAAATAAGCAGTAATACGCTGCCGCGCAGTCTGGCAGCGTATTCCTGCTTATTTTACTGTTAATTTTACGATATAATACTGACAGCTGGGGTGCCAGTATTATACTGTAAAATCAACACCTTTTTTTTTTTTTTTTTTTTTTTTTTTTTCAGTGTACAGAATTCCAAGCCAAAACACTTTCGCTAAATTGTGTACAGTATATAAATGACAACAACAACAAAAGAGTTAAACAAACAATCATTAGAAGTCACTTTTATTTTTCTTTAAAAAAATGACTTATCATGCATTTATGAAAAAATCTTATCATTTAGAATTAAAAATTGTTTACGGTTGGCTATACCCCTTTCTATTCCTCGATAATTCTGTCATAAATTAGAGCAACACATCTTCACAAACAACAATTTTTTACAACACAATCTGTAATGCTATCGACTATTTTTTGCTCTCTTTTTTTTTTTTTTGGTACAGAAATAAAAATATTTAATATGATTAGTCACAGGTAATCTTCTTGATAGAGAAGATATTTGATTATTCTTTTGCTAAAATTAGTAACTTCTCCGCGTGAACAGAATAAATAGCATAACTATTGTTCATAATAAAAATAAAGAGTTTTAGCAACATTTTCAACAGTTTTTACTTTGTGTGAAATACAATGACATCACAAAAAGAGTTGGAAGTGAGCAGTATTTCGGTTACTGAGACCGTATATGTAATGAAATATCAATTACATTCGGGAATATGGAGTGTCTACCTCAGCGCTATTTAGATGCCAACTTATCGTGAGGTGCGTTATATTTCACACAAAGATAGGTAATTCTATAGAAAATTTTGTTTAAATGTCTTCATTATTGTTAAAGCTATGAACAAAAATCCGGATTGACTGAATTAATGGAATGCAACTCCCATACGAAAATTACTTATTGTAGAGTGCTATGATTCTACCATCCCTGAAAGTTTATCTAAAGGTATGCAGAGTGATTCGCTACCACGTGTACAAGCTATATGTGGTCGTACAGCTGACTAAAACAAACATTTTTTGTACTGGAAAGTTGTCTCGCAATTCACGGATTCAGTCATAAATTCAAGGTGTCTCACTGCGAGTCGAACCCGAGTCTCCGGTCACAGTTTAACACATTATACAAATATTTTACCCATGTCTTCAACGAACTTACTTTACTTTATGTGAAATGTGATAAATATCACGGGAAGTCCACTGTAGTTAGGTAAGCGATGCATGTGAACCGTGAGCAACATTCCACATTACGAAGTGTTTAAGGTCAGTGTTGTTTCCACGCAGATCGTAACCATTTATAGAAATTCTTTGGATGTTATCACATTTCACAGAAAACAAAGTATTTCTGTTGAAAATATAGGTAAAATATTTTCATTATGGTTATAGCTATGAAAGAACACTCGGATTCGACTTGCAGTCAGATCCGCTGACAAAGGGTAACTCTCATTGACGGTTTTTATTTTCAATATTAAATATGTACAAAGGGTAACGCTAAAATTTCTTCTTGGCATTATGGCTTGATTTGTAAAATGATATTGGTGATCTTAAAAGGAATCACTTCTCCTCTGTCAATTTTTCTGTAAAGACGTATTGATCATTTTTATGAGGCGATAATCTCTCATCGTCTCCTCTGTATGTTATATATATATATGATGATTTATCAAAAATAAATATCTATTTGGACAATATTGGGACTCCTCATCTTGACTTAAGGTAACATCTGGTATGTTCGAAACTTGGAGTTCTTGCTTCGTGTGGGTCGGGTCGGATTGCCGCTATATTTTTCCGTTGCGGGTCTGACTGACTTTCATTGTCTCGTGTTCGGATCGGATTGTAACTATATTTTTCCGTTGCGGGTCTGGCTGACTTTCATTGTCTCGTGTTCGGATCGGATTGTAACTATATTTTTCCGTTGCGGGTCTGGCTGACTTTCAGTGTCTCGTGTTCGGATCGGATTGTAACTATATTTTTCCGTTGCGGGTCTGGCTGACTTTCATTGTCTCGTGTTCGGATCGGATTGTAACTATATTTTTCCGTTGCGGGTCTGGCTGACTTTCATTGTCTCGTGTTCGGATCGGATTGTAACTATATTTTTCCGTTGCGGGTCTGGCTGACTTTCATTGTCTTGTGTTCGGATCGGATTGTAACTATATTTTTCCGTTGCGGTCTGGCTGACTTTCATTGTCTCGTGTTCGGATCCGTTTCGGGTTGGGTTTTGATTCATGCGGACCGGGTTCTGGTTGACCCAATTTTTCAAAAGAATGTCCAGAATATTTTTTCAAGTGAAAAATTTATATAAAATTTATACAAATATCGGTAAAATATTTTCATCATTGTTAATACTATATGTACGAAAACTCGGGCTCGACTTGCAGTGAGACACCCTGTATATATGATTGAATAAGTGGATTGTGGCTTAGCTTTCATGTACAAAAATATTTGTTTAAGAGCTGTACCACCCCTCTTAGTTTGTACACGCGCACTGCAAAAGAAAAATTGTTGATTTTACAGTATAATACTGGAACCCCTGCTGCCAGTATTATACTTAAAATTAACAGTAATAGACAGTAAAATAACCAGTAATACACTGCCATGCATGTATCAATGGGGAATTAGAAGTGACAAAGGTAACGGCATCTTCAATCTATTAATTAATTTAAAGTGTGCAGGTTCCCGTATGAAGCTGAAGCTGCACTAAGATAGAAAATAAAACATTTCTGAAGCATTTTGTTGTATTTAAATTTCGCATTTTAATATTATATCGCATATACTGACCCATTAATACATTATCATCTCTCTGCGAATAGAAAGAGTTGAAATTACTTTCAAAACCTAATGCTTTGTTAGCTGTAATTATTTCTCCAGTCACTTAATTTGAATTATCTTCAATAAATAAATTTATGTGTACATTAAACTTCTATATATATATATATATATATATATGTTATGCATAATGTATTATTAATACATATATCCTTTTGTTATTTGAAATGCTTTGCCACTCTAATTTAAATTTCATAGAACATAACTCTTTTTTAGCGCAGAGAGATAGGCTCAATATTCGCGAGATTTTCCTCGAACGTAACCCTCGCGAAAGGGATTACTGTATTTAAAGCCTACCCCCAGACAACTTTGTTTTCGGGGAATAATCGGTGCCCTTATTGATCTATTTTAGTATTTTATAAAACCTTTCTGACATATTATTAAATGTTTTTATGAAGGAAAAATATTTAACCAAGCAAAAATGGAATTCTTATAATAAAATTTTTAAAAGTATAATTAAAAAAAAAATTAGGAAACTTTTAAAATTACATCCCTCTTAAAATTTTGAACTTTACTCCAACAATGTTTTGTTTTTTCATGCTTTTCCTGCAAGTGCTCTGTATGGCAGTAATTAACAGATTTCCAAAAAACTTAATCAGTTTATTAAACAAAAATAAATAAATAAATAAAAATAAAAATAAATAAATAAATAAACACATAAATTAAAAATAAATAAGTAAAATGTCATGACATAGGCAAAAACCGCCCTTTGATGTCTTTTCTTTAAAGAGAATAGCTTTAGAATTCTTCTTGTGGGCTCTTCCATAGTCGGGCTAGGCAGGGCCGAAGCTAGGGGGGGGGGGGGGGGGGCAGAGGGGGTATGTGCCACGGGCGCCACAACGGAAGGCGAAGTGGACGCCAGATGAAGATTTGGATTGTCGTTTTGTACAAATATATATATATATATAATATATGCATTTGGGACTTGATAATTCTGTCTAAATTCCACAAATTTCATTTCATTTCATTCCATTTATTCAATTTTTATTTAATTTCTTATTCTTTTAATATGTTTTTGTTTCCATATTAAGTGTGTTGGGGAATCTTTCATTGTCAACTAATTATTTCATACTTAATTATTATTTCATTGTTTAAGTTGGTGTTATGATAATGTTTCATTTATGGTTATATATATATATATGAAATTTGAGTAAAAATATCTTGTAAGCCGGAAAGTATCTAAACATAGCATAGACTATAAATAAGAAGATCGGTATCAGAGATATTTTAAAGAAACGGCTGTAGATAGTACACAAATATATTTTACGGTATTGGAATTCATTGTTATGCCTGCAGTAAATCTTGGTTTTCGAGTTCGTAAGACAATGTGACTCCTATATCACTATGACTTTAAACGACTCAATTGTAATAATTTGTAATACTAGAACTATACAGTAAAATCTGGGAAAATGAAATTTTTGTATAATAGAATCGTCTAAATTGAAAAATAACATGGTCCCAACACTGCAAAAAATAATTGTTGATTTTACAGTATAAAACTGGCACCCAGCTGCCAGTATTATACCGTAAAATTAACAGTATTAAACAGTAAAATAAGCAGTAATACGCTGCCGTGCAAGCAGTAATACGCTACCGCGCAAGTGCAAGCAGTAATACGCTACCGCGCATGCGCGGTAGCGTATTACTGCTTGCACGGCAGCGTATTACTGCTTATTTTACTGTTTAATACTGTTAATTTTACGGTATAATACTGGCAGCTGGGTGCCAGTTTTATACTGTAAAATCAACAATTATTTTTTGCAGTGAAGAGAAAGAATACCAACAATTATACCTGCTAAGACGGAAACCTGTGTGAAGCTGAATTTCCTTTTGATTCCATTTTCACAGGTTTTAATGAATAAATATTTGACAGAGCTGATTAACGTATTTCAGTATTACGTATTTTATGATTACATATTTTAAATTTAAAAATAAGTCGGATAATAGCATCTTAGTAAAATTCTCTTTGTAAATTTACTTTGCGGCGGTGGAGCAGGGGCGCCAAATCTATGTTTGCCCCGGGTGAAAATAAAGCTAGTTTCGGCCCTGGGGCTAGGCATTATTGCCGCAGTGCATATAGGCATCGGTCATTATTCACAATGAGATGAATAATTTAGCATTGAAATTTAATTGTTGTACTTATTTTTCTACATTTTATTTTTAAAAAGTATTTTCTTTTGAATTCGGTATTCTCTCTAGAGGTCGGCATCGGGCGCCGAAATATCCAGAAACCTGTCTAAAACAGGAACATTTATCCGGTCCGTTTCAGCAGGTTTTACTGTAATTATTTGTTTTAAAGTGCATTTTCTTAATATTTGCACATTGATTGTAAATCATATGACAACTTAAGCCTTTTTTTTTTTAACTAAAAGAGAAAAAGGAAAATCCTTCACAGAACACGGAAGTTTTAGAATCCTCTTCAACCTGATAAGATATAGCGGGTTCAGAGCAGTTTAGATCGAAACAGTTTCAGTTTTTATCTCTTGATGGCTTCTCTTTTTTTTTTCCAGTTTTTTTTATTGTTGCTGAAAGGGCGGCTCTAATCAACTGTCGAGTGGCGTGAAGTTAAGAAAAACGTTTCTGATTCTCCTGTTAACGTTCACATCTGTTTTCGTTTTCGATCTTCAAAACGATGAGGATTTTTCTCTCCATCTTTTATCGATATATATTATCGTTTTTTTCTTTCTTTTCTAGAAATACCGTTAGATAATAGTCGTTTCTTTTTCACTGAAGGTTAAACATTTGTTTTCATGAGTTTCTTTCTTTCTTTTCTTTTCTTCTTCTTCTTCTTTTTTGTTTTGTGATTAATTGATTAAAGTAGGAGAGAATCAATAATTCTTCGCAATTAGTTTTGCTTGGAAATATTGGTTAAGCTGTCCTCCATAAATTAGGTCACATTTAAACAGACGCGCAGGATGGGGGTTCCGCAAAGTGTGATAGGGGGGAGAGAACATTTTGACGTCACATCTAAAATATGAAAACAATTTCATAGGTTCATAAGAAATATATGCATTTTTACTCAGGAAATATGAGATGTGTTTCTCTTCGAATTCCAACAGCTTGAAGTAGAAGGACACGAGATCTATATGGTTTTATCTTATATACTAGCAAAACTCGTGGCTTTTCATGCGTTGTTGTTGAAATATGCCAAGTGGTATTTGTGTGCATTTGAAATGGGTATGGAATTTATCAATTAACAAATATTATGTAAAATTCCATAGAAATCGTAATTTAGAAAGTGTTTAGAATGTTTTTCGCTCATTTCACCCTTTTAAATTAAATTAAATTTTTTTTTTTTTTTTTTTTTTTTTTTTTTTTAAGAATTTGTAGTTTTTGTATCTTAGAAGTATCCGCCATGCCAAATTTCAAGTTTTTAGTCCCTTCAGTATCACATAAATCATAATTTAGAACTTATTTTTTCTAGGAACCTTTAAAATTTCGAATTTTTTAGAAAACGTTCTTAGAGAGCATTTACATCTTATAAATAACTACCATGCCAAATTTCAAGTTTCTAGCTCCGTCAGTGCCACAAAAATCGCAATTTTAAAACGTTTGTTATTATATATTTTAATATATATTTTTATATTATATATATATATATATATAATACATTTTTTAATTTTATTTATATAATTTAGGACGTGGGGTAGTGGCCCCGACATGAAATATAGCCTATGTTGAAACAGGGACTGTCACCATCAATTTGTCACCATTACTTTTGAAATTGGTCCGTTCCAGAGATTACTCCCTACAAACAAACGTTACTTCTTTGTAATATTAGTATATATTACTATTAAACGAGTACTACTTATACTATTATTATTTAGTTAGTTAGTTAATTTACAATTCTCAAAAACGGCTCTAACATTATTATTTTTTTTTAAATATAGAAATTGGTTTGTCACACAGGCTGTCATCTTTGGGAAAAATCATTTCCATTTTTCTCAGAATGTCAGTCGACTATTACTGAAATATATTTCAATATATAACAGATAGCATATATGTATACATACATATATATACACATACAGTAGCGGCCAAAAATGTGGTAGCCTTTTTGAGAAGGTATATTTTTGAAGTTTGATTCATAACACCACTTTTTCTTAAAGTAATATTATAAAATTATATACCAATGGAAATATAATTTAATGAAGAATGTAATTCAATAACTTTCATGAAGGAATGTTTATTAGAACTGCAGTTATAGAGAAGAAACTGGAAATAAATCGGAAAAATTGAAATATACAAAACTTATCACATTGTCAGTTAATACTTAGTTGGGTAACCTTTACTCTTAACCCTTCACACTGTGCGGTGGATGAATTTCTATTCTCGTTTAATTTTAATACTCAAATGTACCAGTATCAATGGCACCGGGACTTTCTATCAAGTTTTTCGGTTTATTATGTACACGAACAAATGCATTTACCTATTTTCAAATAAATTTGATCGTAAATTTTGGTGCCATTGTGACATTAGCTGAACACACTTTACTTTCGAAAAAGTGAAAGTATCCACATAAAAAACATCTGCAAACAAAATCGAAAAAGTAACAAACGGCTTTGTTGCTATAAACCCCAGCTATTCAATGCCAAAAGAAAAGAAAGAAAATATTGAATTGCAAACGAGATATTTTAAAAGAACTCTCCTGTAGGATTACTATTAGCGAGCGGGTGTTTTCATTTAGAAAAGGATCAGAGATCGCGAAATCACACGCTAATTAATGTCGGCTGATTAAGGCATGGGCCAACTGAACCATGGCTCTGGGACCCCTGATTTTGGGGACCCCAAATTTAGCTGCAATTTTGGGAAATATGATATTTTAAATGTGTTTGGGCGTTGTATTTATTATAATTAACATTCTGTACTTTTAAAGCAAGATAAGATTAGAAACAATACCTACAGTTATTTACATACTTGGTTAAGGAATACGAAGATACTGGCAAGATCAATACATTGTCCCAGTTAGGTTATATACAGGGTGTCCAAGTATAACCTGACCAACCTTTATTTTCGCAACCGTTGGTCCTAAATGCATACTTCCAATTACAAAAATGGTTTAAATAAGGTAAAGTATTATTTTTAAAGTGTTTTGGGTCAAGAAAAACATCTATTAAAAAATTACGAAATTTAAATTTTTATACGGTCCCCCGGTCCTATAAGTGATATTTAGTAAAAATTTACTGTGACACTGACAAGTAAGATAAAAAAAGTCCCATTCATCTACGATTAAAACTGACCGAGTAATAGCTGTTTAAAGTTGGAGTATATTTTTTGTTGCGAAATAGGGGTCATTCACAAATGTAGTAGGAATATAAATAATCGTCAGATATATCAAAAAAATAGTTGAGAGCAAAATTAACATTGCGATCTAATATAAATGTGAAATCTATAATCATTCTGACATATTAATGCAAAATATACAATTTGTACTGAACATAAGAGGATAAGATAATAAGAGGATAAAAATAACAGAATTTTTGTAAAAGGATGAAAAACTACAGCCTTAATTAAGATTTTAAAATGCTGTTAGATTACACTTGTCTTTCAAATTTTGGGTTGTGCCATGTTTTTCAGCTTTTGAAAATTGATTCTAATGTATTTTTTAGCGCTGAATCCGAAAATGACCTTCATTTTAAACCATCACGTCAGGATTTTTCTCAAATCGAAAATTTCAAAGTTAAAAAGCTCAAAGTTAAAATTGGTCCCGCCTCCCCTCCCAACTTCATCGGACCCCTGAGCTATTTAATTGTAAAAAACCCAGTATAAGCCAAAAAATTGAATAAATTATTGAATTAAATAAAATTAAACTGAATAAAAAAGTCTTACATCTATTTTGTAGTATCAGATTTTTCGCTATTTTTTAACCTTGAAATTTACGATTTGCGAAAAATCTTGACATGATGGTTAAAAGTGAAGGTAATTTTTTTATTCAGCGTTAAAAATACATAAAACGTAATTATAAAAGTTAAAAAACACAACCATCGCAGGTTTATGTTATCTAATCTAAAACTTTTTCTTAAACTTGTTGACCGTAATCTATCCGAATTTTTTTGTGTTATCCTCTATTATGAGTATTAGTAAGATGGTAAGCGTCGAAAATCATAATAATATTACATTGTCATCGGATTTAAGTCAGTATGTAAAATTTAACTTCGATCGGACATTTGAAAGTGAGTTAAAGTTCGAGTACAAATTTTAAACTGGAAAGACGATCGTTGCAAGTTAAATAAAACCTTATGAAAATAATATAATTTTTGTTAAAATAAATCATAGCCTCAAATCCTTACAAAATAAAACATATGATAAAATACAATTATTTTAACTAATCTGAAACTTAACTAGTAAAATTTAAGTCAATCGTAATAGTTGTACGATTTCTTTCAAAGCGCAGATACTTTGAAATAAGTTTAAGTACTTTATATACGACCCCTGAAAGCACGGCCGAAATCATCTGTTTTGAGATGCAAGAAAGTGGTATAAGTCATGCATTTCAAAGTTTCATAATTCGGTCAATTTTAATGTTAGATGAGTGGGACTTTTTCTTATCTTACTTGTTAGTGTCACAGTAAATTTTTACTAAATATCACTTATAGGACCGGGGGACTGTATAAAAATTTAAATTTCGTAATTTTTTAATAAATGTTTTTCTTGACCCAAATCTCTTTAAAAATAATTCTTTACCTTATTTTAAACCTTTTTGTAATTGGAAGTATGTATCTAGGACCAACGGTTGCGAAAATAAAGGTCGGTCAGGTTATACGTGGACACCCTGTATATAAAGTTTATTATCTCTTTTTGTTGAATTTTCAATTATTTCTTGGTTATTTTAATTTCTTTCAATCATTGGTTTTTCGATGTGTTATAAGGAGCATAATAATCATTTTTAAGTTAAATGCCGACAATTTTCGACGAAATAATATATCTTTTCTGTGAATTATTCTTATGAGGGTCCTCTGGTGAATCCATAAGATATTCATAGTTTCTCATATTTGTAATTTCAATTTCTCGTTATTAATTTTTGTGTTATATTTTCCTTTGATTTTTATGCATGTGATTTCATTTTGATTATATATATATACATATATATATATATATATATATATATATATATACAAAACTTATTCTTCAACATGCAGTAGAATATGGCTATCCCTTTTATTTAGTTAAGTCAATTTTACGAATATAAATTTTGCTTTCATTGGGGTTTATATGTTTGCACATTCTATCTGTTAAAACACTTACATTTTGTTTACTGATATATTTGGCTAAAGAATGAATTCCTTTATGTGAGAGCTGAGTGGGAATATTTTGGTTAAATATCTATTATTAATTAAAAAATTTAAATAGTAAATTATAATTTTTTTTTTCTTTTCTAGGGAGAGAACTTTAAATATAATATTGTTCCAATAAGTGCGTTGCCATATTGGAGATTTAATGTTTTTTTTTTTTTTTTTTTTTCCCTTGCCAGGTAGAGAACATTTAACAATTTAGTTAAATGCTTTTTTATTTATTTTTTTTTTTTGCAAGATATTAGATTCAATACGTGAGGTTAACATATTGGAAATGTTTGGTTATTTTTAGCTATCAGTGAGTGAAATCTAATTTTATTTTTCAGAATAAATAATATTTAGCAAGATGTTAGTTCCATTAAGTGTGTGTAGCCATTTTGGTATTTCCTTTAAACTTGCATTGTTATTTATAAAATGAAAATCTAATTTTATTTTTCAGGGTTAATAAAAATTTTGCAAGATGTTAGTTCCAATAAGTGCATGTAGTCATATTGGTAAATCTTTTAAGCTTGCATATAATTATTTATAAAATGAAAATTTAATTTGACTTCTACAATAATATTTTAGATTTTATGGGTTTATTTATGTTTTAAAAATTTTTTAAATGTTGACATATGTAAAAATAAATAGATAAAATAATTTTATACTGAAAATTTACTTAATCAAAATAATTAATAGTTATTTAGATATTGTTTTAATCTTTAACTAGATGGCAGCACCATATAATGACTTTAAAAAAACTATTACTATTATTTTTTAGTTATTGTTTATTATAAAACCAGATGGCAGCACCATATAAATTTTCACAATTTTTTTTTTTCTCTTTTAACTGAAAACTTGGAATACAAGTGAAATTTTTAAATATTCCAATAATAAAATATATATATTAAAATTATTTAAGTTAAAAAATATTTTTAGTAAATGAATTTATAGTTTTTATATTATTTATTTGTATTTTTATATTTTAAATTAGAAATAGTTAAAATCACAATGGTTAAATTAATAACTGCTACTTTTAGAAAATTAACTGTAATTTTAACTTGTACGTTTGAATTCACTTATTCACTTTACCATGTGCTTAGCACAAAACATTTTTGGCTTCGGATTCTGGACAAATTTATGTTGTAATGTATAGATTTTCTTTGTCTTCCTTTGTATTTATTTGTTTATAAATGGATTTATTTTCTTCCGTTTGATTTGTAGTGTTCTATTTTCAATGGTATCCTTTTTTTTTTTTTTTCCAATTTCTTTCCAATGATTGTTAGGGCTTGGAATTGTCACAAAATTTTGGCTTTAAGCTTGTGACAGTTACAGAAAACAATCATTCTTTGCTTATAATGTGCTTTCCCAGCCCTTGAAAAAGTAAATTACATTATAAGCTTGCATTTGTGTTTTTTTTTTTTTTTTTTTACTTATGTTTCACTTTTTGAATAAATACTTCATTTGTTAGGACTATGTTTTATAATGTGTAATTTGACATAGCTATTTGGGGTAATAATTTCATTGCATTTGGTCAGTTATTTCTGTTTCAATGGTTAGTTTTTGCAATAAGTTTTTATATATTGAACTTCCATAATGACCTGCTGCATTTGCGCAATCATTTGTGGATAGTTTTACTTATTTACTTTTTTTTTACTATTAATTTTTATATTCGTAAGAATATCGATCACTTGCAGCCCAATTAGATATTCATCTAATTACAGCCCAAATTTTGGCAAAATATATATATTTTCATAATTATTAAATACATTATTTTAATGCTGCTTATGCGCAAAATTTGATGTATTTCTTGTAGTTCAAATTAATTTTACCTTGCTGCATTATAACTTTTTGTAATGTTGCTATTGAAATACCATATTAATATGGCCGTTTGCATTGTTTTTGTTTGTGTCCTACTGATATGGTCATCTTGCATTTTGAATAATTTGTATAGGTTATTCTGTATGGGCTTATATAGTTAAAATATTTTAAATGTATGAACTATGGTATTTTTATACCAGTTATGATGAGATTATCTTTTTTCTATGTAAATATTGTAATTTATTAAAATTTATGTAATCAAGGTTTATTATTATTATTATTATTTATATTATTATTTTTCTTTATATAACTAATTTAGTGATTTTAGGTATAAATTAAACTAGAAATCAAATTAGTCTAGAAATCAAATGACAAATTTGTTTTGATTATTGATACTTATTAACCTAGCAATCAAATAAATTGTAGTACTAATTTTATAATATATTATTTTATATTATTTACAACTTTATGTTCATTTATATTTAAAAATTGTCTTATATTTTATAATATACAATTCTCATTATGGCAAGTACTAAAAAAGTTTTAGCGACTGGCAATTTAGGCTTTAATAATAATATTAGGCCTAATGCTCGGTACATGGAAATTGACAGGGATTTCTTTGGATCGTCAAACAGTTACCTGTCTTATTGTCCCACAGTAAATCTCAAATTTAAAAAATGTTCATCACCACGCTGCTTAACTTGCCCACATGCAGATCCACTACAAATTGTTAATAGTTCTAACTCGAAAATTAAATGTATTCTTTTGTAAAGCATACAATATTATTTATTCGATTAATTGCAATTTGTGTAAGATGGAATATATTGGTCAATCATGTAATCCACTGCACTTCAGAATCAATCAACATAGACAGGATATTATAAAAAATAATTCTATAAATGTTGAGCATATGCACTTTAGACAACATGACTTTAAAGATATTACTATTAAAATCCTGAGTATGCACAAAAATTTCAGTGATAGACTACTTTATGAATCCATTTATATCAAATCCCGTAACTCTTTATATCCTTATGGTCTAAATTCTAAGTTATTTAATCGCACAAACATTGTTTATACAAATACTAATAAACATGAACATTATACTAGCACTTATGCTAATTTAAATCATAAAGTAAATACAAAAACTACACGTACAAAAAGGGGTAAATATGGTACTAATACACAGTATATTTCTAGTAATGATATTATACAGCAATTATCTAATATGGAAAATGAATTCACTAATACTTTCAATTGGTTTGATATAAGGAAACATATTTTTTCGATCAAAAAGAAAAATCTTAATAATTATTATAAAGTATTTTTAACATTAAATTTATCACCACATTTTAGTGATGTATATTTTGATCTTCTATTATATAGAATTAATCAACTTAATGTAAAAATTTCAAAAAATACTTATAAAAAAACTAACAATACTCAACTTATAATCACTTTTTCCAATATAGTACTTAATAAAATTAATATACACAATGTAATTAATAACAATAACAAATTCCCCATAAAAAATTTTACAATACATAAATCATACAAATACAATGTTACACTTGGACGTAGAATTTTCAATTACAATAATTTTGCAAAATTTCTTACATCAAATGATAAACCTCCGTGCTTATGTAATAATCCTAGTTTTAGTAATTATGTAGATAAGGTACATGGTCACATTATTACAGGGGATATTAATATTGTCGAGAATGATTATCTGCGCAGTTTTATGACTAATGGGACTAAATTTCGAACACCATCATGTTATAATATTTTTTCTATATTAAAACAATTTAATCTGGATCTTGACCTTTTTATATATAAAATTTCAATAGATTATAATAAACCCATTGAATTTTTTAAAGAATGGAAATTAAATGTATTAAGTAATTTAAATGTTGAACTTTTCAGAAATATGGAAAATTTTAATTTTAATGTTAAACAACTAAATAGTGAAATAAAGAATTTACAAAACAAATTTATTATTACTTATGTTGATAAATCACCAAACAACTATGCTTTCATCTGCAAAAAATATTATTCACAGCTAATATCTAATGCAATAAATACAAGTTTAAATTTTAAAAAAACTAATCTTAATACAATTATTAATAATCGACATATATTTCAATATTATAAATTGCTAAAAATTAAAAATTACAACTTTAATTATCCATACATTGTTGTTATACCTAAATTTCATAAAACTCCTATAAAATTTAGAACTGTAACTATAGGCTGTAATACGTATAATAATAATGCAAGTAAATTTCTATTAACTATTCTCACTAAATTGTTTGAACTTACAAAACTAAAAGATAATTTGTTTAGCATAAAAAATAGTTTTCAACTTGTCAATAATATAAAAAATTTAAATAACATAACTTACATGAAGACGTTTGACTTTAATGACTTATTTAATAATATTGATATCAAGGATATGTTCAGGATTGTCAATTTATTATACAAAGAATACAAGGATTCCATAAAATTAAAAAATAACATTTCTTTAAATTACTTTAAAACTTTAACTAGATTTATTCTACATCATAATTATATTGTTTTTAATGAGAATATATATATTCAATGCTGTGGATTACCACAGGGTGGTATTGTTTCTTCAATTCTTGCAGAATTATATTTATATTATTATGAACGTAATTCACATATTGCTAATTGTAAAATGTACCGTTATATAGATGATATAATTGTCTTCTATTTTAATAATAATTCAAATTATTTACTACCAATAAAATATCATAAAAATTTAAATTATAGTTTCAACCTTATGGTAAATAATGAAATTAATTTTCTTGATCTTAAGATAATTCTTAAAGATAATAAAATTTTGTTTGACATTTATGACAAAAGAAATGATTTTACATTTAAAGTTAACTTATTTACTAATTATAAGTCTTGTATACATAAATCAGTATTTGTAAATATTTTACTAAATTTTGCACATAGAATAAACAATCTTTGTTCTAATAATTTTAAAACTCAAAATTTAAAACTTATTCTTCAACATGCAGTAGAATATGGCTATCCCTTTTATTTAGTTAAGTCAATTTTACGAATATAAATTTTGCTTTCATTGGGGTTTATATGTTTGCACATTCTATCTGTTAAAACACTTACATTTTGATTACTGATATATTTGGCTAAAGAATGAATTCCTTTATGTGAGAGCTGAGTGGGAATATTTTGGTTAAATATCTATTATTAATTAAAAAAATTTAAATAGTAAATTATAATTTTTTTTCTTTTCTAGGGAGAGAACTTTAAATATAATATTGTTCCAATAAGTGCGTTGCCATATTGGAGATTTAATGTTTTTTTTTTTTTTTTTTTTCCCTTGCCAGGTAGAGAACATTTAACAATTTAGTTAAATGCTTTTTTATTTTTTATTTTTTGCAAGATATTAGATTCAATACGTGAGGTTAACATATTGGAAATGTTTGGTTATTTTTAGCTATCAGTGAGTGAAATCTAATTTTATTTTTCAGAATAAATAATATTTAGCAAGATGTTAGTTCCATTAAGTGTGTGTAGCCATTTTGGTATTTCCTTTAAACTTGCATTGTTATTTATAAAATGAAAATCTAATTTTATTTTTCAGGGTTAATAAAAATTTTGCAAGATGTTAGTTCCAATAAGTGCATGTAGTCATATTGGTAAATCTTTTAAGCTTGCATATAATTATTTATAAAATGAAAATTTAATTTGACTTCTACAATAATATTTTAGATTTTATGGGTTTATTTATGTTTTAAAAATTTTTTAAATGTTGACATATGTAAAAATAAATAGATAAAATAATTTTATACTGAAAATTTACTTAATCAAAATAATTAATAGTTATTTAGATATTGTTTTAATCTTTAACTAGATGGCAGCACCATATAATGACTTTAAAAAAACTATTACTATTATTTTTTAGTTATTGTTTATTATAAAACCAGATGGCAGCACCATATAAATTTTCACAATTTTTTTTTTCTCTTTTAACTGAAAACTTGGAATACAAGTGAAATTTTTAAATATTCCAATAATAAAATATATATATTAAAATTATTTAAGTTAAAAAATATTTTTAGTAAATGAATTTATAGTTTTTATATTATTTATTTGTATTTTTATATTTTAAATTAGAAATAGTTAAAATCACAATGGTTAAATTAATAACTGCTACTTTTAGAAAATTAACTGTAATTTTAACTTGTACGTTTGAATTCACTTATTCACTTTACCATGTGCTTAGCACAAAACATTTTTGGCTTCGGATTCTGGACAAATTTATGTTGTAATGTATAGATTTTCTTTGTCTTCCTTTGTATTTATTTGTTTATAAATGGATTTATTTTCTTCCGTTTGATTTGTAGTGTTCTATTTTCAATGGTATCCTTTTTTTTTTTTTTTCCAATTTCTTTCCAATGATTGTTAGGGCTTGGAATTGTCACAAAATTTTGGCTTTAAGCTTGTGACAGTTACAGAAAACAATCATTCTTTGCTTGTAATGTGCTTTCCCAGCCCTTGAAAAAGTAAATTACATTATAAGCTTGCATTTGTGTGTTTTTTTTTTTTTTTTTTTACTTATGTTTCACTTTTTGAATAAATACTTCATTTGTTAGGACTATGTTTTATAATGTGTAATTTGACATAGCTATTTGGGATAATAATTTCATTGCATTTGGTCAGTTATTTCTGTTTCAATGGTTAATTTTTGCAATAAGTTTATATATATATATATATATAATATCTTTGAATTTCAAAAAACATATCACATATATATATATATGTGTGTGTGTGTGTGTGTGTGTGTGTGTGTGTGTGTGTGTGTGTGTGTGTGTGTGTTCAGGTGTCTATCCAAGCAAAATGTGGGGTCTATTTAGAAATCCCTTCACAAAATTCCTTCCTCTTAGTAAAACAGGACCCTTCACAAAATTACTCTTGATAAAATAGGACTCTTCACAAAATTCCACTCCAAAATTCCACACGTCATTAATTATTTTTATTTTGTTAGGTTTTAAAATGTGTTATTTTTAAACAAAACAAGTTCACCAATAAGAAAAACTTTAGTAGAAGATCTTAAGGAAGTCACTATTAATAAATACTTCATTCGAATTTGGGAAACTGGCTTTCATCTTTCGTTACAAAAGGTTATTTTTCACAAAAATATAATAAATTTCACTAAAATAACTTTTACTTTTCACAAAATGGGCCCCCAAGAAAAAAATCACTGCATCGACCCCTGGTATTATATATGTATAGGAACTAGAAATTATTTTTCACCCTGGGCACGTATCAGCGTTCTCGTTATAAAAATTCTTTAGGTTGTTTTCTTTCTTAGTGTTTAATTATCTTAAATCACGCGATAAGAATTAAACAATTTTTTTTTTTCAAAATCACCAGGGTAAAAGAAGATATAGCTAATTAAATTTGAAAATCCAGGTAGGCTCCCCCCCTTCTCCCCAGCATAATATCTTATTGACATATGATTAAATAATTTTATGAAAGAAAAATGATTTAAAAAAGCAAAAATGTAATGTTTGTAGTAAAATGGGAAATTTTAAATTTTAAATTTCATTTAAAAAAAAATCCTAAAATCACACTTCTACAATTTTGAACATTTTGAAATACTTTTTGCGGCATACTTTTGTTAGCAGCGTGTTCTATAACTGTAAGGGTCCGATTTCCAATAAAGTTAATTAATTTACGGAAAAAGAAAAAAAAAGTCATGACATAAAAAATGCAGCAAAAGGGACCCTTGGGATGTGCGAATCCCAAGGTGGCCTACAGTTAATGGGTCCCTTGTGATTATACAAGGGACCCTTGTATATGGTATGCTTTTGCGATGCTTTACGATATGATATGCCTATGCCTTTGCGATGTATACAAGAAAGACCATGTTGACGAATATCTACAGGGTCTTTCAACTTTGCAAACATGAATTTATTAGTAGGAGTGGAAATTAATTTTCCTTAATTTATCGAATTGTTTAACATTTGGAATATTAGATATCATTGATTAATTTGTGAAATATATATTATTTTGAAGTGAAGGTCAAACATTTGTTTTACGCGAGAAAACTCTTTTTGATCGAAGGATCTAGTTACAAGAAAAAGCAAGAACTCTTCACAGCTAATTTAATGATTCATTAAGAAATAAATATTAATTTTGCTTGAAAATATTAAATGATTTACAAAATGTATTTCTTTTTCATTTGAACGTCAAGCGTTTCATCTTAGAAGTTTTATTTTTCCCATGCATTAATAGATTTAATTACAACATAAATCAAAAATCCTTCACAGTTAATTCAATGCATTGTTTCAAAAATGTAATATGTTGTTTCTTGAATCTATTGGTTAATTTATTAAATATGTTTTGTTTCAATTGAAGATTTAACAACTATTCTAAATAGATTTTTATTTTTTATTAACAATTCTAATTTCAAAGTAAACGAAGAATATAATATCAATTTTGGACGAAAATATTTGTCAATTTATGAAGTACATTTACAATTATATATATATATATATAAATCAAGGTTAAAAGTTTGTTTTTAACACTTTCCAACATAATTGAAAAGAGTTTATGAATTTTTTTTTGTCTTTACGTGATCTAACTCGCGTAAATGTACTCGGATTGCCATGCAAATGATATATGTTATTGAAGTTTATTATAGTATCTTCGGTATTGAAAATATCGTGTGCAACATTTGAGGCGTTGACATGGGAAGGGGAGTAAGTGCAAAACTAAAACTACCTTTTTATTACTACCTTTTCCATGCCGAAGGTATTAGAGTTACTACTTTTGTCATCTTGCGGCCATCATAAGAAATAAAATAAAAGGGATATGGACCTACTCTCTTTCCCATACTATTGGCCTTGACATTTACTACACTGCAAAAAATAACTGTTGATTTTACAGTATAAAACTGGCCCCAGCTGCCAGTTTTATACTGTAAAATCAACAGTTATTTTTTGCAGTGTATTTTATCAACGAAAAAACAGAAAATGCATTTTTTGGCACTTACTCCTCTTCCCATGCCAGCGCCTCATTTATAGTTCGTTTACAGAGATGTTCAAAAGAATTCCGTTACATTGCAGTCTACGGGGAAAAATCGCGTTTCTTAACTGAACTAAATTTTAGCATACTATGTAGTATATATACATTGCAAAAAAAAAAAGTTGTTGATTTTACGGTATAATACTAGCATCCCAGCTGCAAGTATTATACCGTAAACTTAACAGTAAAATAAGCAGTAACACACTGCCGGACTGCCGCGCATGCGAAGTAGCGTATTACTGCTTATTTTGGGGTGCTAGTATTATACTGTAAAATCAACATTTTTTTTCAATGTACAAATATATAGATCATACACAGGGCTGCGCAAAATAATTCAGATTTTTTTTTTTTCCCGAGAATAGAGGATAATTGCTGAAATTGGGTTTTGAAATATTTTGAAATTGTTTTCATAGATTTTCCCCTCGTGGAGAAAAGTTCCTATGCTTAAGGCTGCTCATCAGTAAACTTCCCGATTCCTCTTGCTAATGCCACTCCTATGGGCGTAGGATGCATTTGTATTTTTAAAATATCTCCTCAATAAATTAATATTTTTAACTTCTGTTTTCTGTGTACTGTTCTTAAAGAATGTCTCTTTTTTTCTTAGTCGTCAATTTTTTTCTAAAATATATACTTAATTTTATATGAAGAGTTAAAATCTTATTCAGTTTCGCCAAGATTTTACACATAAAAATATAAATTAAGCACATATTTTCGAAATATTTTGATAACTAAGAAAAAAAGAGATATTCTTTAAGAACAGTACACAGAAAGCAGAAGTTAAAAATATTAATATCCTGGGGAGATATTTTCAAAATAGGAATGCATCCTACGCCTATAGGATTAACATTAGCGAGGGGAATCGGGAAGTTTACTGACGAGAAGCCTTAACGGCTGGATCTCTACGAAAGGGTGATTTCATTTCATTTAATTTCATAGACATCATCTTTCATCTTATTAAACTGTGAAGGTTTGTTACCGTACTCTGAATGTGTAGGAATCGTTTCATAAACTGTGCTTGACGGATAATTTTTCGTCCTCGTTTGATATTTTTATACGATTAAAGCAGCTTATAGCCTCCATTTTGAGAAAAATGACGAAAATGTCAGTTTTACAACTTTTTACTTAAAGTGAATTTAGACAGTCGTTGTATATTTTCACGAAGCGCCATAAAGATCCGGTAATTAAAAATATACGAAAAAGGCTCTTTACTTCACTCATTTCCCTTTAAATGATTCAGAGTTGCAATTTTTAATTTCATTTTCTCAGTTTGTGCTTTTTTAATATATCAGCATGTTCTAAGTGATAAAACTTCGACACATAGTTTTTAATTCACTCACCGTTTTTCCGGGCAATCCTCAAGTTGTATTTAATTATACTAAGCATCGGATTTTCAGTAATATAAATATTTTAACGAGTGTGGTTTGGCGCAGAATTTATTCCATTGTTGTTATAAGTCGTATACAGTTGTATTGTAACCATAAAGAATAATTAGCGACTTGTCACTTTCGCCCGGATAACTGGAAAATGTCTTAAAATTAATTTATTAATTTACAATTAAGTTAAAAAAATATATTAAAATATTGCATTGTCAGCGAAAATACACCTGTGTTTGTACAGAATTTTTATAATTCTAGTATATCAGGAAGTGAATAAAAAATCGTTACAAAATTCCATCTTTACACACACGGACCAAGTTAAGTAAAATAATGTAAAAAATAAATATGTTTTCCAAGAAAGGATGCTTAACTTTATTGATGCTAGAAGAACTGGTTTGTAGGTACAACAGTTACAGCTGTTTCCGAGCAAGGTAAATTTTAATATTTCGTGAAATTTTAATATTTCGTGTTTTTTTTTTTTTTTTTTTTTTTTTTTTTTTTATATATATATATATTTTGTTTAATATAGCATGAAAAAAACTGCCTATTTCTTCCTTTAAATGAAAGGAAAATGCTCAACGTGGGATAGTTTTTGAGTGTCCAACTTATAGAGGTTGGACATATAATATTAATCCTATGGATACATCTAGTCCTGAGAAAAAGTGTCTAACTTAGGGAAATGTCCAACTTGCGACGTTTCAAAGTACTTAGAAGTCTGTATGACCATATGAGGTCTCATTTAATCTATATTATAAAGCAAAAACGTCCGTGGGTAACACTGACATTGACGGTGATAACACCGTGATAAATAAATTTCGCCTTTATTACAATTTTTTAAACTTTTAAACATCACACAATTTAAATTTTTACATCGTCGAATAGGGATAAAAATGTTTTTTCAAATGCAATTTATTTGAAAACTGTGTCTCAATTTACTGACTTTTGTATAATTTTTAAAATTATTTTTAAGCATGATCTTTTTTTAATCTGTCTTTATCGCGTGCAGCCAGATTACGAATGATTAACCCGTTTTGCACTTAAAATAATATATAGTTCAGTTCCGGCTTACCCTAAAAAAATTAAAGCTTCACCAATAATATAATATAATAATTTAAATAAAATACAAATTTGACAGACATGTAATCGAACCACGCGCTTAAACCACTGAAATTATCAGAATTAAAAAGTCTGCTGTAAGTAGCGAAACCTTTGGCGATTTCTTCGGCTATTAACTTCTAGCATGCGGCTAATACGAAAGTATCGCCTTTTAATACATTTGAAAACTTTATTCGAATGCATAATTCATATAAAAGTGTTTTATGGTGTTGTTGGTGGACAATAAATAAAATAAATGTAAAATACTCTATTAAAGTTCTTTAAAAATATATATATAAAAAAATGGTTTTCATATATATTCTGTAACCCGGGTTCGATCCACTAGTATTAATAATAAAAACGCATTTTAATGGGGCAAACTCACAATCTTTTTTACTAAAAACAAATAATTGACTGGTTTTCGTACAGATGCATTTACCTGGCCCCTTCAATATGATTATAGAAAGATTTCCCCGTGTAAACAATGACTATTTTTTTCTTACATGTGTTTTGATTTCTCTTTCTCTTTATACGCATTCAATCCTTCTATATTAAAAAAAAAGTAATCTGGAACTGAGCCAAAAACGATTTAGAAGTGGACCAATCAAATTCTGCGTAGATATTCCCGGTTATTCTCATCGCTTTTTTACTAGTGACTTTTTTGAGGAGCTATTACTTTTTTCCTAGCCATCCTACGGATTCGAAAATCATACCATCAGACGCGAAATATAACAAGCTTTCAGAAATAAAAAAAATTATCACGGTCGGACAATAAAAACTCAAAAAATCCTTAAAAATCGAGTAAAATAACTTTTATTGAAAAAGTCATTTTTTTAATATTGTTGCCAATTTCTAAATAAGCGCAAAGGATTATGTTTTATCTCAAATAGAAAATGTATTTGCGCGAGACTATTAAAAACAATAATGAAAGTTTAAAATAATAATTAAATGATCACGTGTTGAAAGCAGGAAATAATGAAAATTACGTCATAAAAATTGGGTTTACACATGAATATTAAAAATAAAAAAGATGAATTAAATGAAAAAGCATTATAACCTGATTACAAAAGAAAGTTGCCGTTCGTGATATCATCACCATCATCTTTTTAAAACAGGATACATTACCAGGTTTTAAGAGGCTGTGAAATCAGAACGGGGGTTGGTGAGCGTAGCGAGTAGGGTGCAGAGCCCCCTAGTGTTAGCAAACAAACATTTCAAACATCTGATATAACCACGATATAAACATTCTTTAAAAAAAATCTTGGTTTTATTTCAATTTCTATTCAACTTTCACTTCTATCCTACCTAAACACTTTTCTCCTGTATCAACTGTAAAACAACTTTTACTTTCACATCACCGTTTGTACGGAGAAGCAAATTTTACGCTGTTTACAGTTGGAATTCAATTGAATGAATTTGAATGAATTTCAAGGCCGTGCACAAGAGAGGGAAGGAGGGGGTGGAAGAGTTAACATCTACCATTCATGTTTTATTTTATTTATTACACAATTCTACTCAACTTTGTTTTTTGTGTGTAAAGATGGAATTTTGTAATAGATTTTTCAACTTTATTTTTGTGTGTAAAGATGGAATTTTGTAATAAATTTTTTAACTTTATTTTTGTGTGTAAAGATGGAATTTTGTAATAGATTTTTCAACTTTATTTTTGTGTGTAAAGATGGAATTTTGTAATAGATTTTTCAACTTTATGTTTGTGTGTAAAGATGGAATTTTGAAATAGATTTTTCAACTTTGTTTTTGTGTGTAAAGATGGAATTTTGTAATAGATTTTTCAACTTTATTTTTGTGTGTAAAGATCGAATTTTGTAATAGATTTTTCAACTTTATTATTGTGTGTAAAGATGGAATTTTGTAATAGATTTTTCAACTTTATTTTTGTGTGTAAAAATGGAATTTTGTAATAGATTTTTCAACTTTTTTTTTGTGTATAAAGATGGAATTTTGTAATAGATTTTTCAACTTTATTTTTGTGTGCAAAGATGGAATTTTGTAATAGATATTTCAACTTTATTTTTGTGTGCAAAGATGGAATTTTGTAATAGATTTTTCAACTTTATTTTTGTGTGTAAAGATGGAATTTTGCAATAGATTTTTCAACTTTATTTTTGTGTGTAAAGAAGGAATTTTGTAATAGATTTTTCAACTTTATTTTTGTGTGTAAAGATGGAATTTTGTAATAGATTTTTCAACTTTATTTTTGTGTGTAAAGATGGAATTTTGTAATAAATTTTTCAATTTTTTTTTTTTTTTTTTTTTTTTTTTTTTTTTTTTTTTGTGTGTGTGTAAAGATGGAAATTTGTAATAGATTTTTCAACTTTATTTTTGTGTGTAAAAATCGAATTTTGTAATAGATTTTTAAACTTTATTTTTGTGTGTAAAGATGGAATTTTGAAATAGATTTTTCAACTTTATTTTTGTGTGTAAAGAAGGAATTTTGTAATAGATTTTTCAACTTTATTTTTGTGTGTAAAGATGGAATTTTGTAATAGATTTTTCAACTTTATTTTTGTGTGTAAAGATGGAATTTTGTAATAGATTTTTCAACAATAAAACATTTTAATATTTTTAGAACTTCGTTAAAAATTAATCCATTAATTCAGTGGTGAATTCAGAGGGTGGTCCCCGAGAATTAAACCCCCCCCCTCCCCCCCGGAAGATTTGAGATTTCATGCTTTTTAATGTTCAAAGTATGATATTTTTTTTCAAGATTTTAACGATAGCTATATCTCAAAAACTAATGCACAGACTTTCATCAAACTTCAGATTCAGTTAGACGTTGACATAAGTTGTTGTTAATTAGGTTTTGTTGTAAATCTCCCAATAGATGGCGCTGCTATGCTGCATTTTTCTGGATTTGCACGATTTTAGCGATAGTCATATGTCAAGAACTAATAGACGGAATTTAATAAAACTTTAGATTCAGTTAGACCTTGATATAAATTGACGCTGATTCGTTTTTGGTGCATGTGAAACTTGTATCAGATGGAAGAAAGTTTTGGGATTGGCACATCCGACTAGTTACTTTAATATTTATTTATTTTCTTCTTGAGTAAGATTTTGAACATCTAAAATATTATGAGCTTAGCCGATCTTGACAGAAAAAAATGAAAAATTTCTAAATGCATTTTTTCTTTATTTTTGTTCATTTAATGGATATGGATTATATGTATAATGGCTTTGATTTTATTTATTTATTACTATTATTATTATTATTATTATTTTCTCAAGTTTTAATTTTAGTTTACTTTTATTGATCTTCATGAGACTATTTATGTAATTACTAGTACTATTTATAAATGGTAACTGTTGCTTTTTTCTCGTGGTTAACATTAAGTCTTGCGTTACACATAGTTTGATGATATGTAGATAGCGTAAATAAATATGCAATAAATATACATCAATACACAACCAATTTAATGCTTAAATAATTAAAATTAATACATTAGCGTAAATCATTGTGTAGTTAGAAATGAAAAAGTTATTTTAATAAAAAACTGAATTTAAGAAAATTCTTTATATTTAACTCCCCCCCCCCCCTTTTTTTAAAAAAAATACTGGCGTACGGTCCTCAATTAATGAATATATGTAACATATGATTTAAAAAAGTAAAAGATAAAAACACTAAAAAGTTTTTGTGTTATTAGCTCTGAACTATTAACCTGTTTTTCATATTACATTTATTTTATAACACAAATTCTGAACGACTTTTACCTCTCTGTTCTTAAAAAAAAAAAAAAAAAAAAAAAAAAAAGTAACTAACGCTGCTGTTACTGCCGTTCATGCTGTCGCTGCCGTGAGTTTTTTCTGACCGGGGGGCTCTTTCTCAGCTTATATTAAGAAAACAATTGCACATCAAAATATGAAAATTGGTATACAGAGAAAGCTTTGATAAATGCGCTGATGCAGACAGTTTTTAAATCGAAGATTATTTTAAGCGTTTTTCAATGTCGAAATCGGTTAACATAGTTCCTGTAAAAAAGTTTTATGGGATCAAAAACTATGCATAGGAATTTAACCATTTTTTGCAGGCACATACTTGACTAGATTGTAGTATGCAGTGCGGAATCATTTTTTTAATTTGTCCAATTTTTTTTTTCAATTTTTCATTTAAAATTTTACTATCTGAATAGAAATTTATTTCATATTTCGAAAATGTCATATATATATATATATATATATATATATATATATATATATATATATATATATATATATATATATATATATATGTATGTATATACATACATATATGTATACATGTATGTATATACATACATATATATATATATATATATATTGTTGCTGAAATTTTAAAACAGTGCAAATCATATTTCCTTTCAATTAAAAAATGATTTACACGTGAATATAAAAGACAGATAGAATACTATAAAATAATAATTAAATGATAAAGTGTTAAAAGCAGTGAATGGTTAAAATTGCGCCATAAAAAATTATTTATACGTAAATATTAAGAAGAGATAGAAAATTTTAAATTTTAGTTTGGCGCATAATTAAATTCATTGTTGTTGTAACTTGTACACAATTGCAAGTATAAACAATAGTTGGCGATTTACCAACTGTTGCAGGCTAACAGAAAATTTCCTTTAAATTAAGTTATTAGTTGATATCTAAGTTCTAAAAATATTAAAATGCTGTATTGTCATTGAAAACATACCTATGAATGTGTACATAAATTGTATAATTCTAGCATATCAGAAAGTGAGTTAAAAATCTATTACAAAATTCTATCTTTACATGCCAAAAAAAGAAACATCCTTATAACTCCAAAAATGATAATCCTATTAACTAAAAGTTTATTGCGTTGGATGAAGCGTCTCATTTCCAATTAACACATGTCTTTGAATTGAAATTTGAATAAAATACAGGGTCATGAAAAATTGAGGAGTGTGGAATATAGGATTACAAATATCTCGGCAACTCATTATCCGATCAACTTCATTTTTTATGCAAAATTTAAGTTTTTTTATTGTCTTTTCTATTCACTCTTTAAAATAAACAATTTCGAAAATTTTTATATCCCTTTTATCAGAACGAATATTTCGAGAGACCGAAAAAAATAGTTCCAGATAATCGAAGTTACTGAAATTCAATAAGCTTCTTCCCATTATTACATACTAAGTACATACCAAATTTCAAGTCTATGTCTCAATTTGTTCGGGAGATAGAGCGTTTACAGACACACAGACGGACGGCAATTTTTTTTTTTTCTAAAAATATGTTTTTCGGAATTTCCAGTGTCTGAAACGTGCAAATCCGTCAATTTTTTTTTTCGATTTTCAAAACGATTAGAAGACTTACCCTATACGTATGATGGGTAAGTAATGAAAGAAAAGAAAAAAATAATTTTTCGATGCCGAAAAATTCCGTTTAAATGATTATTGCAATCGCTAGAAAACTTTCGATTTCTGGGTTTTTCAGCAGCCCAAATATTTACTCTAAATACGTAAACAATGAGCATATTATCACAAAGGACTTTATCACTTGTATTCATTAATATAAAATCAGGGAGTGCTGGTTTCGGTTAAAGCGTGATAGTTTTGGTATGAAGGATGTGGTTATATCCGTTATCGTTTATCTGTGTAAACTAATACAATTTTTTTTTTTATCACCGGCAAGAATTGTTTCAAGTTCCTGAGCAAATCTTTAACGCAATTCCAAGAAATGTAAAGCGATACTTGAAGCTGATGTAAACATGTTACCTAATCGCGCTTATAGTTTCGTTTTTAACATTGCTTAGTTTGAAATAATACGTTATAAGAATTGGAATGTAGATTTATGCTCTGTCACGATTTCCTAGATTAAACCTTTTTGCAGACTGCATATGTTATATTATATACAGTTCTGCGTCTAGACATTATCAGAGTAAATTTCTATATTCTAAAAAAAAAAAAATCACTAATGCTGCTGCCGCCGCTGCCGTAACTAAAATTATAGTGACCTTTTTACTTTCTCGGCTCATAGGAATAAAAAAAAGCTATTGCTTATAAAAACATAAAAACTGGCAGTTTTTAAAGAAATGATGAAAAGCCTGAATCTGATAATTTTTTTAACCGAAGAATTATTTTATGAGCTATTTAATGAATTCGGTCAAAATAGTTCCTGTAAAAAAAATGTATAGGATAAAAAACTATTCATAGCAATTTAACCATTTTTTGCAGGCACGTACTTGACTAGATTGTGGTTGTGCACTGTGGAATTATTTTTTGAACCGAAGTTTTTTTTCCAATTTGTTATTCAAAATTTCATTATTTGAATAGATATTTAATTCATCCTTTGAAATAGTCTTCTTTAGCTACTGTTGCCAGATTTTATAATAATATTTAGAAACACTTTTCAATCGAAAAATACATTTGCACGTGGATTTTAAAACCAAAAAACAAAACAAAACAAAACAAAACAAAACAAAACAAAACAAAAATACTTTAAAATAATTAAGAATTACGTGCAAAAAGCATTTAATGGTGACAATTACCCCATATTTAAAACGATATATTTAAAACGTCATGTTTAAGACCATTTTTTATAGTCTTTCAAAACGCTGTAGTTTTAATTGAAATATATATTTACTTGTGGATATTCAAAAGAAAGAAAATTTTAAAATAATTAAACTATTACGGGCGAAAAGCATTTAATGGTGAAATTTACGTCATATTTAAAACGATATATTTAAAATGTCATATTTAAATGGATTTTCTTATAGCATCTAAAAGGAAACTTTTCTTTTGTATCTTCGTCTAGACGAAGATACAAAGATACTATGGGACATACTCAAATTTGAGTATTTTTTGCTCAATTTTGAAAATGTTGTTTTTAGAGTGTTGGATCAAGGCAGTCCGGGAAAAGGTACATTTTATATACTTTTATTTAAATCTTCATAGTTGTAAGAGATCAAAGTTTCAGAGTTCTAATCTTAAGTCCATGTAAAAAAAACTTTAATTTATAACTTCACAAAAAAATCATCCAATAGCATTTTCTTTTCTTTCTTTCTTTATTTTTTAATGAGATGCAATGAATAGACCTAAACATATTCCAAGGTTTTTTTTCCGATTAAGAAACGTTTTCAAATTAAAAATTATCAATAAACTTGTTAGGGGAACCGTCGGTAGCATGATTAATTTTCTATCTTAATAAATTGTTATATCAGTCTTCATATTTTAATATACATTTTCATCTTTCGATAATGGTAAAGAATATTGTTTCGGCTTACCTGAGATTTTCCTTTAGCGCACAGAATATCCACAGTGTATCCAAATATATTTATTCCTTTGAATGATCGTCGTGTTACTGTATTTGAATAGTAAGAAACATTATTATTAGAAAATAACATTGTGTGAAATAAGAAGTAGATCCATTTTCCTTTGAATATAATATTATAATTCTTGGCTAGATATGTACATTTTTATCGCGTTTTGGAGACTGCATATAGGTGCTCCAATTTTACATTATATTTGAGATATATTTACATCATATATATACAAGAGCGTCTTAACTGCTCGGATACATTTTGGAAACTGAGGGAGAATTGTTATTAAGTTCAGTGCACGCGCGCGGGATATCAGCTGTAGGTTGAAGTAGGAAGGTCTGCAGAATTTCACAGTTAATTGGTTTCGACAGTCTCTGGTTTTATTCATTATGTTTTGCATCTGCGGTTATCACTTAAAGTACTTATAGTTAATTGGGGTCTGGTTTTTAACATGTTCTTTCGATCGTTCACTGCACGTGGAGATTATTAACTGCATAAAAAAGGTTTCTCCGTCAAAACTCATATTAAAAAATATATGAATTATGAGCTGCATTAATTTTTACATAAAATGAAACTAGAATCGTCAAAAATATGGGTGTGTAAATTTGTATCTCGTTCCAATTATTAGTTTTCGGGATATAGAAATTTTTTTTCGACACTCTGCTTAAAGGGACCGTCTCTTGTCATATGCATTCACAGAAAATACAATTTTCGACTGTCACCCAATAAAATGTACTGAATTTTTCTTCTTTTAAAGTAAGTTTAAGATATAATCAGATCTTTTTTTTTTTTTTTTTTTTTTTTTTTTTTTTTACATAGACGTGTGTTTGTTCTCCTGTAAGTTTTGAGTGAGTTTACGGTTATACGTAGTGGTGATTCTTTATAATTTTGCTGGTGATTAATTAAATTTTCTCGGCACTTCTCCTTGTAAGATCTTAGTTTTTATTTTTCAAAATTTATGGATAAACCCCTAACACTTTTTATATGATATATATATATATATATATATATATATATATATGCTACGGTAAGTGTGATTAATCCGGTGATTATTCATAATTATCACTAAAATTGGTAAATGTGACTAATTATTGAATGTTTATCAAATTTACAGATTAGTTTATAAAATCTCCAACTCGTAATGGGAAATGTAATAAAAGTCCATAACTTTTCCAAAATGCATTCTAGAGATTGCTGTACAGCGAGTTTAATGCACCCAATATTATTTTTTCTCGGTTGGTGTACGCGAAGCGTACATACATAAATTACTGATCGCTGCTTAAATGAATTTCATGCATTCTAGAGATTGCTGTACAGCTTAGTTTCATGACTCCAGTGATTTTTTTGTTGTTGTTGTTGTTAATGTACGCGAAGCGTACAATACTATTTGAAAATATTCATTTTTTGGAATCAAGAGCTCGTTACTCCACAAAATAATCTGAATTCATTACATTCCCCATTACGATTTGGGGATTTTATAAACTAACCTGTAAATATGATAAATATTCAATAATTTATCACATTTACCAAGTTTAGTGGTGATTATGTATAATCACCGGCTTTTTACATTTATCGTAACACATAATACATACACACACACACACACACACACACACACACACACATATATATATATATATAAGCTTTTGATTTCAAGTTAGGTATTCTATATATTTATGAATTACATGCCATATTTAAATTAAAGATTTAGTCAGATACAGTAAAAGAACTTGTTCGTTGTCTTTTGATTTCAAAGGTATTATAAAAAATTAAGGATTGAAAATATATTTAAACAACATTAGTAAAGCCAGAATATCATCTCATTTATTCCATCAAAGTTACAGTGAAAACTCAACGAAGATAGCAAAAAACATGAACGAGAAAAAAAAAAATAACAGTCGTATTTTAACTGTATTAGAGGATGACGTCATCCGCTTTCGGAAAAACACGGGACAAAGAAACATAAATTGAATACATATGAAATATAATATAATTTAATATGACAAAGCATAAATTTTAAGCTACATGTAAAATACCACTACTTTGATTGATCGATGGTGTCTTTTTCTTCTAAACATTTGAATTTGAATTTTGCTTTTTAATCATAGATATAAAATAAGTCCTTACAGAGACGTCCCACTTTAACTTTTTTGTGCTATTTATAGTTTTATAATCAATGTTGAGCACGATATAATGCGGTATTTTATTTTTGTGGTAACACTGATTTAAAAAATACCTTTCATTTCATTTATGAAAACAATGCTGATTTAATTTTTAAATAACTGCAATTTTTAATCAAAAAACGTGTTTTAACCAAATGTGAAGTGTGCTATGTCAAGAGCCGGTTCAAAAACAGTTCGAATGATACCTTATTCATTTTTGTGCGTTTTGTAAATTCATAGAAAAGGTATGTTGACAACAGAAACAATACATATGCTTATATATATATATATATATATATATATATATATATATATATATATATATATATATATATATATATATATATATATATACATATTAATGATTTTATTTTATTTCAAAGATATTGAGATTGATATAATCACTAAGGATAGAAAGAAGACTGCACTTATACAAGACTAAATCTACAAGAAGCTTACTGTAAAATAGGCTGTGCGTAGCATTTAATCGTTCATTTACAGGGACACACAAAATAATTCGGTTACAGTACTGTTTAGGAGCGATATTTGCTGGAAGTGCATTTTCAGTTGTGGTGAAACGTTTCTAAATATAATTAATTTGTTGCCTATTACCTGTGCATAAATTCTACACTGCAAAAAAAAGTGTTGATTTTACAGTATAAATGCAAGGCAGCGTATTACTGCTTATTTTACTGTTTATTACTGCTAATTTTACGTTATAATACTGGCAGCTGGGATGAGAGTATTATAGTGTAAAATCAACACACTTTTTTTGCAGTGTATAGATCGTATACAGGGCTGCGCAAAATAATTTGAGTACATTTCCGTTTATTGGCGGAAATTCCTGAAAGAGAATTTTGAACCGTGTTATGTGTTCCCTAACTGAACTAAATTTTAGCCTAACTATATGCAGTATATAGTAATTCTTAACAGTGTACGACTATTTATACACTGCAAAAAATAATTGTTGATTTTACAGTATAAAACTGGCACCCAGCTGCCAGTATTATACCGTAAAATTAACAGTATTAAACAGTAAAATAAGCAGTAATACGCTGCCGTGCAAGCAGTAATACGCTACCGCGCAAATACTGGCAGCTGGGATGCCAGTTTTATACTGTAAAATCAACAATTATTTTTTGCAGTGTACAATGCACATTGTTAAATTAAATAATGTTCCACTTAGTGGGTAAAATTATTTGATTTTAAAAATCGCTTTGTATTAATGTAAGCTATACCCACAGACGAGCGAACAGAAATAAAACTTGTTCTCCTTACACAAAGTGCAAATTTAAATTACTCTGTTTAAAAATATTGATGATACGCATAGTTTATGATGATACAAGTATATACGTAAGGGTCGATCCTGGCAAAATTTGGGGCCTATTTAGACTCTTCAAAAAAATATATTTAATAAAACAAGTCCCTTCACAAAAATCAATTTGATAAAATGGGCCCTTTCACAAAATTCTGTATAATAAAACAGACCCCTTCACAAAATTCCTTTTAATAAAATAGGCCCTTTCACAAAATTCTATTCCATAAAAACTTACTATTTATTAATTATTTATTAATTTGTGATGTTTTAAAATGTGTAATTTGTAAACAAACAAGTTCACCAGAGAGGAATATTTCAGCAAAGGGATTTTAAAAAGTTTTTGTTAATAAATGCATGGTTCGAATTTGAGTAAAGTAGATTTCAACTTTCGTAAAAAAATGCTATTTTTCACAAAAATATAATAAATTTCATAAAAATAACCTTTACTTTTCACAAAATGGGCCCCAAGAAAAAAAAAACGTGCATCGACCCCTGATACTTTTGGAAATGATTTGCTATTTTCAGGCTATCACAATAATATTATGATTTTTTTTTTCAAAATTCTATTACAATCAAACATCTATTTTTCATTGATTATATATTCATGAAAACGCGGCAGGAGGAAAAATTATTTTTTTACAACCACTTGAATGTTAATATAATGTGGGAATATATATGTATGCAAATCTATAAACCACATATAGGGCTTCATAAAAGAATTTGAATACCTTTTTAAATATTGATAGTCATTCCTGAAATCGGGTTTTCAAATGTGCTATGCGTTTTCTAAAAAAAATTTTTTTTTTTTAGATATCATATTTCACCTTATTAAACGGGGACTTTTTTTTTTTTTTTTTAATAGTACTCTGAATATATTGGAAAGTGTTTCATAATATATGCTTGAAGCGTGATTTTTCTTTCTTGTTTTTAAACTATTTTTGATTTTATGTATTTGAGCTTTATTTGCCACCTCGCGGCAATCACATTACTCAACAATTTTAAGTAGCTATAACAATTTACAAAAGATAATATCCATACAGAGGTAAAAAAGTCCTTCATCCCTGATAAGCCACCAGGGTTTATCTGAATAGTAGCCCATGAAAACCTTCTGGAAGGATTATCAACATGTACAGGTGTTGCAATAGGACATCTTTGTTTATTATCAATATCCTATAATGAATTTTGCAACTCAGCATAATATGTATCACAATTTAACAGTTGATAATAATGATATTTTAAATCTAAAAATAACTCAGAAAATAAAAGTCAAGCTAAGAATTCTTTGGTGACGTGGATTGATCTTTAAAAAGAAGTTAAAAACATGATAAATTTCACCCAAGTTGTATAATCGCGGTGATATTGCATGCGTTGCATTATTGCTAGTATATTGCAAAATTTGAGATGAAATAAGCATTTTTTTTTCTGTGCGTGTAGGTGTTTAATAAACTATATTTCATCGTTAAGAATGTATATCACATCCCGCAACATGGGAATCATCAAAATATCGGTATTACATAAAGCCTCATATAAATATATATTTTACGCTGAAAAAAAAAGTTGAAATTGTACAAAATTTTCGACATATAGTTTACTTAAATCTTTACTATATCATTTTCTACGCCCGTTGGGACACATATGTCCCCGTCCCGTCGATAGCCCAAAGATTAATCTTCTATATCAATCTAAATAATGTGCAATTAATAATGTGCAATTAATGCCAATAACGGCAATTCAATTTCGCGTTAAATATATATACACACACACACACACACACACACATATATATATATATATATATATATATATATATATATATATATATATTCCTTTATTTATTTATTTAACAATAACGATAATTTGAATCTAAAAGTAACTCAGGAAATAAAAATCAATCGATGAATAATTTGGTAACGTAATTTGTCATTAAAATATATGGGTATAACATAAAGCCTGATATTTTTTAAGAAAAGCTGAAATTGTACGAAATTTTCCACACAGTTTATTAAATCTTTAGAATACCATATTCCAGATCCGTTAGGACACATGTATCTCGACGGTAGTCTATAGATTAATCTTTTATATCATATCTAAATAATATACTGAATTCAATATCATGTTACAAAAAAATCCATTTAAATGCAAATGCTACTTACTATTACAAAATTCATATATCATGGTTTAACAGTTGATAATAATGATAATTTAAATCTAAAAATATTACTCAGGAAATAAAAATCAATCTAAGAATTATTTGGTCACGTGGATTGATCTTTAAAAAGGAGTTAAAAACATGATATATTTCACCTAAGTTGTATAATCTGTGATTTGCATGCGTAGCATTATTACAAGTATATATTGCAAAATTGAGGATGGAAAAACATTTTCTTTTTGTCTGTGTGTAAGTGCTCCATAAATTATATATTTTATCTTTAAGAAGGTATACCTTTCGCAGTATGGGGGTCATCAAAATATCGGTAATCATAGAGATTGATATTTTTAAAGAAAACTGTGAGAAAAACTAAAATTGCACAAAAATTTCCACACGGAGTTTACTTAAATATTTAGAATACCATTTTCCACATCTTCTGGGACACACCCGGTGTACCGCTATGTCCCGTCGGTAGCCAAAGAATAAATCTTCTATAGCATGTTTAATAATATACTCAATTCAATTTCATGTTAGAAAAACCCCATTGTAATGCAATTGCTACTTATTGTTACAAAATTCATGTATCACGATTTAACAGTGGATAAAAACGACACTTTAAATCTAAAAATCACTTAAGAAATAGAAATAAATCAAAGAATAATTTTGGTGACGTGGTTTTGGTTTTTGAAAATGGGTTAAAAACATGATAATTTCTCCCAAATTATATAATCGGTGACATAATAATTTGTCGCATTATTGCTAGTATAATGTAAAACTGAGAATAAAGCATTTTTCGTCTCTCTGTGTGTTCAGCAAATTATGGACTGTTGTTATAAAATATAACCCTCTTTTGCCACGTTTGAGTACTCAAAATATCAGTTGAAATATAGTCTAATTTTTTTTAAAGAAATACAGAAAGAAACTGTAAAAAAAAAATTCACACAGAATTTACTTACTATTTTAAATAATATCTAAATAATATACTATATACAGTTTCATATAAGCTAAAATAAATAAATAAATGAAATGGTAATTACAAAAGTGATGCATTACAATTTAACATTTGATAATAACGATACTTTGAATCTAAAAATCACTGAAGGAAGTAGAAATCAATCTAAGAATCATTTGGTAAAGCGGACTGATTTTTGAAAATACGTTAAAAAATGATAGTTGTATAATCGGTGACAATATATGTGCTGTTTCATTGCCAACATATTGCAAAAGCAAAATTGAGAATAAAATAAGCATTTTTTATATTTTTTATTTATTTATTTATTTTTTTTTGTGTGTGTGTTTAACAAATTATAGTTTATTGTTAAAAATTATACCATCTTTCGCAACGTTTGTGCCAACAAAATATCGATTGAACTAAAGTCTGTTTTTTTTTCTTCTAAGAAATGCTGAAAGAAACTATACAAAAATTTTCACACAGAAATTACTTAATATTTTATATAATATCTTTATATATTTATATAATAAAATATTAATATATACAACATACAGTTTCATATAAGTTGCTTCATCTGAGCTAAAATAAATAAATGAAATGGTAATTACAAAATTTACGTATCACGATTTAACAGTTGATAATAATCATACTTTAAACCTAAAAAATTACTCAGAATGTAGCAATCAATCCAGGAATCACTTGGTAAAGCGGGTTGATTTTTTAAAAAAGGTTAAAAACACGATAATTTCCCCTAAGTTATGTAATCGGCGATATTGCACTCATGTTGCTTCATGGGCAATATATATTGCATAACTGGGGATATTTCTCTCAAGATTAAAAAAAAAAGCATATTTTTCTTGTATATGTGTGTTTGAAAAATCATGTTTTATCGTTAAAGGGTCATATATCATCTGTCCCCAAATGAAATAATCATTTTTTTTTTTTTATGTGTTCGACAAATTATATGTTGTTAAAGACTACCATCTTTCGCAAAGTTTGAGCCATCAAAATATCGATTGAACTAAAGTCTGTTCTTTTTTCTTTTTTTTTTTTCTAGGAAATGCTTAAAGAAGCTATACAAAATTTTTCACACATACTTTACTTAATATTTTATATAAGTTGATTCATCTAAGCTAAAATAAATAAATAAATGAAATGCTGAAAGAAGCTATACAAAAATTTTCACACATAATTTACTTAATCTTTTATATAATATCTAATTAATGTATAAGTTGATTCATCTAAGCTAAAATAAATAAATAAATGAAATGGTAATTACAAAATTTACGTATCACGATTTAACAGTTGATAATAATCATGCGTTAAATCTAAAAATTACCCAGGAAGTAGAAATCAATCTAGCAGTACTTGGTAAAGTGGGTTGATTTTTTAAAAAAGTTAAAAACATGATAATTTCCCCTAAGTTTTGTAATCGGTGATATTGCAACTTGTTGCTTCATGATCAATATATATTGCATAACTGGGGATATTTCTCTCAAGATTTAAAAAAAAAACATATTTTTCTTGTATGTGTGTGCGTTCGAAAAATCATGTTTTATCGTTAAAGGATCATATCATCTGTCGCCATACTGTAAAAAGTTTACAAATGTTTCTTAATATACGAAACTATAAAATAACCACGAATGAAAATATACAATAACCTCTTCCGAGTTACCCACGATTCTGAAAAGCGTTCTTTATCGTTAGATATCTGAAGAACGAATATATTTTCCAGATTTAAAGAATCATTTGCAAAAACAAAGTTTCTTTTGCCTCCACTGATTTTCGGAAACCTTTCCGAGTCGTTTTTATAATATACTGCGGGGCTCCGCCATTGCCACCTAGAGTAGAAAGCCTTCTGACTGGTTGGTGACGTCAGCAGTAAGAGGCGAACATTTCGTATGTCGCATTGATTAAGTAAGAGAAAACTTATTTATCATAATTTTTTATGATTGCTGTACTTTATTGAAATCCAGAAAAATAATACCAATATCAGGAATACCTTTTAAATATATATATATATATATATATTATGTTGCATAGGATATCACATGCTTTAATTAATATAAATAATGCTTCTGGAAAAAAAAATCAATTCTTTATTTTAAAATCCAATGTTCAGTAATCTTTTTTTTTTTTTTTTTTTTTTTTTGGGGGGGGGGGGGGGGGGGAGATTGAAGATGCAGCAAAATTTTTTAAGAAATTTTTAAATATTATTTTAATTATAAAATATGAAATTGATTTGTTGTACTATTTTTATTATTATGTACACATATTATATCGTGGTGATAATTTCATAGCTGAATAATTTCCTATACTTTATTGAAATCCAGAAAAATAATACTAATATCAGGAATACTATCTAGGTGGCAATGGCTCCGCCCGCTACGCTGGTCAGTTTATTTAGTAAGAAAATTTCATTTAGAATCCTGCAGAGACTGCATCAACGTATTTTTAAAAACTGTGATTGTTAATTTATTTTTAACTTAAAAAATATATTTATTTATTTATAGCTTACCCAACTCTATCCGAAACATTTTTTTTTTCGCTATTACAATTAATTTAGAAGATATTTTAAATATCTTGGGTTTCTTAAGTGCATTTTTGAAAGTGAACTGTTGAACGGTCAAACGAAATGAGTCATTTGTATCACTCTCAATCTGTCCGCCTTTTTTGTCCGAAGTGTGAAGCGTTTCTCTTCAACGAAAATCTTTCAAAGAAAGAGAAAGTTTTTCTTCCCATCCGAAGTGGGGAGAATGACGAATGAGGTTCCCATTGTTCAGCCCGCTCTCAAACAAAGCATGCGGAAGAAGGCTCATCGATCACGATCAAGGCTTGTGCTCGCTAAGGGGAGTTGACATAGCCATAAATTTAAGAAGAAATTAGAAGGAGTATTTCTTAGCGGTAGGGCAGCGAGCAGTGCAGGCCAATAGGCGAGTTATTCTTTTCCAAGCGCTCTTGATTCTTCTTAATTATATTTCCTTCTTTATTCACCGTTCAAAAAAAGTTGAAATATGCGCAGTAAGGTCAAATTTGCACTGAAAAATTAAAACTTTTGCTTCTCGCTTTAATTTATAAGATTAATCAGTTTTCTCTGACCGGAATATTGTTTTAGGATGCTTTTCCATTTTCAACTAAGCACTCACAGCTGTGTAATTAAAGGTACATTTGCAAGAGTAACAAAGAATATTAATTTTGATGTTGATATCCAATGCCGCTAATTATTTATCATGTTTGTCTGTAAAACATGTTTGCTGAACATGAAGATATTTACTTGAGAATGGATAGCATCCCAAAATACCTACATTCTGAGCTGAGAAAACTGATGAATACACTGTAAAAGCTACTCGGAAACAAATGAGTTGTAATTTCAGAAATGAGCAAAAAAATGTCCGGGCCAGGATTCGAATCAGGGTTCTCTTGGCTGAAGCTGCAATTGCTCTACCAACTGAGCCATCCCGGGCGAATCTGGAGGACCTAATTCACCCAGTTAACCTTATTGATCATAGCATCTGGCCTGATATCTGAATCAGCTCAATAGAATAAATCGCAGGTAAAGGAACTCCAGTAAACGCTGGAAACGTATTTATACTAGATTAAATTTAACACTAGATTACCCTAGATTTACACTAGATTAAATTTAACACTAGATTACCCTAGATTTACACTAGATTAAATTAGTTAAATTTAATCTAATGTAATTAATTATCCAGCGTTTACTGGGGTTCCCTCAATCTTGGAGTATCAATTTTAATATGCTTGAAATGGTGTAATATCATTAAAATACACTGCAAATGCTTTTCCCTCGTAGACTATATTGTAACGGAATTCTTTTGATTGTCCATGTAAACGTGCTATATATGCTACACACTTCATTTTCAATGCCGAACATGCATAGTATACCTCGATAGCATATATCGATTTCGTGGAAATAAATCCGAATATATTCACGCGAGCAGCACGGACGACCAGACAAATCGAATTCATCGAACACTTTTCGATTATTTTGGAAGTGTTTTTTAAAAAAAGTTACAAAATTTAATTTTTTATGAGAAATTTTAAAAACACGAATGCATTCCATGCCTATAGGATTAACATTGAAGAGACTAATTTCATTCACAGCGAGTCTTAATAACACCGAAATAAGTTAAACAGATTATTACAGCGGAAAAAAATTAAAATTAATGCCTCAAAAATCTAATTATCCAAGTATGAAAAAAAAAAAAAAAAAATCTGTAACCCAATCAGAAATCGGTAATTCAAGGAACAGATAATTCGAAATATCGGTTATATAACCAGCGCAAAGTCTAAGATCAAGGTCACATCAAAAGTTGTCTTAGCAGGGATCAACTTCCGCTTGTAAGAGCTGATTATGTTAAGAATAAATATCTTCAAATATCAGTGTTTTTCCACCATTTGCGCCATTTTCTCTTGCAATGATAATCTATCCTGAATATGGGGAAACCCATTTAGTAAACATTCTATATTATAAATCAAAAACATGACCGTGAGTAACACTGACGTCATAGTTACGGTGCCAACACCTGACAAATAAATTTCACTTTTATTATATATATACTAGCCGGTCGCTTCTGAGTGGGGCCCAAATACATTCTGCAGCACACTGTCTTGACTTCCCTTCGGGCCCAGAAATTACATTTTACATGCAAACAAAGAAATTTAAATAAAATACTTTATTTTAAACTATACGAAAATAACTAAATAATATATATATATATATATATATATATATATATATATATATAAGCACGTAAATAAGTATTTCGTGACATTAATAATATTTTTTTCCATAGTCCCTCTGACAAAATATTACTAGCCCTGTACGTATTTATCTAAGAAGAGCGGAGAGCTTCCAGATGAAATAAATAAAAATGGGACCGCCGAAGATAAATGGCGATCATTATAAATAGGTATTGTGCGCCCATAAATTATTAATGAGGTGAGCAAAATAACGGGGCCTGAATATTTCTCAGTCATACATCGTTACTGCAGCGATCACTATAACGTGGATCAGTTATTTTGCTTGCATAAATTATTAAAATGAAATAATTTTAACAGGACACATTCGGTTGCACGCTTATAATTTGACTATACGGTAATCACCATAAGGCATCCTTGTGCATAGCCCATAAATATAGCAATCACTATTTAAATCGCAATTTTTTACTTTCAAAAAATGTATTTTGAAAAAAGGTGGAAATGTAATATTTTGTTTAAAATTTTAAATCTGATCGCCAAAAGACGAAAATCGAAAAAATATATATAAAATGGGAAAATAAAAAATATATTCCTTGCAAAAAATGTGATACAAAATATATAATAAAAAATCAGCAATAGTTCTCTTTTTCGTCTAATCTTCCGCAATCGAGTTCACAGCCGATGTTACCCACAAACTCGCTAGCTCTAAAATCGCTGGGAAATATATGATTAACTACTTTTTTTGTAGATTTTTAAAGCGGAGTTTCACATTCTTACTTAAAACTGCTGCTGAGATATGGCCCAATTACTTAAAACTTCCAACACACAGTGTGACCCCCTTGATGGATTATTATCTAAAATTGCTGAAATACATATTTAACTAATTTTTAGTATATTTGTTATCCTAAATTTCACGCTCTTACCTATTACTGAGATATGGCAAAAGGACATAAAACATTCGACCCCCATTTAACATTCGACCCCCACCCTCCTTAGTGGCTGAATTTCTAAAATCGCAGAAATACATGTTTAACTATTTTTAGTAGATTTGTTATCCTGAATCTGTGATTTCAAGCTCCCAACTAAAAATGCTGCTAACGCTGAGGTATGGCGAATATTCGAAATGATCTAAAATTTTCGGCCCCCTCATTTAGCCCCCTTAATGGGTGAATTTCTAAAATCGCTGAAATATGTATTTAATTATTTTTATAGCAGGTTTGTTATCCTTAATTTCACGCTCTTATCTAAAACTACTGATGAGATATGGTGAAAAGATGAAATCATCGAAAATTATCGACCCCCTCCCCCATTTAAACCCTTTAGTAGTTGAATTTCTGAAATCGCCTAAAATGCATGTTTAACTATTCTTTAGTAGATTTGTTATCCCGAATTTCACGCTCCTACTCAAAACTCCTTGCTGAGATATGCCGAAAAGACGAAATTATCTAAAACTTTCGTCCCCCTCCATTTAACCCCTTAGGGTGTGAATTTTCAAAAATCCTTTCTTAGTGGGTGCCTACATTGTGTAAAGAACATGTCTTCCAAATTTCATTGTTCTAGGACAAACGGTTGAGGCTCGGCGTTGATTATGAGAAAATCAAGCTATACTCTTTTATATGTATAAGATTTTAACTTCTACACATAGCAGAATTTCAATTTTTATACCATCGAATAGAAAAAAATGCTCTTTCAAATACAATTTGTTTGAAAACTGTATTTCAATTGACTGATTTTTTATGATATTTAAAATAAGTTTCAAGCATATATATTTTTAAATCTATTTCTATCATATGCAGACTGATTACAAAAGGTTAATCCGCTTTCGCTTAAATATATATATATATATATATATATATATAATCCAACATTTGTTTCTAGCAATATTCCATAACGGAATTAAAATTTCATCAATACGTAAATAAAATAACCTAAATATAATAAAACGGTTCCTGTGCGAACCTATCCAAACAATGGGAAACAATGGATTACTTCCATTGTTACAGAACGTGGCTGTTTGGACGTATATTTTTCAATTTGCATGTTAAATTTGGGTAAAAATATTTCTGCGCGTGTACTTTGTTTTATAAGTGAATAAAAATTCATAGTTACTGTGACGTTACGAGAATAGCGTCTATTGGATTTATTTTATCCAAGACCTCCTTATCATACTTCAATATGATATATGATAAGGGTGTCTTGATTTTATCTTTATGCATTATAACTTTATTGATTCCATTTTTTTATCATTATTATTAAATAGAAAATATATTTTTATTTGAATTCATGGTTGCTAAGCATAAAAGTTTGCGCCGGTAAAAATAACGTTATGCTTAGCTTGAAATGTATTTTTACATCGATAAAACAACAACAAAAAAAAATGATATGATTGTGCCAACATGACGCATTTTTCACTCATTTTTCAATTGTTAATTATAAAAATTAGAATTGAAGCATTATTGATTACTTCATCTTGATTGTAATGCCTTGATTACATGTTAGTTTAAAAAAAAAAGTTGTACGTAAGATGAATTAATTTTTTAATAAAGAATTAAATAAAGTAGTGCATTTCAGGAAAAATAAAATTATTACGAGTAGTGTTATGGTAAAAAAAAAAAAGCTTGAAATAATAATTGTTTTTGAAGTTAGAATGCAATGCTGATATTTTGTGGGAATTATTTTTGTAGGTTTGTTATAAGTTCATTTAACAGTTCCTTATGAGCGATAAAGTCATATTTCTGTCACTGGTCGATTTATCTGTCGTCGTCAAAAAATCGCAGTGTACTTTTGGACGCCAGCCAAAACACAGTTGCAATTTTTAAAAATGTATAACAATGGCGACAACGTACAGCACTATCGCTTTCGCTTTTATTGCTCTTACATCACTTCTAAATATCGTGCAATTTCAATTCTTACATCATCGAATAGAAAAAAAAAACTAACTTTCGAATGAAATTTATTTGGAAACTGTCGTTTAATTTAACAACTTTTTAAATAATTTTTTGGATGAATTGTTTTTAAATTTATCTCAACAATGACCAGGTGTCTGCTTCAATAATGCAAAGTAACCACTGGCAAAGTTATCACAATTGAAAATTGATTGCCCTAATCAACTTACAAAGTGAAATTGAAATAAAAATCAATAACAACAAAAGCAGTAAATTATAAGATCAGATTATCCATAACATTTAGATACTAAACTGGAATCTATCTACAAAAATACAGATATTCAGTTTATGTTGAACATAAAATTAATATCGTGTTCAATTGGTTGATGAGTTGCATCAGAATATACTAGAAATTGTATTTAATTTTTTTTAAATTTTTTTAAGGATCCACTATGTGTATGTCACTTTATGATAGTGGAAGGATCCCCGATTATGGAAAAGGGAACAAAGTAACCATACAAAGAAATTATCACTTGATAACATTAAAAATCTATCTCATTTGCAGATTGTATATTATTGTTGTAAAATAAGTTCTTCATTTTTTTCATACAAATTGATTTGCTTAAAACAATGGATGGGTTTCAGAAGATATAAATTTGAAACGAACAATGATTGAAGAGGACATTTTAAAACTTTTTTTTTTTAACTTCGAATTTCGACTGGTTCCATTTCTTATTTTTCTATAAAACATTCACAACTAAGAAAATTTCAATGATTTGCGTAATCGACAAACCATTTCAGAAATCATGTTTAATTTTGATGATCTAAACAAAGCTGTGTAGTGAGTCATTAATTTTTGAGATTCATTAATTAAAAAAAAAACCTTGAATATTTTAACCTTTTGTAGTGTTAATATTTAAATTTTGTGCATTTTAATAGTTCATATGAAATCATTGCGTTTAATTTTACTAATGCGAACAAACCAAAATCATAAAAGAGCCTTTGACGTCATTTGCCTCTGAACCAATAAAATTAGTTTTTGTTTTAGAAGGCAATTTTTAGATAACTCAAAATTGATTTGATAAATCACATCAACCCATTTCCCTTTTTCGCAAATTTAATTACTTCTCAACATTCCTTAATTTTAAATTTAACACCGTTGAATAGGGGAGGAAATGTACTTTCAAATGTAATACGTTTGAAAACTGTATATTTCAATTTACTGACATTTTATGATTTTTAAACTAAGCAGCTCGATTAACACGTTTGCATTTAAAACAATATAAATTAGTTCAGCGTTTGTTTTCGGCTAATATAACCATAACAAAATTAAGACTTCATAATAAAACACAAATTAAAACTATATCTATATCGGTTTCCTTTTGCTAATTAAGAAAGATCTGTAATTTCTCCTCTGTTCTGTCATCTTATTTACATAAAATTAAAAATTTGTAGTTAAAACTCCACAGTTTTCCTTATTGTCGAGGAATAGTACATAAACATGTTTATATTTCTTAGAGTATGAGTCAGTAAAAGCTATTTCTACTGATATTGAATTCAATCTATATCTGTTTCCTTTTACTAATTAAGATAGATTTGCAATTTCTCCTCTGTTTTGTCATCTTATGTACATCAGATTACAAATTTGTTCTTAAAACACCAGAAGCCCATGCATTAATCAGGCCTTGAACTTAACGTTTCATGTCAGTTTTCCTTAATGGCGATTAATTGTATGTGAATATTTTTATCTATAAAAAAAAATTGCTGCGGAACCTCGATACAACATCCGTAAAAAAAATCTGAAAATTTCGTGATTTTGGTGATTTATCGCTTGGTTTTCGACACAATGAAATAAAAAAATATATACGCTTTTATGATAAATATTTTTTAAGGAAAAACTTTTTCTACTCTTCATACTGTAGTTTAAGTAAGTTTAATTTAACTTAAATAAATACACTTTTATAACTACGATTTTGCCATATACATTCACATGTATATATGAAGAAAATTAACGATCATATTTTACGGTTTAGAACAAAATTTAAATTGATTAAAAATGTTTCAAATTAAAAATTAAGGTCCGATTCTGAGCACTTTCAATTTGACTAGGATATTGTTAGTGTCGGAGACAACAAGCGACATGTATTGTTGCCATAGAAACAACGATTTATTCAATATTGGTGACAGCGTTCTTAATCAAGCAGTTATTGTTAAAATACACTTAATACTTATCCATCCGGCGACACCGTGAAAAATTGAATAACTTCAGCAACACGCAACTTGTATATATATTATGTAAGCTTTTAGGAAAAATAATAAACTATTTAATCGTTTAAGTTTAAATTCATAAAGTACTGCGCATTTAAAACATTCATTTAATCAGAAATTTTGAAATGCATTGAAATCGCTTGCGTTTGGCGAGGGAAAAATGTTGCTCGCCAAATCGCGTCTTTTCACGCCAAATACTCGAAAGTATTTTATTTTTTTTTACAGATTTATTTACTGGGATTCCGCAGCTAAATTTGACTGATCCTTTATTACGTACATGAGTATTAGCATTTTTGTTTTCAAAATATTCTGAGTGTGCGTTTTAAGGAGGGAGACTTTCCTTGTCAGGGATGCTTATCAATTTCATTATGTTTGAAGTACTGTAACATCATTAAAATGCATCGGGAGTGATTTTTTCCCATAGACCATAATGTAACAGGATTTTTTCGTGTGTCCCTATAAAAGAGTTATAAATGCGAGAAACGTCATTATCAATACCGAACATTACTATTGTAAATATCAATAACATATAAAAATTTCATGGTAATCCGAGTATATTTACGAGAGTTAGAGCACGGCCAGACGAGCCGAGTTCATAAGCACTTTTCAGCTATGTTGAAAAGTGTTAAAAAGTTACGGTTCGTAGCCCTGCTTTAAGAAGAAGCTAAAGTTTTCAGCCATGACTGCAGTTGTAAACAAAATGTAACGCTCATCATAACACAAATACTTTTACTTTTAATCCTAAAAAGAAGCCTTACTGAAGATATTTTGAAGAAAAAAAATATGCAGAAAAAGATGTCCGACGGGTTAGGATTAAAAGAAAAAAATAAATACAGAAACAAAAAAATAAAAATGGATCTTCAGAATCAAAATGGTCAGGTTATAAACAAGATTCTCATTGATTAGTCGATATTAAAACGACGCCATTTCTTAAGGGTTAAAACTACTTTAAATGGTTCACAGTTTCTGAAAACATAAAAATAAAAGCAAAAATACATTAAAGTATTGTAAAAGCTAATAATTAAAAGACTTGTTAGGCACAACATTTATTTATTAAGTGATTACTTCACAGCATATGGAAATAATTATACATAAAGCGACATACTGTTAATTTCAGGTCATTTGGAAAGTTTCTATCAGGATCGGCTTGACCGGGGCAAAAATTCACTTTAGCGGCAACATCGTGCCATAAGATATTCTCTCTGCACTGTTAAAAATTTGCAGCAAACTGTCCAGCCATTTGACCGTTTTTAGAGAAAACGGTTACATAACCGTAATTTAAATACATTCTGGCCGTATTATTGCCCATATTATAGTCAGAATATAGTTAAATTATGGTTATGTAACCGTTTTCTATAAAAAACGGTCAAATGACTGGACAGTTTGCTGCAAATTTTTAACAGTGTGACTAGAGAGCCGACTGCTCTCAGCAGATACACAATCGAATCTCCTTCTAAAGGTCTCAAAGTTCACATTACAGAGTGACGGAATTTCAAGTGTTCGTGAGAGTCGAGGCCTGGATTCAAGTGCTACAAATTTATAGTGGAATAAACGTCTCTATACAATCAGATTATAGAATGCGATAGAGAATTATACCTTCTTGAAAATGTTTTATTCTTCTTTTATTTTTATTGAAATCAAATGTTCTGTGCACATCTGGAAACTTGCTTTCAGTTTTTACTTTGAAGGAGGTAATATCTAACAGTCATTATATACCTCTTATTCTCATCCAATTAGTATAAGTAGTGATTCATTTAGACATAAAGCTTCACAGAAAGCGTTGAATAAACGCTAAGTGTTGATAAGTGTGATACTATAAAAACATAAAAAAAAAACTCCTTAATAACGCCATAAAATAAGGGAAACTTGTTCATCTCAACCATATATATATTTTTTAATTGTAATTTTGGTTTATGTGTTAAAAAATTTTTTGTTTATATTACGGATTTTTAAGCTCTATTTTACTGCAATTTTTTATGCATTTAATTTTTTTTTCATTCTGCTTTTTTCCCCAATATTCTTCATAATTTCCCTTCTCTTCTGCGTTCTAGGTAACTCTCTTTTGTGATTGGCTGATGCCTTCTGCTTTCCCACTGGCTGTTTCCTTAACTTGTCCCCATTTCCCTCCCATTTCCTTTCTGTCTTGCTCCTGCCTTCAAAGTGGTTGCACGTCTTCTTTGCGCCTGATGAAGAAAGACAAAGTTCTTTCGAAAGGCCTAGTGCATTCCTTATTTTATGGTGTTATTAAGAAGTTTTTATGCTTTTAAAAGTAAAAATAGTTTTTTATTTTTAACACCTTTTTATAAGCATTTTTTATATAATATCTCAAGATGTGTTGGAAACAGTTCAGAAATTGATTTCATCTGTTCCGCCGTTTGTGATATATGCGACCCGTTTGTGATATAAGCAACGCGTTTGTGATATATGCATTCGTTCCGTGGACTGCCAACAGGTGTCGCCACTACCAGAAATGGAACTTCCTCAAAACCCCACAAGATAGCAGCACTACAGATCTACAGAGAGATAATCACTACAATGTGCATTTTAAAGAAAGTAAAAACTGTTTAATCAGCAATAAACCCTTTGTGAAATGTGTTCGACGGACTAATTCCGTGAGAGAACATTCAAGAGCCCCTTTTCTTAGTTAGTTGACGCTGAAGCTTCATGTCAGAAAGACATAAACAATTCGCTCATCCAATATTAATAAAAACTGCGTTCTGGAAGCAATACGCTCCTGAACTTTGACGAAGCATAACCTTTTATGGATCTAAATTACCTTTACTTTTTATATTATAAGAATGTAACGTATTTAATCAAGATTTTGTGTAGTTTTTCAGATATAAAGTGTGTACTTAAGAAGTAACCATGTGTTGTGTTTCTACAAAGATTTCACGCTGCACTTAATAAAAATAAATTCACATATTCTCAGAGCAAGCATAATTAGCTGCGTCACGAATAAGGATTACACCTTATAACAGGTAAGCAAAGCTTACATATTTTTGTACGAATAATTAAGTAGTAATTGTATTATTTATCTGGTCGTTTCGAGCAAGTAAATATAACTCACTTCCTTTTAGATTATGAGACTGAGTAAGAGGAGAAAAAAAAAAAAAAAAAAAAAAAACTAGACCAGAAAAAAAATAGTAATGATATAAGTATTGAATTATAAGTGAAATTTTATTACATATACTATTGGTATTATTTTCTGAGATATATTATTGATATTATTTTTTTCTTGGTGCATATAACATATAATTATTGCTATTGATCATTGATAATGCAAAAGTAAATAATAAACATTTAGAATATATGATGAACAAAACGGTAGATAATTAACCTAAATGAATATTGAAGTATTATATAGGTCACTATGTTGTGATATATATGTATAGACTAATGATAAATATAAATAACTGAAAAATATGTATACACATTTATATAACGTAGCATTCAACATTTAATTATGGCTACTTCGTCCGCGAAGGATATATCGCTTGTCGAAAAGCCGAATGACAGTAATTACGAACTATGGGCCTTCAAACTAGAAATGCTGTTAATTAGGGAAGATTTATTTAAATATGTTACCCAAAACCCACCTGCAACTCCCGACGATTCATGGAAGAAAAACGATGGGAAAACTAGGGCAACAATAAATCTTTCGATAGATGACAGCCAAATCTGTCATATAAAGCACTTAAAAACCGCCAAAGAAATCTGGGACACGTTGAAGAAGGTGCATCAAAGATCCACCTTATCGTCTAAATTGTTTCTCCTCCGAAAATTATACTCACAAAAATTAAGCGACGGAGGAGACATGAACCGCCACATCAACGAAATTCTAACAATAAAGGATAAATTGTACGCCATTGGCGAAGAAATTCCGGAGACTCATATCGTAGCACTTTTATTGTGCAGTCTCCCTAGATCATATGATCCTCTCATCATAGGCCTCGAAGCTAGGGATGAAAGCGATCTCACTTTAGAGTTTGTTAAGACAAAACTACTAGATGAATTCAAGCACCGGGCAGAAAATAAAAAATCCAACACAAATGCACGCGAAACCGCGTATAGAGTATCCAACAGACAGAACAAAAACAGAAAATATTGCGGATTCTGCAAACGACAAAACCACACAACATCAGAATGCTACCATTTGAAAAATAAAAACCAACACTGCAATAACGCAAGACCTGACTGGAACAAAAATAAAACTATTAATAACTCCAGTAACAATAGAAACAACACAATTGGCCATAAAAAGGCCCAGAACAATCCCAAGGAAACATCCAACTATTGCTTCAATAACAAAATTGAAGGTGATCAAGATTTAGATAGCTCGGTTCCCCCCGGCGACGACAAAACATCAGAAGATAAAATCGAACCCATCTCTGTAAACAGGGCGCAAACACCAAATGAAGAAAAATATATAATTGACTCTGGATGTACTAGGCATGTCGTAATGTCAAAGCACAATTTTGAAAATTTTACGCCAGGAAACTTCGGGGATATTACAATAGCGAACGGAAAGCGGCTATGCTCACAAGGTCTGGGAGACGTGAACATTAAAATAGATTCACAAAATTCCATTACACTTAAAAGCGCACTATACTGTCCCGAATTGCAGAACAATCTGCTATCGGTAAAAAGGGCCACCGAAAATGACATCAAAGTAATATTTGAAAAACAGAAATGCTCGTTCGTGAAGGATAACCACACAATTTTTACAGCTAGGTTAAATGACAATTTATATGAATTACAACCCAAAGACGATTACGGATATAACGCGCAAATCCAAACATCTTGCAGCGATAAAAACTGCATATCCATTTGGCACAGAAGGCTGGGACACAAAAATTTTGAAGCGTTAAAACATCTCGCGAAACACAAACTAGCTGAGGGCATAGAAATACACAATTGTAAACATGAAACTGTTTGTACAAAATGCGTCGAGGGAAAGCTGTCGATTGCACCCTACCCCAAAACCGCTTCTAATAGATCAAAGGAAACATTAGATCTGGTACATACAGATATCTGCGGAAAAATGCATACACAAACACTCAGCGGAAAGAAATACTTTATAACTTTCACTGATGACTACAGTCGGTTTACAATGATTTATTTGATTTCGCATAAATCAGAGGCAATAACGAAACTCAAAGAATTCATAGCCCTAACGAAGAATAAATTCGGAAAAATTATAAAAGCAATCAGATCCGATAACGCAAAGGAGTATCTAGGAGATAGTTTTGAGAGTTACCTATCAGAAAACGGTATAGAACACCAGTTGAGCGTCCCGTACTGCAGCCAGCAGAATGGTGTTGCCGAACGCAAAAATAGGACTATAGTTGAGATGGCGCGCACAATGTTATCTGACGCGAACTTACCGAACCAATTTTGGGGCGAAGCCGTACTTACAGCAACATACCTGATAAATCGCTTGCCTACCAAAGCAAACGAAAACAATAAATCGCCTTATGAGCTGTGGAATAATAGAAAACCCGATTTATCGAACGTACGGACTTTCGGATGTAAGGCATACGCCTATGTCGAAGAATCGAAGAGATCCAAATTTGACAAAAAGGCCGTTGAAGGCATTCTATTGGGTTACGATAATCGTAGTAAAGGGTATAGAATATACACAGGGGGAAACAACGTGATAATATCGCGAACCGTAAAATTCCTTGAGAACGGAGCAAGCGAAATTGATAAAAACATAAATGATTCAAAGACACCTACTGAAACCGTGGAGATTGAACTAAGTAATGATGAACAAAATCAAAACGACACCCCACAGCAAAGTAACGCTGAACCGCGAAGGTCACTAAGAAGTAACAGAGGTGTCCCCCCTGACCGCTACGGGATAAGCGCGAATATCTGTAAAATACAAGATCCGAAAAATTGGGAAGACATAAATAATATCAGGGATCCTGAAATAAAAAACAAATGGATAGAGGCCGCAAATGAAGAAATTACGTCGTTAAAAAAGAATAACACTTGGGAATTGGTGAAACCAACACCAGGAAAACGTACAATAGGGTGTAAGTGGACATTTAAAACAAAATATAACGCACGCGGAGAGGTAGAGAGATATAAGGCACGACTTGTCGCGAAGGGCTACTCGCAAAAATACGGAAGCGATTACGATGAAACGTATGCACCGGTGGTAGCGCACACCACAATAAGAAGCTTCCTAAACGCCGCCGTGTATAAAAATTTAAATATTACACACCTAGATGTAAAGACGGCATTCTTACATGGAGATTTAGGCGAAGAAGTCCTAATGAAGCAACCCGAGGGATACGTTGTAAAAGGGGAGGAAGATAAGGTGTGCAAGCTAAAGAAAGCAATATACGGGCTAAAACAGGCCGCAAGGGCCTGGTACATAAGAATTAACAAGTCATTAAGAAATTTAAATTTTAAGGAGTGCAATTCAGATCAGTGCTTATATAAGAGAAATGAAAACGGGGATATTTCCTATATAATCGTGTACGTGGACGATATTTTAGTCGCCGCAAGCGAAGAAAACACGCGCAATATATACGCGGAATTATCTAAGGAATACGAAATTAAGAATCTCGGCAGGGTATCGCAATTTCTCGGAATAAATATTAAAAGGCTAGACAACGGAAACCTTGAGCTAGACCAAGAGAATAAAATTGAGGAAATAACCGAAAAATTTAAATTGTCCAAATCAAAGCCCACATACACGCCCATGCGCACAGACTATTTCAATGCAGACCCAAACAGTGAAACACTAAGTGACAACAAACAATACAGACAGGCTGTAGGAGCGTTATTATACATAGCGACGTTAACCAGACCGGACATAGCTGCCACGGTAAACATCCTTGGAAGAAGGAACGAACATCCCAGAAAAGCAGATTGGGAGGCGGTAGAAAAGGTAATAAGATACCTGCATACCACTAAGCACTTGAGGCTAACTGTAAACAAAAATAAGCCGCCCGTACTAACTGCATATAGTGACTCAGATTGGGCAGGAGATAGAGAAGATCGGAAGTCCACAACTGGGAATGTGTTAAAATTAGGGAACAATCTCGTGTCCTGGACATCAAGAAAACAAAATTGTGTAGCGTTATCGACTGCAGAGGCAGAGTATATCTCTGTATCCAACGCCACGCAAGAAATTCAATGGATTCTCAATCTACTAAAAGACCTAGAATTGCATCAAACTTTACCAATCGTAATATACGAGGACAATATCGCATGTATAAAGTTGAGTGAAAGTGAAAAACAACAATCCCGTGTGAAACACGTGGACATAAAGTACCACAACGTGAGACATTTAAAAGAAAGCGGGGTGATCACACTGGAATATTGCCCTTCGAAAAGGATGGTAGCTGACATCCTTACCAAGCCCATCCCCAAACCTCAGTTTGAGCACTTGAGAAAGGAACTTCAACTTACACCACCACAGGGCTCAGATGAAAAGGGGGGGTGTTGGAAACAGTTCAGAAATTGATTTCATCTGTTCCGCCGTTTGTGATATATGCGACCCGTTTGTGATATAAGCAACGCGTTTGTGATATATGCATTCGTTTCGTGGACTGCCAACAGGTGTCGCCACTACGAGAAATGGAACTTCCTCAAAACCCCACAAGATAGCAGCACTACAGATCTACAGAGAGATAATCACTACAATGTGCATTTTAAAGAAAGTAAAAACTGTTTAATCAGCAATAAACCCTTTGTGAAATGTGTTCGACGGACTAATTCCGTGAGAGAACATTCAAGAGCCCCTTTTATTAGTTAGTTGACGCTGAAACTTCATGTCAGAAAGACATAAACAATTCGCTCGTCCAATATTAATAAAAACTGCGTTCTGGAAGCAATACGCTCCTGAACTTTGACGAAGCATAACCTTTTATGGATCTAAATTACCTTTACTTTTTATATTATAAGAATGTAACGTATTTAATCAAGATTTTGTGTAGTTTTTCAGATATAAAGTGTGTACTTAAGAAGTAACCATGTGTTGTGTTTCTACAAAGATTTCACGCTGCACTTAATAAAAATAAATTCACATATTCTCAGAGCAAGCATAATTAGCTGCGTCACGAATAAGGATTACACCTTATAACAGGTAAGCAAAGCTTACATATTTTTGTACGAATAATTAAGAAGTAATTGTATTATTTACCTGATCGTTTCGAGCAAGTAAATATAACTCACTTCCTTTTAAGATGGAAGCATTTCGTTTATAAGTGTATTTGTTACTTAACATCATATTCTGAAGATGGTCATAGAAGTTGACCGAAACGTCAATTTGATGTAATTTTAAAGTTTAATTTTACATAAAATTTTTCATACACCATTCAGTAAAGTCGTGTGGTTTACTATACACAATATTTTTATACAATAAAGTTTACATTTTACTTTGAATTGATGCCGTTTCACAAAAAATACATACACACACACACACACATATATATACATATAGGTATTTAGGCATTTGGGACTTGATAATTCTGTCTAAATTCCACGAATTTCATTCATTCAATTTCATTTCATTCATTCAATTTCATTTCATTCATTCAATTTCATTTATTCAATTTTTAATTTAATTTCTTCTTCTTTTAAATAAGTTTTTGGTATCTATATTCAGTGTGTTGGGGAATACTTTCAATGTCAAACAATTATTACATACCATTATTTCATAGTTTAAGTTGGTGTTATGGTAATGTTTCATTTATGGTTATATATATATATATATTATTTCTACGTATTTCACTATCTTTTGAACTAAAAAAATATTTTTTTTTCTCTTTCATTGTTCTAGGCCAAATCTACGAGGGATTTATCCTGCCCGCCGCTGGACTCTCTTTTTCTTCCCGTCATCAACTGTCAAGCCACTACTTTTTAATGTATAAACTAAAAATAAAAACAGTTTTCTGCTTTAATATATGTATACTAAATTAGTGTAAATGGATTTAAACTAAATAAAGAACTTATTTTCAGCTGATTTATCCATTGTATATCATAAAACACTTATTCAGGATTAACGTTCTGCATTTATTTTATTACAATACCGAAACAATTAATATTTTAGAGAAAAAAAAAAAGGTAGAGTAAAACAGTTATATGGTTAGTCTTAGTAAACAAATAGCATTTTTTTCCCTTTTTTGATAATTTTATAACATTTTTATGTAACATGACACTAAAACAATATAGTTCTCTAAGACTATTACTTTAATAAGCTATTAAAAATGAATTTAATTTGATAAATTAATATATAGTAAGAGCAGAAAAATGTAACTTTCAGCTTTATGTCTATTTTGTACCAATCGTTATATAAAATATTTTTTAAAAGTGACTGGAAAGAATAAGAGAAATAGAAGCCCGAAATATTAACTAAATCATGGTTAAGTCTTGTCAACAAATTGATTAATTATTTAGAAGAGGTTTTGTTTCTTTAGCAGAGGAAAACTTATTTAATTCAAATAGCGGCGGCCCACCCGACCGCCGCCCGAGACGAACATAGAGCTCGAAGCCGCAAGGGTCTTATCGGTAGCTTCAGAGCCTCGAGCTCAACCTTTCTTGCAATTTGGTGTCTTTAATTTAATAAATTTCCCTTTTAAATTTGTCCGGTTTCAATTTTCAGATTTTTTTTTTTCTTTTTACCTGGCTTCCGCAAGTGGCTCGGTATAAAAGGGACGTAGAAAAGGAAAATCACGCAAAACGCCGCGCTCCGCGAATTCTGCGGCGGCCGCTGTAGTGGACAAACTATCAGAATTGGATTATAGGTCAGAGTTTATGAACAACAGTACATCAAATTAAATATGTCTTGCGATCACAATAATCAAGAGTACATAGTTAAGTTCGCAAAAGAAAGTAGAGATTTCTATTTCTTGTTTCCTTAGAAAGATGACAACAGCTTTGATGGATCACAAATTGCAGTTGTTCTCTCTGATCTACCAATGAACCATAATCCAGACTTTTCTTTAATCTTTTTTTTTTCTCAGCATGGGGTAAAATAGTTAATTGACAATGTCTTTTAAAATACCACTAGATAGTACCTGTCAAGATTTGACGGTAAATAACTTGAAAGTTCCTTTAGAAATATGCTTTTATTTTTAATTAGATGCTTTTAAATTAATTAAGTATTAAAAATTTTATGAATTGTTATATTGTGTAAGCGATTCCTATAGATATAAGACGATAGATTGTGGTGTCAGTCCAGTCTACTCAACTAATGAAGTGAGATAATTTTAAACTTGTAATTTACATCCTATTACATTTGAATTAATTTAACAAGAATTTAACTAAACATATTAATTGAATGATTCATTTTTACTTACCACAGTCGCAATTTTTATATATATATATATATCAATATTTAGTATTTTCTAATTTTTTAAAACTACGCGACCTTTAAAATGTTTCATTAATTTTATTTTTATCAGCCTGCCTCTAAAACACAGATAAACCATGAATATCAAGGCGATTTCTTTTATAATACTTACAAAAAATTATTATATATATATGGCATCTTGATAATGGTCATACCAAATATAATAAAAATTGTAGACCAGTTCAATTTATTTAATCGATAATTACATGCACGATCTTTTAATTTAAACACTTTTAATATAAATTGAGTAAATAAAACAAAATATTCTTGGGTATTAAATTTTACTTAATAATTAAAAAAAATACAAATTATATAACTTTTCTTCCTGAATTAAACATGGCATTATTAAAATGAATTAATGCCAATAAAAAGTATTCGGTCGGGAGTGGGTTTCGAACCGGCACGATGATCGGAACAGAGAAGCACCACCATGCATTATACCACTTGTCTGTCCACCCTTTTCTCGTTCGAGTGTGCTCTTAAAACCTATTAGGTTGTATATTTAATTTTACGCATGCGCAAATGGATCATTTTCGTGTGAAAAGTGGATTTGACGGAAATACCATTTCGTTTTAATAAATAGGATTATCAGTAATAATTTGCACTTTCCTGTTGAAACTGTCCTTTAAATATTGAGAGTAATGTTCATTTGCATGTTCTATGTAATTTTTCTGCAGATTAAAATAATATATTTTTGGCAAACTAAGTATGAAAAAAAAAGTGCTGTTTTTATAATTAATTTGATCCCACCTGATCCTATTACTTCTATCGGACCACTAAATTTTTTCACTTAAGACAGGTTCTGTTTTTACAGGTTTTACTCTATATAAAAAAAATAATAATAAATGTGCATGAAAACCCCTGAACACTTACCCAGCGTGCCCCTTTTCGCGACGAGCGCCCGTATATTTCTTTAAATTTGTGGGCGTGACTTTTTTTCGAATAATTTTTTTGTGCAATTTATTCTCTGAAATTATGTAATTAGATAACGCGAAATTTTCTGTTCGAAAATAATGGTATTCAAATTCAAGGATTTTAATCATCTTATATGGCACGTATACATGTCGCGAAAAGGATTAAATATATACGCTACTAATATTCGCGATTTAAAATTGAATATTAAAATAAAATTATGATAAATAAGCCACTGTTTTAATTATTGTTTGAAAGTAGACCAAAATATTTGGCTTTTGTTAAAAAAAAAAAAAAGATATGGAAAAAATTCAGTGAATTTAAAAATTGGTCTAAGCTTTTTCTCTTTTTAGGAGCGTTTGTAATTATATAAATACGTAGCACCTATAGTCGTCGTTTGGTCCGTCCGTCTGTCTGTCTGTCCGCATATGTCAGCGCAAAAACTACCCAACCAAATGATTTGAAATTTAATATTTACAGAATTTTGTCGAGTCATTTCAAATTTTATGAAAATAGAATCAAAACTTTAAAAGAGATTAATAAAAATATTTATTAAGTAATTTGAATTTTTTAAAAATCGGTACTTCTGTGTTATAGCAGCTTCCGAGGATAAATCGTCAAGCGACCGAGATGTATCATGTATCGTTCTATTAATTCCTATCATACGTAATTAATTCAATGATATCACATGATAGGCAATTATACTAGGTTGCCATGGTGATGACGTTCTATTTAAAATGGAGTCCTATTATTTCCGTATTACTGAATTTAAAAACCGAATTTGAATACTAAAATTGTTTAATTACAGCAATCCTATAATCTAATGACTGTTTTTGGATAGATGTTTCCGTAGAAATAGATATTAAATGGAAAAAAAAGTCTAAATATGGATTTCTAATCTGAAATTTTCAATGCTAGGCTTAAGTTTCAAATTGGAATTTTCAATCATATCAACAAATATCAACAAATGATAAAATGTTGGCAACTTAAAATGTACTTATTTTATTACGGAAATTAATCATATCATAATAACAGACGATATAATTCATTTCACTGAAACTTGTTATAGTACGAACGCACCTCATTTGTCACGTTTGACGTACAATTTATAACTTGTTAGTAATTTGTACCTATTTCAATTTAATCTTTGATGTGCAATATAAATTTTGTTTTTCTTTGCAAGATATTTAGTGTCCCTCTCGTTTACATTTTTCCCCCCTCACGCAAATATTTACAAAGCTACATTTTCCAGAATACAGCAGCGTGAAGTTATCCAATCCAATCATATGTAAACAGCTGACGCAGCAGCTCCTCAAACTGACTGGGAATTTCCACTGACGCGCTCCAAATAAATCGTTCAAAACAATCAGCCATTTGCGAAAACGAAAATGAAACTAGACTGAGAACTAATTTTACTTTTATTTTCTCTCCTCTCATATACGATAAAACAGGAGGTGTGTGGTTATTTTTAAATCGTCTGCTTCGTGGAATAATGAAAACAAAACAAAGCAGAAATATAAATCTAAAAATTTCGTAATAACATTAAATTACAAAATGGGAATTAGTATTTCTATTCGAAATTATGATGTTTTTAAGATTATTATTTTTTGTTTAAAGAATATTCTTATGTAATATTGTCTTGTCTTCATATTTCTTGGAAAAACTATTATTGTTCAGATTGAAGTATACATTTTAAAATTATGTCGAAGTGATTTATTAAATTCACTGCGTTAACACCTGATATCGGTGAAACTTTTTTTTTTTTTTTCTCTGATCCAGCTGCGCATTGGAACCATTTTACGTTCTAAGAATCTCACCATTAGTGCGGGGTACAGCGTTACTTTTATGTTTCAAATAAATTCGTATATAAAATAAATCAGTACATAAAAAGTCAATTTCATTTGTTAAATAAATTAGTATGTTGTTACAATTTCTTTTTAAATTCTACAATTTTACGGGAAAATGATACCATATTTAATAGTTATCATAAATGTTCTTACGACAGAAAAAAAAAAATATAATCTACTAATTATTTTTCGAAAAATATACAATGTGAATTACTAAGAATGTAATACTCTACAATCTAAGCTATAGTATAAAAACCTCTAGAGATATATGTTCATTCAAATTAACACTTTGATGATTTTTTAGGGTTTCGTTCATCTCATGAAACCCTATTAGTCCCGCTTTGTTGTCTGTCTGTCACAGAGCCGATTCTCAGAAACTATATAACTTACAGTCATGAAGTTTTGTGTATTTATAGCTGAATACCTACTATGAAGCTCAAAATCATATAATTTGAAAAAATCGTATTATTTTAATATAGAGAGATAAAAAACCAAAAGTCTAACAGTCTTTTCCTATTAAATTTAAACATTTTTCGTTATAGCAGTTGCCAACAATTAAAAATCCACAATAAAATTCTTTCTACAATAATTAATTTTCTATTGAATGATTTCCCCGTGAAAAATGAGAATGAAATAAAAAGTTTCACCAATTGAAAAAAAGATTAATAGGACGTCATATTGGTAATAAAACGGAAATTTTCAAACATTTCTCAATAATACAAGGAGTATGAGTATGTGTAAATACAGAAAGCAGTTTAATATGACGTTATTTGAGAATTAAAAAGAAAATTAATCTGACGTCTAACATTTTGTAAGTCTCTATACAACATGTTTAATTTTGAAATTGAATTTTTTTTATAGCATTTAGTCACATGACAGATATTATTATGACAGAGTATAATAGCGGCTTCGCCTGCTATCGGGCCGGTTCAGATATTTTGAAAAAAACGAGAAAAATAGACCGGTAAATTTTTATTTTATAAAAAACATGACTTTTTTTGTGGAAAATGAAATTTATTTGGATTTATTAAAGAAAGGATAAAGTGTTTTGAAAGCAATATTAAACGAAACCCTTTGTGCGATCTTCGATCACACTTACCCACTTGTTATATAATTCCTGCATGTTAATTTATAGCTGTAAAATTTCAAAAAATTCTCATCTGTTTCAACTAGTTTTGCCAGGTGTACCGATTCCCCTGTCCCGCGAACCACTGAGCGAGACTCCAAAAGTGCCGATTTTGAATGATGCACATTCTTTTCAATTTCTTTTAACTCCATGCTGTTTGTTAGTCTGCATCTAGTGGAATATTAATACCAGTAAAACCTGTGAAGACAGAATCTATGTATAACGTAAAATTTTTATAGTCCTTTCCAAAGAAATACCTTACAAATCTACCTGCCTAGGTGAAAACCTGTCTAAAACAGAATATTTTGCTACTCCTAGCGATTATGTTTTCACGAAGTTTTACTGTACTTTTTGCAGTAAACACTGTGTAAACGGAACCTGTTTATAACGGAGTTCTGTTTCAAAAGTATAAAACTTTCATTGTCCCTTACGATAAGAATCTACACAATTATTACCTGCTAAATTGGAATTTTGTATCCGTCTCTTGCGATTCCGCTTCATAGGTTTTAATGTAATAGGATTGTTGTGTTTTTTAGTATAATAAAACCTGCTAACACAGAATTGCAAAGGACTGGAGAAAATTTTCGTTTGTCTTAGCAGGTATAATTGCATGATATTACTACCGTAGGGACAATGAAGTTTTTACGTTTAGGACAGGTTCCGTTTTCATGGGATTTACTGTATTTTTATATTCCGATTTGGAAGCCGCTGTCCCGCTTTTTTTTTTTTTTTGTCTCACTGTCCCGTTTTTTGTGACATTGGGCATGACAACGCTAGTTTCGTTTCAAGCCATAGTTCATTGCGCTCACGATATATTGTAGTCACATAAATTGTAAGGAGATCAGTTTTATATAAATACTAGCTGATCCGCCCGGCGTTTCCCGGGTCCGTGATAAAAATCTTAAATAAACCCCTCATTTGTATGATTTTATATCTTTAACCCGATTTTGTATGAATTTATATTTTTAATAGCAAAATCGAAAAAAAAATACTTATCTGAAACCGGGTGTGACCGCAACAAAATATCTAGATATTATGGGTTTTCGACAAAAATTTCTCATATTATATTTAAAAATATATATATTTATTCTCGTCCGAACGTTTCGAAAATGTTGTAGGTGATGTAAATCTGGTCTACCGAAATGCTCTAAAAAGATTGTGTCGAAATAAGAACGTTTAGTAACTTTTAGCGTACGAAAAAAAATCTTCTTCTGCGGCGCGAAATGATCTGCGTTCGCCGGTGTTTTGAAAGGGTTAAAATTCGTATTTTTTAAAACTAATTATACATTGTATTAGAAGAAGGTTTCGGCTTTAAGAGCATATATGTTGGTTTGTCTGTATCTGTAAAACGTCGCTCTTGAGAGGAGTTGTCGTAAGCGGGAAAACATTCACTGGGAAAACGACCCTTTTTCAAAAATGTTTTTCAAAGGATTAACATCAATTTTTTTTTTCGGATTGATTGTGGCACATAAGACGTGAGAGTGCGATCTTTCAGAATATGTTTTTCGTTTTTAAATAAACTAAACGGTTTAGTCGATAGAAGTTAAAACAAAATTGCGAAATAAACGCTTTCTTCATTTAAATTTTAAATGTTTCTTCATTCCCGTTCGCTGCCGTAAATCGGGTTCTGGACATGCAGGAGTGCTGAAAGCCGGCTCGCAAAGAAAGAGATGAGTTATTGATCAGTTTTTAATTAATATTTTGGTTAATTATTAAAATTCCGAGTCTCAGGCGCATCAGGAGAGGCCTTGGACTATCCTCATCTAATCTTTCAGACTTTTAGGTGCGCTAGATTTTGCTAGCCATCGCAGACACACACACAGAACGAAACTTTCTTTTTTTAGTATAGATAACCATAGTTTTTACAGATAAAGCGGTTTTCGTAAGTGATTGTTCATAAATATCATATTTTTCAGAAAGCAGACTTAAAGTTTTATTTCTGAAAAACTATTAGAAAATTTCACCCCAAGTTCTTAAAAATCTCAAGATTTATATGTTGTACCTAGTGTTGCCAGATATCTTGATTTTCAGACGGTCCAAAGACCCGTCCCGCAGAACCATTGTCGCGTAATCCCGATTTCTCATGGTGCACAAATTCTTTTGATACCATTCTATTTGTTAGTCTGCATCGAATAGAAGTTAATACAGTAAAACCTCTGAAAACATAACCTGTCTATAACGAATTTTTTTTTATGATTCCGCCAAAAGGGATACAAATCAACCTGCGAAGGCAGAAATTTGCCTAAGCCGGAAGGACCTCTATCGATTTTGTTTTTACAGATTTTATTGTACTTTGTTTAGTGAAACTCGTGAAAACAGAACTTGTTTATAACGGAATCCTGTCTTAAACATATCAAAAACGCAAAACTTTCATATTCCTTAACGAAAGGAATACCACACAATTATAACTATTCAATCAGTAACCTCTCCAAAACGGAATTTTTTCCGTTTCTAGCGTGAAACTTATAAACGGAATTTAAAGTGATCGGATAGAGATTCCGTTTTAGACAGGTTTTCGTCTTAGCAGGTATAATTGTATGGTATCTTTTTCGTAGGGATCATGAATTTGTTACGTTTGGTTTAAGACAAGATCCTGTTTTCGACAGATTCCATTTTCATATAGGATTTACATTTACTCTATTTTTATGTTCAGATTTAAAATCCATTGTCCTTTTTTTTTCTTTTTTTTTTTTTTTTTTTTTTTTTTAATGTGGACCTGGCAACACTATTTACAACGAACGATGATTTTCTGCAACAACGGTATTTCGGGAGCCCATTAAAGTATATATACAAAAAATAAATATGCATGTGTTTGTGTGTCGGTGGGCAGGGAATGCGCCCTGGAAGATGTTTTAAAAATTTAAATGCTCCCGTGTTGGTACAAAGTTTGGAAATCCTTGATTTAGAGTGTAATGTACTTCAACTTTTTTATGTCGTCTGATTAAACAAAAGTTTAGGGGGTTACTATGGTCATTTTTATGGGGAATATATGCATTCTCCATTCTACCTCGTTTGCGGGTGAATGTTTATAATTAGCAGGAGATTTTATCATTATTGCAAACTCTCGATTATCCGGCAATCTTGGAATAAGCTTTATTTCGGAAAATTGAAATTGTCGGATAATCGGAAGGACATATATTTTAATTATATAAATATGAAATTTTAATTAAAATAACTATAAATAAAATAAATAGGTACTATCATAAAGTAAAAAAGCATAAATAAAATCAATAATTGTTGTTATCATAAAAGAAGTACTAATATAAATAAGGTACATTTAAGAAAAAAACTGCAATTACGTATACTTTATTAGTGATAAGTAAAAATATAAGACAATTTTAAGAAAGATAATCGGTGTTACAATATTGTTTTATCTTTAAATGTGATTTGCTTTCAATGAGATATCTAAGGCATGGGTGTTTATAAGTCGAAAAACCTCCGGACTTCCGGAATTTTTCAATCTCTTTTAAATGGTTATTGTGATAAAATTTTACATTATTTAATAAAATTTGCAATTTTACAATATATTGAAGTTATATTTCTTTTAAATACTAAAAGGTGTAAATTAACAACATAATACAAATTAAAATAACTTTTATTAGGTTGTTTCACATATTTCGACTATTCCCTAATTGCACGGGCTTTGAAGTTATTATTTTCATGCACTTTTTTAGAAATTACGCACGTTATCTTTTATTTTTACTTGGTTGTTTATTTTCATTTCTGTGACTACAGAATAACTCGAGACTCGAGCCACAGTTTCGGTAAATTAAAAGATGCCGCATCGTTAAATATATTGTATTTTTGCGTCTTAGTATCTCTACACTGCAAAAAATAATTGTTGATTTTACAGTATAAAACTGGCACACCAGCTGTCAGTATTATACCGTAAAATTAACAGTATTAAACCGTAAAATAAGCAGTAATACGCTGCCGTGCAAGCAGTAATACGCTACCGCGCATGCGCGGTAGCGTATTACTGCTTGCACGGCAGCGTATTACTGCTTATTTTACGGTTTAATACTGTTAATTTTACGGTATAATACTGACAGCTGGTGTGCCAGTTTTATACTGTAAAATCGACAATTATTTTTTGCAGTGTATGGTTTCTCTTATTATCGATGGATAGTATAGACTGGAGGGAAATATTATTTTACTTTCATTGAAATTTATTTGGATGGTTTCTTCTTGATATAATCTTACAAGGGCTGTAGTTTTTCTATTGTATTTAATATCAGCTATATGCTCTTTTTCTCTGCAATTAAATTTCCTGCTGGTCATGCCTATGTAGTAATTCTTGGATCCGTCTTCTTTAATAAAAGCTATTTCATATACTCCTGAATAATTCTCAAAATTAATTGGGTCAATTTTACTGCAAATGATATTCTTTAATTTCTTAGGTGGTTTGGCTATTAAGCAGATATTGAAACTTTTAAGGCTGTGTTTTAATTTTTCAAAAAAGCTTGGATAATATTGAAGAGTATAAAGTTTGTATTTTTGTGAATCAACTTTCTTTTCTGGTTTCTTATTATTGGTGATACCCATGGTTAATTTATTAATATGGTGTACTTTAAAACCATTATTATAAGCAATTTTATTATAAGCATTATTATAAGCAATATTCAATTTATTTTCAGTACATACTGGTATGTACTGAAAATAAAAGATAACGTGCGTAATTTCTAAAAAAGTACATGAAAATAATAACTTCAAAGCCCGTGCAATTAAGGAATATTCTCATTTGTTTTTGAAAATGACTCGACGTGAGTCGAAACATGTAAAACAACCTAATAAAATTTATTTTAATTTGTATTATGTTGTTAATTTACACTTTTTAGCATTTAAAAACAAATATATTATTACAAGGTAAGTTATTATATTGTTATATTGAAGTTATTTAAAAATATTTTAATCATTTAAAAGCATTTTTTTTTTTTTTGTATTAGTTAAAAAAAAAGTTATCCATCCCACCCCCTGAATTTTTTAATGTAGCCATAAAATACCATAATATAAGCGTGTGCAAATCGGATAATATATGTGAGGGGTGTCGGCTAATGAGTGTGTCGCATAATAGAATGTCGAATGACCGGAAGTCTACTACAATTAATTCTACTTACTTAATTAAAACATTTCAAATTAAAAACTCGTTTTAATTTCAGAATGTCATTCTAATTCATATAGTGATATGCTAATTGAAATCAACGCTAAAGGAATATACGGGAAATATCAGTCTTAAAAACGCAAGAGTTTAAAGCTCCCGAGAGAAAAAAAAAATCATCATAAACACATTACGTCACAACCTCATGACATAATTCATAACATCAGCTGAAAGCAAAACTACCACCAGGTTATTAATGTTTATTATTTTTAGAAACATATTCTTGAATGTTTTCCTCTTGTCTTTGGATATAATCCAAGTAGAATCTTTTTCCTTTAATACTCATAATTGGATAACAAGGGAAGACATATCGATTTGTCCAGGAGTGAAATTCCCTAAATCATTGTCCGATTATAAGCAAAGTTCTAACTATAATTTATCCTAGATTTGTTTCATACCTAATTTCTTTGACGTACAGCAGGCAAATAAATAAATAAATCTAAACTAATGAAAGAAAGATGTTTGTCTGTCTGTGCGCGATGGCTGGGAAAATATATACCAGGCGAGCGGTCTGAAAATTTGGATTAGAATACTCCAAGTCAGGTCCTAATTCACCCGAGGCTCAGATTTTTAATTTTTTGATAATTAGCCGACATATTAATTAAAATCCGCAATTATAAAAGAGTTGGCGAAAAAACGTCGCATGGCGCTTAACCGAAAATCTTGTTCCGGAGCTCTGAAGCAGAAAAGAACCAAGAATGTAATTATGTCTTTTTTTTCGCCCGTCTTCCTAAAAGCGTATTGGCCGAACTGTTCAAAATATCGAAAAACTCATGGCATCAAATTAAGAATCACACTTTTACGTTTACAACGCCGCAATCCGTTCGTAAAAATATAATTGTTAACTGATTCAAGAAAAATTTTCAAAAAAAAAAAAAAAATTCCCTTTCGCGAGTTTTTCTCCCTTTTATCGAAGCTTGCATCGGGCTCAATTTCAGAGATACGGATAAATAAAAAATACCCACTTAAAGCAGACATCTTCTTCTCTACGACGGAGCAATTCGTTTTCAAAAATGCGAATATTAACCTTTTCAAAAAAATTCGCGACTGAAGGTCACTACGCGTCTCCTGAAGATACTCTTTTTTTTCTGCGCTAAAAGTAACTAAACGTCGAAATTTTAACACAACCTTTTTACATGTTCTTCGTACACTCGATTTACATGACATATAAAAAAATTCGGAACATTCGGGCGGCTAAAAATATTGAAAAAAAATCTGCAAAATTTTCGCTCACAACATGAGCACGCAGACGGCTTTGGCTCATGTTTTTATACAACAAAATATCTATATTTTTGCATGACATTTTTACACGAGTTTAAAAACGGTTATATTCCAATCCAGGTGCACGTCTCTCATCTGGAATTGGTTCAAAATTAGGAGACCATCTTTAGATGTCCAACCTCTCTTGAGACTCTGGCACAAGAGAAGTGCCATGGCACTTTCTCTGACACGCCAACAACAACTATGTTGGAAAGTGTTAAAAAGGCGATCTCTAGGCATAACTACAATTCGAAAAGTTGCAAAATAAAGCCATGCCATTTGCGCAAGAGTCACTTATTTATGATTTTCCTTCTATATCTAACATGATTTTCTATTTCTAAACATTTCTTCAACAATTAAAAAATATTTTAATATTTAATTATAAATATTATCAATTGATAATGCATAAATACAAAAATAAAGAAGGAAAGAAAGAATAATTCGTGTACTAACTCTGCAATCGATTATGTTTTGGTTAACTTACGAAATTTATGTAAATTATGTAATTTTGAAAACTCAAGCCAAACTAAACAAATCCATTGATACTTTTACTACAGCTTATCATATTTAATTATCAGTATTGTTATCTTATGATAATATGCATTTACTCTGCAATTGATTATATTTTGGTGATTTACGAAATTTATGTAAAAGTTTAATTAATTATGTGATTCGAGAAAACTCGTGCCATAAACTAAACAAATTCATTGATACTTTAACTTATCAATATTAAAATATTTAATTATCAGTATTATTATCTTATGATAATGTGCATTTACTCTGTAAACAATTAAAAATCATTCATAAAGAAATAATTTGATGCATACACAGCTATGTTTGATAAGATGGTTTTTAGGTGCGTTCGTAATTCTGTAAATACATAGCACCTATAGGCGTCGTCTGGTCTGTCCGTCCTTTTGTCCGCATATAAAAGCGAAGAACTACCCGACAAAATGGTTTGAAATTTAAAGTCATTTCAGAATTTTGTCGAGTCGTTTCAAATTTTATGAAATTCGAATCAAAACTTAAAAAGATAGTAATAAAAATATTTATTAAGAAGTTAGGATTTTTAAAAAATCGGTACTTGCTTGTTATAGCAGCTTTCGAAGATTAATCGTGAAGCGACCAAGATGTATCGCCAAGTTATCTGACACGTATGGCGTTATAGTCATATATGACATTTTATAACCTCTGTGACCAAGCTATAGTCACAGTCTTCATTCTATTAAATCCTACCAAACGTAATTAATTCAATGATATCCTATCATACGTAATTAATTCAATGATTTTCCATGATAGGTAAGTATTCTTAGGTTGCCATGGTGATTATGTGCTGTTTAAGATGGAGTCCTATTATTTCCGTACAAATGAATTTAAAAACCGAATTTGTATATTAAAATTGTTTTATTATAGCAATCCTATAATCTACCGACAATTTTTTGGATAGATGTTTCCGGAGAAATATATGTTAAATGGAAAAATAGTCTAAATATGGATTTCAAGATCTGAAATTTTCAATCTAGGCTTAAGTTTCCCCATGAAATTTTCAGTAAATGTCATAAAATATAAAATGTTGTTAACTTAAAATGTACTTATTTTATTACGGAAATGAATCATATCATAATAACAGACGATATAATTCATTTCACTGAAATAATAACGATAATTTTTTTTTTTTTACAATGTCTTGTATTGGATATGCGCGGCAGTATATTACTGCTTATTTTACTGTTTATTACTGTTGATTTTACGGTATAATACTGGGAGCTGGGATGCCAGTATTATACCGTAAAATCAACAATTTTTTTTTGCAGTGTAGATGGCAATATGTAAAATTGAGTTTTTAAATAAGTTATTCGTTTTCCAAACTATTTACACAGACATCACCTTTCACCTTTCTAAACAGCGAAGTTTTGTTACAGTATTCTGAAAGTGTTGGAGAGTATTTCATAATCCATGCTTGAAGCAAAATTTTTCTTTCTTGTTTTTGTTTGTTTCTAAAAAAATTTACGAAATTTTTCTTTATTGGTAGTGACTAGGTGTCAGCTTCAATTATTTTGAGGAATACGATCATACGGCTTCACAGTTGAACGTCCAAATAACTTTGTATAATCGTATACGTTCACAAAGACAAAAGAATTTTCGCGAACGCATTTTCTCATCTTAGCCATTTTTAATCATTAATATTGTTGGAGACATTTGTAATTATACTTGTGAAATGTATAGGGAGTTACTGAAAACCTATATATCTCACTTCCAAATAGTGAATCACCAATTATTCCAGCGGCAATTTTGATCGCATTTTAATAAAAGGTAAGGTGATCGTACAACCTGGGACAATCTTTTGGAAACAGCTATAATTTTTCTATAACTAAATAATAATATAAAATTAGAGTGCTATCTCCCTAGAAAACGTACAGCGTTGTGATTTTTTTTTTTTTTTTTTTTTTTTTTTTTTTTTGAAGATTGTCCTTATGGTTGAGTCACCAAGCCCGCTGTTTAGTTCTGCTAACAAATATTGACTAAAAGAATATCACACTACAAACATGAATGAGGAAACAAATTAAAATTAAACACAAAAAGTTTATTTATAAAAGGTTATTTAAAAAAATTAAACGATAGAAAATAGAATAATGTAGAAAATATTTACATAGCTCATTATTGAATACTTGCATCATAAAAAAAAAAAAAAAAAAAAAAAAAAAAAAATCAATAATGAGCTTGAATAGTGGAAAAAGCAATGCTGTTGAATATTCAGCATTGTCTGTCATTCTAAAAAAGATATTACTTAACATAAAATTAATTACACTTTTCTTTATGGATTTTTATGGTTTATGATTAATTAGTTTGCTACAGATGTTCTTGATCCTGGGATGTTAAGAAAAGGTTTCTCAATAGCAACTGTTAATCTTAAAAATAAGTAAAGTTTTTATCACAGTAATTTCATTTATGTGGAAATCATACCTGGATACACTGAACATAGTTCTGCATCGGTCTCCTTGAAACTCTAGAGGGTTTTTTTTTTTCCTTTGTTATTCACAACACCACTTCCATTTAATTGTTGATTTTAGTCCTTTTTACAAAAAGTCCAAGTTAAAATCACTAAGTCATATGAAGACATAGTTAAATAACAGGACTTAAATAACAGCACCCCCCCCCCCCCATTAAGCTAAATTAAATAACAGAGTTAAATAATATAGTAAGAAGATTATATAGTAAGAGTATGTAGCAGTAATATTTAGTACTGCATTATTAGTAATGCAGATATCCAACTGACATTTATGGACCAATAACTGACATCTGGTGTCAGAGACGAGTAAAAGAACTTAAATTTTAATTGTGCTTACCACCTGATAAATTTAATTTATTATTATCCATTTTTAAACAGTTCATATAATATATTTCAACTTTCTGTAATATATCCAATAATTAACACCTCTGTCAGAGACTGGTGAAATGAAATGCTAGGAACTAACAACTAACCCCCCCCCCCCCCCCATTAAGCTAAATTAAATAATAGAGGCGACATGTAATCTCGCTAACTTCGAATGTAACATCGAGCGGTACGACCTCTTAACTGAGAATCTTAGTCCAGAATAATATTTTTATTTTAAGATTTTTTTTTAGTTCAAAGTAAAACTGTTAGAATGTCGTTGTTGTTGACTTGTAGAAAATGTCACTATTAAATTAGAGGGTTTGCATTACATTGCAAAATGCGGGATATGACTCCGTCATTCTACCCAGCAAATATATATTAATTAAAATATTAAAATATGAAATATGTAAAAAAGTTGTTAATTAGAAATCTACATACAAAAGTTTAAAATAACATTCGAACTTATTACAGAAAAAAAACCTCTCTTTTCTAATAACTATATTTCTATAAAATCTATACTAGGGTGAAACCCCCAGTAACTGATAATTTAAAGATTCTTTCTTTTTCAAATCACTATTACAAAAATGCAAATCTATTTTGTACTTATATTTGTTTTTGAAAGGATAGTAAAGATATATTAAAAAATTATTGTTGGCAAAATTTTGGAAAAATATTTTATTATTAAAAATTAACTTTATTCATAAATATGGTCAAAAATTTATTATTCATTATAAAAACAAAATACAATAATATCTACCATCTACCCTATATATATAAAATCCTAATGAAACGAATTTGTGAAACGATTTTATGAAACGAATTTATGAAACGATTTTATGAAACGACTGATTAAACGACTGATTATGTTTCAGGGCTATTTTTAATAAAATATTAAACGCTTGATGGTGAAATTAATACCAATTGTCCATAAAATCTGCGGATGTCAAAACTGGTAATAGAATTTTGAAATTGGAATTAGTTTTCGAGATATTAATTTTTTTATAATTTTAATGACATTTCTGTAATGATGGCAACTAATTACTCAGTTTTTTTGTGACAAAAAAGGGGGAAAAATTGAACAGGATCCATATAGGGATTATTGATGTCTTTTTATTCGTCATTTTCAAATTGAAATTGAATTTATATTTTATTTCAATCGATAATGAACACAAGATTGTGATTAAATTATGTTTTTCAGGAAAATTTGAAAAAAAAAATCACATTTCTATCGTCAGGATTCAGTCGTCTGCATTTAATTTAATCTATAAACTGAAAATATTTTAAATAAGTTCGTCCAAATGACGTCATTTATGTAAACGCAAAAGAAAGGGGGGAAAGGAAATTATTATTAAAAGGTATATGTATATACTAATTTTCTAATAATTATTTATCATACAAAATAAATTAAATATTTTGTGCATGCATGCCTGCATTTATTCGGCATCAATTGATGAGATATTTAAACAAATTTGCTATCCGCGATAATTTTACACCATGTTATGTCACTTGAATATTATCCATAAGAAAATCGGGTACTTTTCCAGTATAGGATCATTGGCGGAAAAGGAAATTTGGCAACATACTTTCTGTAAACCTATTCACTTTGTCATTTCGTATACAGAAGCATTTTTTCAATATTTATACAATTTGTTTAGCGTAAAATGTCATTTATCCTATTCTATATATAATCAGAAGTAATTTGTATAGAAAAAATAATAATAATATACGTATAATTAAAATACGCATATAAACAAAAAAATCGTCGAATTTGTTTCCATGGCTGTTTATGTCATTTGGCACCAAATCTCACTTTCTGATGCCCGAATTGCGCCAAGCTTTTTAAAAAAGCGTCAAGACCCCTATAATAGAAAAGCACCAAAAGTTCATTGGGTTTGTTTTCATAACTTTTGGCAACAAATCTATGTATCTTAACGAATGTATCCCTTTTTGAAGCTCGAATTACGCCAAACCTAAAAGCAAAGGATCCTATACTGGAAAAGTACCCGATTTTCTTATGCACAATATTCAAGTGACATAACATGGTGTAAAATTATCGCGGATAACAAATTTGTTTAAATATCTCATCAATTGATGCCGAATAAATGCAGGCATGCATGCACAAAATATTTAATTAATTTCGTATGATAAATAATTATTAGAAAATTCGTATATACATATTAATTAAAATAAATAATTTACATATTTAAAATAACATGAAAATATGCATGATGGTGCACTAAAATAGAGAGAAAATTAAAACCTGTTACTGAAAATGTCTATAACATAGTACTTTTCAATACCGTGGTTCTTAATGTTATTCACAAGCAGATGGAATTTTTCTCATCTTTAAACGCAAAGGAAGAATAGAATACAGATCGTTGTTATAAAAGTCCGAGAGGTAGCCACAATTTAAACCTAACCATTTTATACAAGCTGGTTTTCAAGGTGTAATTGATTTTACTTATCAATCCCGAAAATAGTCGTCAGTTGTCGCAACAGCTGTGTATGAGGCCATGATAATAAAAAAATGCCCCATTAAAACGTTAAAAGCATGGCAACCCAATTACAGATTTACCAATATTTTTAAAACAAAGCACGCTGTCATGTTTTTAGAAGCCTTGAACTCTGAACGGGGGTTGGCGAGCGTAGCTCGCAGGTGGTAGGCCCCCTAGTATATATATAAAATCCTAATGAAACAAATTTGTGAAACGATTTTATGAAACGAATTTATGAAACGATTTTATGAAACGACTGATTAAACGACTGATTATGTTTCAGGGCTATTTTTAATAAAATATTAAACGCTTGATGGTGAAATTAATACCAATTGTCCATAAAAATCCGCGGATGTCAAAACTGGTAATAGAATTTTGAAATTGGAATTAGTTTCCGAGATATTAATTTTTTTCTAATTTTAATGACATTTCTGTAATGATGGCAACTAATTACTCAGTTTTTTTGTGACATAAAAGGGAAAAAAATCGAAAAGGATCCCGATAGGGATTATTGATTTCTTTTTATTCGTCATTTTCAAATTGAAATTGTATTTATCTTTTATTTCAATCGATAATGAAGACAAGATTGTGATTAAATTATGTTTTTCAGGAAAATTTGAAAAAAAAAAAATCATTTTTCTGTCGTCAGGATTCAATCGTCTGTCAGCATTTAATTTAATTTATAAACTGAAAATATTTTGAATAAATTCGTCCAAGTGAAGTCATTTATGTAAACGCAAAAGAATTGAGGGGAAAGGATTTATTAGTAATTATTATTTATTGATATCATTTTGTTATTTTTTTGTAAAATTTAATTAAACGAATTTATAAAATCACTAATTCAGATATTTGAAACGAATATACAAAATAATAATTGCCCAACTGAACGCAATGAGAATAAAATATCCTGCTTGGTTTTCTTTCCAATTTTAATGAGAATATGACATCAATTATGGTAAAATGACATTTACTCCTTTCTTTCTTTTATTGGCAGCAAGGAAAAAAATGCTCCCTATATATTAGAGAAATGCTATTAAAGTTTAAAACCAATGAATATTTCAGTAGCATTACTTTTTTAATAATGAATTATATGTTTACACGTAAATATCAAAGAGAAGAAAAAAAAACTATAAATAATTAAATTACTATACTCGAAACACACTTAAGGTGTAAATTACGTTATATATTAAAATGATTTTCGTTACTTTTCCAATTTAGGGGCCTTCGCGAGATAAAGAAAGTGACCTTAGCGATGAATTGAAATTCGGCAATATGTTTTCTAACAATCTATTCGCTTTTGATATACACAGACAATTATTTCGATATTTATACAATTTATTTAATATAAAGAAGCCATTTATCTATTTTTATATACAAAAAGAGGTAAATTGAAAGAAAATTATAAATAAATTGTATATATACATATAAATACATGTATAAACAAGCATAAAAGTTCGGTGCTTTTCCAGTATATGGGGCCTTGACGAAACAGAGAAAATAGCCTTGGCGGAAAAGGAAATTTGGCAACATACTTTCTGTCAATCTATTGTCATTTCGTATACAGAAGCATTTTTTCAATATTTATACAATTTGTTTAGCGTAAAATGTCATTTATCCTATTTTATATATAATCAGAAGTAATCTGTATAGAAAAAACAATAATAATATACGTATAATTAAAATACGCATATAAACAAAAAAAATCGTCGAATTTGTTTCCATGGCTGTTTATGTCATTTGGCACCAAATCTCACTTTCTGATGCCCGAATTGCGCCAAGCTTTTTAAAAAAGCGTCAAGACCCCTATAATAGAAAAGTACCAAAAGTTCATTGGGTTTGTTTTCATAACTTTTGGCAACAAATCTATGTATATTAACGAATCTATTCCTTTTTGAAGCTCGAATTTCGCCAAACCTAAAAGCAAAGGATCCTATGCTGGAAAAGTACCCGATTTTCCAATGGACAATATTCAAGTGACATAACATGGTGTAAAATTATCGCAGATAGCAAATTTGTTTAAATATCTCATCAATTGATGCCGATTAAATGCAGGCATGCATGCACAAAATATTTAATTAATTTTGTATGATAAATAATTATTATAAAATTCGTATATACATATTAATTAAAAAATAATTTACATATTTAAAATAACATGAAAATATGCATGATGGTGCACTAAAATAGAGAGAAAATTAAAACCTGTTACTGAAAATGTCTATAACATAGTACTTTTCAATACCGTGGTTCTTAATGTTATTCACAAGCAGATGGAATTTTTCTCATCCTTAAACGCAAAGGAAGAATAGAATACAGATCGTTGTTATAAAAGTCCGAGAGGTAGCCACAATTTAAACCTAACCATCTTATACAAGCTGGTTTTCAAGTTGTAATTGATTTTACTTATCATTCCCGAAAACAGTCGTCAGTTGTCGCAACAGCTGTGTATGAGGCCATGATAATCAAAAAATGCCACCATTAAAACGTTAAAAGCATGGCAACCCAATTACAGATTTACCAATATTTTAAAAACAAAGCACGCTGTCATGTTTTTAGAGGCCTCGAAGTCTGAGCGGGGGGTGGCGAGCGTAGCTCGCAGGGGGTAGGCCCCCTAGTTTATTATAAAAATTGGATTTATTAAGCTGTACTGCATTAATAGCATTGCAGAGTATATAGTAAGAGTATATAACAGTAATATTTAGTACTGCATTATTAGTAATGCAGATATCCGATAATTTATGAACCAATAACTGACATCTGGTGTCAGACACGAGTAAAAGAACTTAAATTTTAATGGTGCTTACTACAAGATAAATTTAATTTATTATTATCCATTTTTAAACAGTTCAAATAATAGATTTTAACTTTCTTTAATATAACCAATAATTAACACCTCTGTCAGAAACTGGTGAAGTGAAATGCTAGGAACTAATAACTGGCACCCCCCATTAAGCTAAATTAAATAACTATAATATATCATAATATATCATATACATCTTTAAACTAATTTCTACAAGTATAACTTTAAGAAAAAAGTTTAGGATGGTTGCCTTACAAATAGATTAGAAAAACACTTCCTTAATTTTAGAAATAGGATGGTTGCTTCAAATTGCACTTTTTGTATTCTCAAAAGTTTCTTCCTCATTGACTATGTTCTTGGCCCTCTAGTAGTGAATAAATTGATTCCAAAATAAAAATAAGTGTCTCATTTACTACTATTAGATGACATTACTTTTTAGAATTTTACAACAAAATGTTTATTTGAATTAGATTTTTGATCAAGTGTCAGTTACTGGTTAGGTGTCAAAAACTGGTGGTTTCAGCCTATATAAAGCGAAAACATGTCCATGAGAAACGCTGACGTTATAGTGACGGTGGCAACACTTGACCAATAAATGTGTCTTTTATTGCAGTTTTTTTTTAACTTCTAAAATCTAAACATTGCACAATTTAAATTTTTACGCCATCGAATTTGAAAAAAAAATTCTTATAAATGCAAATTGTTTTAAAACTTTATCTCAATTTACTAATTTTTTGAGGGATTTTTTCTTTTCAAGCATAATTTTCAAGCATTATTTTGTTTTAAAATATTCTCTATCGCGTGGAATAATCTATCCCATCACGGAAGATTAATCTGTTTGCACTTAAAACAATGTAAATAGTCCAGCATTTGTCTCCAGCGAATATTCTGCAATTGAATTAAAACTTCATCAATAAATAAATAATATAATATAAATAAAACACAAATTTCACAGATATGTAATCGAACTACGCGCTTAAACCACTGAAATAATCATATTCAAAGATATTGCATGCTGAGAATTTTTTTATCGGTTTCATTTATTTTAATGTTTAGCTTTTTCTACAGGAAACAAATTAAAGTATTGCGTCTCCAAACAACTAGTAATGTACTCCGCTGAAAATACTTATTCATACTGCCTTTGATGTAGAGAAGATAATCTACAGTATAACCGTGATGTATTAACCCGTTTTCTAAAACCGAAATGTAGGTTATTAGGATGGTAGCCATTCTCAATTAAACATTTTCAGCCGCGTAACTGAATTTATATATGCAAGTGTGATGAAAAAATATATTAATTTTAATGTCAATGCTGTTAATTTATCATGTTTGCGTGTAAAACCTGTTTGTTGAACATGAAAATGTTTACTTGAGAATTAATAGCATTAGAAAAACCTATATTCCAAGACGAGAAAACGGATTAATACACTATAAAAACTACTCAAAAATGTTTTCAAATATCAAAACCAAACGAAAAAAAAAAGAAAAGGAAAAGAAAAGAGAAAGAAAGAAAAAAGAAAAAGAAAAGTGCCCAGTTAAACTGATGACATTGAGCTCACAGGCTATTGACACTAATTGTATATTTTTTCAAAGAATAATACCTCTCGAAAAATAAAGATATCGACAATAAACCAAGGGGGAATTAGCCCTCGTTCCCCACCCCTTTATTATTAACTAATGAACCCCCAAAACTAATCAGGGAAGCGCCTTATCACAAAGAACCTATATACAAAATTTGAAGCAAATCGGATAATTCTGCATGAAAAACCAATTTATATAAATTAAGGGGAGGGGGAATTAGGCCCCGGTTTCCTCCTTTTATACTTAACCAATGAACCCCCAAAACTAATCAGGGAAGCGCCTTATCACAATAAACCTATATACAAAGTTTTAAGCAAATCCGATAAATCTGCATGAAAAACTCATTTATCTAAATTAAGGGGGGGGATTAGTCCCCCCTTTCTCCCTTTATACTTAACCAATGAACCCCAAAACTAATCAGGGAAGCGCCTTATCAGAATGAACCTATATACAAAATTTGAAACAAATCGGATATTTCTATCAAGAGTTATCGCGGTACGTACTTACATACGTACGTACATACATACATACGTAACGTACGTACATGCAGAACCTGCGGGTACATTCACTCTCAGGCTTTGATAGCCTGTGAGCTAAAAATAAATAAAATAAAATAAAATAAATAAATAAATCTTTGTTTTAATAAAAATAAAATTCCTTAAATCTTGAAAATATATTAGTTTCTAAAGATAAATAACGCTTTTCGGAATATAAGGTAAAACGGAATGTAATAGGGTAATACCGGATACACAGTTGCTTACTGAAGCCAGAATTTCTCACAGAACTTAACGAAATTTTGCGTATATACTTTGCACATATCCTTGTATCGTAATATTATTTTAATATATGATTAGTTCATCATATTTTATTTATAAATTATTTATAAAAAGTCAAATAATCCAGTCTTACCTCACAGGGAAGGGGGGGGGGGTAAAACCGTATGGTTATATTAATCTTACAGGATGTGAAAAAGTTTAGACTTTTTTTTAAAAAAAGGAACACTCTATTTTATTTTGCACTAATAGTCCAAGTGCTACACGACAAAAACAATGTGAAAACTGCACATCGTGATACAGTTATACCGTTTGGTTAGTATCTACTCTATATTAATACAAAGCATATCAGAAGGGGAGGCATCGCGGAAAGTGCGGGGAATTCAAGATGACGGCCGTTATTCAAAATGGCGTCATTTTCGGGAATTAGTGCAATTTCGTTTCTATTCATCGTATAAAAGCATGTTTAATGGAAATTTAGATGTTTTTAGATAAAAAATATTATTTGTAACACTTTACAGCACAGTCGAAAAGTATTTATGAATTCAGTTTGCCTGTTTGTCTGTCTGTCTGGTCGTCTGTCTAGTCGCGCACTAACTCAAAAAAAAAAAAAAAAAAAAAAAAAAAAATCGGATATCCAGATAATTAAAATATGGTATTGTAGTATACCATAACAAGTTTGTTATTCATTTTCAAGTGTGCATCTTTCATAGTTCATTTACAGGGGCAATCAAAAGTATTCGGTTATATTATGGTCTGTAGACGAAAATCGCTTGCTATGTGTTTTAATGATGTTATACTCTTTGTAACATTTTCAAATTAATATACATCAGTGCGGTGCAGTACAAGATACTTACTATAGAATAAGCAGTGTATAGCAGTTTTCGTTCATTTACAGGGGCTCACAAAATAATACGGTTACCGTTGCATTAATGTCTCCGAGCACAGTGTATTTATAACTTGTGTATAAATTTTATAGTTCATCAGCTAAATCGATTGTTATTAAGGGAGGTGCTAGGTATGAAATAACTACAATTTTTAATAATAATATCCCTATATCCCTATTGGTCAGTATCTTCTTTATATTAAAACAATGCATATAAGAGATGCATAATGAAATGTCTTACAAATTTAAGATTTAGGCTGTTATTCAATTTTTTCCGTTTTCGTCATATAAAAGTGTCTTTGATGTCATTTTCGATTTTTTTTATCCATTTTTTTTTTTAATATCAGAAATATACTTAAAATGAAACTAGTTCAATTATTAAAGTATTTTTTATTATATAGTGAGTAAAATGAATGGATTAAATAAATAATAAAAATGCATTTTACTAATGCCTTACTTATACAACATATTAAAAAATGAATGCTACATAGCAAACAAATGACATAAAATTGCAGAATATAGAAATTTTAGTTTGTAACATAATATTTCTCATTCACATTCGTTTTTACAGCTGCACAATAATGTGCAAAAAGACCAACCTTCCTACAACTACACTTATTTTTGCAGATTTTGCACATACATTTTATCAGTTCTTTGCAAGAATCTGCAATCTCGGGCAGCTCCGATCATTTTAATTTCCATGAAAAATTATCCAACCACCATCCCCATTTGTTTCGAGAGGGGGGACATATTTCCCGTTCATGTGCTTGTCCCCAAATGTGTCCAGCTTAGAAAGCACTCCCTAAAATATGTTGCTCTAGTGCACCCTTGGTTGGTGGAAGATGTTCAATTAGGACGATTTTTTGTCATAAACAATTCCTGTCTAGCACCATTTACACTTATGCTGTTACATGTTGAACAATACAATAATACTACGAATTTTTCTAAAATATTTAGAATATTGTCAGATATGGAAGTTTGCAGTTTTGATGAAAATGAAAATGCGATAGTAGCATCTTTATAGAAAATCCATGTCTTCCAAGCTGACTTTTTTGTTTTTTCTGTGAAACCAGGATTGCTGTCACAGCCTGTGAAAGCATGGAGTCCTAGTAACGACATTTCTTTTTCTTTTCCAATTGCTGCAACTTACAGTATGGACGGGAATAAGTCTGTAATTCTTTCCTGTTCCAAATGCAATCCAAACAGTTTGCAGGTGTCTATCTGACAAAGTAAAGAAATGTGCAATTGCTAAAACTAATACATCAGTATCTACAGAGCGTATAACAATATTTTTCAATCCGTTTTCTGTCATGTCTTTGAGGTGTAAGATTATCCTTGTATCAGCTTCTTCATGACCAGGGCAAGTAATTCCAATTAAGGAACTTAGTGCAATATTATTTCCTTTAACTTCTTCACCTGAAGTGGTTATAACTTGTGCATTTTTTATGGTATTTATAGCTAGTGTTCCAAGCAGATTAAATAACTCTTCTTTATTACTTTAATTTCTTAAGAAATCTTGCCAAATTTTAGGTAGTTTGACATGTGATAGCACTTGCCGCCTGGTTCCTGAACCCCTTTTTTGTCTGGTTTCACCTTTAATGCTTGGTGTGATGTATCTATCCCATATAAAATCTATTCTTTGACAGCTAAAACTCTCAATGTCGTTACATAAATGGGGTTAAAATGTGTTAATGTAGTAATCATTAAAGGTTTTAAAAGACTGGTGAGGCTTTAAAATGTTAATAAGAACTGGCCTATCATAAATTAAAGCATCGCATGTTCCTGGAAAGGTGACAATTTGCAATTCTTTCATATCTAGCAAAGTTCAAAAACACATTATAAAATTAAAAACGCGCATAGACAGCATTGTTTTTATTGAAAGTCCTGTGACCGTATTATTTTGTGAGCCCCTGTAAATGAACGAAAACTGCTATGCACTGCATATTCTACAGTAAGTATCTTGTACTGCACCGCACTGATGTATATTAATTTGAATATGTTACAATGAGTATAACATCATTAACCCCTTAATCATCGCGCTCTTTAAGTGTAAGCTACTTTTTAATAATTCAGATTGCTTGATTACCACCAGTTTTTTTAAGTAGAAATATTCGGTTTATTTAATAGGCAGATAAAATAATGCGAGAATAAAGCCAATTATACTATTTTAAAAAACTGGTGGGAATGAAACAATCTGAATAAAACAGGCGAGCCTACACTGCCCGTGAATGTCTCGGGCACGACGATTAAGGGGTTAAAACACATAGCAAGCGATTTTCATCTACAGACCATAATGTAACCGAATACTTTTGATTGCCCCTGTAAATGAACTATCAATGATGCACACTTGAAAATGAATACTGAACTTGTTACGGTATACTACAATACCATATTTTAATTATCTGGATATCCGGTTATTTTTTTTTTAGTTAGTGCGCGACTAGACAGACGACCAGACAGACAGACAAACATGCAAACTGAATTCATAAATACTTTTCGACTGTGCTGTAAAGTGTTACAAATAATATTTTTTTATCTAAAAGCATCTAAATTTCCATCAAACATGCTTTTATACGATGAATAGAAACGAAATTGCACTAATTCCCGAAACTAACGCCATTTTGAATAACGGCCGCCATCTTGAATTCCCCGCACTTTCCGCGATGCCTCCTCTTCTTATATGCTTTGTATTAATATAGATTAGGTACTGACCAAACGGTATAACTGTATCACGATTTGCAGTTTTTTCACTCCTAGCACCTGGACTATAAGAATATAAACTAATAACATTTTCAAGTTTAATGATTTAATAGTTAAAGATAAAAGGATAATTATCTACATTACAATTTGAGACATTCTAGATAGAAAGTTCACTTTTTTATCAGCTTTATTAATATCAGATATCAGAATTACTCTTATCCATGCTCTTTTAACTGTCTTTTCTTCAAAAGCATTGTTTACAAGTTCTTCGATTATTGTTTTCCAATCATCTTTTTTATTTCACGTAGAATATCCGGTTTTACCAGAAGAGAATGTGGATCGGAAAGCAAGTCATAGAATTGTCCTTTTAAATGCTAGCAACAGTTTTATCGTGGTAAATAAATCCTTATTAAATGTGCTATACATAATAGTATAAAAAGTTTTAGTAACTTCAAATGTATTCATATTTAACAATTTTTTAAAAATTAAGGGCGTCAAAACTTTAGTAAAAAAATGCATTTTTATTTTACTTGCTAATAAAGTAGTACAAAGTTAGATAAATTAAAGCAAACCGCGTATTTCTATGGTGATTACATCAGCGGATATAACAATTTTTGTGTTGTACTATATCAGACCTGCACTGCCCATAACTAAAACTTTAATTCCATTTATTTCCGAATGGGTTTTTTCATGTTTTGTCATGTTTAAAGGGATACATGTAAACTTCCTTGCAAAATATGTGTATGAAATTTTGAACGAAGTTTTTATGTTATGTTTTCAATACATTGTATTCAGAATTTTAAATTCCATGTGGAAATTTTGAAAATATATACCTCTTAGTAAAAATCACACTCGAAAATCCTATTTGTTTTATACTTTTAAATTTAATATAAATTTTGTAAGTAATATTTTTATAAATCATGAAGACAAATTAACAAGAAAACTTTTCTGCACTCAAAAGGGGAAAATGTAATGAAATCGGACAAGTGGTTCACGAGTCATATTAAAAATTAAATAAACTTAAATAAAAAAAAAAAAAATAAAAAATTCCAATGTTTCAAAAACTTTTTGTCTGAAAAATAATTTTTATAGAAAGACAGGTAAAAAAATTCATTAACAAATGACTATAGGTAAAGAAAATAAAATTTTGAACCCCTGACCCCCTTAAACTAAACAAGAAAGAAAAATCCCGCGACAAGCATAGATTATGTAACACTTTCCAACACATTCAGAACTGAACAAATCTTCACCGTTTAAAAAGATGAAAGGTGATATCAAATTAAACTATTTAAAAAACTCACAAAATATTTGAAAACACAATTTCGCTAAATTACCATCTATAGTCGAAAAAGAATTACAATTATTTTGTGAATCTCTATATCCGATCTATCGATTTATATATATACTACATATTACGCTAAAAACTAGTTCAGTTAGGAAACGCTTAATACAGTTAAAAATTCGCTTTCAGCAATGTCCGTCATTAAACTGAAATGCATTCGAATTATTTTGTACAATCTTGTATCTGAATAATTTATATACACACCGAATAATATGCAAAAAACTAAAAATGCACTTCCAGCAAACATCGCTTATAGACAATACTGTAAAAGAATACTTTTGTGTGTCTCTGTATATGAACGATAAATGCTATGTGCACCCTATTCAACAGTAAGCATCTTGTTATGCACCTCATTGATTTTGATCAATTTCAGGAAATAGTATAACATTATTAAAATACATTGCAAAACGATTTTTCCCCATGAACCATAATGTATAATGGAATACTTTTGAGTGTCTCTGTAAATAAGCTAGGAACGCTACACACTTCATTTTCAATATCGAACATGCCATAGTAAACTTAAATACCATATATAAATTATATAACCAATCCGACTATATTTACGTGAGTTAGAGATCGGACAGACAGACGGCCAGACAAACCAAATTCATAAACACTTTTCAACTATGTTGGAAAGTGTGCAACAACTTTTTCTCTTTTGCACTTTTTCACGTATTGAAAGTGTGTTTTTCAGTATTTAATCCTCCGGAAACATCTATCCAAAAAACTGTTGGTAGATTATAGGCTTGCTAACATTAAACAATTTCAGTTTACAAATACGGTTTTCAAAATTCAGCAATACGGAAATATAAGACTCCATCTTAAATAAGACGTAATCACCATGGCAACCTAGAATCGTTACCTATCATGGTATATCACTGAATTCATTACGTAAGACAGGATTTAATAAAATGAAAAACTTTTATTAATATCTTTTTAAGTTTTGATTCGATTACCATAAAATTTGAAATAACTCGACAAAATTCTGCGAAGATTATATAATACATTAAATTTCAAACCACTCGGTTGGGTAGTTTTGTGATATTATATGCGGTGTGATATTTTCCCATATCCCAGCTGAGTTACGTTACTATTGACCTCAGGAGTTGTCGGGTCAGATCAAACGAAACGATCGATTCCCGATGCTGAATGGCGTGGACATTTTAAGAACAATAACCGAGACTGCCTGGCACCTAGTCCGACACTAACGGATTGATTACTCTCCTTGTGAGGTCGCAGATGGAGAGATTCCCAGAGACTTTCGGACGCCAAGGGAAGTCCTTTAAAATCTGGGAATGAGAACCAGAGATCCACTACGATAGGCTGCCGTAAGTTTAAGAGGCCGGGAGGAACCTGCCCCCGCCCCCCTTTTTTTCGGAGGCTAGAGGAAGAAGAGAAGACGAGAGGAGATGGTTCTTCGGAGGCAAAAGGGTAGGACGTGACCCTGAAAAAGCAGAGTCTGGCAGTGAAGCGAGAGCGAAGTGAAACGGAGGAGCGATCCGTCTCGATCACCCAAGGACACCCTGTCCTGTTTAATTTGTATCACCGAATACAGAGAACGGAAATTAAGTTTAGAACGAGACTGTCTGGTGTAGAGACCTAAGGAGAAATTAGAGGACTTTATGGAACTCGTTTATAATCACCTGCACCCACGCATTTCATCTTATTTTATTTTGTTCTATTTTATTTAAATAATGAAACCTGTAGAAGGAATGCTCTGTATTTCGAGCTTCGAATAAAGAAACTTTTCTTTCTACAAATCAACTTGAGTAATTACTCCGGTTAGCCACAGCTACCAGTTCGAATTTTATAAATCCCGCCGGAGTTTTTACAGATGGTGGCAGCTTCAAGGGATTTAAAGTGGTGAAAGAAACGTGCGTGACAAAGTTTTATGAATTCGGGGCAGAGTAGGACAACTCGCCGAATTTCTTCAGAATCTACACCAGCCGTTGGGAACCTGAATCTACATACCGAATCGGGGCAGAGCAGGACAACTCGCCGAATTCGTACAGAATCCTGTGATAGAGAGACAGATTCCGCTGAATCGAGGAAGATCCACCGACCCCAAAGTGACCCGCCAAAACCAAGGCAGAGACCCGAGCTGATCTGAAACTGCATCCGCTGAACCAGAAACCAGAAGCATCCGAACTTTGCTGGCAGTGTGGAGAGAAAAGAAAGCAGAATCACCGCCGAGAATCGCAGACAGAGCTATACCCAGGTGAGCACTTGTTTTATTCTCAGTGGAGGCTTAGTGTGTATATTTTTAATTTTGGACAGGAAGCAATTTTTCTTTAATTATTTGTGTTCGGTAATATAGGTAAAAATTTTAAATATTAATTACCAACAGATGTTTTTGTTTGGTGAAAAGTAAATTAAAAGTGTAACAAACTTTAAATTCATCTTGTTTCTAGTAATTGAAAAATTCTTTTAATCTTTTTAATTAAAAATTTTTTTGTTTGGTGAAAAGCAAATTATGTTAATTTTATTTTTCGGCCGAAATTTTTAATGTGCTCTCTTATTTTGAAGATTGCTAAGGAATTAAATTTTGAATTTAAAGAAGTTGTAAGATTAAGTTGAAGTCTGTTAGTAATTCAGTTAAGTTAAAGTAAGATATATGTTTTTTTGGCAAATTGTAGCCTATATGTGGAATTGGTTTGCTTGTAATTCAAAATTTTAAAAATCTGTGACCTGCGATCAAAATTTCATGAATATTGATTGTATTTTGTGTCGAGCAGAAACTACTGTATTTATTTTTATGTTGTTTTGGGGGTGAAAAAAATTGTGTATTTTTTTTTTATTGCATTTATGTGCGGGAAATTGGAATTAAATTGTGTTAGAATTTAAAATTAGTGATTATGGCAGGCATATCGGGATTTCGAAAATGCGATCTGCAAACCCTTGCGATAGAATTTGAAGTAGAGGTTTTGTCAAATGATACAATTCCTAAATTGGTTAAAAAGATAACGGAGCCCCCCGATTTTGATGAGACTATGGCGTTAAACCAATTAAAGTTGATTGAAGAAGACCGTGTAGAGAGATCGAAATTGGAAAAAGATAAAATTGAGAAAGAACATGAGCTCGCGAGAATTAGGGCCGAACGGGAAAATGATACTTCAACGTTATCATCTAGTCAAATAGAAAGGGAACCTAAAATTCTGTTAAAAAATGTGTTACCTAAATTTGAAATGGGAAAATCGGAGATTTCCTTATATCTCAACTTATTTGAGAGACAGGCATTAAAAGCGCAATTAGATAAGTCGCAATGGGTAACAAATTTGCTAGGTTTACTCCCTATAGATTTGACAGAAGTTATTCTTAGAGAACCACCAGACGAAACGGACAATTTTGATTTTGTGAAGGGAAAATTACTCGAAAGGTTTAAAATTAGTGCAGAAGACTTCAGAATCAAATTCGTAACAACACCACGGTCCGAAGAAAAAAATTGGAAAGATTTTTCGTATGAAATTACGAATTATTTCGACCAATGGTTAAGCGGTATTCAGGTGTCCGAATTTAGTCAACTTAGGGACCTGATAATTACTGACCAGATCAAACGGAAAGTGCCCTCTGAAATTAGACAGCATTTTATTGACTCTTGGAGTACAATAATTACGCCCGGGGAATTAACCCAAAAACTAGATCATTATGAGACGGTTAGAAGAACAGAGATGAAACAGTCCCCGCCTAGATATTCAAATAACGGCAAACAGGTTGAGGGAAACAGATTGGTTGATAGACCAGAGACAGAACCCCAAAACGCGGAAATGAAAAGAAATTGGAGGGAGAGGGAAGATAAAAAAGATAGAGATGTAATTTTTGATAAGCGAAAAGACAGGTCTTGTTTCCATTGTGATAGTTTTTCTCATATCCGAAAATTTTGCCCCGAACTAAAATGGAGTAGTGAAATACCTGAAGTGGTTAATCGGTTGGCTGACCTCGATGAGTTAAACGAAATGTTCCAGCCCTATTTAACACAAGGGATCATAAATGGGAAAGAAATGAAAATTTTTAGAGACACGGCTACGTCGCTAGATTTAATTAGTGCCAACCAGGTGACCCGAGAACAATACACAGGGAGAGTCGTGTGGGTAAAGCAACCGTTACAAAATGATTTAAAATGTCTACCGCTCGCAGAAATAGAGCTTAATCTGAGTGATTTAGGAAAAAGAGTTAGGACTTACGCAGGTATTGTCGATGCAGACATAGAAATGGATTATTATTTATTGGGAAGCAAAACACAAAATTTGCTAGACAGAATGAAACCGAAACCGCCTGTTAGCTTTGGGAGTGCAGCACCGAAAAAAAGGCACAGGAGTGACCGCCCAATTCCCCCCAACCCCACGAACCGCTTAGTTTCGGCTTATCAAAAGAATGAAGTGAGAAAACCGGACAGGAAGGAAAAGAAAGGCTTTGTTCCCTTCCCCCTTAGCCAACGTGCAGGAGTAACGCATTGTGAATCTTCCATTAAAACGAAATTCACGACGACCCCGATCCGCGCGACACCCAAATCAAGGATGAAGGAAGAGGGTTATAAAGAAAGAGCGAGGGTGTTTTATTTAAGGAATGAAATCCGGGAAAGTAAGCATGGGGAAAAAAATAAAGACACAGTCTTAAAACGAAAGGAAGATTTTAGTTTTAAATCTTCGGGACAGAAAACAACAAAAGGGGTAAACAGTTATTGTGCGTTAGGAAGGAAGCGAAAAACGGTTTTCAGTTCTGATTGTTTAGAAACCCCAGGATACATATCGCCGCATAACGAAATAAAAGACAGCGAGGTTAAACAGTCGAAAAACGACGCCGGAAATGATTTCCGACTAATTAGAGATTGTGGAAAAAGGCAGGATATTCGCAGATCGTTAGGTTATCGGCCAGGGATACCAAATTCCACATGTAGACTGTTTAAGTAGAATGGAATAAATAACATTCCACTCAGTAATTTTGTATATAGTTTTTAATTTTGTAATTGAAATAATTGTGTATTTGAATCATGCAATGAATATTGAAATTTAATTTAACGATGTGAGTCTGTAGAGTGTATTGTAAACTTGTGAATAATAATGTTTAAGGTAAGCCTCTATTGAGAATTAACTTGTGTATTGGGTATGTATGGAAGGCTAGCGCACCAGTAATGATGTAAGATTTTCCAAATGCTTGAAAAATCTCAACTACTGGAGGGGGTAATGCTGTGATATTTTCCCATATCCCAGCTGAGTTACGTTACTATTGACCTCAGGAGTTGTCGGGTCAGATCAAACGAAACGATCGATTCCCGATGCTGAATGGCGTGGACATTTTAAGAACAATAACCGAGACTGCATGGCACCTAGTCCGACACTAACGGATTGATTACTCTCCTTGTGAGGTCGCAGATGGAGAGATTCCCAGAGACTTTCGGACGCCAAGGGAAGTCCTTTAAAATCTGGGAATGAGAACCAGAGATCCACTACGATAGGCTGCCGTAAGTTTAAGAGGCCGGGAGGAACCTGCCCCCGCCCCCCTTTTTTTCGGAGGCTAGAGGAAGAAGAGAAGACGAGAGGAGATGGTTCTTCGGAGGCAAAAGGGTAGGACGTGACCCTGAAAAAGCAGAGTCTGGCAGTGAAGCGAGAGCGAAGTGAAACGGAGGAGCGATCCGTCTCGATCACCCAAGGACACCCTGTCCTGTTTAATTTGTATCACCGAATACAGAGAACGGAAATTAAGTTTAGAACGAGACTGTCTGGTGTAGAGACCTAAGGAGAAATTAGAGGACTTTATGGAACTCGTTTATAATCACCTGCACCCACGCATTTCATCTTATTTTATTTTGTTCTATTTTATTTAAATAATGAAACCTGTAGAAGGAATGCTCTGTATTTCGAGCTTCGAATAAAGAAACTTTTCTTTCTACAAATCAACTTGAGTAATTACTCCGGTTAGCCACAGCTACCAGTTCGAATTTTATAAATCCCGCCGGAGTTTTTACAGCGGACAGACGGACGGACCAGACGACGACTATAGGTGCTACGTATTTATATAATTACGAACGCACCGAATAAGCATTTTAGTTCAAAATAGAAATAACATTAAAAATACTTTAATGCTATATGTTGTAAAGAATAAACATAATTTTTTTCTTAATACTAAATATTCTATTTTTTTTTTTTTTTTCTAAAGTCAATTTTATTATCTTACGTATAAGAAAAACTAAATGAAAGAAATCAGAAAAATTCTATCTTTTACCTCGAACGGTATTTTCACAAATGCATTGAAATATATAAAAATACATCTTGACGAAAAATCTGAAGGTAATACTTTTGCTTACACTTTTAAGTTTTTTTTAAAAATATTTTTTAAGTTTTAATAATTTGAAAACTTGCTTAATATTATATTTCTGTCGTTTTCACACTGCACTTTATTTTAAATATCTTAAAACACCATCTTTTTTCATTCTTTTTTCTTGTTTTAAATTTAAAAAACTAGCAAATAACTTGAATGATATTTTCTTATTGTGCACGCTGAAAAATAATACATGAGTAGAACGTTTTTATTCAAACTTTAAACTTTTTTGTGCCCTAAACTTTGAATTTAAATAAGCTCAAAATTTGTACAATTTACTTTTTTACGCTTTACTCATTTTTCTATTTTTATGCCATGAAACAATATCATTAAAAAAAAAAAAAAAAAAAAAAACATGGAAATTTTCTATTTCCTTATTTTTCACAAATTGCATTGACCAAAAAAATAAATCAATATCAAATCTTGAAAAAATACTAAAATCTAGTAATTTTGTTCACGTTTTAACATTTTCCCTGAATTTTGAGTGTTAGTCTGGTCAAAAACTGCACACATTTTTATAGTTTTGTCCTTATTGCGCTTTATTTTTTGTTTATCATTTTCAAAAATCCACAATTATGAAGCATTCTACGTCTTGAGTTTCCTTAATTTCCACGTTTTAACATTTTCCCTGAATTTTGAGTGTTAGTCTGGTCAAAAACTGCACACATTTTTATATTTTTGTCCTTATTGCGCTTTATTTTTTGTTTATCATTTTCAAAAATCCACAATTATGAAGCATTCTACGTCTTGAGTTTCCTTAATAGCAGTAGAAAGCTTCGAATAGAGATCATTCTGAAAATTTACTTTCATTTTCAAAGTTTAAATAAAATGTCAAAAATATCAAAGTGGAATAAAATCGTTATGGAATTTCAAATGTACTTGCATTTGCTTCTTCAAAATCTAAAATTAGCGAGAAATCTTTCTTCGGAATTAAGAATACAATAGTAAAATAAATCTCTGGCAAAAAGTTTATACTTATAAAATTAGAATGCATTACCTCTGATATATCTGTAACATCTAATCTTGAAAAAGATTTCTTTTTCTCTTGAAATATAATCGTATGAAATATTCTAGAAATTTTTCTGTTAATCTTGTAAAAGATTTTTTTTTCTCTTGAAATATAATCGTATGAAATATTCTAGAAATTTTTCTCTGATGCTAACACGAACAAATAACTTATATTTGAAGGATATTTTATGTTCCAAAAGATTTCAGTTTTTTATTTATCACATTCCTTAAATTCCCTTAATACACATACTAGAGGAGATTGACTACTAAAGTTAAAAAGTATTCCAAACTGAAACTAAAAGTTTAAACTCCAACCAAAACCATTCAAGATAACGCCCACTACAAGTATAACAAAGATTACGCCTTGTAATGACTTAGAATACATATATATATAAATACATATTTAAATAAATACGTCGTCTATTTTTAATTTTATCCTACTTTAAAAGTATAAATATTGATTATGGAATGCATATTAAATGATATATATATATAGAATATTATATGTATTATATATAATATTATTAAATATTATATAATAATATATAGATATAGATAGATAGATAGATAGATATGATTTGTAATTTTCCAACTGGACGAAAAATGTCCGGGCCAGGATTCGAACCTGGGATCTCTTGGCTGAGAGATCCCAGGTTCGAATCAAATTATAATATATGTATTATAATTTGCGATAAAAGATTTAAAATATTTAAAGATATATATATATATATATATATATATATATATATATATATAAACAAAGATTTTAAAATATCAGTTTTAAGAAGCATGCCAAATTTGGAAGCCCAAAATATAGAATTATATACAAATGATTTGTATCAGAATGTTTTAATAAAATTTTCCCTTTACAACTTTGTTGGAAGAAAAAAAAATCGAATTTGCCAGGTCCATTATCAGCCAAGAGATCCCAGGTTCGAATCCTGGCCCGGACATTTTTTGCCCAGTTGGAAAATTACAAATCATATGATTTTTTTACCAATTTGAATAATTGTGTTAAATTTAATCTAATATATATGCATATTAATTTAGAATACATATATATAAATGCATATTTAAACAAATATGTTGTCTGTTTTTAATTTTATCCTATTTTAAAAGTACAAAATATTGATTATAGAATACATATATATAAAAAGCTATGTATAAGAATGTATTTATAGAAAATATTATAGATATTATGTATAATATTATTAAATATTAAATAATATTAAATATTATACAATAATATTAAAAATATATAATATTATTAATATTATTAAATATGTATGTATATTATGTATATATATATATATATATATATATTGATGTAGAATACATATATATAAATAAATATTTAAACAAATATATTGTCTATTTTTATATTACTTTTCTTTACAAAATTTGAATTATAATCAATACAAAGTAAAAAAAAAAAAAGTGTGAAGTTCCAGAAAATAAATAAATAAATAAAATTTAAGATTATTAATAGATTTAAGAGAAATTTAATAGAATTATAAATTAATAAACTCAATAGATTTATCCAAAAATGATTTAAAATATCAGTTTTAAGAAGCATGCCAAATTTGGGAGCCCTCAAAAACAGGGTTCTCTGGATCATGATGATGCTCATATAAATGCTCATCTTTAGTTGGCCCATGCTTTAACCAGACCCTGATCGTGTGTCCTTAATGATAGCTTTGATTGGCGATCTCTCTCAAAAATTAACTCCTATTTGCATTATATTTCAAGGAATTTATCCCAAACTTCGAACATCTTAATCAGTTCAAAGTAGAATAAAATCGTTTAACACCTTGAAAAGCGGCGTGATATATTTTATACCACTTAATTTTTATCAAGATTTGTAACAGAATGTTTTAATAAAATTTTTCCATTACAACTTTGTTGGAAGAAAAAATAAAAAATAAATAAAAATAAAGCTGTAAAATTTCATTTCCTTATTTTCAAAAATTCTGATATGATTTCAGCATTACAGAAACACAATTACTTCCCTACATATTAATAAACCAAATCTCCGGGAAAGTTTATAAATATAAAATTTGAATATATTACCTGTAATATTTGTAGTATGTAATCTTAAAAAAGATTTTTAAGAAACTCTTTCAATCTGTTTTTTATTTTATTTCACCCTCTATCGCTTGAAATGTCACATAAAATCTTGTAGATATTTTCCTCAGAAGCTAACATGAATGAATGGCTGACGACCGAAAGATATTATATACAACAAAAGGTTTCAGCTGTTCCTGTGATATTGCTAAATTCACTTAACGCGCCTTACATGTAAAACTGTCCAAACCGAAACTAAAAGCTAAAACTCAAACCAAAACCATTCAATGTTTGCCAGGTCAAAAACATATGATTTAGCTTGAACTACGGTAGAAAGACAACCGAAAATAGATGTATCTAAAAAATGTGTAATTGTAAAATTAGAATACATTGCTTCTAATACTTAAACAGTACGGAAAAAAAAATCTGAAAAACGGTTATAACTTTAGTTTTAATTTCATGACGCCAACCGATTTTACAATTATACATTTTTTTAGAGATATCTATTTTCGGTTGCCTTTCTATCTTAGTTGGTCGTATTACCTGTAATAATTGTAGTATATAATCTTAAAAACGATTTTTGAAAGAAAAAAATAACTCTTTCGATGTGTTTTTTATTTCTCTCCCTATCGCTTGAAATCCTGCTTTGCTATAAAATAAAATAAAAAATATTAGATTTAAAACATTTTTCATACAAAAGTGCAAGTGAACGCAGGCTGGAAACATTTTTTTTATATATATAATTAAAAAAGTGTATTAAAAATAGATAAGAAAAGGTTAAAATAAATATATCAACCTGAAAAAAAAATGTTTTAACAATACAACATCATAGAGCGGTGCAATTACAAAATTAACATAAAAACTAATTTAAATAATCTGGAAAAAAATGTGAGAAAGCATAATTTATTTTTTTAATTAATATATATACATATATATATATATATATATATATATATATATCCCATATAATAAAATCCAAAGGCAAGAAACTGTCTGTAACGCATCCGGGTGCGACCACTCCGGTTTGCGAATCAACCATAGGTAAACGCCATGTTAGGCTTACTAAAAAATCTATGCTACATTCGATTCTGCTGTTAAAATATTTGTAAAAGCATATTAAAGCTTTTAAATATTTTTATTTTGTTTAAAACCTTCAAAAACTATATCATATAAAACATATATATCACCATTTCTGTAAAAAAAAAATTCTGTAAGCAAGTTTTTTTTTTTCAGAAGTAGCAGAGATTTATTTCGTAGGGAGGATTTGAGGTTGATTCAGTATACAGGCGCCATCTACTGGCGGATTTTGAAATTACTTCCATCGTAAAAACTCATTATCTGGAATCCTCTGGACCAAAATGGCTTTCCGAGTTTTGGAATTTTCCGGATTTCGTGTCCTTCCGAAGTTTACGATTATTTGACAAAATTCATGTTTTTTTCGTGATTCTTTGACAAAATTTGCATTTTTTTCTACTATTCGTTGACAAAATTTGCATTTTTTCTGCTATTCGTTGACAAAATTTGCGTTTTTTCGTAGTCCTTTGAAGAAATTTGCGTTTGCTTTTTGCGATCCTTTGAGGAAATTTGCGTTTTTTGCTATTCTTTGATGAAATTTACCTTTTATTCACGATCCTTTGACAAAATTCGAGTTTTTTCTGAGATTCTTTGACGAAATTAGCGTTTTTTCCGATCCCTTAACGAAATTAGAAATTTTTTCGCAGTGCTTTGAAGAAATTTGTATCTTTTTTTACGCGACCCTTTAAAAAAATTCATGTTTTTCCGCGATTATTTGACGAAATTCGAGGATTTTTTTTGCGATCCTTTAACCAAATTTTTTTTTTTTTTTGGTGATCCATTGATGAAATTTTACACTTTTTCGGAGTCCTTGGAAGAAATTTGCGTTTTCTTCGCAAGTCTTTGACGGAATTCGCGTTTTTCTGCAATTTGTGAACAAAATATGCGGTTGTTTTTTTTTTTCAATCCTGCGATAAAATTTGCGTTTTTTTTTCGATCCTTTGACAAAATTCACGTTGTTTCCACAATCATTTGAAGAAATTGTCTACTGTTTTTCTGTGAACGATAGACATAATTGATTTTTCCGGCGATGATCGTTCTAAATCCGAGATATTTATGTTCGAATTTTTGGACTGAAGACAAAAATTTTCAAAACCGAATGCCTTAAATTTTTAGGGAAACTTGAACCGAATCACCCCTGATGAAATAAATATATAACTATTTTTTTTTTGTTTCTAACGAATCGTAATATAAATTAATTTTAAAATAAAATTTGAGAGAAAAATTATTTGTTTTTAATTTCGGGAAGAGGGGACCGTGTTCACCCGCCACCGAAGTAACAATATTTGAGTGATTAGACATTGAAACACAATGGACTGAAAAAAAAAATTAAAATTGGTAAAATTTCAGAAAATCTAAAAATTTAGTAAAAATTTTCTAATTTAGAAAATTTTCGAATTTTTTCCTTCCGGATTTTGGATTTAGGGATAATGGGTCATAAACTGTAAAATGATTATTTCTTACCAAACGTAATTAAAATATAAGAAACACATAGTACGGCGTAATTTGCATTTAATTTTGTTTAAATAAACAAACAATCAGTTATGTGGTGAGTCTAGCTAGCTGTTTAGAAACTCATTGATAACACTTTTTTACAAAAACTTTCACACATGGATTATTTGTTAATATTTAATTTGAATGTTTTGTCCAATCGTTGAACTATTTTAGAAATGTAATACTAAGTAAAAAAAAAAATATATATATATATATATATATATATATATATATATATATGTGTGTGTGTGTGTGTGTGTTTGTATATATCCTCATTTTTATTTGTGGAAATCATTTGTCATTTTTAAAATGTATTTTTCTACAATACAAACCTTTCAATAATAAATCTTCATTCTGTTTGTTTCTATGAAGTCTTATGAAAATGAAACGCGGATCGACAATCCGTCATTTTTGACGGGGTTATATACTAGTATATATATATATATATATACTTTCTTTTCTGTTGCTCTTTCTTTTTCTTTTCTTTTTTTTTCTTCTTTTAAATGTTACCTTTTTATTTTGTTAGCTATTTAACTAGAAACTATTATGATTAACAAATATATCACCAAATTTGAAGATTTACTTTCCATTCCCCCTTTTTATGTAGGAATTACGCTTGTAATATAGCTTGAGCTATGATAGAAAGACCACCGAAAATAGATGTCTATAAAAAATGTATAATTCTAAAATTGGAATACATTGCTTCTAATACTTGAACAATACGAAAAAAAAAAAAAAAAAAAAAAAAAAAAAATCTGAAAAATGGTTATAACTTTAGTTTTAATTTCATGACGCCATTTAAGGGTTGTGACATATGAGTAAGGATATTTAAGAACTAAAGGATATATCATACGACAAAATATTTCAATTGTTCTTATCATATGACTAAATTTATCTAAAGCGCACTTACGTGAAATAACACTACTCCAAACCAAAGCTGTATATTAAAACTTGAACTAAAACCATTCAACGTGCGCCTGCTCCTAGCGTAAAATCTAGAACTACAGCAGATTAAAAACATAACCTTTATTTATCCAGTTGCACTGAATTTTGTGCATGTTGTGCAAAAGAAAAAAAAATGAAGTACAACAAATTAATTATCTTAATCTTTGAACTCGTACGACTAAGTTCTTGCTTGATATAATCATGTAAGTACATGTTTTTTTTTCTGTTTTTTGTAACAAAGTTTTTTTTTTTTTTTTTTTTTTTTTTTTTATTATAATACTGTGCAATTTATAGCTGTATTTATTTTGAAATACCAGTAAATATAAATGAGAAGCGTAAGTCTATATAATAGACGTGATGTTACAATTTTTTACAGGTTAGGTTATGCCTTTTTGATCTAAATAATAAGCTATTTATTATTGTTTTTGTTGCTGTTGTTGTTACTGTTATATGTAGTTCAAAAACTTAATATATATAAGGTGAAGAACGAGGAGCACAAAGATTTACGAAAATTGCATTCTGTGACTAAACAATGCTTTGCTAAAAACTATGTTGATCAAACTATGATGATTAATAAATAAATCATCAAAGATTTTCTTTCCATTCCTTTTTTTTTTTAATAAATAATAATAATTTTTATGAGTATACTTGGAGAGATAAATAAAAAAATCAAATAATTCAATTTAATAAATGAAGTTAATTTCTCTTTTCTTTTCTTTCTTTATGTCTTTTGTAGCTTGGAAATAAAAATACTTTTTTCAAGAATAATGGAATGAAAAATTGATTTTTACAGTTTTTTAAATTTAATTAATTAATTAATTTTTTTTTATTTCTGAATGTGGTTTTTATTTTATGACTCGGTTCTCTGAGCCAATTTTATTAACAAATTATGTTATTTTATTTTTATGTATAAAAGAAAATTAATAGGAATTTAATAAAATGCCAATCTTTTATTTATTTTCAAGTACCAGTAAACATAAATGAGAAGCATAAGTCTATAATAGACATGATGTTAAAAATTTTGAGTTTAAAATATTTACAGGCTAGGTACTTGTTTTGTGATTAAAATAATATTATATTTATTGTTGTTGTGTATAGTTAATACATAACAACTTAATACATAATTACTTACTTACATACTTACTTACGTGTATTAACTTAATAATACATATAAAGTGAAGGACGAGGAACAGAAAGATTTACAAAAAATGCAATTAAAACGATTGCATTCTTTGACTAAACAATGCTTTACTAAATAATAATAATAATAATAATAATAACAATAATAATAATAATAATAATAATGATAATAATAATAATAAAATTTAAATAATAATAATAATAAAATAATAATTATTCGATTTATTTTTTTAAGTTTCAATATCAGATATTTTTTTTAAATGTTCAACAAACAATTCCTTTTAATATTTCATTTTCGTTTTATTAATAAAGCAGTATTACATTTTAGAAAGTTTAAAAATAAGTTATTCAGTTACCATTTACAGATCTTATTAATTTAATATATACATATTGCTTTTTAAAACACGGATAAGTATTCGTTTTATGAACAGTTTAATAATAATTTAATAAACAACAAAAAAAATTTTAACTATTAAAAATTATTTTTTAACAAACTACACCTTCAATATTTCATTAATAATTCCAAACAGAACTTTATAAATAATAGCTTTTAAAAAATTTGATTCTTGTTCTTATAATTTAAAAATTTAATCAGGAATCTTGTATTAAATATTATTTTTACAAAATATTAATTGTACTATGTTTAAAAATGTTATTAATAATTCCATTCTGTTTTCTAAAAATAACAAAAAAAAATTATTCTAAATTTAAAAAGTTTAAGTTGACTTAATTAAGTACTTCTTCAATTGTTTGTTTTTTTTTAATTTTTAAAGATTTTATTAATTATTCGATATAAATTTTAAAATGTTTTATAAGACAGGATTTTTTTTTTACACTTAAAAATCAAATAATTTTAAAACTTAGAAAATTAAATAAAAAACTACAAATTATTCGTTTTATTAAAATTTCTATATTATACTTAAAAAAATTTCATAAATTTGTAAATATTGATTTTACTATGAAAAATTTTTATTTAATATTTCGTATTACATGTTAGAAAATTAAAAAATATATATTCGAATACTTATTCTTTTAAAATTTAAAGATTTTATTGGTAAATACGCGTAAAATTTTCATTGTTTACATATTTTATTTATAATTCCATATTATTTTTTTAAATACAAAAAAAGTTCATCAACCTACTCTTTGTATTATTTAAATATTTTATTGTTAATTCCGTATTAACAAACAACTTGTCAAATAAATTGTTGATGGCGATACTAAATTTCTCATTAAATTTTATTTCTACGTTCGTTTTAGTAGTTAAAAAAGTTATTAATAATTTCAATTTGGATTTATAAAAAATATATAACAAGAAATCACTATATTATTCATTTTAGGGATTAAATATTTTATTTATAAATCTATATTCAGTTTTAGAAAAAAAAATTCTTGTTGTTGTTGTTTGTTTGTTAAATTGTTCATTTTACGATTTCACAGTTTTATTGGCAATGTCTTTCTAAATTTCAGAATATGGAAAATCATCATCTAACTGTTATTATTATTATTATTATTATTATTATACATGTAAAATTATCAGATATATATACATTTTTTTTTTTCAAAGCAATAGCACTTAGACAAATATCTATACACTATTATATGCCACCAAATCAATTGAAGAATAAACAGAACAACAAATGAAACAAGAGTGACATATAGAGACTTTAGAGAAAACAAAAAGTCAACTGTAAACAGGGAATACAATCAATTAGGCTGATGTTCTGAGGTCCTCATTAGTTCCCTGGCCTCCCAGTATCTGCCAGATATACTGTTACTTGATAGTGCGGGGCACAGTGCGAATATATATATTTTAATATTTATCAATATTTCTAATAATACCGTATATTAAGTTTTAGAAATTTACCCCCCCACCCCCCCACCCCACCCAAAATAATAATAATAATAATAATAATAATAATAATAATAATAATAATAATAAATCAAATTTTCCTTTTTAGTATTAAAAAAATATATCAATATTTCCTTATTATATATTAAAAAATTCTAAATTTTTGAAAAGTATTCCTTTTACAGTTTAAAAATGTTATATAATATATGATTTGAGTATTTATTATGTATTTATTTGTTATTGTATTCATTATATTATGTACCAGTGGACTCGAGCGAACATTTTTTCTAATATATTTTAGTAATATCTATTATTTTTTTTAGAAGCAGGTTTAAACTTTTAAAGAAAAATTAAGGATAAAAAGTATCTGCAAACAACATTAGTCAAGCCAAAATATCATCTCATTTATTCCATTAAAGTTACAGTAAAAACTGATCGAAGACTGCAAAAGGCACGCGCGAAAGAAAAAAAAAATAATCGTATTTTTTAACATTTTTTAACTGCATTAGAAAATGACGTTATCCGCTTCGGGAAAAACATGAGACAAAGATGAATAAACTGAATACATATAAAATACAATTTAATCTAATATAACAAAGCATACCTTTTAGGATACACGTGAAATACAACTGCTTTGATCGATTGAGGGTGTATTTACCATCTAAACATTTCAGTTTCGATTTTGTATTTTGATCATAAATATACCAAAAACCCCGTGCGCCGACATCCAAACTTTATCTTTTTTCTACTATATGTATTTTTTATAATTATTTCTGAGCATGATATAATGCAATATTTTATTATTGTGGCAACATTGATTTGAGAAAAACCTTCCCTTTCACTTATTAAAACAATGCTGATTTAGTTTTTAATTAACTGCAAATTTTAATCAACGTATTTTAACGAAATGTGAGTGTACTATGCAAGAAGACGATTCAAAAACTTTTCGAATGATAACTTCACTCGATGTTGTGCGTTTTGTAAAGGCATAGGAAAAAGGATGTTGGCATCAGAAATAATATGTATGGTTATTTATTTAAATATTTATTATATATTATTTATTCAAATACCTATTATATATTATTTATTTAAATATTTATTATATATTATTTATTTATTTATTTATTATATATTATACATTTATAATTTATAAATAATAATATAAATACATTTATAATTTATAATTTATAAATAATAATATAAATACGTTTAAAATTTATAATTTATAAATAAATAAAAATTCGAGCAATTTTTCATTTTATTAATTTATTGGTGTTTTTCTATTAAGTTTTACGCATTTTTTTAAAAAGTATCGACAAATTATTCGAAGAAAGAATTAATTAGACGTTAAATAATAATAATAATAATAATAATAATAATAATAATGAACTATTTAAAATACCAATCATTTTCTAGGACTGCTGAAATAACTTCTGAAATGTGAATGTACAGTACATAATTGCTTAACCCTTTCCGGCACAATGGTCCCAGTCCGGGCACACCTAATTTTAATTCCAAACTTGCATTCGGCACCAAGAATATTTTAATAAAATTTTGTTTCTATTATGAAAGCTTAAAGTAAGAAATTCTTATTTTCTAAAAAAGTCATTTGAAAATTCCGGTGTCAGTCAGTATTTTCTCATTTTACGAACATATTTGTTTATGCCGGAAAGGGTTAATATGTTTCGAAGTAAGTTCTGTCTGACGTAATACACTTTTGCGCGCGGCTGTACAATTGTTAGAAACAACTTGCAAAGACATCTTTGGGAATCCTCTTAATAGCCCCACCTTGTACAAAAAAAAGTTCTTCAAACACTCAATATCAAAATGATAATAAGAAAGAAAAAATCATGTGCCAAAGATATATTATGAACAAACACTTCCGAATACTGTAACCAAACTTCACCGTTTAATAAGATGAAAGAGGATGTCTAACAAGGAGAGATTCCGAGGTCGGTGTCACAGAATGCGGTGAACGTTTGTGTATCGATATAATATAGTTAGTATATAAATATATGAAATCCATAAAGCGCAATACCCGGGGGATCTTGAGAAAAAAAGATCTCAAAGTTTACGTCACAGTTTATAATCGGATAAATTTCTGCTTTGCGCAAGCGGCAAGCGGCTTCGTAGCCTGGTCGGTAGCGCGCTGGATTCAAGATTTTTCTGTTCGGGTTCGAATCTCACTTGTTGGAACCCCACTTATTAAAAAATACGTATAATTATTGAAAGTTACAAAAAATATAAATTAAATATATGTTTTGTAGCGCATATAAGTGCAGATTTTACTATGAAATTCGGTGGTTTAAATGTATATTGAAAAGTAGGGAAAAAAAGGGGGGTAATTTATATTTCTATAGACCAGAAATTTTTGTTGTTATTGTAAGTTATTTACCGATATTTAAATGAATAATCTACTATTTTTCACAATGAAACAAATTAAAATACGTGATACAAATCTTTGTGTTCATCCCATAATTTTTAAAGAAAAATACTGTTTAATTTATTAGTTATCATTAATTAAACTATTTATTTCATTTTTCAGATTTTTATAATGTTATCCTTTTTCCATTCACCCGTTCGCTTTCAAACACAATTTCAGAAACTACCATCTTTAGTCGGAAAATTATCCAAATTCTTCTATGCACCATTGTATAGAATTGTATATACAGGGTGTTTCACGAAGGACCCCTAACTTTGAAAATAAACAACTCGGAAACGGGGATAGATAAAAGCATGAAACCAGTGGTATGTTTATTAAAAAAAACGCAAGAATCTGATATAGAAACCTAAAAATTTTAGTTAAAAATAGGGCCGATAGAGGGCGCTGCAGACAGCATTACGGAACACTGTAAAAAGAGTTCAGACGCCAAGACGTCACAAATTTCGCCGTTGAAACGTGATCGCTATTAGCATACAGCGAAAGAAATTCTGAAAGTGACACTGAAGGACATTGTTTACCGCAACAATCCTTTAACACTCGACGAACTGGAGGAGGTCATTTGTCAAGCATGTGTGTTGATTTCCGGTGGCATATTACAGAGAGTCACTGACAATTTTCATTCTTCGTTTGCGACATGTATGTTGTGCGAAATGTGCACATTTTGATTCGCTTTTGATGTGATACAGCCTACTTATGGTTATGCCACCAGCAGCACCATCTATTGGCGCAATTTGTTACTAAAATTTTGAGGTTTCTGTATCAGATTTTTACGGGATTTTTGATAAACATACCATTGGTTTCATGATTCTATCTATCACCGCTTCCGAGTTCGGGGTCCTTCGTGAAACATCCTGTAAACTAAATACTACATAGTATGCAAAAATTTACGTTCAGTTAGGAAACGCATAACACAGTTGCTTCAGTAGTTTCCGTCAATAATAGAAAATGTACTTGAATTCTTTTGTGCAGCCCTGTATATGATGCATAGATTTTATACACACCAAGTAATATGGAAAGAAATTGTTAAACTTAAAAACGCATTCCACAATTGGAAACACACTTACATACGCATAGACAGTACTATAATCGAATCATTTTGTGTGACCCTGTAAATGAACGATAAATGCTATGCACACCCCCATTCTATAATAAGCATGCTGTAGTGCACTTCTGGAATGTATAATGATTTCAATATGTTTGGAATAGTTTAATATTAATAAAATGCACTGCAAATGATTTGTATACGAACTATAAATGCTACACATTTCATTTTCAATACCGAACATGCCGTGGTAAACCTCAATAACATATGTAAATTATATGGTAATCCGACTACATTTACGCACGGACTGACAGTCAGACAAACAAAAGTGCGTTTATTTTTATTATTATTATTTAAATAAATGCATTGTATAATAAAGTATTTAAATTTTAGCGTTTTAAATATTTGGTCATTATTTGATAGTTGACTAGTAATAATAAATAAATAAATACACTATTGTTGAGATAGGTATGGCGAACCTTGGCAAAAAAATTTAATTTGACAATCAGTACACTGACAAAATTCCCTTTATTTTCCTTTTGTTATAATAAATAAAATTTTATTTAACAAAAAACAAGCTATTACAAAAAATGCAATTTTATTTGCATAAATTAGAAAATATTCTTTTTCTGTGATGCTATGCAGCATTTTCGACATGCAACTTTTTTGCATTTCTTTTACATGAATTTAAAAAACTTTATTTCTTCAAATGAACTTCATAAGGCAATCACTGCAATAAAATGACTCGGGCATCCGAGTTTGCTATATGTATATTGCAAAAAATAACATAATATAAAACCAGTTATAAAACATTATCTATCGAAAGTACAAAAAGATAAATCTCGTTAATATTTAATAAATTATTAATATATTTGCTACAAATCTTGGATATGTTAAATTAATGATAAGTTAAAAATTGTTAAAAAAATATCTTAATTTTCCCTTCTTATACATGGTGTTCATTTTCAACGGTGTCCAATTGCTAATTCCTGAACCGTTAGCCAGTTCCAATTGCAAAAATATTTTAAATGAGGTAAAGAAATATTTTTAAGGCGATTTGGGTGAGTAAAAACATTTCTTAAAAAGTTACAAAATTTAATTTTTATACGGTCTCCCGGTCTTATAAGTGATATTTAGTAAAACTGTCCTATTACAATTACGCTAACAAGTAAGACAAAAAAGTTCCATTCGTCTATGATTATAACTGACTGAGTAATAGCTTTTTAAAGTTGAAACAACCTTTTTGCTGCGAAATAGGGGTCATTCTCAAATTTACTAGAAATATAAATAATCGTCATATATATATATATATATATATATATATATATATATATATATATATATATATATATAAGAAAAAAAAGTTGAGAATAAAATTAATATTAAATATAAATTTGAAATCTATTTTCATTCTGACATATTAAAGGAAACTATACAACTTGTACTAAAGATATAAGTGGAAAAAATAACAGAATTTTTATCAAATGAAATGATGAAAAGCAACAGTCTCATTTTTTTACAAAATGAAACGTATGTTAAAATACAATTATTTTAACCACTCTGAAACTTAATGAATAAAAATTAACACTATTTTAATACTTGTACGATGTGACTACTTTCAGTTAAAGTGCAGATACACGCGAAATAAATTCTACTAATATTTGAAGCCGTTTGTGTACAATCTCTCGAAGCATGGTCCAACTCATCTGTGTTCAGATGCAGAAAATTGGTATAAGTCATGCAATTCAAAGTTTCATAACTCGATCAATTTTAGTGTTAGATGAATGGGACTTTTTTGTCTTACTTGTTAGTGCAATAGGAAATTTTTACTAAATATCACTTATAAGACCGAAGGACCGTATAAAAAATTAAATTTCGTAACTTTTTAAGAAATTTTTTTATTGACCCAAATCTCTTTTAAAATACTTCTTTAATCTCTTTTTAAACATTTTTGCAATTAGAACTATGTGATTATGACTAACGGTTTAGGACTTAGCCATTGGGCACCGTTGAGAGTGAAAACACCCTGTATTGCTTGTGAATTTCAGGCACGCGCGCGTGGAAAAGTTCGCCATCCCTGAACGATTGTAATCCGAATTTTTATGCATTTAATCTTGAATGGGTTTTTACCCCTTCATTTTGCACGCTACTTAGAGCGTAGAGCGATGCTAATATGATACTGTCTAAAGAGAATTCTTACATTATCATATTATTGATTTTAAAAAGTTTAATGCCGGTTAATAGAATAACTCATCTTAACAGAATAATTCTTGTGGCAAAATGATTACTGTGTTAAGAAAAAAAGTTCATTCCAAAAAGTGGACTTGAATGTGTTCTTGATATAAAATGCACCTTCAAATAAATCAGAAATTGTTTTTTTAGAACTCGGTCTATGTCCGAAAGAAAAATGTTTTCGCAAGATGTATTTTTATTCGCAATGAAAGAAAAGAAAAAAAAAAAAAAACTTTCTCATATCAGTGTTTGTCGTTCGTTCATATCAAAATTGAACTGTTTCTATTTCAAAATCAAAATCAAAACTAATTTCAGCCGAAAAGATCGCTTGCCAATAACTGCAGGATATCCGTTATGCTTTTTCTAGCGGACACTTCCTGCCAATCCTTCTCATCATTTCGCGCCATTACGGCAGACGATAAAAAGAGGAACCATGGAAGATTGAATTCCTGCCTCTTAGTTATTTATTCATCGAACACAGCCCTTCTTGCGTCATACCTTTTGTAAAACAAGAACGTTTTCTTTTGCTTTTTCTTCTGAAACAGATCGTGTGCAATCAGTTCAAAATCCAGAATTAAGGTAATTACGTTTTCTCATACTCAGAAAAAGAAAGAGAGAAATAAAAGATAATTTAAGGAATAAATTTGTCGAATTTTAAAGAACAACAGCCTTTGCATTCTTTCTCTAATGCGAATGCGAAACAAAAGTAATGTACTAGTGAAACCATGCGAAGCTTTCTCACGTCATCCTCTCTATATTTTTTATTGGTTTATTTATTTTTAAATCTGAAACTAAAAAGCATACAAGATAGTTACATACTATGCAGTAAAACCTGTTTAAACGCCAAATTTCTTGGTCCCGGCGAAAAGAATGCAATATAGTTATAACAGACGATGTTTCTACTGAAACGAAAACCTATTTAAAACAGAGTATTTTTGTGGTCCTTTGCGATTACGTCTTAGCAGGTTTTATTGTATGCATTGTCGCTTTACAATAAAAGAAAAAAACTTTATGTAAATACATTCCTTTCTAAAATATAAGCATGAAATGCAATTTCAGCGTTAATGTGCGAATGAATTTTATAGAATGAAACTTTCTCTATAAATCGAATGCAATATACAAAGTATAAATACGCACTAGTAACTGACTAACTGCCATTTATGCTATTCGCGCAGTAGTCAAAAGAAGTGTTTTTTTTTCTGGCTCTGCAATTTTACTGTAGACATAACTGTGAAAATTCGAAATAGACTAGTTTGGCTCTAGAAACTCAACTTAGCGACAATGGTGATACTGGTGCGAATTTTCACATCAGTAATGTCGAGTTAGATTGGTTGGTCAATAATTACTACCCTACAAATTAACGATTTTGATTGTTGGATGAAAAATGAAGGATTATTGGTCACATGGTTCAAATTGATCTATAGCCATTTCATTCATTTTGTCTCAAAGAAAAAGAAGGCGTTTAGATGATGGTCAACGATAGCGAGCCATGAGCAGGTTAGAATCCGGCCGATCTACTGGAGAAGAGAAGTTGTTGCATTCTTCGGAGTACTCCATTCCATGATTTCACGGTTATGCGCCGAATTTTTAAAGCAATAGAACAATAAGCAGAAGCAGAAGGCCAGACTTGGGTCCTTCTCGAGTTATGACAACTTCCGACGACCGCTACTTAGCGTTATTGGTTAAACGTAACAAACCTGCGTTACATTATGCAGCTACAGGAAGGGCTGTATCCGTTACATTATACCCTTGTTGCAGCTACAGGAAGGGCTGTATCCGTTACAATTAAGCGAAAAAGACTGCACGCTTTATGTGCGCCAAGGGCAACTATTTGCGTTCAATTCATAGGCGTGCACAGGGATATAATGAGAGCTGCTGTGCCAAGTCTGAATTTGCAGGAGGTTCTGTAAAAAGCCAATTTCATATATATGCGTGTACAGAACACTGAAGAGCGCCCCATAAGCATAATACCTCCCAATTCCTGTGAACGCCCGTGGTTCCATTGTCGCGCAGAAACAAAACAGATCCTTTCCAATGGTGTAAGGAATACGCCAGTTAGATCACAAATGAGTCCATATTCGCTTTGCAGTTCGACGATAGGCAGATTTTTATCTGAAGTGAAGATGGTACACACGATAAAATGTGATTATTATCCTCCAGCGCCACACATGCTTGTATGGGCTGGAATTTTCTTTGGCGTACGTATTGACTTCCATTTCTTCATCAACGACATTGTAACTGGTCCACGAAAGTATCACGGTGTTGATGCCTGCGCTCGTCCTTATGCTGGTGCAATAGTAAGGTTCAGTCTTTGCTTTTATAGTCAACAGTGCCAGACCATTACACAGAGCTCGTATCATCAGCTATTGCCTAATAGCACACAAGGAATCCAGATAATGTAATATGTCCAATATGCTCCTGAGACCTAAACCCAATAAAGAATGTATGCGATGCTCTAAGGACAGCTGCACTGCAAAAAATAATTGTTGATTTTACAGTATAAAACTGGCACCCAGCTGCCAGTATTATACCGTAAAATTAACAGTATTAAACAGTCAAATAAGCAGTAATACGCTGCCGTGCAAGCAGTAATACGCTACCGCGCATGCGCGGTAGCGTATTACTGCTTGCACGGCAGCGTATTACTGCTTATTTGACTGTTTAATTTTACGGTATAATACTGGCAGCTGGGTGCCAGTTTTATACTGCAAAATCAACAATTATTTTTTGCAGTGTGGTAGCTTCTCTACAAACATTTTCAAACTCTACCCAAAAGCTTTGATGTGCTCTCATTACAAGAATAGCACTTACTGATTTCCTAACTGAATCAGCTCTTAAGGATATGTTCTTAAATCCAATAAAGCAACTTTCTGACACATTTATAAATTTATTTTTGCTCCAAAATGAATCCAATTGGCAGGTTCTCTTATTCAGAAACTTTATAATGTCCGTATTGTCTCAATTTTTTGATAAAGGCAGAATATATTTCAAAAAATCCTGTCAAAGTGGACATTTTGAACCGAATTTCCCGAAGCGACAGCGCTGGAAACAAAAAAAAAAAAAAAAAAAAAAAAAAAATATCGTACTGTGAAAATAATTGTTTGTAAATCAATTTCTAATTAATTGAACGAAAAATAAAAACATGGCTCCTTTATACATCTCTTCATAAATCACTCCGCCAAGTTTCATGTTTTTACTTTTAAAAGTGAGTCTGAAAATGTGTCTTAAAATTGTGATTTGTTGAGCGCTCTTAAATCCAAAAGAACAACTTTCTGACACATTTCTAAATTTATTTTTGTTCGGAAACATGAAATTTTGGCAGGTGTTCTTATTCAGAAACTATGTAATCGAATAATGTTTTCGATCTTTTTGGTAAAGGCAGAAGATCTTTCAGAAAATACTTTCAAAGTTAATGTTTTGAATCGAATTCCCGGACAGAGCGAGAAAGGGGAAATACCTATTACCACGTGACAAGAATCGTTTACAACTCGATAATTAATTTATTTATCAAAAAATGAAAAACGCCATTCGATTTCCAAATCGCTTCAATATTCAAAACTGTAAGTGCCATGTTTTTCCGCTTACAAATGTGTCCGTAACTGTGTCAGAAAGTTTCGCGCTATTGAGCGTAGAAAAATATTTTTTTGAAACTACTCTGAATTACTGACATGAATCGTCGTTGCCAAGCCTGAATTAGAGCATAAGAGGAAGTCATATTCCTTATTGACTGACACTTCACATTTAAAACTTATCACCTGCCGTTTTCTCCATTTTTAGGGTTTCGTTCATCTCACGAAACCCTATTAGTTCCGCTACGTTGTCTGTCCGTCACAGAGCCGGTTCTCAAGAGTTGAAATTTTGTGTACTTATAGCTGAATACCTACTATGAAGCTGAAAATCATAAAATTTTGAAAAAAAAATCTTATTATTTTGATATAGAGAGATAAAAAACCAAAAATCTAACAGCCTTTTCCTATTAAATTTAAACATTTTTCGTTATAGCAGTTGCCAACAATTAAAAATCCTCAATAAAATTCTTTCTACAATAATTAATTTTCTATTGAAAGACTTCCACGTGAAAAATGAAAATAAAATAAAAAGTTTCACCAATTGAAAAAAAAAAAAATTAACATGACGTCATATTAGTAATAAAACGGAAATTTTCAAACATTTTTCAATAATATAAGGAGTATGAGTATGTGTAAGTACAGAAAGCAGGTTAATATGATGTCATTAGAGAAATAAAAAAGTGAATTAATCTGACGTCCTATTGGGAATTTAACGGACTTTTTCAAATGTTTGAGAATAATACAAAGAGAGTATCAATATGAGTAACAGAGAAAGCAAGTAAATAGGACGTCAGCAAGTGATTATAATGTCATATGAGTTTGAGGAACGTATTGAAACATGATAAAACCCGATTGTGGAAATATTGGCATATTTTAACATTTTGAAGGTTATACAACATGTTTAAATTTGAAATTAATTTTTTTTTATACATATATATATTTTTTTAAGTACAAACACTACGTCTGATTACACGGTACGCTGAAGATCCCAGGTTCCAGTCCTGGCCCAGGTCAATTTTTCACTCATGTTGGTTTAGTGTATTTAACTGTCTGATAAAATGTGTGTTCTTATATTATGTAATTTTTTTTAATATCACATTTAGTCCCCATGACAGATATTATTATGACAGAGTCCGCTATCGGGCCGGTTCAGATATTCGAAAAAAACGAGAAAAATTGACCGGTAAATTTTTACTTTATAAAAAATATTTTTCCTTTTTTTTCCTTTTTCGGAAAATGAAATTTATTTAGATTTATTAAAGGAATGATAAAGTGTTTTGAAAGGAATATTAAACGAATCCTTTTGTGCGATCTTCGATCACACTTACCCACTTGTTTTTTTTTCTCTTATTTTTGTTTATTATGCAATTACACGTTGGCAACTTTTTTTGCATGCAAATAATTTGGCAGAATCCGATTTTATGTACTGTAAAATTTGAAATAAATTCCTACATTCGTTTCAAATTTGAGCCTTTTTTCAAATTTCCATTCTTATTTTTAGAAGCACGAGGAGCGTAATTACATTATACTCACAGGTAGGTTTACTTTCTGAAACTAATACTATTTTAATTCGTCAATACGGAGTGAAAAAAAATCATTTGACTCATGGTCATGAATGAGGATTTATACCTTTTGACACTGTTATCATAAAGATGAAGATACATTTGTTACAGAAATGTTACACTGTTTAAAATTTAGTTCAAAATTAAACCATTCAATGGTGTACAATAATTAAACGAACCACAATATTGTTCTTCATAACTTCAAAATTTCTTCATGATTCAACCTCTAAAATGATTTCAACTTTCAACAAACAATGAAACTAATCAACAGCCTATCAGAACAAATAGTTATGCAATATGCTGCCTAGTATTATTGCATACAAATATATTACATTATTTTTAAGTCATCCTCGTTCATTTATTTCATTTTTACAATAACATAGAATAAAACTTTTCCTATTATTTGAAGAAGAAAAAAAGATTAGTTTGCAATGTGTAATTAATTACACAGCAAACAAAAATAAGAAAAATGAAAAATTTATTAAGAAGGCATAATTTATGCACTCTAAATAACATTAAAAAAAAAAAGTCCTTCCGGCCTGTACCGGGAGGAAAAGGTAGCTTTCTTATATCTTCGTTTTAAAATTTTAGCTAATGTTACACGAAAACAGCAAGTTCAAATGCAAAGAAACGGTTACAAAAGATTAGTTAATACTGAATTTGAATAAGAAATTCGCCAAATTATTGAGAAATAGCCAAATTGGCTTCATTTATGAAGACTTATTTTGGTCGCCAAATTTGGCGATATTTCGCCAAATGTCGCCAAGTTTGGCGAGAATTTGGCGCTAACGGATATGAATATATAGTTTTATGCATATGATTGGGAAAATTATTACAACAATGAAAGAAAATAATTTGCGAGTAATCGCGTTAATGTGCTGTTTTGTTTCAAAATGTCAGCCACCCTAGAATTTCAAACTGCTCTATCTCAGCCATTTTTTAAGATAGAGGTAAACCAAAAAAAGCTCTGGAATCCTTGTATCAAGGCCTAACACGCAATTAAAAAATAAATTTGAATTTTTAACTGTTTTGTATATTTATTTTAGTTTTAAATTTTGAAATGGCCGCCATCTTGAAACAAAATGGCGGACCAAGCTGGCCAACGAACTCGGTCGAGACATTAGTGACCTTAATACACACAATCAGTTTCATCAAAATCGATTTATAAATACGGGCATTATCGTATGACATAGGTCAGATATATATATATATATATGGAGATATATATATATATATATATATATATAAATCAACATTTGAACGGAGGGTGGTTTTGGGGTCTGGGGGTCATGATCGGTGAAAATATATAAAAATTTTCCGGAATTGCTTTCCTCCGAACGGCTGCAATAGGTAGCTTTATACTTTTTTGTATTGAAAGCTACCTAAAAGTGTTGTATCTTTTGTAAAAGCAATTTTCCCGAGAATGGATGTTGTACTTTATAATCAAAGATGCGTCTGAGGCAAATACGCATAAGGCAGAGATCTGCACGGGTAGGAATTTCCAGACCCGATCCGTACAAAGACATTATTGGCCCGGCCCGTGCAAAAAAAGTGATTGGCCCGACCCGGCCCAGTATAAAAGCAAAAAGTTCGGCCCGAGCCCGTCCCGGTATAAAAGCTAGAAATTCTGCCCAACCGGTCCGATAAAAAAAATGCTGGCCAGGTCCGGCCCGTAAAAAAAAAAATACTGGCCCAGATCGATATACGAGTAAAGGTAATATCTCGGACTGAGCCCTAACCGGTATACAATGTAAAAAGTATAAAGGCTAACATTATAAAAGCCCAGTATTAAAGCTAAAAGCCCTAGCCCATCCCGATATGGAAGCTAAAAGTTCGGCCGAGCCCGGCCGGTACAAAAACTTAATTACTCCTGACCGACCCGACTGAATTTCTGAAAAACATGCCGATATTTACGAAGCAACATTATTCTACTATTACAATTACTATACATAGATTTTATTTCCAGGTTATGTTCGAAATGCAAAATAACAACATTTATTGACCATTTAGACAATTGCGTACATAAGCACTGATTTTAAAAAATTGACTTAGACAATTATATTTAAATAAATATTCAGTAGAGAGATCTGCACAGGTCGGAATTTCCGGGCCCGGATATATCCGGACAAAAAATTATTAGCCCGGTCCGTTATAAAAGTTAAAATTTAGGCCCGAGCCCGGCCCGAAAAGAGTGAAGACTAGGCCCGGCTCTACCCGGCCTGAGCCCGTGCAGACCTTTAGCATGAGGCATTTCAATCCTGTGGAAGTGAAATTCGGAATATCCGAAAAATTTATGCATATAGGGATTAAAAATTCTGCATACTTGTTGCGAAAAATTTTCTTTAAAATTTGTTTCTGTAGTGGACAAAACAAAGACTATTTTTAAATTTACTTATTGATAATTTTTTTAATAAAATGTCAAACGTTTTTTCACCGCTACGGTACTACTATTGTTGGAAAAGTAGTTTTACAGTTATAGAAAGCTAATGAATGCCCGCCGGTAAAAAAAAAAAAAAACCTCTCAATTCTTAAATAAAGATACTACTACTGCCGCTGCCGTCATAACTTCAATGTTCCTTATGTCTTTTTCACTTCCTTGGCTTATATTCCATATAAAAATATCAACATTAGCAGATTTATAGCAAAAGTGTATGATAAAAATGGCAAGTTTTTAAATAAAGAATTGTTTAAAACGGTATTTAATGTTAAAATCGGTCAAGAGAGTTCAGTTTACATATGTTTTACGGGATCAAAAATCGTACATTGACTAGATTGTGGTGGACAGTGTCCAACTTTTTTTTTTAATTATTTGACTGTTTTTTCGATTTTGTTTTATCAATTTTTTTACAAATAATACATACACTGCAAAAAAAAAAAAAAAAAAAAAATGTTGATTTTACAGTACAATACTGGCACCCAAGCTGCCAGTAAAATTAACAATAAAATAAGCAGTAAAATAAGTAGTAATACGCTACCGGGCATGCGCGGCAGCATATTACTGCTTATTTTACTGTTATTACTGTTGATTATACTGTTGATATTACTTGTAAAACACGGTCTAGAACACGGACAAACACTTTCTATCTGATTCAAGGCAAATATTTTCAAGATATTTAAATCAGACAATTTTATAGGATTTTGTGAACTAAATTACTAGCTACACAAAAAAGCAGATAAGCACAAACCGTTTTGTCTTTGCAATTACTACATGTTAAAAATCCATAGTAATATTACCATAATAATGTATTAATTTTGAATTGATATATATATTTACAAATGAATAATGAAAATGAAAGAAATCTTTATAAGAAATTATTTATTATGTACGAAAATCGAAGTATTCTAGTAAAACAAATAATGATAACCAGAAGAATTTAAGATAATTTTTATAGTACAGGTAAAATAGACCAAAAATTGAGTAATACACGACAACTGGTGACCATTCACGGAAATTTGGGAAGAACTTCGTTTTGGCACTAGAAATGAAGATCTGATCAGTCCCCCCAAAAAATAAAGTTTTTTTTTTTTTTTTTTTTTTTTTTTTTTTTGGAAGGGGTGGCAAAAGGGGACGTTTTAACTCAGGTGTGTGTGTGTGGTGGGGGGGGGGGGGAACCCAAGTTTTTAAAAGTAGGTGCAGCGGGGTACCGTTTTTTTTTTTCTCTCTGTTTTTAATTCTGATTCGAGTGACATCGTCCAGAAATCGATGCAATCATTTGTTACAAAGTTACGGCAGGTTTTATGAATAAAAAGTCGAAAATTACACTTTAGTACAGGTAAAATATGTTTTTACAGCAGCAACTCTGATGGTTATTCGAGAAAATTTGGGAAGAACTTCGTTATGGCACTAGAAATGAAGATCCGATGAGTCCCCAAAGAATCAAGTTGTTTTACTATGGTTTGGGGGGAAAAGGGGGACATTTTAACTCAGGAGGGGGGGGTGGAGGAAAGCAACTTTTAGGTAGCTTTCATTACATAAAACTACCTATTGCAGCCGTTCGGAGGAAAGCAATAATTTTGGTATATTTTCATCCATCATGACCCCCAGACCCCAAAACCACCCTCCGTTCAAATGTTGATTTATATATATATATATATATATATATATATATATAAACTTATTGCAAAAATTAACCATTGAAACAGAAGCAACTGACCATATGCGATGAAATTATTACCCCATGTAGCACTGTCAAATTACACATTATAAAACATAGTCCTAACAAATGAAGTATTATTTATTCAAAAAGTGAAACATAAGTAAAAACACAAATGTAGGCTTATAATGTAATTTACTTTTTCAAGGGCTGGGAAACCACATTATAAGCAAAGAATGATTGTTTTCTGTAATTGACACCAGCTTAATACCAAAAACTGTGTCAACTCCAAGCCCAAACAATCATTGGAACTAAATTGAAAAACAAGGATACCTTTGAAAATGGAACACTACAAATCAAACCAACCATGTTATATAGAGGGGAGAAAATAAATATATGTATAAACAAATAAATACAAAGAAAGACAAAGAAAATCTATACATTACAACATCATTTATCCATAATCCGAAGCGAAATTTTGCAAAGCACATGGGAAAGTGAGTAAGTGAATTCAAAAGTACAAGTGAAAATTACAATTAAGTAGCTAACAGTAGCAGTTATTAATTTAACCACTGAGATTTTAACTATTTCTAATTTAAAATATACTAATAAGTAATATAAAATCTATAAATTCATTTACTAAAAATATTTTTTTTACTTAAATAAATTTAATATATATTATATTATTGGAAAATTTAAAAATTTCACTTGTATTCCAAGTTGCAAGAAAAAAAATTGGATAATTTATTTGGTGCTGCCATCTATTTTAATAATATGGAACAATAACTAATAAATAATAGTAATAGGTTTTTGATCATTTAAAAACATTGTATGGTGCTGCCATCTTGTTTAAGATTAAAACAATATCTAAATAAATATTAATTATTTAGATTAAGAAAAGTTTCCAGTATAAAATTCTTTTATCTATTATTTTTACATATGTCAACATTTAAATAATTTATATTTATTGTGAATTGTGTAATATCATTTTAACAAAACATTATTAATCCCATAAAATCTTAAACATTAAATCAAATTAAATTTTCATTTTATAAATAATTATATGCAAGCATAAAAGATTTTCCAATATGGCTACACGCACTTATTGGAACTAACATCTTGCTAAATATTATCTACCCTGAAAAATATAATTAGAATTCACACACTGATAGCTTAAAAATAACCAAACTTTTCCAATATGGCAACCTCACTTATTGGAACTAATATCTTGCAAAAAAAAAAAATATATATATTTAAAAAAAAAAAAAAAAAAAAAAAAATTAAAAAAAAAAAAAAAAAAAGAAAAGAAAGAAAAAAAAATCCTCTAACTTGAAAAGTATAAAAAAAAAATAAAATAAAATAAAATAAAATAAGAATTTTTTTAATATGTCAAACGCACTTATTGGAACTATATTTTGTTAAAAGTTCTCTACCTGGAAAGGAGAAAAAAAAAAAAGAAAAAAAAAAACAGAAATTTTCCAATATGGCAACGCACTAATTGGAACAATATTTTATTAAAAGTTCTCTACCTAGACAAGGAAAAAAAAATTAGAATTCACAATTATTTAAATTTTTAATAAATGAAAGATATTTAACCCAAATATTCTCATTCAGCTCGCACATAAAGAAATTCAATCTTTAGCCAAATATATCAGCAATCAAAATGTAAGTGATTTAACAGAAAGAATGTACAAACATATAAACCCCAATGAAAGCAAAATTTATATTCGTAAAATTAACTTAACTAAACAAGAACGAAAAATCATGCGTCAAGCATAGATTATGTAACACCTTCCAACGCTTCCAAAATAATTTTAGTACAAATCATACCGTTTAATAAGCTGAAAGATAACATCTAAGTAAACAATTTGGAAAACGCATAACATAATTTCAGAATTTCCAACGTATACGCAATATTCGGAAAAATATCCGAATACTTTTATTCAGCCCTGTATAGGATCTATAGATTTGTATATATACTACATAGGATGCTAAATTTTAGTTCAGTTAGAAAACGCATAGCACAGTTTAAAATTCTCCTTCTGGAGTTTCTGTCAATAAACGGAAATGTGTTCGCGAACTTTTGTGCTCCCCTGTATAGGATCTACCGAATTTATACACACCACGTAATAGACAAAAAGCGAGTTAAATTTAAAATCGCGTTCAGTAACTTCCAGGAATTATTGTTAACAGACAGTAGAGAATTATTTTGTGTGTCCCTGTAAATGAACGATGACTGCTATACACACAATATTCTGTAGTAAGCCTCTTGTAATGCACCTTAGTGATATATATAAATTTCAATGCGTTTAAAATAGTGAAACATTATTTAAAAAAACCGCAGACGATTTTTTCTCCATAGACGTAATGTAACGCAATTCTTTTGACTAAGTAACTATAAGTGCTATGCACACCCTATTCCATATTAAGCTTTTTGTAATGCACCTTAGTGATATATATAAATTTCAATGCGTTTAAAATAGTGAAACATTATTTAAATAAACCGCAAATGATTTTCCCCCATAGACCGCAATGTGACGGAATTCTTTTGAGTGTCTCTGTAAAAAAACTACAAGTGCTACACACTTCCTTTGAAATAGGGAACATGCTATAGGTAACGACAATAACATACAAAAATTGCAGGGCAACCCGAGCATATTGACGGGACTTAGAGCACGGACAGACGGCAGACGGCAGATGGCCATACGGCCAGACGGCAGACAAACCAAAGTCATAAACACTTTTCAACTAGGTTGGAAAGTGTTAATAAAAGGGATAGCCATATTCTATTGCATTTTGAAGTATAAGTTTTAAATTTTGAGTTCTAAAATTATTAGAACAAATATTGGTAATTCTATGTGCAAAATTTAGTAAAATATTTACAAATACTGATTTATGTATACATGACTTATAATTAGTAAATAAGTTAACTTTAAATGTGAAATCATTTCTTTTGTCATAAATGTCAAACAAAATTTTATTATCTTTAAGAATTATCTTAAGATCAAGAAAATTAATTTCATTATTTACCATAACGTTGAAACTATAATTTAAATTTTTATGATATTTTATTGCTAGTAAATAATTTGAAGTATTATTAAAATAGAAGACAATTATATCATCTATATAACGGTACATTTTACAATTAGCAATATGTGAATTACGCTCATAATAATATAAATATAATTCTGCAAGAATTGAAGAAACAATGCCACCCTGTGGTAATCCACAACTTTGAATATATATAGTCTCATTAAAAACAATATAATTATGAAGAATAAATCTAGTTAGATGTAGAATAAATCTAGTTAAAGTTTTAAAGTAATTTAAAGAAATATTATTTTTTAATTTTATGGAATCCTTGTATTCTTTGTATAATAAATTGACAATCCTGAACATATGCTTGATATCAATATGATTAAATAAGTCATTAAAGTCAAACGTCTTCATGTAATTTATGTTATTTAAATTTTTCATATTATTGACAAATTGAAAACTATTTTTAAAACATTTGTCATGCTGTAACTGTCTTATTTCTGAACCGATTTGGATATGACTGAGTATGTGTATAGGACACAGCAAGGTCTCGACCGAGTTCTTTGGTCAGCTTCATCCGCCATTTTGTTTCAAAATGGCGGCCAGTTAAAATTGTTTAAATTCAAAAGGATGTACAAAAAATATAAACAGAAAAAAATGTTTCTTTTAAGTGTTAGAACGTAATAAAAGGATTCTGGAACATTTTTTGTTTTGGCTATATGTTAAAAAATGGCGGAGATAAGGTAGTTTGAAAATCTAGGGTGGTTGAGATTTTGAAACAATCTGATATTTGTTATGCTGTAACTCTCGTATGTCGTATTTATGAACCGATATGAATGTGACTGATCATGTGTACAGAACATACCAAAGTCTCGACCGAGTTCGTTGGCCAGCTTCATGCGCCACCTTGTTTCAAAATGGCGGTCAGTTAAATTTTTTTAAAAGTTCAAAAAGATGTATAAAAAATTATAAATTGAAAACGTTGTTTCTATTATGTGTTAGATCGTGATACAGGGATTTCAGAACATTTTTTGTTTTGGCTTTATTTTAAAAAATGGATGAGGTATGGAAGTTTGAAATTCTAGGGTGGCTGACATTTTGAAACCATCTGATTTTTGTTATGTAACTCCCTGTAACTCTAATGCGGATATTCGCATTCAAATTCAGTTATTAACGAAAACCGGGATTGAATCTTCTATAATCGGGTTCCAAGCATTTTAGCTTCCATTGTTTGAGTAAAATGAGTTGAATTTTTAAAAACATGGACTATGAAAGCTAACTTTTCCTCCCGGTACAGGCCGGAAGGACTTTTTTAAATAGGTCGAGTAGAGTATTGTTTAGCATGTATTTTTTAGACACCATCCATAAGTCGATACAATCACTTATTACAAAGTTACGGGATGTTTTATGAATAAAAAGTCCAAAATTATACTTTATGAGAGAGCACAACTTTATTGCACTTATTTTATCTTAAAAATACGTTCTTTATATCCTATTGAATTATCTTACACTTATTAAATGTCCTCAAAATAGCAATAATCAAAATCAGAGTCATGTGAGTTTTTTTTAAGGTCTTCGAAGGGAGTAAAATAAGTGCAATAAATTTATGCTCTCTCATAAAGTACAATTTTGGACTTTTTATTCAAAAAACCTACCGTAACTTTGTAACAAGTGGTTGTATTGACTTGCGAATAGAATCAATTCAGAATTAAAACCTATATACCCCACTCGACCAATTTAAAAAAAGTTGAGTTCCTCTCCCATTAGGTTAAAATGCCCCCAAACCATAGCAAAACAACTTTATTTTTGGGGACTCATCGGATCTTAATTTCCAGATACAAAACGAAGTTCTTCCCAAATTTTGGTGAATGGTCGTCAGCTGTGTCTGAAAAACAATATTTTACCTGTACTATTATTAATAGTAAGGGAAAATTGCATTAGCATTTTAGAAGATGCAAAAGGGTTTAAGAGCCTACACTAGTCATGTGAAGAAACGCTCAAGCTAATGTTAAGTGTATAGGGAAGGTTATTTTCAAATTTCTCGCTCGCATTTTATTTTATTTTATTTTATTTTATTTTATTTTGCATAGGATAGCTGAGGTTGATCTCTATCGTTGTTAGTTTTTAATGTTTCGATTTTGGTCCCAATTTTTTTTTATAAAAGGGTACTTTCACTTTCAGAACTGGTTCTAACTGGTTCAAAATTGAAAATGTCCGCTTATAAAAAAACTGCAACAAAAAACGAAAAAGTAAAAACTAACAACGTTAGAGATCGAATTCAGCTATCCTATGCGAAAAAAATATCTATATTAAAAATATTAAAATGCAAGCGAGAAGTTTGAAAATAATCTTCCCATAGACTTAATATTATCTTGAGTGTTTATTCCCGTGACTCTTAAGTTCTTTAATTAAACTCTTAACTTTGGAAAATCGAATTCGAGACCTGACTGATGACGAACTTTAAAGGTACATGTTCTAATACGGAATATTAATTTTAAAATGTTCAAGTTACAATCATTTTTTAGTTATTTATAGTATAAATAACAAAATTAGCTTATTTGTTATTCGTTAAATTTTATTTTATTTGTTACAAAAGTGGAACAAAAGTGTTAAAACAATACAAACTAACATTCCCTTGTTTATGCCGACCTATTGTGTTTCGTTATCATAATCATCCAAATATTAAGAATGAAATCTTGCTATCTCACATATTACGTGATCCTACCGTCGCCAGAATTCTACAAATTTCACAGCCAATCGATGAATCGGTTGCTATCAGTAATAAGTGGGTTTTATCTGTCTCTCTATCTTGTGTTTACACGAATGCGGAAACATTCCCCTGATATAGAGTTACGTTTTTGAGCGATTTTTATTCACTTTGTCTTTTGCTTTCGCATGAAAACGTTGATTCAGGTCGGGGTAGAAACGTTTACTTTTGATTTGCTTGAAGAGGATGAGAATGAGATAACAGGATAACATCCTCCCATGTTTTATCGATAAAAGAAAAATACACGCAATAAGCAGTTTCCAGCTCTTGATCAGTGCATGAGAACAGTCGAATTTCATTGAAAAATGTCAGGAAATTGCAGAAAATGATCCTGAGATTTTTAGTTCTGCAAATTTTTTAACATTTCATAATAAATTCTAAAACTAATATAAACAATTTAATAGGTTTTAGTGCCACTACAGCTGGGCCGGCCGTTTGCTTTTTAAGGGACTTGGATGCAAGAAACATTTTTGAGGCTCCTACTTTTTATTAACCCTTCCTTCGGTAACAGCTCCCATACATGAATTTTACTTGGTTGGCACCACTTTTTTAAAGCATTTTTTAAATTTATTTAATCACGGAATTGCCTTAATTAAATAAGGCAAATATTACTTTTCCTTATAACTGGCACGAAAAACAATTGCTGCAGGCAACTTTTGAAGATGCATATATCCACTCATTGTCCCAAAGGATTTAAAGGCAATACAGTTTTTATAAAACGTGTTGGTAGCCCCTGTAAATGTGAGTCCGGTGCATACTTTTTTGAGATCCTAACTTTTTTCTTCAAAGCCTAAAAAAAGATCTTTTAGTCCAGTGAAAAGCCTACAAGAGGTCATTGATGCCTTGCATTCGCCGCACCACCCCTCATGGCCAGCCCTGTACACCAACCATAATCTATCTAGATTTTTGCATCCATGGCACTGCCTAATACTTATGGGGCTGTACATATACACGGTTATTCTAAATGATGGACCCATTTTCAAAAAATTGTATTTATTAAAGTACAAATCCAAAATGAACAGTCTTTATACCAATAAAAAGAGGAATCTTCAAAGTTCTTTTTTTTTTTTTTTTTTTTTTTTTTTTTTTTTTATATTATAAATGTTCAATGTGTCCACCGTTTACTGCACGGCAAACATCTACGCGATAGCCAAACTCGTCCCACACACTAGAAAGCGTATCTGCTGTTACTGAGTGCGCCGGCGTTCAAAGCGGTGATGGTTCCAGAGGCGGCCGGTAGAGGTCGCGCGGCAATAGGCCGCGATTTCGTTTCACTGTCAGTTGTGAGTGAGATGGCTACTATGGACAGGGCTGTAGCTAGAAGTAAACAGTAGGGGGTACTCAAAAAAATGTAAGGAGGGGCTCATACTATTTCTCTCTCTCTGACACATGCACGCACAAACACAAATATATGTGATCAAAATATTATATAGAAAGGTAAATTAGTGCATATTCATATTGTAGGCACTATGTTTCTTGTTAAACTGTTTATAATAACTTTATTGGATGCTAAGAACAGTAAAGGCGGCAGACAGAGATGTAATGGAGGATATACGGTGGATACGCCGACGCCGTATACCTTCTGGATTATTTTAAGGAATACCATATTACCCTCTTCTCAAAAACACTATACCATATTCTCTTTAGGGTATATCCTCTACCTACAGCGTATGACCTCTGTTGTTGTTTTTTTTTTACGACTACATCACTGGGTTCAGAATGAAATTTTTCAGTGTATAATTATACTAGTGAAATAACAAGTGATGATGTAAATATAAAGCTGACAGTTCACCTGTTTCAAAAGAGTTGCAACCTTTAATTTGTTTTCTGAATATTCCCTGCCCTTAAGAATTCTAAAGTTATGTTTTTATATGATAAAAAACATTAGAAAAACTAAGGATGTATTTTGCATTTAAAAATTATTTTTGTGTCTAGTCAAATGCTAAAACCACTTGTATTTAAATTGGCTATTAGCTTTTTTCCTTAGTATCATTTATAAATCAAGGATCTGTATGTATATATATAATTCTGATGTATACATACATAATTTAAAAAAAAACCTAGGATGATTCAAATACGAAACATAATGTTTATCATAAGCATCATATTTACTATCAAACTCATTAGAATAACTTTGTTTTATGCTAATAATTGAAAACGCTGCAAATGCAAAATTTCAGTATATAACTAATGCAAAAGTCAATGTTTGCGTCAGAAAAATGTTGCTAATTCTGAATATGTGCAGATAGTTTTTATTCAAAACTATAAAAAGCCCTGAGTTCAATTTTTGAACAGAGTTTCATTTGGATTTTTGAAACAGAATTTCGATCTGGTGGGCTTGGCAACTTTTCAGGGGGGGGGGGGGGGTGCTCACAAAATTTCAGGGGGTGCTGAGCCCCCTCCCCTGGCACCCCAATAGCTACGGTCCTGACTGTGGAGCACAAGGTTTTCTGCGTTCTTAAGTTCGCAAGAAGTAAGCAAACGGTGGACACATTGAACATTTATAATGTTTAAAAAGAAAAAAACTTTGAAACTTCCTCTTTTCATTGGTATAAAGATTGTTCATTTTGGATTTGTACTTTAATAAATATAATTTTTTGAAAATGGGTCCATCATTTAGAATAACCCTGTATAACATTATCACTTTAGCAGGGAGGGAGGGTGTCTGGCACTTGATATCGTAAGATATCTCTCGGGGGAGGGGTGTTTTGTCTTTTGATATCGTTATCATTTTTGATCCAACCAAAATTTTCTTTTCTTTTTCTTTTTGTCTTTCTTTTTGTCTTTCTTTTTTCTTCTTTTTTTTCTTCTTTTTTTTTTGGGGAGGGGGGGGGGGTAGAGTAGCTTTTTCTTTACATCAAAATAGTCTTATCTCTTTTTTTTTGTCTTTGTTTTTTATTTGTGAAAATACAAAGTTATTAATAAAGCCATTAAGTGATTATAAAATCATTTCATTCCAAAATATGGACTATTCCATACACTCGTCTTTCCTTGTTCTTCTGCTATATGCGCATATAATTCGCTGTTGGAGAAAACGGTTGCGAAATATGTTTGAAATGAATAATGATACTTGTTGTGTTTACTAGTAAAGAAAGAAAAAGAATGTTGTCCACTTGTTTTTCTCACTTTCATCTTCCCCGTGCAGGAGACAAGTGCAAGAAGACAATATTACTTGAGATCGACCAAAACATAAACCGAAACCAAAAGTGTCAATTTTTTTAAACTGATTAATACATGCAAAACTGCATATAATTATTAATTAATTAATTAATAACAAATAATTAATAATTACTTAATAATAACTAATTACGTTACTAATTAATTTATTAATTATACTTGTATTGAACCCCATTTCTCAATGTGAGACATGTTTGACATTATTTTGTACTTTAGCAAATTTTAAATATATATAAGGATAAAAATGTAACAGTTGTGAATTTTCTTTTAGGATGTGCACAATAAGATCAAAATAAATCTTTGCTCATTCACCGCCTCCTCCCCCTCCCCCCTGCACACACACACACACACACACACACAAAAAAAAAAAAAAAAGGTTTGCCACTCCCTGCCTCTCTAAGAAAGTATTAAAATGGCACCCCTGTTTGAAAATTTTATCTCCGGTGCCAAGTTGACTCTCTGTGCCTCTATCCAAAACTATTTATTTTCATATAAAATAAAACGTAATTAATTTATCAATAAGACAGAAATAGTTTCCAATTATACGAATTTCATCTAATAAAGAAATATTTTAGTATACATACATATATCTTTTGTAATAAATTTCGTAAATCTTCATAACATCTTTCTCATAAATCATTCGAAACAATCTGGAGTTTCAAAGTAAAAAGTTTCTATTACTGTTAAGTTTGCAGCTTTTAAAAATCACGTGATAAGGGTCTAAGTTTAGCCATATATACATTGCTTGCTTTATAATTTACACTCGCATCCTGAATCAGTCATGACGGATAATGATAAGCAGTGGAGTTCACAGCAATAAACAGTGTCTCATTTGAGCCGATACAACTCATATCAATGACTAAAGTTGAAAATTTCCGAAAGAAGGACCGAGATTTTAAAATACAGATAGTTTCGGTCGAGTTTCTGTCAGGCCGAAATTTTGGCAGCAGTTTCGTCGAAAACCCGGCAATTCGGCGAAACTCTGATTTTGAGCCGAAACCGAAATTTCGGTCGATCTCTAAATATAACTTATGGAATGCATTATGTAACAGTAAACTGTTATTAAATACATTTAAATAGTCACTATCTCTTTTAGATGCTATTTGATATAAAGTTATTTCATGTATAATAGTGATATTTTATCGACTTCTTCTCTTCATTTGAATCAGTAAAGTATGCTAATAATAAATATATAACAGCATCTTTGTATCACTGCTAACTTATAAAAACAAACAAAACATAAATAAAAATATTGTAAATATAAAAAAAGAATTTTTATACATTGATAACGATATCATTAAAAGGGAGGGGGGTCGAGGAATGCTTACGTATGAAATGATATCGTAAGGGGAGGAGGGGGTCCAAAATTGCCACAATTTTGATAACGTTATATATGTACAGTAGGGTGGGTCGAAAAAAACCGAATTTTATATAATTGAAACATAATAGTGCGGGAAAGTGGCTATTGGTAATAATGAATAAATTCGCAAAATATTACACCAAAGGGTTAATATCTTTTACCGCCACAAGGAGGCCAAAGTTTCAAAAAATCGCAAAAAAAAAGTTTTTGTCAAAAGAAAAAAATAATTATCCAAACATACCAATACAATTTCAATAGAATGTAAAAGCTACATCAAGATGTTAGTAATGTTCCGATAAAATTTCATTATGTGAAATCATTTCTATTACCGCCGCAAGAACGGCCAAAATTTTTAAAAAAACGTCAAAAATTTCAATTTTCCGTTTTTTACAATTTTTCCAATTTTTGTTGTATGTCTACTATTTAAAAAAATACATTATATCTAGTAATAACTTATAAATGTCTAGTAATTTTGATCATGGGGATTGCCAACCAAGGGCGAGAGGGGCCCGCCCCTCCTAAATTTGAGAAAAAGGGGCTTTTTGAAGAAATTTTTGGGATTTTTTGGTAAATTTTGGTGATTTTTTGGTAGGGGGGTGCCTCTTACATAAATTTACTCTCATTTTTCACTTTTGCCCCCCCCCCTCCCTACATAAAATCTCTAAACATTTCCGGAAAATCCCCCAAATCCCTTCAAAAAGCCTATTTCTCTCAAATTTAGGGGGGGGGGGGGCGGGCCCCTCTCGCCCTTGGTTGGCAATGCCCATGATAAAAATTACTAGACATTTATAAGTTATTGCTAGCTATAATGTAAATTTATTTAATTGTAAACATATAATAAAAATTAAAAAATTTTGAAAAAGCGGAAAATTAAAATTTTTGCCTTTTTTTCAAAATTTTGACCGCCCTTGCGGCGGTAATAGAAATGATTTCACCATAATGAAATTTTACTGGAACATTACTAGCATCTAGATGTAGCTGTTGCATTCTATTATAAATTGTATCTGTATGGTTGGATAATTTAATTTTTTTTTGAATTTTTTTTTTTTTTTTGCAATTTTTTGAAACTTTGCCCCCTTTGCGGCGGTAAAAGATATTAGCCATTTGATGTAATAATTTTGCGAATTTATTCCTTATTACCAATGGCAACTTTTCCGCACTATTCCTTTTCGATTATATAAATTTCGTTTTTTTCGACCCATCCTAATGTACAGCCCCTATGTCCTTGTAAATTGTTTGGTTGATTCATCTGGGAGAGCTGTGGTCATTTATCGCACACAATGGCTTCAAGCCATGTACCTCTAAATTAATAGAAAGCATCAATCACTAAAAAAAATTCCTGCTTCATGCAAAAAAATTTCTTTTTTCTTTTTTTTCAATATTTTTATGTCAGAGTAGCTCTGATCTGATAATGAACGACATTTCTTGGTACAGGTATCTCCGCGATTAGTGCGGTAATTAATCCCTCAATATTACCGCACTAATCGTGGAGATACCGGGTGTCCTAAAATCGACTGACTGATTTTAAAATTCAATAACTTCCAAACGGGGACAGATATTTAAAAAATTCTTGCAGAAGAGTAATGTGAATTGTCAGGAGTGTTTATTTATTTATTTATTTATTTTACGGCGATTCCTGATTTTAGTTCGAATTACCAGCAATAGATGGTGCTGCGAGCGATAGGCGTGCAATACAGGCCAAAACTAAAATCATCCAGCACTGATGAAAAGAAAGAAGTTTCAATATATGGAATGCATCCCATTCGCTAATACAATCTTTTTCTTAGGGCCCGATTCTGAATAAGATTTTATTGGTGAATGAGACCCACTCCATCTACTGAACCTCCTTCCTTCACATCAATGCTGGGTGATTTCTGCTTTTGTCTCGACTGGATGTCTATTGCTCGCAGCGCTATCTATTGCTGCTAATTCGAACTAAAATCAGGAATCGCAGTAAAAAAAACTCCTGCCATCATACATTACTCTCCTGCAAGATTTTTTTAAATATATGTCACTGTTTGAAAGTTATTGAATTTCAATAATTGAATTCAGTGGGAATGAAAAACATTGACTTATTTATCACTATGATCCCCTATACTTAAGAGACTACTTCACTCAGGTGAAAACACCCGCTCGCTAATGTTAATCCTATGGAGGAAATAATTTACGATATCTCGTTCGCATTTCAAAATTTTTAAATGATTTTTTTTTTTTTTTTTTTTTTTTGCATTGGATAGCTAAGGTCCAATCAATTTGCACGCTCTTTTGTACTTTTTTGAATTTTGTTGCAGTTTTTTTTATTCTGGATACTTTCACTTTCGAAACCGGTTCAGAAAGTGAAAGTATCTTAATAAAAAAAAAAACTTGTAATCAAAATCGAAAAATTACAATGGAGCGTGCATAGAGATTGACCTCAGCTATCCGATGCAAAAAAAATCATTTAAAAATATGGAAAAGTGAACGAGATAGCTTAAATTATTTCCGCCATAGGATTAACATTAGCGAGCGGGTTTTTATGACTGAGTGAAGTAGCTCCTTAAAACAAAGACCTTGTACAAAGTTTAAACTTGGTATTGTGCCAACCGCGTTTCGAAAGCACGTCGCAAAGTTGCAGCGCCGCCTTGGTCCGTGATGCATTTTTCTAGACAAGATTTTAATTAATATTCTGGCTAATTATAGGCAAATATTTTGCGAAAATTATTATAAACAATCCTTGGATGATTCCACGTCGACAGGTACCTCGAGCGCCTCTCAACTCCACCGCTGAGCGCACGCAAAGTAAACTTTGTGTGTAACGAAAAAAAATGCAATTTTCCCAAAAACTACGTAGCCTAGGATTATCGCTATTAGTTTTTTTGCACGATTTAAATAAAGTCCTACTACCCCTAATTTTTTCATAATTTTAGTTTCAGTAAATTCGGAAATAGGGAGAGGAGAGGGATATATTTTTGCAATATATTTCCGACGATATCTCGGAAAACATAATACCTTAAATTAAAACAAATACATTTTTCAGTTCGGTATTATGAGATCTTTCACACGATACCCCACGCAATAGACAAAGGGGAAAAAAATCAAGTATTTAATTAGCCCCCAAAATTTTCCTTAAAAATATTTGTGAATGGCTAATAAGGAATAAATATGTTGGTCAATAGCCTTTAAAACTCTGCCAAGTTTGAACTTTATACGTTCCATAGTTTTCGAGAAAAACGGCTCTGACAGACACACGAGTGATCTTATAATGGTTCCATTTTTATTTTTTTAAGTACGGAAGGCTAACAACTGATAAACACCAATGAAACGTTAGTTTTAATTCTGCATTACTACAATTCTTTAGATTATTTATGTTAGCTTACTTGTCATTAAGTAACAATAATAGTTCATTTTCAGAGACACTCAGAATTATTCCATTGCATTATTATAGATGGGGGGAAATATTTTGCAGTGTATTTTAATGATGTTACACTATTTCAATGAAATGGATATGCATTGCTGAGGTGCGCACTACAGCATGTTTTCTGTAGATTATAGAGTGCGTAGAATTTATTCTTTATTTACAGAGGCACTCAAAATAATTCGCTTACAGGACTGATTATGAGCCATAACTGCTGGATGTACGTCTTAGAATGTATTCTTTATTTACAGAGGCACTCAAAAGAATTCGGTTACAGGACTGATTATGAGCCATAACTGCTGGATGTACGTCTTAGAATTTATTCTTTATTTACAGAGGCACTCAAAATAATTCGGTTACAGGACTGATTATGAGCCATAACTTCTGGATGTACGTCTTAGAATTTATTCTTTATTTACAGAGGCACTCAAAAGAAGGACTGATTATGAGCCATAACTGCTGGATGTACGTCGTCAGCTGTGATGCATTTAAAAACTTAACTTTTTTTAGTGTATTACGAGGTGTATAAATCATATACAGGGTTGCGCGAAATAATTCGCGCACATTATCGGCAATGAACAGCTATTGATGAATATGGATTCTTACTGCGTTGTGTTTTTCTTTTTTGTATATATTTATATAGATATATCGTTTCATTGTATGATCCAATGAAGATGTGTGGAATTCCTACACAAGTCGTTATGCTTGCGCTTACGCATCGAAGGTGATGTATCGATGTAACGGGATGCAGAAAACATAGAAGTTAAGCAGAGTGGGAATTTGAAAGAAAATTCCGTAGCATTAGGACTGGACGAAGCTTACACAAGGTATGGGAGGAAAAGAAATAGGCCCCACAACCATACATTTTATCTTATTTAAATTAATTACAGTATACATTAACGTACAGTACATAATTAAATTATATTTGGTGGAGTGAGGAGATCTCCAGGAAAAGAAAGTATAATATTATACAATTCTATTGTAAAGAGCATGTTGTTATATGGAGCATCTAGGGATGAAGAATTATGGAGACAGAAAGAAAGAAATTAGCTGCAGTGGAAATGGATGCCCTAAGAAGAGCATACAGAATATCAAAAATAGAAAGAATAAGAAATGAAAGAATCAAAGAAATTATGAAAATAAAGGGAACCATATTAGGTGATCTTCAAAAGAAGCAATTAAACGGGCACGGTCATGTTAAAAGAATGAGTGAAAGACTGCCCAAAATTGCATTTAATTATAAAACAAATAAAAAAAGAAAACGAAGACGACCAAGAAAGAACTGGATGGACGACATAAAAAAAAGCGATGAGGGATAGAGGTCTGGAGGAGGAATGGACCCTTGATCGAAAGAAATGGAATAGTTTCTTGTAGATTTTTCGGATGGCGACACCTGACGCCATAAACTGAGTTTACATAGATATATACATTAATTTTTTGTAAAACAAAGAATAGTAAAGAGAAATAAATTATAAACTATAAGAGAAATTATTGCATTTAATTGAATTTAATTAGATACTAACATTAAATTACAAAAAATAACATAAAGAATTAAGTAAATACTATAATACAATATTTACAAATACGGATTCGATATCTATCACAGACAGTCAATCAGATTGAAGAGAGGCAACGAATCAGAGATCCAAAGGTGTTCAGCCAATCAAATTGCACTGGATGCAAAAATTTATTAGAAGTAGAAAAATATTACATATATAAGTTAAAAATATAAATTAATTCTGGTGCCAAATGCATACAAAAATTAAAATTTCTTAAAAGTACACTGCAAAAAATAATAATAATAATAATAATAATAATAATAATAATAAAAATGTTGATTTTACTGTGTAATACTGACACCCCAGCTGCCATTATTATAATATAAAATTAACATAATAAACAGTAAAATAAGCAGTAATACGCTGAATTTTACGGTATAATACTGGCAGCTGGGGTGCTAGTATTATACTGTAAAATCAACATTTTTTTTTTTTTTTTGCAGCGTAGTGTTGGAAAGTGTTTCATAATCTATGTCGTGATGCATTATTTTTCGTTCTTGTTCTTTATCCTATTATTTTCTGTTTAATTCCGAAATCTTACTGATTACCTTTCCCGTAATCTAGCTATAGTTTTGCTTTAACAGCTTTGAAACTTGATACCGATAAAAAATTTCTATCCTCTTTATGGCATATCCAAAGAAATTCTTCTACGTGGCATACATAGGCCTATCATTAACGTTTCATCGTAATCGCTATCCGGAGTAATAAAAAAAAATATTGCTGGATGGAAGAAAAAAAAAAGAGGAAAAGAAAATGCAGATGTCTTTACGAATCCGGAGATGGAACACAGATGTCGAGTTTCATTTTCGATATCTAAAATACTTGCGAAACACGCCAATTATATAATTCAAGTATCGGCAGTTTCCACAGTTATTTTTACATTTATTTCAGGATTTGCATCTGTTTATAGAAAACAGAAAGTTGTTTTTCTTTAAAACTTTCCAACATAGTTGAAAAGTGTTTATGAATTCAGTTTGTCTGTCCCTCTGCCGTCTGTCTGTCTGTCCATGCTGTAACTGGCGTAAATATACTCGGATTTTCATGAAATTGATATTATGTTATTGAGGTTTACTATGCATGTTCGGTATTGAAAATGAAGTATGGTAACACTTATAGTTCTTTTACAGGGGCACTCAAAAGAATTCCGTTGCATTACGGTCTATGGGAAAAAATCATTTATTTTAATTATGTTAAACTATTTCAAACATATTGAAATTTATATATATATCTAAGATGCACTACAAGAGGCTAACTATAGAATATAGCGTGCATAGCACTTATAATTCCTTTACAGGGACACTCAAAAAGTTCTGTTACATTATTATCTATGGGGGGAAATCGTTTGCGGCTTATTTTAATAATATTTCACTATTTAAAACATATTGAAACTGATATATATCACTGAGATGCATTACAAGAGGCTTACTATAGAATATTGTGTGGATAGCATCCATCGTTCCTTTACAGGGCACACAAAAATATTCGGTAAAAGTACTGTCTATTAATAATAATTTCTGGAAGTGCGTTTTTAGTTGAGGCACGCATTTTTAAATTTAACTAATTTTTTTTCTTATTACTTGGTTTGTATAGATTCTAAAGATCATATACAGGGCAGCTTAAAACATCTACAGTACATTTGCGTTTATTGACGGAAATTGCCGAAGGGGAATTTTCAGCTGTGCTAAGCATTGCCTAAATGAACTAAATTTTAGCATACTATTTAGAATATATATATATAATAATAATTAGGACATTTTTCTGAATATTGTTGTTAAATTCCGAAATTGAGTTTTAAATGTGTTATGCGTTTTCCAAATTGTTTACTTAGACAATAGACATTTCAAATAGACCTTATTAAGCGGTAAAGATTTCGGAAGTGTTTTGGAAAGTATTTTGGAAGTGTTGGAAAGTGTTACATATGCTTGATGCATGATTTTTCGTGTTTGTTTTTCTTTCAAACGTGCGAAAGAAACTAATACTAGATGCCAGATTCTGCAAAACAAAAATGCTGTTTGTCATGGGAAGGGGGGTGGGGGGGCATACATTTTAATCACCAAACTGTCACAGAGAAAAACGAAGTCTTTCGATTGGGAAGTATCAAGAGGTAGAGGATCCCAATCGATTGGAAAATATTCGATTGGGAATTAATTATTACTCAATAGTCTTTTTCGACAACATTTTCAAATTCAGTTCCGGTTGGAGTATATTATCTGATTTATATCTATCTGATCACTGTTTTCTAATTAAATAATAGATATACATGATATCATTACATGATACCAAAATTATATAATTACATGATATCAAAACATAATTTATCATATATATGTTGCAATTCTTTAAATGGGGCGGTAGACTATAAAAAATATTTTTTTATTATTTATGTTATTCCAAAAAGAAATTATTCAAAGAAGTGCCCTGTACCACGCACTCAACATTCAATTTTCTGAAAATGTAAACATTTTAAAGCAGCCATACTCAACCTGCGGCCCGCGGGCCGCATGTGGCCGGCGAATTTTTATGTGCGGCCCGAGACATATAACCATAAATCGAAATTAACTTAGATGGTGCATAAAAAGTATATAAGATTTTCATTGTTGTTTTATATATTTCACAAAAATCTGTTATTTTATTTATAATTAATTTGAAATTATGTTACAATATCTTAAATGCCATTTTCTAAGTCAAAATAAGTTCTTTTTACATGTAGTCAGTCCTATAATTGTACTACAATGATGTATACATTTCTTAATCTTCAACATCAATTACACATTCGTCGAAATTAATTAAATTTGCAGTGTATATTTCTACAATTAAAAAAAAAAAAAAAAAAAAAAAAACGTTTTTGCTATGATCAAAAAGTTGATTTATTAGAGAAAATTACCTGATTTTTTTTTCTTTAAAACTTGGAAAATCTGCATTGTTATATTATCACATTTTATGCTTATTAGACTGCTAATACTGCTTTTTAGGATCGAATGTTTGCCGCGGAAAAAATTGGCACCAAAAATTTTTTACATCACTGTAATATCATGACAGCCGAATGACGCACTGATTCTTCTTTTTAAATTTTAAATACAGAGTTTATTAAAACTGAGAGCTGGTATTTACAATAATATACACTATATACATTTTCACTAATATTCATAAAAATTCCACCTAAACCACATTACTTCTTAAAAACCAAAATATACTCGGATGCCTTCCCACATCCTACTTACTCCGAACGAACCACCATTCCTTCTCGTCTTCTCTTCACTTCCGTTTACTTTAAAAACAAAAAAGGGTTGGAAGGATATTGGTTGCATGACACCCCCCCGATAAGATTGTGCTACGCAAAGCGAAGCAAAATCTGACAAATAGCAACCATACAACTATACAGCATAAAATATATATAAAAACACAATTCAAAACAGATGTATAGAAGCCTTGTTATAATAGTTATAATGAATATATAATAAACATATAAAAAAACACTAACAATTCAAAACAGATGTATAGAAGCCTTGTTATAATAATTATAATGAATATATAAAAAAACACTAACAATTCACAACAGACGGAAAGACGACTTGATATAATACTGCATACCAAAATTAAACACAAAATAAAGTATCATTTAAATAATCCTTATACAGTAACTAGTCGTGACAGACTATCTGCATTTTTTAATTTTGCACCTGGGCAATGAGAAATATTTATATTATATCTTTGTAGAGATAAGGCCCATCTTTGTAATTTTGCAGACTGAGGTGCAGATTTCTGAAGATATATTAAGGGATTGTGATCAGTTATTAGTTCAATTTCAGCACCAAACACATAAACCTCAAATTTTTTTAATGCCCACACTACCGCATAAGCTTCACGCTCGATAGTCGACCAGTTTTGTTGCACCTTAGTGAGCTTTTGGCTAGCAAAACTAATAGGACACAAATTTTCTTTCTCATCTCTTTGCGATAGACAAGCACCAACTCCATAAGAACTGGCATCACTCTGAATAGTGTAAGGCTTTTTAGGATCTGGTGTATACAGCTTAGGAGCTTCACACAATGAACGTTTTAAAGTTTGGAAAGCCTCTTCTTCAACCTCAGACCACGGAATGATTTCTGGGATTTTCTTTTTTGTCAAGTCGGTTAAAGGGTTGGCGATTTCAGCATAATTTCTTATGTAGTCACGATAATAATTAAATAAACCCAATGCACTTCTGAGGGCTGTTTTGGTTTTAGGCGATTCTATTGTCTCAATGGCACGTAACTTCTCCGGATCGGGCTCATGTCTACCTCCTCCTATGACATGACCTAGATACTTGATCTGTGCCTTTGCAAAAACACATTTTTTAACATTCACCGTGAATTTCAGTTCAGTTAATTTGGATAAAACAGCGTCCAGATGTTTCAGATGATTTTCCCAGTCATTTGAAAAAATAGCAATATCATCCAGATATGCTCGACTGTACTTACGATGTTCATCCAAAGCATTATTGATCGATTTCTGGAATGTGGCAGCCGCATTGCGCAATCCAAAAGGCATGACTTTCCATCGGTATTGAGCACGATGGGTTTTAAAAGAAGTAAGATCTCGACTCTGTTCTTCTAGAGGAATTTCCCAATACCCTTTTAATACATCTAAACATGTAATTATGTTAGCACTTCCTATTTGATTAATTAATTCAGTTGCATTTTCCATTGGGTAATCAAAAGGTTTTGTCACTGTGTTCAATTGACGAAAATCTATACATAAGCGCATGCTACCGTCTTTCTTTGCGACACATACGACCGGATAAGCTATTTCAGCTTCACTTTTTTCTATAAGTCCTAGATGCTCTAACTCTTCTATTTGTTTATCCACTTCATTTTTTAGCGATTCCGGAATTTTATAAATATATGGTTTCTTTCTTTCCGCACCTGGTAATAAACGAATTTTGTGTTCTCCAACATTGGCAACTTGAATTTTACCTGAGAATAATGGTGCATGTTTTTGTATAAGTTTACTTAACTCGAATTGTTTATCAACCTCCAGATGACTAAGGTCTACTTTTATGTTATTTTCATTCGAAGTATTAGCTTTAATTGGTGTTGGGTGAATTTCACCAAATTCTACATCGTCTTCAAAAATGACCCCAACAGTCTGTACTCTTACGTTAAATTTCCTTATTTTATTCGCATGAACATGTCTGACACCCCCATCGGGTAATTTCACTTTATACGAATGTGGTTTTATTCTTTCAATTATTTCTCCGGGTCCTGTCCATCTAGCATATAATTTATTGGTAGAATCAGGGATAAGCAAATATACTAAATCACCTTTTTCAAATTCTTTCATTCTACTTCGACGATTGAAATAGCGAGTGTAATTTTCTTGTTTTTCTGCAGCAGTTAAAGAAGCAATGTCAGCGGCTCTTTCCAAATTTATTTTTAATTCTTGTAAATAGTCTACTGCTGAATTACTAAGATTCAATGGTAAGGGGATTTCACCTGACCATGATGACTTTAGTACTGCCAAGGGACCTCTAGCTTCCCGACCATACATGAGCTTAAACGGTGATACTCCAGTTGTGCAATTTGGCACTTCACGGTAGGCAAAAAGTAGAAAAAGAATATGTTTATCCCAATTAACAGGATCCGTACGAATTACATGATGTAGCATTTGTTTAAACACACAATTAAATTTTTCAATTAATCCATTTGAAGCGGGGTATGATGGAGTTGAAAAGCGAGGACATGCCCCTAACCGGTTCTCAAATTCTTTAGTCAGTTCAGATTTAAAATTAGTGGCCTGGTCTGAACAGATAACTTCAGGAATTCCGGTGCGCATAAAAATATCTAATAAAGCATCACACGCCGTTTTCGCAGAGAGACTCCGTAATGGTACTACTTCTGGCCATTTAGAATTTTGATCAATTAAGGTAAGACAATATTTATGCTTCCTTCCTGACGGCGGAATAATTTCACCTATACAATCAATATTTACAGTATGAAATGGATATGGTGCGCGGACAACAGGTGTAATCGGAATTTTATCTGTTTGTTTCTCAGGGCTTTTTAACTGACAGTTCTTACATGTTCTACAATAATTTTCTACATCTCTTGAAATATTCGGCCAATAAAAAGATAATTTAATTCTTTCTTTAGTTTTTCGCATCCCTAAGTGGTTTCCAAAAATTGAATCATGAGCTAAATCTAATACTTTACTTCTGTAACTTTCCGGTAACACGAGCTGATATATTTTATCACCGCAAATAGTTTCTTTATGATACAATAAATTATCCCGTATCAGAAAATTATTTTTTCCTAATTTAGCGTCCTTGAATGAATTCTTTAAAGTTGCGCAATCTTTTTGTTCTTTACAAAACTTGTTAAACTCTGAAAATTCATCATTTCGATCATTTTGTTTATTCTCGGAAGAAATAAAACAAACATTTAATTTCTCTTCCGCGAGCGGGGGTTCTGAGCTATTTTTAGCTTCGTGACCTTCGAACTCCTGCAGTTGACTATTATTACACAACTCTTCATTTTGAAGTTCAATCAAAGCATTATACACGTCTGGAGTTAATAAACAAGGCACATTTAAGTTTTCAGTGAAAGCAAAAAGCGTATTTAAGGTAACATAAATTCCGCTGTTAGGTAATTTATAATGGATGGGTATAGTAGCCAAATTTGCTTGTACTTTTTCTTTGAAAGCGGATTGTAACAAAATACTACCTTTAGCTTCGATTTTCAGATCGGGAATTAATGACGTATTTAAAATACTAATTTGGGTACCGGAATCATTAATAGCTTCTATTTCTTTACCTTCTACATAAATAATGATTTTTTTTAAAGGAAAAAGAGTAACTTCGTTTAATTGATCATTCATGTGTAAATGCCTGGAACTAACATTAGTGACTACTGCATTACTATTTTTATTTGGATTCAATTTATTTGTATCTTGTTGCATTTTCGGTTTTCTCTGACCCTGATCATCATTTTGAGTATAAGATTTATCATACTTATTTCTTCTGTTTGGGCACAATTTTGCTAGGTGTAATGGGGAATTACAAATATAACAATCACGTGATTTTGAGAAGTGTCTGTTCTCATACGTAGCTTGATTTTGCCTTAGTTGTGGGGGAACATATTTAGTATTATTATCATTATTCACTTCACGATAAATAGGCCGTTTCTCAAATTTTGTTTCCTCGAAAGACCTGCCTTTTGCAGTAAAATAAGTGTCACAGTCTTTCGATAACTGATCGGGCAAAAGCCAACTTTCTCCTTGCTTGACTGCAATGTGAGTAGCTAGCTCATTATCCAAAGTTTCAAAAATTTTATCTGATATTATTAAATTAATAAGTGAATCGAAATCTTTAACGTTTCGAATTCTACAATAATTTAACCAACAGGATCTTAATCGCGAACCGAACTGTTGATGGGTTTCACCAGGTAATCTTTTAGCGTTTCTAAAATTTTGTAAACAAGTAAATGGGGACGGTTCATATTCTTTCAAAATTAAAGATTTAATTTTATCATAATCAGCTAATTCTTCATCATCAATATAAACAAGAACATTTCCTGCTTTTTCACCTACTAATTTTAGCAAAATTTCCGATTTATATTCCTTAGGAACATTTTTGTGCTTAAACGCTCTTTCTAAAGAATCAAAAAAAAGATTCCATGTTTCATTTTTCTTGGGCACTGGGATTACCAAAACTTGAACTGCTTTAATTAATTTATCTAATGATAATGACGTACTATTTTCCCCTTCGTTATGGGTTAAATTCTCGCTTCTCATTTGTTGTTGTAAACGCAATCTATTTACTTCCTCGCCATTTTTTTCTTTCTGACACTGTAGTCGATAAAAATTCAGTTACGAAATCTTTATCTTTTAAGTATTCTTTAGATTTCAATAACAAATCTTTTAATTCGGGTACTCTCTTACTAGCATCAGCTTCTTCGCCTATTTCTTCCAGAACAATAAGTAAATCTGCTTTAGTTACGTTTTTAAACATTTTCGAATAAAGTTAACAGTATCTTACTACACAATCAAATGATAAAAAAAGAATAGCTCACCTCTATTTTGTAATCCAAACACTGCGATTCAAATCACATACTTTATTATTTTAAATCGTAGAAATAACTCTTCTTCTCGTTATGAGAGCGTGCTGTAATATCATGACAGCCGAATGACGCACTGATTCTTCTTTTTAAATTTTAAATACAGAGTTTATTAAAACTGAGAGCTGGTATTTACAATAATATACACTATATACATTTTCACTAATATTCATAAAAATTCCACCTAAACCACATTACTTCTTAAAAACCAAAATATACTCGGATGCCTTCCCACATCCTACTTACTCCGAACGAACCACCATTCCTTCTCGTCTTCTCTTCACTTCCGTTTACTTTAAAAACAAAAAAGGGTTGGAAGGATATTGGTTGCATGACAATCACTACTTTCAAGCAATAAAACTTCGCAGCATATTTCTACAACATTTGCAAAAATAAAATCTATCACAAAGATTATTGTTTATAAATAATGGTGTGGAAAATTTTTTTAACATTTCTTCCGCGTCAAACGTTCAATACTACTCATAATATTAATTTTGTTACATGGCTTTGTTATACTGTTTATGTTATCTTAATATTTTAATTACTCTTTTTTTTACCCATTTATAAGTAGTATGTTGCGGCCTAACGTCGAAAACATACGTTTACAGCCCGCGAGAAAAAAAGGTTGAGTATGGCTGTTTTAAAGCGATTGATTAGTTTAAAAATACCCTACATTTTCCAAGCGTTAGTCTAATTTTGAGTGAAGTAACCATGGATATTTTTCAAGAATCAAAAGATTTAAGCAGTTTCATTAATTAAACAAAATGTGTTCAGAAATTTACTTATTTTATATAAAATTTCCAAATGTAGTTTCATTTTGTAAAAATAAAGAAACATTGTAGAAATATTTAATTTAAATGAAACAGATCCGAGGGGTTTTTTGTGGAGATTAAAAGATTGAGTAGCTTCATTAATTAAATAAAAGAGGTTCAGAAAATTATTTAATTTATTTTATATAAAATTTTTAAATGTAGTTGCGCTTTTTAAAAAGAAACAGTCCATCCTTATAGAAATACATAATTTAAGGAAAATGAATCCGACGTTATTTTTGCGGGGATCAAAAATTGAACTGTTTCATTAATTAAATAAAAGATGTTTAGAAAATTATTTTATTTATTTTGCGTGAAATTTCCAAATACAGTTGCACAGTTACATTTTGTAAAAAGAAGCAAATGTTACAGTAATATTTAGTTTAAGAGAAAGAGATCCAACGGGATTTTTGTCGGGATCAAGTGATTGAATAGTTTGATTGACTAAATAACAGAGGTTAAGAAAATTACTTTATTTATTTTATATAAAAATTTTAAATGTAGTTTCACTTTTTAAAAAGAAACAGCCCATCCTTATAGAAATATTTAATTTAAGGAAAATTAATCCGATGAGATTTTTGCGGGGATCAAAAAATTGAACTGTTTCATTAATTAAATAAAAGATGTTTAGAAAATTCTTTTATTTTTTTTGTGTGAAATTTCCAAATACAGTTGCACAGTTGCATTTTGTAAAAAAAAAAAAAAAGCAAATGTTACAGAAATATTTAATTTAAGAGAAAGAGATCCAACGGGATTTTTGTCGGGATCAAGTGATTGAACAGTTTGATTGATTAAATAATAGAAGTTAAGAAAATTACTTTATTTATTTTATATACAAATTTTAAATGTAGTTTCACTTTTTAAAAAGAAACAGCCCATTCTTATAGAAGTATTTAATTTAAGGAAAATTAATCCGATGAGATTTTGGCGGGGATCAAAAAATTGAACTGTTTCATTAATTAAATAAAAGATGTTTAGAAAATTATTTTATTTTTTTTGTGTGAAATTTCCAAATACAGTTGCACAGTTGCATTTTGTAAAAAAAAAAAGCAAATGTTACAGAAATATTTAATTTAAGAGAAAGAGATCCAACGGGATTTTTGTCGGGATCAAATGATTGAACAGTTTGATTGATTAAATAATAGAGGATAAGAAAATTATTTTATTTATTTTATATAAAATTTTTTAATGTAGTTTCACTTTTTAAAAAGAAACAGCCCATCCTTATAGAAATACCAGCTGTTACCCGTGACTTCGTTCACGTAACATTAAAAAAAGAATAAATGCATTAATTTAGCAAAACATTTCACTTGATAATTAACAACATATATAATTAACCAAAGCTTTATCACATTTTATAGGAGACCATACGGTATTTCTTTGCTATAGGGGCCTTGATATAACCCAGTCTTAAAAAAGGGAAATTTCATGCCAAATAATATATACAATCGCGAAAATGAAACTGCAACTAATGAAAAAAGGAGGACCCAGTAAAATCGTGAAAATCGAAGAATTCCTCTTAGTAAAACGAAAAACAACACTGGCAGAATTCTTCTATACAACAGTGCATTTTAGGTGGTATTTGGTGTACAATTTGTATATGTGTACATTGCTAAATGGGCATTATTATATTGTTTATTTGCATAGACATATGTTATATATTTCTTACTACATTATCTTGTTTATGTATATATTAAATTAAGTGTTTCACGCTAAGTGGTGTAAATAGTGAGCAAACTGCTTGTGGATTTTATACATTAATAGATATTTCACAAAGATATAACAATCTGATGCGATTCTAAAGTGTAAATAAAGGTTGCTAGAAAGTACTTTAAATTCTGCCCAGTTTAACCTCGATATTTTCTCTATCGCGTCAAGAACACTATTAGCAAATAAATACCGACGACACAAATCTGATGATCTAAATTTACATATTTTTGTTAGTATATATAGGATTATTTTAATTTATTTCATGTGCTTGAAATTTTTTACGCTTTCTCTAGGGTTAGGTGTCGAATAAATGTACTTTCTTGTTATTTTATTTTGCCATTTCTATTTATTCTATTTTCCATTCATTCCATTTATGGATATTGATTTAATTTACATAGTCGTGTCAAAGAATATTCTTTAAAGTTATTATCAGGATTAGGATAGGATACGATTAGGGTTAGGATTAGGAATAAAAATTGAAGGACAATGGCATGACCGATACAGGTTTAAAGTATGAACCATCATGAAGCAATAAAAAAATTAGAAAATTATCGGCTAATAGTTTTTAATATGTTTTACAGTCATAGTTGGCATCAAAGGTGAGCGGGGAAATGATCATCTAAAATACTATTAAGTGTTTACCACGCAAAAAACAAATCTGGTTACAACAATGTATTTAATTTTGCGCCAAATTTCACTAGATAAAAAAAAAAGCAAATTGACTATGGACTTAATTACAGATCCCTAACCTTGTTATTCTCGGAAATTTTCTACCTATATGTAAAAAAAAATCTACTATATAGAACGCGCTTTCACGTTTATAATGTTATGAATTGGCACGATCGGCTTGTTCAAGTTTACACAATTCGGCTGGAAGAAAAGATTCATTACTTTTTGATATCTTCTTTGCTTTTCCATTACGCGAATTTGTTGGTAAAATCGATTTTCTTTTCGATAACATTGTTGTTTTTTAAGTTTAAAAAATATTGTAATTTTACTTAAACATTGCTTTAAAATCTATGCCATTTTTCTAATCCTACAAGACTTATAACTTCAAAATAACAACAAAATTCTATTATTTATAACAACAAAAATCTATTATGAAACAACTTTAAAAAAAGCTATATTTAAAAACGACAACAAAGTTTTTCCTATTTTAAAACTAAAATAAATGTAAAATTAAATTCCGGTTCGAAACGACGATTTACAAATGTGTTTCGATTGTGGGAAAATGATAGAGGAAAAATGCTGTTACTTCGACACAATCATATTAAATCTTTAGCTTTTATGAGAAAAGCAACTTTCTTTTAAAAAATATAGTTATTTTTATTAAGATTTTCTGAATTTCGATACGGATAATTTTTTACTTTTTAAAATTTAAATTAAAAATAGGGTATCTTTATGTTAGCCGTGTGCAGACGATAAATCGCCAACCTATCCCATCATTCGTATTGAATTCATTAAAAATATAAATCTTTCACTCATTTCATTTAAAACACAGAACTTTAATTTACAACACATACATTTAAAATACATATATTGCGTACATTTAAAATAATTCCTTTCATGTCAAAAAGAAAAAGAAAAAAAAAAGAGAAATTAATCACAAATAATTTGATAACCCAAGATCATTTTTTTTCAACATCAAAACAAATCGGTTTTATTTTTCTATATATGACATCATATTCGCTTGCTTTCCATACTTACTCGTATTTATGCACTTTGTATTATGTATTATTATCAAATATTTGAAAATGCACGTTTTGTTTCTAATAGGACATCACTTCATATTCTGTTTAATTCTTAAATAATTCATTTATTTTTTATTTTTCACGTGGAAATTTTTCACTTGAAAATAATTTGTTGATTAAAAATTATTACTCAGGGGTTTTATTTTATATTGGCAACGATAAAGTATTAACAACGGGAAAATAAATTTAACCATTTTAAAATATCTGCAAAACCGAGCCCTTTGGGCCAAACCATCCAAACCAACAAACCATTTTAAAATATACGAAAAAATGTCCATTTATTCTCTATGAAAATAATGAAATTTTGAATTATTAAGAAAAATATTGAAATAAAATAAACAAAAACCATTCTATGTTCATTTGAGGGTTATAATCAACTTATATGCAAAGATACAGGATAATTAAATGCTTCATTTTGACGCTGGCTTCAGCCTAACATTTGCACACAATCAGATTTATAATATTATTAGGATTTAATTTAAGGAAAATTAATCCGATGAGATTTTTGCGGGGATCAAAAAATTGAACTGTTTCATTAATTAAATGAAAAATGTTCAGAAAATTCTTTTATTTATTTTATGTAACATTTCCAAATACAGTTGCACAGTTGTATTTTGTAAAAAGAAGCAAATGTTACAGAAATATTTAATTTAAGAGAAAGAGATCCAACGGGATTTTTGTCGGGATCAAATGATTGAACAGTTTGATTAATTAAATAATAGAGGTTAAGAAAATTATTTTATTTATTTTATATAAAATTTTTTAATGTAGTTTCACTTTTTAAAAAGAAACAACCCATTCTTATAGAAGTATTTAATTTAAGGAAAATTAATCCGATGAGATTTTGGCGGTGATCAAAAAATTGAACTGTTTCATTAATTAAATAAAAGATGCTTAGAAAATTCTTTTATTTATTTTGTGTGAAATTTCCAAATACAGTTGCACAGTTGCATTTTGTAAAAAAAAAGCAAATGTTACAGAAATATTTAATTTAAGAGAAAGAGATCCAACGGGATTTTTGTCGGGATCAAATGATTGAACAGTTTGATTAATTAAATAATAGAGGTTAAGAAAATTATTTTATTTATTTTATATAAAAATTTTTAATGTAGTTTCACTTTTTAAAAAGAAACAACCCATTCTTATAGAAGTATTTAATTTAAGGAAAATTAATCCGATGAGATTTTGGCGGGGATCAAAAAATTGAACTGTTTCATTAATTAAATAAAAGATGCTTAGAAAATTCTTTTATTTTTTTTGTGTGAAATTTCCAAATACAGTTGCACAGTTGCATTTTGTAAAAAAAAAAAAAAGCAAATGTTACAGAAATATTTAATTTAAGAGAAAGAGATCCAACGGGATTTTTGTCGGGATCAAGTGATTGAACAGTTTGATTGATTAAATAATAGAAGTTAAGAAAATTACTTTATTTATTTTATATACAAATTTTAAATGTAGTTTCACTTTTTAAAAAGAAACAGCCCATTCTTATAGAAGTATTTAATTTAAGGAAAATTAATCCGATGAGATTTTGGCGGGGATCAAAAAATTGAACTGTTTCATTAATTAAATAAAAGATGTTTAGAAAATTATTTTATTTATTTTGTGTGAAATTTCCAAATACAGTTGCACAGTTGCATTTTGTAAAAAAAAAGCAAATGTTACAGAAATATTTAATTTAAGAGAAAGAGATCCAACGGATTTTTGTCGGGATCAAGTAATTGAACAATTTGATTGATTAAATAATAGAAGTTAAGAAAATTACTTTATTTATTTTATATACAAATTTTAAATGTAGTTTCACTTTTTAAAAAGAAACAGCCCATTCTTATAGAAGTATTTAATTTAAGGAAAATTAATCCGATGAGATTTTGGCGGGGATCAAAAAATTGAACTGTTTCATTAATTAAATAAAAGATGCTTAGAAAATTCTTTTATTTTTTTTGTGTGAAATTTCCAAATACAGTTGCACAGTTGCATTTTGTAAAAAAAAAAAAGCAAATGTTACAGAAATATTTAATTTAAGAGAAAGAGATCCAACGGGATTTTTGTCGGGATCAAATGATTGAACAGTTTGATTGATTAAATAATAGAGGATAAGAAAATTATTTTATTTATTTTATATAAAAATTTTTAATGTAGTTTCACTTTTTAAAAAGAAACAGCCCATCCTTATAGAAATACCAGCTGTTACACGTGACTTCGTTCACGTAACATTAAAAAAAGAATAAATGCATTAATTTAGCAAAACATTTCACTTGATAATTAACAACATATATAATTAACCAAAGCTTTATCACATTTTATAGGAGACCATACGGTATTTCTTTGCTATAGGGGCCTTGATATAACCCTGTCTTAAAAAAGGGAAATTTCATGCCAAATAATATATACAATCGCGAAAATGAAACTGCAACTAATGAAAAAAGGAGGACCCAGTAAAATCGTGAAAATCGAAGAATTCCTCTTAGTAAAACGAAAAACAACACTGGCAGAATTCTTCTATACAACAGTGCATTTTAGGTGGTATTTGGTGTACAATTTGTATATGTGTACATTGCTAAATGGGCATTATTATATTGTTTATTTGCATAGACATATGTTATATATTTCTTACTACATTATCTTGTTTATGTATATATTAAATTAAGTGTTTCACGCTAAGTGGTGTAAATAGTGAGCAAACTGCTTGTGGATTTTATACATTAATAGATATTTCACAAAGATATAACAATCTGATGCGATTCTAAAGTGTAAATAAAGGTTGCTAGAAAGTACTTTAAATTCTGCCCAATTTAACCTCGATATTTTCTCTATCGCGTCAAGAACACTATTAGCAAATAAATACCGACGACACAAATCTGATGATCTAAATTTACATATTTTTGTTAGTATATATAGGATTATTTTAATTTATTTCATGTGCTTGAAATTTTTTACGCTTTCTCTAGGGTTAGGTGTCGAATAAATGTACTTTCTTGTTATTTTATTTTGCCATTTCTATTTATTCTATTTTCCATTCATTCTATTTATGGATATTGATTTAATTTACATAGTCGTGTCAAAGAATATTCTTTAAAGTTATTATCAGGATTAGGATAGGATACGATTAGGGTTAGGATTAGGAATAAAAATTGAAGGACAATGGCATGACCGATACAGGTTTAAAGTATGAACCATCATGAAGCAATAAAAAAATTAGAAAATTATCGGCTAATAGTTTTTAATATGTTTTACAGTCATAGTTGGCATCAAAGGTGAGCGGGGAAATGATCATCTAAAATACTATTAAGTGTTTACCACGCAAAAAACAAATCTGGTTACAACAATGTATTTAATTTTGCGCCAAATTTCACTAGATAAAAAAAAAAAAAAGCAAATTGACTATGGACTTAATTACAGATCCCTAACCTTGTTATTCTCGGAAATTTTCTACCTATATGTAAAAAAAATTCTACTATATAGAACGCGCTTTCACGTTTATAATGTTATGAATTGGCACGATCGGCTTGTTCAAGTTTACACAATTCGGCTGGAAGAAAAGATTCATTACTTTTAGGTAGATTTCGTAAGAAATACTACCTATTACATTCTCACCTAAGTTGGAAATTTTAAAAAATTTTTGCAGATCTACGCCGATCATGACTCCCAGAACCCAAAACCACCCCCAGTTCAAAAGTTTATATATCTATCTATCTATCTATCTATCTATCTATCTATCTATCTATCTATCTATGTCACTTTTTTCTGACCACGATAACTGGAAAAATTCTGCATAAATCTCTTCCAAACTGATACATAAAATCAAGGGTCATAAAATCTCGGTCAAGTTCGTTAATGGGCAAAATCGAACCAAGGGGGGGGGAAATGGGGGGGCTTTTTGTGAAAACAGATAAATCCTCATAATTTCTTTATTATTATACGTATCGAATCCGTTTAAAGTTATTATTACTTCTAGGAAAAGGGCCGAAAATGTATGTATGACAGATTTTTGATATAATTAAAAATGGCCCCAAGGGGGGGGGGGAAAGGGGGGGTTTTAGGAAAAAAAAATCATAGCTTCGTCAATTCACAAGATATCAAATCCGAGTAAAATTATTGTTAATCCTCTTAGTATTATCTAAAACTTTTATATTGACAAGTTTTTTATAGGACCAACCGTTATAGCAAAAAAAAAATTAAAAACAAAACAAATCCCTGCCGGCTCCGCCTGCAAACAAGTTATTTTTCGAAGTAGGCGGTTCCAACTTCCGCATCTTTTCGAAACTGATACATAAAATCAAGGGTCATAAAATCTCGGTCAAGTTCGTTAATGGGCAAAATCGAACCAAGGGGGGGGGGGGGGGAAATGGGGTGGGGGGGCTTTTTGTGAAAACAGAAAAATCCTCATAATTTCTTTATTATTATACGTATCGAATCCGTTTGAAGTTATTATTACTTCTAGGAACAGTGCCAAAAACTTATGTATGACAGATTTTTGATATAATTAAAAATTGCCTTAAGGGGGGGAGGGAAGGGGGGTTTTAGTAGAAAAAAATTCATAACTTCGTCAATTCCCAATATTTCAAATCCACTTAAATATATTATAAATCCTCTTAATATTATCTAAAACTTTTATATTGACATGTTTTTTATAGGATCAACTCTTATAGCAAAAAAAAAAAAAAAAAAAAAAAAATCCTTACTGGCTCCGCCTGCAAACAAGTTTCGTTTCGAAGTAGGCGGTTCCAACTGCAGCATCATCGCAAAAAGGTCATTTCTTCCGCAATTCCCGACAAACAGGCTCCCCACGTTCTGCGTCTTCGAAATCTACCTGTGCCTGTAGGCCGAGCCGTCAGGGATTTTTGATTTCTTCTTTGCTTTTGCATTACGCGAATTTGTTGGTAAAATCGATTTTCTTTTCGATAACATTGTTGTTTTTTAAGTTTAAAAAATATTGTAATTTTACTTAAACATTGCTTTAAAATCTATGCCATTTTTCTTATCCTACAAGACTTATAACTCCAAAATAACAACAAAATTCTATTATTTATAACAACAAAAATCTATTATGAAACAACTTTAAAAAAAGCTATATTTAAAAACGACAACAAAGTTTTTCCTATTTTAAAACTAAAATAAATGTAAAATTAAATTCCGGTTCGAAACGACGATTTACAAATGTGTTTCGATTGTGGGAAAATGATAGAGGAAAAATGCTGTTACTTCGACACAATCATATTAAATCTTTAGCTTTTATGAGAAAAGCAACTTTCTTTTAAAAAATATAGTTATTTTTATTAAGATTTTCTGAATTTCAATACGGATAATTTTTTACTTTTTAAAATTTAAATTAAAAATAGGGTATCTTTATGTTAGCCGTGTGCAGACGATAAATCGCCAACCTATCCCATCATTCCTATTGAATTCATTAAAAATATATATCTTTCACTCATTTCATTTAAAACACAGAACTTTAATTTACAACACATACATTTAAAATACATATATTGCGTACATTTAAAATAATTCCTTTCATGTCAAAAAGAAAAAGAAAAAAAAAAAAAGAGAAATTAATCACAAATAATTTGATAACCCAAGATCATTTTTTTTCAACATCAAAACAAATCTGTTTTATTTTTCTATATATGACATCATATTCGCTTGCTTTCCATACTTACTCGTATTTATGCACTTTGTATTATGTATTATTATCAAATATTTGAAAATGCACGTTTTGTTTCTAATATGACATCACTTCATATTCTGTTTAATTCTTAAATAATTCATTTATTTTTCATTTTTCACGTGGAAATTTTTCACTTGAAAATAATTTGTTGATTAAAAATTATTACTCAGGGGTTTTATTTTATATTGGCAACGATAAAGTATTAACAACGGGAAAATAAATTTAACCATTTTAAAATATCTGCAAAACCGAGCCCTTTGGGCCAAACCAACCAAACCAACCAACCATTTTAAAATATACGAAAAAATGTCCATTTATTCTCTATGAAAATAATGAAATTTTGAATTATTAAGAAAAATATTGAAATAAAATAAACAAAAACCATTCTATGTTCATTTGAGGGTTATAATCAACTTATATGCAAAGATACAGGATAATTAAATGCTTCATTTTGACGCTGGCTTCAGCCTAACATTTGCACACAATCAGATTTATAATATTACTAGCTGTTACCCGTGACTTCGTTCACATATCATTAAAAGAAGAATAAATGCATTAATTAAGCAAAATATTTCATTCCCGATAATTAGAAACGTAAATAATTAACTAACTCTTTATCACATTCCTTAGGAGACAATACAATATTTCTATGTTATAGAAGCCTTGACATAAGTAAGTTTTAAAAAGGTGAAATTTTGTGACAAATAATTACGAAAAGGAAACTGCAACCAATGACAAAAGGCGGGCCAAATAAAATCGTAGAAATGGGCGAATTATATAAAAACATATGTCAAGTTTACCTGGTAAACCATTTTACTTTTAACGCCTTTGTGAAACGTTTTAAAAGCAATCCTTCAAAGATAATGGAAATAGTATATTCTTTATCATTAAATTCAAGTCTTGTGAATAGGGAGCAATTATTGTAGACCTAAATGCAAGGAGCTTAAATTTGCCTCCTTGCTTTAATCTATAACTGAAAAAAAAATCTTTATTTCTAAATGAAAATATGTTGACAGACGATTTTTGTTCTCCACAATAAATTGATTCATGAAGTTTGAAAATGTGAAAATACGTTTTTATTTTTCAAAAATTTTACTGTAATCAAGATTTTTTTTTCTTTCACCATCTATTCAAATTGAAAATAAATTCTTTTTTTTTTTTTCAGTTTTAATGAGAAAAAATATATTAATCCGTTTTAGCTCCTCTTTTTATCCACAAAAATGGAATAATTTAGTTGCCATTTTTAGAGAAACTTCCTTAAAATTTACAAAAAATAAATAAATAAAATAAAATAATAATAATAATATCTCGGAATTTAAATTATTATTTTTTAAAATTCTGAGAGTTTATGACATCCTCGGGTGAATGATAACCGGTGTTAAGTAAATTGCGTTGCGTTCGACAATCTGAAAAGAGTAGTTGCGAAATACAAACAGGTGGTCAGATTTTAATATAATAGATTCGTATTTATTTTATAACGTATTTTTATTTTATTTCGTATTTATTTTATTATTTTTATGTATGTATAATAACAAATACTCCATATTTTTGTTTCAAATATCACGGAAATTCCTCTTCTTTTGAATTCTTTTTCATTTTCACTTTTTACGTGAAAATCGTTCAATTGAAAATTAATTGTTGAGAAAAAATTATTTTTCCGTGTTTTTATTTATTGGCAACGATCAAAGCCCTAGCAACGATAAAGTAAAATTAATAAATTTTATGGGAAAATGTCCATTTATTCTCTATGAAAATAACGAAATTTTTAATTATTAAGAAAACTATTTGAATAAAATGAACAAAAACTGGTCTATGTTCATTTGAGGGTTATAATCAACGTATATGCAAAGATACAGGATCATTAAATGCTCCATTTTGACTCTGGCTTCAGCCTAACATTTGCACACAATCAGATTTATAATATTCATGTATAATAACAAATACTCCATATTTTTGTTTCAAATATCACGGAAATTCCTCTTCTTTTGAATTCTTTTTCATTTTCACTTTTACGTGAAAATCGTTCAATTGAAAATTAATTGTTGAGAAAAAATTATTTTTCCGTGTTTTTATTTATTGGCAACGATCAAAGCCCTAGCAACGATAAAGTAAAATTATTAAATTGTATGGGAAAATGTCCATTTATTCTCTATGAAAATAACGAAATTTTTAATTATTAAGAAAACTATTTGAATAAAATGAACAAAAACTGGTCTATGTTCATTTGAGGGTTATAATCAACGTATATGCAGCATCATCGCAAAAAGGTCATTTCTTCCGCAATTCCCGACAAACAGGCTCCCCACGTTCTGCGTCTTCGAAATCTACCTGTGCCTGTAGGCCGAGCCGTCAGGGATTTTTGATTTCTTCTTTGCTTTTGCATTACGCGAATTTGTTGGTAAAATCGATTTTCTTTTCGATAACATTGTTGTTTTTTAAGTTTAAAAAATATTGTAATTTTACTTAAACATTGCTTTAAAATCTATGCCATTTTTCTTATCCTACAAGACTTATAACTCCAAAATAACAACAAAATTCTATTATTTATAACAACAAAAATCTATTATGAAACAACTTTAAAAAAAGCTATATTTAAAAACGACAACAAAGTTTTTCCTATTTTAAAACTAAAATAAATGTAAAATTAAATTCCGGTTCGAAACGACGATTTACAAATGTGTTTCGATTGTGGGAAAATGATAGAGGAAAAATGCTGTTACTTCGACACAATCATATTAAATCTTTAGCTTTTATGAGAAAAGCAACTTTCTTTTAAAAAATATAGTTATTTTTATTAAGATTTTCTGAATTTCAATACGGATAATTTTTTACTTTTTAAAATTTAAATTAAAAATAGGGTATCTTTATGTTAGCCGTGTGCAGACGATAAATCGCCAACCTATCCCATCATTCCTATTGAATTCATTAAAAATATAAATCTTTCACTCATTTCATTTAAAACACAGAACTTTAATTTACAACACATACATTTAAAATACATATATTGCGTACATTTAAAATAATTCCTTTCATGTCAAAAAGAAAAAGAAAAAAAAAAAAAGAGAAATTAATCACAAATAATTTGATAACCCAAGATCATTTTTTTTCAACATCAAAACAAATCTGTTTTATTTTTCTATATATGACATCATATTCGCTTGCTTTCCATACTTACTCGTATTTATGCACTTTGTATTATGTATTATTATCAAATATTTGAAAATGCACGTTTTGTTTCTAATATGACATCACTTCATATTCTGTTTAATTCTTAAATAATTCATTTATTTTTCATTTTTCACGTGGAAATTTTTCACTTGAAAATAATTTGTTGATTAAAAATTATTACTCAGGGGTTTTATTTTATATTGGCAACGATAAAGTATTAACAACGGGAAAATAAATTTAACCATTTTAAAATATCTGCAAAACCGAGCCCTTTGGGCCAAACCAACCAAACCAACCAACCATTTTAAAATATACGAAAAAATGTCCATTTATTCTCTATGAAAATAATGAAATTTTGAATTATTAAGAAAAATATTGAAATAAAATAAACAAAAACCATTCTATGTTCATTTGAGGGTTATAATCAACTTATATGCAAAGATACAGGATAATTAAATGCTTCATTTTGAAGCTGGCTTCAGCCTAACATTTGCACACAATCAGATTTATAATATTACTAGCTGTTACCCGTGACTTCGTTCACATATCATTAAAAGAAGAATAAATGCATTAATTAAGCAAAATATTTCATTCCCGATAATTAGAAACGTAAATAATTAACTAACTCTTTATCACATTCCTTAGGAGACAATACAATATTTCTATGTTATAGAAGCCTTGACATAAGTAAGTTTTAAAAAGGTGAAATTTTGTGACAAATAATTACGAAAAGGAAACTGCAACCAATGACAAAAGGCGGGCCAAATAAAATCGTAGAAATGGGCGAATTATATAAAAACATATGTCAAGTTTACCTGGTAAACCATTTTACTTTTAACGCCTTTGTGAAACGTTTTAAAAGCAATCCTTCAAAGATAATGGAAATAGTATATTCTTTATCATTAAATTCAAGTCTTGTGAATAGGGAGCAATTATTGTAGACCTAAATGCAAGGAGCTTAAATTTGCCTCCTTGCTTTAATCTATAACTGAAAAAAAAAATCTTTATTTCTAAATGAAAATATGTTGACAGACGATTTTTGTTCTCCACAATAAATTGATTCATGAAGTTTGAAAATGTGAAAATACGTTTTTATTTTTCAAAAATTTTACTGTAATCAAGATTTTTTTTTCTTTCACCATCTATTCAAATTGAAAATAAATTCTTTTTTTTTTTCAGTTTTAATGAGAAAAAATATATTAATCCGTTTTAGCTCCTCTTTTTATCCACAAAAATGGAATAATTTAGTTGCCATTTTTAGAGAAACTTCCTTAAAATTTACAAAAAATAAATAAATAAAATAAAATAATAATAATAATATCTCGGAATTTAAATTATTATTTTTTAAAATTCTGAGAGTTTATGACATCCTCGGGTGAATGATAACCGGTGTTAAGTAAATTGCGTTGCGTTCGACAATCTGAAAAGAGTAGTTGCGAAATACAAACAGGTGGTCAGATTTTAATATAATAGATTCGTATTTATTTTATAACGTATTTTTATTTTATTTCGTATTTATTTTATTATTTTTATGTATGTATAATAACAAATACTCCATATTTTTGTTTCAAATATCACGGAAATTCCTCTTCTTTTGAATTCTTTTTCATTTTCACTTTTTACGTGAAAATCGTTCAATTGAAAATTAATTGTTGAGAAAAAATTATTTTTCCGTGTTTTTATTTATTGGCAACGATCAAAGCCCTAGCAACGATAAAGTAAAATTAATAAATTTTATGGGAAAATGTCCATTTATTCTCTATGAAAATAACGAAATTTTTAATTATTAAGAAAACTATTTGAATAAAATGAACAAAAACTGGTCTATGTTCATTTGAGGGTTATAATCAACGTATATGCAAAGATACAGGATCATTAAATGCTCCATTTTGACTCTGGCTTCAGCCTAACATTTGCACACAATCAGATTTATAATATTCATGTATAATAACAAATACTCCATATTTTTGTTTCAAATATCACGGAAATTCCTCTTCTTTTGAATTCTTTTTCATTTTCACTTTTACGTGAAAATCGTTCAATTGAAAATTAATTGTTGAGAAAAAATTATTTTTCCGTGTTTTTATTTATTGGCAACGATCAAAGCCCTAGCAACGATAAAGTAAAATTATTAAATTGTATGGGAAAATGTCCATTTATTCTCTATGAAAATAACGAAATTTTTAATTATTAAGAAAACTATTTGAATAAAATGAACAAAAACTGGTCTATGTTCATTTGAGGGTTATAATCAACGTATATGCAGCATCATCGCAAAAAGGTCATTTCTTCCGCAATTCCCGACAAACAGGCTCCCCACGTTCTGCGTCTTCGAAATCTACCTGTGCCTGTAGGCCGAGCCGTCAGGGATTTTTGATTTCTTCTTTGCTTTTGCATTACGCGAATTTGTTGGTAAAATCGATTTTCTTTTCGATAACATTGTTGTTTTTTAAGTTTAAAAAATATTGTAATTTTACTTAAACATTGCTTTAAAATCTATGCCATTTTTCTTATCCTACAAGACTTTACAAAAATCTATTATGAAACAACTTTAAAAAAAGCTATATTTAAAAACGACAACAAAGTTTTTCCTATTTTAAAACTAAAAGAAATGTAAAATTAAATTCCGGTTCGAAACGACGATTTACAAATGTGTTCCGATTGTGGGAAAATGATAGAGGAAAAATGCTGTTACTTCGACACAATCATATTAATTCTTTAGCTTTTATGAGAAAAGCCACTTTCTTTTAAAAAATATAGTTATTTTTATTAAGATTTTCTGATTTTCGATACAGATAATTTGGCGATGCATATCATTGACATTTGCCATCCAATATATATATATATATATATTATTTATTTATTTTTTTACTTTTTAAAATTTAAATTAAAAATATGGTATCTTTATGTTAGCCGTGTGCAGACGATAAATCGCCAACCTATCCCATCATTCCTATTGAATTCATTAAAAATATAAATCTTTCACTCATTTCATTTAAAACACAGAACTTTAATTTACAACACATACATTTAAAATACATATATTACGTACATTTAAAATAATTCCTTTCATGTCAAAAAGAAAAAGAAAAAAAAAAGAGAAATTAATCACAAATAATTTGATAACCTAAGATCATTTTATTTCAACATCAAAACAAATCTGTTTTATTTTTCTATATATGACATCATATTCGCTTGCTTTCCATACTTACTCGTATTTATGCACTTTGTATTATTATCAAATATTTGAAAACGCACGTTTTGTTTCTAATATGACATCATTTCATATTATCTTTAATTCTTAAATAATTCATTTCCTTTTCATTTTTCACGTGGAAATTTTTCACTTGAAAATAAATTGTTGATTAAAAGTTATTACTCAGGGGTTTTATTTTATATTGGCAACGATAAAGTATTAGCAACGGTAAAATAAATTTAACCATTTTAAAAAAAGCTGCAAAACCTTTGGGCCAAACCAACCAACCATTTTAAAATATACGAAAAAATGTCCATTTATTCTCTATGAAAATAATGAAATTTTGAATTTTTAAGAAAAATATTGAAATAAAATAAACAAAAACAGTTCTATGTTCATTTGAGGGTTATAATCAACTTATATGCAAAGATACAGGATAATTAAAGGCTTCATTTTGACGCTGGCTTCAGCCTAACATTTGCACACAATCAGATTTATAATATTATTAGGATTAGGATTTAATTTAAGGAAAATTAATCCGATGTGATTTTTGCGGGGATCAAAAAATTGAACTGTTTCATTAATTAAATGAAAAATGTTCAGAAAATTCTTTTATTTATTTTATGTAACATTTCCAAATACAGTTGCACAGTTGTATTTTGTAAAAAGATGCAAATGTTACAGAAATATTTAATTTAAGAGAAAGAGATCCAACGGGATTTTTGTCGGGATCAAATGATTGAACAGTTTGATTAATTAAATAATAGAGGTTAAGAAAATTATTTTATTTATTTTATATAAAATTTTTTAATGTAGTTTCACTTTTTAAAAAGAAACAGCCCATCCTTATAGAAATATTTAATTTAAGAAAAATTAATCCGATGAGATTTTGGCGGGGATCAAAAAATTGAACTGTTTCATTAATTAAATAAAAGATGCTTAGTAAATTCTTTTATTTATTTTGTGTGAAATTTCCAAATACAGTTGCACAGTTGCATTTTGTAAAAAAAGCAAATGTTACAGAAATATTTAATTTAAGAGAAAGAGATCCAACGGGATTTTTGTTGGGATCAAGTGATTGAACAGTTTGATTGATTAAATAATAGAAGTTAAGAAAATTACTTTATTTATTTTATATAAAAATTTTAAATGTAGTTTCACTTTTTAAAAAGAAACAGCCCATTCTTATAGAAATATTTAATTTAAGGAAAATTAATCCGATGAGATTATTGCGGGATCAAAAAATTGAACTGTTTCATTTATTAAATAAAAGATGTTCAGAAAATTCTTTTATTTATTTTATGTAACATTTCCAAATACAGTTGCACAGTTGTATTTTGTAAAAAGAAGCAAATGTTACAGAAATATTTAATTTAAGAAAAAGAGATCCAACGGGATTTTTGTCGGGATCAAATGATTGAACAGTTTGATTGATTAAATAATAGAGGTTAAGAAAATTATTTTATTTATTTTATACTAGCAGATCCGCCCGGCGCTGCCCGGTCCCGCCAAAATATAATACGAAATGGGAAATCACTCTTAAAAATCGCTGCATGAAACCCTTCCATTGGTAACTCTTTGTCTTTCAGAAATTAAATAGAGAGATGGACCCAAAGTGGAAGTAAATTTAATACTGCCTCCTCAAATGTCTGGATCATTTGATTCAAAATGGGTCAGTTTTTGATAAAATTTTTAAAAAAAGTTACCGTTTGATTTCACAAAATTCGGATTTTCGGAATCAGAAAAATAAACTGTGAGTTAAGATTCAAATATTTCAATAATTTTCTTAATACTCCAGGATGAGGGAAAATGAAACTTTTTCGTTTGTCTGGGACTATCAAATCGGTAACTTTCTTTTGCGGTTTCAATAAAAATAACCATTTTTGATGCACGTGCAGGACAATATTTTAGTTAAACCGCCAGGATATTTTAGTTAAACCGCCATTATGGTCTAAACAAATTATCCGACACGTGTGCCCGCTGCCTACGATACCGTGTATAGCAGGCGTGCTAGGCACGCGCTGCAAAATCTTTTAGTTCCAGTTTCCACCACCAGGTGGAGTATTCCGTTCTAAATAAACCTATTTCCGAACGAAACTCCCGCACTCGTTCATGCTGCTTACGGCACTGTGTAGAAGGCGTGCCGTGCACTCGCGAAAAATCTGTTAGTTCCACTTTTCACCGTCAAGGAGTACTAAATCTGAGTCTGAAATAATTAGCTATATCTTAATTAGTTCATGTTAAGTTGAATGAACCTATTCCTGTTGAAATTGGACCCATAGAACCCGAGAAAATAAATCAACACCCCTGGATATTAATATTCATAAATGGTGGTAACCAACGGCAGAAAAAATGATATCGAAGTTTATTTAGTACCTGGAAGACCTCGGAAGAATGTCAGAAAAGATTTCGTTTGAATCGGACCAAGATTAAATGCAAAATCTTTTAGTGACATTTTCCACCGCCAGTGGATGCACTTTGTTTTAAACAAACCTCTTTCCGAACGAAACTCCGGCAAGTGTCCACGCTGCTTATAACAACGTATAAAAGTTGTTCTGTGCACGCGCAGAATTTTTTTTAGTTCCACTTTCCACCACCAGGGGGCGCGAAATTTACGTCTTAATTAGTTATCTATATCTTAATTATTTCATGTTAATCTGAATGTATGAATTGTCGTTGAAATCGGACCTTTTGTTTGAATCGGACAAATTTTAAATGCAAAATTGTTTAATTTCACTTTTCACCGCTAAGGGGTGCACTCAGTTCTAAATAAAACTCTTTCCGATTGCAACTTTGGCACATGTCCTTTCTGCCTACGACACCGTATAGCAGGCGCTGCAAAATCTTTTAGTTCCATTCTATATCTTAATTAGTTCGTGTCAAGTTGAATGAACTAATTCTCATTGAAATTGGTCCCATAGAACCCTAGAAAATACCACTTGCTGGTCATTAATATTCAGAAATAGTGGTAACCAAGGGCTGAAAAATGATACCGAAGTTTATCTAGTACCTGGGGAACTGAGAAAAGGTTTCGTTTGAATCGGACTAATAATTAAATAGTTCTGATTTTGGGGGCAGGGTGGAGGGGAAGGAGGGAGTTTCGATCAGAGCATTAACGCGATATTTAAACGACCATCGAACATACACCTACCCCCCACACAGAATTGAATCAACTGCGTTAAAAAATTAGGAATTATTAACTTTTGAAAAAGAAACAAAATGACTTTTTTTTTTACGTAAAAAAACAGTAAGTTATCGTTGTTAATTTCTAAAATCAAATACATAAATGACGTATACATGAAAAAACTCTAAAAATCGCATAAAATAAATGGCAAACATTCACAACTCGCTGTTCGAATTGCAATCAGCTGATGACCTTTTCATTTGCCAATCACAATTGCCCGGTTGACTTCCAGCTGTGCCTACAATTCTATCAGTTACCAATCACAACTGCTCTCCAATGATGTTTGACTTGTAGTGGGCGATTTGTGACGTCATTTGAAACAAAAAACGCTGCAAAACATGAAGAAAATGTTAAAAAATGAAACTAAAAAAAAATCTAATAAAAAAAAAATCGGGTTAATAAATAATTCACCCTTCGCTTTTAAAATTAAGATTTTTTTATCGGTAAAGAATTTACAACTTTCTCCAAGCTAAAAAGAGTAAAAAAAAATGGCCATTGTGAGTGTATCTGAGGCTGAAATAGAAGCAACCACCGAACCAATCAAGCGTTCTGGTCAAAATTACTTGTTGTCGAAAGAAAAAAATCGCCAAAAAATCAAAAATCGCTGTACGAATTTTGCATAAACTTTATTGAAAAGAGGATAAAATTTACTATATTCGGCTAAAAGATTGGAACCGGATTCCGGTTACTAATATGGATAAATCGCAGCGAAACGTCAAAAAACACAAAAAATCGCATATTTAAAATCATGATTTTTTATCTGTAAAGAATCATCAACTTTCTCCAAGCTAAAAAGAGAAAAAAAAAGGACGATTCTGATCGTATCTGATGTTGAAATGGAAGCACAACCACCTAACCAATCAAGCATTCTGGCAAAATTTCTTAGTGTCAAAGGAAAAAAAAATCGCTAAAAATTCAAAAATCACTGTACAAATTTCGCATTAACTTTATTGAAAAGAGAACAAAATTTACTATATTGGGCTAAAATATTGGAACCGGATTCCCATTATTCATGTGGAAAAATCGCATCCAAACGTGAAAAAACACTAAAAATCGCGTAAAAATTTTAATTAAAAAAAATCTATTCAAAAATTCCAAAATCTGACTTCGAGGTACAAAACTACATGCATAAAGGTACCTTCCCACCAAATTTTGTAGCTCTGCGTGCAGCGGTCTCTTCAGAACACAACCGAGAAACACACACACACACACACAAACTTGCTTCTTTATTATAGTTGGAGATAAAAAAGTTTAATGTAGTTTCACTTTTTAAAAAGAAACAGCCCATCCTTATAGAAATATTTAATTTAAGGAAAATTAATCCGATGAGATTTTTGCGGGGATCAAAAAATTGAACTGTTTCATTAATTAAATAAAAGATGTTCAGAAAATTCTTTTATTTATTTTATGTAAAATTTCCAAATACAGTTGCACTTTGTAAAAAGAAGCAAATGCTACAGAAATATTTAATTTAAGAGAAAGAGATCCAACGGAATTTTTGTGGGGATCAAATGATTGAAAAGTTTCATTAATAAAATAATAGAGGCTAAGAAAATTATTTTATTTTTTTTATATAAAAATTTTAAATGTAGTTTCATTTTTTAAAAAGAAACAGCCCATCCTTATAGAAATATTTAATTTAAGGAAAATTAATCCGATGAGATTTTTGCGGGGATCAAAAAATTGAACTCTTTAATTAATTAAATAAAAGATGTTCAGAAAATTCTTTTATTTATTTTATGTAAAATTTCCAAATACAGTTGCACTTTGTAAAAAGAAGCAAATGCTACAGAAATATTTAATTTAAGAGAAAGAGATCCAACGGGATTTTTGTGGGGCTCAAATGATTGAAAAGTTTTTATTTATTTTATATATATTTTTTTAATGTAGTTTCAGTTTTTAAAAAGAAACAGCCCATCCTTATAGAAATATTTAATTTAAGGAAAATTAATCCGATGAGATTTTTGCGGGGATCAAAAATTGAACTGTTTCATTAATTAAATAAAAAATGTTCAGAAAATTCTTTTATTTATTTTATGTAAAATTTCCAAATACAGTTGCACAGTTGCATTTTGTAAAAAGAAGCAAATGTTATAGAAATATTTAATTTAAGAGAAAGAAATCCAACGGGATTTTTGTCGGGATCAAATGATTGAACGATTTGATTGATTAAATAAAAGAGATTAAGAAAATTATTTTATATATTTTATGTAAAAAATTCAAATACAATTTAACTTTTTAAAAAGAAATAATTTTTATAGAAATATTTAATTTAAGATAAAAGGATCCGACGCGATTTTTGCGGGATCAAAACATTGAACTGATTTGATTAATTAAGAATAAAATAGGTTGAGAAATTTATTTTATGTAAAATAAATAAAAGAGGTTCAGAAAATTCTTTTATTTATTTTATGTAAAATTTTCAAATATAGTTGCACTTCGTAAAAAGAAACGATTCTTACAGAAATATTTAATTTAAGGGAAAGATATCCGAGAATTCTTCAATTGAGAATTTTTTGAGAATTCTTTAATTAATTTGTCAATTTCAAAATATTGTTTTAAGTTGAAACAAGTGGGAGATTGTACGTCAAACGTGACAGATGAGGTGCGTTCGTACTATAAAAAGTTTTATAAATATCCAGATCTTGGTGCGATAGCTGTTGCACTCTTATGCAAAAATGCATGAATACAAAATTTACTTTATGTGCAGATTTTCATATTATAGATATTTATTTTATTTTATGAAATTAAGTTTCAATACACTTTTACAAACAATTAATTACAATTCTGTTACATTAAAATTATACTATGCTCAAATATCCAATTCAAGACAATGTGAAAAAAATCATCGGTATTATTTCACTGAAAAAATGAATTATATCGTCTCTTATTGATATGATCAATTTTCGTAATAAAATACTAAGTACATTTTAAGTTGGCAACATTTTATCTTTTGTTGACTTTTGCTGAAAATTCCAATGAGAAACTTAAGCCTAGCTTAGAAAATTTCGGAGCTTGAAATCCATATCTAGACTCTTTTTCCATTTAATATCTATTTCTCCGGAAACATATATAAAAAATTCCTGACGGCTCGGCCTACAGGCACAGGTACATTTCGAAGACGCAGACCATGGGACGCCTGTTTGTTGGGAACTGCGGAAGAAATTACCTTTTTGCCATGATGCGGCATTTGGAAACGTCCACTTCGAAACCTAACTTGTTTGCAGGCAAAGCCGGCAGGGATTTTTTTTTTTTTTTTTTTTTTTTTTGCTATATGGCTTGGTCCTATAAAAAACTTGTCACTATAAAAGTTTTAGATAATATTAAGAGATATAATAAATTTAAGCGGATTTGATATCTTCTTAATTGACGAAGTTATAATTTTTTTTTCTTCTACCCCCACCCCCCCCCCTGGGGCCATTTTTAATTATATCAAAAATCTGTCATACATAAATTTTCGGCCCTTTTCCTAGAAGTAATAATAACTTTAAACGGATTCGATACGTATCATAATTAAGAAATTAAGGGAGGGTTTCTGTTTTCACAAAAAGCTCCCCCCCCCCCCCCTTGGTTCGATTTTGCCCATTAATGAACTTGACCGAGATTTTAGGCTTCTTGATTTTATGTATCATTTTGGAAGAGATTTGTGCAGAATTATGGGAGTTATCGTGTCCACAAAAAAGTAACATAGATAGATAGATAAAGTTTTGAACTGGAGGTGGTTTTGGGTTCTGGGAGTCGTGATCGGCGTAGATCTGCAAAAATTTTTGAAAAAATCCAACTTAGGGGAGAATGTAATAGGTGGTATTTCTTATGAAATCTACCTTAAAAAACTGTTGGTAGATTATAGGATTGTTATAATTAATCAATTTTAGAATACAAATTCGGTTTTTAAATTCAGTAATCCGAAAATAATAGGACTACATCTTAAATAGGACTTAATCACCATGGCAACTTAGAATCATTACCTATGATGGGATATCATGGAATTAATTACGTATGATAGGATTTAATAGAATGAAGAAAATTTTTATTAATATCTTTTTAAGTTTTGATTTGATTTTTATAAAATTTGAACTGTCTCGACAAAATTCTGCAACGATTCTATATATTAAATTTCAAACCATTCGGTTGGGTAGTTTTTGCGCTATTATATGCGGACAGACGGACGGGCCAGACGACGACTATTGCTGCTACGTATTTATATAATTACGAACGTACCTAACAAGAACAGAAAATCATGCGGCAAGCATAGATTATGAAACACTTTCCAACACTTCCAGAATACTGTAACAAATGTTTACCGTTTAATAAGGGGAAAATAAGAATGGCGGTGGAAGGTGGAACTAACAGATTTTGCAGCTAACTCGAGTTTTATGGGTCCCATTGCAACACGGTTTGATACATTCGACTCGACATTGACAGAATATGTAGATTTTTGTTCCAATTTTCACCACCAGGGGGCGCTTTCCTATCTTGGGTTCTATGGGCCTGATCATGACGAGGTATGGCTCATTTGACTCGAAATCGGCATCCTTAAAGATTTCAGCTATGTTTGTATAGAACAGAATGTGCCCCCTGGTGGTGGAAGGTGGAACTAACGGATTTTGCAGCTAACTCGAGTTTTATGGGTCCCATCACAACACGGTTTGATTCATTCAACTCGTCATTGACAGGATATATCGATTTTTGTTCCAAGTTTCACCACCAGGGGGCGCTTTCCTATCTCGGGTTCTATGGGCCCGATCATGACGAGGTATGGCTCATTCGACTCGAAATCGACAGCATCAAAGATTTCAGCTGTTTGTATAGAACAGGGCGCGCCCCCTGGCGGTGGAAGATAGAACTAATGGATTTTGCAGCTAACTCAAGTTCTATGGGTTCCATCACAATGCAGTTTAATTCATTCGACTCGACATCGACAGGATGTATTGATTTTAGTTCCAAGTTTCACTACCAGGGGGCGCTTTCCTATCTCAGGCTCTATGGGCCCGATCACGACAAGGTAGGGCTAATTCGACTCGAAATCGACAGCCTCAAAAATTACAGCTATGTTCGTATAAAACAGAGTGTGCTCCCTGTCGGTGGAAGGTGGAACTAACGGATTTTGCAGCTAACTCGAGTTCTATGGGTCCCATCACGACGGGGTTTGATTCAGTCGACTCGACATTTACAGGATATTTTGATTTTAGTTGTCACTCTTTCGCTTCATAACTTTAAAGTTGAGTCTTGGACTCCTCTCCCTGGGCCACCACCCCATATTTTTATTGGGGCCCTAGGGGTCTTTTTTAACATTCCTTTAAAATTTTATTCTAATGATTAATTTATACCCTAAGCTTAATTTCGACTAACTGACATTTTCATCAATAACCGCAAAAAAGTAATAATATCAGTACAAAAACACTTAACGGGTTAAAAGTTGTGACGCAGCGCTTTCTTTTGGCTCTAAGAATTTTAAATATGGGTCTTAAAAGCAATGATATCAAATTTGAGTGACTCTATGTTAATAATATTTTTAAAAATCATCATTTTCTTTTCAGTTATATTTATATTCACAGGTGCAATTATTATCTTAACATGAAAAAATATATAAAATTTATTCGCTGATGCTTTTTCATTCACATCTCTCATTAATTAAAAATGTGGGTTTTAAAAGAAATGATATCAAAATTTGAGTAACACCTTGACGTGAATTTAATAGGACTGTTTTATAATTCAATTTAAATTATTTTTGGGTTGTCTTCTAAAGTATATTTACACATACAAACAATATTTTTAATTTTTCAATACACTGTTAAATATATTACTTTCACTGAGCCTATATTATGTATTGAAATGTATTTATTTCAATAAATTGATTTATCTTTTGTGCCACGCTATCCGAAATCATAAGTAAAATTTATGTAAATGATTATTTTCCGTCATAATATTATCCACTTGCATACATTTCCCTTTGTTTGGATACTATGACGCAAAATAATCATTTACATAAATTTTACTTATGATTTTGGATAGCGTGGCACAAAAGATGAATCAATTTATTGAAATAAATACATTTCAGTACATAATATAGGCTCAGTGAAAGTAATATATTTAACAGTGTATTGAAAAATTAAAAGTATTGTTTGTATGTGTAAATATACTTTAAAAGACAAACCAAAAATAATTTAAATTGAATTTAAAACAGTCCTATTATTGTATAAAAAATTTTTGTGTATAGTAAACCACACGTTTTTACTGAATGATGTATAAATATTTATGTAAAATTATACTTTAAAACTAGGACTTCCCTCAAAGGGATTAGTCTGAGTGATATTGCTGAGAACATAAAGTTAACAATTACGATATAAAGAAGATATCAACAAGAATCTAAGTGAACATACGGCATATGATAGACAAGAGATAGATAAAGATACAACATATGAAAAATAGCAAATTAAATGATATAATTACAAAATATCATATATAAATTCATATATTGTTATCTTTTCATATGCATTTTTTTATAACATTTGGCAAATAATCTCATTTTCTTAAGCGGGAATTGCTCAAAACTTAAAAAAAAAAAAAAAACTGCCGGATCTTTTAAAACGATATTTTTAAGGTCACATAATCAGATTTGCAGCCAATAGCGTATTTTAGCAAGCGTAGTTTAACGCAAATTTAATTTAATTTTTGCAACATTTTCTTTGTGACAAATATCTAAATAAAATATTAAAAAATAAAATATTAAATATTGAAATATTAAATCAAATATTTAATATTTGAATTAAAAAAATTTCCTTTGTTTATTTGTATAACTATTTATAGAAACTCGTATACTTCAAACCACATTGATAACATGCTTTGCTACAAACGTGTCTACCAGTCTAACTACTCGTATGTCTTAGCTCGTATGTCTCTCTCCGAACTCATCTGTCTACTGTCTCTCTACTCTTCTGTATACCCGTCTCAGTATCCGTCTGTCTTTCTACCCGACTCTTTAATCGTGTCTCTACCTGTCTCGCTTCCCGTTACACTACTCGTCTATCAACACGTCTGTCTGTCTATATACCCCTCTCTCTACCCGTCTGTCAAGTCGTCTCTGTACTCGTCTCTCTATCCACCACGCTACCCGTCTCCCTACCCATCTCACTACCCCTCTGTCAACCCTTTTTTGCACCTGCCTCGCTACCCGTCTGTCTATTCGTTTCGCTACCCGTTAGCTTATCTCTGTCGCTATCCGTCTCTCTACCCGTCTGTTTACACGTCTATCTATCTCTCGCCAACTCTTCCCAATATTTAAACAATTTAGTAAACGGAAGACGTTTATCTGTTATTAAATGCAAACAGGAGTAATTTATCTAAAGAGTGTAATCAGATGCAATTTTTTTAAATACATACATAAACCAGCATAATAATTCACCAGTTTTATTTTCATAGTAGTTTATGTCATTTGACAGTAAATCTCAACTTCTTCAACCCGAACTGCGTCAAGCTTTTTAAAAAAGCCCCAAGGTCCGTATAACTGGGAAGGGGAATTGTCCAAAAAAAGAAAAAGAAAGTTACAGAAAGGGTGGCTTCACGCCATTTGAAATTCATTTCTGTAACTTTCTTTTTCTTTTTTTGGTGGGTGGTTGGGGGGGGGGGGGGTTCCAAATATATCCACTTAAATTCAAACTTTTGCCCCCATGTTAATATTAGTGTTGTTTGTATTATCAATTAATACTTTGTTGATCGAGCTTCATTCGAAACAAATGTAAAAGACTTCTACAGTTTTTTTTTTCTAGGAGAAAGTTCCATAATCGGGCCCTAAGCTAATCGGGGAATTTAATATCATTATTGTTTCTAACTCTTATAGAGTTAAAACAATATTGTTGCTAGCATTACTCTTGTTTGTGACCAACCTCTTCTGTGTATCTGAATAGGGAAAAGTTCCGTATCATGTACTGGTTGGTGCCAAAGGCAGTTGTAGAATCTTACAAATTTTTCTAGAGAGCGGAAAAACATGTTTTTTAAAATATTTACAAATATACGTTTATTAAACCATGTTTTTGAGCCATTTTAAAAAATTAAGTACGGTGCTAAAATAAAATTTTATTGCCATTTTCGATATTTTAATAAGAAATGAAAATACATAACAAACAAATTTAACAAAACTAAGCCATTTTTGGGTACTTCTCTATTATCCCGTCGACCAATTTTCATAACAAAAAACTATCGCCAAACTAAGATTAAACGCCAAAAATACAGTCCCATTTACTTGATGACAGAAGCATTATACGTATTTGTTATGCCATCAAGTGGTTTTTAATTCGACACTTGCGTGTATTTTTCATTATGTTTTACTGATTTATTAGTTATTTCATTCATTAAAGTAACAATTGTGTCCTTAAATTCTTATATTTTATTTATTTTGATATTTCAATGGCAACGTTCTCCCGTTTATTTAGCGTTACAGTTTGGCGATAGTTTTTTGTTATGAAAAGTGGTCGACGGGATAATAGAGAAGTACCCATTTTTTGTGATAAATAATTGTTATTGCCAGGGGGGGGGGGGGCAAATTGTAAACAATTAATAAGCGAACTAAAAAAATTACCGAAAAAAACTTGTGGGAATCTCAAGAAAGAAATATCTGATATAAATAGCATTTAAAATCTTAAAATGGAGAAGTGGTCCGTATAAAAATGCAAAACATTATACACCTGATATAAGAATTTTTTAATTTTTTTATATTTCCGAAAGCACAGATAAAAGGGTAAAAATCCCGGCACAGATGCCATATACTCACCACGTTGGCGCGATTTTTCCCCCGCCCCTTTGGCGAAAACTGTTTGTTGTGTTTGTTTACTTTTATTTTTTATTTGAATTCTATAGATTATTTTTATATGTATATCAATATTAATTTAGGCACAGATGTCATATACGCACCAGATTGGCGCGATTTTTCCCCCGCCAATTTGGCGAAAACTTTGTTTTTGAATATTAGTTACAAATACCATACAATAATAGCATGTAATTTTTTATTTCAATATAAAAATAAAATAACGTAATAAATGAAATAGCTCCTATTATTCAAAAATGGGAAATAAAAATAAATAAATGATAGTTTGATATAAATAAATATTGATATATATAATAAAAACAATTTATAGAATTAAAATAAAAAATAAAAGTTAATAAACAACAATTGAAACAAAATAACCGGGTTACCATGTGAGGCATAAAATTGCCATTTTGTTGCAATCGGGCCAATGTCGTGCGTATATGACATCCGCGCCTTTATTTATATCAAACTATTATTTATTTATTTTTACTTCCTTTTTTAAAATAATAGAAGCTGTTTCATTTATTACGTTATTTTATTTTTATATTGAAATAAAAAATCACGTGTACTATTTGTCACACTATTTGTAACTAATATTAAAAAACAAAGTTTTCCCCAAGCTGGTGGAGGGAAAAATCGCGCCAACGTGGTGCGTATATGACATCTGTGCCTTGTTTCATTTTACATAGAGGTACTGCTCTATTATCCCGTCGACCACTTTTCATAACAAAAAACTATCGCCAAAGTGTTAGATTAAACGCCAAAAATGTAGTCCCATTTACTTGATATCAGAAGCATTATACGTGTTTGTTACGTCATCAAGTGGTTTTTAACGCGACATTTGCGTGTATTTTTCATTATGTTTTACTGATTTATTAGTTATTTCATTCATTAAAATAACAATTCTGTCCTTAAATTCTTATATTTTATTTATTTGTGTATTTTGATATTTCAATGACAACGTTCTCCCGTTTATTTGGCGATAGTTTTTTGTTATGAAAAGTGTGTCGACGGGATAATAGAGAAGTACCCACATATGTATTGGTACTTTTATGTTAACTTGGCGCAGTTGATAAATCGCCAAATATTTTTCTCATAACATCTTCATATTGCATTCATTTCATTTAAATATAAATCTTTCACTGATTTCATTTGAAATACATACATTAAAAATACACGTCTTTCACTCATTTAATTTAAAACGCCTTTCACTAATTCCATTTAAAATACTAAAAAGGAAAATAAAATAAGAAATAATGCCACAAATCGAAACCTTTTATTTAAACATCAAAGAATTGTTCCTAACATACACGCGCGAAATATAAAAGCTGCTAATGGTGTGATTTACGCCAAATCTCTAATACTAATACTACTCTTACTAATCTCTAATACTTTTCAAACAGAAAAAATTCCAGATTAACTTTCCATTTTTATTAAATTGAAATATATTTTATTGTGCTGAATATTAGTGCTTGCACATTTTTTTGCTCCATGTATTCCATGAACGTTTCAATTCCGATTGTCTACGAAAATCTCCCGCCGGCGAAAATGACGTACGCACAAAATTTAGTGACGTATGTACTTTAATTGTGCTTTTTTATCTATTTTTTTAATATAACTTCCAAACGGTTTGACACTTATTCTTGGTAATAAATAGACGACGTTGTCACCTTTATAGGTACCTGCTGTAAAAATTTGAACGAAATCCGTTAAATATTTTTTGAGTTATGCTTGACGAAAGGTTTTAATATCCATCGTAGCTATATATGGGGCAAAGTAACACTGCGCTGTGTATGAGTCTTCGTTGCACTCAGACAATTACATCAAATTGGCGTTTCGGTCAACTTCTATGACCCTTCTGAGGCCTTTTGTTTATAAGTGTGACTGTTTCTTAACATCATATTCTGAAGATGGTCATAGAAGTTGACCGAGACGTCAATTTGATGTAATTTTAAAGTATAATTTTACATAAATATTTATACACCATTCAGTAAAAACGTGTGGTTTACTATACACAATTTTTTTTTTATGCAATAATGTTTTGATGGTGTAACGGTCCAGCTCAATCATTCAGTCCTATTATATTCACGTCAAGGTGTCACTCAAATTTTGATATCATTTCTTTTAAAACCCATATTTTGAATTCCAGAGATATGTGAATGAAAAAGCATCAGCGAATAAATTTTATGTATTTCTTCATGTTAAGATAATAATTGCACCTGTGAATATAAATAAAACTAAAAAGAAAATTATTTTTTTTTTTTTAATTAACGTAGCGTCATTCAAATTTGATATCATTGCTTTCAAGACCCATATTTAAAATTCTTAGAGCCAAAAGAAAGTTCTGCGTCACAACTTTTAACCCGTTAAGGGTTTTTGTACTTATAATGATAACGGCAATGTGTCCTGACGTTATACTGGCTATAGTACGAGTCACAAATTATAGTAGCCTTATTATTCTGTTAACCCTTTCCGGCGCGGAGTAAGTATGTTTTTAAAATGATGAAATTATCGACTGACACCAGAATTTACAAAAGAATTTATTAGAAAATAAAACCATGCTTATTTTCCCGTAGCTTATAAAAGTAAAAATTTAATTAAATATTATTGGTGCCGTTTGTCAGTTTTGGAATTAAAATTAGGTGTCCTTTTTTGTGACCACCGCCCGCTAAAGGGTTAAAATATAAAAGTGAATTATGATGTCACGAATGCATGATTTTTATTTAATTCTCGACAGATACTAGATGTGCCATTTCTGTTTAGTATATATATATATATATTAATTGTAAAAAATATGTTAGAATAAAAAAAAGAAATAGTTTTCAGCGATGTTCTGTAACCCGGGGAGCCCTGGTTCGATTCCCTAGTATGTAATAAACTGCTTCATTTTCAGCTGATTATGTCGGGTGTGGGTTGTTTTCAGGTAACATGGGTTAATTTTTAGAAAAGTGGTTTTATTTTTCAAATTCTCGCTTAATTGGCTGTCACTTTGTAATAAAGTGATAAAATGAAAAATGCTCAACATTAAAATCTTAGTCAGAACAAGCTGTAAAAATTTAGCGATGTTTAATTTTTTTAAATTCTTTATTATACTTTATATAGAGAAAATTTAAATTTTTTTTTTTTTTTTTTTTTTTTTTTTTTAAAGTAGGACAGTACAATAATTGAAGAACTTAAAAGTTGATCTAAAGGTAGCATAAGAAGAAAGTTCTTATTTTATAGCCTGTAAAAGAAATTTTTCAAGGTAACAAAAATCAATTAAAAGCAAAAAGTTGCTAAAATAATTATTAAATGAGTTCCGAAAATAAAAAATATTAGGTTAAAAGGAAAGCCATGGATAACCTTGAAAAACTATTACACAAAAAGTGTTGTGATTTTTAGTACATAATATTATCTTTTGGTACATTTCAACTCTTTATTTCTAGGCCATTAAATTTCAGCCACATAAAAATTTAGCTGCTGAGTTTGAAAACTAGTGATTATTAAAATTGCAGATTTTAGCAAATTTTATAGAAAAATTGAAATGTTGATATAGTTGAGCTTCAGATTTTTACAGCAAATAATTTAACATCAGTAGGTGTTTAGCCTTTTACCAGCCAAATGCAATTCTTATCTTATTTGTTTATAGAGAATAAACAGAAAATTTCTGCAATAGCTACTACAGAAATCAAGGATTGAATATTACAATTGTATACAAAGTATGTTTTAAATATTACACTCTTAGAAATCTTTAGGAAATCCTTATTTTTCCAAAAATGAAAAAGTGCCTTTATAACTCATTTAAAAAATTTTAACAAATCCTTATTTATTATAATTTTTTTTTAATCTGTATTTCATTTACTTTCATAGTTGTCTGGTGATAATTTTTTTTGTATTAATTTTAATATTGAAAGGTTTCATTCAAAATTAAATAAGGCATAATGAAGCGATTTCTAATAATAATATGATTAGAGATCCAATAGATAAAGTTTAAAGATGGGTAATAATGCAGCAAAACACTCAAGGGGTGTGAAGCTTGCAATCATTATTAAATAAGGCATGAAGCAATTTCTAATAATATGATTAGAGATCTAATAGATACAGTTTAAAGAAAGCCAGTGATAAAAAGGGACATGCTGGTGAATTGTGCGAGTTTTACTAATTAAATGTCCAGAAGTATAAATAATAAAATATAATTTTTATAAAGTATAAAATAAGTTAATTATTTATCATTATTGTTTTAATTTAAAAATATGCAAGAATTCTGTGTTATTTTGAATTTTGTTGATAAAAATCAATGGGGTTACTGAATTTCATTTTAAATGGCTTGATTTTATTGACTCAGTTTATTAGAAATCATCCAAGGGGTTTTGGATTAACTCTTAAATGAGTTGATTTCATTCATGTATGAATTGGTTACAAATCGCTCAAGAACTACTGGATTAACCCTTCTTTGCATTGTGATGGAAATTTTCATCACTGTTTTTTTTAACTTTTAATAAATAAATCAACTTCTTCGCCACCACTATATTTATATAGAAATATTAATCTAGTAAATTTCCCGTGAACTATGTTGCTGAAAAAAGTTAAAAATCTATCTTAAAATTTCTGGTGTCTAATATTTAATATATGTATAAAAAAAAACAATTGTAAAAGAAAAACTCATGCAAAGAAGGGTTAAATCTGAAATGATCTCATTTTACTCAAGTTTGAATTGATTACAAATCACTCAAGTACTACTGAATGTAACCTTCATTGATTTGATTTCACTCAAGTATGAGTAAAGTAGAGATCACTCAATCATAAGTTGCTTAAAAACAACTCGTTCACTCGAGTTGTTTCAACTCTTTACGAGAAGCTGACTTTCAAATCGTGAGTTGAGTGGATTTCGGCTCAACTTGAGTTATTTTGACTCTTTCGTTTTAATTTAAATTTAAGAGAGCACGAAATGGGTAATCCTTTTCTCTGGAGCCAAACGGCGTCGAATTATTAAAAACGGAAACTGCAGGAAATGCTAAATAATAATAATAATAATAATAATAATAACAACAATAAAAGAACTCAGAGGACTTTGAATTCGTCAAATAGAACTTGATAGACATAGATCCAGACATCAGTTATAAATATACTATGTAAGTGTATGAGATTTGAGAAAATCAAATTCCTTGTTACCGAAAGATGTAATCTTATAAAAACCTATGCAATTGGTAAGTTTTTGCTTAAATAAGTTAAAAGGTATGTAAGTCTAAAGTAATCAAGTTTAAAATAAAATTATGCAAATTTTTAATTAACTTAATAGTAAGAAAGCTAACATAATTATTTAAAAAAATTGTATTACTTAAATAAACTGAATATCGATTTTTTAATGCTTCATGATAGTCGTTTAGTAAATTAGCTGTTGCGTTTATGTCAATAGGTTCATAAAAATTAAATAAATTGCTTTTTTTTTTTTTTTTTTTTTTTTTAATTAAGCTGTAACTGAATTTTTTAACAACAATACATGAGAAACAATGTTGTAGTACATTATTACATTGGCTATTTATGCATATGGGGTTTTTTAGTAAGGAAATCGGTTGTGGATCTATTGGAGCATATTCCGTTTAGTGTGTCCGGTGCAGTAATACCGTGGAGTTAATTAATCGCATGCACTAATCCAGGGGAGAAATCTTTATTAATCCACGCCAGTGCTGCCTCTGACACACACGCTGACACAATTTTTTGAAACAAACAATTTCAATTCTTATTCAAGTTCTTTTGCTTCAAATATCTTATCCCTCTTTTTTTTTTTTTTTTTTTTTTTCTTCCAATTTTTTCACCTTTTGTAACATTGTACAAAAAATCAAAAAAGCGGAAATAACTTGCTCAAAGATTTAAAGAAGTCTTTCATTGAAGCAGTTTCTGTGCTGTTGACAGTAAAATGTCAGAAAAAAAAAACCCACCTTATTATTTTTTTTATTATTATTTATTAATGTGCTCAAGAATATAGAGTATTAGAGTCCTTTGGACTCAATTTTCGATCACAGAAGCAAAATCATTTACTAAATCTGCATACGCTGAAACGGTTTTAACATTTCAAATACTATTCTTGAAAGAATTTTTATTATTATGAGTGATCAGAAATTTTACTGTTTTCTTAGTGCAGCTGATCAGGGCCGAAACTAGGGGTGAGCAAGTGATGCATGTGCCCCAGGCGCCAGTGTAGAAGGGGGCGCCAAAAGAAGATTTGACTCGTATTTCGGTACAAAAAACAAATAGCGAAATTTTGGCAAAAATAGTCATGCAATCGCACAACGCAAAGTAAAATTGTAATCGTTGATTTTATACTCTTTACTTTAAACCCTGGTTTTCCATTACGTAACCACGTAGGAGCGCCAAAAAATACTTGATAAACGAACTCATCCAAGATACTTGCAAGCTCAATACACTGTGCCAGTTAGGTTTGAATTCGTTTAGTATTTCGGACGTTATCATGATGACGTTTTGCATGTTTTTTGTTTTTGCTTTTGTGTGTATCCTGTAAACGAACTAAAACAGCTACATACTTGATGATAGAACTCATCCAAGATACTGGTAGATCAACTTACTGTCCTAATTTTGTTCAAATTGGTTCCGTAATTTAGACGTTATTGTGATGACAAGATTTGCACTATATACAATACATATAAACGAAATGATTGGAATGGGTCAATTAAAAAAAAAATCAACCTAAAAATATTAAGATTAACTTTTGTTTATGGGGTGGTGGACGCCAAGATTCATGCTTGCCCCCGGGTGGAAAAGAAAAAAAGCCTAGTTTCAACTCTGCAGCTGATGCTGTAGCTGTTTTCATATCCATCTTATCCGACTGTAACAATTATTTCGCGTAACTTAGTTTTACTAATCTTGACAGCCATTAAGGCGGTATTCAAAAAAAATATTTTTCCACGCTCAACAACTCAAAATTTTGAGACACATTTTCAGACTCATTTTTAAATTCCTACTATTAGCTCACACTCTCTCTCTATATATATCTTGTTGGAATTTCCAATCGTTATAATAAAATACTTTCTATTCATCCATTCAAGTTCAAATAATTTTTTTAAAACTTGTACTGGATGACAATTGATGTTAATACAGTTTTTTCAAATGTTAATTCATTAATTAATTTTAATTTTTATATGGGAGAAAAAATTTCTCCCATTGTTTTCATAAATGAAATGAAATATTTATCTCAAATGAGTGATGCCAACCAAAAATAAAATACCGCAACGATGATTATAAAATAATGTTTAATAAAGATAACGTGGGACATTAATGCTGTACGGGTTTATTTTATATATTTATGATAAAAAAGTAGGAATTGACTTAATTTTTTTTTTTTTTTTTTTATATTACTTGTTAAAAGTAAAAACATGGAACTTGGCAGCGTGATTTATGAAGAGATTTATAAGGGACATGTGTTTTTATATTTCGTTCAATTAATTAGAAATTGATTTACAAACAATTATTTTCACAGTACGATAATTTAGTTGTTGTTGTTGTTTCCAGCGCTATCGCTTCGGGAAATTCGGTTCTAAATGTCCACTTTGACAGCATTTTTTGAAATATACTCTGCCTTTATCAAAAAATCGATACCAATACGGACATTAAAAAGTTTCTGAATAAAAGAACCTGACAATTGAATGCATTTTAGAGCAAAAACAAGTAATAAAAAAAAATAAAAAAAATTAAAGTCAATTCCTATTTAGGTCATACAGAATTTTTTTCCAGCGATCTACACGCTTCGCCATTGACGGTATTTATTCCTAAATTTATATCCTGCTAAATATCTTATATAACAGAAATTTTTGAAATGTATTAAAAATTAAATAAAAAATAAATAGCTAAAATACCAAAAATTAATAGCTCGAAAAGTATTTCTCACAAAATTGTTAGACAAACTGCGTTAGAAAGGTAAAAAAATTGTATTTTTCTTGATATAAATTTCAAATCTAATGATTATGCCGTTTTTCAAATATTGAATTTCAAAAATTACTAAACTTCACAATGAAGTACCATAGCGAAACCTTCACGCGTAAAAAGATAATGGGGCTGTTCACGGACAAAGATCAGGCGGCGCGCGTGGGAAGGAGACTCAAATATGGAGTGAATCTATACTTTTGAACAGAAATGAAATGGAGTGAGTGTATACTTTTGAACAGAAATGAAACATAAAAATAAAATTAATTAATTAAATTTAATTAATGAATTAATATTTGAAAAAACTGTATTAACATCAATTGTCATCCAGTACAAGTTTAAAAAAATTTATTTGAACTTGATAGGATGAATAGAAAATATTTTATTAACGATTGAAAATTTGAACAAGATATATAAATATATAGGAGTGTGAGCTAATAGTAGGAATTGAAGAATGAATTTAAAGATGTGTCTCAAAATAAACAGTTTGGATTACACCCTTAATACATCCTTGGCAAAATCAAAAAGTAATAAACATTCCCATATTTTTAATTTATCTTTTAAAAAGTCGGCTATGAGTTTTTAACTGCGTACAATTATGAATTTCGTTTTTAAATTATTACAGTATGTAAAAAATTGCAGCAAACCCAATTCATTCAACTTTTAATTTAAACATTTACTTTAAAAAAACGAGGATCTTTAAAAAATAAACACTGACTAAACTGTCCTTCTGGAAAATTCGCTATTGTGTTATGCAAGTTAGTAGATAATCATGAAAATTAACAAAATTATTGCTGAAAATGACAAAATAAAAAGAACTTAGTCTTCAACAACTAAAATGATAATAATAAGAAAAATTGTAGGTAATTTTCTTGTTTCTTAGGGTTTCGTTCATCTCACGAAACCCTATTACTGACGCTTCGTTGTCTGATGTCTGTCATAAAGCGGTTCTCAGAAACTATATAACTTACAGTCAAAAAATTTTGTGTACTTATAGATGAATACCTACTATGAAGCTCAAAATCATGAAATTTGAAAAAATCGTATTATTATTTTAGTATATAGAGATAAAAAACTAAAAATCTAACAGCCTTTTCCTATTAAATTTAAACATTTTTCGTTATAGCAGTTGCCAACAATTAAAAATCCACAATAAAATTCTTTCTGCAATAATTAATTTTCTATTGAAAGCTTTCCACGTGAAAAATGAAAATGAAATAAAAAGTTTCACCCATTGAAAAAAATATTAATAGGACGTCATATTAGTAATAAAACGGAAATTTTCAAACATTTCTCAATAATACAATGAATAGGAGTATGTGTAAATACAGAAAGCAGCTTAATATGACGTCATTAGAGAATTAAAGAGAAAAATAATTTGACGTCTAACATTTTGAAGGTCTCTATACAACATGTTTAATTTTGAAATTGATTTTTTTTTTTTTTAATATTTCATTTAGTCCACATGACAGATATTATTATGACAAAGCGGGCATCGCCCGCTATCGGGCTGGTTCAGATATTCGAAAAAACGAGAAAAATAGACCAGTAAATTTTTACTTTATAAGAAACATGACTTTTTTTTTTCTTTTTTATGAAATTTATTTGGATTTATTAAAGAAAAGATACAGTGTTTTGAAAGGAATATTAAAAGAAACCCTTTGTGCGATCTTCGATCACACTTAACCACTTGTTTTTTTTTTCTTGTTTTTTTTTTTAAATTTTACAAGTGTATTAATAAAAATTAAACCAATCAAACAGGAGGTTGGAAAATTCTCCTTTGTCTCTGCTCGTGTAAAGGAAGCTGATGTGCTGACTTTTAGGGCAAATTCCCTAGAACAGAGTCGGTGAACTTTTTCACATCCCCGTGCCAATTTTTTTTTTTTTTTTCAAAAACAATTTTACAAGACCGTGACATGCCAATAAAAATAACAAGTTGGAAATTGTACGTCAAACGTGACAAATGAGGTGCGTTCTTGCTGTTATTATTTCAGTGAAATGAATTATATCGTCTATTATTATGATATGATTAATTTCCGCAATAAAATAAGTACATTTTAAGTTGGCAACATTTTATCTTTTGTTAACATTTACTGAAAATTCCAATGGAAACTTAAGCCTAGTTTTGAAAATTTCAGAGCTTGAAATCCATATCCACTCTTTTTCTATTTAATATCTATTTCTCCGGAAACAGATATCGAAAAAAAACTGTCGGTAGATTATAGGACTGCTATAATTAAACAATTTTAGTATACAAATTCGCTTTTTAAATTCAGTAATACGGAAATAATGTGACCTCCATCTTAACTGTGACGTAATCTCTATATCAACCTAGAAACATTACCTATCATGGGATATCATTGAATTAATTACGTATGATAGGATTTAATAGAATGAAGAATGTGACTATAACTTGGTCATATATAAAATTGTCATATACGTCGTATATGACTATAACGTCATACATATCAGATAACTTGGCGATACATTCCGGTCGCTTGACGATTAAGCCTCGGAAGCTGCTATCATGGCCTGATTAACGCACAGGCCAACTATGCCACGGCCTTGGGCCCACTGCTGATGGGGGCCCCAAAATGGGTAAAATGATTTAGAAAAAGTTTCTTAAAAATGAAGTTTTCTGCAATCATATTCTCAAAAATAGAACAAAAAGATTTTTTTTTCATTTGTCAACTGCATCATAAAATCTAATAATAATCCTCGAAAAAAATTCTAGCCACTATTTTAATTTGAGGGGGCCCCAAAAAGTTGCTGGGCCTTAGGCCCCAGATGACCTTAATCGGGCTGTGGCTGCTATAACAAGTACCAATTTTAAAAAAAAATCGATTTACTTAATAAATATTTTTATTAATATCTTTTTAAGTTTTGATTCGATTTTCATAAAATTTGAAATGACTCGACAAAATTCTGCAACGATTATATATATAATTAAATTTCAAACCATTCAGTTGGGTAGTTTTTGCGCTGTTATATGCGGACAGACGGACGGATCAGACGACGATTATAGGTGCTATACGTATTTATATAATTATGAACGCACCTAAAAATTAGAGGATCAAAATTACTTTAATTTTTGTTTATTAAAATAAAAAATATATTTGGGTGTAATTATAATATTAACAATTATATTTTAGAAAATAATTGCCGAAACGTCAGTTGAGGCTTACTGTGGAGACCCGAAAAGTTTTTGGTTTCTGTCTGTCTGTCCGTCTGTCTGTCTGTCTGTTCCGCGATAACTGCCGCAAAAATGATCCGATTAGTTTGATTTTTGGTAGGTATGTTGGTGAGGCACCCGGAATTAGCTGTATAGTTTTTAGTTATGTTTGGTTCATTCGTTCGGAAAATATAAAACATTTCTTTTTAGGTCATAAGGCTTTCCTATCGGAAATCAGACGATTTTGAAAATTTTCATCCATTGAAATAAAATGGCGCATTTGATTAATGTATTTAATGTGTAAGTTATGAAGGCTAAAATTTATCAAGTCAGGTCTTAAATTATTCAAATTAATTTGAAATTTTGTTAATACATTCGTCAGATTTTTGAAATTAGGTGTACAATATTTGCTGCAATTTTATACATCTGTTCTAATAATATAATACATTTTATTTATCATTTTTGCAAATATTAAAATGCATTCATTTTTATTTTTATTTTCAATTTAACCGTAACCTAGCAACCATATTTCAAAGAATATCAAAATGATAAAATTCAAGTAACTCAGACGATTTTGCTACAATATTTTATTCGCAAAATAAAATATTTTTGGGTGATTTTAATATTTTATTGAAATAAATGAGAATTCATTTTGGTACAAGTTACCTTTTAACTACTATAAAATGATAGCCGAAACATTTTTATATGAGATATTATTAATTTTCTGGAAGAGATGTGGATTTTTCGTGGTTGAAAATTAGTATTATTTTAAAAATAGAATATAATATCTTGCACAACGAGATAGTTGATCTAAAGAAATTAGCGTAGTAAAACGCATCCATACAGCCTGATATAGCACAATTACTGGAAACTGAGATCATAAAAAATTATCACAAACAATACTTTATAGCGCCAAATCAAAGTTGCTATTTAGTGAATTGGCAGTGGGCACGATTATGAATGATTACACAATAGGTTTAAAAGTTTCCAAATAAGCCTATTTTGGGTAGATTTTAGTATGCTATTGCCATCGAATTAGATCAGGATGTACATAGGTCAAATAAATATTGTACAATGACCATCAAAACTGTTTTTCCGAAACAAAAATTGTAATAATATTAGATTTCTGAAATAGATAAGTGAAATATATAGTAGATTCACAGTTTACATTTCCATAAGTTACTTTTGTACATGAGATATTATTCAACTTATCAATCAGATACGAGTGTTTCGTGGTTTGCAGGTAAGTAAATATTGCTATTTAGGTATTAGGATAACAAGAAATTATTTTCAAAATTTTTGCTTATCATCGTAATAAAACCACTGTGCAGAATGAAATGGAAGATATACTAGAATCATTCACACAAATAATAGGAAATCACGAATATAAATTTAATAAGATTACGGAGGGTTCAGCGGGGCAGAGCCCAACCCCCCCCCCCCCCCCCCCTGAAGAAATGTATTTTTTTAATCTAAAAAATAGAATAAGAAGTTCATAAGAATGTCAGAATATTATTGCATAAACCGTGTTTAATTTAACGTTTCTAAGTTCTGAAACCTTCGAATTATTTTATATGCATATAAATATATATGTAGTAATTTAAATAATTTAATTTGCAGATTGTAAGATGTTAAATGTTATGAAAAGTGAGTTTAAAAAACATTGACTTTTAGAGCTGACGTTGAGGTTCCTGATCTGTAGATTTACTAATAAAGTAAATGCGATTTCTAGTATTGCATCTCAGTCACCAAATAATTGCCGAAACGTCAGTTGAGGCTCACTGTTGAGACCCGAAAAGTTTTTGGTTTCTGTCTGTTTGTTTGTCTGTCTGTCTGTCTGTCTGTCTGTTCCACGATAACTGCCGCAAAAGTGATCCGATTAGGTTGATTTTTGGTAGGTATGTTGGTGAGATATCCGGAATTAGCTGTATAGTTTTTAGTTACATTTGGTTCATTTATTCGAAAAATATAGAACATTTCTTTTTTGGTCATAATGCTTTCCTATGGGAACGCAGACGATTTTCAAATTTCATTTTTAACTGAAATGAAAATCACATATTTGAATAATGGATTTAAACATAAAGTTACAGATGCTAATTTTTTAATATGAAAGAATACATCCAAAAGCTTTGAAAATTTGCCGATACATTTATTAGAATTCAGAAATTAATCGTTTAAATTATTGGAAAAATTTTTGCATCTGTTAGGGAAATATGACACATTTTACTTTCATATTTTTTACAAATTTTAAAATGTATTTCTTTTTACTTTGCTGTTTAATTTATTAGTTGCTTAGCAACTCTATTTCAAAGAATATCAAAATAATAAAATTCAAGTAACTCGCACTAATTTGCTGCAATATTTATGTATTTTTTTTATAAATGTATTTTTATATTATCTAAAAAATTACAAGAATAACTTCATAAGAATGTCAGAATATTAATGCATAAACCAGGTTTAATTTAACGTTTCTAATTTCTGAAACTTACGAATTATTTTATATGGCTATAAATAAATATGTAATTTAAAAGTTTTAATTTGCGGATTGGAAGATGCTAAATAATATGCAAAGTGAGATTAAAAAGCAATCATTTTCAGAGCTGACGTTGAGGCTCCTGATCTGAAGATTTACAAGTTAATATATTGATCATGGCTAGTTACTTTTAACCGAATGCAAGCTGAATTGGATCATTTGGAAGGTGGTTTCTAATTGATCTTTTCATATCACTCATTTCTGAAAATAATGACTCGCCAAAAGGACATTGTCAAAAGGCAAATTTCATACCAAGTGGCTATAATATCATCATTGTCACTTTTTTCCTATAATATTTGATTTCTTATAATGATTCTCCGTTTCGATATTCTCTTAATTTGCATACCTGCCAACCTTCCGTTTTTTTTTTTTTCAAATCATAAAAATAAAATTTAAGCCAGAAAAATTATCTATTGGAGCATTTATTGTTTCTGAATGATTATTTAATGATTTCTTTTTTAAAATATAAATTGCAGTTTTATTTGATTTGGGGGAAAAAAACAGAAGATTGACAAGTATGAATTTGTTAAATTATCGAGCCCATATTGAAACAGAATGCATCGAATTTCTGAAAAAAAAAAAAAAAAAAAGAAGAAGAAGAAGAAGAACAGCTGAGCTTGTTTAAATTCATGTATTTTATTTATTTTATCGTGTATGATTTTTATTTTGTTTAAGAACCTCAAAAAACGCCGTGCCGAAAATATTCCATCGCCTGCCATAGGTTCGCGGCAACTTGTCCTAGAATTTTAAAAATGCATAGTGGCGCCATCCAACAGTACGATAGTTAATACTGAATTCTTATTGACTGATTGCATCTCAAAATCAAACTTTACTTTGTCTTTAGGTTTTCACTACTATGTTTCAGTATTGAATTTGAATTCAGTCACTTTTTGCTGCTCCGGAGAGGGAGAAAGGGAATTATAAAATTCCAAGCAAGAATTTGCATCTATGACCATATGCAGTGAAAACTCCATAACGGACACTCCCGAATAGCGGACACTTCTGCCTAGCGAATACCTCTTTTTCAATCCACAACACGTGCATATATGCATATTTTCCCTTCTGAAAAGCAGACGAAGCTTTCTGAGAGAATGGGTGGATATTCATAAACAAAATTCTTTAGCAGAGCTCTATGAAGTACAAGAGAGAAAAAGGGAACACGCAGTTCTATTTTATAATGGAACGTAGTTTTGATGGCGCCATCTACTGTTTAAAGAAAAAAACGTTTCTTTCCAGGACTATAAATTTTATGTAAACTTTTTATTTTTGCGACTGCACCATAAATATAAAGTCGTTTTTTTGTCCTTCAAATGAATTCAGGTAATTTTTATAAATCTGGCTTGCTGACTTGAAATACGGAATCAGATTTTTTGTATCGCATTACATTATTTTTTTTTTTAATGTAATGACGTTGATGTACCGTAATTTCGCGCGTATGCGCCGCACCTCAGACAATTCGATTTTCTACCAGAATTTATTTTAAATAAAATGTGACTTACTTCTGCTTAGCACTTATTTGACTTCTTATTCTCAATAAAATTTCCGGTTTGAAAAAGACTTAACTAAGCCGCGGCGCATACGCGTGAAATTACGGTAGGCGAATTTCAAGCAATAGTGCATTATTCAATAACTAAAATGTAAATTTAAAACAAAATTCCCCATATTACAGTTCACTATGTTTGTCTTCATTTAAAAATTATTTCGTAATCTAGATTTTACAAATCTTCTGGTCATAAGGGGGAGGGAGGGAGCAGAATGCACCTGAGCCCTGCGATTACAGTGCCCCCAACAAGAGTAGAAGTTGTTTTTCCTTTTCTGATTTTTTGTTGATAAAAAGAGAGGGTCTGAAATCAGTATTGCAGCCCCACTTTCATCTTGTTCTAAGTTCATAAGGGTCATCTCCTTCCCCCTTTATTTTTCATCTTCGAAATTAATTTAGGGCCTCAAATTTTTCTTGAGCATAGGCCTCTTTTAAGAAAAGGCCGGTCTTCGATTCTGAATCTGCTGGCCCCATGGACGCTGGCAGCAACAGATCTAGGGGGGCCAAGATTTTGGAACAAATGTGTCTGTGACTCGCAGTCTAGTCCGCTCTTTTAAAATAGAGAATAGAAACATAAACTAAACTAAACTAGAAGGTTTTTTTTATTTTAATTTTCATTTATTTATTTACTTTGTCAGAACTCCTTGTACAAGGCAATTTTTAAACATATCAACATAAAAATCAGTATAGAAATTTAGCAATTAAAGATAAATTAAATATTAAAAAATAAATTTCTACCAACCTTTTTCAAAAAGGAGAATTTAAGTACATTATTCTGTTTTCCGTTAGAGGGGATCTGGTCCCCTGAATCCCCCATTCCCCTGCTTAAGATAATTTTTAAACACGTGAACATAAAAAGGAAAACATAATTAAAAATTAAGGTGTAAATAAAATTACGATTTATTTAAAATGGATTTTATTATTATTATTATTAAAATGAGATTTTTTTAATCGGATTTTTGTGATTTCCCCCCCTTGCATTAAGGTATTAAATGACCAAGATTTGTAGCTCAATCAAGAATCCGAAACTATTAAAACCCTATTGAGATCATATAAAAAAGCATAATCTGTATTAAAATTAATTATAAATTAAATTATAAATTAAAATTATGATAAGCAATTATCACGTGTTTATTATAAAAATAATAAAAACCACAAATAAATAATTTCACTAGTTAATAACAAAAATAAAAATATCAAAGAAATATCATAGCATCTCTTTTTGTACTTATACTTTGTAAAATTATTGTAGTAGCATAAATCTAAACTTATAAATATGTATGCTAACCATAAAACTTATGAAAATTAATTATGGTGTTAATTCATGCATATGCACAGCGTAAAAATATAATCATACGAATGGCCACTCATAGCTGAAATCCCTATTTAACTCCTCAAAATATTAAATATTAGCATTACTACACTGCAACAAAAAAAAAGTGTTGATTTTACAGTATAATACTGGCACCCCAGCTGCCAGTAGTATACTGTAAAATTAACAGTAATAAACAGTAAAATAAGCAGTAATACGCTGCCGTGCATGCGCGGCATACCGGCTTGTATACCAATTTCTTTATTTACTAAATGTGAGTAAGAGTCCAAAATTAAAAAAAACATTCTTTCATCTTCTACTGAAACACCGAAATAGCTCTTGTCAACACTTTTATGCTAATTAGTTTATTCTTCTATATATTCTACAATAACTGCTTTTAGGCAGATGTTATAATTTGTTTCATTCTCCTTTAGCTCCAGTTTGTTGTTATGTATTTATCTGTAAAAGTAGAATAAGAAAATAAGATAATCATTCTTTTATCTACAGAGAAAATAATAATGTTTGTTATATTTACTTTATATAAAAGAGCGAATAATTTGATTACACAAAAGAAGTTATCATGACAATGTGAATTTTAATAAATTTAATTAAATAACAATTTTAAATGAAATGCTTTTTATGCCGGATAAAAACTTACTATTTACAAGCTTACTGTACTTCAATTTTCCAACGTTTTAATTGCAGTAATCCCTTATCATTCGTGAGGGTTACGTTCCAGAAAAACCTCGCGAATGTTGAGTCTATCTCTCTGCACTAAAAAAAAAGAAGTTACGCTCTATGAAATTTTAATTATCACATCATTTCAAAGGCATATGAAAGGTGGCACATCATTTCAAAGAAACAAGTTGGAAATTGTACGTCAAACGTTACAAACGAGGTGCGTTCGTACGCACGTTTTAGAATTAAATTCATGATATCCCGTGCGTAGAACGGGTTAAACAGCTAGTTAAGTATATATTTTATGACACTGTTCATACAAATATCTTAACTAGTTATATAAATATTCAGATATATATGTATCAGCTACTTATATTAATATTCAGATCTTGATGATTTTTAATTCTGTGAAATGAATTATATCGTCTGCAGATTAATTTCTGTCATAGAATAAGTATCTCGGTCGCTTGACGATTAAACTTCGGAAGCTCCTATAACAAAAAAGCACCGATTTTTTAAAAAAAATTCAAATTTCTTAATAAATATTTTTATTAATATCTCCTAAAGTTTTGATTCGATTTTAATAAAATTTGAAATGTCTCGACAAAATTCTGCAAAGATAATATATTTTAAATTGCAAACCATTTGGTTGGGTAGTTTTTGCGTCGTTATATTCGGACAGACAGACAGACAGACGGACGGACCAAGCGACGACTATAGGTGCTACGTATTTATATAATTACGAACGCACCTAAAAAGGGGATATATAAACAATACGTTATGCATAGCATAACGAAGGAAAGTCACAAAAGATAATTAAATAATAACTTACAATGATATTCACTTCAAAACTCTTTTTATTTCTCAACATATTCTGCACCAATATTTATGCACTTATATCACCGTTTTATCAGTTACCCAACACCAGCTGCATAACATTCTTTGGGTTGCTGTCTCAGCCACATTAGGACTTCAAGTTGAACCTTTTCATCCTCTGTAAACATCATCTTGCTTCCAAGATGGTTTTTTAGTGGACTAAACAGATGAAAATCACTTGGGGCTAAGTCGAAGCTATATGGTGGATGTTGAAGAAGTTGCAAGATGATGTTCACAGATGATGAAAAGGTTCAACTTGAAGTCCTAATGTGGCTGAGACAGCAACCCAAAGAATGTTATGCAGCTGGTGTTGGGGCACTGATAAAACGGTGATTTAGGTGCATAAATATTGGTGGAGAATACGTTGAGAAATAAAAATAGTTTTGAAGTTATTATTTAATTATCTTTTGTGACTTACTTAATGACTTTCCCTCGCATATGTAGAAGGTGAATGTAGACACATATTCACAAATATGAAATTTATTTATTGAAAATAATTCAAATTAACTGACTGGACAAATAATTACAGCTAACAAAACATAGGGTTTTTGTATAAAGTAAATTTCGACTCCCTCTATTCACAAAGAGTTGATAATGTATTGGTGGGTCAGTGTGCGATACAGTTTTAAAATACAGCCAAATGCTTCAGAAATGCTTTTATTTTCTATCTGAGTGCAACTCTACGAGAACCTGCACATTTTAAATTTTGAAGATGCTGTTACTTTACCACTTCTAATATGCACATTGCAATGAGTATTCTTCTGTTATTATTTTGCTTTCCTACAATAAGTTGACAGCTGAAAATTGATTTGTAAATATATACTTAGAAAACACAGGGGAAATAATCTTTAACCACTATAAATTCTGAAAAAGAAAAAGACAATAGAAAAAAAAAATTGGAAATTGTATACGTTAAACGTGACATATCAGGTGCGTTCATTATATAACTAGTTTCACCATGTAAAAAAATCATCTTTATTATTTCAGTGAAATGAATTATACCGTCTGCTATGAACGAAATGAGCATGCCTTTTTTTATTATTATTATTAAGTATGCCACGTTTACAAATGCGATTTTTTTTTTCTACATTAAACAGCTCTGCAAAATTCACCATGGAGATCGTGCTTTGCGAATGATTACCTCTATGGTTTAATATTTTTATGACTCATAATGAACGAATCTACTAGTGTTTATTTACTCTAATGGATTGAGATATTCGGCTGTTAACTTTAATTTCCACTGAAGTTATCTCAGAATCTATGCATTTTTTAATGTAACTCATCTTTCAAACAAACAATATTTTTGAACCATCTTTCTAAAAATGTAACTTTTATGCAATTTTATTCAAAAAAATAATTTTGAATAAAAATGGCCGCCTGGCATATGAAAAAAGAAGTGGTTTGCCCGTATTTGTTTTCTCGGTCACATGACTTGCGATTTTATTATATAGATGACGTACGATAGGATTTAATATAGAATGAAGTAAACTTTTATTAATATCTTTCTAAGTTTTGACTCGATTTTCATAAAATTTGAAATGATACGACAAAATTTTGCAACGATAATGTATATTAAATTTCAAACCATTCGGTTGGGTAGTTTTTGCTCTGTTATATGCGGACGGACGGACCAGACGACGATTATAGGTGCTACGTATTTATATAATTACGAATGCACCTAAAAATCGCGAATAATCAAGTCATATTCTCGCGAATATTACGTTTTAACGCAGTTTATATTCGCGAATAATCAAAACTCGCAAATGTTAAAACCGCAAATGTTGATAGATTACTGTATTTTAAAAAACCCTTTATAAACTTTAAAATTTTTACTGCAGTAAAATTTTCGAAATTTATCGTATTTTGAAAAATATTTATTCTTTACAAACTTAAGGCATTAAACCTGTAAACAACTATTGAAAGTTTTTCTTCTTTTTTTCACATATTTAATACACAAACTAACTTTAGAAACATAGCAATTTATGTTCATTTTAGATTTTAAGGATTTTTCACATCATTTTAAAAATTGTTATTTTAATCAATGATTTTTTTTTTAATCATTTGAGTAAAATCACGATTTAAATCACTAATTTTAATAATTTGATTGAAATCGCTACTCACATCCTATTAAAAATTGTCTTTCACGGGGGTTTCAGGGGACTCTGCTTCCCTGACGAATAATTCTTAATTCCGCTTTCTTTTACTATGTTTAATTATTTTGAAAACACTTGGGAAGAATAAATTTTAGTCTAATTTTTAAATCATCAAAGAAAAGGGAAATTTATTTTAAATTGCAAAATGGAAGAAGGGGCAATGCCCCCCCCCCCCCATGTCTTCCTTGCTGACGCCTATGACTTGTCCACCTGTTAAGGGTCCTGTCCCCTCACGCAAAAACACGCGCTCGCCAATGTTAATCTTATGGAACATTTATTTTCAAAAATCTCGTTTGCATTTCAATATTTTTAACGATTTTCGAAAGTAAATCAAATAGTAAATAAAAGTTTGTTAAAAACATCCGTAAAGAAAATCTAAAAAGTAAAAAACGGCAGTTGTAGAGATCGATATCTCAGATTTTCCAATGCAAAAAAGTTTTAAAATATTGAAATGCAAACGAGATATTAGAAAGTAACGGTCCCATATTACTTTCGATTAACGGTTCGATTAACATTAGCAAGGGAGTGTCTTTGCATAATGGGGCAGGGCCCTACTACTTCAGTCACGGGAAGACACTCACATGCTAATGTTAATCCTAAGTTCTTTTAAAATATCTCGTTTGCATTTCAATATATATATATATATATATATATATATTTTTTTTTTTTGCAAGTTGGAAAAATTTGCAAGTTGGAAGCAGCAAAAATTGGAACAGCAAAAATTGAAAAACTACGAATATCTTATTGAAGATTCAAGAAGGGCTTTATAAGAATATTCATAGCAAATATATGTTATTTCATCAAATATTGTAGCATTATGCCTAAAATCGACAACATTAAGCGCCTAATAACACATATGTATATATATATCTATATATATACATGAAACAAGAAAATTAATAACCTAAATGAAGTTCAAATAACAAAATAAATAAATTAACAAATAAATATGCAATATATATATATATATATATATATTTCATTAGATAGCTTAGGGTTGCTTTTTCGATTTTGGTTACAGTTTTTTTTTTCTTTTTAAGAGGCAATTTTTACTTTCGGAACCGGTTTCGAATGTAAAAGTAACTTTATGAACAATATTCTTCCTTTGGGTTCAAGGCTAGAAAAATTTGTCTGCTTGGGAATAACATTCCTAACCGCGCCATTGAAAAGCTTTGTGCGCCGACCTTTAATTTCTCAACCGTTGGTCGTAGACATATAGTTCCAGTTACAGAAACGTTTCACATGAAGTAAATATTCATGTTGTGGCATTGTTTAAGGTAAAGAGATCAACTTTATAAAAATTACGAAATCTAACTTTTTATACAATCCCCCAATTCCTATAATTATATTTAGTAAAAGTTTACATATATCATAACAGATATAACACAAAAAGTTTAACTTCTGTACTACAAAAATTAACATAGTTATTAAATTTCAAAGTTTGAGATTTTTGCACATAATTTTGTCTTTCACTGAGGGATCAGTTAAAAAATGAATTAAAGTAATTGGAGATCGAAATCAGGGTGCAATGTCGTTTCTACGGCGAAACCACCTTTAACGGGTATCGCCAAATCGGGATATCCCCAAAGAGGGTTATTTCATCTAAAAATTTCAGCTGACTTTTAGGGGTCGTATACAAAGTTAAGAATGAAATATTGAAGTTAAACAGAAAAATAAATATCAATTTATTATCATATCAAGAAACGGTCTATTATGAAAAATGAATACATCAAACGCCGGAATCTATTAGAGATATTGCTCGAAGAGGACCTTTCAGGGACAGGTATAGGTTATACATCATATATTCTAATACGAGAAAATCTTGTGTGTGGTTATACAAATTTTATTTTAAAAACGGCTCTAACGATTTTCACGAAATTTTGTATCCTACCGTTAAGGGCACCAGAAAACCATTGGGCTAGGTCACATGTTCGAGAAAATTCGATTAGTGGGTCATTTTTGGGTCACCATGGGTCAGGGTCAAGCTAATTGTACCTAAAAAACGGTTCAAACGATTTTGACTAAATTTTGTATCCTACCATTTTCGGGTACGAGAAGACTATTGGGTTGGGTCACATGCTCCAGAAGTTTCGATTAGTGGGTCATTTTTGGGTCAACGCGGGTCAAATTAATTTTATCTAAAAAACGGCTCTAACGATTTTGATAAAATTTTTGGGTCATTTTGGGTTACTGTGGGTCAAACTAATTTTATCTAAAAAACGGCTCTAACAATTTTGATAAAATTTTTGGGTCATTTTGGGTCACGGTGGGTCAAGCTCATTTTATCTAGAAAACGGCTCAGACTATTTACACTAAATTTTGCATCGTATGGTTCTCGGGCACGAGAAGACTGTTAGGCTAGGTCACATGTTCGAGAAAATTCAATTAGTGGGCCATTTTGGTCATGGGTCATTATGGGTCAAACTATTTTATCTTAAAAACAGCTCAAACTATTTACACTAAATTTTGCATCCTATGGTTTTCGAGCACGAGAAGAGTATTGGGCTAGGTCACATGTTTGAGAAATTTTGATCAATGGGTCATTTTGGTCATGGGTCATGATGTTTGAACTGAAAGCTAATTTTGACCGAGCATAGCTCGGTCTTCCCTGCTCGTGTATAACTACATGTTAAATATGCATGAAATCGCAATAAAATAGAATTCTTTTTTCTATTTTATTGCATTTTATTGCATATTTTTCATTTATCTATAAAATAAAAATTTTAAATTTTAATTAATAAGTATACATGGATTTTAATTAATATGTATGTATGGATTTATCGAAAAGAATTCGTATAAAATAAATCAGCAACATTTTACGCATGCATTTACCTGTATTTATGCTTATTCAAATGATATTATTTCAATGAGGGAAACAAACGCGCTAGCCGCTATTTTTAAACCACGTGATTCCCCCTGTGACGTCACATGAAAATTGTTCATTAAAATAATAATAATAATAATAATAAATAAATAAATAAATAAAAAAATCTTCAACCAAAATCGAAAAAGTCGAAACTTAGCTCGGTTAGAGATCGCCTTCAACTAAAAATATATTTAAAAAATATTGAAATGGAAGCAAGAAATTTGAAAAGATCGCTCCCATAGGTTTAACATTTCTTCTCTCCATTTGCGAAATCCCATAATGATTACTCTTCACCTAATATAATTATCGAAACACGGCTTTCACCATCATAAAATATAGGCGTCCGATGTCGACTTATGTTTGTAAAAAAATATTTTCCTACATTTTAAGTATTCCAAAAAACCCTATATATAAACTTTAAAATTTTTACTTCAGTAAAATATTCGAAATTTGTCGTATTTTAAAAAATCTATTTAAAATTTAAGGAGACCTTTTAAAAACGCTTTACATCGGCATCAAACGTCTACTTTATGATGGAGTAAACCGTATTTCGATAAATATAATTAGATAATGAGTCACTACGAATTGAATTTTTCCATGTTAAGGGGGTCATAGGACTTTTACAATGTCGAAAAGTTTATGAAATGTTTATTTTATAGAACCTACCATACATTATATATCCTGAAAATTTCATGAAAAAACATTGAAAAGTTTTTTAACTACCTTGCGCGCAATGTCCCAAAATCACATTTCGTGAAAAATTACTTTAAAGTTCTCTCTTTGAAAGTAAGACTAAGTATCAAGAGTGTCATTCATTTTGTTTTAAAGTCTTCAGAAATGATTACTCTTAATACACAGGGTGCTCCAAAATCATTGAAATTATTTGAAAATTAAAAAAGAACAAAATGAGGTACGTACATGTTTATTGTTTTCTTGGAAAGACCATTTAAAACAATTTTACACAACAACATTTTAAACATTAAATAAGTTTCACATAAACCGGTAGATGGCGATTATTATTATAGCACTATGGTAAAGTTATTATTGTAGTACTATTAAAACCATTCAAAAATATTTCTGAAAATCAGTGACAGTAAAAGAAACTTTGATTTTATAGATGCTTCATTGAATCTCGAAAAGATATTGGTTTCTCAGGTTTCAAAAGATAAAGAATGCTTTTTGGAATAATGGGTAACTCGAAAGAAGTTATTGTGCATTTTTGTTCATGATTATAATGTTTAAAATTTTAAAATGTTGTTGTGTAAAACTGTTTAAAATTGTCTTTCAAAGAAAACCATAAACCTACCTCATACGTACCTCATTTTGTTCTTTTTTATTTCAAACATGAAATGAGCTCAATAATTTTGGACTAACCTGTATATATAATTTTTTTTTCAAAGATAGAATGTTTTGAAGGTTTAACCCTTTCAGGGGCAAGGTACTTCTATTCGTAAAATGTTGAAATGATTGATTGACACCAGAATTTAGAAACAAATTTATTCGAAAATAAGTAAAATATTTTCTTTGTGTACATGATAAAAGGGAATTTTTCATTCCAAAATTCTGGTGCAAATGTAACATTTAGGGATTAAAATTAAATGGTCTAAAAATGAACCACCGCCCTTGAAGGGGTTAAAAGACCTATGACCAATGCGTGAGTTTGCGATCAGCGAGGAACATTGAAACACTATTAGCTGAGCAGTTTTTAGATGGATTCTCTTCACTGGATCATGCATATAACGTCATAATGATGCGACCTCGTGAAAGCGAAGTCATAAGACAAATATTGTTAAGCACACAAAGACCAGGAAATTTTTATCGTCAATTCTAAGACAAGGGTGCAAGGCCGACTGTGATATTATTGTATAGTATACTACCTGGACCCTCCCGCCCGGAGCTGTGTTAATGACCTTAAATATACCCAAAATCAGTGATAATTGATAATTTGCTACAAAGGCTATAAACATGTTTAATCTAAATGCGACAAGTCAAAATTAAAAATTTCTCGACAACAGTGTATTTATTTAGATTTCGTAAGAAATACTATCTATTACATTCTCCCCTATGTTGGCATTTCTGGAAAATTTTTGCAGATCTACGCTGATCATGACTCCTAGAACCAGAAACCACCCCCAGTTCAAAACTTTATCTATCTATATCACTTTTTTATGGACACGATAACTTCAATAATTCTGCACAAATCTCTTCCAAACGCATACATAAAATCAAGGGGCATAAAATCTCAGTCAAGTTCGTTAATGGGTATAATCGTACCGAGCGGGGGGGGGGGGGACTTTTTGTGAAAACAGAAAAAAAAACACATAACTTCTTAATTATGATACGTATCGAATCCGTTTAAAGTTATTATTACTTCTAGGAAAAGGGCCAAAAATGCCTGTATGACAGATTTTTGATATCATTAAAAATGGCCTCAAGGGGGGAGGGGAATAGGGGTTTTAGAAGAAAAAAATTCATAACTTTGTCAATTCACACGATATCAAATCCGCTTAAATTTATTATAAATCCTCTTAATATTATCTAAAACTTGTATATTCACAAGTTTTTTATAGGACCAATTCTTATAGCAAAAAAAAAAAATCCTTGCTGGCTCTGCCTGCAAACAAGTTTGGTTTCGAAGTAGGCGGTTCCAACTGCAGCATCATCGCAAAAAGGTCATTTCTTCTGCAATTCCCAATAAACAAGCGCCCCACGGTCTGCATCTTCGAAATCTACTTGTGCGTGTAGGCCGAGCCGTCAGGGATTTTTTTATTAGCATTCTATCTTCTAACGCCTTGAAAGAAAACTCTGTTATAGAGGACGGCAGATTGTACTGGGCAATTGGGAACATTTAAAATGGAAATCCCGCCCAATTCGTAGTAAATATGGTAACTTCGTACTTAAAGAATTATAGATCATTTTGTTATTTTTTTTGTTTTTCTTACGTAGAATAACTTGTTGTTAAAATGACTTGACTTTCAAATAAAAGTAATGTTTTAAATCGAAATAAGAATTAATATATGATTTTTAAACTTCAAAATAAAGTTTGGCAGAACTTTTCCGAGTGACAAAAGGGTGCACCAATTTTACTTACTTCAGGGCGCTGAATATGTAGCTACGCCACTGCTTATACTTTCTGCCTTTTTCCCGCTACATCTGCAGCATTCAGTGTTGAATTCAGCTGGTGGCCCGAGGGGACATCCCCCCCGGAAAATTTGAGATTTTATGCTTTCAATGGTGAAAAGGTGGAATCCCCCCCCCCCCGGATCCACAAAAATCCCTCCCGGAGAAAAGTGTCTGAATTCAACACTGGCAGCATTGTTTATTCTGAAGATAGATACATAGTATTGTATCCCGATATTTTACTCCGTGGGGAGGGAGGGAGGGCTTCTTAGATCCGGAGGGAGGTTTTATGAAGTTCTGGGGGGGGGGGGCGTGAATTATTTATACTTCTATACCATTAGAAAGCACAAAATCCGTAGACATTAAGGGTGGGGATGTTTCGATTCTACGGGGAGTCGAGTGCGTCTCCCTTCCCGTAAAAGTCCACATGCCAAACTGAAATACAGTCCCTCGTTATATCGTGCCTCGTTACATCGCTCATTTTACATCTCTACAGAAAAATAATAAGTTCTACTTTGACCACAGCTTTTATTCGATTAGAATAAGTGTAATTATTATCGTTGTTTTATTTTAAGAAAATCGCAATATGCATATGAACTAATATTTTAAACATTTTTAAAACATTTTTTTATTTGTTATCATATTTAATTTTTAAATGTCATCTGCTATATCGCGATTTATTTCGCGTCCCCCGGGTATCAAAGAGCTAGTGTGATTTAGAATAATTAGTTTGTGACTATCACCGTTTTTCCCCTCGATCCTTCATTTTGTTCTGATCTCTGATGTACTTGAATGTAAATACGAATACCTGAAATGTTCAGGCAACTAGAAAAGAAAATAAAGCTCCTGATTATATATGTCATAAAGATTAGCTTTATTGAGTGAGTAAAACAACCTTTAGTTAAATGGGATGTTTTGATTATTATTTTTTATTTTGTCAAAGATATGCGTATCAACATATGATGCAAAATATATATATTTCCTTAGAAAGAGGAGACAAAGAAGAAAGAATCCTTCTTAGAGAAAGCCTATAGTAAACATGAGTTGCATAACAGAGTTAATCGTCAAGATCGTAAATGGCCTTGGAAAGCGAAAACGAAAACACTTGTTAATTATATAAAAAACATCTTCAAATATAAACGTCTTCGTTCATGCTTCATAAAGTTACACTGTGCCATCTATTGAGGAGAAACGAAACGAAAGTATAGAATAATTACGGAAAAGTTGAAGAGTTTGCAATGGCGCATTCAAGATTTTTGCCTGGGGGCAGGGCCGTACAGAAAGACCGCGGTCCCCGGTAACAGTTCCAATGCGGGCCCCCCACCATAAGCTTGATAAAATAAAACCTGCTTAGACGAAAATGTACAGCGTACAGGCAATTCCGTTTTAAATAGGTTTGTTTCGTCTTAAAAGGTATAAATGCATGGATTTTTTAACCGTTTACAGCAGAAAACCGTTATTAACAGCTTTTACTGTATTAGAAAATAAATATGTTGGATAGTACTTTTTTAGAAAATCCATATAGTATTTTTTAACAATTTTATTATTTTTCTTTTACAGTATTGTATAGTAGTATTACAGTTTATGATGCATTGGTAATACGTTTTCATATAAGGATTTTAAATAGAAATTTGAAATATTGAAAATATAATTAAATTTTAATTCAATTCATCAGTTCATGCGCCAATTGCCTGAGGCTATTGCAACTTTTGTTATTGTGGTTTACAATTTAGAAAATATTTGTTCTATAAAACATAAATAAATAAATGCCTGTATCTTTGCTATGTGCGTTTTACTGATTTTTAATAAAAGCTGGATTTTGTTTCGAACGTAAAATGCCTCCTGAGCACCGCCCGCCCCCTCCTAGCCAGTGCGTAAACACGTTCAAGCAATTTCTGACTTTTGAATTTTATTATTTGTTAGTTATTTTAATTACAATTTTTATGTAAAAAATACCAATCTACTTTTTCTGAATTTATTTAAAAACCAGTACCGAAGCCGGGCCCCCTAGGAGACCTGGGATCTGGTAATTTGTACCGTCTCTACCCCCGTCTGTACGGGCCTGCCTGGGGGGCAGGGCCGCAAATAGAATCTGCGGTAGAGGTAGGACCGTAACTAGAGGGGTGCCAGAGGGTATGATCAGCCCCTTAAAAATTTTTGAGCCCCCCTGGCAAAGATACCAAGGTTACCAAATGAAACTCTGTTCAAAACTCGAACTTAGTTATTTTTTGCCCTTTTACAATTTTGCATAAATACTAAATTGTAGTGTATTTGTATAAAAACTGTAAATAAGTGTTTTAAATTAGTTTAAATATGTGTTTTAAAAACAATAATAATTTTAAAATGCAAAATACATCCTTGATTTTGTTAATGTTTTTATCATATAAAAATACAACTTTAGAATCAATCCTAAGGACAGAAAAACAAAAATTAAACAACAATTAAAGGTTGCAACTCTTTATGAAACACTAGCAAAACCCGCGGCTTTGCTCGCGTAATTCTTGAAAAATGCCAAGTGGTATTCGTTGGCCTATTTTCATTAGAGGAAATTTTACTGTCACAGATAATTCAGAAATTACTAATTAAGCCACGCTAATGTCGAAAAAAAAAAATCGAAAATTTAGAACGTTTTTCGCTCTTTTACCCCCCCCCCCCCCGTGGTAGTGTCACCAATATAAAATATAGCCTATGTTACAGCAAGGACTGTTACCATCACTTTTAAGAATGGTTCTGTAGTTCCAGAGATTCCATAGAAATTGTAATTTAGAATGTTTTTAGACCGCTTTTCGCTCATCTCACCCTTTTAAATTTCGAATTTTTTTTAGAATTTGTTCTTAGAGAGCATTTACATTTTATAAATAACTACCATGCCACATTTCGATTTTCTAGTTCCTTCAGTATAAAAAAAATCGAAATTTTAGAACGTTTTTCGCTCCTTCACTCCTCTGGGAGTAGTTGAACCGACATGAAATATAGCCTATATTCCAGCAGGAACCGTCACCATCAATTTGCCACCATCACTTTTGAAAACAGTTCTGTAGAGTTCCAGAGATTCCATAGAAATTGTAATTTAGAATGTTTTTAGAACGCTTTTCGCTCATCTCACACTTTTAAATTTCGAATTTTTTTTAGAATTTGTTCTTAGAGAGCATTTACATTTTATAAATAACTACCATGCCACATTTCGATTTTCTAGTTCCTTCAGTATAAAAAAAATCGAAATTTTAGAACGTTTTTCGCTCCTTCACTCCTCTGGGAGTAGTTGAACCGACATGAAATACAGCCTATATTCCAGCAGGAACCGTCACCATCAATTTGCCACCATCACTTTTGAAAACAGTTCTGTAGAGTTCCAGAGATTCCATAGAAATTGTAATTTAGAATGTTTTTAGAACGCTTTTCGCTCATCTCACACTTTTACATTTCGAATTTTTTTTAGAATTTGTTCTTAGAGAGCATTTACATTTTATAAATAACTACCATGCCACATTTCGATTTTCTAGTTCCTTCAGTATAAAAAAAATCGAAATTTTAGAACGTTTTTCGCTCCTTCACTCCTCTGGGAGTAGTTGAACCGACATGAAATATAGCCTATATTCCAGCAGGAACCGTCACCATCAATTTGCCACCATCACTTTTGAAAACAGTTCTGTAGAGTTCCAGAGATTCCATAGAAATTGTAATTTAGAATGTTTTTAGAACGCTTTTCGCTCATCTCACACTTTTAAATTTCGAATTTTATTAGAATTTGTTTTTAGAGAGCATTTACATCTTATAAGTAACTATGCCAAATTTCATGTTTCTAGCTCCTTCATTATAAAAAAAAAATCGAAATTTTAAAAAGTTTTTCGCTTTTTCAACCCTCCTCCTGTGGTAGTGGCACCGGCATAAAACATAGTCTATGTTACAGCAGGGACTGTTACCATCAATTTGCCACCATCATTTTTTAAATGGTTCTGTATCTGTAGTTCCAGAGATTCCATTAGAAATTGTAATTTAGAATGTTTTTAGAACGCTTTTCGCTCATCTCACCCTTTTAAATTTCTAATTTTTTTAGAATTTGTTCTTAGAGAGCGTTTACATCTTTTAAATAACTACCATGCCAAATTTAAAGTTTCTAGCTCCTTCAGTATAAAAAAAAAAAAAAAAAAAAAAAAAAAAAAAAAAAAAAAATCGAAATTTCAGAACGTTTTTCGCCTTTGCACCACCACCACCCCTCCCTGTGGTAGTGGCACCGACATAAAATATAGCCTATGTTACAGCAGAGACTGTTACCATCAATTTGCCACCATCACTTTTGAAAATGGTTCTGTAGTTCCAGAGATTCCATAGAAATTGTAATTTAGAATGTTTTTAGGACGCTTTTTGCTCATATCATATTTTAAATTTCGAATTTTTTTAGAATTTGTTCTTAGAGAGCATTTACATCTTTTAAATAACTACCATGCCAAATTTCAAGTTTCTAGCTACTTCAGTATAAAAAAATCGAATTTTTAGAACGTTTTTCGCCCTTGCACCTCCCCCCCCCTTCTGTGGTGGTGGCACCGACATAAAATATAGCCTATGTTACAGTACGGACTGTTACCATCAATTTGCCAACATCACTTTTGAAAACGGTTCTGTAGTTCCAGAGATTCCATAGAAATTGTAATTTAGAATGTTTTTAGAACACTTTTCGCATATCTCACCCTTTTAAATTTCGAATTTTTTTAGAATTTTTTCTTAGAGAGCATTTACATCTTATAACTAACTACCAGCCAAATTTCATGTTTCTAGCTCCTTCAGTATAAAATTTTTTTTCACTCCTGCCGCCCCCCCCCCCTGCGGGTAGTGGCACCGACATAAAATATAGCCTATGTTGGAGCAGGGATTGTCACCATCAATTTGCCACCATCAATTTTGAAATCGCTTCAGTAGTTCCAGAGATTAGTCCCCTACAAACAAAAAACAAACAAACAAACAACAAAACAATCTTTACTCCTTTATAATATTAGTATAGATGTGAACTGTAAGTTTTTTATTTACTACTTGTTGACATCATCACTTATTATTTCACCAGTGTAATTATACACAAGTTATGCCCTGGAAATTGTATTTCTGCTGCCTTTCCTTTTCTTAGTATAAAATTAAGTTTTTATAAACAGTTTAATAAGAAACATAGTGCCTACAATATGAAAATTAACTAATTTATCTTTCTATATACTACTTTGATCATATACATCTTTGTGTGTGCGTTTGTTTGTTCGTGCATGTGTCAGAGTGAGAGATAACAAATATTAGCCTCCTCTACATTTGTTTGACCTCCCCCCCCCTATTATTCACTTCTAGCTACAGCTCTGGGTAGAGGTCTGCACGGGCCGAAATTCCCAGGCCCGGCCCCGACCCGACTCGTACAAAAAAATTTCGGCCCGGCCCGGTATAAAAGCTAAAATCTCGGCCAGAAAAGCTAAAAGTGCGGCCCGAGCCAGGTCTGGCCCAACTGTATTTCTACAAAATATGCCGATATTTCTGAAGCAACAGTATCCTACAATTAAAATTATTAAAAAATAATTACTTAGACAATTACATTTAAATGAAGATTCAGTAAGGAAAAAAAAATCAGTTACTAACAAGTTCCATTCTTAGCAGGTACATCATCTTTTGTATGTATATACTTTTCGAACGGTTTATTATATCCATTTTGTACGAATCAAGACATTTTTCCGCTTAAGACAAGTTCTATTTCATAGGTTTTACTGTACTTTATTTATTTATTTATTTATTTATTTTTTGTCTAGAAATGTATATACTATAAAAAGAAGTTTAATTGTAGAATAATGGCCATTTAAAAATCTATGCATTTTTTGCAAAAACTGTTGTGCCGGGCCAGGCCAGGCCAGGCCAATGATTTTTATATGGGCTGGGTTGAGACCGGGCCTAAAATTTTCGGCCTGTGCAGGCAGGCCACTAGGAAAAATGAAGTATAGGCCCGGCTCAGCCCGGGGAAAAGAAGTCTGGCCCGACCCGCCCCGAGTCTTCAGAAAAATGTTAAGCCCGGCCCGACCCGCGCCTGCATAAAAAAGTAAGGCCCGGATCCGAATAGCGATTCAAAAATATGACAGTATTAAAAAAAAAAATGTGTTCAGTAATTTCATTTAGCAAGTTATTTGACTGTTGAAAACCAGAAAGCTATTAAATAGAACAGAACATATTTTTTACCCATAAATTATTTTTTTTACTGTCTTCCCCGCTGACAGTTATTTCTGTAAATGTTACGTCCTCCTTTTTTAGGGGTTCGTTCATCCACGAAACCCTATTACTCCCGCTCCGTTCTGTCCGTCACAGAGACATTCTCAGAAACTATGTAACTTACAGAGTTGAAACTTTGTGTATATATAGATGAATACCAGCTATGAAGCTCAAAATATTAAAATTGGAAAAAATCGCATTATTTTAATAAATACGGATAAAAAACCAAAATTCTAACAGCCTTTTCCTATTAAATTTAAACATTTTTCGTTAAAGCAGTTGCCAAAAATTAAAAATCCACAATGAAATTCTTTCTACAATAACTAATTTTCTATTGAACGATTTCCACGCGAAAAATGAAAATGAAATAAAAAGTTTAACCAATTGAAAAAAATATTAATATGAAATAAAAATGATTGACGTCATAGTGGTAATAAAACTGAAATTTTCAAAGATTTCTCAATAATACAAGGAGTACGAGTATGTGTATGTACACAAAGCAGATTAATATCAGGTCATTAGAGAATTAAAAAGAAAATCTGACGTCCTATTGGAAGTTTAACGAATTTTTCAAATGTTTGAGAATAATACAAAGCGCATATCAATATGAGTAATAGAGAATAGTAAATATATGAGTTTGAGAAACATATTGAATCATGATAAAAATCCGACTATGGAAATATTCGCATATTTTAACATTTTGAAGGTGTACAACATGTTTAATTTTGAAATTATTTTTTTAAATATCGCATTTAGACCGCATGACAGATATTATTATGACAGAATATAATAGTGGTCTTCGCCCGCTATCGGCCGGTTCAGATATTCGAAAAAAATAGACCGGTAAGTTTTTACTTTATAAAAACATGACTTTTTTTTTTTAAATGAAATTTATTTGGATTTATTAAAGAAAGGATAAAGTGTTTTGAAAGGAATATTAAACGAAACCCTTTGAGCGATTTTCGATCACACCTACCCACTTGTTTTTTTTTAGTCAGTAGGGAACATTAATATTAGCAATTATAATGCAGTAAAACCTGTGAAAATGCAATCACTTAGAAACATGGAGAAAATTCCGTTTTAGATAGGTTCCGTCTTAGCAGATATAATTTTTAGGTATATCTTTTCTTCGGGACCATGACATTTTCCCGTTAAAGACACGGTTCCGTTTTGACAGGTTTTAATGAGATAATAAGACCAACAAGACTACTAAAGAAAACAATAAATCGATGAATATGGGTAATAAGAAAAATTTAATGCAAGTAAGAAAGAATAGCTCAATCTACATAGAATGCTTATTTCTTACGCTAAAGATGAAACGAACAGATGTATTTGAGTTGAAATTTTTCCATAATCAGTGCGTTTACTTTCGAAGAAAACATAATTTGAGGGGGGAAGCCAATTCCAAAATAGGAAGAACTATATCCACGTGTTATCCAGAATTTTGTTTCCATTTTAGATGGATAAATGCTCATATAGAGAGATTTCTGATGAAGGGGTTTCCTAGAGTATATTTCTTACGAGAAAAAGGAAGACTGTTGTAGAACAATATATGATCCATATTCCTGTAGTCGCCATGAACCTAAAGAGAAAAAAAAATCCATATTAATTGTATAACTGTTGAATGTCTGTCTGTCTTGTGTACACTCAGTCACTGTCCCTTACAAAAATAAATAAATAAAAAGCAGATATGACAACTACTACGGATTTTTCCATTGTTAGTAGTAGGAAAAATCCGGTTTTGCCCCATGAGGTGGTGCTGTGGTGCGGCACCGCCTCAAAATTGTTGTAAAAGACTACGATGATAAAATTCAAACTTAAAATCGAGGGTGGGGTGAAAGGGTGTGCTATAGGAGAGGGGGTTTTAGGAGGGGGCAGCATGTTATAGTAGGGGGGGGGTATTTGTTTTAAGGGGGGGCTTAATTTTAAAAAATTTAAAATTGTCTTATATTACGAGGTATCGGCTATGGTAGAGTACGACCACTATCCCCCCCTACCCCCTACCCCTTGCCCCCCTACCCCATGCCCCCCCCCCAATTTTTTTTTTTTTTTTTTTAATTTTAGGGGAGAGAAAGTTTAAGGTGGTGTCGCCCTCTATCGTAAGGTTAAATAGTTATGGAATTCAAAAATGACTGCTTCTGAATTTTAAGTTATAGCATAGTATAAAATAAAATATTCTAAAGTATCTCATCATACTGCTTACAATAGAAATTTAAGTTATAGCATGGTGTAAAATAAAGTAACTTACCACTGCCTACAATGGAAATATATAGTTATAGCATAGCACTTAATAAATAATTTTAAAGTGTCTTAGCAAACTGCTTACAATGAAAATATTTAGTTAAAGCATAGCACTTAATAAAATATTTTAAAGTTTCTTACCAAACTGCTTACAATGGAAATTTAAGTTATAGCATAGTATAAAATAAAATATTCTAAAGTATCTAACCATACTGCTTACAATGGAAATTTAAGTTATAGCATGGTGTAAAATAAAGTAACTTACTACTGCTTACAATGGAAATTTAAGTTATAGCATGGTGTAAAATAAAGTAACTTACCACTGCTTACAATGGAAATATATAGTTATAGAATAGCACTTAATAAATAATTTTAAAATGTGTTACCATAGTGCTCGCAAAGGAATATGAAATAGAAATTTAAGTTCTAACATAACGCTAAATAAATAATTTTAAAGTTTCTTAGCAAACTGCTTACAATGAGAATATTTAGTTAAAGCATAGCACTTAATAAAATATTTCAAAGTTTCTTTACCAAACTGCTTACAATGGAAATATTTAGTTATAGCGTAGGCACTTAATAAAAATTTTAAAGTGACACATGTAAATAATTATAGTTATAAACCGACATATAGGCAGATAGGCAGGCACACAGACAAGCAGGCAGGCAGGTAGGCAGACAGACAGACACACAGTGAACTATTTGTTACGTACACAAGCATGCATATACGAAGTGAACTAATTGTAATAAAATACAAGACGTGCATACGTTTTAAAACATTTTTTTTTTCTTCACAGAAATTAAGAAAATATTAAATTTCGACTACAACTTTCACTTTGAAATAGCGTACTCCCTTGTTAAAAATTATTAGCTTTTAACAAACATGTAAATGAAGCGGGGTTCGAACCTCGAACTTGACAAAATGATCTCATGATGTGTTGATTTGCAGTAGGTTTAAACGAACACACCATGAGACCATGTTTATTAGCCGCGATTTAAGATATATAAAAAAAGGTGTCACGTGACTGAACATATTGGATTATTACTATACAGTACTAATGATATTATAAATTTTGTAAAATAATTTAAGCTTTACGATAAACTTTAATGTTTAAACTTACAAACACATTGGAATGTATTTATAACATATAAAATAACCTTATAAAAGGTTGGTTGGTTTGTTGGTTTTATAAACTTGCAAAGCAAAGCGTATCTTACCAATTTGCATACAAGAGATTTTGTAACATAAATTATATAATACAGCAAATTTTAACTTACCAAGTGAGGTTTAAGGATACTGTAATAGAATTTTTAATTGTATACTTTAAAAAAGAAAGTTTAACTTACCATTATGTTTATGCTCGGATTCGAACTGTCAACCTTTTGGCTAGCTTTCCAATGCGCTCCCAATTACGCTACGATGGCTCCGTACAATTAATATAAATAATGAAACCTAACACAATGTTACTTTTTTTCCTAAGATTTTCAAGTTAATAAAACAAGGATATGACGGCATTTATAGAATAACATCCTGTTTTACAACGATAAGAATAGCAATATAAGAAGCTTGTACACCATAATGAATTTACTGTTTAAACTTTTGACTTAAACGATTATTCTTCTAATTACTTAAAACCTTGCTGTATATTTGCTTGATCACCTATCTGTTTACCCTGCATTTTGGATACTTCTAAACCTGAAAATGACTACTTCGCTTAACACATCTTACTATGAAATTTCAAAAATCAGCGAATTTAGTAGAATATTTCAGTATTTTGACGTTTTTACCCCATACCATTGGGACATAGGGGAGGATACGATTGTCGAAGTGCAAATGAATAAGGACTGTGAGTTAAACGTTCACATTCAAAAATATACAGAATTTGAGAATAGTGGTAAAATGTACCCTACAAATGAAGGAATTACAATATCGTGCGCAACCTTTGATAAATTTGAAACGAGAATGACAAAATTTAATTTTGACTCTGCAGAAAAAGAAACATTCGTATCTAACAACGACTTACTAACGATTTATGTGGATAAGGAATCATGCATACTGCAAAAACTATTGAAACCTGATTGTTTACTACTTATAAAAGAACAATTTCTCAAACTAGAGAAAAACTGTATTGAAATTAGCGAATGTCTTATTCAAACTTTTTTAACAAAACTTTTACCTGTTTATGTTTTAAAAAACGTAAAAATATGTAAATGTTCTCACTTTACAGAGGAAGAGGCGATGGACTATTTTTTAGAATGCTTCGATCATGAATTAGAGAGATCAGTATATCGCACGTTTGACTGTTATTTATGTTCAATCGGCCAACCAGTAGAAATGGATCATGAATGTATGAGATATAATTTAAGAAAACAGTTTAACTGGTGCGCAGAGAGTGCTTTGTTAAATTTCAACATTAAGGAATTTGTGAAAAACCTGCTAGAGAAATGTACATGTAATTATACTTATTTATTTTTTGAATCTATGAATGTAGACTTTTATAATAAGCATTTGAGCAATGTATTTATAAATTAACGTAGAAATGTTTTATATTTAATAAATATTTGTTTAGTTTTTCATCATGTGTCTGTTTTTTATTTATGTATAAGGAATAAATAAGTTTAGTTTTCGGAAAGTTTTACAATTTTTATTCAGAAAATGTAGAAACTTGTTTTATTTTTCTACAAAAATTAAGGATTTTATACTATTTCATTAAACATGTGTACCATTATTATAATATAACTTACATATTGTATACAAAATACTACCCTTTACTTGATAAATTATTTAAGATTTTAAACCAAAACTGAGCGAATATTATAACAATTATCGAGTTTGAAAATAGATCTGTTGTCTACCAGAGCAAAAACAGGAAACAACTTATTTGCCGATAACATCCCTGTTTTCTTACTGATAACGTTACTTCTTGTATAGTTTAAGTTATAAAAATTCTTTCACTAAATTGAATATTATGTTTTATTTTTCGTGATATGTAACTTAATTAGCAATACCATATAATGAACAAGTATTTTTACACATTTAAATTTGCATTTTAAGCCACGATGAATACATAATAAAACATTACTTGTATACTTTTACATAAAAATTGAAAATACATTTATACTTAACGAAATCACCCACTGTATAATAAAAGATACTTTGCTAAATTACTTATGTTTAACATACAGACTAATTTCTGTATACGATATATAACACGTGACGCTATTTTTAATTATTTTAAGCATGCGCGCCCTCTACAATTAAATAAATATTCATGAAAAGTTTTATTTGAAATAATATTCATACTGTTTCTGTGCCGTTAAGACGTTCTAATTTTTTCTCCGTTTAAGTGATCTGCGATTTTAATTGATTTAAATTAAATAAGTACAATGCAAGACATGGTGTTAGACGAACCAACCAAGATAAGAAAAGCCTTGACATCGGAGTTTAAGGAGCAAATAGACTGTACTATTTTAATGAAACCTGTTTTGAATAAGGAACCGATGGCCTCTTCATCAGATCAAGTCGATCAAAAGTTACCTTTTACATGTGATACATGTAAAAAAGTATTTACTAAAAAATATATGTTATTAAGACATATGAACTTACATTTAGAAAAAAACCCCTCTAAGTGTGATAATCTGTTTACTACAAAGAGTGCTTTACGGGATGATATGCTAATTCATTCCAAGACATCTGCCACATATAAATGTGAGAAATGCAGTAAGACTTTCTCACGAAAAAATGTGTTAGTTAGACACATGAAATTTCACTTAGAAAAGAAACCTTTTAATTGTAAAATGTGTTCGAAATCATTTGTGCAGAAAAGCGACTTACAAAAGCATAACTTAGTACATTCTAAACAAGGCGTTATGCATAAATGTAATGAATGTGATAAAAAGTTTTTACGAGAAAAAAATTTAATAAATCATAATATGATTCATAACACCCCTCAGCAAAAGAAAAGGAATATTGAACCGTTTACCAGACACTATAAATGTGTCGATTGTTCTGAAATATTTAATCACAGATTTGACTTAGTGAAGCATAGAAAAATTCATCTCTCGCCCAAAGAACATATATCTGAACAGCGTACTGAACTTTTAAACCATTTACAGAATTTATTACTACGTATAGACACTTTACAAAATGCTATAAAAAATGAAACTATTCCTTTTTAAAATATTGACTTTACCAATTTATTTGAACTATACAACTTCTTGTATATACTAATGTATGTGTTTAAATAATTAAATAAATAATAGATAAGTGAAAAAGCTTTTGTGTTTTATTTTTCAATATGATTATATTATATCACTATTATGTGAATGAATGGACTTGTAAATTTATACACTATGTATAAAAGTAAATTTCTTGAACTTTTACAAGAAGTAAAAATTTAATACAAGTTACTTAAATTATATATTTAATAAATTTTTTTAATATATTATTGATTCACATATGATAGTTAAATTAATATGTTATTAAACATATAATTTTGTATAATCTATATTATTAATTTTCTTTAACACATATTACTTTTTTACAATAAATCGATTTAACTAATTATACATTTGTGTAATTAAACAAACTTATTTTATTAAATATACGTATCGATAATTAATTTTTATTATTTACATACACATGATTATACTTTTTATCGTACGCGATTAACTATTTATACATTTAATAAGCGTTGCCATACCCGCTTTTATAAAGCATACGGATTTCACATAAACAAGCAATATACATTTTCGTTAAATGAACAACTTGCTTTTAACTGTAACCATCACTCTTTTTTAACCTATGTTAGTAACTGTTTAGATATAATATAATCAGTTTACTGTTGACTTTTGTCGTGACTGAACCTTTTACTGTTTGTTATTTAAAAATGGCTTATGAATTAGATAGGATTAAACGGTCGTGTGAAGAAATGGCTTCTTCAACAAAGTTTCAACGTTTAGATAAACCTATGGAAAATTCTGATTTTTATAAACATGAATTTTTACCCAAACCTAATAAACAGGAGAACTATGAAACACTATCACCTACCATGGACTTGTATGCTGCAGAGCCTAAGATTGCCAAGGATTCTACAACCCCAATATTTACTAACTGTGATAATGACGAAACGTCTTTCCCTGACACCTGCTGTGAGTCTACACCTGCTACAGGCTTTTTGGATACAATGTTTAAGGATCTAGATTTTAAAAATTTGGAAACATACCTTACCTCACCGACTACAAGCGATTTAATTTCTTCAAATGAACCATCAACTAGCATTACACATAGTAGTGAACAATTATATAACATATCCCCTCCCATCGCATGTGTGAATAACATTTCCAAAACCAAACATGGTAAATCTCGCATTTTTGTCATGTTTCGGATTAAACTTGCTGATTTTATATTTTTAACTTTAAAACGACATTATAAACAGTATTATGTACATATTGAAGAGATCAAACACAATGTATTTACAAATGAAGAAATTTCATCAACAAATAGAATTTTTATGGATATTTCAACATGGTATGAATTCCAATATAAAATTTTTGGATTTAATTTAAAATATAAAAGTTCATCGTTTATTGCTAACAATACAGTATTAGTGTTAAATTATAATAATTCTATTATGCAAATAAAAAATTTAAAGAATTATACACATTGTGTTTTAAACGATTTTCAGTTAGAAAATTTAAAAGAAAAAGCTATTGATTTTAATAGCAAACTTATTAAACACTTGTATACAGTTCATCTACCACAGTTAATTAAGCAAAAATGCACACTCGTTAATTTACCTTCTGAAATCGAGCGTGTTTTACTAACGAAACTTATCTCTTCTATTGAGGATAACGTACTCACAATATTAAATCAAATTTATGAATGTGTAGGATGTATATTTAGACACCAATCCCAAAGTCTACATACATGTTTCACCTTTAATAAACGTGAAAGATTTAATCACTTAGGGGATATGATTTTAATGCTTGTAAATTTTGATTATGTTATTTCAAGGTTTTTAAACGGAGTTGAATGTATCAGTGAAAACTTTTTACGTAACATTAATGTGGAATTTATTCGAAATGTATTATTTAAGTCCTGAAAATAAAATATTTTGCTTTAAATCTGTGTGTTTATTTAAACAAAATGTGTGTGTTTATTAATATTGTTTAACTTGCAATTTAAGATTAATAATTTCTCTTATATGTTTATAACAGAAACATGATAACATAGTATGCATACTAAATGTTAGTAACATACTACACATGTTAGTAAATGTATTTTTGAACTATTATAAAAGTTTTTAAAATTTTACAAGATAGCAAAATTATTTTTCAGTTAAAAAAGTTTTATAAATTTACAATTTTAAATTTAAAACTTAATAAAAGTATTTCATACTTTATCAATGTTGATTCGTCTTGTATGTTAATATTATATAATGGTAACATACTATATAGTTGTTATGTTACTACATGTACTTATAAAAACAATTTAAACATGTTATATTATTGTAAAAGTTTTTAAAAAAATTACAAAGTAACTTAATTAAATTAAAAAATTATAAGTAAACAAAATAATTATTTTTTTTAATTAAAATAAATTAACAAAAATGAAAAGTTATCAAAATTATTTTATAAATGTTTTAAAATACTTAATTTTAATAAATTGTGTCTATGAATACAAATATATATATATATATATATATGTGTGTGTGTGTGTGTGTACCTATATACATGTGGAACTTTAGTTAAGTGATAGAAATTCTCAAACTTTGTCATTAGAAACCCTATATTCTGATAATTAATAACAATTAGCTTTAATTTAAAGAAATAGATTAATTTATACTTACAAATATAGCCCACTTATAATAGCACGTCCATCTTACTTAGTTACTTCAAACATTATGCTTGTTACTATCCTAGTAACAGGATGTTTTTGTCGTACCACGTGATTTCCTTTAAAGTCACGTGATCATGAAGATAACAGTCAAACACAACGTGTTTGACATTTTCACTTCTGCTATAGAAGAGGCTTGTTTGGTAAGTTATAATGTCCTGCATTCTTTATTTTACACTTTATTTTACAATTTATTAAGAAGATCTAATTTAAATAACGTTTATATTGCAAACGTAAGGTAAAAGCACTAAATTATTGTTTTAAAAGCCTTTTATTTTGTAATTCTATCGACAATAAGATGATGTAATACATTTAAAATCTTACTATTGGGTTTTATTTTAGCATAAACGATATTTATTCAGCTGGCTATTGCTTTTAGAAGTAACTTAATTTTCTTACACAAGCGGAAAATAATATTTCTTCATTAATATATCATGTTTACAAAATTTTTAAGTTATATATAATATAACTTGTAAATACATAGTATATTTATATACCAAATCCATAAGTATACATATATACTTAAATAACATGTAAGTATACATATACTTATAGATACTTACAGTATAAAAATATACTATGTATTTACAAGTTATATTATATATAACTTAAAAATTTTGTAAACATGATATATTAATGAAGAAATATTATTTTCCGCTTGTGTAAGAAAATTAAGTTACTTCTAAAAGCAATAGCCAGTTGAATAAATATCGTTTATGCTAAAATAAAACCCAATAGTAAGATTTTAAATGTATTACATCATCTTATTGTCGATAGAATTACAAAATAAAAGGCTTTTAAAACAATAATTTAGTGCTTTTACCTTACGTTTGCAATATAAACGTTATTTAAATTAGATCTTCTTAATAAATTGTAAAATAAAGTGTAAAATAAAGAATGCAGGACATTATAACTCACCAAACAAGCCTCTTCTATAGCAGAAGTGAAAATGTCAAACACGTTGTGTTTAACTGTTATCTTCATGATCACGTGACTTTAAAGGAAATCACGTGGTACGACAAAAACATCCTGTTACTAGGATAGTAACAAGCATAATGTTTGAAGTAACTAAGTAAGATGGACGTGCTATTATAAGTGGGCTATATTTGTAAGTATAAATTAATCTATTTCTTTAAATTAAAGCTAATTGTTATTAATTATCAGAATATAGGGTTTCTAATGACAAAGTTTGAGAATTTCTATCACTTAACTAAAGTTCCACATGTATATAGGTACACACACACACACACACACACATATATATATATATATTTGTATTCATAGACACAATTTATTAAAATTAAGTATTTTAAAACATTTATAAAATAATTTTGATAACTTTTCATTTTTGTTAATTTATTTTAATTAAAAAAAATAATTATTTTGTTTACTTATAATTTTTTAATTTAATTAAGTTACTTTGTAATTTTTTTAAAAACTTTTACAATAATATAACATGTTTAAATTGTTTTTATAAGTACATGTAGTAACATAACAACTATATAGTATGTTACCATTATATAATATTAACATACAAGACGAATCAACATTGATAAAGTATGAAATACTTTTATTAAGTTTTAAATTTAAAATTGTAAATTTATAAAACTTTTTTAACTGAAAAATAATTTTGCTATCTTGTAAAATTTTAAAAACTTTTATAATAGTTCAAAAATACATTTACTAACATGTGTAGTATGTTACTAACATTTAGTATGCATACTATGTTATCATGTTTCTGTTATAAACATATAAGAGAAATTATTAATCTTAAATTGCAAGTTAAACAATATTAATAAACACACACATTTTGTTTAAATAAACACACAGATTTAAAGCAAAATATTTTATTTTCAGGACTTAAATAATACATTTCGAATAAATTCCACATTAATGTTACGTAAAAAGTTTTCACTGATACATTCAACTCCGTTTAAAAACCTTGAAATAACATAATCAAAATTTACAAGCATTAAAATCATATCCCCTAAGTGATTAAATCTTTCACGTTTATTAAAGGTGAAACATGTATGTAGACTTTGGGATTGGTGTCTAAATATACATCCTACACATTCATAAATTTGATTTAATATTGTGAGTACGTTATCCTCAATAGAAGAGATAAGTTTCGTTAGTAAAACACGCTCGATTTCAGAAGGTAAATTAACGAGTGTGCATTTTTGCTTAATTAACTGTGGTAGATGAACTGTATACAAGTGTTTAATAAGTTTGCTATTAAAATCAATAGCTTTTTCTTTTAAATTTTCTAACTGAAAATCGTTTAAAACACAATGTGTATAATTCTTTAAATTTTTTATTTGCATAATAGAATTATTATAATTTAACACTAATACTGTATTGTTAGCAATAAACGATGAACTTTTATATTTTAAATTAAATCCAAAAATTTTATATTGGAATTCATACCATGTTGAAATATCCATAAAAATTCTATTTGTTGATGAAATTTCTTCATTTGTAAATACATTGTGTTTGATCTCTTCAATATGTACATAATACTGTTTATAATGTCGTTTTAAAGTTAAAAATATAAAATCAGCAAGTTTAATCCGAAACATGACAAAAATGCGAGATTTACCATGTTTGGTTTTGGAAATGTTATTCACACATGCGATGGGAGGGGATATGTTATATAATTGTTCACTACTATGTGTAATGCTAGTTGATGGTTCATTTGAAGAAATTAAATCGCTTGTAGTCGGTGAGGTAAGGTATGTTTCCAAATTTTTAAAATCTAGATCCTTAAACATTGTATCCAAAAAGCCTGTAGCAGGTGTAGACTCACAGCAGGTGTCAGGGAAAGACGTTTCGTCATTATCACAGTTAGTAAATATTGGGGTTGTAGAATCCTTGGCAATCTTAGGCTCTGCAGCATACAAGTCCATGGTAGGTGATAGTGTTTCATAGTTCTCCTGTTTATTAGGTTTGGGTAAAAATTCATGTTTATAAAAATCAGAATTTTCCATAGGTTTATCTAAACGTTGAAACTTTGTTGAAGAAGCCATTTCTTCACACGACCGTTTAATCCTATCTAATTCATAAGCCATTTTTAAATAACAAACAGTAAAAGGTTCAGTCACGACAAAAGTCAACAGTAAACTGATTATATTATATCTAAACAGTTACTAACATAGGTTAAAAAAGAGTGATGGTTACAGTTAAAAGCAAGTTGTTCATTTAACGAAAATTTATATTGCTTGTTTATGTGAAATCCGTATGCTTTATAAAAGCGGGTATGGCAACGCTTATTAAATGTATAAATAGTTAATCGCGTACGATAAAAAGTATAATCATGCGTATGTAAATAATAAAAATTAATTATCGATACGTATATTTAATAAAATAAGTTTGTTTAATTACACAAATGTATAATTAGTTAAATCGATTTATTGTAAAAAAGTAATATGTGTTAAAGAAAATTAATAATATAGATTATACAAAATTATATGTTTAATAACATATTAATTTAACTATCATATGTGAATCAATAATATATTAAAAAAATTTATTAAATATATAATTTAAGTAACTTGTATTAAATTTTTACTTCTTGTAAAAGTTCAAGAAATTTACTTTTATACATAGTGTATAAATTTACAAGTCCATTCATTCACATAATAGTGATATAATATAATCATATTGAAAAATAAAACACAAAAGCTTTTTCACTTATCTATTATTTATTTAATTATTTAAACACATACATTAGTATATACAAGAAGTTGTATAGTTCAAATAAATTGGTAAAGTCAATATTTTAAAAAGGAATAGTTTCATTTTTTATAGCATTTTGTAAAGTGTCTATACGTAGTAATAAATTCTGTAAATGGTTTAAAAGTTCAGTACGCTGTTCAGATATATGTTCTTTGGGCGAGAGATGAATTTTTCTATGCTTCACTAAGTCAAATCTGTGATTAAATATTTCAGAACAATCGACACATTTATAGTGTCTGGTAAACGGTTCAATATTCCTTTTCTTTTGCTGAGGGGTGTTATGAATCATAGTATGATTTATTAAATTTTTTTCTCGTAAAAACTTTTTATCACATTCATTACATTTATGCATAACGCCTTGTTTAGAATGTACTAAGTTATGCTTTTGTAAGTCGCTTTTCTGCACAAATGATTTCGAACACATTTTACAATTAAAAGGTTTCTTTTCTAAGTGAAATTTCATGTGTCTAACTAACACATTTTTTCGTGAGAAAGTCTTACTGCATTTCTCACATTTATATGTGGCAGATGTCTTGGAATGAATTAGCATATCATCCCGTAAAGCACTCTTTGTAGTAAACAGATTATCACACTTAGAGGGGTTTTTTTCTAAATGTAAGTTCATATGTCTTAATAACATATATTTTTTAGTAAATACTTTTTTACATGTATCACATGTAAAAGGTAACTTTTGATCGACTTGATCTGATGAAGAGGCCATCGGTTCCTTATTCAAAACAGGTTTCATTAAAATAGTACAGTCTATTTGCTCCTTAAACTCCGATGTCAAGGCTTTTCTTATCTTGGTTGGTTCGTCTAACACCATGTCTTGCATTGTACTTATTTAATTTAAATCAATTAAAATCGCAGATCACTTAAACGGAGAAAAAATTAGAACGTCTTAACGGCACAGAAACAGTATGAATATTATTTCAAATAAAACTTTTCATGAATATTTATTTAATTGTAGAGGGCGCGCATGCTTAAAATAATTAAAAATAGCGTCACGTGTTATATATCGTATACAGAAATTAGTCTGTATGTTAAACATAAGTAATTTAGCAAAGTATCTTTTATTATACAGTGGGTGATTTCGTTAAGTATAAATGTATTTTCAATTTTTATGTAAAAGTATACAAGTAATGTTTTATTATGTATTCATCGTGGCTTAAAATGCAAATTTAAATGTGTAAAAATACTTGTTCATTATATGGTATTGCTAATTAAGTTACATATCACGAAAAATAAAACATAATATTCAATTTAGTGAAAGAATTTTTATAACTTAAACTATACAAGAAGTAACGTTATCAGTAAGAAAACAGGGATGTTATCGGCAAATAAGTTGTTTCCTGTTTTTGCTCTGGTAGACAACAGATCTATTTTCAAACTCGATAATTGTTATAATATTCGCTCAGTTTTGGTTTAAAATCTTAAATAATTTATCAAGTAAAGGGTAGTATTTTGTATACAATATGTAAGTTATATTATAATAATGGTACACATGTTTAATGAAATAGTATAAAATCCTTAATTTTTGTAGAAAAATAAAACAAGTTTCTACATTTTCTGAATAAAAATTGTAAAACTTTCCGAAAACTAAACTTATTTATTCCTTATACATAAATAAAAAACAGACACATGATGAAAAACTAAACAAATATTTATTAAATATAAAACATTTCTACGTTAATTTATAAATACATTGCTCAAATGCTTATTATAAAAGTCTACATTCATAGATTCAAAAAATAAATAAGTATAATTACATGTACATTTCTCTAGCAGGTTTTTCACAAATTCCTTAATGTTGAAATTTAACAAAGCACTCTCTGCGCACCAGTTAAACTGTTTTCTTAAATTATATCTCATACATTCATGATCCATTTCTACTGGTTGGCCGATTGAACATAAATAACAGTCAAACGTGCGATATACTGATCTCTCTAATTCATGATCGAAGCATTCTAAAAAATAGTCCATCGCCTCTTCCTCTGTAAAGTGAGAACATTTACATATTTTTACGTTTTTTAAAACATAAACAGGTAAAAGTTTTGTTAAAAAAGTTTGAATAAGACATTCGCTAATTTCAATACAGTTTTTCTCTAGTTTGAGAAATTGTTCTTTTATAAGTAGTAAACAATCAGGTTTCAATAGTTTTTGCAGTATGCATGATTCCTTATCCACATAAATCGTTAGTAAGTCGTTGTTAGATACGAATGTTTCTTTTTCTGCAGAGTCAAAATTAAATTTTGTCATTCTCGTTTCAAATTTATCAAAGGTTGCGCACGATATTGTAATTCCTTCATTTGTAGGGTACATTTTACCACTATTCTCAAATTCTGTATATTTTTGAATGTGAACGTTTAACTCACAGTCCTTATTCATTTGCACTTCGACAATCGTATCCTCCCCTATGTCCCAATGGTATGGGGTAAAAACGTCAAAATACTGAAATATTCTACTAAATTCGCTGATTTTTGAAATTTCATAGTAAGATGTGTTAAGCGAAGTAGTCATTTTCAGGTTTAGAAGTATCCAAAATGCAGGGTAAACAGATAGGTGATCAAGCAAATATACAGCAAGGTTTTAAGTAATTAGAAGAATAATCGTTTAAGTCAAAAGTTTAAACAGTAAATTCATTATGGTGTACAAGCTTCTTATATTGCTATTCTTATCGTTGTAAAACAGGATGTTATTCTATAAATGCCGTCATATCCTTGTTTTATTAACTTGAAAATCTTAGGAAAAAAAGTAACATTGTGTTAGGTTTCATTATTTATATTAATTGTACGGAGCCATCGTAGCGTAATTGGGAGCGCATTGGAAAGCTAGCCAAAAGGTTGACAGTTCGAATCCGAGCATAAACATAATGGTAAGTTAAACTTTCTTTTTTAAAGTATACAATTAAAAATTCTATTACAGTATCCTTAAACCTCACTTGGTAAGTTAAAATTTGCTGTATTATATAATTTATGTTACAAAATCTCTTGTATGCAAATTGGTAAGATACGCTTTGCTTTGCAAGTTTATAAAACCAACAAACCAACCAACCTTTTATAAGGTTATTTTATATGTTATAAATACATTCCAATGTGTTTGTAAGTTTAAACATTAAAGTTTATCGTAAAGCTTAAATTATTTTACAAAATTTATAATATCATTAGTACTGTATAGTAATAATCCAATATGTTCAGTCACGTGACACCTTTTCTTATATATCTTAAATCGCGTCTAATAAACATGGTCTCATGGTGTGTTCGTTTAAACCTACTGCAAATCAACACATCATGAGATCATTTTGTCAAGTTCGAGGTTCGAACCCCGCTTCATTTACATGTTTGTTAAAAGCTAATAATTTTTAACAAGGGAGTACGCTATTTCAAAGTGAAAGTTGTAGTCGAAATTTAATATTTTCTTAATTTCTGTGAAGAAAAAAAATGTTTTAAAACGTATGCACGTCTTGTATTTTATTACAATTAGTTCACTTCGTATATGCATGCTTGTGTACGTAACAAATAGTTCACTGTGTGTCTGTCTGTCTGCCTACCTGCCTGCCTGCTTGTCTGTGTGCCTGCCTATCTGCCTATATGTCGGTTTATAACTATAATTATTTACATGTGTCACTTTAAAATTTTTATTAAGTGCCTACGCTATAACTAAATATTTCCATTGTAAGCAGTTTGGTAAAGAAACTTTGAAATATTTTATTAAGTGCTATGCTTTAACTAAATATTCTCATTGTAAGCAGTTTGCTAAGAAACTTTAAAATTATTTATTTAGCGTTATGTTAGAACTTAAATTTCTATTTCATATTCCTTTGCGAGCACTATGGTAACACATTTTAAAATTATTTATTAAGTGCTATTCTATAACTATATATTTCCATTGTAAGCAGTGGTAAGTTACTTTATTTTACACCATGCTATAACTTAAATTTCCATTGTAAGCAGTAGTAAGTTACTTTATTTTACACCATGCTATAACTTAAATTTCCATTGTAAACAGTATGGTTAGATACTTTAGAATATTTTATTTTATACTATGCTATAACTTAAATTTCCATTGTAAGCAGTTTGGTAAGAAACTTTAAAATATTTTATTAAGTGCTATGCTTTAACTAAATATTTTCATTGTAAGCAGTTTGCTAAGACACTTTAAAATTATTTATTAAGTGCTATGCTATAACTATATATTTCCATTGTAGGCAGTGGTAAGTTACTTTATTTTACACCATGCTATAACTTAAATTTCTATTGTAAGCAGTATGATGAGATACTTTAGAATATTTTATTTTATACTATGCTATAACTTAAAATTCAGAAGCAGTCATTTTTGAATTCCATAACTATTTAACCTTACGATAGAGGGCGACACCACCTTAAACTTCTCTCCCCTAAAATTAAAAAAAAAAAAAAAAAAAAAAAAAAAAAAAATTGGGGTGGGGCATGGGGTAGGGGGGGGATAGTGGTCGTACTCTACCATAGCCGATACCTCGTAATATAAGACAATTTTAAATTTTTTAGAATTAAGCCCCCCCTTAAAAAAATACCCCCCCCCCTACTATAACATGCTGCCCCCTCCTAAAACCCCCTCTCCTATAGCACACCCTTTCACCCCACCCTCGATTTTAAGTTTGAATTTTATCATCGTAGTCTTTTACAACAATTTTGAGGCGGTGCCGCACCACAGCACCACCTCATGGGGGCAAAACCGGCTTTTTCCTACTACTCATTGTTCATTCAAAAGTAACAAAGAATTTAAATACACTGTGACAAACTCTAATTGAACTGTAACAAAGTCTAATTAAAACAAGTCTGACTCACTAATTGGAAGACTTAAGTTGTGTACAAGATGTTAAGAATTACTTCCTTCAACTGATGCTGTAAATCGATTCCAGATGCACCCGTGCAAATAATCTCAAGAGTTTAATAGACTTGCTAAGTACATATAAATTTTATGTCGCTTCTTTGATCTGACACTATACAGACGGTTATTACACGGTAAATTCGTGGTACTTAAGTTCATAAGTTCAATATCTATCAACCACTTCAAAAGCCGCCCATCTGCTCAACATGGGATGTTAAGCCCTCGAAACTACTTGAAATTCTTCAACGAGATATACTCAAATCTTGAGGGGCCAGGGAAGGTATTCTGTATTCTGCTGCTAGCTCCGAGCAGCGAAGTTCGGCCAGATCTCTCTTGAGAGCAAAAGCGTCTTCGGCCCTTGTGCCGTGAAATCCAAATTTTGCCCGGAAAGGCAAATGGGCATTCTGACGAATCTAAAAACTTTAGAACTCACAAACTGAAAGCTATATGTGTTCCGCTTCTTGTATCTGTAATTTTTATGTATACTGAGACGTAGCTAATTAAATTTAGTGTTGCGCCAGCAGTTCTTTTGATTTATTATGCTACAACACATAAAGGTTGCAATTTACACCACGGAGTTTCAGTTTTGACCTGTTTTCGCTTACTTGGCGATTTTATAAAACTAAATTAATAAATATATAAAGAGAAAAATTTGCTGACACATATTTAATGTTTAAAATCTAACTAAGCAAAGTAATAATTACATTAATTGCTCTCGACAAATTGTATTCTTTTTTTTACTGAAAGCAACGATTGATGCTTGGCATTGATTGTAGCCAAAGCATTACAAAATCTGCCAATTTGCACGTGCTTTCCTTTACTTGTTTTCTCTTTTAATTTTAAATAGACTTAGTTATTAGGCAGGGCGGCGGCTAAATAATAAACCATCACCTCATTTATAGTTCGCGGCTGAAATTTCAGGATTACATATAGAACTGGATAAGTATATTAAAATGGAACTGGTATACCAAGTCATATCTTGGTGGAAACCACCTGTAGACCACCCAATTTTAGGGGTTGATTGGTGGGCCTATTCAGTATTCTAATGAAATTCCTCCCCACTGACTGAAGCATTCCCATTGTAATATGCTAGCTGATGCAGGAATTTCATTAGAAAACTCAAGGAGGACCTACAAATCAACCACTAAAATTGGGTCTGCCGGTTTCCATCAAGATGTGACTTGGCAGACCAGTTCCATTTTAATATACTAATCCAGTTCTATATGTAATCCTGAAATTTCAACCGTGAACTCGATGAGGTGATGGTTTGTGCAGTCGCCGTCCGCACTATTATGTGTTCAGAACACTCCTAACAACATAACGCAGAAGCTGACTTATGGTTTTATTATAATAGTATGACAATTTTATAAAAAGTATGACAATTTTACATAATAGTATGATTTTAAATGAAAATCTGGCTTTCTTTGGCAGATTATAACTTAGCCCCAAAGTGCGGTATCTTTCTGGCGTTGTATCTACTTAGTTAATCTGACCTTATGAATAATCTAGTTTTTTTTTCTTTTTTTAATTTCTTTCGTTTTGAAGTTAACAAAACCGTTGTAAGCAGTTTTAGGTAGACTTTTAAGTAGATTTCGTAAGAAATACTACCTAATTACATTCTCCCCTATGTTCGAATTTCTGAAAAGGTTTTGCCGATCTACGTCGATCATGACCCTTAGAACCCAAAACCACCCCTAGTTCAAAACTTTATATATATATCTGTCTAATCTGTCTAAATCATTTTTTTTTTTTTTTTTTAGACACGATAATTTCCATAATTTTGCACAAATCTCTTCCAAACTGTTAAATAAAATTAAGGGGCATAAAATCTCGGTCAAGTTCGTTAATGGGCAAATCGGACCAGGGAGGGGGGGGGGGGGTTGGGGGTTTGTAAAAATAGAAAAAAAACCATAACTTCTTAATTACAATACATATCAAATCCGCTTAAAGTTATTATTACTTCTAGGAAAAGAGCAAAAAATTATGTATGACAGATTTTTGATATCAATAAAAATGGCCTCAAGAGGGGGGGGAGAGAATGGGGGTTTAAGAAGAAAAAATTTCACTACTTCGTCAATTCAGAAGATATCAAATCCGTTTAAATGTATTATAAATCTTCTTAATATTATCTACAACTTTTATATTTGACAAGTTTTTTATAAAACCATCTCTTACAGCAAAAAAAAAAAAAAAAAAAAACCTGTTGGCTCGCCTACAGGGACAGGTAGATTTCGAAGTGGGCTGTCCCAACGGCCGCATCATGGCAAAAAGGTCCTTCTTCGGCAATTCCCAATAAACAAGCGCCCCACGGCCTGCGTCTTCGAAATATACCTGTGCCTGTAGGCCGAGCCGTCAGAGTTTTTTTTTTTTTTTAGTGTACGCAAATTACGCAAATGCCTGTATATAAAATATGCTGCCCCGTGCCTGTTTACGTTTAGAGATTTATTAGTATGGATTACGAATAACGTAATGTGATCACTTCACCTCTTGTTTCTTTTGCGGCAGAGGGAGTTCGTTCATCACAACATATTTCAGCAAGCAGTCTGGGAATGAACGGGATAGAGGACTTCGCCGGCAGTTCAAGAGGTATGGCTTCGTATACCTTATTTTTAATTCATTCAGTCGATAGGAAGGAGGTGGAATAAAGCTACCTGGAGTGGGTGCATTCCAAAACGACTGAAATTTAATAAATAATAATAACAATAATGATAATAACAATAATAAATAAGTTAAATACAGAATTTTGGCACCGTTTCAAAAGTTTTTGATTACGCCTCTATTAAACTATACTTAACCCCTGACCTTTGGGGTTAGGTTTACTCCCTCCCCAGCACAAGCAAAATAATAATAAAATAGAGGTATGTGATATATTCAATTGCGTATTAGAAAACACTGTAAAAAATCTGCATAATGTTCCAGACGTTTACTGTGTAACATTCCTGAGTTTTCTCAGCTTATTTCTGCTGATCCGAGAATACCGAGAAATCTCGTGTAACATTTTCCACAATGTTGTGTAACTTTTTGGAATACTTGAAAAAGTGGTATTTACTAATCAACTGTGAAACGTTCCACATGTTTTGTGTGTAACATTCCTTAGTTTTCTCAGGTATATTTTTGAACTTTTGTGTAACTTTTCGGAATTACTGTAAAAGAGTGATCGGTGATCTGTGTAAAAGTTATATATGTTTTGTGTGTAACTGACTTGTGTCAGTTTCCTGGCATTTCTTTGGTGAAATTCCTGGAAAAACCTGTGGCAAAATAGCTGACACAGGTTTTCTCAGCAAAACTGAATTCAGTCTTCATCTAAAAGAATCCAGTATTACACAAATCAAATCGCACTTGAATTAATCACAAATGATAATAGTGCAACTGGGTTCGGACGACACAGGTAAGTGGTTAAAGCTTGAAATACACCACCACGAAATGCATGGCCTTTATCAGGCTGGTTTGATGTGATCATTCTTTTGTCGTGCTACGGAATTCGACGACAGTGCAAATCATTTGCATCGAGTTATAAAAAATGTAAAATTCAAGCTTTTAAGTGGGCAACAAAACATTTGCGAAACCCTGTCGAAAACAGCTGATATTGAAATATTCTTTTCTTTGGAACTAATGAAAGCGATTTTGATAGATATATCTTTATTTTTTCGGCATGTATAATTACGCTAATATTTCGATCGTCTTATTTTTCTGGAAAATCGACTCCTTTTTAGTAACGTTAATTTTCAAAACAAGAACGAAAAATAATGCATCACGCATAGTTTTTGACGAACACTATTAAGAAATTTCGTTTTTTCATACAAAGAAATCGATCGTACTCCGTTTTGTAACCGAACTCTCTTGTGCGTCTCTGTAAAAGAACTCCAAATGCTACTCCTGAGAAAGTATGTTTTGGCGCACCCGCGCACCTCAGTGTTCCACATCAAATTCATTATGTTTGAAGTATTATAACATAAAAAAAAATGCATAGGAAAGGTTTTTCCCATACACCATAATGTAACGGAATTATTTTGAGTGTCCCTGTAAACGAACTATATAAATGTTACACACTTCATTTCCAACACCGAACATTCTATAGTAACATCAATAATATATAAAAACTACATGGCAATCCGAGTATATTTACGAGAATTAGAGTACGGACAGACAAACAAACCGCATTCATAAACACTTTTTAACCCCTTTGGGACCGGCGGATTTTACACAAATTTTATTCGGTTGGCACCACTTTTTAAAAAAAAACTATCTTTTCTTAAACTATCACAAAAATGCTCTAATTAGAGAAAGAAAATATTACTTTTATTTTTTACTGGGGCCTAAAACAAATTCTTATGCTCTTTTTGAGGGTGCATATATGCATCCATGGTCCCGAATGGGTTAACTATCTTGAAAAGTGTAAAAATCTAAAATTCTACGTTTTCGAAATCGTGTAACTATTGCATTTTTTATTTTTATTTTTTGCTGAACAATCAATTTATAGTTTAGCCACTATGAAAACTACATTAATATATATATATATATATATTGGAATCACTCCAGCAGTTCCCGAGTAAAAAAAAAAGGTAATACTTCAATATCAGCTGTTTTAATAGGATTTTTAGGGTTTCTTTCATCTCACGAAACCCTATTACTCCCGCTCCGTTGTCTATCCGTCACAGAGCCATTCTCAAAAACTATATAACTTACAGAGTTGAAACTTTGTGTATATAGTCGAATACCAACTGTGAAGAGTTCAAAATATTAAAATTTGAAAAATTCGTATTATTTTAATAAATAGAGATAAAAAACCAAAATTCTAACAGCCTTTTCCTATTAAATTTAAACATTTTTCGTTATAGCAGATGCCAAAAATTAAAAATCCACGATGAAATTCTTTCCACAATAATTAATTTTCTATCAGACTATTTCCACGTGAAAAATGAAAATGAAATAAAAAGTTTCACCAATTGAAAAAAAGATAAATATGAAATAAAATTGATTGACGTCATAGTGGTAACAAAACGAAAAAAATTCTCAATAATACAAGGAGTATGAGTATGTGTATGTACACAAAGCAGATTAATATCACGTCATTAGAGAATTCAAAAGAAAATCTGACGTCATATTGGAAGTTTAACGAATTTTTCAAATGTTTGAGAATAATACAAAGCGAGTATCAATATGAGTAATAGAGAATAGTAAATATATGAGTTTTAGAAACATATTGAATCGTGATAAAAATCCGATTATGGAAATATTCGCATATTTTAACATTTTGAAAGTATACAATTTGTTTAATTTTTGAAATTATTTTTTTAAATATTGCATTTAGTCAGCAAGACGGTATTATTATGACAGAATATAATCGCGGGCCGGTTTAGATATTAAAAAAAAACGGAAAACTAGACCGGTAAATTTTTACTTTATAAAAAACATGACCTTTTTTTTTTTGTTGTTGCTAAATGAAATTTATTTGGATTTATTAAATAAAGAATAAAGTGTTTTGAAAGGAATATTAAACGAAACCCTTTGAGCGATCTTCGATCAGACTTACCCACTTGTTCAATTTGCCCTCATAAGGTGTTTCTGAAAATGACCTGCTCAACAACGTGAAACTTCCTGACTCATTTTTAAACGTAAAAAACATAAAATTGGCAGGCCTGACTACTATTGAAGCGATTTGGAATGGGAATAAGTTTTCCATTTTTCTTTTTTGATAAATGAATTAGTTATCGAATTATAAGCTATTCGTTTCATGGGACAACGAGTTTTTCCTCATTCCCGCACTGCCGCATTGAGAAATTGGTTCAAAACGTCCACTTTGACAGTATTTTCTGAAATATCTTCTGACTTTTAAAAAAAAAGGGAAAACGTAATTCGATTTGATAGTTTCTGAATAAGCATAGCTGCCAATTTCATGCATTTGCGAAAAAAAAAATTGAATTGAAAAATGTGTCAGAAAGTAGCAAGTTTGGATTTGAAAACAGCCTAAAGTCAACTAAGTTCGAAACATTATTTTGGTAAATGGGACTCTTTAAATGACTCCAGAGTCAAAAGTCACATGGGAACAACCGATCTGGGACAAGATATTAGAAATGATTTACTACTAATCATCCTGTTTTATAGAATGTTTTTATCTGCAATTAGTTTGCACAAATAAAGCAATGTGAAGGGAGTACTTTGACTTGTATAAAGATTGTGGTGTTCCTCTGGCGAAGAGATGGAATTACAACGCTCAGCAACATTTCTGGATGTCTAGAACCTTTCGCAGGGTATGTCACTGTCCCTGAAAGCTACTGAGAAGAATTGAATTCTTCTTACTTTCTTTTTACTCATTAAAATAAAAGTCCCAGAGCTCTCAAAGAACTCCTACATATTCCCTCCATAAGAGAGTCGTCTGGTATATAACATTTTATTCCCGAACTCATAACTTCCATTTCTAGCACTTAAAAACCTTTGATCTGACACTATAAGGATCATAAGTCTCAGAGCACTATAGACTTTTGACGTTACAGTGACATTAAGTGTGCAGTAACTTCAGAGGACTTGAAGAGCAAATGTATTACTTCAGAAACCACTCAAAAAACTGACACTATAAGGATCATAAGTCTCAAAGCACTATGGACTTTTGACGTTACAGCGACATTAAGTGTGCAGTAACTTCAGAGGACTTGAAGAGCAAATGTATTACTTCAGAAACCACTCAAAAAACTGACACTATAAGGATCATAAGTCTCAAAGCACTATGGACTTTTGGAGTTACAGCGACATTAAGTGTACAGTAACTTCAGAGGACTTGAAGAGCAAATGTATTACTTCAGAAACCACTCAAAAAACTGACACTATAAGGATCATAAGTCTCAAAGCACTATGGACTTTTGACGTTACAGCGACATTAAGTGTGCAGTAACTTCAGAGGACTTGAAGAGCAGATGTATTACTTCAGAAACCAATCAAAAATCGCTAACCTTTAAATACTATCAGTGTTGGAACACTACAGGGACTCTTGCTGCTGCTGTACGCATCTTTTCAGATTCGCTCTTTGAAGCGAAGGTAGTCTGGCAAAGGACTACATATGCATTGGAGCAGGGGTCGGAAAAACTACTTTTTTATTGTAGCGAACTATAACTTCAACTACTTGTTTTAAAAAGTAGCGACTACAAACTACTTTTCAAAAGTAGTTACTACTTCGCTACTTTCAGATTTTTTTCAAAGGATTCGATTTATACTAGAAATTGAAGACACGAATTAAATAATAAAGCGGCCGCTCGTTATATCGCGTCTACCGTAATATAATTAAATGAATGCAACATAATCGAGGATATTAAATAGATAACATACAAGAAAATGTTTTGTGTTTGTCTCCAAAATATTAATTTATACACACATTAAATTTCGTAGCAAAATTAAGAGAGAGATTATAATCTAGAAAATTACAGAAAAACAACTCGAGATGCAAATAATAAATAAATCTGTAAATCAAGAAATTCCGAATAATAAGAAATCGGCGTTAAAACATGAAGACTGAATAATGAGAAAATAGACAAGTGTTGCCAGAAAGAAAATTCATTCATTTGGTGAATTAATTTTCTTTCTGGCAACACTTATCTATTTTCTCATTATTTCATTCATTATTACATTCATTTAGTGGATTAGTACTTGATTTTAGCAGCAAGTGTCAATGGAGAAAGTCAATCGCTTCATGCGATACGTTGTTATACGCTGCAGCTAAGATTTGCAGCTGAGATTCGCAAATTGTTGAGCAAAACAAATTTTGCAGAAAAGAAGCAAATTTCGGCAACGTGATTTTCAGAATTTTCTACCCCTGAAGTAGCGTTAAAAGTAGCGTTCGTTCTCGCTACAAACTACGGATTTTTTGTATCGCGCTACTCGCTACACTACATTATTCAAAATCAATGCACTACAAACTACTGTAAAAAGTAGCAGCTACAGTAGTTTAGCTACTTGTAGCGCACTACTTCCGACCCCTGCGATTGGAGTTATAGTCTCATGGACAGTTAACAAGACGTTAGCTACACCCCAAACAAAATTGTTGATTTTACGGTATAATCAACATTTTTTTTTTTTTTTTGCAGTGCGTAGGAAACTTATGTCCCGCACTCGAGGCCCACGACAGCTAGAAGCTGTTGACAGGCTAAACTTAATTTAGTCTTCCTTAACACATTCGCTGCCGAGATAAAATTACCGAATTGTATTTTATTTAGAAAATTCATATTCATACCAGAAAATAGTGACAGCAATATTTATTTTATTTAATTACAGGCATTTTGTGATTACATGAAATAAAAAAAATTCTTCCGTAATTTCTGGTACGAATTTATAATTTTGGATTTAGAGATTTGCTGCCAACCACGCGCAGGCGCGTGATTGGCAGCGAATGGGTTAAAGAAGTTCCGTACTATTGTTAAAAATTGTGTATCTATGTGTCTGTAGCTGTATACATAATAAAAAATAATAAAAAGCCAGCCGTGTTCTGACATTTCTATTTCCAGTACACCGCGTTTATTTGTTTCCCTCGAAAAAGAAAGGGCCAATGATAAGAGACTATGTAAATTAGAAAGATTAGAAAAACGTTTAAAATTCATAAAATTCAAAGTATCATAACTTGGTACGTTTATGATCGTGTGAATTTTTTTTTTTTTTTTTTTTTTTTTACTGCTTACTTGTTAGAGCAAGGTAAATATTATGCGGGGTTTCAAAATTTAATTTACAGGACCCAACACAGTATAAAAATTTTAACTAAGCAATTTTTAAAAAAATCTATTTTGACGTAAATCCGTAAATGGCTTTTAATATGACAAACGGAAAAAACATTTGAAACATTTTTACAACAGGAACTATGCCTCTAAAACTAACGATTTAGGATAGCTATTGGTCAAGTACAAGAAAAGAAACCGACACTTTGTCTGTACAATGTGTCTAAAACAGTAAAAACTAATTAATGTAAAAACGTTTAAAACTTTTTTTTACCATGGGGAAGATATAATATTATAGAGACATCTTTTGAAGATTAAAAAAGCAAAAAATATGTTTTAAACTTACATCGCCCACTGCATACTCATCAGACGTTACTCCGCTGTTAAAATATCCATTGAAATCTGGTAAATTGTCTTGCTGGATATACGGATTAAATGCTACAGAAAATGAGAAGAAAAAAAGAAAAATTAAATAGGGATCATGGCAATATTTTAAATTTAGGATGTATCATTATTGTTTGACTTTTTCCCATTTATGAGCATTGTTATTGTTGCTGACTATGAAAAATCTAATTTACAAAACCGGCTGCAAATTGAAATGAGTTTTTTTTTTTTTTTTTTTTTTTTTTTTTTTTTTTTTTTTTTTTTGAGAGGGCAGGGGCGGGGGGGAACTCGAGTCCGAGGATTTGAAATCCGAACCCCAAACATCTTGTGTCATCAAAGCCCGAGTCCTATACCACAAATGCGCATTAGAAAAATGTTAAAAATACTTGAAAATTGCTTCAAGATTAATTTTCTCATCTAAAAATATCTTTTTACACAGAAATAAGTATTATTCTTAAATACTTCCTCTATGCAACGTTTTGGGATTTTCATGCCCCTGAAAATCTGTTTAAAATAGCAAATTTGTTATTCATACACAATCACTGACAAAAATCTGCAATAATCACTAGTCTTATTCTTTTAAAATACATATCATTGTACAATTATGGCAGAAAGACATGATTTCTGTTTTCCAGTAAATCTTTGAAAGGACTTCAAACAGAAAGCGAAGATAGGCAAGGGATATCCCACGCCCTCTTTATGTTAGCTGAGCGTGCAAATACTTCAGAATCAGATAGAATATTTCTCCTTATATCCCCTATCAATATAACAATTCAATTCCCTTTCCTCTAACTGATTTTTAAAGGACTGTAAAACGCTTTAAGAAACTTTCTTGCTTTTAAAATAGCAAGTTATTTTCTTTTCTTTTTGTCAAATTGTGAATAAATAAAATTTTAACTTTGAGCCCGAGCCCGAAGACTGGTCACTGTTAACAATATCCCTGTAAAATTACGGGCAGAGGCCGGCAGCAGAGATTCCAATTATACTCCGTAAAAAAAAAAATCCATGTCCATCATTTTGTGCAGCCCGTAATTTTACGGGGCAAAGTAGCACAATAACACTTTACTTACTGTTCCGTAGCACGTAGCACGTTAGATAATCATCACATAATCGCTTTTTTTTTGGCGGGTTAAAAAATGTGTTACGGTCGCGGTTAAGTGACAATATTTTTCGAAATACGACTAAAATGAAGGGTTACACCCTAGCGGAGGAAAATGTATGGGGTCGTGCCGTATTTTTGCTAACAGATGGGCTAGAACTGTAAGAATATGTGGATTGCCCTTAATTTTCTAAGTATCTAAGAGATAAGGCCGATTTTTTAGTGGATCAGATCGCTTTCCATCAAATAAGGCTGTTGCCCGTGAAAATTGAAGGGCAAACACTCATAAATTTACAGTTTTTTTCTGAGAGCGTATAAGAATCAATGCAGAATCACCGGACCCGAGCTCTTAAAAATGCATACCACAGAAGAAAACGCACTTCCAGCAATTATCGATTTTAGTCAGTCCTGTAAATGAATTCTTGTGTGGCTCTGTAAATCAACAATAAATGCTAATGCACTCTATAATATATAGAAAGCAGGCAGTGCACTTTAGTGATTTCGTTATGTTTGAAGTAATCGTAACATCAATAAAATGCACCGTGAACGATTTTTTTTACCGTTATATAACGGAATTCTTTTGTATGTCCCTGATAATGAACTATAAATGCTAACACACTTCATTTTCAATATCGAACATTCTATAGTAAACCTCATTAACATATATCAATTGCGTGTCTAATCACAGTATATTTATACGAGTTAGAGCACGGACAGACAGACAAACCGAATTCATAAACACTTTTCGACTAAGTTAGAAAGAGTTAAAAAGATGGTACAGAAGGAGAAGCCCAAATAGTAGTACAAATAAAAGAGTTCTAAGTATATGCTGAAAAAGAATTAATAATAGAGAATTAATCATAATAAATAGATTGGTATGCTGATGGGGAACCAGGGCTGTGGAGTCGGAGTCGGAGTCAGGCCTATTTTTTGAGCAAAAGAGTCGGAGTCGGAGTCACTAAAAAACAGGCTGACTCCGACTCCAGCTTGTTTTTTTTGACAGTTTGAAGTGAAATTAAACCAATTCTAAATTTCTAAACTGAATTATTATTTTTATTTTTGGATTATATATATACCAGACAACCCAGGTTAAACAGGCCCAATAATACTATCCAGTGTACAGCATATATGAAAACTGTTTTTAATTGAAAACTCTAGTTGATATTTTATATTTAGTATGTAGTCCTTTCTCTCGTTTTTTTTTTTTTTTTTTTTTTTTTTTTTTTTTTTTGGGGGGGGGGGGGGGGTTGCGGTACCAAAGGAAATGCGAAAATTGAAAATTTCTGCTATTTTAGGAGTCTGCAGAACCCGAAATATCACTGCGTAATACAAACCTTTTCCCCTTTTCTTATTTTCCCTCAGATTCTTCAGGTCTGCGGAATCAGGAATAATGCCGGAATTGTAAATTTTCTCCTCTTTTTTTTCGTGTGCACAGGATCCCTCACCCCCCCCCCCCCCACTCCCCCCAAAAAGGGGGAAATTAAAATATTTGTTCCTGAGTCTGCGGTACCCAAAATAATGATGAAATAGTAAAGATTCCGTTATATTTCTCCTTTTGATTTTTGGGTCTTGCAGACCCAAAATAAAGCCGAAATTATAAAATTAATGCCGGAAATATAAAAATTTCCCCTTTTCTTTCGAATTTGCAAATCCCGAATTATTTCCGAAATAGTAAAATTTTCATCTTTATTTTTCTTTCCTTATATCGGCATTTTTCGGGTCTGGAAAATACAAAATAACTCCAAAATTGCATTTTCTTTTCCAAGCCAGCGGGATTTGAAATAGTAAAATTTCCATTTTATTTATCTGCAGGACCCAAAATTGTACAATTAATAATGCTGAAAATATAAAATTGTTACCCTTTTTTTACGAAGCCGTAAAAACAGAATTAATGCCAAAATAATAAAAAAATTTCTTTGATTTTTCTTGCGTTCCCTCGTAATTTTTCGAGTTCTGGAGACCCCAAATGATGCTTAAATTGTAAAATTTCCACCTTCTATTTTTTTGGGTCAGTGGGAATGCACATAAAGCCAAAATTAAACTTCCTTTCGCCTATATTTTGGTATAATATATAATTGATATTGCCCCCCCCCCCATCCCATATTTGGCATAAAATATTTTGGTTATTGTTTTAAAATGACATACCAATACCAACATAATATATGTTGTTTGGATTCATCTGATAGATCTTTGTGTGTATTGTTTAAAGTAAATTTTGGAGATTTATTAGATTTCAACTGTTGTTTCTATCTAATAGTTCAAATTTAAATTTTCGATTGCAATTTACATGCATATAAATATTTTACATAAAATTTTTGCACAGTTTTGACATAATTAAATTTTACCACATAATATAAAATTTAATGCACATTGTGTTTTTGTGTGCGTGTGCATAGAGTATCTGGTAGGAAAAGGGGGAATGTTCAAAATATTTGCAGTTTCGATCAGAGCCAATTAATGCAGAGGCAAAGTTGTACAGGCATTTTATAAGACTATTTTTTGCTTATTTAAATATAGATATATATATATACCTGCTTTTAAAAAAGGTGTAACTTTTTATACTAAAATACTTTTGGAAGTTTGCCGCTGCAGTAACTGGGTCCTGATCTTGACTACCTATCACAGCTTATAGCCATAATTCATCCAAAGAAATGAAACGAAAAACAAAACAAACAAACAAAAAAACATTATCGGTCGATATGCACATCATTTGCTTAAAGGTCAAACAGAAATGTGCCAGTTGGTTGCAGTGTTGACAGTTTTTTTTTAAATATATACATACCAATTGCTTTATTGCTTCCACTTTTTTTAAATAGTAATATTTCCTTTATTTAATGACAAATTTAATAAAGCGACTATTACTATTTCGAAACAAACTACAGCAATGAAGCAATCTGAATAATAGGAACCAACAGGCAATACTACACTGCAAAAAGTAATTGTCGATTTTACAGTATAAAACTGGCACCCCAGCTGCCAGTATTATACCGTAAAATTAACAGTATTAAACCGTAAAATAAGCAGTAATACGCTGCCGCGCAAGCAGTAATACGCTACCGCGCATGCGCGGTAGCATATTAGCTGGGGTGCCAGTTTTATACTGTAAAATCAACAATTATTTTTTGCAGCGTAGTACTTTAGCCATCCCGGAGTCGGAGTCGGTTCCATTAAAATTTCAGGAGTCAGAGTTGGAGTCGGAGTCCGTATTTTTTCCCACCGACTCCGCAGCCCTGTGGGGAACTAAACGATTCTGTATGAGTTCAAAAAGATGGTACAGAAGGAGAAGCCCAAATAGTAGTACAAATAAAAGAGTTCTAAGCATATGCTGAAAAAGCATTTCAATCACAATTAATTAGATTGGTGTGCTGATGGGGAACTAAACGATTCTGTATGAGTTCGAAAAGATGGATGAGGAGCCCAAATAGTAGTACAAATAAAAGAGTTCTAAGTATATGCTGAAAAAGCATTCCAACCATAACAAATTAGATTGGTGTGGTGGTGTGCTGTTGGGGAACTAAACGATTTTGTATGAGTTACTTAAAAAAAGGTTTTCAAATTGTCAAAAATCGCTATAAAATGTCGAAAATTAGCATAGTGAGAGACAAAACTGCTTGTCCTGCCTAAGACGTTCAAATCGACTGTAAAACTCGACGGAAGAATACAGGCGTCGCCCGTATTTTTCCGTTTGCTGAAAGCAACTTAAATAGGCCATAGGCAAAAATATTTTTAACAGAATTGTATTTCAAGATATGTGTAAGATAAAGATATTTGAAATGTATTTTAGGAACAAACCGTGAAAGAAAATTTAAATTAACGGTAGTTTTATACGAGTATTTTTATGAAAATGCAGGAAAGCCCTCAGACGCTAGCTCAGAGGGTTCCACGAATCTGATAGATTGAAAAGCCACGATACACGATACAGTTAATTATAAAAATGTTAAAGAATAACAGTTTTAGTAAATAAACTCACATTAAAATATTGTTAAATTAAATTTTATAAAAAATTCTCAAATTAAATTCTCACCTTCAGTCTCTTGGGAAATACTGGGTGAATCACCTTCACTCTATAAAAATATTGGAAACATAAGTAAAAGTTCTATTCAAATAATTCCTATTAAATAATGATATCGTAATTTAAGATAAACTACAATTTAAGCAATACTAAATAAACTATTGCATAAAGATGCTCATTAAAGATTCTCCAGCCTAGCTAGGAATTCTAGTTCTCACGATTTAACAATCATAAATCATTCGCAACCGTTTTAGTTCCATTCCAATTGTTGTTATTATTGTTATTATCATATCATAATATATTAAACGAGCAAGTGGATGATTACGGGTGATATCGAAAACGTCTGGAACGATTTCACGAAAATTGCCTACTAAATTAAATCGAGCAGGAGAAATCGATCTGGCTAGATTCCGAATTTTAAAAAAAAATTCGTTATGACAGGTTAAAACAAACTCAGCGCTGAAACTGTTGTCTGCTACAAATCGAAAAATGCTCAAACGATTTACACGAAACGTGTCTCCGATACTAATTCGAACACGAGGGAATTCGGTAAAGTTCATTTTGACAGGTTAAAACAAACTCAGCACTGAAAATGATCCTATATTTCGAAAAGGCTTGAACGATTTTCATAAAACTTGGCTCCTATATATACTAATTCGAACATGAGAAAACGATATAGCTAGGTCTCTAATTCGGAAAAAAAAAATTATACGGTTAAAACAAACTCAGTACTGAAAATTATGGTATAAATTGAAAATAATTCCGACGATTTTCCTGAAATAAATGCTATTCGAATACGAAAATACGATCTAACTAGATTTCGACATCGGAAACATTTGTTTTCATAAATTTAAGTAACTTTCGATATCAATCTTCAATAATCGGAATTCTCGCCAATACTATTGGTCACTCATCAGCAGCAACTGAAAACGGTTTTGACGATTTTCATGACATAAGCCTTATATAGTACTAATTAGAGTACGGGCAAGCCATCTAACTAGGACTTAACTTCGAAAATATGCGATTTGATAGGTTTAAACATTTTTTTCTGTCGTGAATCTTCCGTATAGCCAAAATTCTCGCCAATATTATTTGCCATTGATCAGCACCACGATTACGGAAGATTTCGACTCTATGGGAAATGTAATGTAAGTCGAACTTCGGGTCGGTCTGCCATAGTTGACAGATTGTGAATATTCTTTCGAATAATATATGAATTGTGATAATGCTCGATGACGTAGATTTTTCTGCAAAATCATCTTCTAGTCTGATACAATTTGCAGAAAACAATATATGTACTGATTCGAACAAGTGAAAATAATTACATAAGTATCGACTGATGCAAAGTTCATTTTGATAAGTTAAAAAATCATAATACTAATACACTATATTGCCAAAGGTGACCGGTCACTTGCGATTTTAGACGTTTTGTTAACTATCTAGAAAAATACATGAGGAATTAACCTGAAACTGGCAGGCGTGTAAACAGTATAGTATAGGTTATATATTTCCGCGAAGATTTTTTCACGAAACCGCATAGGGGACTGTCAACAAATTGAAAAAGAACGAATATCCTTTGGATAACCCTGTAAAAACTGATGTAGCAAAGGCGTTCAAACTCGAGATTATTAATAAATGGCTTATTGTAATACACTGCGCTCATTTTTATGAGGATAGCATGTATACTCGTACAGAAATTAAGGTTTTTATAAAAACAGTCCCAAATTTCGCCTAGTTTTTTGCTTATAATTTGCAGAGTTCTTAATATAAAAAAAGTTATTTTCAGAAAATATGACAAACAACATTGTACATAATACTCTGCAATTAAAATAAAAAAATAGTAAAAATTGGATGAAAAATGAGCAGGTTTACTAAAAAATGTTTCACTGCGCATGCGCGAATGCAATCAAAATATAATATGCACATTGTATTAGCTAAGTATATAGAGCAACTTTTGTGAAAGTCTCAAAATCATAGCTTAAAAATTCTGAAAATTATCGTCGATAGAATAAGCTCGAAATCCTTTGTTCCCAAAAGGAAGCAAAAATATGAGGGGTTGTATTTTGTGTACGCTATCTTGGCACTAATCAACAGATATTTGATACAACCCCTTATCTTTTTGCTTCTTTTTCGGAACAACGGTTTTCGAGCTTATTCTATCGACGATAATTTTCAGAATTTTCAAGCTATGATTTTGAGACTTTTACAAAAGTTGCTCTATATACTTAGCTAATACAATGTGCATATTATATTTTGATTGCATTCGCGCATGCGCAGTGAAACATTTTTTAGTAAACCTGCTCATTTTGCATCCAATTTTTACTATTTTTTAATTCTGATTGCAGAGTATTATGTACAATGTTGTTTGACATATTTTCTCAAAGTAACTTTTTTTTTATATTAAGAACTCTGCAAATTATAAGCAAAAAACTAGGCGAAATTTAGGACTGTTTTTATAAAAACCTTAATTTCTCTACGAGTATACGTGCTATCCTCATAAAAATGAACACAGTATATTACAATAAGCCACTTATTAATAATCTCGAGTTTGAACGCCTTTGCTACATTAGTTTTTACAGGGTTATCCAAAAGATATTCGTTCTTTTTCAATTTGTTGACAGTCCCCTATGGGGTTTCGTGAAAAAATCTTCACGGAAATATATAACCTATACTATACTGTTTACATACATGCAGTTTCAGGTTAATTCCTCATGTATTTTTCTAGATAGTTAACAAAACGTCTAAAATCGCAAGTGACTGGTCACCTTTGGCAATATAGTGTATATGACGCTGACATACTGTCAGTCACAATCGAATTAAAACTGTTGAGTTTAAATTTTGTAGTAAAGGGTTTGTAGAGGACAAAGAAATGTAATGGAATAATATTGTGTTTAACTAAATTAATAATAATAATAATAATAATAATAATAATAATAATAATAATAACACTAAACATGATTCTGAAAACTGTTTTTCACAATGCCAATAATAAATTGTTCGTTAAATGCGAAAGTTTGTTAAATAAAAGAACCCCGTTTTTCATGCAAAATTATTGTTACTCTTTCATAATTGGACTACTGGTGTAATATAGCATATATTGCTTTGCGCAAAATTATTAGCAACTTTTTAATCAAGAAACATTTTCTTCCAAACCCCTAAGCTTATTTTTTTAAAACATGAATTAAAAAAGAGACATAATTTCCAGTCGAATGGCTATTTCCGTTTTTCCGGAAAAATTTAGTGATTAAAATGTACGGGGTATTTTTCCCTTTTTTTGGCCGACTGAACCCTTTAGGTACAACTGGTGGTATGTGAAAGATTCTACGCATTTATCAGTATTACACAAATTGACGATGTTTTTTAATTTGCGACTCTGATCCAGCAACATCCATTATCTACACTCTAAAAAAATCCGTGAAAATACAAGAGATTTTCCGTTAAATTTTACGGAGAAGTTTCATTTTTCCAAAACAACAGTACAATTTCCGTAAATGGCATTAGTTCCGTAAAGGAGATTTCAAATTCGTAAATATGCAGAAAGTTTTCCGTAAATTTAATGGATTTTTCCGTATTTCTTACAAAACTGTACAATGTCCGTATTTTTAGTGCCATTTCCATAAATGACGTTCAGAGGTTTGCGTACGGGTCATTCCATGTCAAATCAACACACCTATTTTACCTCACCATCTCAGATTTTAATGAACTGTGGCACATAGTTAGTATTTATATAGACTAAGAAAAATACGAAATATTTTTGAAAAATATCTGTTTGTTTTGAAAATATGGCTATTTAAACTTCTCAAAAATTGTCAAAAAATGCTAGTCTGCTAGATATTCAAATTGTCATAAAATCTTTCCTAATTAAGATAGAAAGGTGAAATAAGTGTCATAATGCAGCATTTTTAATAGACTTTAATATGATATGCAACATGATAGAGTTTGTAAAAAAAAATTATTTCAAAATTTAAATTTAAATTTTAAAATTTAAATTGTGAAAAAAACGTTTTTTTAAAATACTTCAAAAAATTATAGAAGATAGGTTGTATTATTGTAAAATAGTATCCAAAGTTTGAAAATGGGACAACAATGGGTTCATAGGGAAAATAATTTTAAAAAAAAAGGCATTTTTCATCAATTTCAAGTATGATACAATAATCCATAAAAATTTCATTTTAATACAATATGCAACAGCATAAATTTTGTTAAAAAATAAAAATTCAAAATTTAAATTTTATTTTTAAAATTGCAAAAAAACATTTGTTTTTATTTTTTTTCAAAAAATTATAGAAGTAAAATAAGAGAATGGTAGAACAAGAAGAATGTAAAATGGGACAACAATGAGTTCATAGGGGAAAAAAATTAAGAAAGGAATTTTTCATCAATTTCAAATATGATACAAATACAATAATCCATAAAAAGTTGACTTTAATATGATATGTAACAGAAAATTGAAGAATTTTTTTTTTAATTTTAAAATTTTAATTGTGAATTTGTTTTTTCTCGTCAACGATTATATAAAATACATTCAATTAATGTAAAATAGTATACACAGTTTGAAAATGGGACAACGATGGGTTCATAGGGAAAATAATTTTAAAAAGGCATTTTTTATCAATTTCAAATATGGCACAATACAATGATATAATATGATGCACTACAATAGTTCAAATATAAACTTTGTACAAAATTGCCAAATTCTTTATGAAGTAACATAAGACTTTACCAAGTCATATCCTTTAACACCTCTTGCTATTGAATTTAATTGGATAATGACTTGTTAGTTTTCAAAATGTAATTTTGTGATAAAACAGATATTCTTCCAGTTGGTGTCAGAGGATCAACTGAACACAAAACATCCATTATAGGTATCCATAGCACATCTAGCTTGCTAGGATAAGAAAATGATGGAGACGGCCCATGTGGGTGTAAAAATGTCACCTTAAGTTCATCATGTTCTTTATCTTTATCCATGATGTAAGCAAGCCACCAATGCTTGTCATATACAGCAGTAATATACCCATTGCAGTCTTCTAACCCAAGTTTATCTTCAGACTTTGAAACAATCACTTTTGATGATATTGTAGATTCAGAAAATGTTTTAACAAATATATTAGATGTACTGAATTTATCAGGGATAAAGGCATGATATTGTTGAGTTCCTTTAATAGTAACTGCCTGATTGAACCTATCTTTTAAAAATATTTCTGAATCAATCTGATCTTCCTGTGTTGAAAATGCAAAGCTTATTTTTGAAGAAAACTTGGATGCTGCTCATTCATATAACTGAAGAGGTTTTAAAATCTGGTTTTCATAAGGCCATTGTAAGCTGGCTCTTGCTGCCTCTCTCTTAATTGTGCCCCCCAAGTCCATCACAAGGCAACTGAGCTGTGATGGACCCCATGAGCTGTGGCTGAAAAGTGCCATTCAGTTTCATTTTGAAATCTTTGTGAAAACACAGATTGGAGAATTTTTTTATTTTTATATTGGGTGGCACATCCATCTGAAAAATAAAAAATCTTTCTAGGGGATTCTTGAAATTTATTTGCCAGAAATTGAATTAGTTTTTTTTTTGGAAGGTGTAGACAGCAACAGTGTTATGCTCCAAACAGTCTGAAATTACAACATAGTTTAGGTGCTCAACCTTATTTTCTCTTTTGTAATACACTATAAAAGGATGAATTGTGGCATGTTTATTAGCCCAATGGTAACTTTGAGCTTCATCTTGAATAACCATGCTGTAATTTTCAGAGAAATCTAGCATTACTGCGATTTCAGATTTTTTTTCAAATTTACTTTTACCTGATTCATAAAAGATGATTGCAGTCTTGCAATGAAATCGTGTCTGACTAAGATTGGCAGCTTGTTACAAAATAAGTCAAATTCTTTTGATGGTTTCTGCAGAGTCTCTAAATTGCAGCGATCTACAGAAATCCACTGTCTGAATGTGACTTTTTCAATTAAGTTCTCCTCAAATGATTTTTGTAAAATATTACGTATTTCACAATCACCAGGACAGGATGGGCATTCAGACATATTGCAGTCTATTGATGGTGGATTGCACAATATTTTTGATATGCAATGCCTGTAAGTTGTCAATTCACCATTAGTAATTACACCCAATTTTGCATTTTCAAACATTAACTTGACATTTTGATGTGTCGTGCAAACACAAACTGTGTGTGTACCTTTTGACCCAGCCAAAATGCAATGCTTGGGACAGAGCTCTGCAAACTTAGAAAAACTAATTTTTAAGTCTGGAAACTTTTCTTTGAACAGTACATGTGAGCCTCTTTTAGATTGCATAAAATCAGCCTTTTAGAAACTTTTACTTTGTTTCCACTTTGGTCAGTGATACTTATAAAATCTTTAATTCCAGGCATTGCTCTGCTCAGCTCATCACTTTCATAAAATAAAATGACCGTGTCAACTGTTTTAGCAGAGTATTTTACAGCATTTTGTATAAATCACATGAAAACTAAAATTATACAATAGGATTATCTAACAGCTGAAAATTTTTACTTGACATTTATTTCTGCTTTCCTATAATCTTGATTTATAGCAGGTTAAATATTAATTTTAACTTTTTTATTGTTTACTGATTTTTTTTTTTTTTTTTTTTTTTTTTTTGCTTGTATTATATAACCCCAATTCAGTAAAAACTACTCTTTTAAAGTATTATTTTTAGTATGAACCTATTGCTGTCCCATTTTCAAACTGTGTATACTATTTTACATTAATAGAATGTGTTTTCTATAATTGTTTGAGGAAAAAAAAAAATCACAATTAAAATTTGAAAGTTAATTTTTTTTCTTAACAAACTATATTCTGTTGCATATCATATTAAAGTCAACTTTTTATGGATTATTGTATTTGTATCATATTTGAAATTGATAAAAAATTCCTTTCTTTTTTTTTCTATGAGCCCACTGTTGTCCCATTTTACATTCTTCCTGTTCTACTACTCTCTTATTTTACTTTGACAATTTTTTGAAAAAATTGAAAAGCAAATATTTTTTTGCAATTTAAATTTAAAAAATAAAATAAAATTTTTGAATTTTTATTCTTTTTAACAAAATTTATCCTGTTGAATATTGTATTAAAATCAAATTTTTATGGATTATTGTATACTTGAAATTGATGAAAAATGCCTTTTTAAAAAAAATTATTTTCCCTATGAACCCATTGTTGTCCCATTTTCAAACTTTGGACACTATTTTACAATAATACAACCTATCTTCTATAATTTTTTGAAGTATTTAAAAAAAACGTTTTTTTCACAATTTAAATTTTAAAATTTAAATTTAAATTTTGAAATATTTTTTTTTAACAAACTCTATCATGTTGCATATCATATTAAAGTCTATTAAAAATGCTGCATTATGACACTAATGTCACCTTTCTATCTTAATTAGGAAAGATTTTATGACAATTTGAATATCTAGCAGACAAGCATTTTTTGACAATTTTTGAGAAGTTTAAATAGCCATATTTTCAAAACAAACAGATATTTTTCAAAAATATTTCGTATTTTTCTTAGTCTATATAAATACTAACTATGTGCCACAGTTCATTAAAATCTGAGATGGTGAGGTAAAATTTCTTCAAAAAGTGTGTTGATTTGACATGGAATGACTCGTACAGAAATCGCCTTGTTTGAAATGCGAATTAAAGATTGTTGTATTTACTAGAGTTCTTCTAGGATCAAAATCTGAACCAGTCCTACCCGTGGGCCTATTTTTTGTCATTAGACTCGGGCCAATTCTGGAACTAATTCTAACCAGGGTTGTGTCTGGGCGGTAATTTTATGTGAAAATAATAGTGATATTTTTATTTTTTAGTGAAATCTTTAGAAATTTATTTTATTTCCATAAATTACAGAAAAATATTTTTTTTAATCTACTTTTTTTTCTTTACGGTACTTTAAATTGTGAATTTTTTCACAGACGTTTTAAAATTTTATTTTAATTTTATTAACGTGAGGCGATATTAGGTTATTAAAGGTTTCATAAAATATTATCTTTGCAAATTATCGATATGTATATTGTATTGAACAAAACTGATTCGTCTTATAAATTTGTGAATTAAACTAAAATTTATTTTTTTATAAATTATAATTTTTTACAAAGTTTATATTTTTATCTTTAAATTTATAAAAGTAATTAGTCATTTTTTCTTTACTTTTATAAAAATGAAGTTTATGATTTTATAAAGTTTATAATTTATTTCGTTAGTTTATAATTTTATAAATTAAACTAAATTATTAAGTCCAAATTTAAACTTACCTATCCCAAGGTCATTAATTTCAAAATTTTCTCTAAAAATCTATTTTTTTATTTTAATATTTTTAAGGTTTCATAAAATAATATCTTTTCAAATTATCGGTATGTGGGTATTAAACGAAACTGATTTATTAAATTATAATTTTACAAAATTCATAATTTTCTCTTTAAATTTATAAAAAATAATTAATATTTTTTTGTTTACTTTATAAAATTATAAACTTCATTTTTATAAAAGTTTATAATTTATTTTGTTAGTTTATAATTTTTATAAATTAAACTAAATTATTAAGTCCAAATTTAAACTTACCTATCCTAACGTTATTAATTTCAAAAATTTCTCTAAAAATCTATTTTTTCGTTTTGATATTTTAAAAATTATTCATTTTAACAGCACCATACACAAAAGCTCGCAGCAAAGCTTAAATATAATAATTTAATTTATTATAAATTTGTTTATTCACATAAGTTTTTAAACTAAGAGATAAAGAAAATTTACTTTAATAGCATGTAATAAATACGTCTGCTTAAGATAATTATTGTTTTTACTGAAATTGATAAATAAATCAACACACAAATTATTAAAGTATATGTACTATTGCAAAAATAAACAATCATTACTCTTAATACAATATTTTACGCATATAATACATAAAAAAATTAAATTTATATGTTATAAAGCATCAAATAATAAAGCAGAATATAGAACAATTTTGAAAAGAAAATATTAAAAACAATAGAACTCTGAAAATATTCATCTAACTATAAGAACTTCAAGTTTTTGCATCATTAAAAACATCTCAAATAAGTAACAATATTTGAATACGCGTCCTGTCCAACCGTAGCGTAGTGGTTTGGCGCGCTGGTTTAGTAAACGGAAGGTCTTGGGTTCGATTCTTATCGTGGGAAATGGTGGTTGTTAATTAAAAGCTCGCTCAGAAATGAACGGGGAAAAAAAAGGAAACGTATCTGTCCCTTATAAGATGTTCCTTGAGGGATAACTTTTTTTTTTTTTGGTCCTTTAAAATTTATTTTAACGACATAAAAATTTCTAAAAAATACGGAAGATATCTGTTATAAAACGGATATTTCAGAAATCACGGAAAATTTCCTGGAATTTACGGAATTTTTTTCCGTTAAAATACGGAAATAGTACTGGCGTCTCGATTGCCAGTACAACTTCCGTTGTTTTCAGGAAAAATTTTTTACAGTGTAGGATGCTTAAAATTAGAGTTGAATGTAACAACAGAGAGTACTTCGTAGGTCATAAGGAACAATGAGTTTTCTGTAATCAGCATTTTCTTGCATTGTAAAGAGCAGCTTGAAAAGGCTGTATACCTTCGGCATTTGCACGCCGTTTCACTTCTTTAATTTCTCTCATCATTATAAGTGATTGTGCGAAATTATTTTGCGACCCTGTAATATGCTGTAGAAATTCTATTAAAATACGGCTAACTCCATGGTTGGTAGCATGTTAGAGTCCGATAATAGTATCTTCAGAACTTTAAAAAATACATAATGACTAAAGTGCGGCTGTTTGGATCGATCTTCGTTGTTTTCTGTAAACTGCTATATATAATTTTTTTTTATATGGAATGTTCTACGTCGCCGTTTTCGGGGTTACGAGGCGAAACAGTAAACATTTCTACCTACAGAAAATTCTCGTCACAACCATAATATTATATGGAAAGAAGTGTTGAATACTTCGACAATAAACCAGTTTGGTATTTTACTACTACGGCAATACATAACCATAACTGTTACTCGGTAACATGGAGAATTTGAATAGAGTATAATATATATATATATATAAACTCAAAAAATGAATTAACGACATTTGTTAATTTTACTTTTAGAAGCTACAAATTATATTTTTTATGCAGAAATGAATAATAAAAATTTTGTCTTTACTCAAATACAGTAACAATGGTGAAAAAACTACCGAACGAAGTTAGGTCTACCAGGTATTTTTATTTTATTTGTGTTGTAGTATTAGGAACGCATTTAGAAGCATATATCGGATGTGTCTTCCTTATTTTCGACCAGTTCTTTATTCTCTTCAACACTACATTCTTTATCACAGTTATTGGGACTTTATTTCAACTTCTGGAAAATCTCTAATGTTAATATATCTGTTTAGCTCCCTGCAAAATGTTTTTGCAGCTTACGTGGAACGCTAAGTGATCTGTTTTGCATTTGTTTTAAGTTGCTATTTCTGCACAGATTACTGTTTCAACTTCATTTATGGTTCTTCCCTATGAAGATGATTCTGCGCTGAAAAAAAGTGGGTGTTGCCATTTGAAATTTTTGATATTTTATCACTGTAATTGTGATTTGCACTGAAAAATTAAGGCTTTTGCTTCTCCCTTTAATATTTTAGATTTGGCGATATATCTCTGTCACTTGGTGATTCACCCTTGGAAGTCGCAACCAAGCAGTACCTCCGTTTCTCGAAAAAATATGTTAATTAGATCTCGTGCTAGAGGAAATCTGAGTAATGTTTTGTATTAAAATAAATAAATGCAAAGCAAAACCTTAAAATCCTTGAAATGCACTTCCGTAGAAACAACTTTGTTTACATCAGGTGCAGGGAAGAGTCCATCTTGTATGTGGAACGACGAAAAATCCAGAACGTCGCAGTTTCCTGAGCACGCTGTCTCGTAATTGTATTCACAAAAGTCTTTTGAATTTTCTTCTAATTCTTGGAGCATAATGAACCTTAAAATTTAAAATGGTAACTGAAAAAAAAAAGAAAAAAATAATAATAAATAAGTATTCTAAATGTTTATGCTTATAGACAATTCCATATTACAAACAGAAAAATGAGGAACTTCAATAAAGCTCAGAAGCAAAAACGGATGGGTGAAACTAGGTGAAACTAGTTCATCCTGGTCTCAAATGGAGTTAATTTCCCCGCTATAGGATTCCCGCCAATTGGCGAAATCTAGATGGTGTAATAAGAAACAAGGGTCGGTTCGGGGCCTTCGAGATGACGCTGTGTGTTTTCTAAACTGGTTGAGAAAACACACAGCGTCATCTCGAAGGCCCCGGTCGGTTGCCCTGGGATTTTTTATATTGTTGAAAAATAACCTAATTGCCCTGACTTTAAATTAAGTCAATTGCCCTGGCAAAATATGTGAATTTAAATCAAAGAGGAGAAATATAGAGAAAACACATTGAAGATTTATCAGTATATTAAACGGAAACCCTATAAAAATTACCTTTGCAACGAAGTTATGATTTTAGTTATTTCTTTTATTGAGAAGATTTGTGTGCTTGACATCAAGTGCCCGCTTATAAGCGTGACCTGCGTTATTTATACACGGCCGGTGCATGACGTTTAAAACGTCACATGGAGTGGATCATTTTAACACGGTGATTGGTGCAAAGCGACGCGCCCCCCGTTTACCACCAATCGCCGTGAAAAAATGATCCAGTACATGTGACGTTTTAAACGTCATGCTTCGACCGTGTATAACGTAGGTCGCGTTGTAAGTCATCGTCAATATACAAGGACGAGACAGCCACAAGGAAATTTAGAATACCAGAGAATTAGAACCAGGAGCTCCACAAAGTTTGTGCAATAGAACTGGCGGGAGTCGAACTCATCAACCTGACTCCTGCGCTCTCAAGCGATTAGCGAAATGGTGTCTCAACCACTCGGCCTCGGAGGCCCCGCTGATTTTAGTTAAGAAAAAAGAAAAAGCTTGTTTGTTTATTATGCACAAAATGGTCATGGATAGGTACCAGTGAAGCGACGCATACGATGTGAAGACGGCATATTAATTTTTTTATAATGTGTGAAGTCAAACAGAGGGCGCTATAATCTTTCTGACTAATCGTGCAAACCCTGAACCAAAACTGAAGTCTCACTCTGACCATCCGCTATTTGGGCAGGGTAGAAATCAGCTGATTCAATGATAATTTGGGCAGGGTTTATGCTAAGCCACATGGCTTAACCTGATTACGCTTTTTGCACGGTTTTCAGTGAAATGAATTGGCCTTTCTATAATTATGTCGGTTACGCAGTGAAATTGAATTTATGCTGGTTTCAAAATCCTCTTTATATACATCTCAAAATTACGTGAAACGGTAATGGCGCGGTCATTAAAACGCATGTATGTGAGTTTCGTGCCAATGTAAAAAAAAAAAAAAAAGTTGGAAATTGTACGTCAAACGTGACAAACGAGGTGCGTTCGTACTATAGCTATTTATATAAATATTCAGATCTTGATGATTTTTTATTCTGCGACATGAATTATATCGTCTGCAGATTAATTTCTGTCATAAAATAAGTATCTCGGTCGCTTGACGATTCAACCTCAGAAGCTCCTATAACAAAAAAACACCGATTTTTAAAAAATATATTCAGATTTCTTAATAAATGTTTTTATTAATATCTCCTAAAGTTTTTATTCGATTTTTATAAAATTTGAAATGTCTCGACAAAATTCTGCAAAGATAATATATCTTAAATTTCAAAACATTCGGTTGGGTAGTTTTTGCGTTGTTATATGTGGACGGACGGACAGACAGACGGACGGACCAAGCGACGACAGTAGGTGCTACGTATTTATATAATTACGAACGCACCTAAAAAAAAAACAAGAAGAAGAAATAATTAGCATCCGTCAGGCTGAAATGACGGGGCATTCAGCCGCATGAACTTAAAAGCATTTTAAAATAAAAATAAAAAATATATTTATTCAATAGTTCTTTTTTATTTAAGTCATCTAAGTGCTTCTATAAGGCGTTCTGAGCAAATAGAAAACCGAGAACTCCTGATAAAGTATATTTTCTTGTCACTAACACAGTTGAAGTCATATCTTCACGATTGACAGGCAGGCGTGAGATAAGTTTTTTGTGCCAAAATGGCGATTTTATGCCTGAGTAACCCAGTGATTTTGACGAGATTTTGCTTCGTATGGCAACGCGGTAGAGCAGATTGCGTATGTTTTATATTAAATTAAACAGTGTTTTATAATAAATTAATCGTTGTGTGTGTTTTATAATAAAATAATTTGGCACAGATGTCCTATACTCACCACATTGGCACGACTTTATCCCCCGCCAATTTGGCGGAAACTTTGTTTTTGAATATTAGTTACAAATAGCATGCAATAATAGCACGTGATTTTTGTTTTCAATATAAAAGTAAAATAACGTAATAAATGAAATAGCTTCTATTATTTAAAAAAAAATTAAATAAATAAATGATAGTTTGATATAAATAAATGTTGATATACATAATAAAAATAAGGTACTTCTCTATTATCCCGTCGAGCACTTTTCATAACAAAAAACTATCGCCAAACTGTAAGATTAAACGCCAAAAATGCAGTCCCATTTACTTGATGTCAGAAGCATTATACGTGTTTGTTATGTCATCAAGTGGTTTTTAATTCGACTTTTGCGTGTATTTTTCATTATGTTTTACTGATTTATTAGTTATTTCATTAATTAAAATAACAATTGTGTCCTTAAATTCTTATTTTATTTATTTATTTATTTTGACATTCCAACGGCAACGTTCTCCCGTTTATTTGGCGTTACAGTTTGGCGATAGTTTTTTGTTATGAAACGTGGTCGACGGGATAATAGAGAAGTACCGTAAAAACTATAGACCATAATAACTAAACTATATGGTTATCAAAAAATAAGGGTTACAGTAATTAGTATTATTGACGCCATTGTTGGCGTAGTTATGTCTTCAGGGAACAGATAATAAGAGGTATCATTTCGGCCTATGAACTTATAGGGCAACTGACCTTTTTTCTTTGAATGCCAGGGCAATCAGCACCCTATTACAGTGAGTGCTGTTTGGAGTAACACTGTTTTTTTTTTTGTGTGTGTGACAACCCTTTAATATTATTTATATTCACATTCGTTTACGTTACTGGTAGTATCACTCAAATTTGATGAAATCCTTGGCGATGATCTCGATTACAGAAGATTAGGTACTTTTCTGTTATATCAACACCATGCCAAAATGTATGCTACACTGCAAAAAATAATTGTTGATTTTGCAGTATAAAACTGGCACCCAGCTGCCAGTATTATACCGTAAAATTAACAGTATTAAACAGTCAAATAAGCAGTAATACGCTGCCGTGCAAGCAGTAATACGCTACCGCGCATGCGCGGTAGCGTATATTACTGCTTGCACGGCAGCGTATTACTGCTTATTTGACTGTTTAATACTGTTAATTTTACGGTATAATACTGGCAGCTGGGTGCCAGTTTTATACTGCAAAATCAACAATTATTTTTTGCAGTGTAATGCACCATTTATTTTAACCTTGATCGGGCAATGGCTTTGTATAGCAAACTTTGCCAAACACTGTGGCTCGCTATTTATTGAACGAAAATCTTTATTAATATTATTATTTAATCGTAGCCATGTAAAACATCTTAATTTGCTATTTTTTTAATCGAAAATACATTTTTTTTTATTCATAGCTTACACTTTTCTTTAAGTTATAACTTACATTATATTATAAACTTAAATATATTAGTTCAAAATCCTGTCCTAATCCTATTTAAAATCCTATCTCATCGAGTACATGTAGCGATGTATTTATTGAAAACATGAAATGTTTACATACAAAACTGAAATGATAATATATATTTACAATTTTATGTCTTTAATTTTAATTTAATTTTAATATTTTATAGTATAATATTTATTTGCTCTTTTATTTTAAGTATATATTTTTATTGATTTAATAAAATAGTTGATTAAAATCTGTAATTTTGAAATGTTATATTTTTTAAATGGTCACTTTCGCACCAACAATGTTTTTTATTTTTTTCAAATGTTTCATTTGGCGCCAACTAGTACGCTTGGCGACAATGGTGTTGCTATAACGGAAAAGTACCGAAGATTAACTCCCATTATTACCATCTATATTGTTCTAATAGAGATTATAAAATAAAAATCAAACAATAATAAATATATATATATATATATATATATATATATATATATATATATATATATATATATATATATATATATATATATATATATCGCCATACTCCATATACATATCTGATACTCCATATATGGTCCAAAAATGTATCCCAAAAAATAATGTATCAAAAAACTCCATATATATGGAGTATATCAGGTTGGACTAATATTCCGTAATCGAATTCATAGTTATAGTTGGCGTCAAACATGAATAAAGAATTTCTCACCTAGAAACAGTGCATTTAATTTTACATACACCAAATCACACTAAAAAAAATGCGCCAAAATTCGCTGCGGACCGGATTACGGAACTTTCGCCCCCATAAATCAAGATGAATATCGCACCAAAGTACGTCAATTTTTCAACCATTTTCATTATAGGAAATTGACATCAAATTAATGAATACTAATTATCAGATAGTTTATGTCTATTTCTATTTTCTTTTGGGATAAGTAATTCACTTTCACTTAAATAAATAAAAATGAAACAAAAGTAGAATACAACGATAAACATCAAGAGTATGTAAATAAAGCTTAACATATTTTTAAATGCATGTTCTAGAACTTTAAATTTGAATTTCAAATTTACCCGATGAAATAATCTTATGTAGTTAGAGTTTTAAGTAATAGAAAAGTTCAAAATGAGTTATTTAAAATTATCGGAGAATAAATGGTGGGAAGATAACATCTACGAGTAGAACATTAGACGAAATTTCTTTAGCACAAATGTTTCCCAGTATTTAGAAATTACAAAATATTTATTCCGCGAAAAATGCATTTGAATAACAAAAAGAAGAGAAGAAAATTAACATTATAAATAAATATTGTACCTGGTTTAAATTTTTGTTGCATGTACAGGTTTTCTTAATTTAAAAAGCGAGTTTCAGAATAAATATGTAAACATAATGTATGGAATGTATGAAGACTTGCAATAAAAAGTTATGAAATGTCACGTTTGGAGGTGTGTTGCCACATATCTCTCTCTATTCTATAACATAAAATTCAATTTGTCTGATCATAAATTCACTAGTCAGAAGCAAGACTCCTTTATCGTAATGATCTCTTTTAATCTATTACGAGTCGGAACCCGTTCAATTCGACGAAAGAAAATGTTTAAAAGAACTTTTAAATTGACTACATAAAAAAATTACAAAAATAATTATAATAAAAAATTAATCTTATATTGGCTTTTTTTTTTTTTTTTTCGAAAAAATCTGAACATAACGTCAATTTCACCGTCGCAAAATTTCTTTGGTATATGCAAAAGTAAATTCCGTTTTTTGGTTAAAATTACATGTTTATTTAACAAGTACATAAAAGTGGTACATTATTCAAAATGCTCCATCCGAGCCACAACCTTCACTCGTCTTTCAGCCAATTTACGGATACCATGTCTGAAGAAGTCGCCGTGTTTTGAAGCGATCCATTCGTCAAGCCAATTTTTGATATTTTCATAAGATGTGAAACATACTACAGTGCCTATAGAATACATTACATAATGTGGAAATCTGCTACAAAATCCTTCTATATTAAAAAAATGTAATCTGGAACTGAGCCAAAAACGAAATGGACCAATCAAATTCTGCGTAGATATTCCGGGTTATTCTCATCGCTTTTTTACTAGGGACTTTTTTGAGGAGCTATTACTTTTTTTCTAGACATCCTACGGATTCGAAAATCATACCACCAGACGCGAAATATAACAAGCTTTCAGAAATTAAAAAAACTATCACGGTCGGACAATAAAAACTCAAAAAATTCTTAAAAATCGAGTAAAAAATCTTTTATTGAAAAAGTCATTTTTTTATATTGTTGCCAATTTTCAAATGAGCGCAAAGGATTATGTTTTATCTCAAATAAAAAATGTATTTGCGCGAGACTATTAAAACAATAATGAAAGTTTAAAATAATAATTAAATGATCACGTGTTGAAAGCAGGAAATAAAGAAAATTACGTCATAAAAATTGTGTTTATACATGAATATTAAAATTAAAAAAGATGAACTAAATGAAAAAGCATTATAACCAGTCAAATGAAAAAGCAACCTGATTACAGAAGAAAGTCGCCGATCGTGATATCATCGTCATCATCTTTTTAAATCAGGATACATTACCAGGTTTTAAGAGGCTGTGAAATCAGAACGGGGGTTGGTGAGCGTAGCGAGCAGGGGGCAGAGCCCCCTAGTAGTACTAAAAAATTGAATCCAATAAATGTAAAACGTTGCTGAAAAGATAACGATGGGATCGCAGCGCCATCTGCTAGCTTATGTAATACAAAAAGCAGCTTAATACGATGTCATTAGAGCTTATTATCAAAAGAGCACCGTTTCACATTTATAGACTACAACTTTTTTGCACTTTTTAAAGCATTACAAGGATAGTCGGTTTCCACACTATGTATTCTAGGCGCTGTAATCATACATCTTGAAGGGCTGACTGCATCGACCAGGATAAACAGTAATCCGAAGGAGCAATATAATGCGAATATAGCGAGTGGGATAGGACTTCCCAATCCTGCCCTTCTAAGTAGCTTTCAACGAAGCTTGCAGTATGTGGTTTTGCGTTGTCATGCTGTCAAATCAGTTAATAGTATCTATTCTCCCATTCTGGTCTATTTTCTTGAATAGGTCAAAACCTCTCTACTCCCTTCCCTATAAAAAGATTACCGGCTTTCTCTTTAAAAGGAAGTGAGTTATATTTACTTGCTCAAAACGACCAGATAAATAATACAATTACTTTCCAATTATTCGTACAAAAAATATGTAAGCTGTGCTTACCTTGTTATAATGCATAATCCTTATTAATGATGCAGCGAGTGATGTTTGCTGTTGGAATCTTATAAATTCAATTTTATTAGACAGAAGCTGTAATCACAGAGCATCGTTACTTGTTGCGAAAGAAATTTTATATCTGAAAAACTACATAATATCTTGGTTAAAATAGGTTACACTTATACAATATATAAAAGAACGTTATTGAATCCGTAAAAAAAAGGTTATGCTTCGTCAAAGTTCCGGAGCGTATTGCTTCCAGAACGCAGTTTTTATTAATATTGGACGAGCGAATTGTTTATGTCTTTCTGACATGAAGTTTCAGCGTCAACTAACTAATAAAAGGGGCTCTTAAAAGTTCTCTCACGGAATTAGTCCGTCGAACACATTTCACAAAGGGTTTATTGCTGATTAAACAGTTTTTACTTTCTTTAAAATGCACATTGTAGTGATTATCTCTCTGTAGATCTGTAGTGCTGCTATCTTGTGGGGTTTTGAGGAAGTTCCATTTCTGGTAGTGGCGACACCTGTTGGCAGTCCACGGAACGAATTGCATATATTACAAACGGCGGAACAGATGAAATCAATTTCTGAACTGTTTCCAACACCCCCCCTTTTCATCTGAGCCCTGTGGTGGTGTAAGTTGAAGTTCCTTTCTCAAGTGCTCAAACTGAGGTTTGGGGATGGGCTTGGTAAGGATGTCAGCTACCATCCTTTTCGAAGGGCAATATTCCAGTGTGATCACCCCGCTTTCTTTTAAATGTCTCACGTTGTGGTACTTTATGTCCACGTGTTTCACACGGTATTGTTGTTTTTCATTTTCACTCAACTTTATACATGCGATATTGTCCTCGTATATTACGATTGGTAAAGTTTGATGCAATTCTAGGTCTTTTAGTAGGTTAAGAACCCACTGAATTTCTTGCGTGGCGTTGGATACAGAGATATACTCTGCCTCTGCAGTCGATAACGCTACACAGTTTTGTTTTCTTGATGTCCAGGACACGAGATTGTTCCCTAATTTTAACACATTCCCAGTTGTGGACTTCCGATCTTCTCTATCTCCTGCCCAATCTGAGTCACTATATGCAGTTAGTACGGGCGGCTTATTTTTGTTTACAGTTAGCCTCAAGTGCTTAGTGGTATGCAGGTATCTTATTACCTTTTCTACCGCCTCCCAATCTGTTTTTCTGGGATGTTCGTTCCTTCTTCCAAGGATGTTTACCGTGGCAGCTATGTCCGGTCTGGTTAACGTCGCTATGTATAATAACGCTCCTACAGCCTGTCTGTATTTTCTGTTGTCGCTTAGTGTTTCACTGTTTGGGTCTGCATTGAAATAGTCTGTGCGCATGGGCGTGTATGTGGGCTTTGATTTGGACAATTTAAATTTTTCGGTTATTTCCTCAATTTTATTCTCTTGGTCTAGCTCAAGGTTTCCGTTGTCTAGCCTTTTAATATTTATTCCGAGAAATTGCGATACCCTGCCGAGATTCTTAATTTCGTATTCCTTAGATAATTCCGCGTATATATTGCGTGTTTTCTTCGCTCGCGGCGACTAAAATATCGTCCACGTACACGATTATATAGGAAATATCCCCGTTTTCATTTCTCTTATATAAGCACTGATCTGAATTGCACTCCTTAAAATTTAAATTTCTTAATGACTTGTTAATTCTTATGTACCAGGCCCTTGCGGCCTGTTTTAGCCCGTATATTGCTTTCTTTAGCTTGCACACCTTATCTTCCTCCCCTTTTACAACGTATCCCTCGGGTTGCTTCATTAGGACTTCTTCGTCTAAATCTCCATGTAAGAATGCCGTCTCTTTACATCTAGGTGTGTAATATTTAAATTTTTATACACGGCGGCGTTTAGGAAGCTTCTTATTGTGGTGTGCGCTACCACCGGTGCATACGTTTCATCGTAATCGCTTCCGTATTTTTGCGAGTAGCCCTTCGCGACAAGTCGTGCCTTATATCTCTCTACCTCTCCGCGTGCGTTATATTTTGTTTTAAATGTCCACTTACACCCTATTGTACGTTTTCCTGGTGTTGGTTTCACCAATTCCCAAGTGTTATTCTTCTTTAACGACGTAATTTCTTCATTTGCGGCCTCTATCCATTTGTTTTTTATTTCAGGATCCCTGATATTATTTATGTCTTCCCAATTTTTCGGATCTTGTATTTTACAGATATTCGCGCTTATCCCGTAGCGGTCAGGGGGGACACCTCTGTTACTTCTTAGTGACCTTCGCGGTTCAGCGGTACTTTGCTGTGGGGTGTCGTTTTGATTTTGTTCATCATTACTTAGTTCAATCTCCACGGTTTCAGTAGATGTCTTTGAATCATTTATGTTTTTATCAATTTCGCTTGCTCCGTTCTCAAGGAATTTTACGGTTCGCGATATTATCACGTTGTTTCCCCCTGTGTATATTCTATACCCTTTACTACGATTATCGTAACCCAATAGAATGCCTTCAACGGCCTTTTTGTCAAATTTGGATCTCTTCGATTCTTCGACATAGGCGTATGCCTTACATCCGAAGGTCCGTACGTTCGATAAATCGGGTTTTCTATTATTCCACAGCTCATAAGGCGATTTATTGTTTTCGTTTGCTTTGGTAGGCAAGCGATTTATCAGGTATGTTGCTGTAAGTACGGCTTCGCCCCAAAATTGGTTTGGTAAGTTCGCGTCAGATAACATTGTGCGCGCCATCTCAACTATAGTCCTATTTTTGCGTTCGGCAACACCATTCTGCTGGCTGCAGTACGGGACGCTCAACTGGTGTTCTATACCGTTTTCTGATAGGTAACTCTCAAAACTATCTCCTAGATACTCCTTTGCGTTATCGGATCTGATTGCTTTTATAATTTTTCCGAATTTATTCTTCGTTAGGGCTATGAATTCTTTGAGTTTCGTTATTGCCTCTGATTTATGCGAAATCAAATAAATCATTGTAAACCGACTGTAGTCATCAGTGAAAGTTATAAAGTACTTCTTTCCACTCAGTGTTTGTGTATGCATTTTTCCGCAGATATCTGTATGTACCAGATCTAATGTTTCCTTTGATCTATTAGAAGCGGTTTTGGGGTAGGGTGCAATCGACAGCTTTCCCTCGACGCATTTTGTACAAACAGTTTCATGTTTACAATTGTGTATTTCTATGCCCTCAGCTAGTTTGTGTTTCGCGAGATGTTTTAACGCTTCAAAATTTTTGTGTCCCAGCCCTCTGTGCCAAATGGATATGCATTTTTTATCGCTGCAAGATGTTTGAATTTGCGCGTTATATCCGTAATCGTCTTTGGGTTGTAATTCATATAAATTGTCATTTAACCTAGCTGTAAAAATTGTGTGGTTATCCTTCACGAACGAGCATTTCTGTTTTTCAAATATTACTTTGATATCATTTTCGGTGGCCCTTTTTACCGATAGCAGATTGTTCTGCAATTCGGGACAGTATAGTGCGCTTTTAAGTGTAATGGAATTTTGTGAATCTATTTTAATGTTCACGTCTCCCAGACCTTGTGAGCATAGCCGCTTTCCGTTCGCTATTGTAATATCCCCGAAGTTTCCTGGCGTAAAATTTTCAAAATTGTGCTTTGACATTACGACATGCCTAGTACATCCAGAGTCAATTATATATTTTTCTTCATTTGGTGTTTGCGCCCTGTTTACAGAGATGGGTTCGATTTTATCTTCTGATGTTTTGTCGTCGCCGGGGGGAACCGAGCTATCTAAATCTTGATCACCTTCAATTTTGTTATTGAAGCAATAGTTGGATGTTTCCTTGGGATTGTTCTGGGCATTTTTATGGACAATTGTGTTGTTTCTATTGTTACTGGAATTATTAATAGTTTTATTTTTGTTCCAGTCAGGTCTTGCGTTATTGCAGTGTTGGTTTTTATTTTTCAAATGGTAGCATTCTGATGTTGTGTGGTTTTGTCGTTTGCAGAATCCGCAATATTTTCTGTTTTTGTTCTGTCTGTTGGATACTCTATACGCGGTTTCGCGTGCATTTGTGTTGGATTGTTTATTTTCAGCCCGGTGCTTGAATTCGTCTAGTAGTTTTGTCTTAACAAACTCTAAAGTGAGATCGCTTTCATCCCTAGCTTCGAGGCCTATAATGAGAGGATCATATGATCTAGGGAGACTGCACAATAAAAGTGCTACGATATGAGTCTCCGGAATTTCTTCGCCAATGGCGTACAATTTATCCTTTATTGTTAGAATTTCGTTGATGTGGCGGTTCATGTCTCCTCCGTCGCTTAATTTTTGTGAGTATAATTTTCGGAGGAGAAACAATTTAGACGATAAGGTGGATCTTTGATGCACCTTCTTTAACGTGTCCCAGATTTCTTTGGCGGTTTTTAAGTGCTTTATATGACAGATTTGGCTGTCATCTATCGAAAGATTTATTGTTGCCCTAGTTTTCCCATCGTTTTTCTTCCATGCATCGTCGGGAGTTGCAGGTGGGTTTTGGGTAACATATTTAAATAAATCTTCCCTAATTAACAGCATTTCTAGTTTGAAGGCCCATAGTTCGTAATTACTGTCATTCAGCTTTTCGACAAGCGATATATCCTTCGCGGACGAAGTAGCCATAATTAAATGTTGAATGCTACGTTATATAAATGTGTATATATATTTTTCAGTTATTTATATTTATCATTAGTCTATACATATATATCACAACATAGTGACCTATATAATACTTCAATATTTATTTAGGTTAATTATCTACCGTTTTGTTCATCATATATTCTATTCAATGTTTATTATTTACTTTTGCATTATCAATGATCAATAGAAATAATTATATGTTATATGCACCAAGAAAAAAATAATATCAATAATATATCTCAGAAAATAATACCAGTATATGTAATAAATAAATTCCACAGTTATTTGTTATATAATACTTATTCAATATTTATAATACAATGCTTTATATCATTTCTTTTCTGGTCTAGTTTTTTTTTTCTCCTCTTTACTGAGTCTCATTAATCTAAAAGGAAGTGAGTTATATTTACTTGCTCAAAACGACCAGATAAATAATACAATTACTTTTCAATTATTCGTACAAAAAATATGTAAGCTGTGCTTACCTTGTTATAATGCATAATCCTTATTAATGATGCAGCGAGTGATGTTTGCTGTTGGAATCTTATAAATTCAATTTTATTAGACAGAAGCTGTAATCACAGAGCATCGTTACTTGTTGCGAAAGAAATTTTATATCTGAAAAACTACATAATATCTTGGTTAAAATAGGTTACACTTATACAATATATAAAAGAACGTTATTGAATCCGTAAAAAAAAGGTTATGCTTCGTCAAAGTTCCGGAGCGTATTGCTTCCAGAACGCAGTTTTTATTAATATTGGACGAGCGAATTGTTTATGTCTTTCTGACATGAAGTTTCAGCGTCAACTAACTAATAAAAGGGGCTCTTAAAAGTTCTCTCACGGAATTAGTCCGTCGAACACATTTCACAAAGGGTTTATTGCTGATTAAACAGTTTTTACTTTCTTTAAAATGCACATTGTAGTGATTATCTCTCTGTAGATCTGTAGTGCTGCTATCTTGTGGGGTTTTGAGGAAGTTCCATTTCTGGTAGTGGCGACACCTGTTGGCAGTCCACGGAACGAATTGCATATATCACAAACGGCGGAACAGATGAAATCAATTTCTGAACTGTTTCCAACACTCTTTGACACCTTGCCATAACAAATTGTTTGCCAGTTTCCTCTTCTACACCCCGCCTTAAATAACACGTTACTGAAATTCACTTTCGCCATTAAAACAGGCGTTAACGTACATCCTTGGAACTAATAAAGGAGTTACCGGACCCATTCGACAGCTTACCCTAACAAAGGTTTTACCGAATTTTTGGAAACCCTGCCCTACCATAGAGGTTACCGAAATTCCTTTAGACACTAACAAAGGAGTTTATGGACACCCTCTACACAAATACATTCCGGGCCCAACTGACATTCTGCCCTAACAAATGGGTTACCCAAAAATCCTTTGACACCCTGCCCCAACAAAGGAATTGGCGGATTCCTCTTCCACACTCTGCCCTTAAAAAGAGGTTACCGAAATTTACTTTCGCCGCTAAAAAAAGCGTAAACGTACACTCTCGACAATAATAAAGAAGTTACCCGACATCTTTGATACCCTAACCTGGCAAAGGGGTTACCGGATTTTTGAAACCCTGTCTTAATATAGAGGTTACCGGAATTCCTTTTAGATACTAATAAAAGCGTTCCTGAAAACACTCTACACAATCTAAGGCCTAACTGAGCCCAATTGACAAATGGGTTACCGGAAACACCTTTGACACCCTGCCCAAACAAAGGTGTTACCGTGCCCCGTTGACACAATGCCCTACAAAATTTGGTTACCGGAAACTCCTTCAACACCCAGCCCTAAAAATTTGGTTACCGAAATCTCCTTCGACAATTTTCCCTAACAATTGGGTTACGGAAAACACCTTCGACACAATTCCCTAACCAATAGGTTACTAGCACCATTCGACACCCTGTCCTAATGAATGATTTACCGGATTCCTCAGACTCCCTGCCCAAAAAAAGGGTTTACAAGAATCACCTTTGGCACCCTGCCCAAACAAAGAGGTTATTGCAAACACCTCCGACATCCTGCCCAAACAAAGTTACCGGACCCCGTTGACACCCTTCCCTAATAAACGAGTTACCCGAAACACCTTCGACACCCTTCCCAAACAAAGGGATAAAAACCATTCTACTCCCTTCCCTAACAAAGGAATCACCGTAATCGTTTATGACACCCTGCCATTACAAAGAGTTTACCGGATTCCTTTTAGGCACTAAAAAAAACGTTCCTGGACACCCTCTACACAAACAAAGTTCATCCCGGTACAATTGACACTCTGTCAAAACAAAGGTGTTACCGGGCCCCGTTGGCACCCTGCCCTAACAAATGGGTTACCGGAAATAATTTCGACACCTTTCCCTATCAATTGGGTTACCGGAAACATTTTCGACACCTTGCCCTATCAATTGGGTTACCGGAAACTCCTTCGACACCCTACCCTAACAAAGAGTTTACCGGCCCCATTAAATAAACTGCCGTAATGAATAGTTTACCGGATTAGTGTTTGACTCGCTGCCCTTGAAAAGGGTTTACAAGAATCAACTTTGACCCCTGATACCTGAGTTGAGGAAATTTACAGATTATTCAATAGATGTAATAGCTAATACAACGTAGAAGCACATCTCCTTTACTATAAAGAAAAAAGACTGCCCCATCAAATTTCGCTTCCTGGACTCATTTCAGTTTTTGCAAGCGTCCCTTAAAAAATTAACAGCTAATCTCCAACCGACAGACTTCCGCCTCCTTAAAGAAAAATTTCCGACTAATACAGACCTCTCACTTCTCATCAGAAAAGGTGTATACCTGTATTCCTATTACACAGACTTCAAAAAATTTGACGAAACTCATCTCCAGGGCCGTGCGAAGAGGGGGACAATGGGGGCCTTCGCCCCGCGCGCGGAAATTGAGGGGGCGCCAAATTTATACTACCAATTACGGTTTAATTTATTTATTTTTTCATTTTTTGGTCATCGATCATTTTCTGGGGAATTTCTTTTTCTCGTTTCATCATTCTTTTTTTTTCTGTCGCAAAATATCATTTACTCTTCAATAAATAATTGCAATTTTCTCTTATGCTATTTAGTTGTTTACAATTTCTGAATTAAAATGAAACCTTTTAAAGTTCTAAAATAAACTCGAAATGTTTATTCAATAGAATTTATTTTTGTTTCTGTACTTTATAAGTTTTGTGTTACCTGCAGAGGCGGATTACCAAATAGGCTGAGTAGGTTAAAGCGTAGGGGACCGACAAACTAAGGACCTAGCGCTAAGTTTATGACCTCTTTTTTTTTTCTCCTAAAAAATATGTATGTATATATATGTATATGCGTGTGTATGTTTGTATATGTGCTTTCTAAATTTTGCTTTGGAATATGGATAAATAATTGATCTAGTAATGTATGGATTTTCTTTATCTTTCTTTTTATTGATTTGTTTATACATTTATTTATTTTCTCCCCTCTTTTTCAAATTGTTGGTTTGATTTGTAGTGTTCCATTTTCAATGGTATCCTTGTTTTTCAATCTTGTTACAATGATTATTCGGGCAAGGATTTGACACAATTTTTGGCATTAAGCTGGTGTCAATTACAGAAAACAATCATTCTTTGCTTATGATGTGGTTTCCCTGCCCTTGAAAAGGTGAATTACATTATAAGCCTCCATTTGTGTTTATACTTTTGAATAAATAACTTTTTGAATAAATAATACTTCATATATAAGGATTATGTTTTATAATATGTAATTTGACAGTGCTATATGGTATAGTAATCTCATTGTATATGGTCAGTTGCTTCTGTTTCAATGGTTAATTTTTACAATAAGTTTGTATATATATATATATATGTTGTATGTCAATGTATATACATATAGAGCAGGAGGGGGGCCCCCAACGTGTTAAGCTTAGGGGCCCGGTAGGTGGTTAATCCGCCTCTGGTTACCTGTCACAAAAAGAATGGGGTGCGGTGCGCCAAATTGAAACTTTGACCCGGGCGCAGTCTTCTCTTCGCACGGTCCTGCTCATCTCCTTCCTCCTTCTGCGTTCCATAACGATTTGAGTGACGAACCCACTTCTTCAGAAGATTATCAACATGCACAGAACATCTGGGAAAAATTCAATATCCAAGATCTAGGACAATACCACGATCTTTATGTGAAATGTGACGTCCTTCTTCTAGCCGACATCCCCCAGAACTTTAAACAATTATGCAGCCAATACTACAAAATAGACCCAACACATATGCACACATCTCCAGGACTCGCATGACAAGCCTGTTTAAGGATGACTCGCGTGAAAATGACCGATATTGACATGCTCTTATTTTTTGAGCGTTATCACCAAACGTTATGCTCAAACCAACAATAAAAATACTCCAAATTATGATGAGAAACAACCAACGAGCCACGTCATGTAATGTACTGGGACGCGAATAATCTGTATGGGCGGGCCCTGACACAGTACTTACCTGTCGGTGAATTTGAGTGGGTGGACACATCCGAAATAGACGAAAATAGCATCCTCTCCCATCCTGACAATGCAGATTATGGCTATGTCCTGTAGGTGGACTTACATTACCCTGCTCATCTTCACCATCTCCGTCATCATTACCCACTGGCACCCGAAAACATCACCATCACTGAAGACATGCTGTCCCCTTATGCAAAACCTCTATTAAATAACAGACCCTTCAAAGGAATCCCGAAACTCTTCCCCAATTAAAAAGACAAGAAACACTACATTGTACATTACATAAATTTGAAACTTTACCTCCAACTCGGCCTTCAACTAACAAAAATTCACAAGATTATTAAATTCAAGCTAACACCTTGGTTGAAGCCCTACATAGAATTCAACCCCGACAAGAGGAAACAGGCTACCAGTTCATTCGAGAAAGACTTCTTTAAGTTGTTGAACAACACGGTTTTCGGTAAAACAATGGAAAATCTCCGTTTAAGACGAAACATCGAGTCGTGCAACAACGAGAAGAGATCGAAGAAACTCTTTGCTTTCCCAGCATTCAGTAACTTCAGGATCTTTAATGAAGGACTGGTAGCCGTCGAAAGACTCAAGACCACTCTGACAGTGGATCGGCCTATCTATGTAGAGTTTAGCATCCTCGAACTCTCCAAACTGCATATGTACAAGTTTCACTATCATTTTATTAATGAAGTATATTAAGAGAAAAGCCAAGCTCCTCTTTACAGACACTGACTCCCTCACCTATCACATCCAAACTGAAAATTTGTAACACGACATGCAAACCTATCAAGACCAATTCGACTTCTCAGATTACCCAAAGACCCATCACTTCTACTAAAAAAACTAGTCGGATGTGCCAATCCCAAAACTTTCTTCTATCTCAGTCATGTTAATACTTAATTCGCTATCACATCGCCAATAAAATCAATATTTTTCGTCATTCTGTTGTACGTCAGCTGCTTGCGAATCGTCGGATTGCCGGGATGCGATCAACTGATGTATACTAAACTACGAACAGTCCTTCTGGCCTGAACCGACAGGAACAGATAGCCTCCTTATTCCTTGGTTTTACGATTTTAGCTAATTTTACTGGAAAACACGAAGGTAAAATGCGTGGAACCTAATTAAAGAAGATTCAATCCCAATTCTCGTCAACATTGAATATGAATGAGAATATCGCCAAATTAGTCCTCTACAGCAAAGTTGGCTTCATTTATGGCAATCTATTTTGGTCGCCAAATTTGGCGATATTTCGCCAACTGTCGCCAAGTTTGGAGAGAATTTGACGTTGGCTAATATAAATATACTAGCCGCCACTGGCGACCAGTTTGGTCTCCTTTAAATGTATGTTAAACATTGCAACACGTTACATTTATTCATAATTTAATTTTCCCTTAATCCTTCGCCAAATCGGAAGATTCTAATAGACAAATCATGAACTTTTGCGATCATGGTAGCATTTCGCATATTGTTTGGGCACAGGTGTCACATACGCACGTTGGCGCGATTTTTCCCCCCGCCAATTTGGCGAAATTTTTTTTATGGAAATTGTTGTTTATTTACTTTTATTTTTTTTAGTTCTATAAATTATTTTTGATATGTATATCAATATTTATTTACATCAAAATATCATTTATTTATTTTTATTTCCTTTTTTAATTATGAGTATTTTTGTTAGCCGGGAGCAGATGATAAATCGCCAAATATTGTTCCCATCACCATCATTCATACTACATTAATTTAATTTTAAATTATAAACCTGTCACTCATTTCATTTAAAATACTTAACTTTAATAAATAGAAAATAAATAAATAAATAAATAAGAAATAATATCATAAATCAAAACATTTGATTTCAAAATCAAAGTATTGTTTGTAATTTGTACACGCGATAAATAAAAGCTGTATTAGCGATTTTAAAAATGCTAAAAATTTGATTAATTAAATATTATTACATGAGTTCAATTTACGTCAAGAAAAGGTCCGGAAGGAAGTTGAGTTGTATAGCACATAATTATGGTAAACTTTGATTGACTCACTGGTGCGAATTATTTTTTTGATGCGAGGCAGCGGTCCAAAAATTCATTCACGGAGAGCTTGCTCTGCGAATGATTACCTCCATGATTTAATATTTTGAATGTTCACGAAGAATAAATCTTTTTTTTTTTTGTTTACTTTCATGAATAGAGAATTTGAACTGTGAACCTAATTTCGACTGAAGTTATTGCAGAATATATACATAATTGAACGTAAGTCATCTCTCAAATATTAATTTATTTTGAACGATCTTTCTTAAAATGTAACTTTTATGCAGTTTTATTCGAAAAAATAATTTTGAATAAAAATGGCCTCCTGGCATATGAAAAAGTGAAACGGCCATCCCGGAACTGTTTATGACAGTCACATGACTTACGCTTTTATTTTAGAAGATAGTGATAAGCATATAATAGGAACAATGATTACAACAATGACAGAAAATTTGCCGAAACCATGTTAACTAAAACTCATAAATTAAATCCGTTTATGGATGAATTCTGCTGTCTTGTTTGAAAATGTCAGCCACCCTAAAATTTCAAACCGCTATATCTCAGCCATTTCTTAAGATAGAGGCAAAACAAAAATTGTTCCGGATTCTCCGGCTCAAGGCTTAACATTTAACGAATAAAACGTTTAGGATTTCTAATTTTTTTGTACATCTTTTTGAATTTGAAATCTTTAAATGGCTATCACAGCGCCCCCCTTTCGTCGAAATATCCCCAAATTCTAATAGAACCTGCTTGTCATAGCCAAAAACATAGAAAAAAAAATGTGGTTCAATTTGAAGCATAACTTAATACACTTTTCGATGACACAATGAGGACGGACAGACAGACATTTTGTAAAAACGTTTTTCGGAATCTTTGACCCCTAAAAAGTGTAAATCCGTCGAAAACCGGAAGTCGAAAAAAATTTCGATTACAATACTTTCTTCTATTATAGATAGAAGAAAGTAAAAAAAAGAAAATTATTGGCAAATTCAAAGATGAGATGAATGAAAAAAAGTCCTTCCGGCTTGTACCGGGAGGAAAAGGTAGCTTTCCTATATCTTCGTTTTAAAATTTTAGCTAATGTTACTCGTAACAGCAAGCTAAAATGCAAAGAAACGTTTACAAACGATTCGTTAATACGGAATTTGAATAAGAAATTCGCCAAATTATTGAGCAATAGCCAAATTGGCTTCATTTATGCAGACTTATTTTGGTCGCCAAATTCGGAGATATTTCGCCAAGTGTCGCCAATGTCGCCAATTTTGGCGCTAACGGATATGAATATATAGATTTATGCATATGATTTGGAAAATTATTCCAACAATGAAAGAAAATAATTTGCGAGTAATCGCGTTAATGTGCTGTTTTGTTTCAAAATGTCAGCCACCCTAGCATTTCAAACTGCTCTATCTCAGCCATTTTTTAAGATAAAGGTAAACCAAAAAATGCTCTGTAATCCTTGTATCAAGGCCTAAAAAATAAATTTGAATTTTTAACTTTTTTGTATATTTATTTTAGTTTTAAATTTTTAAATGGCCGCCATCTTGAAACAAAATGGCGGACCAAGCTGGCCAACGAACTCGGTCGAGACATTGGTGAGTTTAATACACACAATTAGTTTCATCAAAATCGATTTATAAATACGAGCGTTATCGTATGACATAAGTCAGATATACATATATATATATGGATATATCTATATATATAAATCAATATTTGAACGGAGGGTGGTTTTGGGGGTCTGGGGGTCATGATCGGTGAAAATATATCGAAATTTTCCGGAACTGCTTTCCTCTGAACGGCTGCAATATTGCTTTAATAATATATGCTTTATACTTTTTTGTATTGAAAGCTACCTAAAACATCTTTGAATTTGTTGGCATTAAAGCCGAAATGTACAGCATCCTTTCAGAAGACGGTGAAAAAAAGAGAGCTAAAGGTGTACCCACCTCCATAGTACGTAAAAAAATAAAACACTCACAATATTCCAATTGCATACACCATCTGAAAACCCTTTCGGTTCTAAATAATAGAATACAACAAGATCACCACCAGCTATACACCATCCAACAGAAAAAAAAATTGCACGAGTCCGTTTGACGACAAACGGTTCATACTAGATGATGGTATAACCAGTTTGGCGTATGGTCATCACCAAATATAAAAATCGAAGCAATAGAAAAAAAGAACAAAAAAGAAGATCAGATAAAAAAAAAGTGGGGCGTCATATAAGATGTGGCGGGAGGCGGTGGGACGCCATAATTTTTTTTTTAAATATTTTCTTTAAATGCATTTCGTTTCAGATTCCTTCCATCTTAAGCTGAAAAGAAGAGTTCATCTTGATGCAGTGATTAGTAATTTGTTAATAGAGTGTATTTTAGGTAGCTTTCAATACTAAAAGGTATAAAGCTACCTATTGCAGCCGTTCGGAAGAAAGCAGTTCCGGAAAATTTCGATATATTTTCACCGATCATGACCCCCAGACCCCAAAACCACCCTCCGCTCAAATGTTGATTTATATATATAGATATATCCATATATATATATATATATATTATATATATATATCTACCCTATATATATAAAATCCTAATGAAACGAATTTGTGAAACGATTTTATGAAACGATTTTATGAAACGACTGATTATGTTTCAAGGCTATTTTTAATAAAATATTAAACGCTTGATGGTGAAATTAATACCAATTGTTCATAAAACTCCGCGGATGTCAAAACTGGTAATAGAATTTTGAAATTGGAATTAGTTTTCGAGTTATTAATTTTTTTCTAATTTTAATGACATTTCTGTAATGATGGCAACTAATTACTCAGTTTTTTTTTGTGACAAAAAAGGGAAAAAAATTGAAAAGGATCCCGAAAGGGATTATTGATTTCTTTTTATTCGTCATTTTCAAATTGAAATTGAATTTATCTTTTATTTCAATCGATAATGAAGACAAGATTGTGATTAAATTATGTTTTTCAGGAAAATTTGAAAAAAAAAATCACATTTCTATCGTCAGGATTCAATCGTCTGTCAGCATTTAATTTAATTTATAAACTGAAAATATTTTGAATAAATTCGTCCAAATGACGTCATTTAGGTAAACGCGAGGCTAACGAAAAAGAAAGGCTACCGCGGTGCTTTACGCGTATATTTTTTTACAGACCGTCGGAGTCACGTGATGCTCGAATGCACCAATGCAGGTGCACGAAAAGAGCATCACGTCATTCTAGCGGTCTGTAAAAAAAGATAAGCGGAATGCACCGCGGTAGCCTGTCTTTTTCGTTAGCCTCGGGTAAACGCAAAAGAAAGGAAGGAAAAGGAATTAATAGTAATTATTATTTATTGATATCATTTTGTTATTTTTTTGTAAAATTTAACTAAACGAATTTATAAAATCATTAATTCGGATATTTGAAACTAATATATAAAATAATAATTGTCCAACTGAACGGTAGAACAAAATATCCTGCTTGGTTTTTTCCGCCAAGCTTTTTAAAAAAGCGTCAAGACCCCTATAATAGAAAAGCACCAAAAGTTCATTGGGTTTATTTTCATAACTTTTGGCAACAAATCTATGTATATTAACGAATCTATCCCTTTTTGAAGCTCGAATTACGCCAAACCTAAAAGCAAAGGATCCTATAATGGAAAAGTACCCGATTTTCTTATGGACAATATTCAAGTGACAGAACATGGTGTAAAATTACCGCGGATAGCAAATTTGTTTAAATATCTCATCAATTGATGCCGAATAAATGCAGGCATGCATGCACAAAATATTTAATTAATTTTGTATGATAAATAATTATTAGAAAATTCGTATATACATATTAATTAAAAAAAATAATTTGCATATTTAAAATAACATGAAAATATGCATGATGGTGCACTAAAATAGAGAGAAAATTAAAACCTGTTACTGAAAATGTCTATAACATGGTACTTTTCAATACCGTGGTTCTTAATGTTATTCACAAGCAGATGGAATTTTTCTCATCCTTAAACGCAAAGGAAGAATAGAATAGAGATCGTTGTTATAAAAGTCCGAGAGGTAGTCACAATTTAAACCTAACCATTTTATACAAGCTGGTTTTCAAGTAGTAATTGATTTTACTTATCAATCCCGAAAACAGTCGTCAGTTGTCGCAACAGCTGTGTATGAGGTCATGATAATCGAAAAATGTCCCATTAAAATGTTAAAAGCATGGCAACCCAATTACAGATTTACCAATAATTTTAAAATAAAGCACGCTGTCATGTTTTTAGAGGCCTCGAAGTCTGAGCGGGGGTTGGCGAGCGTAGCTCGCAGGGGGTAGGCCCCCTAGTATATATATATATATATATATCTGACCTATGTCATACGATAAAGCTCGTATTTATAAATCGATTTTGATGAAACTAATTGTGTGTATTAAGCTCACCAATGTCTCGACCGAGTTCGTTGGCCAGCTTGGTCCGCCATTTTGTTTCAAGATGGCGGCCATTTAAAAATTTAAAACTAAAATAAATATACCAAAAAAATAAAAATTCAAATTTATTTTTTAATTGCATGTTAGTCCTTGATACAAGGATTACAGAGCATTTTTTGGTTTACCTCTATCTTAAAAAATGGCTGAGATAGAGCAGTTTGAAATTCTAGGGTGGTTGACATTTTGAAACAAAACAGCACATTAACGCCATTACTTGCAAATTATTTTCTTTCATTGTTGTAATAATTTTCCCAATCATATGCATAAAACTATATATTCATATCCGTTAGCGCCAAAATTGGCGACATTTGGCGAAATATCGCCAAATTTTGCGACCAAAATAAGTCTTCATAAATGAAGCCAATTTGGCTATTTCTCAATAATTTGGCGAATTTCTTATTCAAATTCAGTATTAACGAATCTTTTGTAAACGTTTCTTTGCATTTTAACTTGCTGTTTTCGTGTAATATTAGCTAAAATTTTAAAACGAAGATATAGGAAAGCTACCTTTTCCTCCCGGTACAGGCCGGAAGGACTTTTTTTAACTATCGCTCTCCCAATTTAAATTGCTACACTAAGACTTGTTAAACAACATTCTTCTCATTAATTAAGAGTTTCAATGGATTAATTCTGATGTTTCATCCGGAAGAATTTTTTCAACTTCTGAGGTTTTTGTTAAATGTATTTTCAATTATTCTTAATTCATGTTTAGTATTAATTAAATTATTTTTGAGAAATAAAAAACTTCTATTTATATATTATTTAAATTGACCGTTTAGAGGGTGGTGTCCGTTGTCTGGTCGTATTTAGAAGGTAGTGGTCGTTAAAGAGAGGTCTTACTCAAAAGAGGGGTGTTAGTGGTTCACCCCTCATCTTACAGTTCATATTTAACCCTTTTTTCTGTTAGGGGGCGTTGGAATCAGAGGAGGAACGGGAGGAGGCGGTGTGGAGGGACGGGAGGCGGTGCCGGCACCGCAGCATTGCCTGCTGACCTCGAACTCTTGTTTTCCTACTACTCCCAAAGAGAGTTAGAGGTTTCTCAACAGCATTGGAACTCCCATTTTAAATGGTAAAACGTGTGGCGGAATACCACTTAGTTTTAAATTATTCAAATGGTTATGATATTGCTTGATTTTCATTTACAACATAATCAGCGTTACAATAAATTCTCTGTTGTCCAGGAAATTGTTCAGTTATCAGGTTGTTAATTCTTTCAACTTCTTCGTTCAAAGTGGTTAAAATTCATCTTTTTTATCAAATTAATACTCTGTATTTCCATCATTGGATATGCATATTCAATGCATACGTACCGTCTACACATTCCAATACTAATTTACTCATCATGGATGCTTCATCCCAGACGATTAACTTCGTTTCTCTTATTAATTCGGTAAGGTCGGTTTGCTTATACTAATGGTACACGTAGATGTTTCGTGCGAACTCAGCTAGCTGCAGGGGCGCGCCAACAGAATCCGGCTCCTGTGTGCAAAACTTCAGTTGGCGCCCTACTTTCCCCCTCTCCCAACCCCGCGGATTTTTTGTTTTTTCAATGAATATAAATGCATAGCTACCAACCTTCCGGATTTTTTTTTCAGGTCGAATAAACATATTTCAAACTAGAAAATGTATTTAATAAAATGTGTCTTGTTTCTATAGGGTTCTTATTTGATTACATTTATTAAATATAAAATTTCTGGTTCAAAATATGGTAAAATAAGGAAGGTTCGCAGCTATGTAAATAAAATTCGAAATACAATGAAACATTTGAAAACGGAACCTTTCTGTATCGGAATCCTGCATTAATAGGAAACATTTTATTGCCTCGAAGAAAATAATGCAATACATAAAGTCTGTCTTGCACCATTATGAAGCATATTTATTATTTTATTCATTTACTAGCTGACCCGCCCGGCGTTGCCCGAGCCCTTGTAATAAACTTAAATCTCTTAAAAAACGGAACTCTGGCCACGGTCTACGATGGCTTCGGAACCGTATACCAGGCATGCTCTTACGCTCTAGAAAATCTTTTATTTCCCCCTACCACCGCCAGGGGTGCATTCTGTTCTAAACAAACCTCTTTCCGAACGAACTTCTGAGACAGGTCCCCGCTGCCTACGTTACTGTATAGTAGGCGCACTACAAAATTGAGCTGGTTTCGAGAAGATTGGAACATTATTAGCCCAGTTATTGCAATAAGGCACAGTTAGAGAAAATAACCTTGAGTGAGGTGCCGAAGGGAGGAGATGTTCGAGTGTCCTTCAGAAAATGACTAATTAGGAGGCCCACTATGCATGCATAAATATTTGTTCGTTTTGTTAAGCTAGGAACTTAATTACAAAGTTGGCTTAAACTCTTATTTGTAAATAGTGGTAACCGCTACTCATAAATTTAATTTAATGTTATAAAGGGTGACTATTAAATATAATGTTTGGAATCACTTGCGTTGAAATCGGAAAGATAGTTGCTGATATATAGAAACGGGGCATAGTTAGAGAAAAACCTTGAATGAGGGGCCGGGGGGGAGAGGGTTGTTGAAGTACCCTTCAGCAAATGACTAATTAAGATGAGCACTATGCATCTTTCGAAATTCGTTCGTTTGCTTAAGCTAGGAACTAAATTACAAATTTAGCTTACCCAATTATTCGGAAATAGTGGTAACCGCTACTCATAAATTTAGTTTAATGTTATGAAGAGTGACATTTAAGTTAATTATAATGTTTGGAATCACTTGTGTTGAAATCGGAAAGATAGTTGCTGAGATATGAAAACGGAGCATAGTTAGAGGAAAAACCTTGAAAGGAGTGCCGGGGGGGGGGGGGGGGAGGGGTTGTTCAAGTGGCCTTCGGCAAATAACTAATTAGGAGGACCACTATGCATCTTTCAAAATTCGTTCGTTTCCTTAAGCTTTGAATTTAATTACAAATTTGGCTTAAACTGTTATTCGTAAATAATGATAACCGCTACTCATAAATTTAGTTTAATGTTATATATGGTGACTATTAAATTAATTATAATGTTTGAAATCACTTGCGTTGAAATCGGAAAGATAGTTGCTGAGATATGGAAACGGAGCAGAGTTAGAGAAAAAACCTTGAAGGACGGTCCGGGAGGGGTGGGGGGTGGGGGGTTTTTCAAGTGGCCTTCAGCAAATAACTAATTAGGAGGATCACAATACATCTTTAATGATTGATTCATTTGGTTAAGCTAGGAACTTAATTTGAAATTTGGCTTACTACTTTTACACTACTATTCGGAAATTCTGGTAACTGCTTTCTAGAAATACACCTTGAAGCTTAAATGTAATTAGACCCTTGTCCCTCTTAATTCCCGCAAATATAAAAAAAAATCTGTTAAATAAAGTTTTCTGTATTAACAGTCTCCATCATAATAATAAATGTCATGTAAAAAAAAACTTAAACCCGACTAATTGTCATGAAGAAAAATATGCCTGCAAAATATTTCAATCAGTGGGACGTATGTGTAATTTGTCATGTACAGGTGGCGTGACATTCGCATGGCTCCTCTACGCTAATAACTTCAATCCATGTTGACACTATTTAGTTAGAAATCCTTATTTGTGCATCGCTACTCTGGTTTATTTAATTACTTCTGTGAAGAATCGATGCAACCAACCAGTGAACCAACCAACCCAAGAGAATAAAAGCGTATTTTTAATGAGAGTTCTTTGTGCATTTTAATTAATATTTCAGAAAGTAATTAAAATATTAAAATTCTGAAGTAATATTGCACCAGGAGAGCGTTTGGACTACCTAAATCTAAATTTCCAGCCTTCTAGGTGGGCCAGATTTTCCTAGCCATCGCCAACAGACACACACACAGACACACAGAGCGAAACTTTCTTTTATTAGTTTAGATTAGCTGACCGGCCCGGCGTTACCCGGGCCCGTGATAATAATTTTTTTTTAAAACTTCAAGTTTTCGAATGACTTAAACTCTATTGAAATCGAGCCCATAGAACTTAATAAAAGAATGAGCCCCCAGGCAGTGGAATGTGCCCCCCCCCCCCTGTAAATTTAACGAATTTCCTTTAACACTGAAGCGATATTTAATTTACGGATGAAATGTCCCCGCCTCTCTTTAAACTTAACCTCTTAACTTTATCAGTAACGCGATTTTTAATTTATGGCTGTAGTAAACGTAAGTGATGCCGAAAAAGAAGATTAATATTTAAAAATAAGATGGCAGTTGGGGGTCTAAGGAAATGTTTAGTAGTTTATAAAGTAGCTGAAGTACCCTAGAACTATGTCAATTAATGAAGGCATCTGAAGTCCGAGAATTCTTTTTAAATTATTTTTTTGTCGTGCAGATAGCAGCTGCAAGTCTTAAGAAGTTGTAAAGAAAAAAAAGTCCTTCCGGCCTGTACCGGGAGGAAAAGGTAGCTTTCCTACATCTTCGTTTTAAAATTTCAGCTAATGTTACACGAAAACAGCAAGTTAAAATGCAAAGAAACGTTTACAAAAGATTCGTTAATACTGAATTTGAGTAAGAAATTCGCCAAATTATTGAGCAATAGCCAAATTGGCTTCATTTATGAAGACTTATTTTGGTCGCCAAATTTGGCGATATTTCGCCAAATGTCGCCAATTTTGCCAATTTTGTCGCTAAAGGATATGAATATATAGTTTTATGCGCATGATTGTGAAAATTATTACAACAATGAAAGAAAATAATATGCGAGTAATCGCGTTAATGTGCTGTTTTGTTTCAAAATGTCAGCTACCCTAGAATTTCAAACTGCTCTATCTCAGCCATTTTTTAAGATAGAGGTAAACCAAAAAAACCTCTGAAATCCTTGTATCAAGGCCTAACACGTAATTAAAAAATAAATTTGAATTTTTAATTTTTTTGTATATTTATTCTAGTTTTAAATTTTTAAATGGCCGCCATCTTGAAACAAAATGGCGGACCAAGCTGGCCAACGAACTCGGTCGAGACATTGGTGACCTTAATACACACAATTAGTTTCATCAAAATCGATTTATAAATACGAGCGTTATCGTATGACATAGGTCAGATATATATATATATATATATATATGTATAGGACTACAATTTTAATTTGTAAATTGACAGGGCTCTTTGGTATCGGGATTTCAGTGTATGTGGTCAGTTTCTTATGTTTCAATGGTTAAATTTTACTTAAAGTTTTATATATATATATATATATATATATATATATATATATATAATCAACATTTGAGCGGACGGTGGTTTTGGGGTCTGGGGGTCATGATCGGTGAAAATATATCGAAATTTTCCGGAACTGCTTTCCTCCGAGCGGCTGCAATAGGTAGCTTTATACTTTTTAGTATTGAAAGCTACCTAAAAGCTAGGGAATCGGATGATTTTTAAGGGATCTATAATAGAGGGCGCAAAAGGGGACAACTGATATTTTTGTGCAGGACCCTAAGAGGAAAACATCTTAAAAAATCGTAGTACTTAGCGCTTTAAATCTTTAATTAGTCGAAATTAAGCATAGGGTATAAATTAATCATTAGAATAAATTTTTAAAGAAATGCTTAAAAAGGAGCCCTAGGGCCTCAATAAAAATATGAGGGTGGCGGCCCAGGGCAGAAGTCCAAGACTCAACTTTAAAGTTATCTGCTGAGATGGTGACACAATTAGGAGGGGGGTGGAAGATCCATGGCGCACAAAAAGTTCAAGGGGGCCAGGATCCTAACTGGAATGTAGAAATGGGGGAATAACTAAATAGCCCCAAAAACGAAGAAGATCGGTTAAAAAGGGGGCCAATTATTAAAAATTTAAAAACGTAAAGAGGCCCGGATCTTGTCCAAGAATTTATTTTGTCATTCATGTAGTAGCTGAAAGTCCTAAGAAGTTGTTAGAAAAAAAAGCTAGCGAATCGGACGATTTAAGGGAGCTATTGTAGGGGGCCCAAAAGGGGCCGCTGATAGTTTTGAGCAGGGTCCTAAGATGAATGGTATCAGCTGGAATATAGAAATGCGCAATAACTAAATTGAGAAAAGGACCCAAAAACAAAGATCGGATTAAAAGGGGGCAAGGTATTAGCAATTTATGGAACAATAACTTCAAGGGGCCTGAAACTTTTCCGATTTTTTTTTTTTTTTTTGTCGTTCATGTAGTAGCTGGAAGTACTACGAAGTTGTTAGAAAAAAAAGGTAGTGAAACGGACGATTGTTAAGGGAGCTATAGTAGGGGGCCAAAAGGAGCCAGCTAATAGTTTTGAGCAGGGCCCTAAGATGAAGGGTCTCCTAATTGGGATGTAGAAATGGGGAAATAACTAAATGGAGAAAAGGCCCCCAAAACTAAGAAAATCGGATTAAAAGGGTCAAGTTATTAACAGATTAGAAAACAAAAACTTCAACGGGCTCCAAGGAGCCAGGGTCTTAAATGGAACGTAGAAATGGAGGAAAAGCTAAATGGAGAAAGGGCAGCAAAAACGAAGAGGATCGGATAAAAAGTAGGCAAGTTATTAACAATTTAGGGCAAAAATCTTAAAAGAGTCTCGGATCTCAAAAAATTTAAAATCCGAGCCTCAAGTGTATCAGGACTGCCTTGGACTAACCGCACCCAAATTTTCAGACTTCTACGTGCGGTAGATTTCGCTAGCCATCGCACGCAGACAGACACACAGACAAACAACTTTCTTTTAATAGTATAGATTTCTTTTTGCATAATTTTAAGTTTAGAAAACAAGTGCACTGTAAATGCCATAGATACTAACAATGAAAAAGAATCCAAAAAGAAGTGGTAAAGTTTTGATAAACAGTGATTAGTTCGTTTGAATAAATATATTGAACTAGCTGACCGCACGACGTTGCCCGAGTCCGTGATACAGACCTTAAATATACCTGTTGAATGGTTTTATATTTTTAAACGAAAATCTGTCCAAACGAACCTAATGTTGAGGGCATCACTGTCTTCGGCAGTGCACCTGCACATCCTCGAATTTGTATGATTTTATACTTTTAAATGAAAATCCAACTTTTGATTTCAAACCTCAGAACACTGAATTGCATGTTGGGGAAAAAATTATTTTCCCCGAGAAAGAAGTCTAGCGAAATCACAAAGCGAATTCCGGAAAAGATTTTTTTTTTTTTTGAAAGGTTTAATATTTCCCGGTTTCCCTCGCTAATGTTATCCCTATGGGCGTAGGATGCATTCGTATATTTAAAATATCTCCTTGGAAAATTAATATTTTTGACTTCTGTTTTCTTTGAATTGTTCTTAAAGAATGTCTCTTTTTTACTTAGTTGTCAATTTTTTTCTAAAATATATACTTAATTTTATTTGAAATGTTAAAATCGTATTCAGTTTCGCTAAGATTTTAACGCATAAAAATATAAATTAAGCACATAGTTTAGAAATATTTTGATAACTAAGAAAATTAGAGACATTCTTTAAGAACAGTACACAGGAAACCGAAGTTAAAAATATTAATTTCCCGAGGAGATATTTTAAAAATACGAATGCATCCTACGCCCATTGGATTAACATTAGCGAGGGGAATCGGGAAGTTTACTGACGAGCAGCCTTCAACCCAAGACGTCGTTATAAAGAAAAATATACGCTCATTAATTGTATATTTCTTTTTGTATTTCGAAACAGGAAAATGAATGCCGATTTTTAAAGTCTGCACTCTGCAGAAAAAAACAAAAATCGCAGAATTGACTTTCGAAAACGAATATTTTTGAAAGGATTAAAATTTTCAAACAGATTACACCGTTCAAAAGAAAAATGAACGTAGGTATGGTTTGGTATTTTTATTTATTTACTTTTTTGTTTCGTATTTCAATTTCCTGAACAGATGCAATTTTTTTTTAATTGAAGGAAAAACGGAAAACCCCGAAATGTTGTTCGGAAGCGAATTTTTTTAAAGGGTTAATATTAATATTTTTTAACGGATTGCACCATTGAAGAGACAAAGGTACCCAGATTAAGTGGGTATTTGTCTTCGTATTTCGCATCGTTAAGTTCATGCGAACTTGAAAAGATGAGAGAGGGAAAAAAACACAAATTCGAAGTTTCGATTTTTTTTGCTTTTAATATAAATATTTTTTAACGAATTGCACCGTTAGAAAGAAAAATGTTCGTAACTATAGTTTGTCTTTTTTTTTTTTTTTTTTTTTTTTTTTTTACGGGCTTCGAAAAATGCAAAAAAAAAAAAAAAAAGTCAATTTCACCAATGGTATTTTACCTGCTTTCGGATTTACGGAAAGTTTCGAAAGTCGCCGCGATCAGTCGCAGCGTGCCACTTTGTGATCCGGGCGGATCACCTAGTAGGACATAAAATGCACGGAAATTTAAAACTATCTCTTATAAATCTATATTTTTCCTTCATATTACAACTATCGTTGTAGCTCCTAAGTTATTTATGTCTAAATTGAACTTTTTCTGCCAATACAGTCTGTGTAACATCTAAGATTACATATAATGCTAATAAATGCAAATGCATTTCAATACTTTCAATTTTATGTTCTGTATTCAAATGAACAAATATGACAATAATCACATTTATTTATCCAGTTTGTGATAGACATTAGGCGTACGCAGGAGGTGCAGGAGAGGGCAACCACTCTAAATCTTTGAAAAAGTAAGAATTTTTTGCCAGATTTAATCTTATTTTCCCCATCCTACACGCCCTCCTCCTTAACAAAATTCCTCTGTACGCCATGAAGATAGGTCCAGAGTGAATAGATAAAAATATATATGTTTAACTCGGAGGTCTAAACCCTAATGATCGGAATAAACACACAATTTTTGTTCAATCTATACTAATAAAAGAAAGTTTCGCTCTGTGTCTGTGTGTCTGTCTGCGATAGCTAGGAAAATTTAGCGCACCTAGAAGTCTGTAAATTTAGATTTAGGTAGTCCAAACCCTCTCCTGGTATACCTGAGTCTCAGAATTTTAATATTTTGATAATTAGCTTAGATATTAATTAGATTCTCATTAACCATCGCTTCTAAAATGACATCTTTTAAATCAAAATGGTGAAAGAAACAAACCGGTGCATTGGATTTGCAAACGGAAATGAACGAATTCGAAATTATTTTACTAATTACCGAATTTAAAAAAAACTAATTGAGATATCAATTTGAAAATTTCTGAGCATATGTAAAAAAATATTCTGCATCTGACTATGGGATTTTTGAAAAAATCGGTCGGTAATTTTTTTAAATTTATGCAAAAATTGCCAAAAATCTGCCGGAGCCAGTGAAAACGATCCGAGAAATTTTCAGATAGGGATCTGCTTTCATTAAAAACTGAACTACAAAGATATCTGTTTCTCGGGCCGATCCCTCCATTTAGTTTGCGAAAATGAAAGGAAATAATTGCCAATTTTTACTAATGAACAAAAATTTAGGTAACTAATTAAGATATAGATTTGAAATTGAAGTCGGGAAGGGGTGTCATCTGCCGGCTATTTTAGCGTAGCGTCTTCGTTATGTTCTAATTATCAGAAAAATGTAATTATTTTTTTAATGATCGCGTTAATGTAGGTGACGGTGATTCTCTTGAACAAATTATTCATTATATTTGCGGGTATCGTGGGGGTTAACGCCTTTCTCTGAGATTGTAATTATCTCGGGCCCGGGCAACGCCGGGCGGGTCAGCTAGTATATAGTAGTTTTTACAGAAATGATCACGCTGTATGGACGGTGAAAAAAATATTGCTTGGCCGCCTAAAGCAGACTTCATTTAATGAGTGTTAAAATCACACAGCGTGAAATTTACAGCGTGGAATTCCAAAATCTTCTCATACTACTTCATTTTTACCAATTAAAAATTGTCTCATAGTTAACGCCAGTCTCTCTAATATAAAATCTCTAAATTGATCAGAACACTCATACAAGTTCTAGATAGCACACTATAAGTTCTAGTTTTACATTGTTTCTCTAAATCATGAATTAGAAGACTCAGATGTAGAATAAAAACAAAATGGATTAAAAAAATAATTAAATGATTATATGTAAATTTGTCTTCGGTGAATCTACAAAACTTAATTAAACTGTTCTACCTTGATCTAATAACAAAGCTGCCATCCCAGAACATGCAACAGCTAACGCAACCATATTATATGATCTCACCTTTTTAAACACTGCATTAAGTAAAAATGTTTTGTCAGTGCTTCCTGGCGCGTCAATAAAATAAACCTTAGAATTTTCATTTAAAACAGCAAACGAAACTTCATCAGAAATTGATTTTCGACCGTGATTATGCTAGTGCAAACGATAAATAGGCAAATATTGATTAAGTCACGATTTTTTACATTGAATTTTTTTTAAGTATCAGAAACATTCCTTTCACTTAAGCATCCCTTTAAATTAAATAATTTCGATTTATAAAATTATCGCTCATCAAAACGTTTATTATTATTATTATTATTTGTATTTTATATAAAATCAGCAACATTTTTAGGGTATCGTTCATCTCACGAAACCCCAATACTCCCGCTCCGTTGTCTGTCCGTCACAGAGCCATTTTCAGAAACTATGTAACTTACAGAGTTAAAACTTTGCGTATATATGGCTGAATACCAGCTATGAAGCTCAAAACATTAAAATTTGAAAAAATCGTATTATTTTAATAAATAGAAATAAAAAAACAAAATTCTACCAGCCTTTCCTATTAAATTTGAACATTTTTCGTTATAACAGTTGCAAAAATTAAAAATCCACAATGAAATTCTTTCTACAATAATTATTTTTCTATTGAACGATTTCCACGCGTAAAATGAAAATGAAATAAACAGTTTCACCAATTGAAAAAAAGATTAATATGAAATAAAATTGATTGACGTCATAGTGGTAATAAAACGGAAAATGAGATTTCTCAATAATACAAGGAGCATGAGTATGTGTATGCACACAAAGCAGATTAATATCACGTCATTAGAGAATTAAAAAGAAAATCTGATGTCATATTGGAAGTTTAACGAATTTTTCAAATGTTTGAGAATAATACAAAGCTAGTATCAATATGAGTAATAGAGAATAGCAAATAGATGAGTTTGAGAAACATATTGAATCATGATAAAAATCCGATTATGGAAATATTCGAATATTTTAACATTTTGAAGGTGTACAACATGTTTAATTTTAATTTTTTTTTTTTTTTTTTTTAAATATCCCATTTAGTCCACACGACAGATATTATTATGATAGAATATAATAGCGGGCTTCGCCCGCTATCGGGCTGGTTTAGATATTCGAAAAAACGAAAAAATAGACCGGTAAATTTTTACTTTATAAAAAACATGACTTTTTCTTTTTTTTTTTTTTTCTAAATGAAATTTATTTGGATTTATTAAAGAAAGAATAAAGTGTTTTGAAAGGAATATTAAACGAAACCCTTTGAGCGATCTTCGATCACACTTACCCACTTTTTTTTCTTTTACTTTTCGAGGTAACTGTATTATTTTCTGACTAATAATAACCATTTCAATTACTTAGCCAACGATACTATGCGGTCGCCAAGAGGGAAAAAATTACCAATGGCAACCACTAAGCCTGCGATAAAAGTGAAAAACACCAAATTTTATTTTAAAAATCCATAATAAATCAGTCAATTAAGATACATTTTTCAAACAATTCATTTGAAAGTAGATTTTTTCCTTATATCACGGTGTAAGGATTTAAAATGTGGGATGTTTAGAAATTAAAACAAGTGGGTAAGTGTGATCGAAGATCGCACAAACGGTTTCGTTTAATATTCATTTCAAAACACTTTATCCTTTCTTTAATAAATCCAAATAAATTTCATTTTCTATATAAAAAAAAAAGTCATGTTTTTAAAAAGTAAAAATTTACCGGTCTATTTTTCTCGTTTTTTCGAAAATCTGAACCGGTCCGAGAGCGGCCGAAGTCCGCTATTATATCCTCTCATAATCATCTGTCATGTGGACTAAATGCGATATTTTTAAAAAATCAATTTCAAAATTAAACATGTTGTATAGAGACCTTCAAAATGTTAAAATATGCCAATATTTCCATAATCGGGTGTTTATTGTATTATTCTGAAACATTTGAAAAATCTGTTAAACTTCCAATATGACGTCAGATTAATTTTCTTTTTAATTCTCTAATGACGTCATATTAAGCTGCTTTCTGTATTTACACATACTCATACTCCTTGTATTATTGAAAAATGTTTGAAAATTTACGTTTTATTACCAATATGACGTCATATTAATCTTTTTTTTCAATTGGTGAAACTTTTTATTTCATTTTCATTTTTCACGTGGAAATCTTTCAATAGAAAATTAATTATTGCGTAGAAAGAATTTTATTGTGGATTTTTAATTGTTGGGAACTGCTATAACGATAAATGTTTAAATCTAATAGGAAAAGGCTGTTAGATTTTTCGTTTTTTATCTCTCTATATTAAAATAATACGATTTTTTTTTTCAAAATTTTATGATTTTGAGCTTTATAGTAGGTATTCAGCTATAAGTACACAAAATTTCATATCTGTAAGTTATATAGTTTCTGAGAACAGGCTCTGTGACGGAGAGACAACGTAGCAAGACGAATAGGGTTTCGTGAGATGAACGAAGCCCTAAAAATTGCAATAGCAAAAATCGCAAAATCGAAATTTCATCGTTAAGTGTTGCCATTCGCAAAATGACGTCAGCGTTACGAACGGACACGCTTGTCCTTTATAATAAAGACAGATGTAGCATATAAGTAGAGCTTTAACTATGAAATTTTGCATGTTGAAATATTTAATAAAAAGTTAAAAAGAAAAAATAAGCAATTTATTTTTCTATAGACCAGAAATTTTTACTGTTATTTAAATGAATAATCTACTCTTTTTCACAGAAAAATAAATTAACATACGTGATATAAATCTATAATATATTATTAACCATTGAGAAAATGGTTGTTGTTTTCGGTCCATTCTAAAAATGGACCTCTTGACGTTGTCACTTTTTTTTTAAAGCGTTTTTAACGAAATTCTGTAACTTTAGAAGAATTTTTTTTTTTTTTTGAATAGACAAACGAAATGAATATAAAATCGTTACAAAAATGTTGAAGTTACAAAAAGGATAGATGCAAATTATCAGCTATGAAAAATAAAGTAGAAATTTGGTACTTTCGTGTTATAGCGGCACTCAAGGATGAAATATTTTTGTTTCTGTTTTCATTAATATATTGCAAATTTGGTACTTTCGTGTTATATTTTGTTTCTGTTTTCAATAACATATTGTAAATTTGATACTTTCCTGTTATGGCGGCCCCCAAGGATGAATCACCAAGCGACGAAGATTTATCGCCAAATTATAAAGCATGTATGACATTATAATAATATATGATGAATATATAACATTTCTTGACGTAAGTGGCCAAGTTATAGTCGTATATGATGCATATATATGATGTATATATATATGGCATGTGTATATGATGTATATACGACATATAAGATATAAGACGTAAATAATATGTGTATAATGGCGTATATGGCACATATAAGAGTGTTTGGAATATATATATGCGTATATAGGATGCATATATAAGCTTTGCGATGATCTTGGCGAAATCAAAACTGCAACCTTGGTATAATCATAACTGTGGGTGCCGCTATAACACAAACGTACAGTATTTTTTTTTTTTTTAAAGCTTTCGGAACCTTTCCCCAATGGTTATTGTAATTTGTTAAATTATATATTTTTTTTGTTTTTTAAATTTTGTTTAATTATCCAAACATTTAAAATTTTTCATGATTGTTTATCGTAGAAATAATCTTCAAAACGAACAAATAACCTCATTAACTAAGCTATTAAATAAAAGAAGTAAGTATCAATCATCGTTAATTACAAACATCCAATCTTCATTTCACCCACGCAACAAACTGATTGGCAGATTAGCTACAATAGCTGGGCTTTCCAAGTGTTTTCCCTTAATTAGCTCTTTATTTGTGATTTCCAAGAGAAAGTGAAAGATAAGAGAGGGCCATTCCCAACCTCTCAGATCAGACTTTCAATCGCAACTGAACAGTTCAGTTTCAGAGGTCCACTCGCACCCGCATGGAGACTTGAACTCACGCCGTTTAGAAGTTGTCTATCACCCGCTGATTATTAATGCATTCATAGCAGAATGCTGCTCCTACGTCCATAAAGCAAGTATACCGCAAATACATTTGTTCTGTACATATTTAATATATGCTTTGTCTGTGCTATTTTTTACAGTTTATTTCTTCTCTTCTACATTTACTCGTCTTGTCTTCACTCGTGGATATGAACCCCAACATTTCAAACAGGAGATCGTGAGTTCGTATCTCACTGGTGCTTATTATTTCTTTGTTATAGGGCCTTGACATAACTCAGTTTTAAAAAAGTTAAATTTTGTGCTTCCTCCGTGTTTTGTGCCAAATAATCTCGAAAATGAAACTGCAACCCAAGACCTCCTTATCATAGTATCAGACCTCACAATCAGCAAGTTCCCTTTGACACGTGGTTAAAAACCACATGGTTGTCCTGCTACTAGCGCCATCAATCGTCAGTAATAAGAGTATTTACGACACGAAATAACACGAAATTTTTTCACAGCTCCATTTGTTCTATGCATTTGCTTATGAACTAGTATCGGTAGTATCCACCAGGCGGCGATACTTTCCGGAGAAAGTCAATAAATAAGTTGGCAATTACCGCGGACATTTTCTCCCATAGACTTTCTCCGGATTGTCAAGTCGGATCTATGATAAGGGAGTCTTGCTGCAAACCAATGGAAAAAGAGAGGCCAAATAAAATCGTGGAAATAGACGAATTGGGTAAAATCAAATGTTAATCGTACCCGATAAACCATTTTACTTTTAATGACTTTATGAAACGTTTTAACAGCCATCCTTCAAAAATAATTAATTAGATCGAGTTGGTTTAATCGAGAGCTGAAACAAATCATGATTTCTAAATGACAATATGTTGACAGACGATTTTTGTTGTATACGCTTTTTCTTTAAATTCAATTCTTGTGAATAGAGAGCAATAATTTGTACACCTAAAGGCAAGGAGCTTAAATTTGCCTCCTTGGTTTAATCGAGAGCTGAAACAAATCATGATTTCTAAATGACAATATGTTGACAGACGATTTTTGTTCTGCAGAATAACTTGATTCATAAAGTTTGAATATGTGAAAATATGTTTTTATTTTTCGAAAATTTTACTGTAATCAAGATTTTGTTTTCACCATCTATTCAAATAGAAAATAAATTATTTTTTCAGCTTTAAGGAGAAAATGCCGTGAAAAATATATTAATCTATTTTATTTCTCATTTTTATCCACAAAAATGGAGTAATTCAGTTGACGTTTTTAGAGAAATGTCGTTGATATTTACCAAATAATAATAATATATTGGAAGTTAATTCAAATTTTTAAATTCTGAGAGTTTATATGACATCCTCGAATCAATGATAACCGGTTGGTTGTTAACTAAATCGCGTCGCGTTCGATAATCTAAGAGGAGAAGTTACGAAATACAAACAGGCTATCTGATTTTAATACAGTAGAGTCTCTAAAATCTGCAAAACTCCAAAATCCGCTTGCGTTGCAAATTTGCAGTTAAGAAGTAATCTTTAAATTTTTTTGCTCCAAATATTATTGAACAAAATAAAATTATTTTTAACGTAAATTTATTTGAACAAATAATAATGTTTATAATGACACAAGATATTACACTGTTTATATTATAAATGGCCAACAACTCTTTTCACCCTATCTTAAAACAAACACTCGAAAGAAAATATGGGGTATGGGGTTGCCAGAAAATTGTAAAATTATTTTACTGATGGACAACTGTGCTGCTCATCCTGAATTAAATGGTATTTCAGATAATATTATTACAATGTTTTTGCCCCCCCCCCCCCCCCCAACACTATCTCGTTAATTCAGCCTATGGATCAGGGTATTATCTATAGTGTAAAATGCCACGATAAATCAAATTTTTTGAAGCAACTTATTAATGCTGATTCGCCATTTGAAACAGAAGAGCGCAGAAAAATTTTCACCATAAAATACTGCATTTATTTAATTGATGAAGCATGGGCTTCTATACAAAAGATACCTTGATCAATGCATGGCATAAAATATGGCCAGGATCATTATTTATTGAAAATGAGGATGAAGAAAAAGATTTTTCAGGTTTTCCATTAACATTGCAACAAGCTAAAGCTTCTGAATTGATGAAATATGCAAAAGAGTTTTTTAAAGAAGATGAAATTATGGAATGGATGAACCACACAGATGAAGTTTCAGTAAACTATTTTGCAGATGAAGAAATTATTTCTTCAGTTATTAACCCACCAGAAGACAGTGAATCTGAATCTGACAATGACTCTGAAGAAAAAAAAATAAAGTTTGAAGAAAGTTTGTATTTTTGTAAAAACTTTTTGAAGTTCTTGGAGCAGCAGAGTTGCATAGACCAACAAGAAATAATGACTGTTTACAGGATCCAAAAAAACTTCATCAAGAAAAAAGGAAAGTTCTGAAGCAAAAAACTATACAGGAAATGTTCAAAAGTTGTAATAAAAAATAATTTTGTATATTAAAATAATAATCTGCAGGTAAATTAAAGTTTTGATTTGTTTAAATTGAATTATTACATCTTCTAAATGGACACAGGTAAGTTGAAAAAAAAATCATTTAATCTAGAATCTGCAAAATTCTAAAATCCGCACAGTCTCTGGTCCTAAGCTGTGCGGATTTTGGAGACTCTACTGTATAATAGTCCGTGTTCAGTTTTCTTTTCCTAATAATCATGATGTGAATTTTAGCAGAAAACTCATCTGAATGTAATTGATATTTTTATGCTTAATAATCAGTATAGTTAAAGTTAAACATTTCAATTTTTCCCAAGATTTTTGACAATATTTCATTTTATTTTTCAACTTGAAACACAATACATTTCAGAATACTCTTGTGAAATGTTCATTCTTTGACGTTTCTGGTCGACGTTCAACAAATGCGGCACGCATCCAGCAAACAGTTTTTTCATACCCAAAAAGCAAAACATCGTGTAAAATGTAGTGGACACGGTCTATCGAGATGTTTGCAATGTCAGCAAGTTGCCGTAATTCAATCGGCGATCATCCAATACGGCATTATGAATTTTTGAGACGATTTCGCCGTCCTTAGCGTTCATCATCGTGAATGGATTGTTCCGCCGTGGTTCAGTGGCTTCTTAATTATTTTTTAATTCGACAACGCTAATCTTAACTTAATAATTGGCACTTTCTCTTCATTTAATGGAAGACTAGGCTTCGCCCGCTAGTGGGCCCCTAATTTACATCGGGGCTTCGAATCTATGAAAATACATTAGTTCCACCGCCAGGGGGCACAATCTGTCCTATACTATCCTCGGGCGCGTGTCCCCGCTGACTGCAGCACCGTATAGAAGGCGTGCTGCGCACGCGCTGCAAAATCCATTAGTTCCACCTTCCGCCGCCAGGGGCGGAATCTGTCTTATACGAACATAGCCGAAATCTGTAAAGCTATCGAAATCCAGTCGAATGAGCAAAATCTCGTCGTAATCGGGTCCATAGAATCCGAGATAGAAAAGCGCCCCTGGTGGGGAAACTTGGAACTACAATCAATAAGTCCTGTCGATGTCGAGTCGAATGAATCAAACCGCATCGTGATGGGACCCATAGAACCCGAGTTAGCTGCAAAATCCGTTAGTTCCATCTTCCACCGCCAGGGGGCGCAATCTGTTATATACGAACACAACTGAAATCTTTGAGGCTGTCGATTTCAAGTTGAATGAGCCATACCTCGTCATGATCTGGCCCATATATATAACCATAGATAAGAAAGCGCCCCTGGTGGTGAAACTCTGATCTAAAATCGGTAAGTTCTATCGATGTTGAGTCGAATGAGCCAAACCGCATCGCGATGGGACCGATACGACCAGAGATAATTTGAAAAAAAAAAAAAAAATATAGTCAATTCCTTAGCTTCTTTTTTTTTTCTGTACAAAAATCGGGATTTTGCTAAAATAAAAAAAGTCCTTCCGGCCTGTACCGGGAGGAAAAGGTAGCTTTCCTATATCTTCGTTTTAAAATTTTAGCTAATGTTACACGAAAACAGCAAGTTAAAATGCAAAGAAACGTTTACAAAAGATTCGTTAATACTGAATTTGAATAAGAAATTCGCCAAATTATTGAGCAATAGCCAAATTGGCTTCATTTATGAAGACTTATTTTGGTCGCCAAATGTCGCCAATTTTGGTGCTAACGGATATGAATATATAGTTTTATGCGTATGATTGGGAAAATTATTACAACAATGAAAGAAAATAATTTATGAGTAATCGCGTTAATGTGCTGTTTTGTTTCAAAATGTCAGCCACCCTAGAATTTCAAACTGCTCTATCTCAGCCATTTTTTAAGATAGAGGTAAACCAAAAAATGCTCTGGAATCCTTGTATCAAGGCCTAACACGTAATTAAAAAATAAATTTGAATTTTTAACTTTTTTGTATATTTATTTTAGTTTTAAATTTTTAAATGGCCGCCATCTTGAAACAAAATGGCGGACCAAGCTGGCCAACAAACTCGGTCGAGACATTGGTGACCTTAATACACACAATTAGTTTCATCAAAATCGATTTATAAATACGAGCGTTATCGTATGACATAGGTCAGATATATATATGGATATATCTATATATAAAAATCAACATTTGAACGGAGGGTGGTTTTGGGGTCTGGGGGTCATGATCGGTGAAAATATATCGAAATTTTCCGGAACTGCTTTCCTCCGAACGGCTGCAATAGGTAGCTTTATACTTTTTAGTATTGAAAGCTACCTAAAATTATGGAATGAATTCGAAAATTTTTTGAATCCCTGAAATGTCAGCCCACTCTGAGCAACGATGCATGTTTTTCAGATTCGAAAATCCATTATTTTTGAAAATTTTATATAGCTTATAAAAACTGCAATCATTTTTAAATGCATCGTTTTATCAATTTATCACTTTTTTCAGAAAGCGTCGCGATGTCTGCTTTTCAGTCTTGCTTCTGTCCTGTTGGAATAGAAATAAATTCATTTTCCATTTTCATTAATGAGTTTTAATTGATATTTTTAAAAGTTACTAGTCTATTTTAATAAATTTTTTTTTTGTTGTTGAATTTGCGATTTTTTTAACTTTCTACATGGATTTCCTGCCATCTTTAAATTCAGCAGCCCACTTTTTTATCATCGAATATGCAGGACAAAAATCGTTTAAGGTGGAATGTAACTCTTTTTGTATGTCCGTGAGGGGGGGGGGGGGGGGGGGGTTAAACCTTTTTTAGCAAAGTATTTTATGACAGCTCGAACTTCAATTTTCTTCCATTTTTAGAAAATGTCAAAAATTGTTTACTTTACTTTTATCGCCAAGCAATTTAAAAGTTGAAGCTTACATAAATTGAACATCTCTCAAGTAGCCAAATACATGTAAACATTTTTTATTTATTTGTTACAAACAAAATAATTCTGAAATATTAGCAAATTCTGCAGTTACTCTCTGGTGATTGATAAGTGTTTAGTGATCTATGATTAACTCTTGTGTTTTTTGTAAAGATAATTTAAGATCTAATAGTAAAGACTTCACAAACAGCTTTAAATAATGGTCACAATTCCTTTTTTTTTTTTAATTGAAAACTATAATAAAGAGGGCTGTTACATATCTAGCAACAATTTTTAACAACAGATAACAGTACAAAAATATATATACAAACTAACAAAATTTAGAAATAATTTAAAATTTTCTTTTTAACAGTAACACATACAGTAAGTAGAAGATCTTTATAACGCAAGCAAGATTTTGCAAGCAAGATTTTGCGTTGTATAGAATTTTGTGTCATATAGATCATTTCACACATCATTAAAACTTACCTTGTAAACAAGGCAAAATATGTCTGAAACATATCAAGATACAGAAGATCTTTATATCGCATTCCTTGAGACCAAAAGTTGTGCAGATAATAAATTTTTTGATAATATAGATTATAGATCATTTCACATATTGTTAAATTACGTTATAAACATGATCCAAATATGCCTGGACAAAATCATTATATTACCTTTTTAAAATTTAATAATAGAAATATTTCCATTAAAAAAGTCTGAATTCAGGAGATAAAGATGAAATAACGTTTGAAACTAAGTCCTCTAGAGGTTAGTAATATTTCTATAATGCGGATTACAGGCGCTTTTTAACTATAAAATTCATTGTTTACATCTGAGAGACTGTGTGATATAGAAAATTGCATTATATTAAAATTGCGTTATAAAGATCTTCTACTGTATATTTTTATAACAGATAAATAATATGAATTGCACTTCAATTTAAGTATAGTAACTGTTTAAAGAAAACAACTTATCAATTTTGTTAAAACTAATATGCTTCAACACACAAAGCTTTATTAACATTATTAGAAGAAACATTTAGAAAATTTAAGCCACCAATACAGTGAGTATTTAACTAATGAAGTTTTCACAACATACTATAAAGTAATAATAAAATGGTTTTAGCTCTTTCAGGTCCGGTATCCCAATAATAAGTCTTAAAGTATTTTCACTTAGTGTTACTTTGTCTTTACAATTAGTTTTGTTATTATCTGCATGTAGTAATTGTAGTATATGTCTTTACATTTACTATTATCACTTCATTTGTATTTCAGCTTCTAGTAATAAAACAATTAGTATCATGTTTAATAAGTAAAATAACTATATTCACTAGATTTTGGTAAATGACATATTCGTTAAATTTCAGTAAACCATAATATTTATCATTTAAATAGCTGTTTTCAATTTTTTAACCTTAAAATTAATCCTTCCCTTAAAAAAAAAATCAGAATTGAAAGGGTTACAGTTTTCAAAATATACAGTTGTGAAACTACATTATCAAATACTATTCATTAAATCTCAATACTTCAAGACTACGGAATTTTTTTTGTTAGTAAATAACATTTAAAACTTTTTTTTTTCAACTTTAATAATTTTGTTAACTCTTTATGTCCAAAATTATGAATTAGTAAAAATTTCACTTTCTAAATAATTTTTCCTAATTTTTTAAAAATACATTTGATGATTTGTGCAATCATTAAATAAATTTGAGAAATATTTTGTCTATTAAAATTAATAAACTAAATCAGTCCATCCATAAGTGTCTTATGGAGCATCTACAACTTTAATCAAATCATTTCTTCAAAATATTGTTTTCAGTATTTTACAGAATTAGAAAGTGTACAATATAGTAATGAATAAGACATTCTTCAAAACTGAACAGTCATAATGGAAAAAGAAACATCCACTTAAAAATATCTTTATTTTGTACAACGAGTAATGCTTTTGGAACATGATAAAGTAAAATAAAATATCTAGAACCCATCTTAAATTGTATTATTGCCAGTGAATGTGTTGAATGATTTTTATAAGAAGTTTTGTTTTTTTTACTATTAATGGTACTTTACAGTACTAGTGGGACATAAAGGATTAAAAGATAAATGATTATGCTATTTTAACATACATTTCCAGGCTATGTAATTTTTTTGTTAGTTTAGTAAATAACAATATTTATTACAATTTTTATCATTTCATTATGGAAGTAAAGACACACAACATGCCTCTGTATTACAGTTTTCTTTGTTAAGACGTTGTCAGTGTGGGGAGCATCTGTTTCATAGCTCGTTAAGACGTGTCAGTGTTTAGACCAAACTCCATGAAAATTTGCATAATGCAAAAAGTTACTACTTATTTCTGTTTTTGTCTTTAAAATCAGAACTGGTGTGTATTTATAACAGTATATACAATTTATATATTTTTTCCTTTTCACATAACCATGTTGCTATAAAAATTATTTCAAGAGAAAGGTTTTCCCCTTCCTCCATAAATCATGCATTTCTTAAATATCTATTTTTTTTGTGTGTGTATGTCTAGGAAAATCTACTGCACATAGCAATCTGAAAATTTGGATAGTCTTGGGCAGGTCCTGAAGCAGCTGAGGCTCAGATTTGTCATTTTTTGATAATTAGCCGAAATATTAATTAAAAACCTAAATTAAAAATCACACTGCTTACAAAAGCGTAGCTGGGTGCAATTGATCGCATCTCTTGAGTGCCGAAGTAGGGAAAACCAAAAGCTATTTTTCTACGGCATTATTTCAAATTTTTGCATCGGCAAAACTGTTCAGAATATGGAAAATCAGAAGACATATTCTTAAATTTCCTACTTTTATGTTTAAAACACCGCAATTTATTCGAAAAAATATTAATATTAACCTTTTTAAATTTGATTTTGCCATTTTTTTCTCTTCTTTTTGCTGGCGGTCATATCAGACTCAATTTCAGAGATATGGAAAAACTAAAAATACAAGCTTAAAGTGGAGACCTTCTTCTCTACAATGGTGCATTTCATTTATAAAAATACGAATTTTACCCCTTTTGAAAAAAATTGTGGCTACAGGTCACTTTGCACCTCCCAGAGACATTCCTTTTTCCATGATAAAAGTAACTAAATGTAGGTATTTTGATGCAATCTTTTTACATGTTCTTAACACACCATATTACATCACTTATAAAAATCTCAAAATGTTCGAATGACTAAAAATAATATCCGAGAAACTTTTGCTAAGAACACGAACATGCGGGCAGCTTCGGTTCATGTGTTTACGACTAAATATGCATATTTTTTTCACAAAATTTTTAAGCAGGCCAAATGAAGATCATTTAAAAAAAAAAAAAGAAAGAATGAGGATAAAAAAAAAAAATCCCAATAATAAAAATCTACAGATTCAATAGTAGAAAGTTATAAGTAGGGCAAAGATTTTAACAGAATGTTAATAATTAATATGTGTCAGACTTTAAGGGAAACAGAGCAAGAAAAAGGCCACAGATGACAAAAATTGGCAATAGCAAATGTTAATGACTTGCTCTTACTGGGAAATTCCAGATTTGAGAACGAACAAGTTTTGTTATCCAGCTAAGAAAATTAAAGCGAATCATCCTCTGTGTATTCTACATAAAATCATGAAACAAGCTCAGATTCTCCTTCAGTGAAACCAAAAAGGTTTTGATTTGTTTTGTTAAGCAAGTAATAATTCATATAATAAATAATACTAAGTTTCATTAGAAAAAGGAAATTAAGTTTTATAAAATGGAAATTTCACAAAATGGATTGCAAACTTTGAATTCAATTATAACCTAATGAAGACAAAAAGTCTTTTTACCTTTTAAAAAATTACATGATTTGAGTTCAGACTGATCTAGCCTTTTAGACGTGTCAATTTAATTATTAAACTTAATCCAGTCATATGCAGAATTTCTTGTTATAATTACAAAAGAAATTACCATTATTTCGTTAGAAAAAGGAAATTAAGTTTTATGAAATGGAAATTTCACAAAAAGGATTGCAAACTTTGAATTCAATTATAACCTAATGAAGACAAAAAGTCTCTTTACATTTTAAAAAATTACATGATTTGAGTTCAGACAGACCTAGCCTTTTAGATGTGTCAATTATTAAACTTAATCCAGTCATATGCAGAATTTCTTGTTATAATTACAAAAGAAACGACCATATACTGAATCTAACATTTGATCACTAAGCACCAATGATGTTAAATTTATAATAATGCAAAATTTTATTACAGTTTAGATGCTATTTGAAATTCTTAAATAATGGCATTTGCTTAAAATGCTTTTTTTTTAAAAATAAATTTCAAAACTTTATTTGAATATATTATTGATATTTTTTATATAAAATGCTTTTGGTTTTGTTAGTGTGCAGTCTAAAAGTATATATTAAATGTAAAAAAAATTGTTAGTTTTCAATTTAAAAAAAGTATGATTTTTACCTATGTTGTATAACCTGGGAAGGATCTCCTAATTCATTAAATGTTAAGTGGTTATATATTTTTAAAGTCCCTAAATGAGCTGATACTCATATTTTAAATTTGCTTCAACTTTTTTTTCACAGTACAACCAAAGTAGAGATTTATTATTGCTGCTCTCTGTAATCATTGAGGTTAAATAATAGAAGGGTACGCAATCATTACAATGCGTCATTATCATAAAAATTAATTTTAAAAATAATGAAAAATTTGCAAATATACTATGTAATTAAGCTTCGCAGGATAAGTGGTTTAAATATCAGCCAGAAGGCATCCCTTCTTTAAAAAATGATAATCTTAAAATCTGCTAAGTGCTTCTTTTCCTCACAGTTATTGTTAACTTGTACTTTAGGGTGGTATAATTTACATTAACCATGATGAAAATTAGTGCTTGCTACATATACATCTTTTGTATCCCCGTGTTGCATATCTGCAACATATTCAAAAGTTCCACAGTGAGTTTTAAAAGACGATTTTATTGATTGCTAATATTTTCTGCAGTTAATGCAAATTATTCTTAAAATCCCTAATAAGTTGAGATAATGAGGTAATTTTTCATACCGAAATTTCATTAATATCTTGAGCAGTTTCATGCAGTTATTGTTAAAATGAACTTCATACATTTAGTGAAATTACAAATGCTGAAGGCCTCCAGAAATCGATTTTTCATGAAGTTAAGTTCATATACGTACTTTACATTTTCGTATTAAAAAAATTACAACTTCATGAGAAATATGTATACGTTAGATTTGTTTTTTTAAGAAGGAATTACTCTATGTCAATATTTAAAACACTAGTGCTCAAAAAGTTAAAATGTCAGCTTATTTTGAAAAAATAGCTGCCAAGTATTCAAGATACAATACTTCCTAATATAAAATCTAACAAATCATAATAATTTTAATTAAGAATCTATAATAATAAACATATGTGCTCCCCGGTGATTTTTCCACATTAGTAAAAGGAATCTGTATCCCAATATAGTAAATTTGTCCTTTCAATAAAAATTTATTCCATATTCGTTCAGCAATTTGTACAGATTTTTCCACAGTGATTTTTTGACATTCGTAAAAAGGATCCTGTTTAAATCTTTTAGCCCAATATAGTAAATTTTGTCCCCTGCAATTTCTGAATTTTTCATTAATTTTTTATGCGATTTTCAATTTTTCATGTTTTGCAGCAATTTTTTAGCATTTGCAAAATGAATTTTGCTTCAATCTTTTAGTCCAATACAGTAAATTTTGTCCTCTGGAATTTTTTTTAACTTTCCTGAATTTTTCATAGGATTTTTAGCATTTTTCACATTTTGCGGTGATTATTTGACTTTTTTCTGAAATAGAAAAAAGAAAGAATAAATTTTCCTAGGACCATGAATTCAAGTTGGAAGAATGTCAAACCAGTTTTTATAGCAACATGAATGATGGGGCTGAAAATTTGAATTCAATGTAAGCCAAGGAAAAAAAAAAAATCACAGTAATTGAAGGTTAGTTTGATTTGAGATGGACAGAGCCCAATTTATTTTGGTCTAATAAAAGCGCTCGTCCCCGAAGATCGGAGCTCTGCTGCATGTATTTGCTCTAGAATTACCACAGTTTTCCAAGTAGTATGGTACGATCCAAGGAACAATAACCGATTTAATGAGCCATTTGCAGTTTCATCTTAATACGGTATGCATTTAGACATGCATGGCTTAATCTTTGAGACAAGCATATGACTACTGGCAGGATCAATAGTTCATGGTGTGCACTGCTGAAGGCAGGCAAATCTCAGCTAACTTCAAATAAAACAAATTTAAAATACAATTTTTATATGCACCAGTATTATTTGTTTTCTATTCTTTAATTCAAATTTATTATTCAAAGAGTAAAAATAACAAATAGTTAAAAGCAAATTTTCACTGGTTTGCAAACAACAGCATTAGAAAATATACTTCAAATAGTCAATAATTTTCACAATAAATTAACAATAAATGCCCTTATATCATGGTATTTTTTTTTAACCTTATATATTTATTTGGTAAAATCTATAAGACAGAATTACAAGGGGCTGCAAAAGTTGTTACAGACAGGCTTCCTTTTTAATAGATATGCTGTCTATTACAACTGTGTTGTATTTTTTTAACAAGTGGTGAAGTGTGATCGAAGATCGTACAAAGGGTTTTGTTTAATATTCCTTTCAAAACACTCTATCCTTTCTTTAATAACTCCAAATAAATTTCATTAAAAAAAAAACAAAAAAAAAAAAACGTTTTTTATAAAGTAAAAATTTACTGGTCTATTTTTCTCGTTTTTTCTGAATATCTGAACCGGCCCGATAGTAGGTGTTTAGAAGACTTATCGTATTCTATTATACTCTGTCATAATAATATCTGTCATGTGGATTAAATGCAATATTAAAAAAAAAATCAATTTCAAAATGAAACATGTTGTATAGACACTTTCAAAATGTTAAAATATGCCAATATTTCCATAATCAGGTTTTTATCATGATTCAATACGTTCCTCAAACTCATATGACGTTATAATCACTTGCTGACGTCCTATCTACTTGCTTTCTCTATTACTTCTATGATACTCTTTGTATTATTCTCAAACATTTGAAAAAGTCCGTTAAACTTCCAATATGATGCCAGATTATTTTCTTTTTAATTCCCTAATTACGTCATATTAAGCTGTTTTCTGTATTTACACATACTCCTTGTATTACTGAGAAATGTTTGAAAATTTCCGTTTTATTACCGTTGTGACGTCCTATTAATCTTTTTTTCAATTGGTGAAACTTTTTATTTCATTTTCACATAAAAATCTTTCAATAGAAAATTAAATATTGTAGAAAATTTTTTATTCTGGATTTTTAATTGTCGGCAACTGCTATAACGAAAAATGTTTAAATTTAATAGGAAAAGGCTGTTAGATTTTTGCTTTTTTTATCTCTATACGTTAAAATACAATTTTTTCAAATTTTATGAATAGGGTTTCGTGAGATGAACAAAACCCTAATAAAATCAGGAAATTTTCTGTTTAATCGAGGATTCTCTCTTTATTTAGGATTTACTGTATTTATGTATATAAATATAACATTACATTATTTACATACTTTCAACAATAAATACACATTTTATGAAGGAATGATATTTTTTTTCTTCTTTGGAAGGGGTTCAGTTGGATGTCCCATATTGATTTTATTAAAATCTAAAAGAGTATGCTTTTTTGTCTGTTTTCTTGTCTTCTGTTGACTTTCTAGGCTCTAATCTAACTTTCCTAAAAATTGGCGTATCACCATGAAATTTAACTATGTTAAGGTACACAGTACTATTTTATGTTTTTACACTTTTCAACATAGTCAAAAAAGTGTTTATAAATTCGGTGTGCCTGGCCCTCTGTCTGTTCGGCAGTATTCTAACTCGCATAAATATAGTTATAGTCAGATTGTCATGTAATTGATATATGTTATTGAGGTTTACCATGGCTTGTCTGGTATTAAAAATGAACTGTGCATCATCTATAGTTTGTTTATAGGGGTACTAAAAAGAATTCTGTTACATTATGGTCTATAGGGAAAATTTGTTTGCTGTGTATTTTATGTTACACTGTTTCAAATATATTGAAATTGATATACATCACTGAGGTGCATTACAAGATGCTTACTATAGCATATGGTGTGCATAGCATTTGTCATTCATTTACAGGGAAGCACAGAAGTATTGTTATTGTACAGTCTATGAGCAATAATTGCTAAAAGTGTGCCTTCAATTATGGCATGCATTTTTAAATGTAACAAATTTTTTGCATATTACTTGAGTGTATAAATTCTACAGATCCTATACAGAGCTACACAGAAGAATTTGGATATTTTTTTGACTACAGAGATGGTGATTGCTGAAATTGGGTTTTCAAATGTGTTAAACATTTTCCAAATTGCTTACTTAGACATCATCTTTCACCTTATTAAACTGTTAAGTTTTGTTACACTATTCTGAATATGTTGGAAAGTGTTTCATAATCTATACTTGACGCATGATTTTTCTATCTTAAACAGTCGTGTAGTTCTTTTTAACAAGAACATGTAAATAATTTAATATATGATCATCTGCTGCACATCAAAATGAGCAATATCAGTAACAGTGAGACTCAGAGTGAATACGGATGACAAAAAAGGACTGCCCCCAAACACCACTCTAATGTGCCAACTCACTCTTGCTAAAATATGCTAAGTGGTGTATCAGTAAATATCAGTACAATAAAATAAGAATTAATCCCTTGAAGTTTGTTGCATTTTTTCCTAAAAATTACAATTATTTATTAATTTTTACTTTCTTCTATCTTTACAAGAAGAAAGTATTGGATTCATGAAAATTTTCGACTTCCGGTTTTTGACAGATTTATACGTTTTAGAAGATCCTGAACACGATTTGACAATTTTTAGAAAATGTCTGTCTGTCTGTATGTGACAAAAATTTTGTGGGTGCTCTATCTCAAGAACTAATGCACAAAATTTAATAAAACTTTAGATTCAGTTAGTCCCTGATATAAATTGGTGCTGGTTAGTTTTCGGTGAAGATCGCCCGAAAGGTGGCGCTGCTATGCTGCATTTTTTTGCGATTTCCACAACAGCTCTATCTCAAGAACTAATACACTTATTTTTATCAAACTTCATGTTCAGTTAGACCTTGACATAAATAGATGCTGATTATGTTTTGGTGTAGGTATCCCAACAGGTGGCGTTGCTATACCACTTTTTACTCGATTTTTACGATAGCTATATCTCAAGAACTAATGCGCAGAATTTCATCAAACTTCAGATTCTGTTAGATCTTGACATAAATAGATGCTGCTTACGTTTTGGTGTAAATTGCCCAAAAGGTGATGCTGCTATACCACTTTTTTCTTGATATTTAACAATAGCTATATCTCAAGCACGGAAATTCCTCAAACTTCAGATTCTGTTAGACCTTGACATAAATAGATGCTACTTACGTTTTGGTGTAAATTGCCTAACAGATGGCGCTGCTATGCTGCTTTTTAACACTTTCCAACCTAGTTGAAAAGTGTTTATGACTTCGGTTTGTCTGCCGTCTGTCCGTGCTCTAACTCCCATAAATATGCCCGGATTGTCCTTCAATTTTTAATATGTTATTGTCGTTATCTATAGCATGTTTCCTATTTCAACTGAAGTGTGTAGCACTTATAGTTTTTTTACAGGGACACTCAAAAAAATTCCGTTACATTACGGTCTACGGGGAAAAGTCATTTGCGGTTTATTTTAATGATGTTACACAATTTCAAACACATTGTAATTGATATATATCACTAAGGTGCATTACAAGAAGCTTATTATGAAATAGGGTGTGCATAGCACTTATAGTTATTTTACAGGGACAGTCAAAAGAATTCCGTTACATTACGTCTATGGAGAAAAATCGTCTGCGGTTTATTTAAATAATGTTTCACTATTTTAAATGCATTGAAATTTATGCATATCACTAAAGGAGCATTACAAGAGGCTTACTACAGAATAGTGTGTGTATAGCAGTCATCATTCAGTTACAGGGACACACAAAAAAATTCTCTACTGTCTGTTAACAATAATTCCTGGAAGTGCATTTTAAGTTGATGAACACGATTTTAAATTTAACTCACTTTTTGTTTATTACGTGGTGTGTATAAATTCTGTAGATCCTATACAGGGAAGCACAAAATTTTGCGAACTCATTTACGTTTATTGACAGAAACTCCAGAAGAAGAATTTTAAACTGTGCTATGGGTTTCTTAACTGAACTAAAATTTAGCTTCCTATGTAGTATATATACAAATCTATAGATCATATACAGGGCTGAATAAAAGTATTCGGATATTTTTCCAAATATTGTATACGTTGGAAATTCCTGAAATTATGTTTTTAAATATGTTATGCGTTTTCCAAATTGTTTACTTAGATGTTATCTTTCAGCTTATTAAACGGCGATGATTTGTAAAATTATTTTGGAAGTGTTGGAAAGTGTTACATAATCTATGCTTGACACATGATTTTTCATTCTTGTTTCATTATTATCACGATAACTATATCTCAAGAACTAATGCACGGATTTTCATCAAACTTCATATTCAGTTAGATGTTGACATAAGTTGTTGTTGATTAGGTTTTAGTCTAAATCTACCAACAGGTGGCACTGCTATGCTGCATTTTGTTGGATTCACATGATTTCAGCAACAGTCATATCTCAAGAATTAATGTACGGAATTTAATAAAACTTGAGCTTCAATTAGACATCGATATAAATTGGTGCTGATTCTTTTTAGTGTATGCGAAATCTGTGCGAGATAGAAAGTTTTGGAATTGACACATCCAACTAGTTCTTTAAAGTGAGAGTTGCTGACAACAAGGATGAAATTTACTTCAATTAATGGAAAATTACTACGTCATTTATAATAAAATCTCAATCGGTGAAAAGAAACCACTGTTATACTATTGTGCAGATTACTGATTCATTTCTATATGCTATACATCTATACTAATATTATAAAATAATGTTTGTTTGTTTGTAGGGGGATAATGTCTGGAACTATTGAACAGATTTTTAAAATAATGGCAGCAAAATACTGGTGACCATCTCTTTGCAAATATAGGCTATATTTTATGTCTATATAACAACCCCCAAAGGGATGTAGGAGGAAAAAGTGTTCTAAAATTGAGATTTCTGTGATATTGTTGAGGCTATAAAGTTAAACTTTGGTGTGGTGGTTATTTTTAAGATGTAAATATTTGCTATGATTAGTTTCTAAAAAGTTCGAAATTTAAAAGTGAGTGAAATAAGTCAAAAATGTTCTAAATTAAGATTTGTTTCAAACTGTTAGGGATAGAAACTTAAAATTTGGCATAGCTTTTACTTAAGAGACATAAATGTTCACTTAGAGAAGCTTTTTAAAATTTCGAAATTTAAATAGGGTGTAGGAGTAAAATACATACTAAAATTGCAATTTATGTGTTAAAGTTGGTGTAGAAACTTGGAATTTCGCATGGGGATCACTTTTAAGATGTAAATGCTCGCTAAGAACAGTATAAGAATGAAGTTTATTAAAAATGTGGCTTAATTAGTAATTTTTGAATTATCTGAAGCAATATAATTTTCAATGATAAAAATCACAGAAATATCACTTGGCATATTTCAACAACTACATGTGCAAAGTTGTGGGTTTTGCTATTCTCATATAAAAATTAAATGCAATCAACTTTAACATCAACCTAACAGATTTATGTTTTTTATTCTTATTGTTTCCTTAAAGGAATTAACACAAACAATATATAATAAAAATTAAGTTTTACTTATAAAATTTCTAAAAATAAAGATTGGATTAAAAGTAAAGAAAATGTTTTACTTTTTTTTTTTTTTTTTTTTTTTTTAATAGAAATTTTTTATATAAGATATTATGCAATATGGGATGAATTTCAATATTTTCTAATGCTGTTGTCTATATAGTGCATGAGTCTGCACAAAATTACAGAAATGCCTACATGCATAACTGAAACATCATACAAAAAAAGAAATATTTAGGTGACTTTACAACCTGGTCAAATCAACTTTCTTCAAAAAAAATTTTTTTTAACTAAAATAAAACTTAACATATCTTGAAGAAATTATAAAGATGTCTTGAGATTTAAAAAGAAAATTATGTCTAGTTTTCAGAAATAAAAAATGGTGTACCACTCCAACTGAGCTTGAAAATTATACGTCTGATTATTAGCATATACAGTAGAAAGCCACTAATCCGCAAAGCTTGGTTCCAAGTGTTGTGCGGATTGGAGGCTTTTTGCGGATTACAGGCCATGTCTATTTAATCTTTGTTTACATTTTTTTTAATTCATATTTTGGACAAATTTAGATTGCTAATACTACATTATAAATAAATTACACATTTTAATATATAGATAAAGTAATAACCATGCAAAAAATAATTTATTATTTTTTAAATTTCTTAAATATGGCATCAATTGTTGTCTGTTTTAAGACATTTGGTTTATAGTGTTGAATTTTATCTTTAAGTAAGAGTTCAAAAGCAATATATATGTATTTTTTTATGTGTTTTTCAATTTTATAACTACGATTTAATGAAAAAATAAATAAATTATAAAATATATTGTCTAAGTAAGGATTTTTTATCATTAAAATAAAAAAAAATCACAAAAGCTCAAATTGTATTTCACAAGTACTGTATGAAGAAATGAATATATAAAATAATATACTAATTAAATGTGCTTTCATTTTAAACTATACAGAAGAATGTTATATGATATATAATAGCTATATATAAAGATAAGAAAAATGTTAAAATTGGTGAAAAAAAATTTCAAAATTCAAAATTTTGTCACTATTGAAGCGTTTTTCAAGAATTAAATTTCTTTGTTTACATTCATAAATTGATTGCGGATTAGCGGCTCTCTACTGTAATGCTTGAGAGAAAAATTAGCATGGTTGCCAGCAAGTAGGGCAGTGGAGAACCATTAACCCTCCTCCGAGTTTGAAATTTAATAAGCTAAATTTTCATTTTATCTAATGATTATGGAAAAAAAAGTAAAATTTATTCTTCCCAAGTGACTAAAATAATTAAACAATAAAAGAACAATGAACTAAAGATTTTTTTTTTTTTGTGAGAGGAATGCACGATCCGAGGAAGTCAATTTTGCTTTTCTGTTACAATAATGTGTTTAAAAATTATCTTAAACAGAGGGTTCAAGACACTCCTAATAAAAAAAAAAAACTGCTTCCATTTTCCAATTTGAAAAAAGCTAGTTCAATCTCATTTTTGGATTTATAATATTTCTTATGTTGATTGATAATGTTTAAAAATAGTCTTGCACAGGGGCTTGACAATAAATTAAAAAAAAAAACCTAAACCTAAGGTGCTACGATCCCTAAGGATGATGGAACTATAGTGCCAAGCCAAGTTTTCTTGACCTGTGGTGCTGTACAGCATCAGTCACAGGGTTCATACAGACTTGAGAAGAAAAAATCCAAGGAGTCTAGAAAAATTTTAAGGAGTACAAGAATTTTAAAGGATTTACTGTCCTAATTTTTAATACCTAATTTAGAGAGAAAACTGATTTTAATCTATTAAAACTTAATAGCTAGTGCTAAAATTACAAAGTATTCACAAAGCATTGCTTACTGATTTCGTAAATTTGAATACAAAATTGCAAGTGAACTATTTTATGCAGTGACCAATGGCCATATATAGAGGCCAGTCAAATCCCAAATACTCATCATGTATCACATGTACCTAAAATTTCAAGTAATTTTTTAAGGTAGAAAACCATGCAGCATACCCAAAAATACAGTAACTTTTTTTTTTTTGCTCTAATCACTTTGTCTTTGTGAACATGAAAAGTAACATAAGATTTTAATTTTTATTCTTTAAAAGGTTAATTTCATCCAAGCCGTATATGCTTAAGCAGTATTATTCACTGTGTAATATATTTCCATTTTCTACTCTTGTATATTTCAATTAAATCATTGTTAAATGATAAATTATACTTTGGGATAATTTAAAGAGTATTTCATTTATTTAAGGATTTCTAAGTACTCCTTGGAAACTTTTTCATTTCTAAGTAGTCTAAGGACTCTGTATGAACTCTGCAATCAGGTGGTCAGTCTAACACGAGACCATTAGTGTTTAATTCCCAAGCAAGCTTGGTATTCATTTTACCAATACCCAAAGGATGATGTTGACTGAACCTTGCCCAGTCTGGAGAAGAACCCTGAACCTGTAGTGGGGTAGTCAGATGTGCTGACCATCATGCCACTGGGTTTCTTCAAAAAATTCTTATTTTAGCTTATTTCATATTTAGATTCTTCATTTCAGAAAATATAGCTTACGATGCGGACAACAAACACATCTGTTCAAAAATCGTGCTCCTCCCTGGATTTCATTTTGCTGGCACCCATGAAATCTAAAGTTGTTTTATAATTTAATACAGAAGAAAAATCTATGCATTAATATCTACATTTATATTAATCTATAGATCTGAATTAAATCTAAATTATGAAAACACATTCCATGCCTAACTATTTGTTGCGTGTAATTAATCAATAATAAACTTCTATTAATAACCAGAAAACGTATTAAGTCACCAGTATTATCTCTTTTTGTTATGAATGATGCATTATAAAATTTAACTTTGTTCACTGACATTTTCATTGATCAATCGTTCTAGAGCAGTGATTTCCAGCATTAATCTTGAACATTTTATAAAATAACTCTCAGGAGAAGTTATGTACATAATATAATGCTTATCAAACCACCCCTTTGTTACAACAAAATACAAATTTCATTCAAACAAATGAATTTTTAAATGAAATATTACTGATAAAATTCAGACGCTAGAGGTTACTACCACATAATTACAAATTGAACTAATCAATAAGATTTAAGATTTACAATTATCAAGTCTATCAATTTTTAAGAAATCTGTTACTATTTAAATACAGTTCAGTACTAATTATCTAGATATATATGTATTTTAAATCTATAATTTAAACAGTTCTGAGTTGCAGAAAAATATAGAAATAAGCTAATTTAGACTCGGATATAAGGACAAACTAGTTTATAGTTAGTTTGTTTTTTCTGATACAAAGAATGTTATTAATTTACTTAAATGCATCAATGCAAAAATTTTGATGAAGATTGCAGGATTGTGTAAATATATTTTACAGCATTTGTTATATGAAAACTATAGGCTCTAAACCTTAAAAAAAAAAAAAAAAAAAAAAAAAAAATTACTATCTGGATTATCAATTTTCAAGTAACAATCTAAATTAATCTGAATAACTTATGTTTTATTGCAAAATTAAACATAATTAAATTTTATGTATTGTAAACTGTATTTCTTACTAACCCAAATGTTCATATTAAACTTCTAACAAAAGGGGAAAAAAATTACATCAATATTTAACACCAATAAAAAATAAATTTTCCCTTTTTAAAACATTATAAGAAGACTATCTTAAATTCTGGAAAGTTCTTTCGTATAATTTATAAAAAATCACTGCTCTAGAGTTCAACATGTCATCAGTCAGGGTTTGATATTTTACACTATTTAAGGCTGTTCTCAAATCCAAAAAAAGCTACTTTCTGACACATTTCTGAATTCATTTTTGTTCGGAAACGCATGAAATTGGCAGATGTTCTTATTCAGAAACTATGTAATTGAATTACATTTTCCACTTTTTGGTAAAGGCAGAAGATCTTTCAGAAAATACTGCCAAAGCCTACATTTTGAATCTAATTCCCAATGCGGCAGACCAAGAAAGGGGGATAACTTGTCGTCACATGACAAGAATCGCTTATAACTCGATAAGTAATTTATTTATAAAAAAAAAAGCAACCTTTAAACATGAGTCAGAAAGTTTTGCATTGTTGAGCAGGGAATTTGAGAACTACCTAGACATACACAAGAAAATATTTGTTAACAAGTATTATGAATAAAGACATACTTTTGATATAAACCCTGTAACATACTGTCATTAATGCAGATTCTTGTAAATAAAAAAAAATAAAAATAAAAATAACAGTTCAAAACAACCCTGACTGGTCAAAACTATTCCAATTAGTTATTTAAGTTGCATCATTAACTACTACTATAGTCACAAGTCAAGCAACTTAAGAGAAACTAATAACACACACACACACACACACACACACTTCAGTGAATAAAGATTGATGGAATAAATTTAAACGTCATTCCATCTAAGCTTGTGGGGAGAAACATTTAAAAGAAATGTTTTTAATTTGTCACCAAAAACGCTCTGCTTGCACTCTGTAATCTTCCCAATACTTCCACAGGCACTACTAATTTGAAAATGTCCATTCTTCATACTAAATTTCTACGAAATGAAGGAATGGTTGGTTTTGAGGTCACAATTTGCCATATTTGTCCAGGAGACTAGAAAATAGAGAATTCTTTGTAAATTAGAGTAAAAGATTTCAAATCATTAAATTAGATTACTTCCATTATCTACATTTTATACAGAATGTAATAAACTGCAATAAATTAAATCTATTATCACTATGAAACAGGGTTTGACAAATGCAGTTGCCAGGTCGACACTGGCGACCAAGTTTTTCTTATCTTGCAACCAAATTATTTAACCTGGCAATTTTTATGTTTGTTTGAAAGTAACTTTTTTTTTTTTTTTTTTTTTTTTTTTACAAAAATTTAACAAAGAAATGAGCATAAACAGCATTTCTTCTCTCTCCCACCTCTACTAGAGTGCAGCAAGCAGTGATATTCCTCTTTTCTTGTACTTTTAATGGAAGAATCAAGTTTAAAAGGCTTTTTCCATCTCATGTACATAAATTCTTTTCCACTCTAGCCAGCTAGCATGGTCATGTAATTAGAATGTGTGTGTGTGTGGGGGGGGGGGGGGACAGGTTTCAATAAACCAATCAGAAATAGAGTTACTGCAGCCTTTGTGGCACCTAAATTTGGATACTGCAAAAAAATGCACCTCATCAGATATAGACTTTTTGTAGCACTCAATTATCCAACATTTGAAACATTTGGCCATAAGCTTTTCCTGAACATGTTGGTTAATCAGCCTTTACAGTATTTCTTTCTTTTAATTTTTTTTTCAGATATATAATTTTGATAATTTTCAGTAAGAAAGTTTATATTATCTTTCTAAATTGTGTACTATTCTAAACTATGTAACTAATAATTCTAAATTATGCTTGTTATTTTTTTCTCAATTCATAAAAAAACTTTTTTTTAGGGGGGGGGTAAATATATTTACTGGCGACTAGAACTTTTGGCTGGCTACCCGATTTTATCAAATTTGTAAATCCCTGCTATAAAAAATTATTTCAAAAGAATTCATGAGTTTAAAGCCTTTTAGAATTTGTTTTGAAAAATTTTTAAACACACTTGGACCACAATTTGCACCCCATTACGTTTGCATGGTTTTGGAAAAGAGAACTTCTCTTAAGTTTAATAAAATTCCATATTTTTTTCTACAGAAACATTTCTCTATAAAAATTTTCTGTGGTAATTATGGATACTACAGAAAAGCTTTTATACAAAAATTTTATATAGAAATCTTTAAGAAATTCTATTGATGCTACAGGACGTTCTATAGAATGTTCTACAAAAAATCTATAAAGAGCTTATAGAAAAAGAGACTATAATTCTATATGAGTTGTCATTTTCCAACAGGATGAAAAATGTCCGGGCCAGGATTCAAACCTGGGATCTTTTGGCTTAAGCTGCCAATGCTCTACCAATTGGGCCATCCTGGTCGAATCTGGAGGGCCTAATTCATCCAGTTAACCTTATTGATAATAGCATCTGGTCTGGTTAAGTACCAATTAGTAAAAAATTAAAATTTTTACACGATTTCATGATACGATATACATTACTTTTAGGGACAAATAGATAAAAAACAGTTCAATTATTAGTGATCAGAACTCGTAACATCTCTATGAATAGCACAACAAAAATTGTGTTTTTGATTAAAGCTCAAAAAGCAATTTGTTTCATTTAAAGAATAATCTATATATAATTTAACATTCAAGTAGAAAAAAATACACTATTTAATAATAATAGTAGATATGTTAAAACTAAACCTTTTGATTTTATCTTTTATGCTTTCAATTGATCTTCTTGGATTGATATTCGAATTATCCAGAAATTATATGTGAAGACTTCCATTGAGCAAGGTGCTTAAAAGATAAACTTCAAAAACATCGCCTAAAATAAAAATTTTAAATATCATTAGTTTAGTTTATAAAAATTTATAATTACTTAAAATCATAATTAGTATTTATTATAATACACTAATTTATGTATGTAAACCAATTACACTTTTTGCTACATGTTTTCACAAAAATTATGTTTGAAAGACTTTGCGAGTAAAATTAAATAAACAATTTCAAGTATTTTTTAAGCGATTACAATAAAAAGTTTTTAAGAAGATTACAATAAAAAGTCCTTAAAGAGATTACAATAAAAAGTCTTTAAAATTAAGATCTATAAAAAGTCCCATTAGTTAATATTAACAGGGCAATGAAAATTTAAACAGAAAAAGATATTTGCTTGACAAATAAATGCATGTTAATAATTATAATAATGAAATTTAATTACAGGATATTTATTTAAAATTCACATATATGATTTAAGCATAGTTTATTTTTGTCAATGAACACTTTTCATTTCAAATAGTTTTATTCATGAGCATTGAAATTAAAATTTTCAGTTCAGTTTCCTTACGTATTGTATGTCCAGCACCTTTTAAATATACATGCCATGGGCATATTTTAAAAAATCAGTTTATGATATTATTTCTTATTAATATTATTATGCTAACAAGGACTAGTTCCTTTTCTTTATCAACTGAATATTCACTTTATCTATATTCCACAAACTAATAGATAACTTCTAAAAAATTTTAAAATGCAACAATTATTCCTTGAGTATCTTATGTCCAGTGGTCAGTTACAGAGTGATTACAGTGTTTGGACTTTAAAGCCCTTTGTTAAATATGATCTGTGTTTCTAATTTGTGAACCCTTCGTTTTTTTTTTCAATTGCAAACAAAAGGATGTAAATAAGTACTATTTTATTTTCAATACTGAGTAAAAATTAAATTAATGAACTTTATCAAATGTTACTTCAGATCAGTTGTATTTTTTAGAGTTTAGATGCAAGAAGTTCATAATAAAAGAATTTTATAATAAATGTAGGCCATAGTAGTTTTGGTTTATAATTATTGGTACCTTATACTAATTCTCAAATTTAACAAGGTTTTTTTTTATCCCCCCCCCTTTCCCCCACAAACTGTAATTGAACTCACAAGTTCATTGCAAATAATTTTTGTTTTAGTTGGACCTAGTCAACCACTATTATCAAGAAACAGATTAGGAAAAAATAAATCTAAACCAGAGGACCCGTGTGAGGATTTCGCACTGCAATCCAAATGTTTTAGCATTGTAGTATTTGTTTTATATATATATATAGATTTAAACTTCTACAGAACCATTAAGAATAAAAATACCTGTAAACTACATTGGTACAGATGTCACAAACGCACCAGGGTTTCTTTTTGGTGCCTAAATGGCGATTTTTTGCCTGGCAGGGAAACCTAGTGACTTTTGCTTTGTATGGCAACTTGGTATTTTATACTACAATGAAATGTGTGTAAATAAATTAAAAATAATATAATATAAAAATAATTAATAAATAAAGTTAAAATATGGGTAATAAAAATTACGTGAGTGTTAAATAAAAGTAATAATAAAATTAAATGTGTGTGCTTTAAAGTAAAATTATAATACAATTTTGTTATAAAATAAAACTAACACGTTTTCGCAAGATAGGCCTAACAGGTATTTTAAAATGGGGTTTTGCCGCCAAAATAGCACCACAAAAAAATTGCACCAACTCCGGTGCGTCTGCGATATCTGCTCTCTAACATTTAATTAGTCAAGCCAGAATATCAGCTCATTTATTTCATCAACCTTACAAAAAAGCATACACGAAAACAAAAAAATTAGCAATCGTGTTTTAACTGCATCGAAAAAAAAAACATGTGACAATTCATGGTGTCTTTTTCTCCTAAACATTGCAATTTCAATTTTGCTTTTTAATCATAAATATAAAACAAACACGTGTGGAGATGTCCCATTTTATCTTTTATGTGCTATTTTTTTTTTATTATAATCATTGTTGAACATGATATAATCCGGAATTTATTTTTGTGGCAACACTAATTTGAAGAAAACCTTTCATTTCATTTATGAAACTAATTCCGATTTAATTTTTAATTATCAGCAAATTAAAAAAAAAAAAAAAATGTTTTTGGAAAATGTAAGTGTACTATGTCAGAAGCCGCTTCAAATTCCTTTCATATGGTATCTCATTTGTCGTTCTGCGTTTCGTATTTTCTTAGAAAAAAGCAGTGGTGTAGTCGAGGGGGACGCGGGGGGACGTCGTCCCCTCACTTTTTTATTTTATGTCGAGCGTCCCCTTACTTTTAATTTTCAAGGGGGACGCTAGAGATGCGAGAGGACGCCATCTTTTCAAACTTACTAATTTTTTTTTAATTATGAGCACACCAATAAATCAACAATTTTAAGAAATAAGGCATTGATTTTTAATACTTCTCAACAATATGGAAAGTGTTTACGGTGTCAAATCGCTTGTCTGTCTCCATCTGTTCGCATTCTACTTGTAACTTCCAAAAGTTTGCTTGAATTTCGACAAAATTTTATGTATATTTTTTTCAATGTAGCCTTATCACTATTGTGAATTATGTATATAGCATCAGTATTTCGTTTACGAGTGATCAAAAAAGAGTTCTTTCATATTACTGTTTACTGGGCGGAGATTGTTTGAAATACACATAAATGAAGTAATGCCATATAGTATTGAAATTCGTTACAACATATTCCCTATCAAAAATAGCATTTATCGTTCGTTTACAGGGACGTTAAAAAGTATTTCGAAACACCATGAACAGTAATTGTTTGCAATGCATGGAAAACGGTGCACGAAACATTTATAGTTATTTTACAAGGCCAAAGAATCCAGACACATTGTCAGACGTGGGTTTAGTTGCTCGAAACGTGTTGGGGGGTTGGCCAACGTCGGCACAAAAATGGCATTTACCCCCATAGAAATAACATTACGATTGTTTAATTGAAAAAAATAGCTCCATTGTTTCAAAATTCATCCATTTTCACCACATTGCTGCCCGCATCAGTATGACATCATTGAGCGACGCACACATTTGTGCTTTATAATATAAGTTGACTTTTTGTGAATTTTAATGAAAGTATGTTTTTTTTTCTATATTTAATTTATTTTTATTAACGTTAAATGTAATTTTATTAGGAAAGTGTTTCTTAAATAAGTCATCTGGCACCAAGCATAAGTATTATTTGCCATAGAAACTCTACTTCAAAATTATATCTTTAAAAAAATTCTGCTCAATTCTTTAAACACTTATAGAATGGCATGGATTCAAATCAATTTATAACTAGAGTAGACTTTTATATCGCTATTAATAGTGTGGTAACATTCACTGAGACGATTCCCACATTAAAATTTCAATTCATCGTAGAGAATATTTACGAGTTAAATAACTTCTATGTCAAATTTGAAGTTTCTAGTACTGGTAGTTTCAGAAGAATAACAACTTTAAAAAGTTTTCAGCTTATTTCAGCACTTAAAATTTCGAATATTTTAAAAGCCATTCTTTGTGAGCATCTGCATGTTAATAGCTACCAGATAAATCGTGATGAAACGAGTTTAGAAGATTTACTTAACAATTGGGGCTCCCAAATGGTCCGCTTTTTGAATACCAGTATTTTCTTAGAAAAATTTTAATTTTAGATTTTTCTTGTAAATTTTGCAGAAACAACCTTCGGAAGTAAATTTTTGCAGAAAAGTTTTAGAAACCTACTAAGAAATTTTCTGTTAAAAAATATTGGTATTCAGTTTGTGAACCATTTGAGAGCCCTGGACAATTCATCCTTTTAAAATGTAAATTAAAAAAAATAATAATAAATAAGATTTTACGAGCATGTAAGTCCTGAAAGTAATGTGTGCCAAGTTTTAAGTCAGTTACTCTTGCTCAAATATTTCCACACAAATCATGATGCAACCAATATTTTTGAACGTATTTCTCCATTTCATCCCGTAAAAATTCAATACTTACAGATTAGAAGTAACCTAGTAACTGATTTAAAGAGTTACTAATTCTACAAAAATCTAGATAAAACGCGATTTTCAGAAATTTTCTTTATAAGGATACTGATTGGTCTATTTCATCCCTTTCAAATTTGTATTGGGATGTTCTGAAAGTTCCTTTCATTTGGGAAAACTAATTCGTACCGGAAAATTCTGCCCGTCAATTGACATTAGGTATTGAAATTAATGTCTAATAATTAATGATAGAATTTTCCGGTACGAATTGGTTTTCCCAAACGGAAGAAACTTTCCGAACAACCCAATATTTTTACACGTTGTTCAAAATTTTGTATAGAGTTTGGGCAGTGGCATATATAATCCAGAATGTTAAATAATCTCAGACACATACACATATTGACTCATTGCAAAATCACCAAACACAGACTTTGGGAATCTTAAAGAAAATACCAACTCGCACACATGCATACGCACATACATAGAGAATTGTTACCTGAAATAGGAAAAGCGGACTCAGGGAGCCTATAAAAGTAAAGATATAAATTTCATAGTCTTTTTTCTTGTCATGATTACAATATTTTCCTTACATTATACGTGTCCGTAATGTAAAAATGCAATAATTTTCAATGCTCTTAGTATACAATAGTTATTCTATGACTATCTCAAAAATAAACAATGTCTAACAAAAGTCTCGTTGCGTGGATTAGTGTTACTAAATTACGAATTCTATTTCAAATACGTATTTTCACTTATGAAATAAGGTTAACAATATTTTAATTTATGGGAAGCTATGAACGACCAACAGATAAAAAACTTTAATTAATTTAATTTAAATAAATTTTAATTTAAAATTTAAAATTTAATTTTTCAATTACTTTTCTCTGCAATTCAAAATGAAAAGCAAGATTCATAATCAAGTTTGCCCTATGGGTGATACAGATACAGACCCTAATGATCGAGACTATCAGCGTCTTTTTTTCCCAGGACTACACCACTGGAAAAAAGGATGTTGACAGGAGAAATAATATATACGATCAGTTAGAAAACAAAATGAAAAATAGAAACCAATGCAGCAGAGCCATAACCAGATGGGGACAGGGTGGGCTGACCCCCTCATACCATTCTCTTGAACGCCCTCTAGCTCTCACAATCTTTTAATACAATAGTATATCTGTTCATTAAAGATTTTAAAACTTTTTATTACAAGCACTTTAAAATTATCAAAATTCAGCATATCTTCTAATAAGGGATGAAATATTCCTGAATTATCGTATATATTATTTCTCCTGTCAACATCCCTTTTTCTAAGAAAATATGAAACGCAGAACAACGAATGAGATACCATATGAAAGGATTTTTAACAGGCTTCTGACATCGTACACTTACATTTTCCTAAAACATGTTTTTTAATTAAAATTTGCTGATAATTAAAAATTAAATCGGCATTGTTTTCATAAATGAAATGAAAGGTTTTCCTCGAATTTATGTTGTCACAAAAATAAAATTACGGATTATATCACGCTCAACAATGATGATAAACAAAAATAAATAGCACAAAAAAGATAAAGTATGATATCATCGCACGTGTTTATTTTATATTTATGATTAAAAAGCAAAATTGAAATTGCAATGTTTAGGAGAAAAAGACACCATTTGTCCCATGTTTTTTTACCGATGCATATGATGTCATTCTCTAATGCAGTTTAAAATAAGATTGTTAATTTTTTTTTTCTTGCTCATGCCTTTTTGTAAGTTTGATAGAATAAATGAGCTGATATTCTGGATTGACTAATGTTAGGGAACAGATATCGCAGACGCACCAGAGTTGGCGCAATTTTTTTGTAGTGCTATTTTGGCAAGAAAGTCCCATTTTCGAATACCTGTTAGGCCTAGCTTGCGAAAGCATGTTAATTTTATTTTAAAACACACACATTATTTTTATTACACATATATTTAATTTTATTTATTAATTATTTTTATATTATTTTATTTGTAATTTATTTACATACACATTTCATTTTATTATAAAATACCAAGTTGCCATACGAAGCAAAAGTCACCAGGTTACCCCCGCCAGTAAAATATTGCCATTTTGGCACCAAAAAGAAACCCCGGTGCATTTGCGACATCTGTACCAATGTACTTTACAGATATTTTTATTCCAAATGTTTCTTTAGAAGTTTAAATCTATATATAAAAAGTACTACAATGCTAAAAAATTTGGATTGCAGTGCGAAATCCTCGCTAGGGTTCACTGGTATTATTTAAATTACATGTTTTTTGCTATAGGATTCTTAAATCTTGAATGGATATAGGCACATAATTTTTAACATGTAAATAACACTGTTTCTATAACAACTTTACGCTAAAATTTTGGATACATATTTTCAATGTTCAATTTTTACATCAAATCCCTCAATAGTCAGAAGTACTTGCCTTTATACTTCTTTCTAAATTTATTCTTTATTAAAGTGGAAGAAAAAGCCCCATCAAAACACCTTAGGCCCCTCTGGCTTTGCTGTCTGTTTATGGCTCTGCAATGCAGCTATTTTAAGTTGATAATTTTCCAAATCAGTTATATATAAAGAAAGTCATAATATAACAAGTTGGAAATTGTACGTCAAACGTTACAAACGAGGTGCGTTCGTACGCACGTTTTAGAATTAAATTCATGATATCCCGTGCGTAGAACGGGTTAAACAGCTAGTTAAGTATATATTTTATGACACTGTTCATACAAATATCTTAACTAGTTATATAAATATTCAGATATATATGTATCAGCTAGTTATATAAATATTCAGATCTTGATGATTTTTAATTCTGTGAAATGAATTATATCGTCTGCAGATTAATTTCTGTCATAAAATAAGTATCTCGGTCGCTTGACGATTAAACTTCGGAAGCTCCTATAACAAAAAAGCACAGATTAAAAAAAAAAAATTCAAATTTCTTAATAAATATTTTTATTAATATCTCCTAAAGTTTTGATTCGATTTTAATAAAATTTGAAATGTCTCGACAAAATTCTGCAAAGATAATATATTTTAAATTGCAAACCATTTGGTTGGGTAGTTTTTGCGTTGTTATATGCGGACAGACAGACAGACAGACGGACGGACCAAACGATGACTATAGGTGCTACGTATTTATATAATTACGAACGCACCTAAAAAAAGAATGAATATAATGAAGAGAGGAAAGTATATTCAACTAGGTAAATTATATCCAATGGTTGGAGTATCAGAGTTGAGATTTTTTTCCAACAGAGTGAAAATATGCAGGGACCAGGACTCTAACCTGGGTACTTTGGTTTGCTGTACACCAATGCTCTCCCTACTGAGCTACCCCGACGGTATCCTGGCTTGCATATTTCATTCTTCTTTCCCTACTGAGCTATCCCGACGATATCCTGGCTGGCATATTTCACTTCCAGGATATCGTCGGGATAGCTCAAATTCATGGTTATATTTAAAAAATACGTAAAGTGCAGCTTGTATGACGAATTGGATAAAATTTCAATTAAAGAATCATAACTTTAGTCACAGATTTCAAATAACAGAAAAATAAAATGCACTGAATTACAAAAATTTCAATTAAAGAATCATAACTTTAGTCACAGATTTCAAATAACAGAAAAATAAAATGCACTGAATTACAAAAATTACCTCAGACATATTTTCTTCATGAATAGCAGTGCATAGATTGTAAAAGTGGATATCAGAGATACGATATTTAGAATCAACAGATGGTTTCACTCATAAAAGAGAGCTAGTGCATCAGCTGAAAGAAAAAGAAAATAATCAATAACAATCGTATTCAAAAATATAAGCTGAAAAACTTTTAAATTATCATAATTGACACCTTAAGTATTTAAAAAGGTATTTTAAAAAATAACTTGAAAAGAAAGTCATAAAGGAAAACTTTGCAGTGAAATTTCAAGTTATATAATAAAAGCACTAAATTTCAAAATGACTTATCAAATAACATGTTATTAATACACCCCACTTGGAGAATACCCACTCAGCATTTGCTCAAGATAATTTGTGTGATTCAAAATTCAATGGTCTTCCCAGATATTTTTTTCAGGCTGAGTGATAGAAAGAAACATCTGAAGAGAAATTTACATGTATTACACCAGGGCTGTGGAGTCGGTGGGAAAAATGACAGACTCAGATTCATGAAATTTTAAAGGAACCGACTCCAACAGGATTAAAGTACTAATATTGCCTGTTGAGTGGGTTCCTATTATTCAGATTGATTCATTACTGTATTTTGTTTTGAAATAGTGCTTTATTAAATTTGTCAATAAATAAAGGATATATTAATTACTATTTAAAAAAAGTGGCAGCAATCAAGTAATCAGAATTTTAAAAAAATAACCAACTGGCAACACTGCAACCTACTGGCACCAGGGTTGTAATAAACCCGGGTTAAAAGAAAAACAGCAGGCACCCGGGCAGTTAATCCCTACAACTCTGACTAGCACATTCCTGTTTGACACTTTTCTCCTGCATTAATCGGCTCTGGTCAAGACTGAAAATAATTTGAACAACCCTCGCCTTCTCCCGGACACTCTATGCACGCTCACACAAAAACACAATGTGCATTAAATTTTATATGTGGTAAAATTTAACTACGTCAAAACTGTGTGTAATATATTTATATGCATGTAAATTGTAATCGAAAAGTTAAATTTGTAGCTATTAGATAGAAACAACAGTTGAAATCTAATAAATCTCCAAATTTTACTTTGAACAACACACACAAAGATCTATCGGTTGAATCCAAACAAAATATATTGTGTTGGTATGTCATTTTAAGACAATAACCAAAATATTTTATGCCAAATATGGGGGGTACCAAATATATATTACACCAAAATTTAAGTGAAAGAATGTTTAATTTTGGTTTTATATCCATTTCCACAGATCGCAAAAATTTTACAATTTAAGCATCATCTGGAATCTTCAGAAACCCAAACATTATGAGGGAACTCAAGAAAAATAAAATAAAAAATTTTAGTATTTTGGCATTAATTCTGTTCTCATGGCTTCGTAAAAAAGGGCAAAAATTTTATATTTTCAGCATTATTAATGGTACAATTTTGGGTCCTGCAAACCTGAAAAATCCAAATATATTGAAATCTAATGAAGTAAACAAAATGGAAAAGTTGCAATTTTGGAGTTATTACGGTTTTCTAGACCTGAAAAATCCCAATGTAAGGGAAGAAAAAGATGAAATTTTTACTATTTCAAAAATAATTAAAGTTCTGTGGATTTGAAGTAGGTGAAAATTTTATATTTCCAAATAATTTTGGCTTTATTTCGGGTTTAAAAGGAGAAAGATAACAGAAATTTCACTATTTCATCATTATTTTTAGTACCACAGATTCAGGGGGAAAAAAATTGTAATTTCAAAATTTATTTTTTAGGTCCCGTGCATTTGAAAAAAAGGGAGAGAAAATTTACAATTTTGGTGTTACTCACAGACCCGGAGAATCTGAGGAAAAACAAAAAAGGGAAAAAAGTTTCTATTACAATGATATTTTGGGTTCTGTAGACTCCACAAATAGCAGAAATTTCCTCCCATCCCGTGCATTTGAAAAAAAGGGAGAGAAAATTTACAATTTTGGTGTTACTCACAGACCCGGAGAATCTGAGGAAAAACAAATAAAAAAGGGAAAAAGGTTTCTATTACAATGATATTTTGGGTTCTGTAGACTCCACAAATAGCAGAAAATTCCTCCCATCCCGTGCATTTGAAAAAAAGGGAGAGAAAATTTACAATTTTGGCGTTACTCACAGACACGGAGAATCTGAGGAAAAACAAATAAAAAAGGGAAAAAGTTTTCTATTACAATATTTTGGGTACTGTAGACTCCACAAATAGCATAAATTTCCAATTTTCACATTACCTCAGGTTCCGCAAACCCCAAAAAACTAAGAGACTATATACTAGGGTGGTCCTTATTTTTGAAGTTTTAAAATTCATTGCTCTCACCCTCTAAATTTGTTCCATTATATCTAAAAATAATTGTTGTAAAATTTAATCACTAAAAACTAATAATTATAGGTAGCTCAAGGAAGCATAAGTTTCATAATTTGGGGTCATTTTGTTGTTTTCTTCTCATTTTACTTGAAAAAATATATCTAATCCCAGTATTAATAAAATTATTTCAATGTATTAAAAAGTCACTTATGTACACTATCAAATCCATAAAAGCATTTGTAAATGTAATTATTAAGTTAATTATCTAAAAATAATTCATTGATATAAAGATGATAAATGTCTGGAATTAGTTGAAAAATGGAAACTGTTAAAGAAGAACAAAGGAAACTAAAAAGCATGCATTTTCTTCAAAATTAGAGAACTTATTTCATATTGCTCATGCCAATGCATTACACGTAATCAAAATAGCTGAAGATAGAAGTTTCTTGCTAGCACAGCGAGAAGATGGCAGACGCATTGCTCCCACTCGGTCCGTTTTTTGAACACCACTTTTTTTTAACGAAAAATCTTCTTTATAATTTTTGTAGAAACAAACTTTGAAGCACGTTTTAGTGGCAATTGTTGCAAATACCTACCACAATTTTCTTTCTAAAAAAATACTGGTTTTCAAAAAACGGACCAGTGGGAGCCCTGCAGACGAGCATCAATGATTGGTATTGACATAATAAATCTCTTGCAGAAGGAATTGATTGCTTATAAAAAGAAGAATCTTCTGAAGAAAATATTAGAAAAAATGAAATGTTCACAGGAGAAAAAAACAAAAATAGCAGTAGTTGAATCTTTTACAGATAGCTCAAATGAAAAAGATAGAAATGAATGAAAATGAACAACACGATCAGGAAATAAAACTGTTAGAGGATGCAGCATCAGATCCTGGTCCATCCAAAGCTAAGAGAGGGGAGGGCGTTTGGATATTATAACTCCAGATTTAGCAACAGCTCTAGATAGGACAAAAGTATCAGACAGTATTTGCAGTTGCTGAAATTGCAGAGTTTAGGATATGTATTAAAGAAGTCAGTCTGGTTGAAAAAGAATTGTTCATAGAATTAAAAAGTCACAAAAATTAAAAGAACAGCTACAAAGAAATGTTCCTATGTCCATAGAAATGAGAAACTTTTACCAAAATTAATTGGTAAAGAGAAAATAGACAAACTACAAATTATAATTTCCAGAAAAAGAGTTTCTCTGATGCTCTCAGTTGCTAAACTTCTTTCTGCAACAGGCGAAGCTCGAGACTTGCAAATTATAAAGTTCTGAATGAATCAGATGTTTCAGATAAAGTGATTGGAATGAGAATTGAACCTACATAAGCAAATATTGGAAATGATAAAGGTGCTTATGTCTTTTTAGAAGAAAAGCTTGGAGTGAAACTCTTTTTTTGCATGCTGTCATCATATTATGGAAACTATTGGGAAAGTATTTCATAATTCGTTGTGAACTTTGTCATCAAGTCCAGAAGTACCTTTATTCAAACGTTTCCAAGGGTACTGGGGATTTCCAGATGGAGACAAATTTGAAACATGTTTGAAAGATAATATTAGAGTTCTTGTACAAAATGTAAAAGTTGAAATTTTGGAGTTTGCCACTAGAAAAGAGTCATGATCAACACCATCCGCACCTGGACCAAGAGATTATTATCACAAATTTGCAGAACTTATTATTTTTCTTGGAGGAATACCTGTCAGGGGAATTCGTTTTATGCTTCCCAAGGAAATGCATCGTGCTCCTTGGATGTCTAAGATGATATATTCTTTGAAGATATTCATCTTTAAGGGTGTATTCAAATCAAACTGCTTATTTTGAGACACATTTGTAAATTCATTTTTGCTCTAAAATGCATCCAATTGGCAGGTTCTCTTATTCAGAAACTTTATAATGTCCGTATTGTCTCGATTTTTTGATAAAGGCAGAATATATTTCAAAAAATGCTGTCAAAGTGGACATTTTGAACCGAATTTTCCAAAGCGATAGCGCTGGAAGCAAAAAAAAAATGATCGTACTGTGAAAATAATTGTCTGTAAATCAATTTCTAATTAATTGAACGAAAAATAAAAACATGGGGCCCTTATAAATGTCTTTATAAATCACGCCGCCAAGTTTCCTGTTGTTACTTTTAAAAATGAGTCTGAGAATGTGTCTCAAAATTTTGAGTTGTTGAGCTCGGAAAAATATTTTTTTTGAATACCGCCTTAAGTCCCAATTCATTCTTACCAAAAAGGAAGAAAGAGTTCTTCGTGATGTTTGTATTTATATAGTGAGTGTATTTTAAAGTTTGGATTACTGCTTCTTCGGATTACTGTTATTTGAATTACTGCTTTGGATTCAAATATAACAGAATCCTCACCAAACAATGACTGAGTTAATGAATATTTTATTAGAGTATTCAAGAATATATGAAGAAATTGCAAAATCTGCATCTGAGAAATTTTCAAAGCATCTGTAACATTTGTTAGATCTTTCTCGGCTGTCCCTTTTCGATAGCCACGTACTTGTATTAGAATCCCGAGAAGAAGATAATTGTTTCCCTTAAACATTTTCATGAAAGAAGTTTGGAGATTTTGTTACCAAAGAATCTTTCAAGCTGTTCAAAGAAATGAAAATGCCACAAGAATTCTTCCAAGTAGACCCTGAATGTTAGAACACTGACTCTGATTATAGGATTGCATTAGAAATTATGCAATCTGTTCAAGCGGTAAATGATCATGCTGAGAGAGGTATTGCTTTGATAAAAAAAAAAAAAAAAACTAGAACCCTTGCACGAAATGAACCTCAGTTTTAGCTATTGGTGAATGTTGTAGAGGAACACTGGAAAGCTTATTCTTATTACAGAAAAATGGACTTAACAAATTAATCTAATTACTAATACTTTCATAATTTAAACTTTTTATATGCTTAATATTGTGCTTTTATGTTATATTAAATATGAAAACAATTTACTATCGTAATAAAATATCATTTTGGCTTAGTTTTCTTTTGTCAATAACACAACGTTTTTAAGTGTAATCACCAAACTTCAGCAATCTTGAGCTACCTCTAAATGTATTTCTTTTTCATTCAAACTTTTCCTACATTGTTTTTTACTGTATTGGAACAAATTTTGAGGGTGAGACAAAAGAAAATTTAAAAAAAGTTAAAATCGATCATATAAGGACCACCCTACTATATACTAAATATAAAATATCAACTAGAGTTTTCATTTAAAAACAGTTTTCATATATGCTGTACACTGGACAGTATATTGGGCCTGTTTAACCTGGTATATATAGTCCAAAAATAAAAATAATAATTCAGTCTATAAATTTAAAATTACATAGGATTGGTTTAATTTCACTTCAAAGTGTTTAAAAAACGGACTGGAGTCAGAATTTGCCTATTTTTCAGCGACTGACTCTTTTGCCCAAAAATGGGCTTGACTCTGACTCAGACTCCACAGCCCTGAGAGCTACTATTATAAAAACCCAATCATTTATGTAAAAATCATGTATATTATTTCTTTCGTCAACATCCCCTTTTTCTATTATTTATAAAACGCATAACAATGAATGAATGAGGTATCATTCTAAAGATTTTTGACGCGGTTTCTAACATTGTACACTCACATTCCGTTAAAACATGTTTTTTGATTAGAAATTACAATTAATTAAAAATAAAACCAGCATTGTTTTCATCAATTAAATAAAAGGATTTTCTCAAATCAATGTTGCCACAAAAATAAAATACTGCATTATGTCGTACTCAACAATGATTATAAAAAAAATAAATAGTACAAAAAAGATCAGTAGGACAGATTGCTGTTGCATGTGTATATTTCATATTTATGATTAAAAAGCAAAATTCAAATTCAAATGCATAAAAGAAAAAGACACCATTGATCAATCAAAGCAGTTGTATTTTACATGTAACCTAAAATATATGCTTTGTCATATTAAAGCAAATTCTATTTTATATGTATTCAATTTATTTTCCTTTGTCCCGTGTTTTTCCCGAAGCGGATGACATCACCTTTTAATGCATTTAAAATACAGTGGTTAATTTTTTTTTCCCTTCTGTGTGCCTTTTGCTAATTTTGATTAGTTTTTACTGTAACTTTGATGTTATAAATGAGATGATATTCTGACTTGGCTAATATTGTTTGCAGATAATTTTTCTTTAGAGCAGAGCGAAATCCTCGCACAGGTACCTGGTATATACTTAATAGCAGCACTTAACTTGAGCCATAATACATCCAATTATCTGAAAACTTGTAGACAGTAGGATTGTATAACATAAGGAAAAATTATAAAACTGTTTTAATTAGATCATTTTTAAAGATATTTTAAATGTGCTTTAAATGACATATGGGCTTATGTCTGTTATTCACTCCTATTAATATCACCAAAATCACATTTTTTGAGCTACTATCACTTTAGAAATAAGTGTGACTTATATTTTAATGTTAAATTTTCTGAAGTTGCCTAGATGAGTAATGTAGTCCTTTAATCATTTAAACAAATAATGTAAACAAGCGGGAAAAATTCTACCTTACGGCAGAATACAGATTGGACACCCACGGTTTTTATCGTTGAGATTTTTTCAGCCAAGTCTAACTCGCATTTTAGCACTTAATAGATAACCTAAAAAAGGTAATGAAAAGTTCTATGATAGCAGCTTTTATGATGGATACAGCTAAGAGAAGTTGTTTAACAAATGATGAGTTAGCATTAATTGACGGGATCTTGGAGAGTGGTGTGGGGAAGGGAGGGGGAGCTATACAAAACACAAGTGCTCTACGAGACCTTTAAAATGAATCCTCACTTGCAATTGAGAGATGGGACTTTAAAAGGGATCCCCCTTTTCGCCCCTCTGATGCCCCCCCCCCCCCCTCGAGAGATACGTGAAAACCGAGGGTGCCAAAAGAAGTGGGTGGGGGGGAATCCTTTAGGCGGTTTACAGCTAATTTTGGTGAAATTTTGGAGTTGTCCGGCCCATAAAAACAGAGAAAAATGGGAAAAACTAAAATAAATATGAGAAATTGAAAAAAATAAATAAGAAAAATGCTCCTGACAGGAGACGGGAGAGAAGGAGGGGAGAGTAGAACCAAACAAAAGTGCTTGATGAGATCAAACTTTTGATATGTTACATGACGGAGTTTGAACACCTTGAATGTCTCCCCCGTGAGGGGTAACTCCAGTCCTATGGGAGATAGGGCCTCAGGACCCTCTTAGAAATGTCGGCCTCGACTATTTTAACTTCGTTGGATCCCTTAGAAGAGGCCTACGCCCTCTGTGGGGCTTAAAAGGGCTGAGAAAGATGGGAAAAACTAAAATTTAAAAAGAGTTGAAACAGAGAAATATGCTTCTTAAGGGGGGGGGGGGGGGGGGTGAGAGGCGGAGAGTAGGACCCGACCATAGTGCTTGACGAGATCTATCTATTGATATGTTACATGAAGGGGTTTATATGGCGTTTACATGAGGGGAGAGAACCAAAAATGTCTTGCTGAACCTTTCCCCCCCGGAACTTACAAGAACTTACCCCCGGGGGGGTAACTTCATTCCTATTGGAGATAGGGCCATGGGACCCCCTTAGAAATGTCCGCCACGACGGGTTTAACTTTGTTGGATCCTTTATATTATTGTTTAAATGGGGTCTGCGCCGGCTGTAGGGCAATTAGGTACTGAGAAAGGAAATACAATCGGAAGTATTGGCATAATACAGAGAGACAATTTGATTTTTAATATCGTCAGTAACAACCATTTGTATAGCTATATATAAAGGGTGTCCTCCTTTATATATGGAGTGGCTGTGACTTTTCATAAACATGAATTTTACTGTAGACTGAAAGAATTAGCCCTGTGTGTGGCTAAAAAAAAAATATATATATATACTGTACTTTCGTGTTATAGCGGCACCCACAATTATGATTATGCCAAGGTTGCAGTTATGATTTTGCCAAGATCATCGCAAAGCTTATATAGGCATCCTATATACGCATATATATATTCCAAACACTCCTATATGTGCCATATACGTTATTATACACATATTATTTATGTCTTATATGTCGTATATACATCATATACACATGTCATATATATACATCATATATGCATCCTATATGACTATAACTTGGCCACATACGTACAAAAATGTTATATATATATATCATATATTATTATAATGTCATACATGCTTTATAATTTGGCGATAAATCTTGGCCTCTTGGCAGTTCATCCTTGGAAGCCGCTATAACACGAAAGTACCAAATTTGCAATATATTAATGAAAACAGAAACAAAAATATTTCATGCTTGGTGGCTGCTATAACACGAAAGTACAAAATTTCATCTTTATTTTTCATATCTGATAATTTGCATCTATCCTTTTTTGTAATTTTAACATTTCTGTAACGATTTTATGCATTTCTATTGCCTATTTAAAGAAACTTTCTTCTAAAGTTACAGAATTTCGTTAAAAACGGTTAAAATAGTAAAATGCGAACATCGTTAGGACCATTCTCGAAAGAAAGAAACAACCGTTATCATTATCTTTTTGCACGTGAAGGGTTCGTTATAGTACTTCATTGTGAATTTTGGTAATTTTTTTAATTCATTATTTGAAAAACAGCATAATCATTCGATTTGAAATTTATATCAAGAAAAAAACAATTTTTTACCTTTCTAACGCAGTTTTTCTAACAATTTTGTGACAAATACTTTTTGAGCTATTAATTTTTTCAGTAACTTCAAATGTTTAATTTTCCGAGATTAACCTGTGGCAACGATGGATTGCTGTGACTTTTCATAAACATGAAAAATGATAGAGATTGAAAGAATAAGCCACACTGTGGGCGGCTAATAAATGGCAGTTTGATTATCTTTACATTGCTTTCTATACTATTTATTTACATAGTAATTCTGTTTTTTAAAAAAATGTATTGCACAATATATTTTCTAGGTGTTTGTCATTGTTAGCTTAAACTAGCTTTTTGACAGTGATTCTAACGCAAGCTCTATTTTTAAATACTTGTTTTTTGAAAACATGAAATTAGACTATTTTTCTTTTAATTACAGTAATCCCTCAACATTCACGGTTTTAACTTTTGCGAGTTTTGATTATTCGCGAATATGGAAATGCAGAAAAACATAACATTCGCGAGCATCTGACTTGATTATTCATGATTTTTTTAAATTATCTCTTCTTTTTCCGAATTTACTGTGATTAAATATTATTGAAAATGCAGAAAAACATACCATTCGCGAGAATCTGACTTGATTATTTGCAATTTTGTTTTAATTATCTCTCTCTTTTTCTGAATTTATAGTGGTTAAATATTATTTCCCCTGTGTTTTCATAGGATCTATTAAGGAGCCAATGTTGTAGAAAAGCAAAATAATAACAACAGCAGATGGGGAAATTAGAAGTGGTAAGGTAACGGTATCTTTCATCTATTAATTTAAAATGTGCAGGTTCTCGTGGAGATGGAGCTGAAGCTAAGAATAGAAAATTAAGGCTGAAGATAGAAAATTAAAGCATTTCTGAAGCATTTAGCTGTATTTAAATGTCGTATTTTAATATTGTATTGCATACTGACCCACTAATACGTTATTATCTCTTTGAGAATAGAGAATCATCTCTTGGGGAATAGTCGAAATTACTTTATACAAAAACATATGTTTTTTTAGCTGTAATTATTTTTCTAGTCGGTTAATTTGAATCATCTTCAATAAATAAATTTCATATTATGTATATGTGTGTTTACATTTACCTTCTACATGTATGCTATACAAAACGTATTGTTAATACATATATCCTTTTGTTCTTTGAAATGCTGTGCCACTCTAATTACAATTTTATAAGATAAAACTTCTTTTTTAGTACAAAGAGATATACTCAACATTCGCGAGGTTTTCCTCGAATGTAATCCTCGCGAATGTTAAGGGATTACTGTACTATCATTTTTACATCACCCTTTATATTTTTAATCCATTATTAGATGCTAAAACTAATCCTAATAGAGAAAAATATGAAACTGTCTGAAAAAGAATTCTTTTACTTTTGGATGTAAACTTTCTTATATATTAAGAGGGTCCTGTCCCCTCATGCAAAAACACCTGCTTGCTAATGTTAATTCTATGGGTCAGTTATTTTACAATATCTCGTCTGCATTTCAATATTTTTAAACGATTTTTTATGCATTGGATAGCCGAGATTGATCTCTACAGTGCCTCTTTTTTACTTTTTCGATTTTTTTTATATTTTTTATGCACTGGACAACTGAGATCAACCTCTACAGTGCCTCCTTTTTACTTTTTCGGTTTTCTGTGTGGATTTTTATTTTTTATTTTCACAATACATAAAAAATCGTTTAAAAATATTAAAATACAGATGAGATATTGTAAAATAACTGTTCCATAGGATTAACATTAGCGAGCAGGTGTTTTACGTGAGGGGACAAGACCCTCAATCAAAGAATGAATAATATTTAAAATAAATATTATTTATATAGACAGTGAATCTTGGAAATATGGTAATTGTACATAAGCTTATTCCCCCAAAGTGTAATATTATTTTTAAATGCGCCTTTTCTAAACTCAGACCTAAAAACTGATTTACATCTCAAAACTTTAAAAAAAAAAAGAATATATTAAAAATAGGTTTTTTGGGGAGGGAAAGGGAGGGGGGGGGGGGGGTAAAATGGGGAACTTTTTTTTTTTTTTTTTTTTTACATTATTTTTTGAATAGACTGCAAATGTTGGAAATTTGACAAATGAGCTTATTTTTTTCCCAAAAAATGTATATGTTTTATAAACATGCCTCTAATAAAATTACTTAAAAATTGATTTACATCTCTCAACTTAAAATAAAAAGAGTAGTACATTAAAAAGAGAGAATTTTTTGGAAGGGAAAGTTCTTTTTTATATATATTGTTTTTTGAATGGACAATGCATGTTGGAAATTTGACAATTGTATATGAACTTATTTCCCACAAGTGTATATTTTATAATCCTGCCTCTAATAAACTCACACTTAAAAATCGATTTACATATCTAAACTTAAAATAAAAAGAAAGGGGTTTGGATTTTGTTAGGATTTGAAATGTGTAATCGGAAAACAAAACAAGTTCGCCAGAAATGAAAACTGTAGCAGAAGGACTTTAAAAGTTAGTACAGTTTAAATTCGACAAATAGAATTTGATTTTATGCTAAAAAATTTTGCTTTTCAGAAAAATAAAATACATTGGAATGGGGAAAGGATCTTTTATATTATTGTTTTGAATAGACAACGAATGTTGTAAATTTGACAAATGAGCTTAATATTAGTTTTAATTCGAAAAATAGAATTTGATTTTAGGTTTTCTTTTATATTCTTATCTTCTTTATATTTTACTTTTCACAAAAATAACCTTTTTCCCCCAAAATGGGGACGAAAGAAAAAAAACTTGCATTAATATCTGTATAATCTTAGGTTAGTTTAAATAAATGTATTATTTTAATCGTAACTTCTTCCTCTTTAATTACTGATACTCGAAGTCGATGGTTAAAAAAGTTAGGATTGAAATAATCACTACTGTAGTTGAAATATTTCTACTATTGTGGTTAGGTCTTAAAATAAATGTAAAAAAAAAAAAAAAAAGGCCAAAGTAGTAGTTAGTAGGAAAAGTAATATAAAATAAAAATAAAATAAAATAAATACATAATAAAAACAAGCTTCTCAAAGATCTAGATATGTTTCATCGCATGTGCTTTTGTAAAGCATATCAAAATGATTACGAAGTCTGTTTTTATTTTGATTGTTTTGGTTTTGACATCCAGTGTTTTAACATCACATTAAAATAAATGTATTATAAATGACAGATAATTACATATATTATCAGGGGTCGATGCAGGTTTATTTTCTTGGGGCCCATTTTGTGAAAAGTAAAGGTTTTTTGTGAAATTTATTATATTTTTGTGAAAAATAACATTTTTAACGAAAGTTGAAATCCAGTTAATCAAATTCGAACCAAGCATTTATAAACAAAAACTTTTTAAAATCCTTTTGCTGAAGTTTCCCTCTCTGGTGAACTTGTTTGTTTACAAATTACACATTTTAAAACATCACAAAATAATAAATAAATAATAAATAGTATGGTCTTATGGAATAGAATTTTGTGAAGGGACCCATTTTATCAAATTGATTTTTGTGAAGGGGCCCATTGTATCAAGTATATTTTTGTGAAGGGGCCCATTTTTATTTTTCCTGGATCGACCCCTGATTATTTATTATATTACTTTGAGGAAACTAAAGAAATAACGTTAAGTGTAGAAATAATTTTAGAGTTGATGTTTTTCTTGCGGATGAAAATATTTTCACAAGTAATAATGTTGTAATATTCTTGTTGAAAGATTAAAATTTATAAGATGTTTACAGAAAAATAACTAAATGACAAAATAATAAGAAACGTTAAGGAATTATAATTGGTATGCACAAAAGAAAAATGATTAAAAAGGGATAGAAATAAATAATAATAATTCAGCCTTCAAAGTAACATTTCAAGTTTACCGTGTGCGTTTTGGAGCAAGGCATCTCCCCACATTTTACTACTACGAAAACAGAGCTCCTGAAGAGCCTACCGCACTATTGACGTTTGGTAGACTAATGAGCAACATTTAATTTTTGAGCAAAAGGTTTCGGTTTGAAAAGTTGACGTCATTGACTCCACTGACCAATCACAGGAGCACAACTATGCATGAAATCATAGTGCGTGCGCATTACGTAAAAAAATATTGCTTCTTAATCCAATTTTTCTGTGATTAAAAAGAAGTTCTTTACATAAATATTTCCCTAGCCTGTATTATTAAGATTTTGGCTATAACAATATTCAAAAAGCCCTAATTCTATATATTCTATAAATATGTGGGATTGCATCATGTATCACATGATGGCAAAGCCGGGAATTCCCCTCCGGACCTTTTTTTTTTTTTTTTTTTTTTTTTTTGTGGAAAAATTTCGGCGGCGAAAGGGATCACGTGAGAGGTGATCGCGTTCTCTTTAAAAGTGAATGTTTGCATTTAGCTGATCTAGCTGAATGGGAATTAACATACAGTGTCTCACAAAAGTGATGGGACACTTGTGCTTTATAAAAAGAAACTGCAATAAAATAAATAAACAAACATGTGCAAAAATTTTTTGGGTGTGTTTCATATTTAAAGTTAGTAACAATTATTACATAACATACATTTTGTCAAAATATTAAAATATTAATTTAGTAAAAATACAATTGTTCAGAACGGAGCAAAAAATGGCTCACATAAGTGATGGGACACTTACTTTTCCATCAAATATTTATCCACAAATTTTACTTTTTAAAAGGTTTTAATATTTTGTTGGATTTCCTTTTACTTTTAAAACATGATTTAATCTTTTTGGGATGGATTCGACTTTTTTTTTTGTGATTTCTGGAGTGATTTTACCCCATTCTTCTTGAAGCACCGATTTTAGTTGTTGTTTTGAAGAAATGGTGTGTTTGCGAATTCTTGATTCCAATTCTTGCCAAATATTCTCTATGGGATTTAAGTCTGGAGATTGTGGTGGTGTTTTTATTATTTCAGGACAGTTATATAGCAGCCAGAGTCTAACGTTCAGAGCAGTGTGCTTGGGGTCATTGTCCTGGTAGAATTTAAAATCGTTATGAAGGTTCAATTTTCGTGCTGAAGATTTCAAATTTTGCTTTAAAATATCAATATACTTGTACTGATCCATTATACTGTCAATAAAAACAAGATTACCAACTCCAGCGGACGACATACACCCCCATACCATAACTCCTCCTCCACCATGTTTTACTGTTGGTACCAAGTTCTGTTTGCGAAGTTCTTCCCTGGGTTTTCTCCACACCAAGATTCTACCGTCAGAACCAAATATATTAAATTTACTCTCATCAGCAAATATAACTTTATTCCAGTAATCAGAATTCTTATTTATGTTGGATTTTGCGAAAGCTAGTCTGAGTTTTCTATTCTTTTCACTTACGAAGAATTTTTTCCTGGCTACTCTACCGTGATATCCAGCAGATCGAATTACCCTTCTAATAGTTTCAGGATTAACAATTATTCCATATAATGCTTGTAAATCAGCAGCAACTTTTGAAGCACTAATTCTTGGATTTTTTTTAATATTTCGAACGATAATTCGCTTTATTCCATTGGATAGCTTTGATGGTCAGCCAGGTCTTCTTTTATCCTGAATCATATGATTCTTTTTATATCGTTTAATGATATTGAAAACTGTTGAACGACTCAAGTTAACTGTTTCAGCAGTTTTTCTAATAGATTTTCCACGTTCAATAGGCAAATTAATAACTAATTTTCGAATTTCAGGCGAAGTTTCTTTTCGTTTAGCATTCATGACTACACAGAGCTAAAAAACACAAAAATTCCAAAACAAACTGGAGAGAAATACTGCAGACGATTTTATAAATTATTGCCAATTGCTTTTAAGTAAAAATAAAACCCCAAAAAATATTTTTATTGCTTATTTCAGGCGATTTTTGTTGCATATATAATGGTGTCCCATCACTTATGTGAGCTATTTTTTGCTCCGTTCTAAACATTTGTATTTTTATTAAATTAATATTTTAATATTTTGACAAAATGTATGTTATGTAATAATCTTTACTAAATTTAAGTATGAAACACACCCACAAAAAAAATGTGTACATGTTTTTTTAATTTATTTGATTAGTTTCCTTTTGTAAAGCACAAGTGTCCCATCACTTATGTGAGACACTGTATGCATCTGAGAGATTGCTCTTCGCTTAAAATACCAATAAAATTGAGAGTGGTCGTTTTTAAAAATCCCAGTTATTAAAAGTTATAAATTATTTTTTTTTCTTGAATGCAAGAGAAAGTGCCACCGTAATTTTACATTTCCCCTCTTTTATGTGTATAAATGTCAAATATACAAGGTGTCGCCTCTGCACGGACCAAAAGTTAATTCCTAAACCTTTAATTTTAGAATAGCGGCTTCATTTCATTTCAGATTTTCCTCGGAGGGAGGGGTGGGGGTAATATTTCATTCGTAGGATATATTAAATCCAGATGAATTCTTAAAATAAACTAATATTTTCTTATTGATTTTTAAAATTTTTACACTTTCCAACATAGTTGAAAAGATGAAAAGTGTCGGAATTCGTTTTGTCTGCCGTCTGTCTGTCCGTGCTCGAACCCGCGTAAATATACTCCGTTTCCCATGAACTTATATATGTTATTGAGGTTTACTATGGCATGTTCGGTATTGAAAATGAACTGTGTAGCATTTATGCTTCCTTTATAGGGACACTCAAAATAATTCCGTTTAAATGATGTTACCCTATTTCAAACATATTGAAATTAATATATGTCACTGAGGTGCATTACAAGATGCTTACTATATACAATATGGGGAGCATAGCATTCATCGTTCATTTACAGGGACACACAAAAGAATTCGGTTACAGTACTGCGTATTGACAATAATTGCTGGAAGTGCGTTTTCAGTTGTGGTACACGTTTTTAAATTTAACTAATTTTTTGCATATAACTTGGTGTTTATAAATTGTATAGATCCTATACAAGGTAGCACAAAAAAATTCTAGTTACACTTCCGCTTATTGACGGAAATTTCTGAAGGGGAATTTTCAACTGTACTCTGCGTTTCCTAACTGAACTAAATTTTAGCATACTATGTAGTATATTTACAAATCTATAGATCACATACAGGGCTGCACAAAAGACTATTGATGGTTATTGCTGAAATCTGGTTTCCAAATGCGTTATCGTTATGCGTTTCCCAAATTGTTTACTTAGGCATAATCTTTCACCTTATTAAATCGTAAAGTTTTGTTACGGTGTTCTGGAAGTGTTGGAAAGTGTTTCATAATCTATGCTCGACGCATGATTTTTCTTACTTGTTCATACGTATTTCAAAATGAATATGTATACTGCTATAATTTTGTATATGGAAATGTATTGGCATAATATAATGGTAAAAGCAAATGAAAACATCGAAATAATAATAAGATAAAATAAAGAAACAGATAATGAATTTTAAAAAGTCTGAAACACAGAAGGGGGCAATTGCCCCACACTGCCCTCCGTAAATGACATCTCTGTTTTAGATATAGTTCCAATTGCAAAAATATTTCAAATGTTGTTCTTCTTCATTTTAGAAGCTAATTTACGTCAAAATAGGTATTTTAATAAAAGTTAAGTTACGAATTAGATTTTCTTTTTTGTTCTATAAACTATACGATTTAGAAAAACTTACGTGGAAAAAAAATCCACCTCTTCACAAAAAAAAAAAAAAAAAAAAAAAAAAAAAAAACTTTCTTGTTATGATAATTTGAATTTTATGTATTTTTAACGTCTTTCCGTGTTTAGTGTCAGAAAACACCGACAATTCATAAAACACAAATATCAGAAATCGTCAAAGATTTCGCTACATACGGGTCCTTTTTTATTCTGGTTATTTCAGTGTTTAAACACGTATTTCAATTATTTATCTATTAAATTTGAGTTTTATATATTGTAATTTATTTATTTATATTTATTGATGAAAGGTTAATTTTGTTGTGGAATATTTGACGGAAATAAATGCCGAACTATTTATATTGTTTTAAGTGCAAGCGGGTTATCTTCCGTAATCGGGCTGTACGCTATAGATATAGGTTTTTTTTTTTTTTTTTTTTTAATCATGCTTGATAATTATTTTGAAACCCATAAAAAATCAGTAAATTGAGATACAGTTTTCAAACAGCATTTGAAACTATATCCCCCCCCCCCCCCCCCTATTCGACAGAGTGTAAAAATTGGAATTGTGCAATGTTTAAAAGTTAATACATTTCCGATAAAAGGAAAATTAATTAATTGTTCAGATCGTTGCCACCGTCGATATATGACATCAGCGTTACAGCGTTTTTTTTTTTGCTTTATAATATAGATGTTAATGAGATTTGTCAACGTATATCAAACTCTAAAATTTCGATATCAGCACCTAATTTTGGCATCATATTTGGCTTATTCGGTAAATTTTAACTTAGGATACCAAAAATATCTAAAATTTCGATATCAGCACCTAATTTTGGCATCATATTTGGCTTATTCGGTAAATTTTAACTTAGGATACCAAAAAGAAAGTCATTCGGTCTAGTAGTTTAGGAATTATGAAGTTAAAGTTTGGGACTTAATGTCATTTTCATTTGTAATCGTTGCAAAATAGATTGCAAAGCGGAGAGTTTTTAAAACATTACTCAAAAACTACTTGACAGAATAATGATGATAACTAATAACTAAAATATCTTCTTAAAACACCATCAAAATTTTAAAAATGCGCTAGGCCTTTCGAAAGATCTGAGTCTTTCTTCGTCAGGCGCAAAAAGACTTATTTTAATAGAATAATGATGTTTGATTCGCGTATTTCAAACTTCTAGAAATCGATTTCTGTTAAAAAATTCATAGGTTGCTATTGATATATATATTTTAAATCAATTAATATATATATATATATATATATATATATATATATATGTTTTTTTTTTTTAAATTATCAATTGTAACCGATAACTTTTTTAACCGAAATCGATTTCTAGAAGTTTTAAATGTGCGAATTCAACCTTACAGTACATTCCGGCAAGTAATTCTTTAATAACAAACATGTGAAATTTTACATTGCTAAACTGAGCATAAAACCGACAAAGTGAAAAATGTCCAAGCCGGGAATCGAACCTGGGCCCTTGGAATATCGCTCCAAGGCTCTCCCACTGGGGTTACGAAGATGACACACAGGACTTCTAACGCCGTGTGATAACATCGTGCCGAGACTTCGGCACGAAATGGCAGCTGCACAGCTACGCGCACCGTTCTGCGCAGCTGGCCAGAAACGGTGCTGCACTAGCGCCACCATGAACCATGGCTGTCACTGTCAGTGTCAAACGGTGAAGCAGACGACTTTAGTGACGTAGGCAGAAACCATCTTCACATGCGCCACCTATTTGAGGCTTTTTTCGAGGAACGATTTCCTTCTTGGAAAGGCTATTTCGTTAGAAGTCCAGGTTGACACCCAACTTGGCATCTCTCACTCACATATGTCGGACAGGCTGCAACCGCAGCCAAGTTGGGTATCTTATGCTACGCCATAGCCAATACACTAAAGATTAATTGCATTAAGATATAAATAAATAAATAACAAGTTGGAAATTGCACGTCAAACGTGACAAATGTGCGTACTGTTATTATTTCAGTGAAATGAATTATATAGTCTGTTATTATGATATGATTAATTTCCGTAATAAAAATAGTACATTTCAAGTTGGCAACATTTTATCTTTTGTTGACAGTTACTGAAAATTTCAATGGGAAACTTAAGCCTAGCTTTGGAAATTTCAGAAATTGAAATCCATATTGAGACTTTTTTTTTCATTTAGTATCTATTTTTCCGAAACATCCATCCAAAAAACTGTCGGGCGATTATAGGATTGCTATAATTAAACAATTTTAATATGCAAATTCGGTTTTTAAATTCAATAATACGGAAATAATATGACTCCATCTTAAATAGGACGTAATCACCATAGCAACCTAGAATCATTACCCATCATCATGGGATATCATTGAATTAATTACGTATGATAGAATTTAATATAATGAATAATGTGACTATATAAATTGGTCATAGAGGTTATAAAATGTTATATACGTCATATATGACTATAAATGGGTCATTGGGGTTATAAAATGTCATACACGTCATATATGACTATATCTTGGTCATATATGACTATAACGTCATACATGTCACAACTTGACGATACATCTCGGTCGCTTGACGATTAATCCTCAGAAGCTGCTATAACAAGGAAGTACCGATTTTTTTTAAAAATCAAATTTCTTAATAAATATTTTTATTAATATCTTTTTAAGTTTTGATTCGATTTTCATAAAATTTGAAATGGCTCGACAAAATTTTGAAACGATTATATATATAAAAATTTTAAACCATTCGGTTGTGTAGTTTTTTCGCTGTTACATTGTAAAAATCTATCACCACTCATAATGTTTCAAAAGGACTCGGAGTGAGGTACAGTATGTGAAAACTGATGCTTGGCGACCTGCAGGTTTTTTAATATATGCAGTATATCAGTTTTGAAAATCGAAAAAAAAAAAAATTAATTTTTGTTATATCACTTTTATAAATATTTTTGTATGCGAAAGAACTCTCAGAACGGATTTTTCCCCAGATCTATGCGATTCCGCTTACGCTAGAATTACTGCAATATATCTCAATTTAGTTAACGTTTATTATAAGGTGCATTGTTATTATTAATATGCTTATGATAATTATATATATATATATTACAAACTCAAAATCTTTACATGTTTACTTTAAAAATCCTCTTCGTAAGAGTGGTGTTTCTAGTTTAAATAATGGTAAATAAAATCAACAAATTGATTTTTCAAGCTCATAAATAAGAAAGGACATGCAAACATAGAAGCTTCAACTTTTTACAATTTTATGGCAGAAAAAAAAAATAATATAGTCATATGTAATTGCCGGAAACACCAACATTATAAAAGCCTGCAGGTCGCCAAGCAGTTTTCACATACTGTACTGTACCTCACTCCGAGTCCTTTGGAAACATTATGAGTGGTGATAGATTTTTACACGGGACTCGGAGTATGCACTTCTATATCGCTTCTTTTTATGTGATATCACTTCTTTTTATGACTGACGTTTTAGGTTTGTGGTTTGGCGGGATCATTTACAACGAGTTGTTTTTGATGAGATTTATCGTTTGCGCCAGGATTATCATGTTCAAAAATTAGTTTATGATGAAGTTTCGCTTGCTGTTTTAAAAGAAAATTCTAAGGTTTATTTTATTGACGCGCCAGGACTGGCAAAACATTTTTACTTAATGCAGTTTTAAAAATGATGAGATCGTATAATATGGTTGCGTCAGCTGTTGTATCTTTTGGGATCGCAGCTTTGTTATTAGATCGAGGTAGAATAGCACATTCAAAATTTAAAATACCACTGAATTTGAACGAAACATCTACGTATGTATTAGTAAGCAATCTGACCTTACTGAATTAATAAGAGAAACAAAGTTAATATACAGTGTCTCACATAAGTGATGGGACACTTGTGCTTTACAAAAGGAAACTAATCAAATAAATTAAAAAAACATGTACACATTTTTTTTGTGGGTGTGTTTCATACTTAAATTTAGTAAAGATTATTACATAACATACATTTTGTCAAAATATTAAAATATTAATTTAATAAAAATACAAATGTTTAGAACGGAGCAAAAAATAGCTCACATAAGTGATGGGACACCATTATATATGCAACAAAAATCGCCTGAAATAAGCAATAAAAATATTTTTTGGGGTTTTATTTTTACTTAAAAGCAATTGGCAATAATTTATAAAATCGTCTGCAGTATTTCTCTCCAGTTTGTTTTGGAATTTTTGTGTTTTTTAGCTCTGTGTAGTCATGAATGCTAAACGAAAAGAAACTTCGCCTGAAATTCGAAAATTAGTTATTAATTTGCATATTGAACGTGGAAAATCTATTAGAAAAACTGCTGAAACAGTTAACTTGAGTCGTTCAACAGTTTTCAATATCATTAAACGATATAAAAAGAATCATATGATTCAGGATAAAAGAAGACCTGGCTGACCATCAAAGCTATCCAATGGAATAAAGCGAATTATCGTTCGAAATATTAAAAAAAATCCAAGAATTAGTGCTTCAAAAGTTGCTGCTGATTTACAAGCATTATATGGAATAATTGTTAATCCTGAAACTATTAGAAGGGTAATTCGATCTGCTGGATATCACGGTAGAGTAGCCAGGAAAAAATTCTTCGTAAGTGAAAAGAATAGAAAACTCAGACTAGCTTTCGCAAAATCCAACATAAATAAGAATTCTGATTACTGGAATAAAGTTATATTTGCTGATGAGAGTAAATTTAATATATTTGGTTCTGACGGTAGAATCTTGGTGTGGAGAAAACCCAGGGAAGAACTTCGCAAACAGAACTTGGTACCAACAGTAAAACATGGTGGAGGAGGAGTTATGGTATGGGGGTGTATGTCGTCCGCTGGAGTTGGTAATTTTGTTTTTATTGACAGTATAATGGATCAGTACAAGTATATTGATATTTTAAAGCAAAGTTTGAAATCTTCAGCACGAAAATTGAACCTTCATAACGATTTTAAATTCTACCAGGACAATGACCCCAAGCACACTGCTCTGAACGTTAGACTCTGGCTGCTATATAACTGTCCTGAAATAATAAAAACACCACCACAATCTCCAGACTTAAATCCCATAGAGAATATTTGGCAAGAATTGGAATCAAGAATTCGCAAACACACCATTTCTTCAAAACAACAACTAAAATCGGTGCTTCAAGAAGAATGGGGTAAAATCACTCCAGAAATCACAAAAAAATAGTCGAATCCATCCCAAAAAGATTAAATCATGTTTTAAAAGTAAAAGGAAATCCAACAAAATATTAAAACCTTTTAAAAAGTAAAATTTGTGGATAAATATTTGATGGAAAAGTAAGTGTCCCATCACTTATGTGAGCCATTTTTTGCTCCGTTCTGAACAATTGTATTTTTACTAAATTAATATTTTAATATTTTGACAAAATGTATGTTATGTAATAATTGTTACTAACTTTAAATATGAAACACACCCAAAAAATTTTTGCACATGTTTGTTTATTTATTTTATTGCAGTTTCTTTTTATAAAGCACAAGTGTCCCATCACTTTTGTGAGACACTGTAGTCTTGGATGAAGCACCGTTGATGAGTAAATTAGTATTTGAATGTGTAGACCGTACGCTTAAAGACATAAAAAACAATGATTCGCTATTTGTTGGGATAGTAGTTGTATTTTCTGGCGACTTTAGACAAATTTTGCCTTGATTCAAACATATCGAATAAAATTCTTTTATTAAATTTTAATGCTAATCTTACGTAATCGGGTGCATGACAAGGAAGAGTTACACATAAATGATGTTGTCAAGAGTAGGATTTATTGATAATGATAATCTATATTATAAACCAACACATGTCTGATTATTGCTGAAGTCATTTTTATGGTAGCAACGAACTGACTAATAAATGTCGCTGTCACTGCATCTTTTTTAACTTCTAAACGTCGCGCAATTTCAATTTCTACACCGTCGAATAGGGAAAAAAAATGCAATTGCGTTGAAAACAGTATTTGAATTTACTGATTTATGATTTTTAAAATAATTTCCAAGCATAAATTAATTTTAAATCTATCTCTATCAGTGCAGCTCGATTATGAAAGATTAATGCGTTTGCATTTAAAACAATATAAATAGTTCCGCATGTATTCTCGGCTAATATTACAGAACGAAATTAAAACTTCATCAAAATATAAATATAAATAATAATATAATATAAATAAAATGCAAATTTAACAGACATGTTCTCGAACTACGCGCTTAAGCAGTTGAAATTTTCAGAATAAAAAACCTGCAGTAAGCAGCGAAATCTTGGACGATTCCTTTGGCCATTAATTCCTGGCATGCGGCTAATACAAAAGTATCGCTTTATTCAATTTCGACATTTTATTTGAATATTTTATTGATATTTTTCTTATAAAAATTCTTTTTTACGTTGTTAATGAATCAGTTTAAAAAAATATATATTAAATATGAAAAATCTATTAGAATTAAAAAAAAAATGATTTTCGCCTATGTTCTGTAACCCGGGATGACCGGGTTCGATTCCCTAGTTTATATAATTACGAACGCACCTAAAAATAAACACTTTCCAACGTAATTGAAAAGTGTTTATGAATTCGGTTTGTCTGTCCGAGCGCTAACTCGCGTAAATGTACCCGGATTATTGCCATATAATTAATATATGCTATTGAAGTTTAAATTGGCATGTAATGGTATCGAAAAGAAAGTGTGTACCATTTATAGTTCGTTTATAGGGGCACTCAAAAGAATTCTGTTACATTATAGTCTATGGGAAAAAATCGTTTGCAGTGCATTTTAATGTTGTTACACGATTTCAAACATATTGAAACTGATATACATAACTGAGGTGCACTACAAGATGCTTACTAGAGAATAGAGTGTGCATAGCATTTATTGTTAATTTACAGGCAGACACAAAAGAAATCGGTTAAGTTAAAGTACTACCACTATGAGCAATAATTGCTAGAATGGCGTTTTAAATATTGTAGTATACGTTTTTAAATTTAACTAATTTTTTGCACATTGCTTTGGTGTGTATAAATTTTATACATCATATACAGAGCTGCACAAGAGAATTCGGGTACATTTCTTTTTACTAACAGAAATTGATAAAGGGGAATTTTCCATTGTGTTGTGTGTTTCCTAACTGAACTCATTTTTAGATACTATGTAGTATTATATACAAATCTATAGTATAGATCATATACTGGGCTACAAAAAAAAAAAAAATCGGATTTTTCGGAAAATTCGGAATTTTATTTTATTTTATTTTATTTTTTCGATTAAAGGGGGTAATTACTGAAACTGGGTTTTCAAATGTTTTATGCGTTTCCCATATTGTTTGCTTAGACACCTTATTGAACAGTAAAGTTTTGTTATAGTATTCTGAATTGTTTCATAATCTATGCTTGACGCATGATTTTTCTTTATTTTTATTTTTTTCAGGAATGCTCGGTGGTGCAAGTTGGCCAGCTGACAATGCATTTTCAGAACACTCTTGTTAACATGTGTGTCAAATACGAAGTATAAATTTTTCTTTTTATGAAAAAATTAACGAAACACTTCACAAACATAATTTATTGTAAAAACTCCATAACAGTTTATGTTATTATTGAAACCCACATAAAACCCCCAAAATATAACTTTTATTCTAACGTTCAAGCTGGTGTCATAATAGTTTAGATTCTAGAACAGCCATACTCAACCTGAGGCCCGCGGGCATATGGCCCGGCGATGTTTTATGTACAACCGAAGACACATAATCATTTATAAAATTAACATAGGGCCTGTTATTCTTAATTAATTCAAAATTATGCTAAAATATCTTAAATACTGTTTACTTAATGAAAAGGTTTTTTTTTTTACATATAGTCTTATTTGTGCTTATAGTGTTGCATACATTTCTTAATCTGCAACACTAATCAAACATTATTCCAAATTAATAAAGTTTGCAATATATATTTGTACAATTAAAAAGAAAAAAAAGTTTTTGCATCGAGCAAAAGACTAATTTATTTTTCAAAAATCTACAGTTTTTTTTTCTTTTAAGAACTTGGAAATTCAAAATTGTTATATTATAACTTTTTATACTGATTATTATAGCTAATGCTAGAAAAAAATGGCACCAAAATATTTTTACACTACTGTTTCCAAAAAACAAACTTCGCAGCCTATTTCTACAATATTTGCAATAGAAATCTACCACGAAGTTTATTGTTCGGAAATAGTGATGCTAAAAATTTTTGGTTTAATATTTCTTCTGCGACAAACGTTCGACTCTGCTGATAATATTAACATTGTTATATTGCTTTTTTATGCTACTTTTGTTATCTTACTAGTATTTAAATTAAATTTACTTTAAATGTGTTGCAACCAGCGAGAAAAAAAGGTTGAGTATGACTGTTCTAGAGAATCGTGCGTCTTTCCGTTTTTGATGCCAGAAAACACTGAAAATTCCCAAAATTCAAAGTATCATAACTCGGTAAGTTTTAATTGTAAAATAATGATATTTTTTTAGTGGCTTCCTTAGATTCATGGTAACATTTTTTTTCTAAACATAAGTTGTAGGAAAAGGGGGGCATATATATAAAAAAAAACTCTTCATTTAATACATATACAGTTCCTTCTAAAAATAAATTTCATATCTAAAAGTTTATTTGATTTGAATACATTTTGTAACTGGAAATATGCTTCTATCCTCGGCGATTTTAGAAATAATCACCATAATCTCTATTTTGAATAATCGCTCGATCTATCATATTTTATATGTTTTACTAACATTTGTCCTTGATGATGTTTATCACAAAATGAAAGTTATGAAATCAAACAGAAATGAAGAGAAAATCTGTTGTTTCAATTATTGAACTGTGGACCCCTAAGTGATAATTTATTTTTAAGCTGACTATTGCGTAGCAACGCCAGGTAAGTTCAAAACACCTGTAAGATTTAGAACGCTGATGGCACGACAGTTTCGGATAATTCCTAAACAACAACATTTGAATTTTATGTTTCCAAAGTATTTTTTTTTCTTTTATTAACACTTTCCAACGTAGTTGAAAAGGGTTTATGAATTCGATTTGTCTGTCTGTCTGTTCATGTTCTAACTCGCATAAAAATATTCGAATTGTCAAGCAATTGTGATATATGTTATTGAGGTTTACTATGGCATGTTCGGTATTGAAAATGAAGTGTGTAGCATATTTATAGTTCGTTTACAGGGACACTCAAAAGAATTGCGCTACATTACGGTTATATAGGAAAAAAGAGTTTAATATACTCACATAAGATCACTAATTAATTACTATTATACGTATTATGAAACATTACAATATTATATAGGAATGACCACTATAGAAAGTTTAAAACAAGATTAAAAGAGCATATTGGCAGATATCAAATATGACAGAAGTACTACAGCACTGGCAAGACTACATAGAACCGAGACTTTAAAAATTGATTATAAAAATAGTAAAATGATGTATCCATCAAGGCTTCATTTCCCATCTATTATCCGCGAATCAATAGAAATCTATATGCGTAACGTGAACATTTGCACAGAATCCGCCTCATTTGAATTACCTAAAATTTAGCACGAGGTACTTTTCAGTTAAAAAAAAAAAATAAGGAAATATTAATTTTCACGTTTACAACTGACTATTTCAAGCACCTGCTTTTTTACATATATGATCTCGTGATTTATGTTTTCAAATTTATTTTCAAAAATTTGCGAGAATATTTTTGTTTATCGTTATATATCTTGAAAATGGCGTCTTATGAACGTTGAAACATATGTCGATCTTTTTTTTTAAATTTTTTTTATAAAGCCTTTTGTGTTTCTCTTTTTATCACTTAAGCATTTTAACTATATTTTAAAAAGTTTAATGTTACACTATTTCAAACATATTAAAATTAATATAGTATATCACTGGGGTGCACTACAAAATGCTTACTACAGAACAGGATTCCATTCATCGTTCATTTACACTTTACAGGGGGACACAAAATAATTCAGTTACAGTACTGTCTATGAACAATAGTTGTTGGGAAGTGCGTTTTCAGTTGTGGTGCGCGTTTTTAAGCTTAACTCATTTTTCACATATTAATTGGTGTGTTTAAATTCTATAGATCATAATCATATACAGGGCTAGACAAAAGATTTCGAATACATTTTTGTTTGTTCTCGGAAATTGCTGAAAGGGAATTTTCAACTATGTTATGCATTTCCTAACAGAACTAAATTTTTGCATACTATGAAGTACATATACAAATCTATGAGATCATATACAATGCTGCACCAAAAATTAGGATATTTTTCCGAATATTAATCGTAATTTCTGAAATTGGGTTTTCAAATGTATTATTCGTTTTCCAAATTGTTTACTTATGCATCAGACATTCCACCTTATTAATCTGTGAAATTTTGTTACAGTATTCTAAATGTGTTGGAAAGTGTTTAGGCTTGACGTATAGTTTTTTGTTCTTTTTTTTTTAACCACACACAGGGCATAGATAAATAATATGCTATGCACACAGGGTGGCTTATTCTTTCAGGCAACAGTAAAATTCATGTTTCACAACCATCCATCGTTGCCACAGGTTAATCTCGGAAAATGAAACATTTGAAGTTACTGAAAAAAATTAATAGCTCGAAAAGTATTTGTCACAAAATTGTTAGACAAACTGCGTTAGAAAGGTAAAAAAATGTATTTTTCTTGATATAAATTTCAAATCTAATGATTCTGCTTTCTTCAAATATTGAATTAAAAAAATTACCAAACTTCACAATGAAGTACCATAGCGAAACCTTTACGCGTCAAAAGATAATGGGGCTGTTCACGGACGAAGATCAAGCGGCGCGCGGGCTAAGGAGACTAAAATATGGAGTGAGTCTATAATGTGAATGCATAGTGAAATTGAAAGGCCTGCGTTCAAAACATTGATTTTACTAATTTGACTATTTTAATGATATTTTGTTAATGTCTGAAAATGAATTTGATGGCCGAATGGTTAGAGCACTGCTCTTGATTCTGGAGGTTGCGGGTTCGATTCCCCTAAATTTCTGTTCGATTTTTCTACTTTTTTATTTAAAAATGTTTTGTCGATTGCTTTGTATTTTTCATGACAAATGGAATATATTTCATAAAAGTAAAATTTGATATTAATAACAATTACTTATTTAAATACAACAAATTCAGCTATTTCAGTAATTTTTCATTACATATTATTATTAGCCACACACAGGGCAAATTCTTTCAGTCTACAGTAAAATTGATGTTTATGAAAAGTCACAGCCACTCCATATATAAAGGAGGACACGCTTTATACATTGCTATAAATGGTTGTTACTGACGATATTAAAAATCAAATTGTCTCTCTTTATTATGCCGATACTTCTGCTTGTATTTCCTTTCTCAGTCCCTAATTGCCCTACAGCGGGTGCAGACCCCATTTAAAGGATCCAACGAAGTTAAACTCGTCGTGGTAGACATTTCTAAAGGGTTCCCGTGGCCCTATCTCCCATAGGAACAAAGTTCCCACCCCGGAGTGGAGAGACCTTTTTGGTGCTCAAACCTCTTCATGTAACATATCAATAGATAGATCTCGTCAAGCACTATGGTCTGATCCTATTCTCCCCTTCACCCTCCTCCCTCCCTTAAGAAGCATTTTTCTCTGTCTCAGCTCTTTTTAAATTTTAATTTTTCCCATCTTTCTTAGCCCCTTTAAGCCCCACAGAGGGCCCTATCTCCAATAGGTACGGAGTTACATCCCCCGGGGGAGGGGGAGACATTCAAGTGTTCAAACCCCATCATGTAACATATCAAAAGTTTGATCTCTTCAAGCACTTTTGTCTGGTCCTACTCTCCCCCCTCCGGTCAGGAGCACTTTTTTTATTTAATTTTTTTTGCACAGCTTTTTTCTGCAGCAAATTTAAACTGGCACCCAGCTGCCAGTATTATACCGTAAAATTAACAGTATTAAACAGTCAAATAAGCAGTAATACGCTGCCGTGCAAGCAGTAATATTCTACCGCGCATGCGCGGTTTAAACAGTCAAATAAGCAGTAATACGCTGCCGTGCAAGCAGTAATATTCTACCGCGCATGCGCGGTAGCGTATTACTGCTTGCACGGCAGCGTATTACTGCTTATTTGACTGTTTAATACTGTTAATTTTACGGTACAGTAATCCCTTAACATTCGCGGATTTAACATTCGCGAGTTTTGATTATTCGCGAAATATAAAATGAAGAACATTTCAACATTCGCGAACTTGGTTATTCGCGAATTTCGTTTTATAAGGATTTTTTTTTTAAAGTGAACTTCCTTTGTTTTACCGGAAACATGATTTTATGCTAAAAATAGATTATCCCCCTTTTATTGTTCGAGCTTGGCATTTCTCCAATTTATATTGAAAGACCTTAACGCAAATTTTTTCTTCGAAGTATGTAATGTGCATGCTCCTAAGTTTTGTTTATCGTTTGAATTACGTAAGTCCCCGTAGAATAGATTTGTTCTTTCTATTCGCCTGTCAATTTTTTCTTCTCAGTGTTTAGCAAAAGTAAAAAAGGGAAACTTCATCATGTCGCCTACAGCTAAAAGAGTGAAAAAAGTTTTGAACCTTTGCGAAAAAGTTAAAATTTTAGATAAATTGCGAATGGGAGAAAGAGCGTGCGCGGTCGGTCGTTATTTTAATATTAATGAATCTACGGTCCGATCAATTAAAAAAAAACGAAAAGGCTATAAGAGATAGCGTCTCAGCAAATGCACTGACTAGTGCAAAAACTGTATCGCAAGTACGGAACAAGTCATTGGAAGAAACTGAAAATGCCTTAAGTATTTGGATAGAAGATATGAACCAGAAGCAAGTGCCGCTAAGTTCAGCTTTAATACGAGCCAAGGCTAAAAAAATATTTGACGCGATAAAAGTAAAGGATGATACTTTATTTGACTTCCAGGCAAGTAACGGATGGTTTGAAAATTTCAAACATAGGCATAGTTTACACAACATAAAGTTAGTTGGCGAATCGGCTTCTGCGGATCATGTCAGTGCTCAAAAATTTCCTGAAGAAATTACAAAAATTATTGAAAGAGGCGGATATGTTCCAGAACAAGTGTTTAATGCTGACGAGACAGGCTTGTTTTGGAAGAAAATGCCGAAGAGAACTTTTCTTGCCAAAACAAAAAGCGCAGCTCCAGGTTTTAAGGTAGCAAAAGATAGGGTATCTCTTCTGTTGTGTACCAATGCTAGAGGTGATTTTAAAGTAAAGCCTATGTTAATTTATAGATCGCAAAACCCTCGTGCTCTCAGAGGTAAAGATAAAAGCAAGTTGCCTGTTTTCTGGCGAGCAAATACCAAAGGATGGGTAACAAGCGTTTTGTTTCTGGATTGGTTTAATGATTGTTTTATTCATGAGGTGAAGAAATACCTTTCATCTAAAAATCTGTCATTTAAAGTTCTACTCCTCATTGACAATGCTCCTGGACATCCACTGAGTTTAAAAGATGCCCATCCCGACGTCGAAGTGGTTTTTTTACCCCCTAATACAACTTCACTGGTCCAACCGTTGGACCAAGGAATCATAGCTGCGTTCAAAGCTTACTACACAAGAAGATCTTTCAAAAGAATTTTAGAATTGATTGAAGTGAATTCAGAAGCCACGGTCACATCGAGTTGGAAAATTTTCAACATAGCAGATTGCATTGCCGAAATTGATGCAGCATGGATGGAACTTAATGAAAGTTCAATTAATTCTTGTTGGCGAAATATTTGGCCCCAAGTGGTACAAAAAAAAATCAAATGCCTTCAATTTCCAAACCTATTGAAGAAATTGTGGAACTGGCTCATCAGGTCGGAGGTGATGGTTTCGACGACATAAGGAGAGAAGATGTAGAAGATCTGATAATATCCCATGATGATGGACTTACTGAAGAAGAACTTCTAGAAATCCTTGAAGAAAAAATTACACAACCAGACAATGGAACAGACGATGAGAGCAGGAATTGTGAAACTGGAGGTAAGCGTCTTTTTTTATGTTTTTATGTTTTTTTTTTTTTTTTACTAAAATTTCTAAAATTAAAATTTTTTATAGCAGGTGAAATATTTTCTGCAAAAAATGTCGCGGAAATTTTAAAATTACAACAACAACTTGTTGATAAAGCGATAGAATGTGATCCCTCGCTAGTGAGGAGTCGGAATTTTAAAAGAGAAATTGAGGCTGCAACTTTTCCTTACATGGAAATCCATAAACAAAAGATCTCTTCTGCCAAGCAATCACATATTACTAGTTTTTTTCAGCCATCAACCAGCAAATAATCTTTTTATATTATGTTTATATTTGTTCAAACTTATTTAGAGTATGTATTTTTAATATTTAATACACTATTTAAATTTCAAATATTTTTTCCAATTAAAAAAAATCGTAAAACCTAACCCCCTTTTATGCATGGGAGGATACTCTCAACATTCGCGGAGATTTCCGTGAACTTAACCCTCGCGAATATTAAGGGATTACTGTATAATACTGGCAGCTGGGTGCCAGTTTTATACTGCAAAATCAACAATTATTTTTTGCAGTGTATGGATATATCTATATATATAAATCAACATTTGAACGGAGGGTGGTTTTGGGGTCTGGGGGTCATGATCGGTGAAAATATATCGAAATTTTCCGGAACTGCTTTCCTCCGAACGGCTGCAATAGGTAGCTTTATACTTTTTAGTATTGAAAGCTACCTAATAATAATAAGTCGATATAATAATAGTGTATAACAGAGATTATTTTTCAAAAAGTGGTACGAATAAAATAAAAAATAGCCCACTGTGACGTATATATACCGACCGTGGTCAAAGGGTTAAAAGTCAATCTGACGCGCAACGAAAAAGAGCAGCGTCAGCCCCTTCGAATTGACTCCTACCTCTACCAGATTTTGTCTTTTACAGAAATTTTATTGACTGCTGTATTAGTTTGATTCCCATGGCATCCGTAGTTTGTTTGTTAGAGTACACACGCGATAAACTCATTTATAGTGATTAACCTTTCTATTTTTTTCTTTGAGAATGTGGAACTGTATTATTTTTGCACGTCTCGTACCGTAGTATGCCGAAATAAATAACACATCTTTCACTTTAGTGACTGAAGACGCAGTTTGAACCGTGCAAATTTGTCATAACATAACTATACCGATACTTCCTGCTTGGTGGAAACTCACAATCAGATTTAGAGATAGAGTACATGTAGTTTGTTACATCGACTAGGGAGATCAATAATCAGTAATTGGGTTGCCATTTATTTCAAATTTCAGCGAGCTGTGCGATGTTGCTATGGCAACCTCCTATCCCCGCTGATGCGTCAGTTGACTGACAACTTCGTTTCTGTACCATCTTATCTATAATATCACTCATCTAATCAATCATGGAAGCTAAAATGTTTCGTAAAAATGTGTCGCTGCCTCTCTGACTTATAGGTCAACGCATAGATTATTCAACCCTTTCCAATACTAGAAGAAAATTATTACGAAATATTCACCAAGATCAAAGTTGACATTACATGCCGATTTTATTTATTTACTAGCTGAAAATAACCCGCTTAGCTGTTTGTTATTTTTTTTTTTTTTTTTTTTGGGGGGGGGGGGGGGAGGGGTACATCTGTGGAGTTTTTTCTACATTTGATATAGAAGACGTGCATTAAAAGACACTTCTTTTTTGTATTTTTTATTTCTTAGAACACTTTGGTCGAAATATGAAAATGCCCTAGGTCGACCACTTTCAACCACCATACCTCTCACACACCCACAGAATGGTCCTCGAACATTCCAGAACGTTCTCGACCCTTCCGGTCCATATGTAAACCTAGTAAAAATATGTATATGTATGTATATATATATGTTACAAAAATATATGTATGTATAAAATAAAAAGAATACTTTAGTACATTCTAGAAAATTTTGGTACATTCTACTTCTATTCTAGTACAATCTAGAAGATTCCAAACATTTTTCAGAACACTTTGGTCGAAATATGAAACTGCCCTAGATCGACCACTTTGAACCACCATATCTCTCACACTCACACAGAATGGTCCTCGAACATTCTAGAACGTGCTCGATCCTTCCGGTCCATATGTAAAGCTAATACAAAATATGTTTATGTATGTATATGCATGTGTAAAATATAAAAAACATTTTAGTACATTCAGGAAAATTCTAGTATTTTTTAGTAACCATTTAAGTAACCATTTAATAACCACTTAAGTAACCATTTAGTAACCATTCAAGAACATTCTAGTATATTCTAGAAGATATTCCAAACATTTTTAGAACACTTTGGTCGAAATATGAAAATGCCCTATGTCGACCACTCCCAACAGCTACCGACATGCAACCACCACAGTGCACAATGGGAGACTCGGGGCTGCAACCACACACAAACACCAATGGTCTGTGCTGGGTAGTTGTGGACGCAAAGTGAAATATAGGGCAATATCGCTAAGTTTCAATTTTCACCGCTATGGGGCGCGAAATCATCTTATTTAGTTATCTATATCTTAATTAGTTCATGTTAAGAGGAATGAACCAATTCCCGTTGAAGAAAATTCCAAACATTTTTTAGAACGGTTTGGTCGAAATGTGAAAATGCCCTAAGTCGACCACTTTCAACCACCCTATCTCCCAATTGTAAAATCTTAACATGAAAAAAATATATTTAATGAGATATGTAAGTAGAGGGGAAATGACAGTTCACCGGCAACAGGAGCTAAGAGCCGGTGGAGGTGGCGGGAGTGGAATCATACTATAGTACGATGTGAAAATAACACTTTAAAACGTAGAAGGGGTCGTAAGGGTGTACTATAGGAGGAGGGTATAAATGTGAGGGGGGTAACTTTTTTTAAGGGGAGGCTTAATCTTTAAGGAGGGCTTAATTTTTTTAGGATCAAATTTAAATGTTAGATTGAAGTCTGCTATAGGATGGGGGTATTTTTGAAGAGGTGGCTAACTTTTTTTAAGAGAGGGGCTTATTTTTTGAGAGGGGCTTAATCATTATTATTATTTTTTTTTTATTATTATTTTTAAATTTTAGAATGGACTTTCAGTTTGAAGGCAAAACGGAGATCAATTTTTTTTGGTGGCGTCCTCTATCGGAAGGGAATGCAATAACGGATATTTAAAATAGGTTTTCTTGAAAAGATTTCACTGGGGTTTGAACCTGCAAAATAGCTTCTTGACTTGATAATTTGTCGTAGGTTTAACTGATCAAGCCAAGAAGCTATATATGAATGTCGAGATTTTAAGTGTTTAAAGAGAGGTATCGCGAGAGTGACGAATCATTTGCTAAAATGACTTCGAGAGAGGAAGTGATTAGCGTCGTGTGTCTGTATATAACGGTCTGCATTGTGTTTTCGTTCATTTATGTATTTACCGGAAGTGAAAAGTTTGAGGTTGATTTTATACTGAATTTAAATGAAACCGGAAATTTATCTTTTTCGATATGATGCGATTGAATATTAACATATTTTTTCTAAAATGTATAGGGGAAGCAATGGTAAAAAGAAGACATCTTTAGGGGTAAGTACTGTTTTTATTGTGTTTGGTGTAGAAAACATAGGAAAGAGGCGCAGTTTAAAAAACAAATTCAATTTTATTAATAATTTTCCCAATTTTTCCCAATGCAATACATGTGAACCCACTTTTCGTTTTTAGCGAGTTTTGACAAATCTATTGCAGAATCTTGTTTAATGTTTGTTGACAAATATTTATTTTTAATAAAATTTCGCGGGACATTCATTTCGTTTAATGTTTCTAATAATTCGTTCTGTGCCTTGATCGGTTTTCTTTTATTCACAGAAAACAAAAGATTAAATAAATCTGCCAAGTTCGATTCGGGGATAGGTTTTCCTTCGAAACTTACAGTCAAATTTTTATCTTATCAAAATTTTCTTGGACGTGCCGTGACAAACTGAACTAATGCTTTGATAATTTAGGATAGCTTTATCTGTTCAAGTTATGATATCATAGTGGTTAGATTACAGATATTTGTGTTTGGAATAACGTGATTTTTAATTTTGCCTGTTCAGTTTCAATTATATTGTGAAATGAGGGTTTATTTTTGGAAGATAATGTTAACTTTTTGTGATTATCTTGTAACAGACTGCTTTCATTAAAAGTGTATTTTAGAATTGTAAACTACAATTTTGAAATTTTCGTCTGTTTGGAAAAAAAGCACAGAAAAAAAAATAAAAGTATTAAAAAAATAATAACAACAACTGTTCAAAAATATAATAACAACTAAACAAAAGATCAAAAATAATAAAAACTGTTCATATAATAATAACAACTGTTCAAAAATAATAAAAACTGTTTAAAAATAATAACAAATGTTAAAAAATGATAAACGATTGACTTTATACAACCAACATTTTAAAAAAAAGATAATCGAATCTAGTTTTTTCCAATATGACTTATTTGAAATATTCACTTTTTCTAGTTAGATTTTTAACACATAAGTGATTCGATCAGTAAAATATTTATAAAAGCACTAAATATGAGATTAATAAGAATTTTTAACTTACAAACATATGAACTTCTGATACACAAGTGATTCGACCAGTAAAATATTATTTATAAAAACATTAAATACGAGAATTTTTTACTTACAATTATACGAACTTCTGATATGTAACCTTTTCTGAATCAATGTTGTAAGAACTAACTGACTATTGAACTTATAACAGAGTATGATAAAATAATCACGTGACTTTTTAAACCAAAAAATGTTAATATTTTTAAACAAGCGCCCTCTATCATTTTATGAACTTCCAAGAAACGAGTTAATATGATTATATTGTTTCCTGTTACCGCTGTGAAAGGTTGTGTTTTAAGTTAGTTTACATTTAAGTGATTACGGAACGAGTCATGGATTCTGCTTTGTTAAGTGTTAATGATATGTCTAACGTGAAGAGTGAACCCTCATCACCAGGATTAAATGACCATGACATGGAATTTTTAATACAGCCTAATGAAGAACCCGTTTCGAATTGTGAAGTGAAACCCATCTCATCAGGATTAAAGAAACAGAAGTTACACTTTGTGTGTTCTACTTTCAACAAAGCTTTTCCCCGAAAGGTTAATTTAACGTTTCACATGAAATGTCATCTGGAGAAAATACCTTTTGTGTGTGTAATCTGTGAAAAAACATTCGCTAGAAAGTATCATTTATTAAATCATATGAAGATTCATTCAAAGACCCCTGTGATTCATAATTGTAATGTATGTGGCGAAGTATTTTCACAAAAGAGTGATTTATTAAAGCATGCACTCTCAGAAATAAAACACCCAATTTTGACGATTCCGCAATCCTCAGGCCTCATTTCGTTATTTTTGACAATCATTTCGTCACAGAGTCACGTGGTTTTTGACGAAACGCGAATCCTCAAATATCTTGACGAAACTGTTTCCTCGCTGTCAAAAATAAAACTCTCACTTTTAACGATTCCGCAATTCTTGAGCTATATTTCGTCATTTTTGACAATAATTTCGTCTCAAAATTAAGTGATTTTTAATGAAATGGAAAATCTAAAATGTTTGACAAAAATGTTTCCCCATTCCCGGCCAGATTATTTTTGTTACAAAATCGTTCAAAAAATAAATAAATAAATAAAATAAAATAAAATTACACGAAAGTATTAAATTTACAATATATTAATGAAAACAGAAACAAAAATATTTCATCCTTGGGGGCCGCTATAACAGGAATGTACCAATTTTCTACTTTATTTTTTATATCTGATAATTTGCGTCTATCCTTTTTGTAACGATTTTATGCATTTCTATTGCCTTTTCAAAGATAAATTTTTCTGAAGTTACAGAATTTCGTTAAAAACGCTTAAAAAACTCTTCTAAAGTTACAGAATTTCGTTAAAAACGGTTAAAATAGTAAAATGCGAACATCATTTGGTCCATTTTCGACCGAAATCATCAACATTTTCCCAATGGTTAAAAAAAAAATCACAATTTTAGGAGCTCTTTTTTATTTAAGAAATATATTCATATAACAATCAAATTTAAAATATGTATAACTGACCCCCCCCCCCTCTATAAACAGTAATCTTATCCGTTAAAATTGATGAACTCGCCTCCAAAATATGCACTTCAAAATTAATTATTTCTGATCAACAAATTAACTGGAGCTTATTTTAATCATACATTGAACAAAGGAAATTTCTGTAATAAATTATATTAATCAAGCCATTTTCTAATTATTTATTAACCATAGAAAAACCATAATAATAATCTAACCGTATTAATTAAAACATGCAGAAAGTATAACAGTACCGATAAAAATACAATTTGCTTTCTAAAAATATAAACACACATCAACATCCCATAAATACATTTAAAATCAAATAATAACGTAATCCCGCTGGCTAGGTGGTTAAAGCACTTAGCTGCCAAGCTAAACATCGCCTGTTCGAATCCGATCGAATCCCAAGTGATCTTGTTTTTGCCCTAGTCAATTAAAAATGCTTCTAAAAACTCCGATAGATGGCAGCACCAACCTTTTTGGAACTTTCGTCAACGAAACAATTTGAGGAAACTGATTTCTTCGTAATTTTGAGGATGCAAATTTATTCGATTTGACGAAATGTTTACTCGGAGCATATCGCAGGAAACCGTTTCGTCAAAAACGAAGAAAATTTCTTGAAATTTGAGTATTCATTTTTGAGAAGGGAAGATTCATAAGTCATAACACTTCCAAGCCAAAACAAAGGAAAAGTAGACAGTCACCCAGTCACTGTAAATGTGACGATTGTTTTGAAACATTTAATAATAGATCTGACTTAGTGAAACATAGAAAAATTCATCTTTCACCTAAAGAACTTAACCCATCTGATCGACTTTCCTTGGGAAACAGTTCGAAATATGAAATTTCAGACATCAGTCAGTTTAGTAAAATATTTAAGTTTTTCGATGTTTTTACTCCTGTTCATTGGAATTTAGGCGAGGAAATGATTGTTGAAGTACAAATGAATAAGAACTATGAGCTTTATGTTCACATACAGAAATATGAAGAATTTGAAAAGAACGGTCGTGAACTTACCCCCACAAATGAAAGCATTACATTATCATGTGCAACATTCGACAAATTTGAATCGAGATTGGATAAATTTAATTTTGTTTCTGAAAATGATACATTCGTATGTAATAATGACTTACTAATTGCTTATGTAAATAAGGAATCATGCATACTGCAAAAATTATTCAAATTGAAAAAGTTTGGGTTTTGCTTAAAGTCTGACTTTTTACTGCTTACAAGAGATCAATATTTGAAACTAGTGAAAAATCGCTTTAAAATTACCGAATGTCTCATTGAGACGCTTTTAACTAAGCTTATTCCTGTTTCGGTTTTAGAAAACTTAAACAAATGTAAATGTACCCACCTGACAATGGAAGAGACTTTGTACTATTTCTTAACATGTTTCGATGACGAGTTAAAGTCATCCGTTTCTCGCGTGTTTGATTGCTATCAATGTTCAATCGGAGAACCAATTAATATGAAACACGAGTGTGATAGTTATAGTTTGCGTAGAAAATATAATTGGTGTAATGAGAGTGCACTGCTAAATTTCAACGTGACTGAATTTGTAAAAAACCTATTCAAGCAGTGTTCATGTAATTATACTCATTTATTTTTTGAAACTATGAATATGGACTTTTATAATAACCATTTAAACAATGTATTTATAAATTAGCATAGAAATGTATTTATTTAATAAATATTTGTTTTTACATCACATATCTGTTTTTATTTCACATGTCTATTTATTTTTATTTATTTATGAAATCAATCTTTGAAGTTTTATTTTCTAGAAAAAAAGTGAACATATATTTATGAGTAAACAAAATTTTTTTAATTGTAGTCTTTAAAGTTAACACTTTTTGGTTAAATGAAATCTCTTTTTAAGAAAAATTTATTATTTTTATTTGAATAGGTATTGTGACGATATATGTTGAAATTAATACGCATTTACATTTGTTAACATACATACGTTTAATGAGGACAAGTTACACACAAACAAGAATAGAAGACAGTTAGAACGGGCACAAGCGGTTACAGTTAAATGGACGTTGTCATGGATACAATTATATTACATCTCCCCTTTCAAAATGTTATTTAAGTTCTATTTGAATTCTGTTAAAGATCAAGTCTCTTTATTGGCTTTACAACTCTTCCAGACCTGGTAACGATGGGTTTCTTGTCAGTAACGCTGGGGGCAGACACATTTAGATTTTTCGCCGGAGATACGTTGGAATTGTTATCAGCACTAGAAGGTTGATGGTCAATTTCTAACGGTAACTTCCTTTTCCTTTCAATCTGGAACTTCAACTTAGTTGGCTTGATTTGGATAGTGTTCCTTCTATATTCACCTTTAGGAGTCAGCACATTGTATGATCTAGGAGCAGCTTGAGATGTTATTGTTGCTGGTATCCAATTCCTTGGTGCTTGTTTCAGCATCACATTTTGGTTTGGTTGTAATGGAGTGCTGAATGATGGTTTAGTATGAAGATCATGGTAGTATTTTTGCTTTAATCTAGCATCCGTTAGATGTTCTGTAGTTTGGGTCATAACTTTAGGCTTTAGCAATTCTTCAGCAACTGGAACTGTAGTGCGCATGCGTCTACTGAAGAGACGTTGAGCTGGTGATCCTAAATTTTCTCTTGGCGTATTTCTCAAATTTAGTAATGCTAATTGTATATCTTGACCTGATATCTTACATTTTCTTAGCAAATTCTTCGCTGTTTGGACAGCTCCAGGGTTCTCACAGACTCCTTAGACTCCTTGGAAACTCCTTAGAAATGAAAACATTCCCAAGTAGTACTTAGAACTACTTAGATAAGCAAACCACTCCTTAGAAACTCCTTAAATTGTATTGCAGCTTCGGACGCAAGCGATATTACTGCCGAGGGGGAAAAATCGGGATTGTAAAACGCACAGTAAATCCTTTATGCACATCATTTATCTGAAGCACAGCATTGATTGGTTAGGATAATCTTATAGCAGGGCTCCTACTAGGTCCGTTTTTCAATTATTAGGTCCGTAAAGACCGTTTTTCAACACTGGACTTTACTTTAAATTTTATCAATATTTGGCATTTAGCCAAAAATCGCGTTTTTCGCAAATATATCCCAAAAAATACTGTCAAATTTCGTCAATTGATAGCGGAAAAAATTAGTAAATTTTGTCAAAGGATTGTGAAAAAACTCTAATTTCTCCAACAGATCGAGAAAAATGTGGATGCGGATTTCCTCAAAAGATCGCAAAAAACACGAATTTCCTAGAAAGATTGCGAAAAACACGTGAATTTCCTCAAAAAATCGCGAAAAACACGTAAATTTCGTCAAAGGATCGCGAAAAACACACGAATTTTGTCAAAGGATCACAAAAAAAACATGCAGTTTCCATCAAAAGATCGGGAAAAAGACGTCAGTTTCGTCAAACGATCGAAATGAAACACGAATTCCATTAAAAGATCGCGAAAAAACACAAATTTCCCCCAGAAGATCGTGAGAAAAGACATGAATTTCCTCAAAAGATCGCGAAAAACATGCGAATTTTCTCAAAAGATCGCGAAAAACATGCAAATTTTCTCAAAAGATTGCAGAAAACACGCGAATTTCGTCAAAAGATCGCTAAAAACACGCAGTTTCCGGTCAAAAGATCGCGAGAAAAACATCAGTTTCGTCAAACGATCGAAATAAAATGAGAATTCCATTAAAAGATCGTGAAAAAACACTAATTTCTCCCAGAAGATCGTGAATATCCCCCAGAAGGTCGCAAAAAACATGTGAATTTCGTCAAAGTTTCACCTTCAACGAAATCAATTACAGTTGTTCTAAAAGTATAAATTCAAAACTTGTTATACTTTTTCTTGTATGTTGCGTTTAGCATTTTTTTTTTTTACCTTTAAATTTTTTTTAAAGATGTATCATGTATGTGATATACATAATAAGTGTTTGAGGTTTGACTAATCTCTGTTTATATGACCATTGGTTGCTGCATTAAAAAGTTGATTGTCTATTTTGTATTTAAACTTACGAAATAAGTAAGCAATATTTTGTGAATACTGTGCAATTCCAGCACTAACAATTAGATTCTAATAGAGTAAAATTTGTTTTTATCTCCAAATTGACCATTAAAAATTGGAGTGGGCATACCACATAACGATGCAGCACATAAAAACAACAACAAAAAATTGCAAATCCTTAACATTTTTTGGACTCCTTGGATTTTTTCGGTACTCCTTGGATCTTTTCTTCCCAACTCTGTATGAACCCTGCAGCTCTCTCTGCTAGACCATTGCCTTTTTGGATAGAGGGGACTTGAAGTTTGACGGGTAAACATCCATTCTTCAGCAAATTCCTTAAATTCAGAAGAATCATAATTTTTAGCATTGTCAGTTTCTAAAATTCTAGGAATTCCATGGACACTAAACCACTCTTTGAGGATTTGTATTGTAGACTTACTAGATAAATCTTTTAATGGTTTGAAATCAATGAAACCAGAGTAACTATCTGTAATAAGTAGATAGTCAACATCCTGATGGGTAAATACATCAGATGCAAGAATTTCCCATGGTAGTTTAGGGATCTCCTTAGAAATTAATATGGTTCTCTCGGAGGAGTCTTCTGAGTTTTCTGACAAACTACACAATTTTCGATCATCGAAATTATATCTCCAGACATTCCTGGCCGAAACATACACTCACGAGCTCTTCTAAGACAACTTGTAATGCCTAAGTGACCTTTATGAAGATTCTCCAATGCACGTCGTCTGTATCTTTCGGGTATAATTATCGTTAATCCCTTTAAAATTACATCTTTTTGAATCGATAGTTCATCCAAGAATGGTAAGTACTTCTTACACGAATCTGGAACTACATCTTTGTTTTTGGGCCAACCAGTAAAAATGAAATGTTTCAGCTGTATTAGATCTGGATCCGTATTTGTGAGATCTTGTAAAATTTTAAACCCTACGTCTGTGGTTGGAATTGAAAAGAGAATTTGGTAGTTACTCTCCTGTAACAAATCTTCATTATGACAGTCTCTGCCCAGCAAGTCACTACATACATTTCCTTACCTCTCTTATAACAAACTCTTGGAGCATACTGCTGAACCTCTAAGAAGATTTTACGGAGTCGTGGTGGAATTCGATCTATTTGTTTCTTAAAAATAGATTCTAAAGGTTTGTGATCCGTCTCAATGGTTACTTCATTTCCATATATATATTGATGAAATTTTTGGCATCCGAATTTCATTGCCAGGGCTTCCTTTTCTATCTGGGGATAAGATCTTTGGGCGTCATTCATCGCTGTGGATGAGAATGCTATCGGTCTTCCCTCTTGGAGCAGTACCGCACCTAATGCGAAGGAACTAGCATCCACTGAAATTGTAATACTTTTGTTGGGATTATAGTATTTAAGTGACGGAGCTTCCTTCAATGATTTCTTGATTTCAGCTAATTCTTTATCTAATTCCTTATTCCAATTCCACTCTTCATTTTTCTTCAATAACAATCTCATATTATGTGTTTTGTCTGAGAGATTAGGGATGAACTTGTGTAGGTACTGAATCATGCCAAGTAATCTTTGTAGCTCTTTTTTGCTAGTTGGTGCTTTAATTCTATCTATGGTTTCAACTTTCTCAGGATCGATCATGATACCATCACCAGAAAGGATATGTCCTAAATATTTAACTTTCTGAACTTCAAATTCACATTTGTCTTTATTTAGTTTTGCTCCAGCATTTCTTAATGCTTGTAGGACTAATCGAGTATTTGATCGAAGAGTATTAATATCAGGCGCATAAACCAATATATCGTCCATTGAATTTTCAACACCTGGAATGCCTTGTAGAATTTTAGTCATATGATTTTGAAATATTTCTGGAGCTGTCTTTATGCCAAACGGGACTCTCAGAAAAGAATATCTTCCCCAGGGTGTTGTGAATGTGAAAAAAGGTTGTGTGGCGGGTGAAACTCTTAGTTGCCAGAAGCCTTTCTTCAGATCTAATTTTGTGAAGTACTTGGAGCCTTTCACATTAGCAGTGACTTCTTCAAGCGTTTTTAAAGGATAATGCCTTCGCAGCAGAATTTTATTAACTTCCGACGGATCGATGCAAATCCTTATTTTAGGTAGCTTTCAATACAAAAAAGTATAAAGCTACCTATTGCAGCCGTTCGGAGGAAAGCAGTTCCGGAAAATTTCGATATATTTTCACCGATCATGACCCCCAGGCCCCAAAACCACCCTCCGTCCAAATGTTGATTTATATATATAGATATATCCATATATATATATATATATATCTGACCTATGTCATACGATAACGCCCGTAATTATGAACCGATTTTGATGAAACTAATTGTGTGTATTAAGGTCACTAATGTCTCGACCGAGTTCGTTGGCCAGCTTGGTCCGCCATCTTGTTTCAAGATGGCGGCCATTTAAAGATGTAAAATAACTTAAAATCTAAAATAAATATACAAAAAATTTTAAAATTCAAATTTATTTTTTAATTACGTGTTAGGCCTTGATACAAGGATTCCAGAGCTTTTTTTGGTTTACCTCTATCTTAAAAAATGGCTGAGATAGAGCAGTTTGAAATTCTAGGTTGGCTGACATTTTGAAACAAAACAGCACTTTAACGCGATTACTCGCAAATTATTTTCTTTCATTGTTGTAATAATTTTCCCAATCATACGCATAAAACTATATATTCATATCCGTTAACGCCAAAATTGGCGACATCTGGCGAAATATCGCCAAATTTGGCGATCAAAATAAGTCTTCATAAATGAAGCCAATTTGGCTATTGCTCAATAATTTGGCGAATTTCTTATTCAAATTCAGTATTAACGAATCTTTTGTAAACGTTTCTTTGCATTTTAGCTTGCTGTTTTCGTGTAAGATTAGCTAAAATTTTAAAACGAAGATATAGGAAAGCTACCTTTTCCTCCCGGTACAGGCCGGAAGGACTTTTTCCTTTTTGTTTTGCTACGACCATTGGACTAGCTATGGGTGTTGGTTCCTCTACTTTCTTTATAATTTTATCCTGGACCATTTTGTCAAGTTCCTTCTTTACTAACGGTCGAAGAGAAAATGGAATTCTTCTGGGGGCTTAATTTCAGTTTGGGGACACTCTGTGGAAAAATCTGCTGTATATTCGAAATTTTTTATACATCCCATTCCTTGAAACAGGTCTTGAAATTCATCTTGCAGTAAATTAACTACTTCAATTAACTACTTCAGGTTAATCGACCTAGGATTGGACTAATTCCTCCATGTGCAATTATTAATTTAAGCCGTATATGCTTATCTTTAATTTGACAGTGAACAATAGATTCCCCTGCCACCTCAATAGCATGACCAGAATATGAGAGGAGTTTACGGACATTTGTAGGTTTTATTATTAGACGTAATTCCTCTGCTAAGCGAAATGGTATGACATTGCACTGGCACCGGTATCAAGTTTCATTGGGATAGCTTTATTGTTAATTATGACAGTCTCGCACCAATCTGATTTATTAGCGTCGATACTTGCTATCAGAAAACTATCATCCGTAATCGTATCTACATTTTCAATATCTTGCACTCTGTATTTTTTCTGGTTTCTGGATCTACATTTTTTTGCGAAATGGTTTTGCCTTTGGCAAATTTTACATTTTTTGCCAAAAGCGGGGCAATCATTAATTTTATGTGTATTACCACAATTTCTACAATCGTTTATCATTTTAGAGAATTTGGTATTAGAATTAGGCTTATCTTTCGAAGGAACATTTTTATGCGACTGAGTAAATTTCTTCGATATGGTAGAAATTATGGGTTTATTATCATCAGAAATATTTTTCAATTGCTGTGCAGCACTTTCAGAAGCAAGACAAATCTGCACCGTTTTATCTAAGCTTAACTCAGCATCGCTTAAAAGCTTTTCCCGAACGTCATTATTTTCAATTCCGACAACAATTCTATCGCGAATTAATTCCTCCTCCGTAATTCCTAGCTTACATCTAGAAGCTTGTATTTTAAGCCTTGTTAAAAAATCTTTAAAAGCTTCATCCTGCTTTTGTTTAATCTGGTTGAATTTGTAACGTTCAAAAGTATAATTGACTTTAGGAGTGAAATATTCTGTGAACTTACCTCTAATAATCTCCAAATCTTCTTGTTGATCGGTACTTAAACTGAAGGTTTTATAGATTTGTTGTGCTTCTCTTCCAATAACGGCCATAAATGTCGCAACTTGAACTTTTTTCTCTTTCTTGTCAAGTTGAACGGCAGCAGCATACCAATCAAAACTTTGAATCCAATCTTCCCATTTTTCTTTGGAATCTGCCATAAGTAATGGTTTTGGAGGACGTATTCCGTTTTCACCCATTTGTATTTAATTCAGGTTGTCGTTAACGAAATTTAAAGTAAATATTACTTTTTGACACAACTTCTGACACCATGTGACGATATATGTTGAAATTAATACGCATTTACATTTGTTAACATACATACGTTTAATGAGGACAAGTTACACACAAACAAGAATAGAAGACAGTTAGAACGGGCACAAGCGGTTACAGTTAAATGGACGTTGTCATGGATACAATTATATTACAGGTATTAAACTTATTTATTGATAAGAAAGTTTAATTTTTCTCTCCTTTTAAACAATGACATTGCATGTTTTAATAATTTCCACCCTACAGTTAACATTACAGTATTTAACATAGTTAAGAAATTGTTTAACTTAAACCGTCACTGTATTTATTATAGATAATAAGTAAACATTTTATCTTTAACCTTTATGTAATTTAAATGATTAACTATAACTGTGACTGCTTTTAACCTAGATAAGTAAATGTTTTCATAAAATACAATCAGTTTACTGTTGACTTTTACCGAGATTACACCAGTTAGTGGAATACTGATTAAAAATATTTTATGACATTAATATGCAGAAAAGATCTCACGAAGAAGTACTTTCACCTTCAAAACATCCACGTTTAGAAAATTCTATGGAAAATTCAAATACTTATGAGAAAGAGTTAAAAGACCCAAGATTAAAACTTTCTAAAATGGCTAATAACTGTGTAACTACTGAGGACTTACAAGATTTGAAAACCGAGATCGCTATGAATTTTTCAACCTTTGCCTATGGGGATGATACAACATCTTTCGAGAATCCCGGTCGAAAGCCAAATTCTGCCATGGACTATTTAAATACATTTTTCGAAGACATAAATTTTGAAAATTTAGATTGTTCTACTACCTTAACGTTTCAAGAACCTACAAATAATATTTTACAGACTACTGTTAAACGTCAGGTCAACGAGTTACTAGCAAGCAACCTTTCGCAAACAAGTGGTGAATTACAAACCACCATCTCACCTACAAATGACATTAAAAGTGATAAATTATGCAATTCATATGTGTTTCACAAAGAACTAAGTGACTGTTTCTATTTAACTTTGAAGTTGAGAACTAAACAATATTGTATACTTATACGAGAATTTAAACGCAATGTATCTACTAATGAAGAAATCCCGACAAACCGCGTGGTTAATATGGATATTCCTAGCTGGTTTGAGTTTCAATATAAACTCATTGCATTTAATTTAAGGTACAAAAGTACTTCCTTTGTTTCTAATAACATGATTTTACTGTTAAATCACAATTCTACGATGCGAATTAAAAATTTAAAGAATTATTCTTATATTGACTTAAACGAACATCAAGTGGAAAAATTAAAAGAAAGTACCTCTCATTTAAATAGTGCACTTTTACAACATATGTATACAAAACTTTTACCATCTCTTATTAAAAAGAAATGTATGGTAAGTAATATATCTACAGAAAATGAACAGGTGTTAAAGTATAAACTTAACATGTGTATCGAGAATAATATGTTATCAATACTTAACCGATTGTATGAATGTCATGCATGTGCACTACGACATTCGAGTAAAAGCCTTCACTCCTGTTTCGCATTTAATAATAGGGAAAATTTTAATCAATTAGGGGAAGCTTTGTTAATGCTCGTAGATTTCGATTATGTAACTTCAACGTTTCTAAACGGAGTTTATAATGTTAGTGAGCACTTTTTATGTAAGATTAATGAACGAACTATTTGTAATAAATTGTTTAAGACCTAAAAATAAAATGTTTTTGATTAAGTTCTGTATGTTTATTTTTGCAAAGTTCATATGATATACTAATAAATGATAAACTAAAAAATATATGAGTGAATTTTTTAGTTTATAATTTAGTAGAACTTTTAAGTGATGTGATGTAATCCAATTAAAAAAAAATTCATCTATTACAAAAAATTTATTGAAATAAAAAAATTTACGTTTGAAAAAAAAAACGGGTTAAAAAATTTAGAAGTTAATGAAATTAAAATTTATCAAAATTAAAAGTTAACAAAAAAAAATAATTAAATAAATAAATAAATAAAGGTTAACAAAAATATAGTTTTAAAATAAAAGTAAACAAAAAAAAGTTATAAAGTAACAGTTAACAAAAAAATAAATAAGTAAAAAATAAAATAAAATAAAGTAAAATAAAATTTAACAAAATACAGTTTAACAAAATCTATATATTTAAAACGCTAAGCGTTTTATTTCGACAATCCGTGAGAACAAACTACTACATCAAATTACATCATTCTTTTTTTAAATGAAAGATATTTGATCACAGATTTGTTATCGTACATTCGTTTGTTCGAAAATTTAATTAATTAGCCGTAATCTTAAATTAAAATTTTACTTCTGCTTATGACGTCATAAAGTCGGCAATCGGATTAACGCCCACTGTTGCGACGAACAGAGTTTATTTTCTGAACTCAATGATTGCGAGCATAAAAAATAAATATTAAATATTAAAAGCACGTGACTTTTAGGCCGAATTTTTTAATTTGTAAGTTAAAATATAATTAAAATGTTTAAGTATTTTGGTAAAAATATTTATCCGTGTGTTTTATAAGCAAATAAAAATTCATATTTACTGTGACGTCACGGAAATATTGTCCATTGGGTTCATTTTATCATTAAGCATTATAATTTTGTTGATGCCATTTTTTTTCATTACAATTAAATGCAAAATATATTTTTATTTGTATGCATGGTGCTGAAGCATAAATGTACGTGTGAAAAGTTTGTACCGGTGAAAATAACGTTATGCTTAGCTTGAAATGCATTTTAACATTGATAAAACTAAAAAGAAAAATTTATATGATTGTGTCAACATGGCGTAATATTAACTGATATTTCAATTTTTAATTTTAAAGATTAGAACTGGAGCCTTTATTGGTTGCTTCATCTTGATTGCATACCTTGATTACATGTTACCAATTACTTTTTTTAAATTATAGGATTAAGTTATAGGATTTAGATTATTAAGATTTCCTTTTTTAATAAAAAAATTCACAAAAGTAAAGAATTTCAGGAAAAAAAAAAACTTGAAATAATGATTGTATTTTTAGCTAGAATAAACAATGTAAGGCTAATATTTTATAGGAATTATTTTGGTAGGTTTGTTATAAGTTCATTTAACAGTTCCTTATTAGAGGCAAAGTCTTATTTCTTTCACTGTGAATTTTTCTTTCGATGTCAAAAAATGGTAGTCTACTTTTGGACGCCAACCAAAACACAGTGGCAATATTTAGAAATGTATAACGGTTGTGACAACAAACGGCACTATCGCTTTAGCTTTCATCGCGCTTACATCACTTCTAAATACTAAAAATTTAATTTTTTTACTACATTTTACAATTTCAATTCTTACATCCTCAATTAGAAAAAAAATTAGATTTCGATTGAAATTTATTTGAAATCTGCCGCTTAATTTAACGACTTTTTAAATAATTTTCAAGCATGAAATATTTTTCGATTCTTTCTTAACAATGACCATCCGTTTGTTTTAATAATGTAAAATAGCCCCTTGGAAAGTTGCAACAATTGAAAATAGGTATCCCTAACCTTCATGAAAAGTGAAAAAAAAATAATAATAAAAACCTGATAAATCATAAGATCAGATTATCCATAAGATAGAGTATTTTGGCGCTAATATAAAATCTGTCAAAAGAAAAAAAAACTATTTTTAGTTTATGATTAACATAAAATTGATATGTTGAATTCGTTGATGTATATGTTGAATCAGAATATGCTAGGAACTGTTATTTATTATTTGTTTTTAAAGATCCATTGGATATTTAACTGTATAAGAGGCCGACTGTGATGGAAAAGGAATAATCATCCTGATTATGTAAAGGGATAGAAGAAACCATACAAATAAATTACAATTGAAAACATTAAAATTCTCCCTCATCTGCATATTAATTTATTATTTTTAACAAAAATTCTTCATTTTTACATAAAAATTGATTAGCTCAAAATAATGGATGCGTTTTAGAAGATATGGATTTGAAACGAACAATGATTAAAGAGGACATGTTAAAACTTTTAATTTAAACATTTTAAAACTTTTTTTAACGTCGAATTTCAACGGCGCCTTTGGGCAGATGCGATACATATGCGCATAGGAGCTCATTCGATTGCATTATCACGGGGGGGGGGGGGGGGGGGCTTATACTATGTTCTTTTATTTACTGAATATGAGATGAAAGTAGGAAATTTGTATGATACTTTATGATAGGACTATTTGTATGATACTTTATAGGTCCATGACCTTTTTTTTTTTTTTTTTTTTTTTTTTTTTTTGTCGTGGGGAATATGGTGATAATGTCAAACTGATTTGCATTAAACATTTGTTTACGGAGTGTACATTTGGAGTTTGCATCGGAAATAGCATTTCACTGGGGGGGGGGGGGATTTTTTAAAATGAAATATTTGAAAGACTATTTCATACGAAGCCCTACTTAAATAATAAAGAAGCTTATTTTACTGATATTGTTATAGTATTTTTTTCCGTCACGTTTTGACGGGTTCCATCTAGTAAAGTTTATAAAAAGTTAAAAAAGCAAAAGAAGGTATATGTTATAAAGAGAGGGGTTTCCGTGTGAAAGTAACTTACAAAATGTATGTGTGTGTATCTATTAGTTTATCATTTAGTAGAACTTTTAAGTGAACAGTTAGAATTTATGTTTTTATATAACTTAACACAAAATAAAAATTTTAACTATTGCAAAAAGATTAAACTATTGAATGGAAATATGCATATTAGTAAAAAAATCACAAGTTAATAAAATGAAAGATTTTAAATTTCATACAATTTAACAAATATATATATATATATATATATAACTAGTCGGATGTGCCAATCCCAAAACTTTCTTCTATCTCAGTCATGTTAATACTTCAAAATTCGTATCACATCGCCAATAAAATCAATATTTTTCGTCATTCTGTTGTACGTCAGCTGCTTGCGAATCGTCGGGTTACAGGGATGCGAATAACCGATGTATACTAAACTACGAAAAGTCCTTCTGGCCTGAACCGACAGGAACAGATAGCCTCCCTACTCCTTGGTTTTACGATTTTAGCTAATTTTACTGGAAAACACGAAGCTCAAATGCGTGGAACATAAATAAAGAAGATTCAATCCCAGTTTTCGTCAACATTGAATTTGAATGAGGATATCGCCAAATTAGTCCTCTACAGCCAAGTTGGCTTCATTTATGGTAACTTATGTTGGTCGCCAAATTTGGTGGAATTCCGCCAACTGTCGCCAAGTTTGGCGAGAATTCGACGTTGGCGAATATAAATAAAATATATAGTGATAAGCATGTAATAGGATGAATGGTTACAACAATGAAAGAAAATTTGCCGAAATCATGTTAACTAAAACTCATAAATTAAACCCGTTTATGGATGAAATTCCGCTGTCTTGTTTGAAAATGTCAGCCACCCTAAAATTTCAAACAGCTATATCTCAGCTATTTTTCAAGATAGAGGCAAAACAAAAATTGCTCCGGATTCTCCGGATCAAGGCCGAACATTTAACATGAAAAAGTTCTAGGATTTCTAATTTTTTTTGAATTTGCACATTTTTTGAATTTGAAATCTTTAAATGGCTAACACAGCGCCCCCTTTCGTCGAAATATCCCCAAATTCTAATAGAACCTGCTTGCCATAGCCAAAAACATAGAAAAAAAATGTGGTTCAATTTGAAGTATAACTTTATACACTTTTCGATGATACAATAGTGAAAATGGAACAAAAATATCGATCACAGCGCCCCCTTTTGTCGAAATATCCCCAAATTCTGATAGAACCTGCTTACCATAGCCAAAAACCTAGAAGAAAAATGTGGTTCAATTTGAAGCATAACTTCATACACTTTTAGATGGTACAATAGTGAAAATGGAACAAAAATATCGATCACAGCGCCCCCTTTCGTCGAAATATCCCCAAATTCTGATAGAACTTGCTTGCCATAGCCAAAAACCTAGAAAAAAAATGTGGTTCAATTTGAAGCATAACTTCATACACTTTTAGATGGTACAATAGTGAAAATGGAACAAAAATATCGATCACAGCGCCCCCTTTCGTCGAAATATCCCCAAATTCTGATAGAACTTGCTTGCCATAGCCAAAAACCTAGAAAAAAAATGTGGTTCAATTTGAAGCATAACTTCATACACTTTTAGATGGTACAATAGTGAAAATGGAACAAAAATATCGATCACAGCGCCCCCTTTCGTCGAAATATCCCCAAATTCTGATAGAACCTGCTTGCCATAGCCAAAAACCTAGAAAAAAAAAATGTGGTTCAATTTGAAGCATAACTTCATACACTAGATGGTACAATGAAGACGGACGGACGGACAGACGGACAGACAGACATTTTGTAAAAACATGTTTTTCGGAATCTCTGACCCCTAAAACGTGTAAATCCGTCAAAAACCGGAAGTCGAAAAAATTTCGATTACAATACTTTCTTCTATTATAGATAGAAGAAAGTAAAAATGTAAGTAAATGATATATAAATAGTCACTTTACTGAGCCAATATGACAAATAGTCGATGAACAACAGAATACTAACCTATATAACAACAATTTAGCTTACAATAATCCAGCCAGGCCTAAATACACCTTTTCCGGCTAATTTCCTTTATATCTTGCTTCAATACAAAAAATAGAAAACTGGCTCTTTGCCAAAACTCGTGATCCAAAGTATTTTCAGCTCACGCATTTAAATCATGGACAATAGCATTAGAGTATCAGTTCATTTGATGAAGTGAAGCGTTCAAACTGAAATCCTACAAATCGGCCATCCTGACATGATGGCATCTCGACATCAGCATCTTGATTTGTTATGTTTTTTCATACCTATTGCTTCTGGAATGATAAGAATTTGAATAAGTTTCTCGTCCACTATAATCTTCTTTAAATCCATGATGAGAAAAAATTTTATGTGATGGTTGTGAATATTTTGGTTCATTATAACTAGCATTGTATGATCGTTGGCCACCATAATTATAATTATTTTGACCATGATAGTAGCCTCTATTCATGTATCTAGGGGGAATATCTGGATTGTACCTTGCTTTTGAATTATGTGAAGTATTTTCTGTTATGTCTTGAGGTTTCAAAGAACTCTGTTTCCCATATCTATATTTATTGTAATTTCCACGGTTAAATGACTGTTAAAAATATCTCCGGCGATATCTATTATCGCTTCTGTTATCAAATGGTCTATTAAAATTTCTGTTCTTTCCCTTATGATCGAAATTCCTATTGCGATCTTTCACATAGTCTTTTCTACCATGTGCAGGACTACTACTTTCGTAATTTTCTTCTGGAGATGGATAGTCAACATTCCATTCATCGGATAATCTTGTATCTTTTGTTTTATTCAGCTTACATGGTTTTATTACTTTTAATAATCCCGGCCGAGCCCCCAAAAATGTAAGTAAATGATATATAAATAGTCACTTTACTGAGCCAATATGACAAATAGTCGATGAACAACAGAATACTAACTTTAATTTCACATATACACACTTTTGGTTAAAACTATATAACAACAATTTAGCTTACAATAATCCAGCCAGGCCTAAATACACCTTTTCCGGCTAATTTCCTTTATATCTTGCTTCAATACAAAAAAATAGAAAACTGGCTCTTTGCCAAAACTCGTGATCCAAAGTATTTTCAGCTCACGCATTTAAATCATGGACAATAGCATTAGAGTATCAGTTCATTTGATGAAGTGAAGCGTTCAAACTGAACTCCTACAAATATATATATATATATATATATATATATATATATATATTGTAGCGTAATTGTAAATCATTAGTCAGTTTTTAGGCAAACATTGATTTTAATTACGATGGTTCACACACAGTACACTAAAACAATTACATAAGCAAGCATGTGAGCGTTTAACATGAGTAGTAGGAAAACGACAGTTCAAGGACAGCCGGTGGCACCGTGGCACCGTGCCACCGGCCGGAGGCACCGACCCTCCGACCGCACCCGCAACGCACCCTAGCGGGAAAAAACGGAAATTGTGAAAAAAGGGTTAATTTTCTACTGTAACACGAGGGGTGAAAATAAGAACTCTAAGAAAAGGTTAAATGGACAAGATTATCATACTATAAGATGAATATTGATTTTATATACTAATTTTGAATGACAAACACCTTAATGAGTATCACTAATTAAGCGAAACAATGGAAAAATATCAACCTTAACGAAAAAAGCAGATTTCTTAAGAATTTTTCAACTATAAGATGACGATATCAACTTATATGAAGAAATTTAAACTTACATTTTAGTTTTGCACAATGGACACCTTAACGAGAATAATAATTAAGCAAAATAAAATAACAATTTTAACGAAACTGCTGATTTCTTATGAATTTTTCAACTATAACATGAGAATATCAAACTATAAGATGGATTTTAAACTTATATTATAGTTTCTGAACAATAGACACCTTAATGAGTATAATAATTAAGCAAAAGAAAATATTACTTTTAACGAAAATGATGATTTCCTATGAATTTTTTCAACTATAAGATGTGGATATCAAATCATAAGCCGTAGAATAAACATATATAATTATTTTAAATGACGAACATTTTAATGAGTATTTCTAATTAGACGAAACAATTGAAAAATATCAATTGTAAGGTATAAAGCTGATTTTTTAAGAATTTTTCAAGTATAAGATGAGAATATCAACTTATAAGAGGAAATTACACTTTTTTAGTTTTTCAACCGTAATACACAGAAAATATTCAAAATTTGAATGAATTTTATACCTAATCAATTGATTTTCCGCACAATAATAGGAGTTTTAACAACCATTATCTAATTTTACTGTGTATACTTGATTTAATTCTGTTTAGACGTATGTAATATAATCTTTTTATATCATTTAGACTTGAAATAAGAACCATATTTAAATAAAAACCAGTTGTTTATTTATTCTTAATACGCAAACTTTTTTTCTTTCCTAAAATGTAGCATTTCTGAGGAGAGATAATAATTCCACCCCACATTCTAAGGAAAAGGGGAGCCTAACAATGACCGTCTAGGTCACAACTTTTACTATAATATAAATATTATTCGCTATCAATGTTTACAAAAAATCCATGTTGGGAGATAGATATGAGTTATATTTTAATAAAGTTTACCCTCCTCCATCTTCTACACGATGCTAACAATTATACAAAACAAAAGAAATACCGATTTTTAACGAAAAAGGGTGAATTTTAATGAATTTTTACACAAGTTTTCGGTATTATTGTACACTAACAGGTATGATATTATTTCTTAGGTGATTACAATACAGAGAAAAGTATTCACCTTTAGATTACTTTTCGTGAAATATTTAACAGTAATTATATAAACTCCTGTTTACATCACTAATTTACATTTGAAAATAAGGATTTATAGGATAAAATAAATAATCTTAACTTATACTTAGTAAATTTTACACAATTCCAATTATTTTATACCGTGTTTTTCACGAGTTTTATATTAGTTAGTAATTTTATATTAATTAACTTTGAATATTTTCTATGATATGGTTAATCCCTTTTTATCACAGAAATACCAGTACCTAAAATTTCACTTAAACTCATATTCTAAGTATTAATATTCACTTATAACTTTACTTTTAGTTATACTTTTACTTGAAACCATGTGAACTTGTAGAACCCTGCTTACGCATATGGAGTTTAGTACATCACACTGTTATCTAAATGAATATGAATACCTTATTGTTTTAAATTTTCCAATTTTAACAGAATATGCACGAATATAAACTTTAAGTTTATCTAAACATTTTATTTCAAATAGCCTAGTTTATGAAAACGATACATATTACCAAATATTAGACAACATTTTAACATGAACTTAGATACTGATCACATACCTATTTTAGCATAATTTATTAGCATACATAGCATTTCTTCCATTTCTTTCAGAAATATACATATAAAATTATGGATTTACCGAGTATATATCCAATTTTAGCTTTCACTTACCAATTTTTTACACCATTTCAATGATTTCAATGATTTCAAGCTATTTTATATCACAGAAACGAAAAAATAATTGAATACAGACGCGAGTAAATAATATTTGTATTGTATTTTCCATTCAAAGATTTGAAACTCAAGTTAAAATTTATGTTATAAGTATTGATATCCACTTTTAGTTATACTTTTACTTGAAACCATATGAACTTGTAGAACCTTGCTTACGCATATGAGTTTAGTACACACTGTTATCTAAATGAATATGAATACCTTATTGTTTTAAATTTTCCAATTTTAACAGAATATGCACGAATATAACCTTTAAGTTTATCTAAACATTTTATTTCAAATACCCTAGTTTATGAAAACGATACATATTACCAAATATTAGACATTTTAACATAAACTTAGATACTGATCACATACCTATTTTAGCATAACTTATTAACATGCAATAGCATTTTATCCATTCCTTTCAGAAATATACATATAAATATATGGATTTAACGAGTAAATATCCAATTTTAGCTTGCATTTAGTGATTTTTTACACCATTCCAATGATTTCGAGCTATTTTATATCACAGAAACGAAAACATATTTGAACATAAACGCCTGTAAAATAATATTTGAACTGTGTTTCCTATTCAAAAATTCAAATCTCAAATTAAAATTTATGTTCTATCACTTATCAACTATTTATCACACATAACTTTTATTATAAAAACATCGTAGAAATTAAATATACGTTAAATGAAAATAATAAATTGTAAGTACCTAAAAATATCAAACACAAAATCTATTAATCAAAACTTAAAAAATTTAAAAAAAAAATTAAAAGTTCTTACGAAGTTAAAAAAAAAAAATTTACAAATGAAAAAAAAATTTACAAATGAAAAAAAAAATTTACAAATGAAAAAAAAATTACAAATGAAAAAAAAAATACAAATGAAAAAAAAAATTTACAAATGAAAAAAAAAATTTACAAAATTAAAAAAAAAAAGTTTTTACAAAAAAAAAAGTTAAAAAAAAAGTATTTTACAAAATTAAAAAAAAAAAGTTTTTTACATAAAAAAAAAAAAGAAAAAAAAATTACGAAGGTTTAATATATTACAAAAAGTACCCATTTTTTACAAAATTTTTTAAAAATTAGAAGTTTAATTGCTATTCTTACCACTATCACTTCTCAGAATTTAGCAGCCTAGACTTTTGTACACTATATATTTTGAATACTATAAAGAAAATTTCAACTGCAATTGTACCAACACTATTATTAAGTTCGCATAAACCAAATTTCATACTGTATTTAGCGAATTTCCAATTAACATCTTCCGTGTAGAGTAACTTTTTCCTCTAACATTTGAAATCGTGTATATCTGCTACTTTCATATTTATAATTAATATTTCAGAATTAAGACCATACTAACCATTTTAATATAAGACCATATTTAAGCAAGATTCCATGATAAAGCTTATTATACTGATTATTTTTATTTAGTACGCATGCGCAGTTTTGTCACATGATCACTTTAACTGGTGATAATATAAAATTTTGAAAAGTGATGCAGAGGTTCTCATTTCCCAAGTCAAATTCTTGCAGATGACTATTCAGATGACTGTATATGTATAGCTCCAGTAAATTTCCTGATTTTAACCCAGTTGGGGAAACAATTTATCTGTTAACGAATAAAGTAAGTTGTACTATATCATTGTAAAACATCAATAAATGATTATTTATCTATTAAATCCTTTCTAAGTATATAATTATATTTCTTTTATTGTATAGATGTTACACCAAGATGAATCAAAACAGCAGAAACTCTCTTTACCAGAAATGGATACCCCGGATGATTCATCGTCAACACATATAGAGTTAAAGAATAATATACATGTGAGTACTTATATGTGATATATTAGAATACATATATTAAACATAATTAGAGTGAATTTACAATAAAATATTGTACCAGATGTTCTATAAAATGTGATGTTTTTTTGTCTATAGTGTTAGAAGGAATTCTAAATATATGCATTTATTTCTCTTGCAGATGTGTTCCACTTATAACAAATACTTTTCAAGTAAATGGAATTTAAAAGAACATATACAAATCCATACTAGTGAAAAACCATATACTTGTAATCATCGTCAAAAATCATCTACAAGAAAGCGTGAATTATCTTTTACTAGAAAATACAGACCATCAGTTCATATGAAAACACATCCTGTTAAAAAATTGTTTCAGTGTGAAAAGTGTGAGAAAATATTCGTTATTCGTAATAAACTGAATAGACATATGACTGTTATGTTGAACTTGTCGAAGACAGTATCCCAAATCATATTGAAGATGGATATTCAAAAATTAACCAGTAGTTTGAAGAATTTAACAGTCAAAGATCAGATTGGATACTTCGAAAAATTGACTGTATAGAACATAAACCAACATAACATTTACCCAAACTACTCATGCAGCATTATTGATTTGACATATGATATCCAAAAAGTGAAATTTGTAAAGAAAAATCCAAAGTGTTGTAAAGAATTTTATTGATATAATTGATAAAATGTATTGAAGAGAAAATGATATAAATGTAGACAATATTCACAATGTATTGTTTAAATACCCATAATAATAAAAAATGTATCTATACACATCTGTGTTTATTTTTATAAAACATATTTCATTGTTAAAATACATTGTATGATTTTTAACATGAAATTTCTACATGACAGTAAATAACTAATTTTGCTTTACGTAAGACTTGAGATTTATCATAACTTGTTCAACGAAACAACATTTTTCCCCAATGAATATCCAGTTTACACACATACATATGAAAATCAACTTTTGATAATACTATACATCAGATTAATGAAAAATATATAAAATTCATTAAAAAAATGTTTTTACAAATAAAAAATTAAAAAATTTTTACAAATTTAAAAAAAAAAGTTTCTTTACAATTAAAAAAAGTTTTTACAAATTAAAAAAAAAAGTTTTTACATATATAAAAAAAAGTATCTACAAAGTTAAAAAAAAAAAAGTTATAAAAAAAGTTTACAAAACTAAAAAAAAAAATAAAAATTTAACAAAAAATAAATAAATATTTCAAGTTTTTCTAAAAATATTTACATATTAACAAAAATTTACTCAAAAGTCAGAACCAGACCTATGTCTAACATAGCATTTTTTCGACTTCAGTTGTTAAAATCATAGTGTTAGCGCTGTGAAAATACAAAATAATACCTTCAAATGGTAATCTATCTTGGATCCAATATATGGTATATTAAGAATCATTTGTGATTTCAACAAATTAAATATGCATGAGAAAACTATTAATATATCAGCAACTGATGGGACTCATTTTGCTGATGTTATATCAATCTATAAATCTGGAAGTTACCGACAGTAACAGTAACCAAAGACTAACAGATAGAGATGCTTTAAGGGTGTTGACATTACAGACAGATACAAGAAACAATTTATATCAGTCTTAATCAAATAAAAAATCTTCAGAGTTTCCTTTAGATTTACCTATTGAAGTGTAGATAACTGAAAACATATCTATCGGTCCAGAAGTGACTAATATAACAGCAAAGCATACAGATAATGGGTATCGCGGACTTTTAGTTTATGTTATCACTGCAAGTGATAAATACTGCTGATTTCGGATAGATATGCATACAAGTAAATTATATGATGAGTCGAAAATGAACCGAGAATTCATATCAGAGTATAACTTAAACATTTGTACCTGCTTATGACTTGAAAAATTCACGACATTCTACAACGACTGATTCAAATTACACAACCAATAAAATATTTACCTTCAAGGAAAGAAAATGAAACCCCATTCAACTGTTTCAGATATCCAAATTGATCACGTGATCGATGTTGAACAGCAGGATCAGGCCTAAATCTAACATCCCATTTTTTCTCAATTTCGGTTGTTTAAAGTCTTATTTTAAAGAAATGTACAATGGTTAGGCAACCATTATACTACTCTTTAAAATAACACTTTAAACAATCGAAATTGAGAAAAAATGGGATGTTAGATTTAGGCCTGATCCTGCTGTTCAACATCGATCACGTGATCAATTTGGATATCTGAAACAGTTGAATGGGGTTTCATTTTCTTTCCTTGAAGGTAAATATTTTATTGGTTGTGTAATTTGAATCAGTCGTTGTAGAATGTCGTGAATTTTTCAAGTCATAAGCAGGTACACATGTTTAAGTTATACTCTGATATGAATTCTCGGTTCATTTTCGACTCATCATATAATTTACTTGTATGCATATCTATCCGAAATCAGCAGTATTTATCACTTGCAGTGATAACATAAACTAAAAGTCCGCGATACCCATTATCTGTATGCTTTGCTGTTATATTAGTCACTTCTGGACCGATAGATATGTTTTCAGTTATCTACACTTCAATAGGTAAATCTAAAGGAAACTCTGAAGATTTTTTATTTGATTAAGACTGATATAAATTGTTTCTTGTATCTGTCTGTAATGTCAACACCCTTAAAGCATCTCTATCTGTTAGTCTTTGGTTACTGTTACTGTCGGTAACTTCCAGATTTATAGATTGATATAACATCAGCAAAATGAGTCCCATCAGTTGCTGATATATTAATAGTTTTCTCATGCATATTTAATTTGTTGAAATCACAAATGATTCTTAATATACCATATATTGGATCCAAGATAGATTACCATTTGAAGGTATTATTTTGTATTTTCACAGCGCTAACACTATGATTTTAACAACTGAAGTCGAAAAAATGCTATGTTAGACATAGGTCTGGTTCTGACTTTTGAGTAAATTTTTGTTAATATGTAAATATTTTTAGAAAAACTTGAAATATTTATTTATTTTTTGTTAAATTTTTATTTTTTTTTTAGTTTTGTAAACTTTTTTTATAACTTTTTTTTTTAACTTTGTAGATACTTTTTTTTATATATGTAAAAACTTTTTTTTTTAATTTGTAAAAACTTTTTTTGTAAAAACTTTTTTTAATTGTAAAGAAACTTTTTTTTTTAAATTTGTAAAAATTTTTTAATTTTTTATTTGTAAAAACATTTTTTTAATGAATTTTATATATTTTTCATTAATCTGATGTATAGTATTATCAAAAGTTGATTTTCATATGTATGTGTGTAAACTGGATATTCATTGGGGAAAAATGTTGTTTCGTTGAACAAGTTATGATAAATCTCAAGTCTTACGTAAAGCAAAATTAGTTATTTACTGTCATGTAGAAATTTCATGTTAAAAATCATACAATGTATTTTAACAATGAAATATGTTTTATAAAAATAAACACAGATGTGTATAGATACATTTTTTATTATTATGGGTATTTAAACAATACATTGTGAATATTGTCTACATTTATATCATTTTCTCTTCAATACATTTTATCAATTATATCAATAAAATTCTTTACAACACTTTGGATTTTTCTTTACAAATTTCACTTTTTGGATATCATATGTCAAATCAATAATGCTGCATGAGTAGTTTGGGTAAATGTTATGTTGGTTTATGTTCTATACAGTCAATTTTTCGAAGTATCCAATCTGATCTTTGACTGTTAAATTCTTCAAACTACTGGTTAATTTTTGAATATCCATCTTCAATATGATTTGGGATACTGTCTTCGACAAGTTCAACATAACAGTCATATGTCTATTCAGTTTATTACGAATAACGAATATTTTCTCACACTTTTCACACTGAAACAATTTTTTAACAGGATGTGTTTTCATATGAACTGATGGTCTGTATTTTCTAGTAAAAGATAATTCACGCTTTCTTGTAGATGATTTTTGACGATGATTACAAGTATATGGTTTTTCACTAGTATGGATTTGTATATGTTCTTTTAAATTCCATTTACTTGAAAAGTATTTGTTATAAGTGGAACACATCTGCAAGAGAAATAAATGCATATATTTAGAATTCCTTCTAACACTATAGACAAAAAAACATCACATTTTATAGAACATCTGGTACAATATTTTATTGTAAATTCACTCTAATTATGTTTAATATATGTATTCTAATATATCACATATAAGTACTCACATGTATATTATTCTTTAACTCTATATGTGTTGACGATGAATCATCCGGGGTATCCATTTCTGGTAAAGAGAGTTTCTGCTGTTTTGATTCATCTTGGTGTAACATCTATACAATAAAAGAAATATAATTATATACTTAGAAAGGATTTAATAGATAAATAATCATTTATTGATGTTTTACAATGATATAGTACAACTTACTTTATTCGTTAACAGATAAATTGTTTCCCCAACTGGGTTAAAATCAGGAAATTTACTGGAGCTATACATATACAGTCATCTGAATAGTCATCTGCAAGAATTTGACTTGGGAAATGAGAACCTCTGCATCACTTTTCAAAATTTTATATTATCACCAGTTAAAGTGATCATGTGACAAAACTGCGCATGCGTACTAAATAAAAATAATCAGTATAATAAGCTTTATCATGGAATCTTGCTTAAATATGGTCTTATATTAAAATGGTTAGTATGGTCTTAATTCTGAAATATTAATTATAAATATGAAAGTAGCAGATATACACGATTTCAAATGTTAGAGGAAAAAGTTACTCTACACGGAAGATGTTAATTGGAAATTCGCTAAATACAGTATGAAATTTGGTTTATGCGAACTTAATAATAGTGTTGGTACAATTGCAGTTGAAATTTTCTTTATAGTATTCAAAATATATAGTGTACAAAAGTCTAGGCTGCTAAATTCTGAGAAGTGATAGTGGTAATAATAGCAATTAAACTTCTAATTTTTAAAAAATTTTGTAAAAAATGGGTACTTTTTGTAATATATTAAACCTTCGTAATTTTTTTTTCTTTTTTTTTTTTTATGTAAAAAACTTTTTTTTTTTAATTTTGTAAAATACTTTTTTTTTAACTTTTTTTTTTTGTAAAAACTTTTTTTTTTAAATTTTGTACATTTTTTTTTTCATTTGTAAATTTTTTTTTTTCATTTGTATTTTTTTTTTCATTTGTAAATTTTTTTTTCATTTGTAAATTTTTTTTTCATTTGTAATTTTTTTTTTCATTTGTAAATTTTTTTTTCATTTGTAATTTTTTTTTTTTTTTAACTTCGTAAGAACTTTTAATTTTTTTTAAAAATTTTTTAAGTTTTGATTAATAGATTTTGTGTTTGATATTTTTAGGTACTTACAATTTATTATTTTCATTTAACGTATATTTAATTTCTACGATGTTTTTATGGTAAAAGTTATGTGTGATAAATAGTTGATAAGTGATAGAACATAAATTTTAATTTGAGATTTGAATTTTTGAATAGGAAACACAGTTCAAATATTATTTTACAGGCGTTTATGTTCAAATATGTTTTCGTTTCTGTGATATAAAATAGCTCGAAATCATTGGAATGGTGTACAAAATCACTAAATGCAAGCTAAAATTGGATATTTACTCGTTAAATCCATATATTTATATGTATATTTCTGAAAGGAATGGATAAAATGCTATTGCATGTTAATAAGTTATGCTAAAATAGGTATGTGATCAGTATCTAAGTTTATGTTAAAATGTCTAATATTTGGTAATATGTATCGTTTTCATAAACTAGGGTATTTGAAATAAAATGTTTAGATAAACTTAAAGGTTATATTCGTGCATATTCTGTTAAAATTGGAAAATTTAAAACAATAAGGTATTCATATTCATTTAGATAACAGTGTGTACTAAACTCATATGCGTAAGCAAGGTTCTACAAGTTCATATGGTTTCAAGTAAAAGTATAACTAAAAGTGGATATCAATACTTATAACATAAATTTTAACTTGAGTTTCAAATCTTTGAATGGAAAATACAATACAAATATTATTTACTCGCGTCTGTATTCAATTATTTTTTCGTTTCTGTGATATAAAATAGCTTGAAATCATTGAAATCATTGAAATGGTGTAAAAAATTGGTAAGTGAAAGCTAAAATTGGATATATACTCGGTAAATCCATAATTTTATATGTATATTTCTGAAAGAAATGGAAGAAATGCTATGTATGCTAATAAATTATGCTAAAATAGGTATGTGATCAGTATCTAAGTTCATGTTAAAATGTTGTCTAATATTTGGTAATATGTATCGTTTTCATAAACTAGGCTATTTGAAATAAAATGTTTAGATAAACTTAAAGTTTATATTCGTGCATATTCTGTTAAAATTGGAAAATTTAAAACAATAAGGTATTCATATTCATTTAGATAACAGTGTGATGTACTAAACTCCATATGCGTAAGCAGGGTTCTACAAGTTCACATGGTTTCAAGTAAAAGTATAACTAAAAGTAAAGTTATAAGTGAATATTAATACTTAGAATATGAGTTTAAGTGAAATTTTAGGTACTGGTATTTCTGTGATAAAAAGGGATTAACCATATCATAGAAAATATTCAAAGTTAATTAATATAAAATTACTAACTAATATAAAACTCGTGAAAAACACGGTATAAAATAATTGGAATTGTGTAAAATTTACTAAGTATAAGTTAAGATTATTTATTTTATCCTATAAATCCTTATTTTCAAATGTAAATTAGTGATGTAAACAGGAGTTTATATAATTACTGTTAAATATTTCACGAAAAGTAATCTAAAGGTGAATACTTTTCTCTGTATTGTAATCACCTAAGAAATAATATCATACCTGTTAGTGTACAATAATACCGAAAACTTGTGTAAAAATTCATTAAAATTCATCCTTTTTCGTTAAAAATCGGTATTTCTTTTGTTTTGTATAATTGTTAGCATCGTGTAGAAGATGGAGGAGGGTAAACTTTATTAAAATATAACTCATATCTATCTCCCAACATGGATTTTTTGTAAACATTGATAGCGAATAATATTTATATTATAGTAAAAGTTGTGACCTAGACGGTCATTGTTAGGCTCCCCTTTTCCTTAGAATGTGGGGTGGAATTATTATCTCTCCTCAGAAATGCTACATTTTAGGAAAGAAAAAAAGTTTGCGTATTAAGAATAAATAAACAACTGGTTTTTATTTAAATATGGTTCTTATTTCAAGTCTAAATGATATAAAAAGATTATATTACATACGTCTAAACAGAATTAAATCAAGTATACACAGTAAAATTAGATAATGGTTGTTAAAACTCCTATTATTGTGCGGAAAATCAATTGATTAGGTATAAAATTCATTCAAATTTTGAATATTTTCTGTGTATTACGGTTGAAAAACTAAAAAAGTGTAATTTCCTCTTATAAGTTGATATTCTCATCTTATACTTGAAAAATTCTTAAAAAATCAGCTTTATACCTTACAATTGATATTTTTCAATTGTTTCGTCTAATTAGAAATACTCATTAAAATGTTCGTCATTTAAAATAATTATATATGTTTATTCTACGGCTTATGATTTGATATCCACATCTTATAGTTGAAAAAATTCATAGGAAATCATCATTTTCGTTAAAAGTAATATTTTCTTTTGCTTAATTATTATACTCATTAAGGTGTCTATTGTTCAGAAACTATAATATAAGTTTAAAATCCATCTTATAGTTTGATATTCTCATGTTATAGTTGAAAAATTCATAAGAAATCAGCAGTTTCGTTAAAATTGTTATTTTATTTTGCTTAATTATTATTCTCGTTAAGGTGTCCATTGTGCAAAACTAAAATGTAAGTTTAAATTTCTTCATATAAGTTGATATCGTCATCTTATAGTTGAAAAATTCTTAAGAAATCTGCTTTTTTCGTTAAGGTTGATATTTTTCCATTGTTTCGCTTAATTAGTGATACTCATTAAGGTGTTTGTCATTCAAAATTAGTATATAAAATCAATATTCATCTTATAGTATGATAATCTTGTCCATTTAACCTTTTCTTAGAGTTCTTATTTTCACCCCTCGTGTTACAGTAGAAAATTAACCCTTTTTTCACAATTTCCGTTTTTTCCCGCTAGGGTGCGTTGCGGGTGCGGTCGGAGGGTCGGTGCCTCCGGTCGGTGGCACGGTGCCTCCGACCGGTGGTATAACATGGTATAACATGGTATAACATTCCCTAACATGGGAATTTTGTGTCAGGATGTTCAATTAGTTCTATTCGGCACTGGACGGCCGAAACATACAGTTTCTCATGGTAGGGATTTTTCAGAGCAAGGCGCTCTCTTACACTCCAGGACTCAGAGTGCTTTCAAATACCAGGCATAGTTATTGCCTACCCGGCGCTTAGGCCGCATACAGGGGACCTTCTCACACGAGAGAGATCTCGGATCTAGTTGCTTGGCCGCAACTGAAGTCAGAATCCCCCTCAGGCCTCCGCCCGTTTCGTATATATGATCGGCAAGATCTTAAGTGTTCATGAATGTTTAGTCTCTCCGTGGAGCACAGAGGGCGTTTTCTGTAGTACCTCTGAAAGATGGAGCAATCTGGATTCGAGTGGCCAGAATATACGAGAACATTTATGTTCCTGTAACGTCACTTCTTAGCAAGCGACACGAATTTATATCTACTTGAAATGTAATAAATATCAAGATTGTTAGGAATTCTAGCTCTTATAGATTTGGCGGTTTGAACAGACGAATTTTAATGCAGAACACATGGTGGCGGCTCTTCTCTGTGGATTAAGGGTCCACAGATGGTTTCCACTTCAGATTTTCTTATATGAGTAAGATTAAAGAAAAATGAGTGAGAAGATTTAATTAGTCTTATTAAAGTCTGGCTAACGAGGAGTTGTTACAATATATATATATATATATATATATACGAAACACATTACGGATTTAAATATTATAAGAAATGTTTGGTGGAAATTTTTAAGACAGATTTAATTCTTGGTCCTGCTATATATAGTTCGAACTTATTTTAGAAGATAGTTTTTAATAGTCTTGTGGTTCGAACTTGACAAAATGAAATCAAGACACAATGATTTGTATGTTATTTTAATCATTATGTCATGACTTCATACCTCTGAAAGTGTATTTAAAGGTTTGTCTAGGTTTATGCAGTGTTATTGAGCGTTTGTGAAACCGAAAATTAATGAAAAAACAGATCTCCTTCTACCAATTACGCTACGAATGTTTCATTCAATTATTATAAATAATAAAACCTTTTAGAATATTACTTATTTTAAATTTCAAATAATAAAAATTTAAAGTTAACAAAATAAATAATTCCTCTGTTCATTATAAATAAAAGTTTACAAAATTAAAGTTTCAAAATTAAAAGTTTCTGAAAATTATAAGTCAACAAACAAATAAAATAAAATAAAATAAAATTTTAAAATAAAAATTAACAAAAGTAAAGTTTTTAAAATTTTTAAGTTATGTTTAAAAATTTTCAAATTAATCAAAATTGACTTTTAGTTTTATGTAAATGTAAGTTTCAATATTTTAAATATCGAGCTAACTGTTTATCCCCATAATCATTTGTTTACCCATCTTCCAACCAACCAACTGGTTGCCTAGCCAACCATATACTTTGTATCCACGCATGCGCAGAAAAAAAACACTGACTTATGCACTATAACTTGAGTTCTACTTTAAAACCTTTGCTAGATCAGCTACATTATACAAGTCGAATATGTTCCATACTTAGAAAATTTATGATTTTTAACTATTCGTCCCTATTTTAAAACATTAACAAATAAATGCAATTTATATACTTACAAAAACAGGATAATTTCAAAAGAGGTCCATACATTTCAGCTTGCTAACGTCAAGTGTTTGGTCTATAACAGAATGAGGTTAAACTATCAGTTTACTTCCTTATCACGCACGTCATCAAGACTTTATCAGTTACATGTCCAAGCCGTTAACAGCTAAAAATAACGTGTTGGTCATTTTAACTTCTGCTTTCGAGTATTGTGGCTCGGTAAGTTTTATTGTGTACCATTTTTTCATTTTAGAACATAAACTAATTGGAAAATTTTTTTCATACCCAGCTACTTTTAAATCACAATGTTAAAAGATAAAATTTTATTATGTTAAATTATTCTTTTAAATGTCGAACAAAAGATCTTGCAATACATTTGCCAATAAGTTCTGATTAAACGGTTTTATTTAGTTAAAGGATGAACATTGTTATTTTAACTATCTATTATTTCGAAAGCGAAAACGATTAGTTCACATGAAAATTAAACTTACCTTATTTATAAGCTGAATAAGCATGGTCTGGTTTTTGCGACGACTTGTAGAGATATGAAAGATAGTACAAGCGTATATCAGTTAATCTCACGTGATATGATGACGTTACTAAATGACGTCATCCACCACAGGTTAATCACGTGACTACGCGACCATAACCTTCACATTACGAGTGATGTTTAGATCACGTAGCTAATTGTAATTATCACAAAATATACTTATAATATATTTATAAAAATATATTCATAAATTAATAATTTATTTATTTATTATTTTAAAATGCTTTGCTTTTCAAAATAATACGCAAATAAATTAGTTATTAATTTTTGAATATATTTTTATAAATATATTATAACTATATTTCGCAATAATTACAATTGTATGGCAGGACCAAGAATTAAATCTGTCTTAAAAATTTCCATCAAACATTTCTTATAATATTTAAATCCGTAATGTGTTTCGCATATATATATATATATATATTTGTTAAATTGTATGAAATTTAAAATCTTTCATTTTATTAACTTGTGATTTTTTTACTAATATGCATATTTCCATTCAATAGTTTAATCTTTTTGCAATAGTTAAAATTTTTATTTTGTGTTAAGTTATATAAAAACATAAATTCTAACTGTTCACTTAAAAGTTCTACTAAATGATAAACTAATAAATACACACACATACATTTTGTAAGTTACTTCCACACGGAAACCCCTCTCTTTATAACATATACCTTCTTTTGCTTTTTTAACTTTTTATAAACTTTATTTTGTTAAATTTTATTTTACTTTATTTTATTTTATTTTTTATTTATTTATTTTTTTTAACTGTTACTTTATAACTTTTTTTTGTTTACTTTTATTTTAAAACTATATTTTTGTCAACCTTTATTTATTTATTTATTTATTTTTTGTTAACTTTTAATTTTGATAAGTTTTAATTTCATTAACTTCTAAATTTTTTAACCCGTTTTTTTTTCCAAACGTAAATATTTTTATTTCAATAAATTTTTTGTAATAGATGATTTTTTTTTTTAAATTGGACTACATCACATCACTTAAAAGTTCTACTAAATTATAAACTAAAAAATTCACTCATATATTTTTTAGTTTATCATTTATTAGTATATCATATGAACTTTGCAAAAATGAACATACAGAACTTAATCAAAAACATTTTATTTTTAGGTCTTAAACAATTTATTACAAATAGTTCGTTCATTAATCTTACATAAAAAGTGCTCACTAACATTATAAACTCTGTTTAGAAAAGTTGAAGTTACATAATCGAAATCTACGAGCATTAACAAAGCTTCCCCTAATTGATTAAATTTTTCCCTATTATTAAATGCGAAACAGGAGTGAAGGCTTTTACTCGAATGTCGTAGTGCATATGCATGACATTCATAGAATCGGTTAAGTATTGATAACATATTATTCTCGATACACGTGTTAAGTTTATACTTTAACACCTGTTCATTTTCTGTAGATATATTACTTACCATACATTTCTTTTTAATAAGAGATGGTAAAAGTTTTGTATACATATGTTGTAAAAGTGCACTATTTAAATGAGAGGTACTTTCTTTTAATTTTTCCACTTGATGTTCGTTTAAGTCAATATAAGAATAATTCTTTAAATTTTTAATTCGCATCGTAGAATTGTGATTTAACACTAAAATCATGTTATTAGAAACAAAGAAAGTACTTTTGTATCTTAAATTAAATGCAATGAGTTTATATTGAAACTCAAACCAGCTAGGAATATCCATATTAACCACGCGGTTTGTCGGGATTTCTTCATTAGTAGATACATTGCGTTTAAATTCTCGTATAAGTATACAATATTGTTTAGTTCTTAACTTCAAAGTTAAATAGAAACAGTCTCTTAGTTCTTTGTGAAACACATATGAATTGCATAATTTATCACTTTTAATGTCATTTGTAGGTGAGATGGTGGTTTGTAATTCACCACTTGTTTGCGAAAGGTTGCTTGCTTGTAACTCGTTGACCTCGCGTTTAACAGTAGTCTGTAAAATATTATTTGTAGGTTCTTGAAACGTTAAGGTAGTAGAACAATCTAAATTTTCAAAATTTATGTCTTCGAAAAATGTATTCAAATAGTCCATGGCAGAATTTGGCTTTCGACCGGGAGTCTCAAAAGATGTTGTATCATCCCCATATGCAAAGGTTGAAAAATTCATAGCGATCTCGGTTTTCAAATCTTGTAAGTCTTCAGTAGTTACACAGTTATTAGCCATTTTAGAAAGTTTTAATCTTGGGTCTTTTAACTCTTTCTCATAGGTATTTGAATTTTCCATAGATTTTTCTAAACATGGATGTTTTGAAGGTGAAAGTACTTCTTCGTGAGATCTTTTCTGCATATTAATGTCATAAAATATTTTTAATCAGTATTCCACTAACTGGTGTAATCTCGGTAAAAGTCAACAGTAAACTGATTGTATTTCATGAAAATATTTACTTATCTAGGTTAAAAGCAGTCACAGTTAAAGTTAATCATTTAAATTACATAAAGGTTAAAGATAAAATGTTTACTTATTATCTATAATAAATACAGTGACGGTTTAAGTTAAACAATTTCTTAACTATGTTAAATACTGTAATGTTAACTGTAGGGTGGAAATTATTAAAACATGCAATGTCATTGTTTAAAAGGAGAGAAAAATTAAACTTTCTTATCAATAAATAAGTTTAATACCTATTCAAATAAAAATAATAAATTTTTCTTAAAAAGAGATTTCATTTAACCAAAAAGTGTTAACTTTAAAGACTACAATTAAAAAAATTTTGTTTACTCATAAATATATGTTCACTTTTTTTTCTAGAAAATAAAACTTCAAAGATTGATTTCATAAATAAATAAAAATAAATAGACATGTGAAATAAAAACAGATATGTGATATAAAAACAAATATTTATTAAATAAATACATTTCTATGTTAATTTATAAATACATTGTTTAAATGGTTATTATAAAAGTCCATATTCATAGTTTCAAAAAATAAATGAGTATAATTACTTGAACACTGCTTGAATAGGTTTTTTACAAATTCAGTCCCGTTGAAATTTAGCAGTGCGCTCTCATTACACCAATTATATTTTCTACGCAAACTATAACTATCACACTCGTGTTTCATATTAATTGGTTCTCCGATTGAACATTGATAGCAATCAAACACGCGAGAAACGGATGACTTTAACTCGTCATCGAAACATGTTAAGAAATAGTACAAAGTCTCTTCCATTGTGAGGTGGGTACATTTACATTTGTTTAAGTTTTCTAAAACCGAAACAGGAATAAGCGTAGTTAAAAGCGTCTCAATTTGACATTCGGTAATTTTAAAGCGATTTTTCACTAGTTTCAAATATTGATCTTTTGTAAGCAGTAAAAAGTCAGACTTTAAGCAAAACCCAAACTTTTTCAATTTGAATAATTTTTGCAGTATGCATGATTCCTTATTTACATAAGCAATTAGTAAGTCATTATCACATACGAATGTATCATTTTCAGAAACAAAATTAAATTTATCCAATCTCGATTCAAACTTGTCGAATGTTGCACATGATAATGTAATGCTTTCATTTGTGGGGGTAAGTTCACGACCGTTCTTTTCAAATTCTTCATATCTGTGTATGTGAACATAAAGCTCATAGTTCTTATTTGTACTCAACAATCATTTCCTCGCCTAAATTCCAATGAGCAGGAGTAAAAACATCGAAAAACTTAAATATTTTACTAAACTGAGTGATGTCTGAAATTTCATATTTCGAACTGTTTCCCAAGGAAAGTCGATCAGATGGGTTAAGTTCTTTAGGTGAAAGATGAATTTTTCTATGTTTCACTAAGTCAGATCTATTATTAAATGTTTCAAAACAATCGTCACATTTACAGTGACTGGGTGACTGTCTACTTTTCCTTTGTTTTGGCTTGGAAGTGTTATGAATCTTATCATGCTTTAATAAATCACTCTTTTGTGAAAATACTTCGCCACATACATTACAATTATGAATCACAGGGGTCTTTGAATTAATCTTCGTATGATTTAATAAATGATACTTTCTAGCGAATGTTTTTTCACAGATTACACACACAAAAGGTATTTTCTCCAGATGACATTTCATGTGAAACGTTAAATTAACCTTTCGGGGAAAAGCTTTGTTGCAAGTAGAACACACAAAGTGTAACTTTTGTTTCTTTAATCCTGATGAGGTGGGTTTCACTTCACAATTCGAAACGGGTTCTTCTTTAGGCTGTATTAAAAATTCCATGTCATGGTCATTTAATCCTGGTGATGAGGGTTCACTCTTCACGTTAGACATATCATTAACACTTAACAAAGCAGAATCCATGACTCGTTCCGTAATCACTTAAATGTAAACTAACTTAAAACACAGCCTTTCACAGCGGTAACAGGACACAATATAATCATATTAACTCGTTTCTTGGAAGTTCATAAAATGATAGAGGGCGCTTGTTTAAAAATATTAACATTTTTTGGTTTAAAAAGTCACGTGATTATTTTATCATACTCTGTTATAAGTTCAATAGTCAGTTAGTTCTTACAACATTGATTCAGAAAGGGTTACATATCACAAGTTCGTATAGTTGTAAGTAAAAAATTCTCGTATTTAATGTTTTTATAAATAATATTTTACTGGTCGAATCACTTGTGTATCAGAAGTTCATATGTTTGTAAGTTAAAAATTCTTATTAATCTCATATTTAGTTCTTTTATAAATATTTTACTGATCGAATCACTTATGTGTTAAAAATCTAACTAGAAAAAGTGAATATTTCAAATAAGTCATATTGGAAAAAACTAGATTCGATTATCCTTTTTTTTAAATGATGGTTGTATAAAGTCAATCGTTTATCATTTTTAACATTTGTTATTATTTTTAAACAGTTTTTATTATTTTTGAACAGTTGTTATTATTATTTGAACAGTTTTTATTATTTTTTATCATATGTTTAGTTGTTATTATATTTTTGAACAGTTGTTCTTATTATTTTTTTAATACTTTTATTTTTTTTTCTGTGCTTTTTTTTCCAAACAGACGAAAATTTCAAAATTGTAGTTTACAATTCTAAAATACACTTTTAATGAAAGCAGTCTGTTACAAGATAATCACAAAAAGTTAACATTATCTTCCAAAAATAAACCCTCATTTCACAATATAATTGAAACTGAACAGGCAAAATTAAAAATCACGTTATTCCAAACACAAATATCTGTAATCTAACCACTATGATATCATAACTTGAACAGATAAAGCTATCCTAAATTATCAAAGCATTAGTTCAGTTTGTCACGGCGCGTCCAAGAAAATTTTGATAAGATAAAAATTTGACTGTAAGTTTCGAAGGAAAACCTATCCCCGAATCGAACTTGGCAGATTTATTTAATCTTTTGTTTTCTGTGAATAAAAGAAAACCGATCAAGGCACAGAACGAATTATTAGAAACATTAAACAAAATGAATGTCCCGCGAAATTTTATTAAAAATAAATATTTGTCAACAAACATTAAACAAGATTCTGCAATAGATTTGTCAAAACCCGCTAAAAACGAAAAGTGGGTTCACATGTATTGCATTGGGAAAAATTGGGAAAATTATTAATAAAATCGAATTTGTTTTTTAAACTACGCCTCTTTCCTATGTTTTCTACACCAAACACAATAAAAACAGTACTTACCACTAAAGATGTCTTCTTTTTACCATTGCTTCCACTATACATTTTAGAAAAAATATGTTAATATTCAGTCGCATCATATCGAAAAAGATAAATTTCCGGTTTCATTTAAATTCAGTATAAAATCAACCTTAAAGTTTTCACTTCCGGTAAATACATAAATGAACGAAAACACAATGCAGACCGTTATATACAGACACACGACGCTAATCACTTCCTCTCTCGAAGTCATTTTAGCAAATGATACGTCACTCTCGCAATACCTCTCTTTAAACACTTAAAATCTCGACATTCATATATAGCTTCTTGGCAAGATCAGTTAAACCTACCACAAATTATCAAGTCAAGAAGCTATTTTGCAGGTTCAAACCCCAGTGAAATCTTTTCAAGAAAACCTATTTTAAATATCCGTTATTGCATTCCCTTCCAATAGAGGACGCCACAAAAAAAATGATCTCCGTTTCGCCTTTAAACTGAAAGTCCATTCTAAAAAAAAAAAAATAATAATAATAATTAAGCCTCTTTCAAAAAAATAAGCCCCCCCCTTATAAAAGTTAGCCACCTCTTCAAAAATACCCCCATCCTATAGCAGACTTCAATCTAACATTTAAATTTAATCCTAAAAAAACTAAGCCCTCCTTAAAAATTAAGCTCCTCCCCTTAAAATAAGTTAGCCCCCTCACATTTATACCCTCCTCCTATAGTACACCCTTACGACCCCTTCTACGTTTTAAAGTGTTATTTTCACATCGTACTATAGTATGATTCCACTCCCGCCACCTCCACCGGCTCTTAGCTCCTGTTGCCGGTGAACTGTCATTTCCCCTCTACTTATGTATTGTGCTTCTATTTTGTATCAATACTACGAAACAGAAAAAAGTTCTCCACAGGGGCAGATCAAGCCAAAGAGAGGTCTATTATATCTGGTAATCGATTTTAGATTATTGCTTTGTTTACATTTGAAAACCTCAGCAGAATAGTTATATCTAAATGAGGTTATAAATAATAAATGCTAATAAAAATCAAGATATCTTATAAAAATATAATTAATTTATTAAAAAACTACTTATTTAAGGAATAATTTTTGTAAATTATAACCACTAATACAAAGTATACCTTAAATTTGCTAAACACGTGATCAATAGTAGTTTAAGAACATTGGTTTTATATTTTAACTAGGGGGCCTGCCCCCTGCGAGCTAAGCTCGCCAACCCCCGCCCAGACTTCGAGGCCGCTAAAAACATGACAGCGTGCTTTGTTTTAAAAATATTGATAAATCTGTAATTGGGTTGCCATGCTTTTAACGTTTTAATAGGGCATTTTTTGATTATCATGGCCTCATACACAGCTGTTGCGATAACTGACGACTGTTTTCGAGATTGATAAGTAAAATCAATTACACCTCGAAAACCCAGCTTGTAATAAAATGGTTAGGTTTAAATTGTGGCTACTTCTCGAACTTTTATAACAACGATCTGTATTCTATTCTTCCTTTGCGTTTAAGGATGACAAAAATTCCATCTGCTTGGGAATAACATTAAGAACCACGGTATTGAAAAGTACTATGTTATAGACATTTTCAGTAACAGGTTTTAATTTTTCTCTATTTTAGTGCACCATCATGCATATTTTCATGTTATTTCCTGCATATTTTCATGTTATTTTAAATATGTAAATTATTTATTTTAATTAATATGTAGATAAGAATTTTCTAATAATTATTTATCATACAAAATTAATTAAATATTTTGTGCATGCATGCCTGCATTTATTCGGCATCAATTGATGAAATATTTAAACAAATTTGCTATCCGCGATACTTTTACACCATGTTATGTCACTTGAATACTGCCCATAAAAAAATCGGGTACTTTTCCAGTATAGGATCCTTTGCTTTTAGGTTTGGCGTAATTCGATCTTCAGAAAGGCATAGATTTGTTGCGAAAAGTTATGAAAACAAACCCAATGAACTTTTGATGCTTTTCTATTATAGGGGTCTTGACGCTTTCTAGGGTTTCGTTCATCTCACGAAACCCTATTACTCCCGCTCCGTTGTCTATCCGTCACAGAGCCATTCTCAAAAACTATATAACTTACAGAGTTGAAACTTTGTGTATATAGTCGAACACCAACTGTGAAGAGTTCAAAATATTAAAATTTGAAAAATTCGTATTATTTTAATAAATAGAGATAAAAAACCCAAATTCTAACAGCCTTTTCCTATTAAATTTAAACATTTTTCGTTGTAGCAGATGCCAAAAATTAAAAATCCACGATGAAATTCTTTCCACAATAATTAATTTTCTATCAGACTATTTCCACGTGAAAAATGAAAATGAAATAAAAAGTTTCACCAATTGAAAAAAAGATAAATATGAAATAAAATTGATTGACGTCATAGTGGTAATAAAACGAAAAAAATTCTCAATAATACAAGGAGTATGAGTATGTGTATGTACACAAAGCAGATTAATATCACGTCATTAGAGAATTAAAAAGAAAATCTGACGTCATATTGGAAGTTTAACGAATTTTTCAGATGTTTGAGAATAATACAAAGCGAGTATCAATATGAGTAATAGAGAATAGCAAATATATGAGTTTGAGAAACATATTGAATCGTGATAAACATCCGATTATGGAAATAGTCGCATATTTTAACATTTTGAAGGTGAACAATTTGTTTAATTTTTAAATTATTTTTTTAAATATCGCATTTCGTCCGCATGACGGATATTATTATGACAGAATATAATAGATGGCTTCGCCTGCTATCGGGCTGGTTTAGATTTGCGAAAAAACGAAAAAATAGACCGGTGAATTTTTACTTTATAAAAACATGACTTTTTTTTTTTCTAAATGAAATTTATTTGAATTTATTAAAGAAAGAATAAAGTGTTTTGAAAGGAATATTAAACGAAACCCTTTGAGCGATCTTCTATCACACTTACCCACTTGTTTAAAAAGCTTGGCGCAATTCGGGCATCAGAAAGTGAGATATGGTGCCAAATTACATAAACAGCCATGGAAACAAATTTGACGATTTTTTTGTTTACATGATTTTAATTATACGTATATTATTATTATTTTTTCTATACAAATTACTTCTGTTTATATATAAAATAGGATAAATGACATTTTACGCTAAACAAATTGTATAAATATCGAAAAAATGTTTCTGCATACGAAATGACAAAGTGAATAGGTTGACAGAAAGTATGTTGTCAAATTTCCTTTTCCGCCGAGGCTATTTTCTCTGTTTCGTCAAGGCCCCATATACTGGAAAAGCACCGAACTTTTATGCTTGTTTGTACATGTATATGTATATAAATAATTTATTTATAATTTTCTTTCAATTTACCTCTTTTTGTATATAAAAATAGATAAATAGCTTCTTTATATTAAATAAATTGTATTTCGAAAATCGGGTGACCATTTGTTTAAAATCAAATATTAGCCTTTTCAATATTTGATTCCGATTATGAATGATTAGCCTTCTGAAAAAGTTCTACTGGACGGATTTTGAGGAGAATTGCATTGTTAGTTAGTTAGATGCTATTTAAGGAATGGTTATAGTGTACTGCATATTGTTCTACGTTGCTTAATCAAACAGTTATGTGTGAAGGTTATATAGTCAGGTGAACCCGATTCCGAAAGATTAGCCTGTTTGAAAGATTTTACTGGGCGTATTTTTGCGACTTGCATTGTTAAGTAGATAATTTGTAAGGATGGTTTTAGTAAATTTCATATCGTTCTGTTAGTTTTAGAATTATGTGGAAAAGTTCTATAATCAGATGAACCCGATTATCAAGGATTAGCCTTTATAAAAACTTCTACTGAATGGATTTTGTTAGTTAATTTGTTTGCATTGTTAGTTCGATAATTTTTAGTGATGGTTTTAGTATATTGCGAATAGTTTTATCATTCTTTAGCAAACCCTAACTGTAAATGACCAAATAAAAAAGTTGGTCCTTACCAGCTAAAATTTTGACTTCACATTCGAAAATATAACAGCGGAATGACGTCATTTTTCAGTAATGTGGAAGGATATTCCACAGGAAGATTTGGCATATAGGATGGATTAAGGCCCACACGGGATTTGAGGGGAAAGAACGTGCTTATATGTTGGCAAAATCAGTTATTGTTGATGATTTGTATGATATAGAGTTCCGGGTTCACTATCCTTTGTCAATGGTGTCTCGCCATTTTCGTTCAAAGCTGTTGAAAGACTGGCAGTGTTACTGGTCAGATTCTGAAAAAGGTCGTCAAACATATGAAGTTTTGAACAAAGTGGATTTGGAATTTTTTTTGCAATAAACAAGTTCTTATTTACTATCTTACTGGTCATGGGAATTTCCCAAAATTTTTGTTCAAGATTGGAAAAAGACAGTCTGACAGATGTGGCTGTGGTTCTAGAGGAACAGCCGTGCACTACATATTTGGTAGATGTTCTTATATGAAATATCATTTTCATTTTATTAGACATTTAACTTTGCGTAAGAATTTGCAGAAAACTCTGTTTGGTGTTAACAACTATAAAAAATTGGCAGAGAACTACAATATCCTGAATGGCATGTTTTCGTTTATTAGATACAAATTTTGGCTATAGGGGTGTCTGAATGAAATATTTGACTGTTTAAGTTTCATGGACTAATTGGACTTGAAAAGTGATGCTATCTAATTGAATGAAATATTTGACTTTTTGAGCTTCATGGTCTAATTGGACGTGAAAAGAGATGTTATGTAATCGTGATTCATCAGCATCTTTCACTGCTATTATAATTTATTTAAATAATTTTGTTAGTTTACTTTAGTTTTAATCGGCATTTTTACTTCAAATGTCGTAATTTCTTGTTTTGCATTCAGGTTAGTCATCTTATTATTTTTTAGGTTTAGTTATTTTAAGATTTTTTTATGGTTCTATGGGCTGGAAGAACCCAGCCGGAGTACCAAACCGTTATGTTTATGGCTTTTCATGCCCCGGCGGGAAAATCCCCAAGAACCATCCAGCACAACCCAGCCTCAGAAACAGGCCCTAATCAACGGGCGATCATTTACACATTTCAAATATACACAATCTCTTTCTCAAAAAGGCAACGCATACATTTCTTTAGAAAAATATCTAAACCTAAAAAAAAAAAAAAAAATAAGATAACTAACCTGAATGCAAAACAAGAAATTACGGCATTTGAAGTTACAATGCCGATATAAACTGAAGTAAACTAACTAAAACTATTTAAATAAATTATAATAACAGTGAAAGATGCGGATGAATCACAATTACATAACATCTCTTTTCAAGTCCAATTAGTCCATGAAGCTTAATCAGTCAAATATTTCATTAAATTAGATAGCATTACTTTTCAAGTACAATTAGTCCATGAAACTTAAACAGTCAAATATTTCATTCAGACACTCCAATAGTCAAAATTTGTATCTAATAAACGAAACATACCATTCCAAATATTGTAGTTTTCTGCCAATTTTTTATAGTTGTTAACATCAAACAGAGTCTTCTGCAAATTCTTACGCAAAATTAAATGCCTAATAAAATTAAAATGATATTTCATATAAGAACATCTACCAAATATGTAGTGCACGGCTGTTCCTCTAGAGCAGCCGTACTCAACCTTTTTTTCTCCCGGGCCAGAAACAAAGGTTTGCGATGTTACGCGGGCCGCAACTCACTTAAAGGGTAAATAAATAGTAAGATAATATAAGTAGTATAACAAAGTTAGTATTATCAGTAGGGTTGAACGTTTTTCGCGGAAGAAATGTTATAAAGACATTTGCAAACAATAAACTTCGTCATATATTGTTACTGCAAATGTTGTACAAATAAGCCACGAAATTCGAAATAATGGTGTACAAATTGTTTGATGCTAATTATTTCCACGACAAACGTTAAACCCTAAAAAGAAGTACTATTAGCAATATACAGGGCCATAACCGTAAAACCAAATAATATAACAAGGCAGAATTTGCAAGCTAAAGGAAAAAGTGAGAGGTTTTCTTATCTATCTTTTCTATCAATCTTTTGCTCAATGCAATTTTTTTTTATTAGTTTTTTAATTTTAGAAATATATAGTGCACATTTAACTAATTTAGAATAGTTAATTTGATTAGTGTTGAAGAATGTGTAAGAAATGTATGTACCACTGTAACTCAAATAGGACTACATGCAAAAAGAACTTTTGACTAAGGAAACGGCATTTAAAATGTTTTAACACAATTTAAAATTAATTAGAAATGACAGGACAGATTTCGACTTCTTATGAATACAAAACAACAGTAAGGGTCTTAAATTCATTTTATGCACATCTCAGTTAATTTTATAAATATGGATTAATGACTATGTGCCTCGAGCCGCACACAAAAGGTCGCCGGCCCACAAGCGGCCCGCAGGCCGCAGGTTGAGTATAGCTGCTCTAGAGCCACAGCCACATCTGTGAGACTGTCTTTTTCCAATCTTGAACAAAAATTCTGGGAAATTCCCATGACCAGTAAGATAGTAAATAAGAACCTGTTTATTGCAAATAAATTCCAAATCCACTTTGTTCAAAACTTCATATGTTTGATGACCTTTTTCAGAATCTGACCAGTAACACTGCCAGTCTTTCAACATCTTTGAACGAAAATGGCGAGACACCATTGACAAAGGATAGTGAACCCGGAACTCTATATCATACACAAATCATCAACAATAACTGATTTTGCCAACATATCAGCACGTTCGTTCCCCTCAAATCCCGTGTGGGCCTTAATCCATCCTATATGCAAAATTTTCTGAGGATAATCAAGAAATAGCTTAAATATCATGTATAATAATTCATTAGACGGAAAAAAGGTTATCCAACGCCGAGACTGAGTAGAGACTGTCTGTGTATAAAATTGCAGTCTGAAAATCTGAGTTGACAAACCAAAGAACTGCATGATAAATTGCAGTCAACTCTGCCAGAAAAACTGAATTAAATTTATCTAATTTAATTCTGTAATCACGAATGTAATTTCCATTCAAAAATATAGTAAAAGCTGCCGCCACACCTGTTTGCATCTTCGAAACATCTGAGTAAATTATTGGCCACGGTGACTGAGGTACCACATTATCCACGAAATCCTTAATTCTCAAGTTATCCCGTCCATTGACCGGGAAACTATAAGTTCTTCTATTACTCAAAACATCGTCTGCTGTCAATTCACAATCTTCAATAATAATTGACTGACCTCCACTATTAAAGAGAAATTTAGCATAATGTGCTTGATATTCAATCTTTATAGGCAAAATTGCAGTCAAAACACAAAGTGCGTCAGTTGAAACTGACCTAAAGGCCTTTACAACTGATAACAGTCCTATCCGTTGACAAGGAGTAATGTGCCTCATAGCTGGTATCTTAAGTGGTTCTATGGACTGGAAGCACCCAGCCGGAGCGCCAAACCGTTAGGTATATGGCTGTTCATGCTCCGGCGGGAAAATCCCCAAGAACCATCCAGCACAACCCAGCCACAGAAACAGGCCCTAAACAACGGACGATCATTTAAACAATTCAAATATACACAATCTTTTTCTCAAAAAGGCAAAGCATACATTACTTTACATCAAATAATCTTAAAATAACTAAACCTAAAAAAAAAAATTATAAGATGACTAACCTGAATGAAAAACAAGAAATTACGACATTTGAAGTTACAATGCCGATAAAAACTAAAGTAAACTAACTAAAACTATTTAAATAAATTATAATAACAGTGAAAGATGCTGATGAATCACAATTACATAACATCTCTTTTCTAGTCCAATTAGTCCATAAAGCTTAAACAGTCAAATATTTCTTTCAATTAGATAGCATCACTTTTCAAGTCCAATTCGTCCAAGAAACTTAAACAGTCAAATATTTCTTTCATAGTCAAAATTTGTACCTAATAAACGAAAACATGCCATTCAGAATATTGTAGTTCTCTGCCAATTTTTTATAGTTGTTGACATCAAACAGAGTCTACTGCATATTCTTACGCAAAGTTAAATGTCTAACAAAATGAAAATGATATTTCATATAAGAACATCTTTCAAATATGTAGTGCACGGCTGTTCCTCTAGAGGGCAACCACATCTGTCAGACTGTCTTTTTCCAATCTTAAACAAAAATTCCGGGAAACTCCCATGACCAGTAAGATAGTAAATAAGTACCTGTTTATTGCAAATAAATTCCAAATCCACTTTGTTCAAAACTTCATATGTTTGACGGCCTTTTTCAGAATCTGACCAGTAACAGTGCGAATCTTTCAACATCTTTGAACGAAAATGGCGAGACACCATTGACAAAGGATAGTGAACCCGGAACTCTATATCATAGAAATCATCAACAATAACTGATTTTGCCAACATATCCGCGCGTTCGTTCCCCTCAAATCCCGTGTGGGCATGCAAAATCTTCTGAGGATAATCAAGAAATAGCTTAAATATCATGTATAATAATTCATTGGACGGAAAAAGGTTATCCAACGCCGAGACTGAGGAGAGACTGTCCGTGTATAAAATTGCAGTCTTAAAATCTGAGTTGACAAACCAAAGAACTGCATGATAAATTGCAGTCAACTCTGCCTGAAAAACTGAATTAAATTTATCTAATTTAATTCTGTAATCACGAATGTAATTTCCATTCAAAAATATAGTACAAGCTGCCGCCACACCTGTTTGCGTCTTCGAACCATCTGAATAAATTATTGGCCACGGTGACTGAGGTACCACTTTATCCACAAAATATGTAATTCTCAAGTTATCCCGTCCATCGACCGGGAAACTATAAGTTCTCCTATTACTCAAAAAATCGTCTGCTGTCAATTCACAATCTTCAATAATAATAGACTGACCTCCACCATTAAAGAGAAATTTATCCTAATGTGCTTGATATTCAATCTTTACAGGCAAAATTCCAGTCAAAACACAAAGTGCGTCAGTTGAAACTGACCTATAGGCCTTTACAACTGATAAAAGTCCTATCCGTTGACAAGAAGTAATGCGCCTCATAGCTGCTATCTTAAGATCACCAAACCATGTCTGATAATCATATGTTATCTGTTTTATTACTACTGCATTATACCAAATCTTTCGAAACTTCGCTTGCATTCCCTTGCCTCTCACTCCTGTCTTTTTAATATTTAATGCAAATTCTCTAATCTTTTCTCGAACATTTTCCAAATGTATCAGCCAGTTGAACGCACTGTCCAAAGTCAACCACAAGTATTGCAAATTGTCCCTCACCGAAACACTTTCTCCTCGCATTTTAAAGATTGGCCTTCGTCTTTCCAATGTATTCTTCCCAAACAACATTGCCACTGATTTGGAAGTACTAATTTTTAGGTCCAATGTATCACAAATATCTGCAAAATTCGCCATGTGACCATTCATATTTTCCTCCAATTGTTGTCGACTTTCTCCATCTGCAAACAATGCAAAATCATCTGCATAAGAGATCACCTTATGTGAATGCAAACGATAAGATTTAAGTAAACGATCCGCTGTCAGGAGCCACAACAACGGACCCAAACAAGACCCCTGTGGCCAACCTTGAAACAGTACAAACCATTCAATTCCTGTTGCAAAATCAAAACCTATCTGTCTATTGCTAATATAATTCCTTAGTATAGATTTCAAGTATAAAGGAAGTGGAAGCATATCAATAATTCTTGCCAAAATATTGCAATTAAGTGCATCAAAGGCACCTTCTATATCAATTGAAGCCACTGCACAGTATTACTTTTCATGTAAAACTCGTCGAACTGTTTCTTTCAAATCTAAAATTGCCGTTACTGTTGATTTCCCCTCTCGAAAACCATTGTTGCGCCCCATCCAAAAATTTCGTTCTCTCCAGTCTTGAGATCACTCTGACCTTCACTATTCTCTCAAATATTTTTCCCATTACTGGAAGTAAAGTTATCGGGCGATAAGCTCTAGGACTGGATGGATTCTTATTTCTCTTGCGAAAAAATATCACGGTTCCCTTTTTCCAACAATTTGGAAAATAGCCAAAGCCGAGACATTTATTAAAAACTGCCAATATAAAATCTGGAAAAGTTGAACAGATATTTTTAACTAACAACGGATCCATTAAATCAAAACCTGGTGCTTTATTACTCGCCTGACAACGCAATGCATATTTTAGCTCTCAATGGGAAATTGGTTTGAAATTCTGATCAATCAACTCACTAACATTAGGTATATACTCATGTATATTAAGAGGAACTCTGTCAACACTAAAGTGCTCTTGCATTAACTGCATCGCTACATCATCATACGAATCGAAAACTGTACTATCTTCTAGAGTGGTAAATATCATATCAGTATGTTACAAAATTTTTCCTGATATATATCTAAATAATCTTCCATAACTCTCATTTGTTTTATCACAAAAGTCCAACCAAGCCTGTTTTTTATCCATTTTTACATTTTTCTTATATCTATTTCTACCCTCTATATAGGCGTCTTTATATTTCATTATATCCAGGCTCTTTCGATACCTTTTATAAAGTGCACTTAATCTATTACGCTCTCGCCTCAGATCATCCGTAAACCAAGAATGTTATCTACTATATATATAAAACACAAACGGAAATATCGTTCCGTTCCTTTATAACTCGAGTTCTGCTGAATGGAATTTGATGGAACTTACACTGTTGGATAGATAATTTTTCAGGGAAGGTTTTAGTATATAACACATAGTTCTACGTACACTCATGTCCAAAATTAAGGTCACAAACATAAAATTTGTGAAAACTGATGAACTATTAACTGTGTTGCCACGAAATTTAGCACAGAAGTGAATTACAATGGGAGAAAGAATATAGCAACGTTACAATATGGAAAAGATTTTAATTGTGAATTAAGATACAGGGCAAATCAAAAAGTGTTAAATCATGAATCAGAGATAAAGCATTTATCTCAGGAAACGTCTGTCTAATATGGAGTGTGACCACCGTGCAGTGCTATACAAGCCTCACAACGAGCTCTCATACTGTTTATGAGAGTATCAATAAATGTTTGTGGCAACAAAGCCATTCTTCCAAAAGCGTGGCTTTTAACTCCTGACGGGTCCTGTGAGTGGGATTACGCTGTACAATGACTCTTCCTAGACCATCCCAAACATGTCCAATAGGACTGAGGTCCTGGAATATCTTCTTCCTCAAGAAAATCATCAACAATGGGAGTTCTGGGAGGCCTCGCATTATCGTAAATAAAAATAAAGTCTGGGACTACAGCACCCCGGAACAACCTCACTCACATAGGCTTCAAGGACCTCATCCCTGTAGCGATGTGCGTTGACAGTACCCGCATCGAAGACGTGCAGTGGGGTACGGCTGCCCAACATTATGCCGCCCCAGACAAGAATTCCTTTGCCACCAAATCTGTCGATTTATTTTACTTAGGGGGATGATAGTGAGCTCCAGATGAATATTCGACGAGAATCACTTTGTGTGGTGAATCGCGACTCATCACTGAAAAGAACACGCCCCTATTCTTGTTGTGTCCAGGACTGATGTCTTCAGCTCCACAACAACCGGGCTCTCCTGTTTGATGCATTGAAATGGTCACACACGACTGCACGCCTGGCATAAAGTGTCCTCTCTGCTAGACGTCTATATACCGTTTTCCTGGAAATTGTTATTCCAGACGCAGCAATAAGGTCACGAGCAAACTGAGGAGTCGTTGCCAGCATATGTCGTCGTGCGCTTAATGCCATGTAAGTATTCTGTGCAGGTGTCATTGCTCTGTGGCGGTCTTGGACGACCTTCCTAGTGACTTTGGGATGGTCTAGGAAGAGCCATTGCACAGCATAACTCCCTGCCATGACCCGCCAGGAATTAAAATCCGCGCTTTTGGAAGAATGGGCTTTGTTGCCACAAACATTTAATGACACCCTCATAAACAGTATGAGAGTTCGTTGTGAGGTTTGTATAGCAGTGCACAGTGGTCACACTCCATATTAGACATACTTTTCCGGAGATAAATGCTTTATCTCTGATTCATGATTTAACATTTTTTGATTTGCCCTGTATCTTAATTCACAATTAAAATCTTTTCCATATTGTAACGTTGCTATATTCTTTCTCCTATTGTAATACACTTCTGTGCTAAATTTCGTGGCAACACAGTTAATAGTCCATCAGTTTTCACAGATTTTATGTTTGTGACCTTAATTTTGGACATGAGTGTATATCTATATCTATATATATAAAAGCCGTTCTTGGTATGTATGTATGTATGTATGTTCCTTATACAAATCTACAGTTTTTGTTCGATTGAAACGAAACTTTATGTACATATACTTTAGAACACGAGTAAAATTACTGTCAACTTTAAAAATTTCTCAGATCATTCTTTACCACTTTTTTCAAACATTTTCCATAGTTTATCATTACAGAAATCTATTTTTTTCCCTCAATTTCTAATCCAATTTCTTTCCCGTTGCCATTCAAAGGCGTATGGGCAATATTTTTATAAACCCATTTCAGATTAACTCGCTATAATTTGAAATCTGAAAGTGACGTCAATTTAGTCAGTTGTAATTTTTTTCGCATATTACAAAGATTACTATAAGTGCTTTAAACGACATAGTACTTATATTTAAATGAGTTTGGAGAAAAATAAATAACTTAGCTCTTAATTTTACAAAGGCAAATTGTTTCCACTGGTTTGTTAATATTAAAGTAAATTTTCTAAGAAATAAAAACATATTTTTTGCGCATTCAAACTTCATGATTCAATTTATTCAACATAATCAAAAATCGTCTGTCAAATATTGACATTTAGCAATCATTACATCGTAACTTTTTTCAGCTTGAGCCTCAACCAAGGAGGCATATTTAAATTCCTTGGATGCAGGGGGACAGTAGATGCCCTATTAATAAAAATTGAATTTAAAGAAAACAATACAGTGTTTTCCATTATTTTTTCTTCAAAAATGGGTGTTAAAACAAATGGGATTAAAAGAAAATGGTTTATCGGATATTTGTTTTAAATATAAAACGTTTATTTTAATTTTAAAAATTTATATATTCTTTATAAGTTCGGTAACGTGGTGACATTTTAATCTCACCTGCTTCGAAATTATTATGCAATTCTTAAGAGAACACTATATTTTTGAAAAATAATGTTTTGCATCAAAAATCACATAATTTCAAAACGCAATTTTAGCAAATTCTGTTTAAATTACATTGTAAATATAATTTCGGAGTTAAATTTAGTATTTAAGAATATTGTTTAAAATTTTTCTATGAGTACAATTGTATTGGATTTCTTTAATCGCTTTCATGTTTTAAATACAAATGAGCATGTGACGTTGTTGTGGCATAATTTATAGTCTTTATACGTACATCGTATTATGTTTAGCTCATTGTATTATTTTTATCTAATTTACAATTTTATGTCATTTAGCTTTTAAAATTTGGCAACACTCTAAAGTTTTAGTTTTTGTTTTGCATCTTAAAGTTTGTTCCACATGAAAATAAAATCTGATAAGTTGGAACTGAATAATGATGTCAGTATTTTTATTTACAAATACACGCAAAAATAATTAACGATCGTATTTGAAAGTCGGCTACCCAACAACGTCACGCACTCAAGTAAAGTAGTTTTTCTCAATTAACTGTAGGCGAAAAGTAACAGAGTTAGTAATTCATAATTTATTATTTCCTACACATAATATAATGTATTTTAACTATTTGAAAATTACGAGAAACTTATCGAAACTTCAAGCAATTTAGCTCAACGTTTTGCCTACGTTAAGTTGACAAACATGCACATTCTCTATAAATATAAACGTATATTTGTACATAATTCATGAAGTGAAAGAATTTGCTTTAACTAGACAAGTATCGGTTCAGTGGAAAATCTACCCTGGTGAAAAAGTCGTCATATTTTAAATCATGTGCCGGTTTTCATTCACAAAATATTAGTATTTTATAGCAATTACACAAAGTAGCGTAATTTCCACAGAATGTATTGGTCGTCAAAGTATAAGTTTAACATCCTTTTACCGTACAATTTTCCAGAATATTAAATTACTTTAAAATTACTTTAAAATCCATAAAACATCAGTAAATTGAGATACGCTTTTCAAATGAATAACATTGAGAGTACATTTATTTTATTCGACCGCATAAAAATTGAATGTGCTATGTTTAGAAATAAATGTCTTTACTTTATAAAGATAAAATAAGTTAATCTTTCGTAATTGCATTGGACACAGATTTAAAAATATACATGCATTAAAACTACTTTAAAATCCATAAAAAATCAGTAAATTGAGATAAACTTTTCAAACTACATTTGAAAGTGCATTTTTTTCTAATTGATAGTTTATAAAATGAAATTATGCGATATTTAGTAGTTACAAATATGCAGTACAAGCAAAATTTAATGGTTTGGTCGTTGCTACCGTCAATAGGATGTTAACATTATTCACGGATATGTTTTTGTTTTATAATATAGATAGATGCCATATGAAAGCGAATTTCGCAAAATGTTACGACATTTGGTAAATTTTTTTTTCATTGTCAGGAAAATCGTATATTTTCATATCGTATGCGCAAACAAAACGCACATTTGCATTTATAAAGCTGAGAAATTTTAAGTAACGCTTCTTTTTTCTAATTGTCTTTTTTATCGATTTATGGTTGAATATGCACAAATCATATTGTCGTCATTGTTATCGTCGTATTATTGTATTTTAATTTATGTTAACCCGGGAAAAGCCGAGTGGTTCTGCTAGTTAGTTATATAATTACTAGCCGCCACTGGCGACCAGTTTGATCGCCTTTAAATGTATGTTAAGCATTGCAACACGTTATTTTTATTCATAATTTAATTTTTTTTCTTTAATCCTTCGCCAAACTGGAAGATCCTAATAGACAAATCAAGAACTTTTGCGATCATGGTAGCATTTCGCATGTTTTTTGTTATGTATTTCATCTTTCTTGACAAAAACCGCTGAACTCACTTAAGCATTTACCCTTTATAATCGTTTGCTAATCAGATGCAATACATTCGCTAATCCCGAAACCTTTAAACATATTAAGTAATTTTCCGTAATTGGGTTCATTGCCAGTTGGCGTGTTTTAGCTAATACAATTTGATGCAATGAAGTGTATATTGTGAAAAGCCTTTAATGATATCCACATTTACACTGAACCATATTGTTGTTAATATTTTTTTTTTTGTTTCTCGCTAACTTTGGCTATAGACTCTATTACGGAAGTTTTAAAAATCTATCATTATTCTCATCTAAAACGTCTTGAATAATGTGCCATAATCGGGCTGCATATTATTACACGTAATAATTGGGCTGCATATTATTACACGTAATTTAGCGAGTATGGGTTGGTGAAACATTGAACTTTTGGAATCAAGTTTCGATAATCACATTCTTTTTAAACCATATTTGCTGTTAGCACTTTTCACCGACCCGTGGCGTACAATCTGATTAAAATTCACGAAATTCCTTCTCGATGCTGATGCCTGTCCGATTTTGTTTTTATCTCCTCCATATGATCTTTCTAAAAATTAAACTTTTATGCAGTTTATATATATATATAAAAAAAAAAAAAGAATAAAAATGACCCCCCGGAATATGAAAAAGATCTATGTAATAAAATTGCATCTGTATTTATAAACAAATAAATAAAGGTAAATAAACAAATTAAGTTTTATAGATTTTAGGAAGAGAGTGAAAAAAGGATTACAAAATGCTATCTTTACATAGCTAAAATACATTTCTATCAAATACTGCAGCCTTTAGAAGACCTCTTTGTAAACAACATTTTTTGTGAAATACCGATGATCATTTAATAATTTTCCTTGATCCTTTGTTTTTTTTATGGACAATTTTATGTAATTAGGGTTCCGGCATCTGGATAATGCGACATACAGCTGTCCATGGGAAAATACGGGCTCATCGAGTTGAATTCCTACCCAATCAAAAGTTTGCCCCTGTGATTTATTTATGTTCATAGTATATGCTGGAATGATAGGAAACTGGCGACGTTTTAGTACAAATGGCAAACAGACATCAGTTGGAGCTAAAATAATTCTATTTAAGAGAACAGTATCACCACGATTGCATTCTGAAATAATCTGTGCTTTGATGACATTTTCTTTTAACCCAGTGATGCAAAGTCTTGTACCGTTGCACAGTCCTTGTTTGGGATTCAAATTTCTGAGCAACATTACAATGACTCCTTCTTTCAGCTCCAATTTGTGTGGGGGCATGCCTGATGGAGTTTGATCATGTAGAAATTCAGGTGGGTAATTATGCACATCATTTTGATCTTCAGATGTGATCGAGTCAGAACTATAGTATGTGTGACTATTTCCTGGAACTTTAGCTATTATTTGACTATTCATTTCTAAAGTTTTCCTGTTTGTGGATGCTAAAATGACTCGTTTTGACAATTCTTGTATTTCCATGTTGTTAAAATCTCCGCTGTAAATGACATCAATCAAATTTTGTTCTTCTATCATTTGGATAGGAATTTCAGTGGAATCCAAAGGTAATGATACATCAGCTTGCTGAAGGCTGCCAGATCCTATATTAAGTAGCCAGTCGTTGTGTGCATTTTGACCGCAACTGCGCATATTTTCTGTAAGTGCAATGTGTGTGAATATGTTCCACAATGGGCTTGATTTGATGCAATTTTCTAACACATCAGTCCGTGTACCTCTTCGAACAACTGGAAGAGTTTGTCTGAAATCTCCACCAATGACAAATGCTTTTCCACCAAATGGCTTATCATTAGTCATAATTTCCCGTAAGAGTAAATCAATACAACGTAGACCATCTTTTGTAAGCATCGTAATTTTATCAATGATTATGAGTTGTGCTTTACGTAGTTCCTCAGCTTCATTAGTTCCTGTTCTCATCGACGAAACTGATGTATCCAGAAGAGGGACTGGCAACTTAAATCCACTGTGAACAGTCCTTCCGCCTTTCATGAGTGTCGCTGCAATACCCGTTGTTGCAAATGGAAGGCAAATATCTCCATTTCCTCGGACATAAGATAAGAGTGTTGAATAAAGATATGTTTTGCCACAACCACCTGGACCATCCAAGTAAAAGTATTTTTGGGGATTCGAGTTATAAACAGCGTCAATAATTCGATTGAAGGCCGAAAGCTGTTCTCTACTTAATGTTCCAATTCTTCTTTCTGCTTCTTCTTTCTCATGAAATTCATTGTAAAGTGACAAATGAAATGCATTTCCTGACGGTATAGGAAGACCGAAAGAAGCACATGACAATCCATGTTGTTCAAGAGTTGAGTTAATTTGATGAAGTGCAAAGTTAAAAGAAAGTTCTTCAGTATTGTTCCTTAAATAGTCTATAGACATGTCAATCTTGTACGTATTCCACAGGTTTAGTGCATTAGTAGGATTACAAAAGCAAAGGATAAATGCAAATGTCTGACGTATTTCCTTCGGCATTTGATAAGTTGAAGCGTCTCGTAAGCAGAAGTCCCACTCATCATCCGAATCCAGCAAAGTGACGATTGAAAGCAGCTTCCTTGAATGTGTCGTAAACAACATTATCAACAGTTCGTAGAAATTCAAAACTTGTAGCACCAGGGACATGAAGCAACAACATACGCAGGTAGAACCTTTCTTCATCTTTAATGCTCACACTGTACATTCTGGATACTATCGTGTCCTTGCCTCTCTGTCGCGTTTGCCAATCTTTCTGATACACATAATTGTATGGAATGTCAACATACAAAAAAGCTCTTGCTTCAGGATAATTTTGATTTAATTGAAACCATGCCTGGAGTTTTGTTTGTCCTGTGAGCGCAGCTTCCAGAGCTTCTTCTTCATGTCCTGGGACAAATGTAATACGTTGTTGGTTTGGGAGGTGAACTGGAAGTCTTATGACGGAATGGGAACGCTCATGCATGCTAAATTCGAGCAATCGCCACATAGCTTCAGGTGCACTAACATATCGTGCATCAATATAATTATCTATTTCATTATATGTGCCTTGCCCATTAGCTAAAACCATGTTAGCACAATCGAAACCTTTATATATGTATTTGTAAATATATTTAACTGCCCTCAGAGAAGTACAGACTTCCACGTTTATGTGAGCATCATACTTGAGCAGCAAAAACTCGTTATAAGGCACAACAAATCTGTTGTCTAAAATTTTTCCTCTGACCTCTGCAGTAATACCCGAGCGTCTACGATAAAAAGGATATCCATCAACATTCAATTTTGTATTCTGTTGAAAATCTTTAGGAAACATTTTCTTACACTGACCATTTTCCATGCAAGGTGCTTGAAGATTGTGGAATCCACATGGTCCATGCATCATACATCTCGTTACAATTGCATGTAAGCGTGGATACTGATTAGCTGGTGGAATCTCGGCACACACAAATCTATCAATCATTTCAGCATTGGAAAATTTGTCCTCAACTTGAAGAACAATTAAAATGTGTGCATGTGGAAGTCCCCGCTTTTGAAATTCTATAGTATAAACATAAGCCTTTGATTTTCCCAAAACACCATTATCTGTAAGATCTTCCAATAGTGATTTTAGCTTCAGTTTGAAAACTCTAGCTACCAGTCAGGGCGATCAGACGGTTGTTGACCTCTTTTCAAGTTTTCAACGATTTCTGGCCACTTTGGATTTGCAGTAAACGTGACAAAAAGATCTGGAGGGCCATATTTTGCGAAAATTGACATTGCATCAGCACAACGTTCTCTCATACTGCGTGGTGATCCCTCAAATGATGAAGGTAGAATAACAGGAATTGCAGCTCTCATGGCATTATTGTGAGCTGCATTATCCATATAGTCGGAAAGTCCTTGGTAGAGCTCAGTTCGTAACTTTTTCTGATGAGATTTTATATAATTTAAGTTATTAGCCTCAACTTGTAGGTATGAATCAACAATCCATTGCTGTGTAAGCTTTCCTGCACTAATAATGGGGTTAAATTCATTTCTGATGGCTAATAATGCTGCTTTATATTGAAGCATACTTACATTAATTCTTGAGTGGTTTCTTTGTGCTCCTTCATAAGGCTCATAGTTCCAGTTGGGTTGCCATCCAGGTTCGCCGAAAGGAAATAAGATGGGATATGACATTGGATCCAAGTTAGGGCTGAGAATATTAATATTTATGAATGGTTGATTGTGATTTGCTGGATTTAGAGGGTAAACGCGAATATCACGGTCGAATGGAGGCTCTCCATCGCTGTTGACAAAAATCATTGCAATTTCATTCTGATTAGGTGTGTTGTATCGCCTCTGATCAGAATGTCTATCTCTTCGAAAAACCATATTTACAACAGGAATTTCTTGACCTGCTTCATTTGCTTCTGCCTTTACTCTATCCTGAACATCACGTAACATACGATACGTGTCACATAGTCGATTATGCTCTCTAAGAAAGCGATCTATACTATCTAGAATACGTGGGAGGCATTCTTCATTGGCTGGATGAGAAACTCTGATTTCTGTCGCCTGAGTTGAGTCAATAACATAGAGCTGTGCATATTGAGGAGCTAGGCCATTGACAGGTTCAATGTGACTTGTTCTATGGAATATTTGACCACTAGCCGCCACTGGCGACCAGTTTGGTCTCCCTTAAATGTATGTTAAACATTGCAACACGTTACATTTATTCATAATTTAATTTTCCCTTAATACTTCGCCAAATCGGAAGATTCTAATAGACAAATCATGAACTTTTGCGATCATGGTAGCATTTCGCATATTTTTTGGGCACAAATGTCACATACGCACGTTGGCGCGATTCCCCCCCCCCCTCCCCCGCCAATTTGGCGAAAACTTTGTTATGGAAATTGTTGTTTATTTACTTTTATTTTTTATTTTAATTCTATAAATTATTTTTGATATGTATATCAATATTTATTTACAACAAACTATCATTTATTTATTTTTATTCTTTTTTTTAATTATGAGTATTTTTGTTAGCCGGGAGCAGATGATAATTCGCCAAATATCGTTCCCATCACCGTCATTCATACTACAATTAATTTAATTTTAAATTATAAACCTGTCACTCATTTCATTTAAAATACTTAACTTTAATCTAAAATGCTTATATTACATAAATTTAAAATACTTCACACTTTTCATTTAAAAGAGAAAATAAATAAATAAATAAGAAATAATATCATAAATCAAAACATTTGATTTCAAAATCAAAGTATCATTTCTAATTTGTACACGCGATAAATAAAAGCTGTATTAGCGATTTTAAAAATGCTAAAAATCTGATTCATTAAATATTATTACATGAGTTCAATTTACGTCAAGAAAAGGTCCGAAAGTTGAGTTGTATAGCACATAATTATGGTAAACTTTGATTGTCTCACTGGTGCGAATTATTTTTTTGACGCGAGGCAGCGGTCCAAAAATTCATTCGCGGAGAACTTGCTTTGCGAATGATTACCTCCATGATTTAATATTTTAAATGTTCACGACGAATCAATCTTTTTTTTGTTTACTTTTATGAATAGAGAATTTGAACTGCGAATCTTTCGACTGAAGTTATTGCAGAATATATACAGTGTCTCACAAAAGTGATGGGACACTTGTGCTTTATAAAAAGAAACTGCAATAAAATAAATAAACAAACATGTGCAAAAATTTTTTGGGTGTGTTTCATATTTAAAGTTAGTAACAATTATTACATAACAAACATTTTGTCAAAATATTAAAATATTAATTTAGTAAAAATACAATTGTTCAGAACGGAGCAAAAAATGGCTCACATAAGTGATGGGACACTTACTTTTCCATCAAATATTTATCCAAAAATTTTACTTTTTAAAAGGTTTTAATATTTTGTTGGATTTCCTTTTACTTTTAAAACATGATTTAATCTTTTTGGGATGGATTCGACTAATTTTTTTGTGATTTCTGGAGTGATTTTACCCCATTCTTCTTGAAGCACCGATTTTAGTTGTTGTTTTGAAGAAATGGTGTGTTTGCGAATTCTTGATTCCAATTCTTGCCAAATATTCTGTATGGGATTTAAGTCTGGAGATTGTGGTGGTGTTTTTATTATTTCAGGACAGTTATATAGCAGCCAGAGTCTAACGTTCAGAGCAGTGTGCTTGGGGTCATTGTCCTGGTAGAATTTAAAATCGTTATGAAGGTTCAATTTTCGTGCTGAAGATTTCAAATTTTGCTTTAAAATATCAATATACTTGTACTGATCCATTATACTGTCAATAAAAACAAGATTACCAACTCCAGCGGACGACATACACCCCCATACCATAACTCCTCCTCCACCATGTTTTACTGTTGGTACCAAGTTCTGTTTGCGAAGTTCTTCCCTGGGTTTTCTCCACACCAAGATTCTACCGTCAGAACCAAATATATTAAATTTACTCTCATCAGCAAATATAACTTTATTCCAGTAATCAGAATTCTTATTTATGTTGGATTTTGCGAAAGCTAGTCTGAGTTTTCTATTCTTTTCACTTACGAAGAATTTTTTCCTGGCTACTCTACCGTGATATCCAGCAGATCGAATTACCCTTCTAATAGTTTCAGGATTAACAATTATTCCATATAATGCTTGTAAATCAGCAGCAACTTTTGAAGCACTAATTCTTGGATTTTTTTTAATATTTCGAACGATAATTCGCTTTATTCCATTGGATAGCTTTGATGGTCAGCCAGGTCTTCTTTTATCCTGAATCATATGATTCTTTTTATATCGTTTAATGATATTGAAAACTGTTGAACGACTCAAGTTAACTGTTTCAGCAGTTTTTCTAATAGATTTTCCACGTTCAATATGCAAATTAATAACTAATTTTCGAATTTCAGGCGAAGTTTCTTTTCGTTTAGCATTCATGACTACACAGAGCTAAAAAACACAAAAATTCCAAAACAAACTGGAGAGAAATACTGCAGACGATTTTATAAATTATTGCCAATTGCTTTTAAGTAAAAATAAAACCCCAAAAAATATTTTTATTGCTTATTTCAGACGATTTTTGTTGCATATATAATGGTGTCCCATCACTTATGTGAGCTATTTTTTGCTCCGTTCTAAACATTTGTATTTTTATTAAATTAATATTTTAATATTTTGACAAAATGTATGTTATGTAATAATCTTTACTAAATTTAAGTATGAAACACACCCACAAAAAAAATGTGTACATGTTTTTTTAATTTATTTGATTAGTTTCCTTTTGTAAAGCACAAGTGTCCCATCACTTATGTGAGACACTGTACATAATTGAACGCAAGTCATCTCTCAAATATTAATTTATTTTGAACGATCTTTCTTAAAATGTAACTTTTATACAGTTTATTCGAAAAAATAATTTTGAATAAAAATGGCCGCTTGGCATATGAAAAAGTGAAACGGCCATCCCGGAACTGTTGAGGACAGTCACATGACTTACGCTTTTATTTTAGAAGATGAACTTTAAAAATTTAAGGCCCTCTGCCATGAAAATCAACAATTTTGGCTCCCATTGACGCAAATGAAACAGCACTGTTATATGATCGAATATTTTCTTTGAAGTTTGCATTGTCGGGATGGTCAGCGTTGCTCATTAAATCACAAAGGAAATCTGGGTAAAACAAAACATTTCCAGCAGTGTCTGTAGGCTTGATTAATTTAAATTTACCTTTGCGACAACAGCTTGTAAATTTTCCACCATATGGACGTTCTGCAGAAAAGTTTAATGATTGGCAAAACTCACAGATCGCATTCATTGGTCCACAACTGTGTGTTTCTATTTCGTTTTCAGTAAAATTAGTTGTCACATAATTCATATGACGACTGTTTTGTCTTTGTGTTTCTCGTCTAATGCGATGAGCATATGAATTTCTTGCACGCCTTCTATTCAATGTCTCTTGACTTTGGCTTGCTGTCCACCTTGCAAAACGTTCATTAGCAATTCGACGATGCCTTTCAATGCGAGATTCTTCCATGACATTAATGACGATATCTAACTTCAAATCAATGATAAGTTAACAAATTCATATAGGGAAAATTGCCAATAATATTTAATTTTATCTGACCTCTTAAAAAGGATTTTTGCTTCAATTCTGCGGAAAAGTTCTTTCCGTTAATTCCAGACAACAGTGAATGGAAATATTCTCTACATTTTCCCCTTACACCAGTAAAAACAACTTAATGATTTATAACTTAAAAAATATTACAATTCAAAAAATAGCAAATCAACATATTTTGCGTAGATGCCATTAAATAATAATATTAGTAAAATGATTCACGTTCAATAAATAGCGAGCTCACAAAGTTTGGCGCACTTCTAAATATAAAACTAATTTCATTGGTTCAGATTTTCAGATTTCAGATATCATCAGTCTGTATGTTAAACATTGTAACACGTTACTTTTATTCATAATTTATATTTTTTCCTTAATCATTCGCCAAATCGGAAGATTTGGTACTACTCTATTATCCCGTCGACCACTTTTCAAACAAAAAACTATCGCCAAATTGTAAGATTAAACGCCAAAAATGCAGTCCCATTTACTTGATGTCAGAAGCATTAATGCGTGTTTGTTATGTCATCAAGTGGTTTTTAATTTCAAATAAAACTTAAATAGTAATATTAAATTATAAATTAGATTTTGAGCTCAAAATTTAAGTTTAAGTCTAAGCTTTTGAAAGCATTTAATGAGATACAAAAAATAACGGTAAAAAATAGTTTTTCGTTACTCCAAAGTCTAAAGCGCCCTCTATCGGCATTTTTTGAACTTTATCTTTAAAATTTATTTTTAAGAAAATACTGACATAAAGAATAGTTTTAGCGAAAACCGCAAACGAATCGACCAATTTTTCCGTTTTTTATAATCATTTGAAATTTTGGACCCTAAAATTTAATGGCGCCTATCTCCTTCGGAAGACGTTTGGGAGCCTTAGTTTCCTATTTAATATTGTTTGTCTTGATATGTACTATCACCCCTTAAAATTTTGCCCAAGAGTTTAGATTCACCCTGTATATATAGACCCAAAATATCAAAAGTATATAAATACAACACATGGTCATATCATTACTGGTGATCTTAATATTGTAGAACAACCTATTTTACAAAACTTAATGCATAATGGCACAAAATTTCGTCTTCCATATAAGTGTAATATCAAATCCATAATATTGCAGTTTATTCAAGATATTGATTTGTTTATATATAAAATTGCTGTTGATTACAATAAACCAATCGAATATTTCAGTGAATGGAGATTTTCTGTAATTGATAAATTAAAAAATGAAATTATAAAAAATTATCATCATATTACACATGCAGCTTTTAAAAACATAAATAAACATATATCAGAATTACAAAACAAATTTATAATTACTTATGTAGATAAATCTCCAAATAATTATGCTATCATTTGTAAAGAATACTATAAAGTGTTAATTCACAATGCAATCAACACTAGTAATATTTTTAATAAAACTAAATTAAATATTGAAATAAATAACAGAAAATTATTAAATTATCACAAATTACTAAAAATCAAATGTAATAATTTTAATTATCCTTATCTTGTTATAATTCCAAAATTTCATAAAAATCCTATTAAATTTCGCACTGTTACCATCGGTTGTAACACATATAATAAAAATGCAAGCAATTTACTACTTAATATTTTAAAGCAGATATATGATATAACGTTAAAACATAATAACCAACATTGCCTAAAAAATAGTTTTCAACTCATTAATAAAATACATAATATCAATCCGGTAAAATTCATAAAAACATTGGATTTTAATGATTTATTTAATAACATTGATATAAAAGACTTACATAAAACAATGTGTATATTATTTAAAGAATTTAAATCTCAATTAAAATTAAAAGAACATATTTCAGTAAATTTTTTTAAAACTTTACTAAATTTTACATTGCATAATAATTACATTATATATGACAATATTATCTATAAACAATGCCAGGGAATTCCGCAGGGCGGAACCGCATCTAGTATTCTCTCTGACCTTTACTTATATTATTATGAAAGAAATATAAGTCCGAACAATGATTATGTATTTTATCGCTATATTGATGACATTATCATATTTTATTTCAATGAAAAAAATTGCACATCACCACTCAATTTTTATCCTCCTCAGCTTAAATTAAGCGAAAATGATTTAATTAATAATAATATAAACTTTCTTGACTTAAAAATTAATATTACTAATAATTATAAATTAATTTTTGATATTTATGATAAGAGATTTGATTTCCCATTTAAAGTAAATATTTTTACAAATTATGCTTCATGTTTACATAAATCTGTTTATAAAAATATAATTATCAATTATCTACATCGTATAAAATACTTATGCTCAGATATAAATAAAAACAAAAATATTAGATATATTCGAGATCAAGCAAAAATATATGGATATCCAATTTTTATGATAAATTCAATCATCAACTCTTTTAAATAACATTTATTATATAATTTAAATATAAACATGGTATGTAATAAATTATTGTTTTAGTGTGCGATAACATATAACAAAAGATATAGAAAATAATAATTATAACATACATTATTACAATTATAACATATTAGGAAATTTAATATTTAATATTTGTTTGAACATTATATACACTTTATGTAGAAAATTACAAATATAACATACATAATTACAATTATAACATATTAGGAAATTTAATATTTGATTGAACATTATTTATACTTTGTATAGTTGTGATTGTGCGTTGCCGATCACCTCTGTTTAAGGTATTATTGATGTGTAGTTTTCATACATTTATAAATTAACTTGTACAATAACAAATTAAATTATACAATGATAACATTGGTGATTATAACTCATATATATATATCTATTTGCAATATATATAAAAATAAATATATATAGTTTTTATTTTTGTCTATGAATAATTAAAATTAACAAGTATTTTAATTACTGCATTGCATTAATTTGTTTGAAAAACAGTAGTAATACTATTAATTATCAACATTATAAATTTTGAGATATTTTGAATTGTTTATGAATTATTTAATTAGATATTTAAATTAATCTATAAATATAAAATATATTTACAATGTAGTATAAATTAAACATTAATTATTTAAAAACAAGTCTAATATATATTTAAGTAGTAGTAAAAATAAAAATAAAACATTAATTATTTAATAAATGTCTATAATATCAGTGGATTAACACAGCTGGCAGCAAAAATAATTTGAATTAAAATAATATCTCTTTTACATAATATATTCTTGTTAAGAATATCTGAAATGCTGTGCAAGTTGAATTAATTCTGTGTAGATTTATTCATATAGTAGTATTATATTTTATTTGAATTTTAAGTAAAACTACAAGTTAGTATTGTTTTTTAAAGTTTATTTATATAAATAAATCTAATGAAGTGAGTATGTAACTAATAAAGTGGATATTTAACTAAATATTAATTATGAACTATTATAATACCAATAGATGGCGACACTTTACCTTTCAGGTAGTTGTAGTTAATATTGTTAATATTATATTTAATTTAACTATAGAGGGAGCTATTGATTGTATATTAATTTTACTTTCAGGAATTAAAATTGGATGGAGTAATATATATTCACGGATATAAATTTGTTATAAGTGTATTAAAACCAGAATTATTTTGAGTGTTTTTGAATCATTTTGTGATTGGGTGTCATTTATGATGTTGTGTTTTAAAAAAAGTGTGCTCTCAACTTGTCTTACAAATCATTTCTCTCAACTCGACTTAGTCAACATGTATGATGCATTGCCATGTGGATGTGAATATTATGCAGACGTTGTGACATTTTAAGGATTCTGTATAATTATTGTGAGTAAAATATTTTATCTACACTTTACGCGTTCATATTTCCAATTTTATTATTTCAAAACTGTTATCTCGTGGTAATTTAGTGAGGTGTTAATTACAGTTTTTTGGATAATCGATGTGAGTGAAATATATTGTATTTTCTTAATGGTTTTTTATTTCCTATTTAAATATTTCCAAATTTAATATTTCCAATTGTTGTCTGGTAATAATTCAGTGTACCTGGATGATTCTACTGATCTTAGCATTATGCCAGTAGAATTATGAAACACTGAATTATTATTTAAAACACATGTGGGTGCATCCAGGCTGATGAGTACATGTGCATGTGTTTTTCCATGTCCAATTCATATTTAATTCTCATGTGGTCCAATTTTCCATTGTGTATGGTTCATATTTAATTTGTTAATCCATTTGTGTTTACTTAATTGCAACTCCAATTTATAATTTTTTTTTTTCCCCCTTTCTCTCTATTTCTTTTTTCAATATTCTTTTGGTATGAGTAAAATTTGGCCAATTACCATTGAAGCATCAGCTATGGTAATATTATGTTTGCACATGTTAATTATTAGCTATGTGGTATTCTGTATACACTGTATCATTGATTGTCTCTTTGGAGATTTAAGTAGAATAGAACTTGATATGTTTTTTGAAATTCATAGATATTATAATTATATATATATATATATATATATATATATATATATATATATATATATATATATATATATATTTCACTGGCACCCGGCTAACTGAAAAGTGCATTTTTTTTCCCGCTAATTTTAGCTGTAGACTCGATTACGTAAGATTAGAAAATCTATCATTACTCTCATCTAAAACGTCTTCAATAATGTGCCATAATCAGGTTACACTGTATTACACGTAATTTCGAGTATGGTTTGGTGAAACATTGAACTTTTGAAAGACAGTTTGGTACTTTTCCGTTATACGGACACCATGCCAAAATGTATGCTAATACATAATGTATGTAAATGTATGTAGTATGCAAATATATGTATGTAAATGTATGTATGTAAAGGTATGTATTAAATGTATGTAAATAGTCTCTATAATAATAGGAATATATCGGAATTATTACATGAGTTGTATTTGTTTACATTCAACTTACGTCAAGAAAAGATTCGGAACGAAGTTGAGTTGTATAAGCACTTCATCAAAAGGAATTATGGTAAACTTTAATTGTCTCACAGGTCCTGGTGCGAATTATTTTTTTGATACCAGGCAGCGCTCCAAAGAATCTTTTACGGAAAACTTACTTTACGAAAGATTATCTCCATGGTTTAATGGTTTAATATTTTAAACCTTCACGACGAATGAATCTTTTTTTTTTTGTTTTTTTTTTTTTTTGTTTACTTTCATGGATAGAGAAAGCGAAGCTAATTTCAACTGAAGTTATTGCAGAATATATACATAATTGAACGTAAGTCATCTCTCAAATATTAATTTATTTTGAACGATCTTTCTAAAAATGTAACTTTTATGCGGTTTTATTCGAAAAAAATAATTTTGAATAAAAATGGCCGCCTCGCATATGAAAAAGTGAAACGGACATCCCGGAACTGTTGAGGACAGTCACATGACTTACGGTTTTATTATAGAGACTAGCCGCCACTGGCGACCAGTTTGGTCTCCCTTAAATGTATGTTAAACATTGCAACACGTTACATTTATTCATAATTTAATTTTCCCTTAATCCTTCGCCAAATCGGAAGATTCTAATAGACAAATCATGAACTTTTGCGATCATGGTAGCATTTCGCATATTTTTTGGGCACAAATGTCACATACGCACGTTGGCGCGATTCCCCCCCCCCCCCCCCTCCCCCGCCAATTTGGCGAAAACTTTGTTATGGAAATTGTTGTTTATTTACTTTTATTTTTTATTTTAATTCTATAAATTATTTTTGATATGTATATCAATATTTATTTACAACAAACTATCATTTATTTATTTTTATTCTTTTTTTTAATTATGAGTATTTTTGTTAGCCGGGAGCAGATGATAATTCGCCAAATATCGTTCCCATCACCGTCATTCATACTACAATTAATTTAATTTTAAATTATAAACCTGTCACTCATTTCATTTAAAATACTTAACTTTAATCTAAAATGCTTATACAGTAAAACCTCTAAATAACGGACACCTCGGGAGCGCAGAAATTGTCCGCTATTCGGAGGTGTCCGCTATTGGGAAAACTTCAGAGATCCACAAAATCGCTAAGAAATGCTTAACGTTTCATTAATTGACTTTTATATGTCCGAGAACTTCTATTATATGATAAATCAGAAATTAAAATTACTTTTTTAAGCAATAAAATTCAAATGAAATTGTACATACATTTTTCCATTGTTTATTACATTCTTAAGGAAAAAATATGTACAAAAGTTTGCTTTTGCTTGCTATTACATCTATAGTTAGTGTTTCTATGCGACGTTTTAATGCTGTCAGTAGTTTTAATCCTTCTGAATCATCTTTTTTTGGAAAAAGAAAAAAATATGTGTAACTGCTCACTGTGTTTTGCCGCTTCTTGAAAATTCTCGATATTGCAGGAAACATCCCCTGGTTTCAGTATCTGATTCATATCACTAATAGAGTCATTTTTGTCGAAGATTATGAAGGAATATAATCGCCTACGTCAACTGATTCTGTTTCAATAGGTCATCATCAATGTTGATGGACATTTCGGCATTTCTTCACTCCTGATCCATATCATTAATTTACTTATTGCGATAGTTCTTCATATCTATCTGAAATAAGTGTTTCATTTTCTTTTAATATAAAGCCTGCTTTTCTGAAACATTGTCGTACGCATTCCGGTTATATGTTTTTTACAGCTGAAGAAATTCGAATTTGAAAGCATCGGGAACATTAACTAATTTTAGACTGTTCTCAAGTATATTCATAGAATAAAACTTCCAAAGAATATGGCTTAATAAAAGCTTTCTCTACCAGGCTTTACAATTGTGTACAACGTCATGATCAAGGGGCTGGCATACGGAAGTTGTCTTTTTTTTCTTTCTTTTTTTTTTGGGGGGGGGGGGGGGAAGATGACACAGTTTTAACATTGTCTAATTTATAATGTTTTGTATCAGAAGTTGCATTGTCTAAAAACAAGATAAATTTTCTTTGTTTTTTCATCCTATTATCAAAGGAAGTTAACCATTTAATCACTAAAAAACTGGTTATTCACGCTTTTTTATTCGCTCTATAAAACCAAATTTTTTAAATTGGATGTTCTTTGAGAAAAACATGAGTTTCAGCGATTTTTGAACTATAAGAGGAATTTAAAATTCCCTTAATACATTGCAACATAATAAAATAGTGATTCGCTCTTTTGTCATTTTTTCGCCGCTACAGCCATCCTTTTAGGTAGATTTCGTAAGAAATACTACCTATTACATTCTCACCTAAGTTGGAAATTTTGAAAAATTTTTGCAGATCTACGCCGATCATGACTCCCAGAACCCAAAACCACCCCCAGTTCAAAACTTTATCTATCTATCTATCTATCTATCTATCTATCTATGTCACTTTTTTCTGACCACGATAACTGGAAAAATTCTGCATTAATCTTTTACAAACTGATACATAAAATCAAGGGGCATAAAATCTCGGTCAAGTTCGTTAATGGGCAAAATCGAACCAAGGGGGGGAGGGTGGGGGGGCTTTTTGTGAAAACAGAAAAAACCCCATAATTTCTTAATTACGATACGTATCGAATCCGTTTAAAGTTATTATTACTTCTAGGAAAAGGGTCGAAAATGTATGTATGACAGATTTTTGATATAATTAAAAATGGCCCCAAGGGGGCGAAAAAAGGGGGGTTTTAAGAGAAAAAAAATCATAGCTTCGTCAATTCCCAAGATATCAAATTCACGTAAATTTATTATTAATCCTCTTAATATTATTTAAAACTTTTATATTTACAAGTTTTTTATAGGACCAACCGTTATAGCAAAAAAAAAATTAAAAACAAAAAAATCCCTGCCGATTCCGCCTGCAAACAAGTTAGGTTTCGAAGTAGGCGGTTCCAACTGCCGCATCATCGTAAAAAGGTCATTTCTTCTGCAATTCCCGACAAACAGGCGCCCCACGGTCTGCGTCTTCGAAATGTACCTGTGCCTGTAGGCCGAGCCGTCAGGGATTTTTTAAAGCACAAAGTCTTATTCGAAAAAATTCTGAAAAAGAGTCCGCTTTCCTCGGTATTAAAAATGTTTCTCCCCTCATAACCTTCATAAATTGATTGCAGTTATTCATGCCAATTCTCCACTTTTTTCAGAGCTACAGATTTTGCTTCACATATTGTTTTGAAAGAGATGTTGTGCCGAGACAGAGAAACTTTTCCAGTCATCGATCCAAACCCTTAAAATCATGTAATCCGAGTTCTTTGGCGACTTTTAAAGCCTTTTCCTGAATCAAAGGCCCACTGATAGGATTTTTTTTTTTGAACGAAGTGAAGTAAACCAATTCATAAATATAGAATTAATTTCAATGGAATCAGTATACCTCGATTTCACATTTTTGGCGTTATCGTTAGAGTTAATAATCCACAAATTCTTTATTTTGTAAAATCTCTCCTACTTGTGTTTTAGCTATTTTAAAACATTCGACAAGTATCTGTAAGCTCTATTTCTGTTTTTCAGATTCACTTACATTTACAATTTCAAATTTTTCTTTTAAAGTTAATCGCTTTCGTTTTGAGGTCATTCTCGAAACATTAATCACGAACAAGACACTAAATTCAGAATACGCAGAACTCAATATATTCAGAAAACGATAAAAATGGTTTTAACATATTTTGAAGCTTTGAATATTGTATGTCAATTAAATCTGAAAAATCAAACAGTAATCGATACAAAATACATAGGAATTTGGGGGATTCCTCAGGCCATTGGGGATTTTCCGGAGACCACCCCCTACATTTATCTGTGGTCAAAAAAATTGTGACATATTGCCTTAATGAATTTCGAGGCTTTTTAATTTTTTTTTTCATTTTCTTTCTCGTTAAAAAATCATTTTTCATCCTTAATCGCCAAAACTACTGTCCGCTATTCGGAATGTCCGCTATTCAGAGGTTAAACATACAAAAATTTAGATTTTGGGAGTGGGGATTTGAAAAGTGTCCGTTAAATAGAGGTGTCCGCTATTCGGGAGTGTCCGTTATGGAGGTTTTACTGTATTACATAAATTTAAAATACTTCACACTTTTCATTTAAAAGAGAAAATAAATAAATAAATAAGAAATAATATCATAAATCAAAACATTTGATTTCAAAATCAAAGTATCATTTCTAATTTGTACACGCGATAAATAAAAGCTGTATTAGCGATTTTAAAAATGCTAAAAATCTGATTCATTAAATATTATTACATGAGTTCAATTTACGTCAAGAAAAGGTCCGAAAGTTGAGTTGTATAGCACATAATTATGGTAAACTTTGATTGTCTCACTGGTGCGAATTATTTTTTTGACGCGAGGCAGCGGTCCAAAAATTCATTCGCGGAGAACTTGCTTTGCGAATGATTACCTCCATGATTTAATATTTTAAATGTTCACGACGAATCAATCTTTTTTTTGTTTACTTTTATGAATAGAGAATTTGAACTGCGAATCTTTCGACTGAAGTTATTGCAGAATATATACATAATTGAACGCAAGTCATCTCTCAAATATTAATTTATTTTGAACGATCTTTCTTAAAATGTAACTTTTATGCAGTTTATTCGAAAAAATAATTTTGAATAAAAATGGCCGCTTGGCATATGAAAAAGTGAAACGGCCATCCCGGAACTGTTGAGGACAGTCACGTGACTTACGCTTTTATTTTAGAAGATGATGGAAAGTTCTGTTATTTTGGACGATAAGGTTACCATAGGTCATTTTTTTTGGCGACCAATATCGTTGGCGAAAGAATTGAAACGCCTATATCAGAAAATAATGCAAACACATAGAAAAAAAAAAATTGTTATTAATTTTATTTAAAATCCCCCCTCCCCTCCCCGCAAAGAAAAAAAAAAGAAAGAAAAAAAACTGTTTTAATGAGGCATAATATTTAATTTAATGCTTAAAAATATAATTTGTAATGTAATTTGTAATAGTTTGTAATGCTTAAAAATATTTGTAATGCATGAGATTGCAATTCAGATTAAGTCAACATTTGGCGATTTATCGTTTGCGTCAGGTTAACAAAGATGCATCTGATAATTTGATTTAATAAAATATGAGGAATTTTTTTTCTTATTTTTTCTTTCTATTAATTTTTTTTATGTAACTCCCAGTAACTCCTCTATCATGCGTCTTACAGGAGGAACTAGCAGATGTAATTGTAAAAATGACTGCATTTATGAGTTATATGTTATTTGTTTATTTACGGTTTTGATTTTACTTTTGTCGCCAAGCAATGTGATTTTAAGCCAAAAATGCATAAACGTGACATCAGCTTGAACGGTATTAGCAATAATAGCGTTTTTTCGTGTATACAAGATCCTTTTTGGAGTGAATTTTTATATCCAAATTCAAATTATATAAATAGCAGTTATTGTTATGAATATGGGATCAAATATTTAAATTTTAGTGAATGTCTGCCACTCAAACATATATTGTAAAATAATTAAATTTTAGACATTTGAAAATTTACTACGGAAACATGCCGGTTAATTTTCACCAAAAATATTATTTTTATATCCTCGAACACAGACCAGCGAATATTGTCTATTCTTTTATTTTTATTTTATTATTTTTTTAATATATCGCCAATTTCACTTACAGAAATATTCACTGTTTCAAAAGTTAGGAACCAAAGAATATTCTTAAGGACATGTGTGCATTTATGCGTTATTACTATCACAAAAGGCTACATTTTGCAATAAAAATTATTTGCTGAAATAAATTGTCGATTCTCTTTTTGATTCGTCATTTCTTTTTAGTTTTTTCTGCATATCTTTCTTCCCTTCTTTCAGGAAGGTTTTTAAAAGACATTGGACTAATTGCCCGTATTCCGGTCACCTGCCAGTTGACATTTTTACTATATTGTTGGTATGTTTCGTTTTTGTTTGAAGGTTACTCTGGACGACGATTCAGATTACAGAAGATTAGACGACTTTTGAAATTAGCGATTGCTAAATTTACGTTTTTTTTTTTTAATTATGAAGCAAAGTTTTACAAAAAAAACAATGCTTCCAATGTACGGTTGGTTCATTTTATGACGGCCGATTATCTACACGAGGGATAGAGACCCTGTGGGTAGTGCCCTCCGTGGGGGTCTTTCTAAGGGATCCTAACCCGTATTTACGGCAAGGTTCGAAGAAAACCACGGAAAACTCCGAACGGTTAAGTTAACGAGCGCGACAGGGGTTTGAACCCAGCACTTCCCTTTATGACAGCTTTGAGAGCAGAACATCTCAGCCACTGTTTTGTTGCTTTCAATGTACGGAAAAACTTTGTAATGTCAATGGTGGCGAATGGAATAAATAATATTTGTCGATTTATCATTTCAGGCTGGATAAGAAAAAACGAGTACCTGAAATTCTGATTAGATAATTTTTCGATCATTATATAAAGCCTTTTCGACCTACACACAGCCCTAGCAGCTAAAGATAGTGAGAAATGAATTTATTTCTGCGTGTTATTATGCTCTTTAGAGAAATACAAAAAAATCTTCGGTTTAAGTATTCACCAAAAATAATATTACTAAACATTTTGCATAACTAACTTTATCATTGTCAGTTTTATTTAAGGTATGGAATTTTGTTAATGAAAGATCTATAATTGAATTAACAGTAATTTGACATTATTTAATGGAACATAGCTTGCCGCGTAACTAACTTCGTTTTGTAACTAACTCCTGGTACATTAGAAACCATATCGTTTCAAGCACTTCTAATGTTTGACGTCAAACTTGGATATCGGCAAGGTTATGGAAGATCAGGCAGATTTTATTGGATACAAACTAGAGGTTTATTCTTCGACCATAGTTAATCATAGGGTTTTTTTTTTTTCAGCTTAACGGTTACACGAATGCAACTGGTCTAAAAAAATGGAAAGACAGTGAAAATGGCGTCATTTTAATTTTATTCATATTCAGCTTTAAAAATCCACTTTTTTATGTTTCGCCATTCTTTTAAATATGAAAGTTAAACACTGTTCTTTATGTGCAAACAATTTATTACAATTTCCACTGTATTTACTCTGCTGAAATCGAAAGATGAAAAACCGTAGTAGACTTGCCAGAAGAGGACGTATATTGCGAAATATAACGTAACATAGAGTGAGATTGTACTTACGTTACAAGAATCTCACATGCAGACAAGAAAGAGGGACGGAGTTCAAGAACTTACAGGCGAAAATAAACCACCCGAACATTATTTAAGTTCAATGATTAATCTATGCAATCATTGTAATGCTTTCTCTTTTAGTAGTATGTTGACCAGAGAACATGTTAGTTCCTGTTGTCATAATCTCATAATGGCCTCATTTCCCTACCAAACTCTACTATAAATGATCAACTAAATGAGTTTCTTCTTTTAGCCCAAATATTGTCCAATGTATAATATCATATAACGCAATGTCGTTCACATCGTTTACAGCAATATTGAAGGAAAATCCAGGTGAACGTCCCTATTGCTTTAAAATACATCCTCAAATCCATTGATATAATTCGTTTGATTCAAGGTTCGTTTGAAAATATTTACTAAGGTAGCATCTGTCGGTGAAGATCCACATTCCTTTAAAATACAAAGCCAATTCGTTTGATTCAAGGTTAGTTTGAAAATATTTACTAATAAGGTAGCATCTGTAGGTGAAGATCCACATTCCTTTAAAATACAAAGCCAATTCGTTTGATTTAAGGTACATTTAGTAAAAAGGCCCAGCGCAGCGGGCGTAGCATGCTAGTATACTATAATCTATATCTACCTATATCCCAATTTCTTTCGTCTGAAGCATTTATCCATTAACTGAGTTAAGTAATATTGCAAATTACTCATCCAAATTTCCAATTGATCCACAGCACTGATCCGAATCAGAGAGTCCAAAAGCGTCTTGATTTTCTGCTTAAATAAATTATTAAATCTTTTAAATGTACAATATTTAGTCTTATAACGTATTGCATACATAATCAAATGATTCATATTTAAGTTATAACAAATATATCGATGATCACTAAAAGTATCAGAAATTGAATCAACTTCCCAAGAATCAATATAATTACATATATTTTCACCCGCAAGTGTAAGATCTGGCCTTCCATGAAGATCACTCGTACATAAGTTGAAGGAGCATCTGTATCATTCAAAATTGACAAGTTCTATAAAGAGAGATACTCCAATAAAACTTCTGCTCTAGGGTCATCTCTATTGTATCCCATCGACCTCATTGGTACATTAAAGTCTCCTCCCAATAATACATGGTTCTATGGGCTGGATCACGACGGGATATTGCTCATTCGACTCGACATCTATAGCCTTAACGATTTCAGTCCCCGAGGTTTGTATAGAACAGATTGCGCTGCCTGCTAGTGGAAGGTGGAACTAACGTATATGGCAGCGTTGTCAATAATATTAATGTTGGTAAACGTCTGTGTGTGTGTATGTCTGTGCATTCCGCGTCTGTACACGCAAAGGCATCGCGTCCAAGCGACGACGCACCGAAGCTGTTTCGGTGCGTTTTCGCAAAAATAGGCAAAAATAGGGCGAATCCCAAGTTTAGCTGGATCGGAAGCCAGACCCGGACTTAGAGAGTTATTAATTAAGAAAATTGTTTTAATTACTCGAATCGAAACCTAACTCGAGAAGGATCGTCTTTTTTCGAAAACCACAAAAGTTCTCCCCAACGGGTTGCCAGTCGAAATGAATTTCAATAAAGGCTGGGACGCCACGGAGCAAATTAAGCAAAAAACTGTATTACGGGCTTTTAAACCAACTCGCATCTTGGAAAGTTCCGGGACCAGAAATTAGGAATTTGGACAGACATAAGCAGGAGAGCATCTTCTTTCATAAATTCTAAAAATCATTTCTGTACGACACGTAGAAGCGAAAAAATCCTTTAAAAAACGATCGATAAAAAAGAGTTTTTCATTCTTTCCAGACGCAGCTGGGAAACCGTAGACTGACTCGGGCGACAGATGTCTGGAACGAGAAAGAGGAAATTCACGTAACATGGTTGATTAAGATTTTTCAGAGGCCCCCATCTCAGAGTCTAAGGGGCGCAGAAATTCGGAACTTTCACAGGTCGACGTAAAATAAGATCAGCTTTCAGAAAGTCTAAAAATTATTGTTATATCTTCATTACGAGCCGATATATTAATTGTATCTCTCTATATCTCTCTATATTAAAAAAAAGTAACCACCGCCGCCGCCGCAGCCGCTGTCAATGAAGATTTTGTGCCTTGAAGTCTTTTTGGACTAATATCCAGAAAACTATTACGTATAAAAATTTTAAAATTTGTAGTTTTATAAAGAAATGTTCGATAAACACGCTGAAGCAGACAGTTTTTAAATCGAAGAATTATTTTAAGAGATATTTAAAATCAAAGTTGATGAAAACAGTTTTCAGAAAAAAGTTTTATTGGAACGAAAACTATGCACAGGAATTTAATCTTAATTTGTAAGGATATAGTTGACAAGTTTGCGGTGTGCAGACTGCAATTATTTTTTTAATTTGAGTAATTTTTTTAGGTTATATTTCAATTTTTTATTCAAAATTTTCATTATTTTTCTGAAGATTTATTTCATATTTCATAAAATCCATTATTTTGATTGTTGCCAATTTGTAAAATAGCGCATATAATAAAATAATATTCCCTTTCAATTAAGAAATGTAGGAGTATTTACACGTGACTATTAAAAACAGAAATAAAACTTTAAAATAATAATTAAATGATCACGTGTTAAAAGAAGTAAATGTAGAAAATTATGTAATAAAAAATATACGTGCGCGTGAATATTAAAACGAGAAATAATTAAATTATTACGCGTTTTCAAAGCATTAAGTAGGGAAACTTGCGTCATATTTAAAATGCTCAAATGGCAATATTTCCAAACAATTTCAATTACAAATTATATTTACACGAGAGATTAACTTATTTCGACAAATCTTTTACCTGTTATTGCAAATTCTAAAACAGCGTAAATAATATTTCCTCTCAATTAAAAACTATATTTTTTCGTTTAATAATTAGCTTTAAAATACCGAAATAACTAATAAATTGTTAAAATAACATTAACAATATGGTACTTCTCCTTTATCCCGTCGACCACTTTTCATAACTATCGCCAAACTAAAGGATTTAACAACAAAAATGCATGAATGTGACGTCACATTCACTTGCCGTCAGAGGCATTTCGTGTGTTTGTTATGGCAACAAGTGGTTTTTGATTCGACATATCCATATATTTTTCATTATGTAGCACTGATTTATTAATTATTTCATTAATTAAAATATTCATTAATTAAAATAACCATTGCATCCTTAAACGGCAGTGCCATGATATTAAAAAAGAAAAGGCATTGAAAAATGTTGCGATGAACAGTTACATACAATAGATCAGTTTCGGGGCTAACGAGAAAGACGGGCTACCGTGCTTCTCCAATTTAGAGTAGTCACGTGACGCTCCCGGTCTCAGCTGAGCTAAGCAAACCAATTGACATAATAGATTATTGCCTCAATTTTAGATTATTCTTATATCCGAGTCATGGGCGTAATCTGGCGGGGGCAAGGGGGGGCATGTGCCTCCCTAGTTTTTCAGGAGCAGGGGCAAGACTTACCTTTTGCCCCTCCAGTTTTTTGTATTGTTTTGTGGTTAAAGCCTAGTAATGGTTAATTTAACCATTTATATGCTAATCTTGAAGGCGAAGTAGAATAAATAGGGGATAAATCAAAATGCCCAGAATTTATGTTTTTTACGTTCATAGCAGTAATGTCTATCTTTCTTCTTAACAAAATTTTTAATGCCGTAGTCAAAGTTCAAGTAAAAATATTTTCCCTGCTCTTTTTTTTTCAGAAAAGTTAATCTTATTTTCTCTTTTCCATTATTGAGTTGTTTATATGCACGTGTGGGATACGATGGGATACTGTGTCAACTGTGACCATTGTCATTTTCTTTAGGATAAAGTAACCTTGGAATAATATGAATACAACTCTCTGACCCTCCCAGCTCTATCGTCCCCTATTTCAAGGTGCCAATCATAGATTGGTAATTAACGGTGCTCATAGAACTTTACATGATTTCACTGGGGAGATTCATCGTAACAAAAATATGAGGAACAAGTTCTGTTTATTGAACGATTCCTTGTTTAATAAGTTTTTTATGTACTGAGCAGAAAAGTTGCAATGAGGCAGTCATCGAGCAGTTAGATTCAAAGGAATAGAAAAATATGCGGTCTAATAAAGTTTTAGTATTCGCTCATTTTTGTGACGTTTCCAAATTCATAAACCTAAAAACATATTTATAAATATATTTCGTATTTTATCTTATGAACAATTGAAGAATACGGTAAAAAAGAAATAATCTTTAGAGAAATCGAAATTGAAGTACCGGAAACTTGAAATTTTTTCCTTCATTCTTTCATCAAAATACTATAAATTAAAAAAAAATTCTAGTTAATATTTTCAAAATAAAAACAAGTTTAAAAACTGAATATTTTCATTTGGGTCTTTAAGGTTAATGCACTTTAAAAATGTGTAAAATTAAAAACATTTCAATTAAAATAAACAAATTAAAATCAGTGTGATTTAAATTTTTGTATTGATAAATTATCTGGATTAATCTGAAACCAGTACGAATGGGACTTAAATCCTATAAAATTATCAACTAAATGTTACTAATTTTACAAAGTTCTGAAATCTCACCAATGATGAAAGTACAACATACAAGTTCTTTCAACCTCTTTTAAATTTCTCAAGTATGTTAACTTTAAAAAAAAAATAAATGAGTATCCATATAAAAAACAAGGAATACTTTTAGGAGCATGGTTTTTATTGAAACTGTCCTCAAATCCATACGGACTTCTTTCGAAGGGATTTTTTCATTATTTTTTGTTCAGAAACGTATCACATTGACAGGTGCTCTTATTAAGAAACTATGTAATCTAACTGTTTTTCAAATTTTCTATAAAAGGCAAAATATTTTTCAGAAAATTCTATCAAAGTGGGCGTTTTGAACTGAATTTCGGGTTGCGATAGAGCATGAAAGGGAAAAAAACTGCCATACTGAGACAATAATCGCTTATAACTGAAGATGTCATGTCATTCATTAATGGGAAAAAGAAAAAAAAAAGTTTGAATACAAATCACTTCAACAAACGTCAACAATGATTATACATTAAAAATCAGTTACATAACTGTCATAACTTTCAGTTATGATAAGTTTTCTGAAAGCTTATTTCTTTTTCTTTAACCACATTTATTTCAATTCTAAGAAATTTATCAGATTAATACTTTTACATAGTGCTCTACCTAGGGCGACCATATACTGTTCCCAAGGTGACCACCTTAGAAAACAAATGTGAAAATCAGTGTAGTAAGGGCGATTTTCAAAATTTCTACATAAATATCTAAAAACAAAAAACGTATTACCATTTAATTTTAACCCCAGCGATCACTCAAAGGAAGTCGGTAACTCCCAGAAGAAAATCCGTGAACTACCGTGCACAAAAAGTGCTTTAAGATCTTTTTGTGTCATAAGATAAGGAGATTTAGAAGAAAAACTCGAAAGATATCAAAAGAAAGAAAGGATCATCAGAGTATATTAATAAGCAAAATAGTTTGCCGAGTATTTTTTCACAGTTTAAGAGTGATTTTAATACATGGGCCACCTCTGGAACACTATGGCGTCACAGGTGACCCACGAGCTACAATTTTTAAATTGTATTATAAAAGTAATTAAATTTTATTAAGAAAAGTACACTTGATATGTGTTAAAGATAAGTGTAAAATTTTACAAGCAAAAATTCAGCCACACACACCCAACCAGAAAATTATAAAAAATCCTCAAAGCTTATCTATGACCATACGACTCACCTACCTTGTGCATTATAGTACTTATACGACTGAATTTCTTGAAAACATGCTGATGTTTTTGAAGCAACATTCAAAAAGCACTTTTACTCATGCAAACATTTTATTTTCAGATTATGTTCGAAATGCATGGAATACAAAATATCAACAATAATAATGACCACTTAGACAATTACGTACATAAACACTGATTAAAGAAAAATGACTTAGACAATGGCATTCAAATGAAGATTCAGCAAGAAAAATCAACATAGTTTACAATGAAAGAAAAAGATTATAAAAGAAAATCATAATTTCAAAGCCCTTCGGGCCTGTACCGGGAGGAAAAGGTAGCTTTTATAGACTAAGTTTTTAAAAATTCAACTCAATTTATTCAAACACCCGAAGCTAAAATGCTTAAAACCCGATTATAGAAGATTCAATCCCGGTGTTCGTTAATACTGAATTTGAATGCGAATTTCAGAATGAGAGTTACAGTATAACAAAAATCAGATTGTTTCAAAATGTCAGCCATTCTAGAATTTCAAACTGCCATATCTCAGCCATTTTTTAAGATAAAGCCAAAACAAAAAATGTTCCAGAATCCTTGTATCACGATCTAACACTTAACCGAAACAATTTTTTACTTTTATAATCTTTTATACATATTTTTGAATTTAAAAAAAATTAAAAAAATTAACTGGCTGTCATTTTGAAATAAGATGGCGCATGAAGCTGGCCAACGAACTCGGTCGAGACCTTCGTATGTTCTGTACACATGATCCGTCACATTCATATCGGTTCATAAATACGAGAGTTACAGCATAACAAATATCAGATTGTTTCAAAATCTCAGTCACCCTACAATTTCAAACTGCTATATCTCAGTCATTTTTTACGATATAGCCAAAACAAAAAATGTTCCAGAATCCTTGTATCACGTTCTAACACTTAACGGAAATTTAGTATTTTTTCAATTTATAATTTCTTTGTATATCTTTTTGAATTTTAAAAATTGTAGCTGGCCAACGAACTCGGTCGAGAACTTTGTATGTCCTATACACATACTCAGTCACATCCATATCGGTTCATAAGTAAGAGAGTTACAGCATGACAAATGTCAGATCAACATAAATCAACATTTGAACTGAGGGTGGTTTTGGGGTCTGGTGGTCATGATTGGTGAAAATATACCACATTTTTTTGGAATTGCTTTCCTCCGAACGGCTGCAATAGTATTTACAATAGCTTTTTGTAATGTAATTTTCTACCTAAAAGATAGATTTATAAAAATATTTCTCTAATTTATTAAACCAAATTAAACTTCAAAAGATTTCGCTAAACAAATTTACAACATCACTATAATTTTTACAAAAATAAATAAACAAAATGCGAGCCCAACATGACCTCGGGGAGAGAATTTAGAGGTATACAGGGAACTGAGCCTGGCCTGAAACCAGCGACTTATTTCATTGGACCTGAGCCAAGCCAGGCCGGGTCCGAGTTTTAGTTTTGTCTGAAGATATGGGCCGGGTCTAGACTTCATTGTTCCTGTATCGTGTAAGATGTCAGTCAGTGGCTATACCGTAAAAATAGAAGTTAAAAATTTGTGATATTCTACATTTCTTTAAAGAAACTTTTGAATAACAGTATTATTGTGTTATATTTACATTTAATTTGGTTTAATAAATTACAGGGACACGTGTTAATTTACTTTATCTTTGTAGAGTTTAAGATTGTAATATTTTGAAATCATCTACAAAAAATAAAAAATAGATTAAAAATAAAATGTAAACTACTATATGTACCGGCGGGAAGGGTGGGGTAGCAGGATAATTAAATTTCATTTACCTCTGATGATTTGAAAAAAAAAAAAAAAAAAAAGTAAGATTTATTGTTCATAAGTGATTAAGAATCTTTCGGCATGGGGCTCTGCATCCAGAATCCTTGTGGAAGACTAATTTTCATTATGTTTTCTTTTGCGTTTATGTGTTTCAAATTTATCTGAAACAGGGGCTCCAGGCGGTCAAGCTCCCTGGAGCCCTCTGGAACTTCTAAAGGGATCAAGTCTTCTTAATTGTTCTGTATAGGTCTTTACGCTGATGTGTTTAAAAATTGTCGTACGAGGAGTTCTGAAAAAAAAAAAAAGAAAAAAACTTATTTTATCTTTTTTTTTTTCATGTTTATATTCTTCATTTTTAAAAAAGCGCCCTGAACTGCAAAGTACAGGCACATCCGTAACAAAATACTGACCTCCCTTAGTTTTCTTTCTGCTTGTTCCCATGTAAACTATATTGATTTTTTAATGAATCTCTATTTGTATGTAAATATCTGAGTTATCATTAATTATCGTTAATCCAGATTTCATGGATTGAAGACTTGAAAATTTGAAAAATGCTATGCATCTTCTAAGATATAATCGCATCGGAGTGAAGAAATATCCGTTATAGACAGGTTCCATTCTTAGCAGGTCTGTTATAAAAGTATTATATTCTTTTCGCACGGATATTCATTTTGCACGCATCAATACCTTTTCCCGTTTAAGACAAGATTCCGTCATAGACAGTTTCCTTTTGAGAAGTTTCACTGTACCTTATTATTATCTTTTTTTTTTCTTTAAATGTATGTATTATATTATGTATATCGTTAAAAATAACTTTGTAGCTTAAGAGCTTAAGAGCTTAAGCTCTAGCTTAAAGGGGGATTGTAGCATAAGGGCGATTTAAAAATATATGCAATTTTTGCAAAAATGTTCGGCCTGACCTCATTTTACTGATTTTTGCAAGGGCCATGCGGGCCTATGATTTTCATACAGGCTGGGTCGGGTCGGGTTGGGATAGGGCCTAAAAATTTCGGCCCGTTTTGTCTTCTTGGAGGAATGAATTCTAGACCCGGCTTGGCCCAGAAAAAGTAAGTCTGTCCTAGATTGGCCCGAATTTGCAGAAAAGAGTAAGGCCTGTGGGTCCGCCCTGGAAAGAGTCGAGATCAGGTTCGGCCCAGACCGAGTCTCATAGCCCGAGCCTGTGCAAACCTCTAACGTAGATATATGCTATTGAGGCTTACTACAACGTATTCTCTATTGAAGATGAAGGATAATAGCTGTTATAGCTAATTTATAGTGACACAAAAAAGTTTTTCGTTACATTATGGTCTATAGGGGGGAAATCGTTTGCGGTGCATTTTAGTTAGTGATGATATGATGAAACATGATGAAATTTATATGTGCCACTGAGGCGGTCTACAACATTCTTTCTATAGAGTGTGAAGTAACTAGCATGTAATGTACTTAGTATATAGGACTGACTATGAACCATAATTGCTAGAAGAGCGTTTTCAGCTGTGGTGTGCATTTTTAAAATTAACTAAATTTTAGTTCATTACGTTGTGAGTATAAATTCTAAATATCGTATGCAGAGCTGCACGAATAAAATGGAGGAGTATTTCAGTTTATGGACGTGAATTCCTAACGTATGTTTTTAACTGTGTTAGGCATTTTCCAGTTTAATTATATTTTATTATTCAAAGGTACTTATAGAATATAAATAAATTCATATGGCAGAGCAAAAGAAATTAGATATATTGCCGCCTATGGATGTTAATTGTTGCTTGTGCATTTGTGTTAACATTAATCAAGTCAAATTTTACTGTATTATTCATGTAATATATGGTTGCACAAAAGGATATTGATACATGTTCATCTATAAATAGTAATTCATTAGAAAAACCTTTTTAGTTGTTTTATGCGTTTTCCAGTGATATAAGTTTTAGTTTCACTATGTAGTGTGTTTAAAGCTCTATAGATCATATACAACGTTGCACAGAAGAATCCGCATTCCTTATCTGCCATGGAGAGTAATACTTGGAAATGGATATTTAACTGCTTTCTATATATTTTAAATCGTTTATTTAGATATCTCATTTCATTGTATAAAAGAATGAACTTTTTTAACAGTATTCAAATAGTGCTGGAAAATAATTCCTAACCTATAACTGGTGCACCTGCTTTCATTCTGGTTTTTCTTTACTTGAAACGTTGTGAAGAGGTAGAGATCGAAATTTAAGGACAATATTAATTTTTAAATTCTTAATCTAAAATTCTTCCATGTATCTTAAAATGCAGCACAGCAAAATTTCTGAGTCATTCCAATCAGAACACTAGGTAGTGTTTTCATTATAAATTTCCATCAGTTGTTGCGACACTGAATAAAGGTTTTGAGCACATTTATCTCAACCACATCATTTAAAATAAAATTTGAAAGCCCAAGGCTTTGGAAAATTTTTATTAAGTTTGTTTGAACTATTTCCTAATTGAACATTGCATCAGACATAAGAGATATAACGGTCGTACATTTAATATTTTAAAATATTCCTTTAAAAACATAAAATGTATAACTTAGTATTTTTTTGGTTTTTGCGGGAAATTTTTTTTTCCCACATTTAAATTTTAAACATTTACATTTAAATTTTATTATTTTTTTATTTTAATTTATTTAATTTATTTTAAACGTTTAAAATTTTGCTTAAATATTAAAAATTTTAAGTATTTGATTTAAGTGTGTGTGTACTAGAAATGAGTTCGGGCTCTCTTTTCGGAGCCCGGCCCGAGCCCGCAACATTTTGTGTCATCAGAGCCCGAGCCCGGTATCGAAAAAAAAATGCATAATATTAAATTTTTTTTCAAAGTAATATCTCATATTTAAAAAACTTCTTACATAAAAATAACTGTTAATCTGCAGCACACAATTAAATTGTATGGTAATTTACATTTAATCTTTTCAAAAAAGAAGTTTGGTATGAAATAAAAATATACTTCCTTAAAAGATTCTCATAACTTTCTCACCCAACAAGCAAACCTGATAGACCCATTAATGTAGTCCGTTTTATGAATAAATTAATGAAATTTGCAGAAATTACTATTCTTACGCAGTTTTTCTTCTTCCTATAATAGGTGTATTTTGTAAATTATAATTGATTCCTTAATTAAAACAATATTTCGCGTTCCTGAAAATCAGCTTAAATTTAAAATTTGGCACCGTTATCTGAAAGATCCTATGCTTTTATAGACAAAGTGGAAACACTTTTCGATTTCTTTCTTATCGGAATAACAATACATGACAATTATTATGACTTACGAATGTGAGTGACTTCGTAAATGTTCAGAGCAGAGCTTTAACTTGAGCAGAGTTCATGATGAAAAATAGAATCTCTAACGTTATTTTCATATGAAGAGCCATTGTGACTCGCACACAATAGAAGACTACAAATTTCCAAAACTTAAGCTAATGCTGATTAATTACAAACAACAGAAAGTATTCACTTCGCTTTAGATACCTAAAAATAAATAAATAAATAAATAAACGTTCCAATTGAAAAAATATCGTACCTTTACAAACGAAAATCAAAATTATTCGCGCCTTTTACCATTGGCGCCATATGACTCAGTCGTCACGTCAATGCCGCACATAAATCTACAAATATTGCAAATTTTCTCTTAAAGTAGCATTCTAAAACTGGAAAAGGAAAATATGATTTCTGCTTCACCTTTTATTCATTCTGATCAAAATAGCATTAAAATGACTTAAAATGGAATACGTAATTTTTTAGGGGAAAAAAGTTATTTAAATTTTTTCTATATGAGAATAAATAAAATTGTCAGTTTCAGAAAGAATGAGCCCGAGCCCGCCCGGGCCCGAAGACTGATATAAAAATTGAGCCCAAGCCCGTGTCGGGCTCGGGCTGAGCCCGTCTCATCTCTAGTATGTACGCGATGATGGGATGAAGGGGGGTATAAATTTTTACAAAAGGGCTTGGAGACTTTTGCCTCCTCAGTCTTAGAGCCCAAGTTACGCCTATGATCCGAGTCATTATTTAATTTGATAAAATTCGTTACTTGCCTCCAAGCAGCGGAATAATGATTATCAAATCTTACAAAAACATTAAGATAATTTAATTATATTAAATAAAATAATTTGTAACCAGATATAAAATTGTCAAAAGGGGAAAAAATAATGAAAATTGAGCCTTTTATATCCTAAAAATCATTGTGAATACACCTAAATATAACACAAACTACCTAAAAATAATTTAATTAACATTTAAAAATTTCAAAGATGAATCACAATTTAAGAAAAGAATGATTTTCAAAGAAAAAGAAAATTAAAAAGCAAAAAAAAAAAAAAAAAAAAAAATTTTTTTTTTTTTTTTTTTTGTTCAAACAGTTCTTTTATACCTAAATGACAATATTTTCCCCACCAAAATTATATGCAGCCATAGGACATATATTTTATATAATATATTATATATAAATAAAATTTTCAAAGCTTTAGAAGAAAAATAAGTATATTTTACACAAGAGCTCCTTGTACCCTACAAATCACTGTAAATACACAGAAATTTAACACATATTACTTAAGAATGATTTATTTAACAAATTCAAATCTCAAAGCTGTAGAACAATTTTAAGTTATTGAGGGGATTTTTTTTTTTTTTTTTTTTTTTTCAAACCGGACCTTTACATTCAAATATCAATATTTCTGAACCAAAATTATGCATGGCCATTGGATACATACTTTATATCTATACTAATATTATAAAGGAGTAAAGATTGTTTGTTTGTTTGTAGGGGGTAATCTCTGGAACTACCGAACCGATTTCAAAAGTGATGGTGGCAAATTGATGGTGACAAACCCTGCTCCAACATAGGCTATATTTTATGTCGGTGCCACTAACCCCAGGGGGTGCAGGAGCAAAAAACGTTCTAAAATTGCGATTTTTTAGCTATCAAACTGGCTATCAAGCTCTGAGAGCTTGCCAGCCGGTTCTGTATGTATGTATGTACGTAATGCGATAACTCTTCATAGAAATATCCATTTTCCTTCAAATTTTGTTTATAGGTTCACTGTGTTAAGGCGCTTCCCTGATTACTTTTCGGGATTGATTGGTTAAGTATAAAGGGGGGAACGGGGGGCTAATCCCTCCTTAATTTATATAAATGGGTTTTTCAAGCAGAATTATTCCGTTTTCCTTCAAATTTTGTATATATATTCATTGTAATTAGAGATTTACCTGATTAGTTTAAGGGGTTCATTAGTTAACTATGGGGGGGGGGGGTAACGGGGGGATGACCCCCCCCCCTTAATATATTGTTTATTTCTTTATTTTTCGATGGGCTTATTTCAAATTCTTTGAAATAAGAGTATAATATACAATTATTGTGAATAGCCTGTGAACTCAATGCCCTCAGTTTAACTGGGCATTTTTATTTTTATTTTTTATACTGAAGGAGCTAGAAATTTGAAATTTGTCATTGTAGTTACTTATAAGATGTAAATGCTCTCTAAGAACAAAATAAAAAAGAAATTGAAATTTAAAAGGGTGAAATGAGCGAAAAGCGTTTTAAAAACAGTCTAAATTACAATTTCTATGAAATCTCTGGAACTACAGAAACGATTTCAAAAGTAATGGTGGCAAATTGATGGGGACAATCCCTACTCCAACATAGGCTTTATTTTATGTCGGTGCCACTAACATCAATGGGGTGCAGGATCGAAAAATTGCAACTTTTTTATACTGAAGGGGCAAGAAATTTGAAATTTAGCATTGTAGTTACTTATAAGATGTAAATGCTCTCTAAGAATAAATTTAAAAAAAAAATCGAAATTTAAATGGGTGAAATGAGCGAAAAGCGTTCTGAAGTCATTCTAAATTACAATTTCTATGGAATCTCTGGAACCACGGAACCGATTTCAAAAGTGATGGTGGCAAACTGGTGGTGACAATCCCTGCTCCAACAGCCTCTTTAATAAAAAACTATGCGTTGCTGACGACTGGGTTTTTCGCTAATTGTTGCACCAGATTAATCTCGGAAAATGAAACATTTGAAGTTACTGAAAAAAATGATAGCTCAAAAAGTATTTGTCAGAAAATTGTTAGACAAACTGCGTTTGAAAGGTAAAAAATTGTATTTTTCTTGATATAAATTTCAAATCTAATGATTATGCCGTTTTTCAAATATTGAATTTCAAAAATTATCAAATTTTCCAATGGAGTACCATAGCGAAACCTTCATGCGTAAAAAGATAATGATAAGGGCGACGTGTCCTGACGTGTATATTGGCTATAACACGAGTCACAAATTATAGTAGCCTTATTATTCTGTTAAAATATAAAAGTTATTTATGAAATGTCAATATTTTGTTTGATTAAAGGTTCGTTAAAAGAAATTGACCAGCGTAGCTTGCTAGTAATATATAAACTTTTCAAAGTTTTAGTACAAAGATAACTTTTTTAAATTAAATGTGCTCATTATTTATCTCTGAGCATAGAAGTTAATAACAGAAAGAAAACAAATTTAAGACACAAACTATCTAAAAATTAATATTGTTTTTAACGAAAATTTTCCCAAGCAATGGATCTATGATTGTTAAATCAAATTAAAAGTTCAAAACACATGCATAATTTTAAGTATATTAAATTAAAACACTAGTATGTTGTATAGTCATCACAAGACTTTCTTCATAATCATTCCAATATATTGATTTAAATAGATCCTAACACCAACTATTATGAAGATGAAATATAGTGGATTTATTTGAATTTAATATGGAGTTACAGTGATCAGTAAATACAGTTAACGTAGACATATATTAATAATATTAATAATCCAGAAATACTTTTAAAGGTATGCGTGTATGCAATTTTTTTCCAATGATCTGTTACATCAAAAACACAAAAAATGTCTAACTGACCAAATTTGTCTAAGAATAATTGATTAAAAATAAATAAATAAATAAATAAAGTGTAACTTTTTCAAAATTATTTAAAAAAAAAGGTGTTTCATTGACATAATTTTATTTCTTACTTAATTTTGAACACTTTGGCAATTTACATTGCCCCATTACTCCCATCATGTAAAAAAAATAAAATGTGTTTCAATCTTTTGGGACATCATGTATATATGTCAGTCCTGAGTAATGGTACATACCCAAAGAGAAATATAGGAAAATATGGAAACGCTTTAAACAGAAATTATGACAAGCAGACATTGTGTGGCAAAAAATTAGCATAGACATGTTATAATAAAAAACTTATATGATTTCTCACTATCGAATTTTGATTTAGAAAAAAATTCAATACACTTTGTGACGAAAATTTAGGACTTGTTTACTTTCCCAAATCGCTATTGCTGAAACTGTTTTAACAATATCTATTTGGGAAAGTATGCAAGTCTTAAATTTGCATTACAATCAAGCATGTCGGATTTCCTTGTAAAACAAAGTTCGAAATTCCTACACAACATAATTGAAAATAAATGGTACCAATGTAAAAGTTTGAAACAATATCTGGCAATTTGATCTTTGTGCTCAGTCAAAATCTGAATTTATTGATTTATTATTTTATTATAAACAATTTTTTTAAAATATTTAACACATTTATTAGTGGAGTGTATTCAGTTTGCTAATAAATAAATTAAAATAACATTTAATTCATGTATACATAAAAAAAAAAATCATGAATTGTTTAATGGAACCAAAATGCAAAGTATCATATATATATAGTATATTCTTAATGTTAATCCGTAATAATATTACAGGTGTAGTATTCTGAATATTAAATCTTTAAAAATAATCTGAACTTATTAAAAACTTCGACTTATTTCTATCCTGTTTATATTAATAAGTGAAAAACTTTTAGAGTAATTAGTACAAGTAAAGACATATTCATTTAAAATAAATTATGTTTACTTATATTCAAACAATTCAAAACAAACATTATCATATGAATGCAAAGGTAAAAAAAAAAAAAAAAAATACATCACCAAGATTAGTAATGCAATGTTGAATTCAAGGGGTGATATCCCCTACAGATGATTTCGGATTTTACATTTATTAATGGTCTAGAAATGAAAAATCACCCCCGAAACTCTGTAATGTTCTAAACCCGAAGCTGCAACCCCCCACCCCTCCCTTAGAAAAATATATGTAATCAACACTGCAATAAAGGTACGTTATATTCAATAATAATCATACGATTTTACTGAGCTATTTTATTTCACATAAAGTAAAGTTGCCGGCATTCTGTTTTCCAACGATTTAAAGTATATAACACTGCACAATTACATGTTATGCATATTACATTAAAGCGGAAAAATGATTAATACTTACATTCGATAGATTATCCAGCGTAAATGGATTAAACATTACTACTTAAGAAAAGCTTAACAAAAGTAAAGTAAAATAAAAGATTCGCAATGAAAATTACGTTTGTTTTTATAATTAAAGAATATATAACAACACGCACACGAGTTAAAACCAAAGTAATGGAATTCCTTTGTGTACAGCTGCGCGTCAAAGTACGTTTTGAGTAAGACCGCGACTATCACGTGACTTTCAACCACGGTAGCCCTTTGCGTCAGCCCCGGATCAGTTTCAACTGACGTCACAAACATTTATTCACTAGCCGACAGAGATAATTAAGAAAAATAATGTAAATAAATATCCAAGACTATTTTTTTCTGTTTTCATTAATATATTGTAAATTTTGTTGTTTAAACTTATTGATAGTTGACACTTTGGTGAGTGGGGTTTTTCTGAATTTCTTCTATTTTATTTGTTTGTTTGTTTGTTTATTTATTTTATTTATTTATTTTATTTTTATTTTTTGAGATTCCTATGGCAAAATTCGGCACAAATGTCATATACGCACCATGTTGGCGCGATTTTTTTCAACCGCCAATTTGGCGAAAACTTTGTTTTTCAATATTAAATTCAAATAGCATGCAATAACAACACGTGATTTTTTATTTTAATATAAAATAAAATAATGTAATAAATGAAATAGCTTCTATTATTTTAAAAAAGGAAATAAATAAATGATAGTTTGATATAAATAAATATTGATATACATAATAAATATAATTTATAGAATTAAAATAAAAAATAAAAGTAAATAAACAACAATTTATTCAAAAACAAAGTTATCGCCAAATTGGCGTTTGAAAAAAATCGCGCCAACGTGGTGCGTATATGACACCTGTGCCCAAAATTCTTCTATTTGTTTATTTGGCGTTACAGTTTGGCGATAGTTTTATTTTTTATTTTTTATTTTTTTAAAGGAAAATTGATCGACGGAATAATGAAGAAGTATCAAAAAGACAAATAAACCTTGAATTAAAAATCCCTCGATGAAATAACTAATACGTGTAACGCATCCGATGCCAACTGAATGCAACGCGACGCCACGATCATGCACGTTTGGTGTTAAATGATATATTCTGGCGACAGTTCTTTCCTTTTTATAGAAAGTAGTCTACGGGATAATGGAGAAGTAACCAATTTTCTATAGCATCGTTATAAAATTCTCCAATACTTTACATTTTTTACCTAACCATTTCACACAAGTTGATTTTTAAATTTTTAATTCGTCTTATTTAATCAATCAGGAAAACAGTTGTTAGCTGTTTCGAGAGCAGTTGATTCGACCTTAAAATCCCCCAGTCAAAGGAAAATGAATGGAAATCCGGTTACAGCAGATCGCCACTGGTCGTTTAATTATAATACAATCTTCCGTAATCGTTTTAGAGTTGATCAAATCACAGTGTTTTTAAATCATGCGGTGTCAGAACGGGGGTTGGCGAGCGTAGCTCGTAGGGGCAGAGCCCCCTAGTAACTAAAACAAAAGAAAGATTTCTATTACAGTGCCGGCTAGATATTATGATTTTAAGAAGTAGGCCGTGTCAAAAAACTGCATTACGAGTCATTTAAGTTTTTCTTTTAGAGTAGCAACCAGATATTATGATAGGGAAAAGCGGATCGGGACGGTTGATGTAATTAAGACATATTTGTACATTTGTATTCTTTTTGAGGAAATGGCGTTGGATAGGACCAATTCCATTTAATTTTAGGCCTTTTTTTTAGGCCTTAATTTTAGGCCTTAATTTTTAGACCGCCAAATTTTAGGCCTTTTGCGCTACCACCAGAAGTAAAATTTTATTTATTTTGTTTTTGCATTTTACTTAGCTACCCTAGACACAAGTTTTTTTTTCGGTATAGCGAATCAAAACAGAAAAAAAGACCCGGCCAACATTCACTGAGTGAATACAACTTGATTGCGTTAACTTAAGGATTTTTTTAAATGCTTTGCGCTACCTCAAATGAAGTAATTTTGCTTCTTTTTTTAAAAAATGTGTTTTTATATCTTTCTTTTAAAGATTTTTCACTATAGCGGTTTTTTTTCTTTTATAGCTTTTAAAAAATAAAGAAAACTCTTGCTATCCAAAAAATTTGTTTGAGCAGCTCTGCCGCTAAAATTAAAATTTAATAATTTTTTTTTCATTTTATTTTACTAAGCAACCCTAAAGCAAAGTTTTCCGCGGTATAGCGAATAAAAAAAAAAGTTTTTTTTGGCCCACCCTATTAGCTATGTCTGATTTGGAATCATCAGTTATTGAAGTTCGGCATTGGAAATCAAATATAAAATCTGTAGCAACATTTTATCGGGCTTCTGCTCTACGCTTTGAAGAACTTCAAAAAATATCTGAAATAGAAAACCAAACTGCCTTTCGTTTCCCCGCATATTTTGAAGTGCGGTTCGTGGAACACTTAAAAAACTTAGCCAAAGCAGTATAGCACAATCTTCCTTTCATGCAACAACATTGGTAAAACATTGTGAACCATCAACCCGACTCATCAAAAACTGAAAAAATTTCTGCTCGCGGGTTCCTCCGATTATGGATGAACGATTTTGAGCAAAAACGCAAGACTTGCATAATGCTAGATCTGCTGAAGCACTTTGAAAAACTTCAGAACAGTGACGGGTTAACCACCTACCAGGCCCCTAGGCTTAACACATTGGGGTCCCCCCTCCCGCTCTATATGTATTATGTATATACATTGATATACAACATATATATATATATATATATACAAACATACACACACATACATGCATTATTTTTAGGACTAAAAAAAAAAGCCACAGACTTAGCGCCGGGCCCCTAGGCTTCAGTCTACTCAGCCTATTTGGTAATCCGCCTCTGCTTCAGAAAGATGGTCAAAGATCTTTCATTACGCTACCTGACATAGAATTGTCAAAGAAAATTTTTTCGAATGCTTTGACTCTTATCGAAGATGGGTGTTATCCTGGTGGATACGAAGAGCAGTTGATGAAAATAAATGAAAGTACTAAGGAATCTGAAAGTGACTCGGATGTTGAAGAAAATCCTCGCAGGCGTAACGTTTGCAACTCATTAGTTTCTACCAAGAGATATTGGTCTGCGGTGAGAAAAGAAACTGTATTGAATTACAAAGAATTCGTTTCTCAAAGATTGGAAGAGGATCAAATGAGCATTTCCAACAGGATAGATGCTTTCTTAAAAGCAAGAAGACCAACAGAGGTTGTTAGTGCAGGCCGCCTTGATGTTGAGAATCTTTTTGGTAAAGAAAAAGTTGCCGATTTTACTGATGATGGGGTTGCTTTATACGCGGCTGAAAAACTTTCTCCTCTATCAGATATGACCTCATCAACAGCAAGACTATCACTACTTTAAAGCATTTCAACCCCACTCAGTTTTTAACAAATTGGTACAATCATATGTTTCTTTAACACCTCACAGAGCTGGCACAAAAAGAGTTGTGCCCATACATACAACGCTTAAATCTAACAAACAGTAGGGACTATCAAGAGAAGCATTAAACTCAAGAATGTTTATTGCTCTTAATGGAATTGGAACAGCTTTTTATGATCCAAGACCTGCTGTTGCAAGGTTCCTAGAGAGCAAAGAAAGAAGGAGAAAGCTTCCAGACAAAGAAGTCTATCAAACACAAGAGTTTGTCAAAAAATTATTTGCAATTGATAATAACTTGTAAGAAAAAATTTAACGATTTTAATTATCATTGTAACATTTTAAAACCATTATAAAAATTTAATAAATTTTAACTCATTAAAACATAAAGAATGAATCAATTTCCTTGTTTAATTTCATCATTTCCATAAGAAAGTAATTTGTATAAAAATTTTAAACTATTGTAAATATTTCTGTAGTATTTTGAAAATATTTTACAGTTAGAATTTGATTTTTTTTAAACATAAAGAGTAAAATCCATTTCCTTGTTTAGTTTTAGTCTTTTCAAAATACAGTAATTTCTGAAAGGCTAAAGATGTTTAATCACTTTAATTATTGTTCATTTGGCATTTTAGAAACATGTTATAAAATTTAACATGGTATTTTTTTTTATTTAATGTTTTTAAACAGCAAGAGGAAAATCTTTTTGATTAGTTCCACTTTGGATCTAAAACTATAGTTACGGGAAATCAAAAACAAATATTTAATGATTCAGGTTAAATTTGCTTTTCAATTTGAGAATTTATTCCAGGCTCCAAATACCAAAACAGGTAGATGTAATACTGTTATGTACAAAAGTCAAGTGTAGAAACAGTAAAAGGTAAGCAGCATTTTAACATAATTTTAGTGATAAATTTCATACATAAATTTTTAATTATGTACAGAAATTTGGTAGGTTGAATGTTATGTTTGATCTATATATATGACTAACATAACAACTGTCAACAATTAGTCTGAACTGTGAATGTAGACTTTCTTTAATGCTAACTAGCTATAAATGAACGGGTTTACATGATTCAATGAAGACATCATTATTTACTTACCAGGTATAGTAGAAGTAAAATAGACAAAATTAATAAAACAGAATTACAGAAATTGATATTATAATTATTTGGTTTGCAGTTATCGGGGGGGGGGGGGGGGGCTGAATTTATAGATATTTGCTTGGGACAACAGATCAAACCTATTGTCGCCCAGTGAGAATTCCTTAAAATATGCTCTGGTATTTCCAACCAAACTGATTCCAAACATTATAATTAAAGTAATAAGGACCCTCTATAACAATTAAAAAAATTTCTGAGTTTATACCACTCTTTTCGAATAATACTATCAGATTTTATATTTTGATTTCATAATATCTCAAGTTCTTTGAGTCCAATCGCAACGCGGTTTGGCTCATTCGACTCGCTATCGATAGCGCTTACTTATTTTAGTTCCAAGTTTCACGACAAGGGGGCGCTTCCAAAAATCGGGATCTTTGGGCCCTATTACGACGGAATTTATCTCATTCGACTGGATTTCGATAGCTTTACAGATTTTGGTTATGTCCATATAGAACATATTGCGCCCCCTGGCGGTGGAAGGTGTAACTAAAGGATTTTGAATCTAACTCGGGTTCTATGAGTTGCATCACGACGCGGTACGGCTCATTCGACTCGACATCGATAGAGCTTATCGATTTTAGTTCGTTTTTCGCCGCCAGGGAATGCTTTCTCATTTCTGTTTCTATGGGCCGGATCACGACGGGGTATGGATCATTCGACTCGACATCGATAGAGTATACTACAGCTTATCGATTTTTGTTCAGAGTTTCACCACCAGGGCGCTTTCCTATCTCTATTTCTATGGGAAGGATCACGACGGGGTATGGCTCATTCGACTCGACATCGATAGAGCTTACCGATTTTAGTTCGTTTTTTCACCACCAGGGGTGCTTACCTATCTCTGGTTCTATGAGCATGAAGACGACGGGGTATGGCTCAATCGACTCTACATCGAAATCCTTAACGATTTCAGTTATGATCGTATAAACAGATTGCGCCCCCTGGTGAGGGAAGTTGGAACTAACGGATACTGCAGTGCGTGCACAGCACGACTGCTATACGGTACCACAGGCAGCGGGGACCCGAATCGGAGATTCGTTCGGTTTTAGGTTTATAAAGAGATTATTATTAGAAGAGTTATTAAGAGATTATCCGGCGCATGCGTAGAACGACGGGTATACGGTGCCGAAGGCAGCGGGGACCAAAATCACCCACTCGTGGACAGCCACCCGTGAGGTATAGGAACAATAAGTCCACGAGGGGAAAAATAAACGCTACCCGACACCGATAACACCCATTCGTTCCAACTTCCACCGCAGGAGGCGCCTGTTTATTAGATTTGAAACAATGAATATAATTACATAACAAAAATAAAATGTAAAAGGTTATAAATAATGTAAAAAATAACAATTTTTTGTAAATTGAAAGTTAAATATAAAATATTTTTGAAGTACTATAAGTTCATGATGTCCTAAATTTATGGTATTTTAGTTCAGAAAGTCAATGGTCAGTTCAGTCAAATTTTTTTAAATTCTTTCGTAATGAAAGAGAAATTTTTATTGAGAATATTATAATTCTCTTTTAACTTTTGAGAGTTTGAAGGATTGAAAATGATATTACGAAGGTTATATCTGAGAGTTTCGTTCTTATCAAAAGGGAAGTGATGGATCATAAGAGGGCAGCATCCGAATATGTAGTGAACTGCATCTCCTTCTGCTTTATCGCATGGACATCTAGGTGAGGCTCTTTTTCTTATTTTATGTAAGTATTGTGGGAAACTGGCATGGTTACTCAGATAATACGGCAGTGTTGGCTGTTTGCAGAGATAATTTGGATCGACTTTATTTATAATTTTATAGGTATCTCTGCCCTTATTACATGAGTCCCAAATGGCTTGCCAGTCAGAGATGGTTTTCTTTTTAAAATACAATTTTGCTATTGAAATGGGGAACAACAGATCTTTTCTTGATTGATATTGGTCTTGTAAGATGGCTTGCTTTGCTAGGAGATCAGCTCTCTCGTTGCCAGTGTCACCCACATGAGATTTAGTCCATGTTATTATAATGGATTTATCAGGGATTTGAAGTAATTGGTTGTAAATGTTTTTGATAATGTAGTTTCTAGGAAAAGCAACTTTTAATACTTCCATAGAAGAGTAACTATCTGTAATAAATAGTAGTTTATTGTAGGCAGCGGGAACCCGAGTCGGAGGTTCGTTTTGTTACAGGTTTATACTATTCGATATGCAAATTAAGGGATTATTTGGTGCGTGCGTACCACGACCAGTATACGGTCCCGAAGGCAGCGGGGACACGGGTCGAAGGTTCATTTGGTTAGAGGTTTATACTATTCAATGTTAAAATTAAGGGATTATCTGGTGCGTGCGTAGCACGACTGATATACAGTGCCGAAGGCAGCTTGGACCCGGGTCGGAGGTTCGTCGGGTTTGAGGTTTATCTTATTCGAGATTTTCTACAATTCGAGAAACCGATGTAAATTAGGGGCCCCGCTAGCGGACGAAGCCAGCTAGTCTATAATATTAATGTCGATAAACGTGTGTGTGTGCATCTGTCTATCTGTGTGTCTGCACACGCAAAGTCTCTGCGTTCAGGCGACGGACCGACGTGCTTTAGGTACCGAAAAATTCGGAAAAATAGAGCAACCCTCAAGTTACACTCGCTAAGAGGTCCGACCCTTATCAAGAGAGTTATAAATTAGCAAAACTGTTTATATTACTGGAAAATAAACCTATTTAACTAAAATAACCTTTCGACATTTCCAGACAGTGAATTCGTCTTTATTTGACGCATCGTCGAATAAAAAACTACGGAGCTGTCGATTCGAAAATAGGACCAGCGAAGAAGCCAATTTTTGTCACTCCGAAAATTCGATTTTTTTTTTCAATTCGGAATTCAACTTTTCTTTATTTCGACCAAGAACTGACAAGTCGTTTTCAAATCAAGTTAGACATGTCAGAAAGGGTTGCCGGAAAGAGACGGCATCAACAGCCAAAGATTTATCGCCCCACTCCCTTGTCGAAAAACAATGAAGGAATTACAGCACGGAAACCAAAATCGGCATACATACGTAAAAAAAAATCCCGAATTCAGCAAAAGAAAGGTCGTAACGATCGGCACATAAAATCGGGATATATCAATTAAAAACCGGTTAATGAAGCAATTTATTTCTAATTGGTCAATTTATTCTAATCACTGTGGAAAAACGACACGTGATCATGCGACTCGAGCCGAGGTTCGTTCAGTTAGAGGTTTATACTATTCGATGTGCAAAATAAGGGAACATCCGATGCCGAAGGCAGCGTGGAACCGGTTCGGAGGTTCGTTCGGTTAGAGGTTCATACTATTCCATGTGCAAATTAAGGGACTATCCGGTGCGTGCTTAGAACGACCGGTACATGCTGCCGAAGGCAGCGGTGATCCGGATCAGTGGTTCGTTCGGTTAGAGGCTTATACTTTTCAATGTGCAAATTAAGGGATTATACGGTGCCGAAGGCAGCGGGGAGCCGGGTCGGAAGTTCGTTCTGTTCGAGGTTTATCTTAATCGAGGTTTTACATGATTCGAGCTAATTCGAGCACAAGAAATCGATCTAGCTAGGTCACTAATTCGGGAAAACTCGTTTTCTGTGTTTAAAACTCGACGTGGTATAAAAAACAAGTCTTGAAACAAAATCGAAAAAGTACAGAAAGTTCTTTGTCCAGATCGACTTTAGCTATCCAGTGCCAAAAAAAGTGGGTGCTTTTCGAACCAAAATGTACCAAAAAAAAGAAATAAAGGAAAAAAAAACATTCATAAATATTGAAATGTAAACGAGATATTAAAACAAATATATACCACAGGACTAAAGTAAGCCAGCGAGTATTTTTGTGTGAGTGTAGTATCCTCTTTAACTAACAATTGTGTTTTTAAACGGCCTCGACAAAATTTTAAAAGCGGTAAAAGAATTGAAAAAATTTAGTGATGCATAGTTGCATAGATTAGATCAGTTTCTACTGACGTCACAAACATTCACCTGTCGAGAGGGATAATTATGAAAACTATTGTAAATAAATAAATATCCAATATTATTTTTTTTTCTGTTTTCCTTAATACATTTTAAAATTTATTTTAATAAAATATTGATACTTGACACTTGAGTGAATGCAGCTTTTCCGATTTTTTAAAAAAATTCCAATGCCAACATTCACCCATTTGTTTATTTGGCGTTAGAGTCTGGGTCTGGCGATTACTTTGGTGATAGTTTATTTTATGGAAAATGGTTGACGCGATAACGCGGAAATACCAAAAATAGTTTTTTAAAAACACTCTTTTATAAGCAACCAATGGTCATCTTGAAAATACCGCGGAATTTTTTTTAACCGCAATTCATATTTTTTACGTAAAATATCTATTACAATGCATTAATTTGGCCTGGACAAAGACCTCTATTATGAAAAATTCACTTCTTTTTTATACGCTTGCCAGGAAGCTCAAAATAATGAATTTATTTGAAATATATACTTTTTGCTCTGTTTATTTATCAACAAAAAAGAGAATCAGAAAGAAAAATGAAACATTATTTAAATTATCTTTTTACTCTTTTAAATTTATTTGTCATCGTGTAATCGTAAATTTATTGATATTTAATTATTAATTGATGAAAGCGTATTCTGTATGTTACATTTTTTTTAACAATTTATTTTTTTCTTTTAACTCTTTAAAATATTGACTTTTGCCATTTCACAGCGCTTTGGCCTATTTTGGTGAGCATTTTACTGTCACATAATTAAATCCGTTGTTTTTCAACTCCCATACAATTGCACGAGTTACAGAGATATTTGGCGATTTATCACCTGTGACCGCCTAATTGAAAAAGAACAATCAATTTCAAGTGAATGTATCATATATATTATTTCTCCTGTCAACATTCCTTTTTTTCTGAAAATACGAAACGCAGAACGACGAATGAGATAGCATATATATGAAAGGATTTTGAAAACGCTTCTGACATAGCACACTTAACATTTCGTTAAAACATGTTTTCGATAAAAAATTGCTGATAATTAAAAATTAAATCTGCATTGTTTTCCTAAATGAAATGAAAGGTTTTCCTCAGAACATTGTTGCCAAAAAAATAAAATACTGCATTATATGATGCTCAGCAATTATAATAAAAAACACCGCTTGGTTTATTTTATATTTATGATTAAAAAGCGAAATTTAAATTGAAATGTTTAGATTTATATTTCTATGTCCCATGTTTTTCCCGAAGCGGATGACGTCATCCTCTAATGCAGTTAAAATACGATTGTTATTATTTTTTTTTTTCTCGCGCGTGCCTTTAGCAATCTGGGATCAGTTTTTACTCTAACTTTGATGGAATAAATTAGATGATATTCTGGATTGACTAACAACTAAATGTTGTTTACAGATATTTTTATCCTTGCTTTTTCTTTAGAAGTTTAAACCTGCATCTAATAACTATTACATATTGATAAAAAATGGTACTTATCTTTTATCCTGTCGACCACTTTTCATAACAAAAAACTATCGCCAAATAAACGGGAGAACGTTGCCATTGGAATATCAAAATAAATAAATAAAACTAGGGGGCCTACCCCCTGCGATCTACGCTCGCCAACCCCTGCTCAGACTTCGAGGCCTCTAAAAACCTGACAGCGTGCTTTATTTTAAAAATATTGGTAAATCTGTAAACGGGTTGCCATGCTTTTAACGTGTTGATGGTGCATTTTTTCATTATCATGGCCTCACACACGGCTGTTGCGACAACTGACGACTGTTTTCGGGATTGATGAGTAAAATCACTTACAACTTGAAAACCAGCTTGTATAAAATGGTTAGGTTTAAATTGTGGCTACCTCTCGGACTTTTATAACAATGATCTGTATTCTATTCTTCCTTTGCGTTTAAGGATGAGAAAAATTGCATCTGCTTGTGAATAACATTAAGAACCACGGTATTGAAAAGTACTATGTTATAGACATTTTCAGTAACAGATTTTAATTTTCTCTTTATTTTAGTGCACGATCATGCATATTTTCATGTTATTTTAAATATGTAAATTATTTATTTTAATTAATATGTATATACGAATTTTCTAATAATTATTTATCATATAAAATTAATTAAATATTTTGTGCATGCATGCCTGCATTTATTCGGCATCAATTGATGAGATATTTAAACAAATTTGCTATCCGAGATAATTTTACACCATGTTATGCCACCTGAATATTGCCCATAAGAAAATCGGGTACTTTTCCAGTATAGGATACTTTGCTTTTAGGTTTGGCGTAATTCGAGCTTCTAAAAGGGATAGATTCGCTAATATACATAGATTTGTTGCCAAAAGATATGAAAACAAACCCAATGAACTTTTGGTGCTTTTCTATTATAGGGTCTTGACGCTTTTTTTAAAAAGCTTGGCGGAATGATGATTGACGATTGAATCCTGACGATAGAAATGTGATTTTTTTTTTCAAGTTTTCCTGAAAAACATAATTTAATCACAATCTTGTCTTTATTATCGATTGAAATAAAAGATAAATTCAATTTCAATTTGAAAATGACGAATAAAAAAAATCAATAATCCCTATCGGGATCCTTTTCAATTTTTTTCCCTTTTTTGTCACAAAAAAAACTGAGTAATTAGTTGCCATCATTACAGAAATGTCATTAAAATTAGAAAAAAATTAATATCTCGAAAACTAATTCCAATTTCAAAATTCTAACCAGTTTTGACATCCGCGGATTTTTATGGACAATTGGTATTAATTTCATCATCAAGCGTTTAATATTTTATTAAAAATAGCCCTGAAACATAATCAGTCGTTTAATCAGTCGTTTCATAAAATCGTTTCATAAAATCGTTTCATAAAATCGTTTCACAAATTCGTTTCATTAGGATTTTATATATATAGGGTAGATATAAGAATTTAAGGACACAATTGTTATTTTAATTAATGAAATAACTAATAAACCAGTAAAACATAATGAAAAATACACGCAAATGTCGAATTAAAAACCACTTGATGATTTAACAAACACGTATAATGCTTCTGACATCAAGTAAATGGACTGCATTTTTGGCATTTAATCTTACAATTTGGCGATAGTTTTTTGTTATGAAAAGTGGTCGACAGCATAATACAGAAGTACCTAAAAATATTAGATTTCAGTGCGAAATCCTCGCACGGGCCCTCTGGTTAATTAAGTTGTAAAAATATTAAAATGTTGTATTGTCATCGGCAAAACACTTTTCAACATAATTTATATAATTCTTGCCTATCAGGAATTGTGTTAAAAATCGATTGGAAAATTCCATGAATAAAAAAAAAGTAATTAAAATAAGCTAGCAAAAAAAAAAAAAAAAATAAAAAAAATAAAAAAAATAAATAAAATAAATACCTGTTGAAAAAAATTACTGAGCGAAGATTGGTCTACTAGGTACTTGTAAGATTAAATGCCAATAATGGTTGATCGAAAATGTCACATTCACTTGACAACACGTGTTTACGTCATCAAGTTATTTTTATTTCGACGTTTTATTTATATTTTTATTAATGTTATTCTAATTTATTTGTTTTTTCGTTATTTAAAATAAAAATTATGTCAATTTGTATAATTTGGTGAGTGAGCAGGAAAAAAAGAAAATTACATCATAAAAATCGGGTTTACACATGAATATTAAAAATAAAAAAGATGAATTAAATGAAAAAAGCATTATAACCAGTTAAATGAAAAAGCATTATAACCTGATTACAGAAGAAAGTCGCCGTTCGTGATATCACCATCATCTTTTTAAAACAAGATACATTACCAGGTTTTAAAAGGCTGTGAAATCAGAGCGGGGGTTGGTGAGCGTAACGAGCAGGGGGCAGAGCGGGGCCTCCGAGATGTCGCTGTGTGTTCTACACCGGGCCTGCTACAAGTGATGTCACAACCTGCTGACGTCAAAACAGTGATCCATAATAACTTAAAAATTTTCATGTATTTTGTTCGTTTGTACGTATTGTTTACGATAGTATTTTGATTTTATTTATTGTTTTATATAGTAATTAATAATATTTTTCAGTGTATTTAGATTATAATGCTATCGATAATTATTGATTATAATTATTAAAGAAAGTGTAGATTATATCTATAAAATAATGAGAAGAAAATATTGTGCTCCTAGTTTCTAATCTAAGTCTTCAAATTCGCTACTGATAATGAAAAGAAGAAATTTTAGCTACGAAAATTACCTTGTGATAATTATTTTTACATTTCAACAGAAGTAGTCTATGCATTAAATGTTTCGATAAACGTTTCAATTCGTGAAGCTAGAATTAATATGATGGTATTGAACTTGTGCAGAGAAAAAAAAAAAACCCTAACAACGAATGTCCATCCTACTGTGATGGAAATATTCCGGCATATTTGAATGAATTTGTACTTCCAAATCAAAAAGAGTCAAATGATCTTTAGAAAAAAAAAAGAAAAGAAGCAGACGATAAACAGTTTAAAAAACGATTTTGAAAGAAATACTGTAATAAATTGAATGAAATCTGGATACATTTAGTTAGAAGTGAGTGTGCTTTGTTTATAAAATTAAAAGTAACTGATTTACACAACTTAGTAGTTCTACGTAGTTCCATTTAACATTTTAGCTAACTTAAGTGTACAAATATATTATGAAAATAAAACTTTTGATAAGTTAATTTGAGTGGTTATTAGGTCCTAGACCGAAGTAATAGACAATTATTAAAATATTACAAGTCAGTTACAAAGTTAAGATAGAAAATTGGGTACTTTTCGGTTAGCCGGGCGCCAGTGATATATATATATACACACACACACACACATATATATATACACATATCTACACACACATATATGTATGAATTAATATATATATATATTTATATATGTACATGTATCACTGGCGCCCGGCTAACCGAAAAGTACCGAAAAAGGCTTATGGCGAGAGAAGGAAAGTTGGCAACATATTTTCTGGCAACCTATTCGTAGTTTCATATAAATAAGTATTTTTTTTTTCAATATTTATATAATTTATTTAATATAAAGAAGCCATATATCTCTTTTTATATGCAGGTAGAACAGAATTGTATATATAAATAATTTTATATATATAAATAAACATAAAAGTTCATTAGGTTTGTTTTCATAATTGTGTATATAATTTAAAAACATATCTAACTTTCTGAAGCCCGGATTACGCCAAAGCGTTAAAAAAAAAGTGCCAAGGTCTCTATAGTTAAAAAATGTCGATTTCTCTATTTAAATTGACATTTATTGTGTTTTGGTGGTTAAATTATGGTATGTAGCTGTAAAAGGGAGGAATGGGATTGATTTTGTAAAGTTTTTGGTAGATTTATTATATTTTTTGTACGTATATTTATTGTAAAATAATGTGTTTAGGAAAAGATAAGTCAATGGGTTCAATCTGATTTATTAATCTTAGCATTTTTTTTAATTTAAAACTTTTAATTTCCTTTAATAAAACAAGTGTATTGATTCCCTTTTATTTCACGATTATGAAATTTAATATTATTTACGTAATCACAAATTATAAGAGCGGAAATGCTCTCTTTATTACATCTTTCTGCTGCGATACATTGACCAAAGTGGATCACTACTGTGACGTCACTAATACTTGTAGCAGGCCCGGTGAAGGACACGACACAGCGACATCTCGGAGGCCCCGGGCAGAGCCCCCTAGTCTTTCAAAAAAGAAAAAAAAATGTAAAAAGTGAATTAATTGGCATGTTCGCAAAATGCTGATTGCCGAATGCTTCAAATGTCCGGATAGTTGAATGCTACAAAATCTATTATCTGTTGAGGAGCGCATCGACAAAATAGTGAAACAGGAAAGCAAGTTTTCGCCTATTTTTCTGTTAAAGTTTCAAATAATTCTGATTTGATTATTTTAAAATTTACATTTAATGAACTTTTTTTTGCCAAATTAAAAACAAAAGTTAAAAATATTTTGTAATAAAAAAAATAAAAATATGTTTATAAAAATTTGTGTGAATATAGCTTCAAAGTTTATTTTTTAATATTGGGAAAGGGTTGTGGATCGGGGCCTCCGAGATGACGCTGTGTGTTTTCTGAACCGGGCCTGCTACAAGTATTAGTGACGTCACAATAGTGATCTACTTTGGTCAATGTATCGCAGCAGAAAGATGTAATAAAAAGAGCATTTCCGCTCTTATAATTTGTGATTACATAAATTACATTAAATTTCATAATCTTGAAATAAAAGAGAAATAATACACTTGTTTTATAAAAGGAAATTAAAAGTTTTAAATTAAAAAAATTGCTAAGATTAATAGATCAGATTGAACCCATTGACTTACCTTTTCCTAAAAACATTATTTTACAATAAATATACGTACAAAAAATATAATAAATCTACCAAAAACTTTACAAAATCAATCCCATTCCTCCCTTTTACAACTACATACCATAATTTAACCACCAAAACACAATAAATGTTAATTTAAATAGAGAAATCGACATTTTTTAACTATAGAAACCTTGGCACTTTTTTTTAACGCATTGGCGTAATCCAGGCTTCAGAAAGTTAGATATGTTTTAAAATTATATACAAAATTATGAAAACAAACCTAATGAACTTTTTTGTTTATTTATGTATAAAATTATTTATATATACAATTCTTTTCTACCTGTTTATAAAAAGAGATAAATGGCTTCTATATATTAAATAAATTATATAAATTCTGAAAAAAAAATTGCTTATTTATATGAAACTAGGAATAGGTTGCCAGAAAATATGTTGCCAACTTTCCTTCTCTCGCCATAAGCCCTTTTCGGTACTTTACGGTTAGCCGGGCGCCAGTGATACATGTACATTTATAAATATATATATATATATATTAATTCATACATATATATATATATATATATATATATATATGTGTGTAGATATAAGTGTATATATATATGTGTGTGTGTGTGTATGTATATGTATATATATCACTGGCACCCGGCTAACCGAAAAGCACCCAATTTTCTATCTTAACTTTGTAATTGATTTGTAATGTTTTAAAAAATGGCTATTTATTGTACTTGGGTCTAGGACCTAATAACCACTCAAATTAACTTATCAAAAGATTTATTTTCATAACATATTTGTACACTTAATTTATTGTTCTCGGGTCTAGGATCTAGTAACCACTCAAATTAACTTATCAAAAGATTTATTTTCATAACATATTTGTACACTTAAGTTAGCTAAAATGTTAAATGGAACTACGTAGAACTACTAAGTTGTGTAAATCAGGTACTTTTAATTTTATAAACAAAGCACACTCACTTCTAACTAAATGTATCCAGATTTCATTCAATTTATTACAGTATTTCTTTCAAAATCATTTTTTAAATTGTTTATCGTCTGCTTCTTTTATTTATTTTTTTTTCTAAATACTTTTCTACATACTCTTTTCGATTTGGAAGTACAAATTCATTCAAATATGTCAGAATATTTCCATTACAGTAGGATAGACATTCTTGTTAGGGTTTTTTTTTTCTTTGCACAACAAGTTCAATACCATCATATTAATTCTAGCTTCACGAATTATGAAACGTATATCGAAACATTTAATGCAGACCACTTGTGTTGAAATGTAAGTAAAGTTATCACAAGGTAATTTTCGTAGCTAAAATTTCTTCTTTTCGTTATCAGCAGCGAATTTGAAGACTTAGATTAGAAACTAGGAGCACAACATTTTCTTCTCATCATTTTATAGATATAATCTACACTTTCTTTAATAATTATAATCAATAATTATTGATAACTTTATAATCTAAACACACTGAAAAATATTATTAATTACTATGTAAAACAGTAAATAAAATCAAAATACTATCGTAAACAATCCGTACAAACGAACAAAGTAAATGAAAAATTTTAAGTTTAGTATGGATCACTGTTTTGACGTCAGCAGGTTGTGACGTCACTTGTAGCAGGCCCGGTTCAGAAAACGCACAGCGTCATCTCGGAGGCCCCGGATGGATAGGGCCCCACCAGTGGCTGAGAGGTTGTGCTCTCGAAGCTGGTAGACGGGAGGTGCTGGGTTCGATCCCAATCGCGCCCGTCGGCCTAATCGTTCGGAGTTTTCGTGGTTTTCTTCGAGCCGTGGATTTATCCATGCGTAAATACGGGTTAGATTCCCTTAGAAAGACCCCCACGAAGGGCACTCCCCCCGGGCCTATATCCCAAGTGTAGATAATTGGCCGTCAATAATCAACCCAACCCAATCCCGGATGGATGGCATTTGTGCTTATTTCAAGAAAGCTTAAGTAAATTTTTGTACAAAAAAAAAAAAAAAAAAAAATCTTGAAAAACCCCATTAGATTAAATAACTTTGTCGCCAGATAAAAGTTTTTGGTCGCCAGTGGCGACAGTATTTATCAAACGCTGATTAACCGCGTAGTTTTGTTTTTGTTTGCTAGTTTATAAGTATGGCTCCCTTGTTTGGCTATAATTTAATTGAAATATAATTATTTGGCTATAATTAATTTTTTTTAATTTTATAGTAATCATCATGATAAATCTCTAAAACATTTTCAATGGAAATGTACCAGGAAGATTATTGTTTGCAAACAGTGGTAGCCAATAAAGTAACCGATGAGAATCTTGTAAATAAGTTTTGATTACTTTAAGACTGGAAAATCTTTAACTGTCGTTTATACGGAAAAAAGTTAAAGAAAAAGAAAATCAGGCATGCTGAAACGGTATTGGATAATTTACTTGAGGCTGCAATATGGTATGAATTGAAATAAAAACTTCACGAATAGAAGTAATTTCTTTTAACTGCGTATAAAAATATGTTTTAAATCGGAGTAGTCGAAGTTAAAAACAATTTAAAATATCATAGGAACATGTAGATTTTAACAAGATTCAACTATAATGGCTGATTAATAATGAAAAAAATATATATTCAAATGTTTTTACAAATGTTTATTTTGCTCTTTCTAATTTTGCGCTCTTGGGATTTGTGCGCCTGTAGCAGTTTGCTCCAACTGCTTCACGATAGGTACGCCCCTGTGTTACGGACAATCAAACATGTGTATGTTGAATGGTTATTTTATTTGCATTGTATCAACCTATGTTCATACCAAATTTCATTAAATTGCTCCAGTATTTCTAGAGACCAATCTAAAAATTCTCTTGATTTTGTACACCAGTATAATGTTTTAAACAACTTAAAAATCCCATCAGCATGAATATGTAATTTCAATTTCAGTATTTATTTTAATTAACAAGTCTTCATTTCAGCACAGGGGGGGGGATGAAAAATCATCGCAAATTACGTCATAATGAATAAGAGGTCATTTTCACAAGTGAAAATGTTTGAATTTTGTAAAATTGCGATCGAAGTTTTTATTTATATTTGTATTCCTATTTATATTATTTATTTATATTTATTATATTTATTTATGCGTATCTGATACTCTGTAAAGTATTCGGAAAATCGAGTGAAGTCACTCCATATTTTTTTCTCGTGACTCGGCACAGGCAATATAACGAGGACCATACACATACATGATTTAATTTTCATAAATGAAAATTCACGTTTCCGTTTCATGATGCCTGATTATGATTTTAAATTAATCACGTCATTTTCTCTGGCAAAGGCATTTTGATTTTCTCACAAAATTACTTTAGACTCAATGAGTTTTTTTTTTCTTTTATTATGTATGCGTAATACTATTTATTTAGTAAACATTCGCGTGTATGGATTTTCACAAAACAAAACAGTAGTTCTTTTAATTGATGTGTTAATAACTCTAGAGAGATGGATGTTACTGTAATCATGGATGTTACTAATATATCGACAGAAAGAAGTACACTAATAGAAAGCATTGATGTGATAGAAAATGAAGAACTACCAAAACGAGTTTCAACACCTACATTAATCAACAGCCTTATTTATGAAGCTGAACGTGAAGCTGAACGACTCGAAGAAGTAAGTAGGGAGAAAAAGCTTTCTAAGTATGATAAGGTTTATCGTGATTTTCATAAAGTGCTGAAGAAGTTAATTGAAGAAAAGAAAGGTCACGGAGCAAGTTTAAAAGAAATAAAAACGGTTGATAGAAACACGTCTTTAAACATATCCAATTAAAAAAGAAAAACTATAATATACTTTTTGCTGCAAGAAAATTTAATCGTCAAAAGGAAGAGTGAGGGAACATTTAAATTCTTCCTGATGTAAAGTTCAGTCAATGTTTGAAATATCACTAAATTACACTGCAGAAGATTTTTTCTTTTATTATGTATGCGTAATACTATTTAGTAAACATTCGCGTGTATGGATTTTCACAAAACAGAACAGTAGTTCTTTTAATTGATGTGTTAATAACTCTAGAGAGTTGGATGTTACTGTAATCATGGATGTTACTAATATTTCGACAGAAAGAAGTACACTAATAGAAAGCATTGATGTGATAGAAAATGAAGAACTACCAAAACGAGTTTCAACACCTACATTAATCAACAGCCTTATTTATGAAGCTGAACGACTCGAAGAAGTAAGTAGGGAGAAAAAGCTTTCTAAGTATGATAAGGTTTATCGTGATTTTTATAAAGTGCTGAAGAAGTTAATTGAAGAAAAGAAAGGTCACGGAGCAAGTTTAAAAGAAATAAAAACGGTTGATAGAAACACGTCTTTAAACATATCCAATTAAAAAAGAAAAACTATAATATACTTTTTGCTGCAAGAAAATTTAATCGTCAAAAGGAAGAGTGAGGGAACATTTAAATTCTTCCTGATGTAAAGTTCAGTCAATGTTTGAAATATCACTAAATTACACTGCAGAAGATTTTTTCTTTTATTATGTATGCGTAATACTATTTAGTAAACATTCGCGTGTATGGATTTTCACAAAACAGAACAGTAGTTCTTTTAATTGATGTGTTAATAACTCTAGAGAGTTGGATGTTACTGTAATCATGGATGTTACTAATATTTCGACAGAAAGAAGTACACTAATAGAAAGCATTGATGTGATAGAAAATGAAGAACTACCAAAACGAGTTTCAACACCTACATTAATCAACAGCCTTATTTATGAAGCTGAACGACTCGAAGAAGTAAGTAGGGAGAAAAAGCTTTCTAAGTATGATAAGGTATATCGTGATTTTTATAAAGTGCTGAAGAAGTTAATTGAAGAAAAGAAAGGTCACGGAGCAAGTTTAAAAGAAATAAAAACGGTTGATAGAAACACGTCTTTAAACATATCCAATTAAAAAAGAAAAACTATAATATACTTTTTGCTGCAAGAAAATTTAATCGTCAAAAGGAAGAGTGAGGGAACATTTAAATTCTTCCTGATGTAAAGTTCAGTCAATGTTTGAAATATCACTAAATTACACTGCAGAAGATTTTTTCTTTTATTATGTATGCGTAATACTATTTAGTAAACATTCGCGTGTATGGATTTTCACAAAACAGAACAGTAGTTCTTTTAATTGATGTGTTAATATCTCTAGAGAGTTGGATGTTACTGTAATCATGGATGTTACTAATATTTCGACAGAAAGAAGTACACTAATAGAAAGCATTGATGTGATAGAAAATGAAGAACTACCAAAACGAGTTTCAACACCTACATTAATCAACAGCCTTATTTATGAAGCTGAACGACTCGAAGAAGTAAGTAGGGAGAAAAAGCTTTCTAAGTATGATAAGGTTTATCGTGATTTTTATAAAGTGCTGAAGAAGTTAATTGAAGAAAATAAAGGTCACGGAGCAAGTTTAAAAGAAATAAAAACGGTTGATAGAAACACGTCTTTAAACATATCCAATTAAAAAAGAAAAACTATAATATACTTTTTACTGCAAGAAAATTTAATCGTCAAAAGGAAGAGTGAGGGAACATTTAAATTCTTCCTGATGTAAAGTTCAGTCAATGTTTGAAATATCACTAAATTACACTGCAGAAGATTTTTTCTTTTATTATGTATGCGTAATACTATTTAGTAAACATTCGCGTGTATGGATTTTCACAAAACAGAACAGTAGTTCTTTTAATTGATGCGTTAATAACTCTAGAGAGTTGGATGTTACTGTAATCATGGATGTTACTAATATTTCGACAGAAAGAAGTACACTAATAGAAAGCATTGATGTGATAGAAAATGAAGAAATACCAAAACGAGTTTCAACACCTACATTAATCAACAGCCTTATTTATGAAGCTGAACGACTCGAAGAAGTAAGTAGGGAGAAAAAGCTTTCTAAGTATGATAAGGTTTATCGTGATTTTTATAAAGTGCTGAAGAAGTTAATTGAAGAAAAGAAAGGTCACGGAGCAAGTTTAAAAAAAATAAAAACGGTTGATAGAAACACGTCTTTAAAAATATTCAATTAAAAAAGAAAAACTATAATATACTTTTTACTGCAAGAAAATTTAATCGTCAAAAGGAAGAGTGAGGGAACATTTAAATTCTTCCTGATGTAAAGTTCAGTCAATGTTTGAAATATCACTAAATTACACTGCAGAAGATTTTTTCTTTTATTATGTATGCGTAATACTATTTAGTAAACATTCGCGTGTATGGATTTTCACAAAACAGAACAGTAGTTCTTTTAATTGATGTGTTAATAACTCTAGAGAGTTGGATGTTACTAATATTTCGACAGAAAGAAGTACACTAATAGAAAGCATTGATGTGATAGAAAATGAAGAACTACCAAAACGAGTTTCAACACCTACATTAATCAACAGCCTTATTTATGAAGCTGAACGACTCGAAGAAGTAAGTAGGGAGAAAAAGCTTTCTAAGTATGATAAGGTTTATCGTGATTTTTATAAAGTGCTGAAGAAGTTAATTGAAGAAAAGAAAGGTCACGGAGCAAGTTTTAAAAAAATAAAAACGGTTGATAGAAACACGTCTTTAAACATATCCAATTAAAAAAGAAAAACTATAATATACTTTTTACTGCAAGAAAATTTAATCGTCAAAAGGAAGAGTGAGGGAACATTTAAATTCTTCCTGATGTAAAGTTCAGTCAATGTTTGAAATATCACTAAATTACACTGCAGAAGATTTTTTCTTTTATTATGTATGCGTAATACTATTTAGTAAACATTCGCGTGTATGGATTTTCACAAAACAGAACAGTAGTTCTTTTAATTGATGTGTTAATAACTCTAGAGAGTTGGATGTTACTAATATTTCGACAGAAAGAAGTACACTAATAGAAAGCATTGATGTGATAGAAAATGAAGAACTACCAAAACGAGTTTCAACACCTACATTAATCAACAGCCTTATTTATGAAGCTGAACGACTCGAAGAAGTAAGTAGGGAGAAAAAGCTTTCTAAGTATGATAAGGTTTATTGTGATTTTTATAAAGTGCTGAAGAAGTTAATTGAAGAAAAGAAAGGTCACGGAGCAAGTTTAAAAGAAATAAAAACGGTTGATAGAAACACGTCTTTAAACATATCCAATTAAAAAAGAAAAACTATAATATACTTTTTACTGCAAGAAAATTTAATCGTCAAAAGGAAGAGTGAGGGAACATTTAAATTCTTCCTGATGTAAAGTTCACTCAGTGTTTGAAATATCACTAAATTACACTGCAGAAGATTTTTTCTTTTATTATGTATGCGTAATACTATTTAGTAAACATTCGCGTGTATGGATTTTCACAAAACAGAACAGTAGTTCTTTTAATTGATGTGTTAATAACTCTAGAGAGTTGGATGTTACTAATATTTCGACAGAAAGAAGTACACTAATAGAAAGCATTGATGTGATAGAAAATGAAGAACTACCAAAACGAGTTTCAACACCTACATTAATCAACAGCCTTATTTATGAAGCTGAACGACTCGAAGAAGTAAGTAGGGAGAAAAAGCTTTCTAAGTATGATAAGGTTTATTGTGATTTTTATAAAGTGCTGAAGAAGTTAATTGAAGAAAAGAAAGGTCACGGAGCAAGTTTAAAAGAAATAAAAACGGTTGATAGAAACACGTCTTTAAACATATCCAATTAAAAAAGAAAAACTATAATATACTTTTTACTGCAAGAAAATTTAATCGTCAAAAGGAAGAGTGGGGGAACATTTAAATTCTTCCTGATGTAAAGTTCAGTCAATGTTTGAAATATCACTAAATTACACTGCAGAAGATTTTTTCTTTTATTACGTATGCGTAATACTATTTAGTAAACATTCGCGTGTATGGATTTTCACAAAACAGAACAGTAGTTCTTTTAATTGATGTGTTAATAACTCTAGAGAGTTGGATGTTACTAATATTTCGACAGAAAGAAGTACACTAATAGAAAGCATTGATGTGATAGAAAATGAAGAACTACCAAAACGAGTTTCAACACCTACATTAATCAACAGCCTTATTTATGAAGCTGAACGACTCGAAGAAGTAAGTAGGGAGAAAAAGCTTTCTAAGTATGATAAGGTATATCGTGATTTTTATAAAGTGCTGAAGAAGTTAATTGAAGAAAAGAAAGGTCACGGAGCAAGTTTAAAAGAAATAAAAACGGTTGATAGAAACACGTCTTTAAACATATCCAATTAAAAAAGAAAAACTATAATATACTTTTTGCTGCAAGAAAATTTAATCGTCAAAAGGAAGAGTGAGGGAACATTTAAATTCTTCCTGATGTAAAGTTCAGTCAATGTTTGAAATATCACTAAATTACACTGCAGAAGATTTTTTCTTTTATTATGTATGCGTAATACTATTTAGTAAACATTCGCGTGTATGGATTTTCACAAAACAGAACAGTAGTTCTTTTAATTGATGTGTTAATATCTCTAGAGAGTTGGATGTTACTGTAATCATGGATGTTACTAATATTTCGACAGAAAGAAGTACACTAATAGAAAGCATTGATGTGATAGAAAATGAAGAACTACCAAAACGAGTTTCAACACCTACATTAATCAACAGCCTTATTTATGAAGCTGAACGACTCGAAGAAGTAAGTAGGGAGAAAAAGCTTTCTAAGTATGATAAGGTATATCGTGATTTTTATAAAGTGCTGAAGAAGTTAATTGAAGAAAAGAAAGGTCACGGAGCAAGTTTAAAAGAAATAAAAACGGTTGATAGAAACACGTCTTTAAACATATCCAATTAAAAAAGAAAAACTATAATATACTTTTTGCTGCAAGAAAATTTAATCGTCAAAAGGAAGAGTGAGGGAACATTTAAATTCTTCCTGATGTAAAGTTCACTCAGTGTTTGAAATATCACTAAATTACACTGCAGAAGATTTTTTCTTTTATTATGTATGCGTAATACTATTTAGTAAACATTCGCGTGTATGGATTTTCACAAAACAGAACAGTAGTTCTTTTAATTGATGTGTTAATAACTCTAGAGAGTTGGATGTTACTAATATTTCGACAGAAAGAAGTACACTAATAGAAAGCATTGATGTGATAGAAAATGAAGAACTACCAAAACGAGTTTCAACACCTACATTAATCAACAGCCTTATTTATGAAGCTGAACGACTCGAAGAAGTAAGTAGGGAGAAAAAGCTTTCTAAGTATGATAAGGTTTATTGTGATTTTTATAAAGTGCTGAAGAAGTTAATTGAAGAAAAGAAAGGTCACGGAGCAAGTTTAAAAGAAATAAAAACGGTTGATAGAAACACGTCTTTAAACATATCCAATTAAAAAAGAAAAACTATAATATACTTTTTACTGCAAGAAAATTTAATCGTCAAAAGGAAGAGTGGGGGAACATTTAAATTCTTCCTGATGTAAAGTTCAGTCAATGTTTGAAATATCACTAAATTACACTGCAGAAGATTTTTTCTTTTATTACGTATGCGTAATACTATTTAGTAAACATTCGCGTGTATGGATTTTCACAAAACAGAACAGTAGTTCTTTTAATTGATGTGTTAATAACTCTAGAGAGTTGGATGTTACTAATATTTCGACAGAAAGAAGTACACTAATAGAAAGCATTGATGTGATAGAAAATGAAGAACTACCAAAACGAGTTTCAACACCTACATTAATCAACAGCCTTATTTATGAAGCTGAACGACTCGAAGAAGTAAGTAGGGAGAAAAAGCTTTCTAAGTATGATAAGGTATATCGTGATTTTTATAAAGTGCTGAAGAAGTTAATTGAAGAAAAGAAAGGTCACGGAGCAAGTTTAAAAGAAATAAAAACGGTTGATAGAAACACGTCTTTAAACATATCCAATTAAAAAAGAAAAACTATAATATACTTTTTGCTGCAAGAAAATTTAATCGTCAAAAGGAAGAGTGAGGGAACATTTAAATTCTTCCTGATGTAAAGTTCAGTCAATGTTTGAAATATCACTAAATTACACTGCAGAAGATTTTTTCTTTTATTATGTATGCGTAATACTATTTAGTAAACATTCGCGTGTATGGATTTTCACAAAACAGAACAGTAGTTCTTTTAATTGATGTGTTAATAACTCTAGAGAGTTGGATGTTACTAATATTTCGACAGAAAGAAGTACACTAATAGAAAGCATTGATGTGATAGAAAATGAAGAACTACCAAAACGAGTTTCAACACCTACATTAATCAACAGCCTTATTTATGAAGCTGAACGACTCGAAGAAGTAAGTAGGGAGAAAAAGCTTTCTAAGTATGATAAGGTTTATCGTGATTTTTATAAAGTGCTGAAGAAGTTAATTGAAGAAAAGAAAGGTCACGGAGCAAGTTTTAAAAAAATAAAAACGGTTGATAGAAACACGTCTTTAAACATATCCAATTAAAAAAGAAAAACTATAATATACTTTTTACTGCAAGAAAATTTAATCGTCAAAAGGAAGAGTGAGGGAACATTTAAATTCTTCCTGATGTAAAGTTCAGTCAATGTTTGAAATATCACTAAATTACACTGCAGAAGATTTTTTCTTTTATTATGTATGCGTAATACTATTTAGTAAACATTCGCGTGTATGGATTTTCACAAAACAGAACAGTAGTTCTTTTAATTGATGTGTTAATAACTCTAGAGAGTTGGATGTTACTAATATTTCGACAGAAAGAAGTACACTAATAGAAAGCATTGATGTGATAGAAAATGAAGAACTACCAAAACGAGTTTCAACACCTACATTAATCAACAGCCTTATTTATGAAGCTGAACGACTCGAAGAAGTAAGTAGGGAGAAAAAGCTTTCTAAGTATGATAAGGTTTATTGTGATTTTTATAAAGTGCTGAAGAAGTTAATTGAAGAAAAGAAAGGTCACGGAGCAAGTTTAAAAGAAATAAAAACGGTTGATAGAAACACGTCTTTAAACATATCCAATTAAAAAAGAAAAACTATAATATACTTTTTACTGCAAGAAAATTTAATCGTCAAAAGGAAGAGTGAGGGAACATTTAAATTCTTCCTGATGTAAAGTTCACTCAGTGTTTGAAATATCACTAAATTACACTGCAGAAGATTTTTTCTTTTATTATGTATGCGTAATACTATTTAGTAAACATTCGCGTGTATGGATTTTCACAAAACAGAACAGTAGTTCTTTTAATTGATGTGTTAATAACTCTAGAGAGTTGGATGTTACTAATATTTCGACAGAAAGAAGTACACTAATAGAAAGCATTGATGTGATAGAAAATGAAGAACTACCAAAACGAGTTTCAACACCTACATTAATCAACAGCCTTATTTATGAAGCTGAACGACTCGAAGAAGTAAGTAGGGAGAAAAAGCTTTCTAAGTATGATAAGGTTTATTGTGATTTTTATAAAGTGCTGAAGAAGTTAATTGAAGAAAAGAAAGGTCACGGAGCAAGTTTAAAAGAAATAAAAACGGTTGATAGAAACACGTCTTTAAACATATCCAATTAAAAAAGAAAAACTATAATATACTTTTTACTGCAAGAAAATTTAATCGTCAAAAGGAAGAGTGGGGGAACATTTAAATTCTTCCTGATGTAAAGTTCAGTCAATGTTTGAAATATCACTAAATTACACTGCAGAAGATTTTTTCTTTTATTACGTATGCGTAATACTATTTAGTAAACATTCGCGTGTATGGATTTTCACAAAACAGAACAGTAGTTCTTTTAATTGATGTGTTAATAACTCTAGAGAGTTGGATGTTACTAATATTTCGACAGAAAGAAGTACACTAATAGAAAGCATTGATGTGATAGAAAATGAAGAACTACCAAAACGAGTTTCAACACCTACATTAATCAACAGCCTTATTTATGAAGCTGAACGACTCGAAGAAGTAAGTAGGGAGAAAAAGCTTTCTAAGTATGATAAGGTATATCGTGATTTTTATAAAGTGCTGAAGAAGTTAATTGAAGAAAAGAAAGGTCACGGAGCAAGTTTAAAAGAAATAAAAACGGTTGATAGAAACACGTCTTTAAACATATCCAATTAAAAAAGAAAAACTATAATATACTTTTTGCTGCAAGAAAATTTAATCGTCAAAAGGAAGAGTGAGGGAACATTTAAATTCTTCCTGATGTAAAGTTCAGTCAATGTTTGAAATATCACTAAATTACACTGCAGAAGATTTTTTCTTTTATTATGTATGCGTAATACTATTTAGTAAACATTCGCGTGTATGGATTTTCACAAAACAGAACAGTAGTTCTTTTAATTGATGTGTTAATATCTCTAGAGAGTTGGATGTTACTGTAATCATGGATGTTACTAATATTTCGACAGAAAGAAGTACACTAATAGAAAGCATTGATGTGATAGAAAATGAAGAACTACCAAAACGAGTTTCAACACCTACATTAATCAACAGCCTTATTTATGAAGCTGAACGACTCGAAGAAGTAAGTAGGGAGAAAAAGCTTTCTAAGTATGATAAGGTTTATCGTGATTTTTATAAAGTGCTGAAGAAGTTAATTGAAGAAAATAAAGGTCACGGAGCAAGTTTAAAAGAAATAAAAACGGTTGATAGAAACACGTCTTTAAACATATCCAATTAAAAAAGAAAAACTATAATATACTTTTTACTGCAAGAAAATTTAATCGTCAAAAGGAAGAGTGAGGGAACATTTAAATTCTTCCTGATGTAAAGTTCAGTCAATGTTTGAAATATCACTAAATTACACTGCAGAAGATTTTTTCTTTTATTATGTATGCGTAATACTATTTAGTAAACATTCGCGTGTATGGATTTTCACAAAACAGAACAGTAGTTCTTTTAATTGATGTGTTAATAACTCTAGAGAGTTGGATGTTACTAATATTTCGACAGAAAGAAGTACACTAATAGAAAGCATTGATGTGATAGAAAATGAAGAACTACCAAAACGAGTTTCAACACCTACATTAATCAACAGCCTTATTTATGAAGCTGAACGACTCGAAGAAGTAAGTAGGGAGAAAAAGCTTTCTAAGTATGATAAGGTTTATCGTGATTTTTATAAAGTGCTGAAGAAGTTAATTGAAGAAAAGAAAGGTCACGGAGCAAGTTTTAAAAAAATAAAAACGGTTGATAGAAACACGTCTTTAAACATATCCAATTAAAAAAGAAAAACTATAATATACTTTTTACTGCAAGAAAATTTAATCGTCAAAAGGAAGAGTGAGGGAACATTTAAATTCTTCCTGATGTAAAGTTCAGTCAATGTTTGAAATATCACTAAATTACACTGCAGAAGATTTTTTCTTTTATTATGTATGCGTAATACTATTTAGTAAACATTCGCGTGTATGGATTTTCACAAAACAGAACAGTAGTTCTTTTAATTGATGTGTTAATAACTCTAGAGAGTTGGATGTTACTAATATTTCGACAGAAAGAAGTACACTAATAGAAAGCATTGATGTGATAGAAAATGAAGAACTACCAAAACGAGTTTCAACACCTACATTAATCAACAGCCTTATTTATGAAGCTGAACGACTCGAAGAAGTAAGTAGGGAGAAAAAGCTTTCTAAGTATGATAAGGTTTATTGTGATTTTTATAAAGTGCTGAAGAAGTTAATTGAAGAAAAGAAAGGTCACGGAGCAAGTTTAAAAGAAATAAAAACGGTTGATAGAAACACGTCTTTAAACATATCCAATTAAAAAAGAAAAACTATAATATACTTTTTACTGCAAGAAAATTTAATCGTCAAAAGGAAGAGTGAGGGAACATTTAAATTCTTCCTGATGTAAAGTTCACTCAGTGTTTGAAATATCACTAAATTACACTGCAGAAGATTTTTTCTTTTATTATGTATGCGTAATACTATTTAGTAAACATTCGCGTGTATGGATTTTCACAAAACAGAACAGTAGTTCTTTTAATTGATGTGTTAATAACTCTAGAGAGTTGGATGTTACTAATATTTCGACAGAAAGAAGTACACTAATAGAAAGCATTGATGTGATAGAAAATGAAGAACTACCAAAACGAGTTTCAACACCTACATTAATCAACAGCCTTATTTATGAAGCTGAACGACTCGAAGAAGTAAGTAGGGAGAAAAAGCTTTCTAAGTATGATAAGGTTTATTGTGATTTTTATAAAGTGCTGAAGAAGTTAATTGAAGAAAAGAAAGGTCACGGAGCAAGTTTAAAAGAAATAAAAACGGTTGATAGAAACACGTCTTTAAACATATCCAATTAAAAAAGAAAAACTATAATATACTTTTTACTGCAAGAAAATTTAATCGTCAAAAGGAAGAGTGGGGGAACATTTAAATTCTTCCTGATGTAAAGTTCAGTCAATGTTTGAAATATCACTAAATTACACTGCAGAAGATTTTTTCTTTTATTACGTATGCGTAATACTATTTAGTAAACATTCGCGTGTATGGATTTTCACAAAACAGAACAGTAGTTCTTTTAATTGATGTGTTAATAACTCTAGAGAGTTGGATGTTACTAATATTTCGACAGAAAGAAGTACACTAATAGAAAGCATTGATGTGATAGAAAATGAAGAACTACCAAAACGAGTTTCAACACCTACATTAATCAACAGCCTTATTTATGAAGCTGAACGACTCGAAGAAGTAAGTAGGGAGAAAAAGCTTTCTAAGTATGATAAGGTATATCGTGATTTTTATAAAGTGCTGAAGAAGTTAATTGAAGAAAAGAAAGGTCACGGAGCAAGTTTAAAAGAAATAAAAACGGTTGATAGAAACACGTCTTTAAACATATCCAATTAAAAAAGAAAAACTATAATATACTTTTTGCTGCAAGAAAATTTAATCGTCAAAAGGAAGAGTGAGGGAACATTTAAATTCTTCCTGATGTAAAGTTCAGTCAATGTTTGAAATATCACTAAATTACACTGCAGAAGATTTTTTCTTTTATTATGTATGCGTAATACTATTTAGTAAACATTCGCGTGTATGGATTTTCACAAAACAGAACAGTAGTTCTTTTAATTGATGTGTTAATATCTCTAGAGAGTTGGATGTTACTGTAATCATGGATGTTACTAATATTTCGACAGAAAGAAGTACACTAATAGAAAGCATTGATGTGATAGAAAATGAAGAACTACCAAAACGAGTTTCAACACCTACATTAATCAACAGCCTTATTTATGAAGCTGAACGACTCGAAGAAGTAAGTAGGGAGAAAAAGCTTTCTAAGTATGATAAGGTTTATCGTGATTTTTATAAAGTGCTGAAGAAGTTAATTGAAGAAAATAAAGGTCACGGAGCAAGTTTAAAAGAAATAAAAACGGTTGATAGAAACACGTCTTTAAACATATCCAATTAAAAAAGAAAAACTATAATATACTTTTTACTGCAAGAAAATTTAATCGTCAAAAGGAAGAGTGAGGGAACATTTAAATTCTTCCTGATGTAAAGTTCAGTCAATGTTTGAAATATCACTAAATTACACTGCAGAAGATTTTTTCTTTTATTATGTATGCGTAATACTATTTAGTAAACATTCGCGTGTATGGATTTTCACAAAACAGAACAGTAGTTCTTTTAATTGATGTGTTAATAACTCTAGAGAGTTGGATGTTACTAATATTTCGACAGAAAGAAGTACACTAATAGAAAGCATTGATGTGATAGAAAATGAAGAACTACCAAAACGAGTTTCAACACCTACATTAATCAACAGCCTTATTTATGAAGCTGAACGACTCGAAGAAGTAAGTAGGGAGAAAAAGCTTTCTAAGTATGATAAGGTTTATCGTGATTTTTATAAAGTGCTGAAGAAGTTAATTGAAGAAAAGAAAGGTCACGGAGCAAGTTTTAAAAAAATAAAAACGGTTGATAGAAACACGTCTTTAAACATATCCAATTAAAAAAGAAAAACTATAATATACTTTTTACTGCAAGAAAATTTAATCGTCAAAAGGAAGAGTGAGGGAACATTTAAATTCTTCCTGATGTAAAGTTCAGTCAATGTTTGAAATATCACTAAATTACACTGCAGAAGATTTTTTCTTTTATTATGTATGCGTAATACTATTTAGTAAACATTCGCGTGTATGGATTTTCACAAAACAGAACAGTAGTTCTTTTAATTGATGTGTTAATAACTCTAGAGAGTTGGATGTTACTAATATTTCGACAGAAAGAAGTACACTAATAGAAAGCATTGATGTGATAGAAAATGAAGAACTACCAAAACGAGTTTCAACACCTACATTAATCAACAGCCTTATTTATGAAGCTGAACGACTCGAAGAAGTAAGTAGGGAGAAAAAGCTTTCTAAGTATGATAAGGTTTATTGTGATTTTTATAAAGTGCTGAAGAAGTTAATTGAAGAAAAGAAAGGTCACGGAGCAAGTTTAAAAGAAATAAAAACGGTTGATAGAAACACGTCTTTAAACATATCCAATTAAAAAAGAAAAACTATAATATACTTTTTACTGCAAGAAAATTTAATCGTCAAAAGGAAGAGTGAGGGAACATTTAAATTCTTCCTGATGTAAAGTTCACTCAGTGTTTGAAATATCACTAAATTACACTGCAGAAGATTTTTTCTTTTATTATGTATGCGTAATACTATTTAGTAAACATTCGCGTGTATGGATTTTCACAAAACAGAACAGTAGTTCTTTTAATTGATGTGTTAATAACTCTAGAGAGTTGGATGTTACTAATATTTCGACAGAAAGAAGTACACTAATAGAAAGCATTGATGTGATAGAAAATGAAGAACTACCAAAACGAGTTTCAACACCTACATTAATCAACAGCCTTATTTATGAAGCTGAACGACTCGAAGAAGTAAGTAGGGAGAAAAAGCTTTCTAAGTATGATAAGGTTTATCGTGATTTTTATAAAGTGCTGAAGAAGTTAATTGAAGAAAAGAAAGGTCACGGAGCAAGTTTAAAAGAAATAAAAACGGTTGATAGAAACACGTCTTTAAACATATCCAATTAAAAAAGAAAAACTATAATATACTTTTTGCTGCAAGAAAATTTAATCGTCAAAAGGAAGAGTGAGGGAACATTTAAATTCTTCCTGATGTAAAGTTCAGTCAATGTTTGAAATATCACTAAATTACACTGCAGAAGATTTTTTCTTTTATTATGTATGCGTAATACTATTTAGTAAACATTCGCGTGTATGGATTTTCACAAAACAGAACAGTAGTTCTTTTAATTGATGTGTTAATAACTCTAGAGAGTTGGATGTTACTGTAATCATGGATGTTACTAATATTTCGACAGAAAGAAGTACACTAATAGAAAGCATTGATGTGATAGAAAATGAAGAACTACCAAAACGAGTTTCAACACCTACATTAATCAACAGCCTTATTTATGAAGCTGAACGACTCGAAGAAGTAAGTAGGGAGAAAAAGCTTTCTAAGTATGATAAGGTTTATCGTGATTTTTATAAAGTGCTGAAGAAGTTAATTGAAGAAAAGAAAGGTCACGGAGCAAGTTTAAAAGAAATAAAAACGGTTGATAGAAACACGTCTTTGTTACGGTTGGTTTCAACCAATTTTTTTTTTTAATCTACATTAATTATTTAAATCACTTTCTCAACATTTATTTAAAAGCACTCTTTTTTTTTGTTTCTAATAAAAATTTAAATAAATAAAAGTAATTGTAATAATAATAATAAAATCACTTTTTATTTTTTCTTCTTTCTTTTTCTTTTTGCAAAGTAAATTCAACGTTTATAGTCTAGCTTTGCTTCCTGTTTTCAAATACGAAAGATATATAGCAGGGAGGGAGGTTTCTCAGTAAAAGACCACACATATTGTATTGGGCAGTCGTGTACGTTTTCTCCCATACCCTTGAATCATGTGTTTGTAGTCACCTAGTCTGGTTTTGGTTAAAAGAAAGACCGTCCGCCCTGTATAAGAATTACGTTATCTTATGAGTGTACTATATACGCAATTAGGCTTTGTAAGTTTACGACAGGCTTCAATTGGCTCTGCTATCAGGCGGATAGCTGGCGCCCATGTAAACAGAAGCTCACAGGACCCCCCTTCAGCACACGCCATGGGGGTGAAGCATGGCTTCCTTCCCCCATGAAGCGGCCGGCAGAGTGGAGCGGCAAGCTGTTGTCTTCAGGAAGAGTCGATTTTTCCTTTTGTTTCCATTCCCGTACCCCTGGCAGAGTGGATCGGTCCCGTTTCTCAAGCAGCGCGGGAGAATGAATGTTTACGACACTTGTTGCTTGGCCGAGTTACCTGTCGTTTGGCTCGTAAAAAATTGACTTGTTACGGGGCTCGAAGATTGGCCTGTGGGCTGGAACGCGAAATTGTTGAAGGCGGACAGGTTTCTGGAAGATTTTTTTTTGAGAGTGGGGCATTGATGGCCCTACATTAACTATCCTAAATCATGATGTTATGATGAAAAGAGGCTATAAGGGCATTTTCGAGTGAAGGATCTGTATCTGATAGAGGGCGAATGAAAAGAAAATATGTTTGACCCATCATGTAGTAGCGGCGTTCCTAGAAAAAGTATTATCTTGTATTGACTTCTTAAGCGGCGGTTGTTATTGATACCTTGACGAAAAATGAATTAATAATTAGACGAGCATCATTTCTGGAGATGGGGCATTATTAATCCTAGACTAAGAAGGCTGGCGTGACTAGCTGAGTAGACTTGCCCGCTTTACAAGGTATCGGTGATGTGACGACGTTTTGAATCGGGAATAAATCAAAATCTCCAAGTGATGTATGGAGTAACGGTGTTGACTCGTAGAGGCAGCTGAAAAGAATAGGTTGATAAAAAAAAAGGACTATGGCAGACTAGCATGTATGCAAAGAAGTGTGCCCACGCTGACGGTAGTAAATATCAAAGTATATTGTAAGTAACCCATATTTCTTCTTTATTACATGTTGTCTACTGTTGTAATATTTATAAATACCTGGAGAAACAAAAAAATTATAATTGTTGGCATTTTAAGATGATTAACATGTAACCTTTTTTTTTATGATTGAACGACATTTGAATTGTTAGTTTGTTAGTAGTTAAAGATTTATGATATTTAATTGTAAATTAATCAATAACTAAATTTTGAAAAGTTGATCCATCTTTAAGTCATGGTATTGTGGTAATTGTAGGGACTTTGCTGTTTAATGTAAACTGTTATATAGTTAATTTCAGTATTTTTTTTTTATCAACTTTGTTATTGTGTTATTATTATATTTTGTTTGAGAACTACCTTACTTTTATAATTTTAATTATTCAAATAAAGAAAGTTTTTGTTTATTCTCAAATATGGTATGTTTTTCTTTATATATAATTTTTAAATAATTAATATTTTTATAATTACAACAAACCTATAAGAAGGGATTAACCTCTCAGTAAGTGTGACTAAAAATATGAAAGCTATAATTTTGCTAATTTAATACTTTTAAATTTCTTAAATCTAAAATTCATGGCAATAGTTTAAATGAACATTAATTGAGGTTTACGTAAGGTTATTAGATGTAATTATTGTTCCTATCTCAGTATTGGATATACTGATAATTGATGCGAAAGTAAAATTAAGTCTAATTTCATGATTGATTAATTTAAATTTTAATTATCCTTTCTTTGAAGTATTTTTCAGAACAAATAACAAAATGGTTGTTTTTTAACAAAGTAAAAAAAAAAAAAAAAATGGTTTCCAGTTATTTTATACCACTATACGATTCTTGGCTAACCGATCGGATCCTGTTCAGAATCTCCATGGTTGTTCTAAAATTGTAGTACATCATCATATCCCTATTCTATTAACGGATTTAACTCCTTCTCCTTTTGGTCCTCATATTGGAGGAATTTCAGGTTGTCTGCATTTTTTCAAATTATATGATGATTACACTTTTGTTAATTTAATGTATATGGAGATTTGAGCTTGATCGGGTTGGAGTGGATTTGGGTGTTCTTTATGCAATCCAGTATGCTACTTGATTTAGAAATCTGTTGCCCCTTACTACATTTAATATTGTCGTAAAATGATAAGTTCAAGATTATCATTGTTGTATTAACCTATTCGGATTCTTAAGTTTTGATATTTTGATTAGTTTAATATAATTTGCTCCCTTTTCCATGGCAACAGATTTCAGTGGAGCTAGTCAGGGTATACTTATTTTTTTTTAAATATTTAATTGTCAAGTGAAGATTGAGTAACAAATGAGCTTTTTAAGTTTAAGTAAATTATTTTAGAAAGAACACCAAAACAACACAACAAATGGAGCCGTAACAATTCGGTCTCTGGATTATTGATTTTTTTTTACTTGTATGTATTTATGTATCAAAGAGCAACTGGGTGTTTTTGCAATTAAAATTTTATTTATATGTTCAAGTGTAAAAAGAGGTCTAGGCTCTCTAAGAACACCAAAACACCACAACATCTTTAAACATATCCAATTAAAAAAGAAAAACTATAATATACTTTTTGCTGCAAGAAAATTTAATCGTCAAAAGGAAGAGTGAGGGAACATTTAAATTCTTCCTGATGCAAAGTTCAGTCAATGTTTGAAATATCACTAAATTACACTGCAGAAGATTTTTTCTTTTATTATGTATATGCGTAATACTATTTAGTGAACATTCGCGTGTATGGATTTTCACAAAACAGAACAGTAGTTCTTTTAATTGATGTGTTAATAACTCTAGAGAGTTGGATGTTACTGTAATCATGGATGTTACTAATATTTCGACAGAAAGAAGTACACTAATAGAAAGCATTGATGTGATAGAAAATGAAGAACTACCAAAACGAGTTTCAACACCTACATTAATCAGCAGCCTTATTTATGAAGCTGAACGACTCGAAGAAGTAAGTAGGGAGAAAAAGCTTTCTAAGTATGATAAGGTTTATCGTGATTTTTATAAAGTGCTGAAGAAGTTAATTGAAGAAAAGAAAGGTCACGGAGCAAGTTTAAAAGAAATAAAAACGGTTGATAGAAACACGTCTTTAAACATATCCAATTAAAAAAGAAAAACTATAATATACTTTTTACTGCAAGAAAATTTAATCGTCAAAAGGAAGAGTGAGGGAACATTTAAATTCTTCCTGATGTAAAGTTCAGTCAATGTTTGAAATATCACTAAATTACACTGCAGAAGATTTTTTCTCATAGAACGATGTGTAACATAGCTCGTTTGTTTGATCCTGTAAATGTATAATAAATGCTTTGAACCTCATATTCTAAAAAAAGCATGTTTTAATGATCTTCATAATTATACATCAATTTGATCATGTTTGAAATAGCGCAACATCATCAAAATACACTTTAAACGATTATTTCCCATTGACTGTAATGTAGCGGTATACTTTTGACTATCCCTGTAAAAAAAAGTGCTACACACTTGATTTGCAATAGAAAACATGCTATAGTATACAAAAATTTCAGGGCAATACGAATATATTTACGCGAGTTAGCGCTCGGACAGACGGCAATCAAACCGAAGTCATAAACATTTTTCAACTAGGTTGGAAAGTTTTAAAAAGTGATACGACAGCTTCAGTGACATTAAAAAAAAAATTGAAAATTGATTTATTCTTGAACAAATCAATGATTTTTTAATTTAAGAAATACTTGTGTTGTCGTTGTTTTGGGGCTGATGGTAATTAACAAACACATGAATTCTGCTAAGAAAATTGATTAATAGAAAATTATAATTGAAAAGAGAGGGGAAATTAAAGCAGTTAAAAAAGGGGTAATTGATAAACGAACACAAAATAACATCCTAGTCATTGAGATAAAAATTAAGTGCAATTATAGTAATTCTAGCAGAATTCTCAATCACCATCAAATCCTAAAAGCTCTATAACATTTAGTTTTATGAACCTAGACACTGATATGGAAAAATATGTATGCAGAAATAAATAATAATAGACTAGAAAATCTAGACTATTCAAAACTAGAAATGAAACTGAAATCTCCCTCAATTATAGGGAGCCAAGAGAGAATACTTTTAGAATTAAATTATAAAAAGGTTGTAAGTTAAGATTGAGAAACAATGTCTAAAAAAGAAGGTCTCTTCAAACCGTATAGTCAGAAAATTTTGAAAAAAAATTTCGGCACTTTTTGGTTAGCTGAGCGCCAGTGATATATATACACATATATCTACACATATGTATATATACACATATATCTACACATATGTATATATACACATATATCTACACATACGTATATATACACACACATATATATATACACATATATATACACATATATCTACACATACACACACACACATATATATATATATATATATGTGTGTGTGTGTGTGTGTGTGTGTATACATACATATTTATATATGTACATTAGGGTGGAGTGAAAAAATGAAAGTTGGAATTTTGATTTCGGATAGCAGCCAAAAGTTGCCTTTTAGTAAATATAATATACGTGCAAAATTTTATGAATTTTGAAAAACTCCTTCAGTGCTCTACCACGACCTTTATATTTTCATTGTTTCGCGCAATAGGTTTTTACCATAAATTGTACATTTACAGTGTTCGTTGGTAATCTCGTTTGACATTTGTATATTTAAAATGTTTAGTGTAACTTCCTTTTCATTTCTAAACCTTAAATCTTTATTTTGAAAAATTTTAAACGTTTTATTGAGATTTACAAATTATTTTTTTCATTTTTAGCGCAAAAATGAGTGCGAGTGGAGGCAAACCGAAATTTACCATTACTAAACGTGCAGTGGAATCTCTCTTATTTGGTGTGCCTTCAAAATTAAATGAAGTTGTTTTGCGAACAATAGCAGACGTTATAAAATGTTACTTTTACATAAGACAAGAATTAAAACAAAGTTGGAATGGTAAAGATCCACCAAAGTCATAGGTAATTCAAATCCTAAGAGAGAAGATCGAAGAAATTTTGAAGAAAGCATCAATTCTTATAGTTTCCCAGAGGGGTATTGATCAAATGATAGACAACGATTTTTCTAAATACCAGAGTCTTATTCGATTCGCCAAATCCAAAAGAAATGATAATTACATGAAAAAGGTTCAGTTTTTCAAATCTGAAGCTGTAAATAAACTTCTAGACATTTCGGAGCACAAATACAAGCCAATTCCTAAATGTACTTGTGAAAAATCAAGGAAGGTGCATCCAAAAGAACAGGGATTTCTTCTTGACCAAAGGTCAGCAAGAAAGAGGGTTATTGGTATGCTCGATAAAGCCTAGACAAGTAAATTGACACAAAGAGAAAAGACAGGAAAACAAGGAAGTCGATGTGGGCTGAAAAGCCAAGTTTAAATTCTGCAGTTAATCAGAGCAGTACAGTTGTTATGTATTTTGACAGTGGTGATGAAGAAAGAAGTAGTAGCCCTTCATCAGGGTGTGAAGATTTAATATCCGTATCACAAGCATCTACTGCTAAAGAAGAGTCACAAAGACAAATGAGAACACATCTCCTACTGTTTCAAGGATCTCAGATCAGTATGGGGTTTCTGATAGATGCGTGGCAGCAATAGCTTCTGCAACTTTACAAGATATTGGCATTATAATAGAAAACTATTCATCACATATAATTCACAGAAGCAAAGTACGCAGAGAACGAAAGAAAACTAGAGAATGTGCAAAAAAAAAAAGATGATCTGAAAGCTTTAAAAGCGGGAATCGAAAGTATATATTTTGATGGAAGAAAATATAAAACACTACATCAAGAGAAAATTGGAGATAAATTACATCGAATAACTATAAGTGAAGAACTTGTATGTCTGGTTGAAGAGCATAATTCACTGTATCAGGGACACATTACACCGTCTTCTGGATCTGGAAAGCATATTGCAGAAAGCACTTTAAAATACTGCACTGAAAACAACTTAAACCTTGACAAACTATGGCTGTAGGTTGTGACGGAACAGCTGTAAACACAGTAAGAAATAATAGTGCTATTAGATATTTTGAAACAAAGATTGGCAAAAGATTGAAAGTTTGATTTTGAAATATTCGTGAAATTAGTTACACATGCAACATTGGAAGTTGCAAGAGTAGAAGCAAGGGACGGATATATACGAGCAAAAATCAAATCGCGAAACATAATGCCTAGTTTTGATACCAAAGGCCAATATAAATTAGAGTGAATACTCAGATAGTTTTAGAGTCCATCGTATATATCCATTTTATTGTATTCCTATATATTTAGAAAATTGTCTTTCCTATACATTCAGAGAACTATCTTTCATGTATATTCAAAACATAAAAGTGAACTGTATAAATAATTATTTTACTTTTTCTTTAAAATTTACATTTTAGTGTGATGATCATTTTTTGTGACCTTCAAGGTCTCAAAACATGACGACACTTAGATTGATCACATGTAATACTTTAATCAGTCATATTTTATGGATTATTTTACTAAAATCAGAGAAATTCTGCAAAAAAAAAATAATTTGAATACTACATAGTGCATATCTTGGATTTTCACATATAAAGGGCATAATTTTTAAGAGTTGGTAGAGCCCTAAAGATGAATTCCAAATTAAATGAAAATTTAACCTAATATTCAGTGTGCCAATGGACAAATTTTGAGACCTATCCGAAGAAAAATATTCCAAAAAGAAAATTTCATGATTATTTACATTTTTTTGGTTTTTCACGTATAAAAGGCATAATCTTTAAGAGCTGGTAGAGCCCTAAAGATGAATTCCAAATGAAATGAAAATTTAACCTAATATTCAGTGTGCCAAAAGGCAAATTTTGAGACCTATCCAAAAAAAAAATTCCAAAAAAAATTTTTTAAGGTCATTTTCACTCCACCCTAATGTACATATATCACTGGCACACGGCTAACCGAAAAGTACCAAAAATTCTAATGAAGCTACTCATGTATGTAATAAAGTAACAGAGAAATTTTACTGCGGAATCCCAGTAGAAAATCTGCAAAAAAAAAAAAAAAAAAAAAAAAGTATTTTCAAGTATGTGGCGCAATTGGTAAAAGACGCGATTTGGCTAGCCACATTTTTCCCTCGCCAAACACAAACGATTTTAATGCATTTTGAAATTGCATGTAAAATGATTATCCGAATGCGCAATACTCAAGGAATTTAAAGTTAAAAGATGAAATAGCTTATTATTCTTTGTATAATGTATACAAGCTGCTTATTTTTGCAGTTATTTAATTTTACCACTGAAAAAATATGTTCTATGTCTGGATGCTGCAAATATCTATGTTTTGTTAAAGCGAAGCTGACATTTAAGTTATGTATATTATTGAATTATTGAATCAGTTTTCGTTTTTTTTTTAAGTTGCAAATGTTTCTTTTCACTTTTAATTAACATTTAAAGTTTTATTTTACACTAAAATAGTGGCTTTGAGAATGAACACATTCAACGTTATTTGGATGCTATACAAAGACTATATGGAAATGAATATGGGGCTGACAAATGTAACTAACAAAAGAGGAAATTCAATTAAAAAACCGTATAGTAGAAATTTTAAGAATGTATGAATCTGAAAGGCATATTAAAGTAAACGAAAAGTTTGGAGAAATTCTTGTTATGAGACTTGTCTATGAGATTTTTGTAAAATTTAAAAGCGTAAAATTGCTATTAGCTTAAAAAAATTTGGTACTTCTCCATTATCCCATCGAACACTTTTCATAACAAAAAACTATCGCCAAACTGTAACGCCAAATAAACAAATGGAAGAATATTGTCATTGGAACAGCAAAATAAATAGACACAAATGTCATATAGCACTACGTTGGCTCCATTCCCCCTCCCCCCCCCTTCGCCAATTTGGCGAAAACTTTGTTTTTAAATATTAGTTACAAATAGCATGCAATAATAGAACGTGATTTTTTCAGCCACACACAGGGTGGCTTATTCTTTCACGCAACAGTAAAATTCATGTTTATGAAAAGTCACATCCATCCATCGTTGCCACAGGTTAATCACGAAAAATGAAACATTTAAAGTTACTGAAAAAATTAGTAGCTCAAAAAGTCTTTGTCACAAAATTGTTAGACAAACTGCGTTAAAAACGTAAAAAAAAAAAAAAAAAAAAAAAAAATGATATAAATTTCAAATCTAATGATTATGCCGTTTTTCAAATAATTAATTTCAAAAATTACCAAACTTCCCAATGAAGTACCATAGCGAAACCTTCACGCGTAAAAAGATAATGATAACGGTTGTTGCTTTCGGTCGAGAATACACCAAATGATGTTCGCATTTTACTATTTTAACCATTTTTAACGAAATTCTATAACTTTAGAAGAATTTTTCTTTGAATAGGCAATATAAATGCATAAAATCATTACAAAAATGTTAAAATTACAAAAAGGATAGATGCAAATTATCAGATATGAAAAATAAAGATGAAATTTGGTACTTTCGTGTTATAGCAGCCACCAAGCATGAAATATTTTTGTTTCTGTTTTCATTAATATAATTTGGTACTTTCGTGTTATATTAGCGGCTTCCAAGGATGAATCGCCAAGCGACCAAGATTGATCGCCAAATTATAAAGCATGTACGACATTATAATAATATATGATATATATATATAACATTTCTTGACGTATGTGGCTAAGTTATAGTCATTATATGATGCATATATGATGTATATATATGACATGTGTATATGATGTGAATACGACATATAAGACGTAAATAACATGTGTACAATGAAGTATATGACACATATAGGAGTGTTTGGAATATATATATGAGTGCATAGGATGCATATATAAGCTTTTCGATGATCTTGGCGAAATCATAATTGCAACCTTGGCATAATCATAATTGTGGCGGCAGCTATAACATGAAAGCACTTTTTTTTTTTAGCCGCACACAGGGTTAATTCTTTCAATCCACAGTAAAATTCATGTTTATGAAAACTCACAACCACTCCCTATATAAAGGAGGACACACTTTATGCATAGCTATACAAATGGTTGTTACTGACGATATTAAAAATCAGATTGTTTCTCTTTATTACGCCAATACTTCTGCTTGTATTTCCTTTTTCAGTCCCTAATTGCCCTACAGCGGGCGCAGACCCCATTTAAAGGATCCAACGAAGTTAAACTCGTCGTGGTTGGACATTTCTAAGCGAGTCCCGCGGCCATATCTCCTATAGGAATTAAGTCACCCCCCGGGGGTTAAGTTCTTGTATGTTCGGTGGGGTAAGGTTCAGTAAGACCTTTTTGGTGCTCAAACCCCTGTCGATGCTGCGAGTGAATACGAATGGTCGCTGGTTCAATTACAACTAAATATTGCTTCAAAATTGATTTATGTACACTAATAATATATACATGTTGCTTTTACATTATTCAAAGATTGTAGATCCAGCGAACGCACCATAGGTCCGCTTAGATCGCCGATAAACAAACGAATGACGAATATTAAATGTTGCCAACGGCAAAACACAAATTACAATAGAATGCGCATCGGAGGCGCGCGCAACAGCCAAGGTCAAGGGAAGCGGTAACATACCGGCCCCCGTTGACATGTGCCAACATTTAAACAAATACAACACTAAATATTTTTAAACATATTGCTTACAATAAAAATTATTTAAAATACAATTACATACAAGTTCCAAAACACCTACATACTTCACTTTTAAAACGTTATACATGTCTAACCTTTAAAACAACATAGTACTTAATATGCATAACAACCCTTCAAAAAAATTAGAAAACATATATACATATATAAAAACAATAAATGACACTAATATAATTGCATTAATGTTTCAAGTTTCTAATGGAAGAGGACAAACTTTTGAGATGGACCTCGTAACTACACTTGTTGCTGTTTTAATTTCTAAAACTCTAATTTTTCCATCAGATCCAGGTATTACTTTTATAACACGGCCCATTGCCCATTTGCCTGGGGGTAAATTGTCATCCTTTAGGATGACCATACATCCTTCTTTTAGATTTTTTTTTCTCAACATACCATTTGGATCTTTGCTGTAAATGGTTCAGGTAATCCTTTTTCCATTTTTTCCATATCAATTGTGTCATTTTTGTGATTGCCTGCCAATTTGACAGTCGGTTATCATTAATTTTTGTCAAATCAGGTTCAGTAATTGAAGTGATGGGTCGACCTATCAAAAAATGGCCAGGGGTCAAGACTTCAATTTCATTTGGATCGGGCGACAAGGGTATTAAGGGGCGAGAATTTAAAATTGCTTCGATTTCTGCCGTTAATGTCCAAAATTCTTCGAGTGTGACTCGAGAATTGCCTAAGGTTCTTTTAAGATGGTATTTGAAAGATTTCACCCCAGCCTCCCATAATCCACCAAAATTGGGCGAACGAGGAGGGATGAATTTCCAAGTGACAGCCTCGGAGGCCAAATAATTAGACAATTCTTCATCAGGCTTACATACCAGGGCATGTAATTTTTTCAACTCTGTATTAGTACCTACAAAAGTAGCTCCATTATCTGACATGATAATTAAGCTTTTACCTCTTCTGACGAAAAACCGTTTCAGGGTAGCAATAAATGATTCGGTTTTTAAATCGGTAACTATATCTAAATGGATTGCCTTAGTGGCGAGACAAACAAATAATGCTACAAAAATTTTATTATAATTTCCCTTTCTTTGGTTTTTGTATTTAATCAGAAAGGGTCCACAAAAATCAATCGCACATTTTTCAAATGGTGGGCTAGGATTTACTCTTTCTGAGGGCAAATTTCCCATGATTTGATTTGCCCCCATGGGTTTATTTCGAAAACAGGCTATACATTTGTGTACTGTTTTACGAGCCAAAGATCTTCCATTTAGTATCCAATATTTTTGCCGAACATGATGCAATAATGACTGCGGCCCTAGATGGAAAAACTTTACATGATAATATTCAAAAATAATATTACTTAATTTATGATTATGAGGTAGTACAATAGGATGTTTCTTATCATAGATCAGACTGGAATTGTCTAAGCGACCTCCTACACGAATAATTCCTTCGGAATCTAAATATGGATTCAAAAATTTTAATTTGCTATTACCTGAAAGGTTCCTCTGGTTCTTCAAATTTTTTAGATCTTCAGCAAATGAAGAATACTGTACCTGTTTTATAAGAAATACTTCAGCTTTCTTTAACTCAGCAGAGGATAATGGCCCGTGTTTTTTTTCTTCAGCATTTCGACAATTATTTACAAACCTACAAATATAACTTATGACACGAATCAATTTTAAAAAATTATTAGTCAAAGTAAATAAATAATTAAACAAGGAAAATTCAGTCTTAATTGCGAAGGTATAGTCCTGAATTGGTTTAAGTTCTGCAGCATAGTCAATGTTATTGTCAAGATCTACCGGATGATTTTCTACCTGCTGAATTTTTTCACGAAGAAGATTCGGACCACAAAACCAAAATTCACAGGTCAACAGTTCCTTGGCATCCAGTCCTCGAGATATAACATCAGCTGGATTGTTTTCCGATGATATGTGTTGCCATTGGTACGAGTCCGTAAGGTCTTGAATAGCAGCAACTCGATTACTAACAAAAGTTTTTAGCAGATGTGGGGTTTTTCTAATCCATGCGAGAGAAATCGTGGAGTCAGTCCAGAGAACAACATTTTCTATTTGAATGTCCAGTGATGGTAGAACCTTATGCATCAACTTAGCTAATAGAAGGCAAGAGCACAATTCCAGCCGGGGAACTGTCACAGTCTTTATGGGCGACACTCTGGATTTACTACACAGAAGTTGTGCAGTAGGAGATCCTTCAACCGGTAAGGATTGAACATAGATTGCAGCTCCATATGCTGACAACGAAGCATCAGCGAACCCATGCATTATTATGCGATCTTCTCGAAAAACGTGTCTGGGAACCTTTAAGTTTTTTAACTCTAAGAGGGTGGATACAAAGTCATTCCATTCTCTTGCCAGGAAATCCGGCAATGGCTCATTCCAATCGATTTTGGCTAGCCAGAGCTTCTGCATAAATATCTTGGCTCTTGTTATTACAGGACCAAGTAGACCCAGTGGGTCAAAGATTTTCGAAATAAGAGAGAGAACATCTCGTTTACTATAAAGGTCCTTGTCGGAAATTTTTAATTTATATTGAAAACAGTCACTCTGTGGATCCCATAGAACACCCAAGGTTTTTATCGAAGGACACTCTGGTTGATCATCGAAACTGTATTCGGTGGCAACCCTATTTTCAGATTCGATCAATTCTGGGTGGTTTGCACACCATTTGTGCAACTTCATGTTTCCGAGTTTTAACAGGTTAATTAATTGAGATTGAATGATTTTAGCCCTTTCGAGAGTTGATTCTCCAGAAAGAACATCATCAACGTAAAAATCATTTAAGATGACCGACGATGCTAGAGGTAAATTGTTTTGTTCATCAATTGCTAATTGCTTAAGAGCACGAGTAGCTAAGTAAGGAGCGTTAGATGTCCCGTAAGTCACTGTATTCAGCTTATAAATTTGTACTGGCGCGTCAATACTGTCCTTCCACAAAATTCTAAGAAGGTTTCTTTGTGAGGGATCTACTAATATCATTCGATACATTTTTTGTACATCAGCTGTGAACGCATACCTGTGTTTTCGAAAGCGAATCATAATCTGAATCAATTCCTGTTGCGGAATTTTACCCTTTAAAAGGATGTCATTCAATGACAAACCAGACGTTGTGAGCGTTGACGCGTTAAAAACAACGCGCAAGCGTGTAGTGCTTTTCTCTGGTCTGTATACCCCATGATAAGGTATATAATAACAGACTTCTCCGGGTTCAGATTTCTCTACTAATTCCATGTGATTTAAATTTTTATACTCTTCCATAAATGTCGAATAGAGTAGTTGCAAGTTCGAATCCCTATCTAACCGCTGCCAAACTTGATCGAGTCTTTTTTCAGCAAGTTTTCTGGATTCTCCTAAAAATGTAGCATCCTCCATAGGCATACTCACTACATATTGACCGTCGGATGTTCGACAATGTGTCTCTTCAAAATGCTTTTCGCAAAATTGTTCTTCATTACTGAGCTGAGAATTAGAATCACTAATATCTTCTATTTCCCAAAATTTTTGCAATGACTTTTCTAATTTTTCGTTTTGAGTGAGTAGACCGCAGTATTGAGAATCAGGTGAGGAATTATTCACAACACCGCTAGCTACATAACCGAACACTGTCTCTTGAAATAATAGGTTTTGTGAAGAACAGCGAATTTGACCTGCTTTTAATAAATCAAAAAAACATTCGGCACCCAATAATAAGTCTATTTTTCCTAGTACATTAAATGTATCATCTGCTAACGAAATATGTGTAGGTATATCAGAAATTTCTATATGAATGGGCATTAATGGCGTTATTTCTGTTATTTTTGGCACTACAAAAAAATCCAGTTCCTTTGTGAAAGCTCTATTTTTATTTGAAATTATAGTTTTAATTTTATGATTAAGTGTTGTACATGTTCCATTTAACCCTGATACAGGAGCGACAACCTTAACTTTCTTTAAACCCAATTTTTTTGCAAAGTCAAATGATACACAATTAATTTGACTGCAAGAGTCTAAAAGACTTCTTCCTCGAATAAAATTTCCTTTAATAGTTTTAATATCAATTATTGCAGTTGATAAAATAACATTCTTATTTGAAAGTAAATAGTTCGAAAGATTTTGCGAAACGATATCCGGCGTCACATTTCTTTCTTCTAATTGCTCTATCTCTCGCTTTTGATGACGTGATGAATCATTGGGAACAACCGCGTTTTCTCTGTGTAAAAGGCTGCTGTGCCTTGAATTGCAATGCCTACATAAATATTTCGATCCGCAATTTGCTGCCAGATGTTTCGGTGAGAAGCAATTAAGGCAAAGTTTATATTTTTTAACGATCGCAAATCGCTCATCAAATTTCATATCAAGGAATTTCTTACATCTAAAAAGAGGGTGAAATGAATCACAAATAACACAATGTTTTTCGGAAGAATTTGAATTAACGACCAATGCTTTCGATTTCATTTCATTAGTGTTCTTTATTCTTGTAGCTATATTTTTGTTTATGCTTTCGAGCGATTGACTTCGCTTTTCGAGAAAGGTCATTAAATTATCAAAGCTTGGTACTTCTGACGTGTTTATAGACAGTTCGAATTGCTTTCTTGTGTCTTTATCAAGTTTATCTAAAATGATGGTTATTATCAAAATGTCTGAAAGTTTATTTCTTTCAAATCCCAAGTTATTTAAAGCCCTGATGTTTTTATTTATCGCATCTACTAAACGTCTTAAATCTTTGGCTGACTCATTGATAATTTTTTCGAATTCTAGTATCGCTTTTAAATGAATATTAACCATAATTCTTTTATTCTCAAATCTATTTTCTAAAGCTGTGAACAACGAATTAAATGTATCTTCTGGAGTTTCTAACAGTTTAGCCTCATTTTTTAATGCGGAGTGAAGATAATGTAATTTCTGAACGTCTGACAGTTCGTCATTATTTGTAACAATATTATTAAATTCAATTTTAAACATATTCCAATCCTCATATTTCCCACTAAATTGAGGAAGCGGAATTTCTGGCAATTTTATCTTACAACTACGTAATTTGAATTGAGAATTTTTATTTTCATATTCATCAGAATTTAATTGAAGGAGACCTACCTCTAAATCTTGTAATCTTTCATCCAATTCGAGTAATGAAGTATCGATATCTGTCATATTTTGATCTTCAGGAACTGTTGCATAATAGTCAGTGCGTAGTGTATCCACATTACTGGAAATCTTTTCAAGCACTTTCAGTTTCGTTTCTATTTTTACTTTTGTCCATTGAACTGTTTCATCCTTTACTAGATTTTCTAATCTAGTGAGTTGTGCCTTTACAGAACCTCTAATACGATTTAAAGTTACCAATGTAGTCATTATGAACTAATTATAATTTCTAACTATAATACTAGCACTAATTAGAATCAAATTACTCCGGCTCGACGGACCAAATTAATGTCGATGCTGCGAGTGAATACGAATGGTCGCTGGTTCAATTACAACTAAATATTGCTTCAAAATTGATTTATGTACACTAATAATATATACATGTTGCTTTTACATTATTCAAAGATTGTAGATCCAGCGAACGCACCATAGGTCCGCTTAGATCGCCGATAAACAAACGAATGACGAATATTAAATGTTGCCAACGGCAAAACACAAATTACAATAGAATGCGCATCGGAGGCGCGCGCAACAGCCAAGGTCAAGGGAAGCGGTAACAACCCCTTCATGTAACATGAACGAGCGGATTAAGCGGAGAATTAAGCGGGTCCCAAGGTCCTATATTTCCCATAGGAACGGAGTTACTCCCCCCGGGTGGTAGACATTCAAGGTGTTCAAACCCCATCATGTAACGTATCAAAAGTTTGATCTCGCCAAGCACTTTTGTCTGGTTCTACTCTCCCCCCTCCTGTCAGGAGCACTTTTCTTATTTATTTTTTTCAATTTCTCATAATTATTTCAGTTTTTTCCATTTTTCTCTGATCCTATTGGTCGAACAGCTTCACAATTTCACCAAAATTAGCTGTAAACCACCTACAGGTAATTTTTACCCCCCTCCCCCTCTTCTTTTGGCGCCCTCTGTTTTTACGTATCTCTCGAGGGGGTCCGTCATAGGGGCGCAAAAGGGCCATCCCTTTTAAAGTCCCATTTCTCAATTGCAAGTGAGGATTCATTTTAAAGGTTTCGTAGAGCACTTGTGTTTTGTATAGCTCCCCACCGCTCTCCAAGAACCCGTGTATTAATGCTAACTCATCATTTGTTAAACAACTTCTCTTAGCTGTATCCATCATAAAAGCTGCTATCATAGAACTTTTCATTACCTTTTTTAAGTTATCTATTAAGTGATAAAGTGTCTTGAACCATTAAAAATAGTTTAAAGGGTGTCATTAATTCAGCACATTTGTAAACAACATCTATCTCGCCACGTCTCAGCTCATTGGAGCCACATCTTTTTAGTATTATATTTATTAAAAATACTTCTAGTCACCGAATATTTTTAAAGCTTGGTGTGTTTGTTCCTAATATATTCCGCGAGCCTCACAAAAAATCTTAGAGCGATAACTAAATTCTAAAATGGAGAAGCTGGTTTATGCTAATAAACACTTTTTTTTTTGACGAGTTAGACTTGGCTGAAAAATTCTTAACAATAAAAGCCGTGGGTGGCCAATCTATATTCTGCCGTAAGGTAGAATTTTTTCCGCTTTAATTTCAATATAAAAATAAAATAACGTAATAAATGAAATAGCTTCTATTATTTTAAAAAAGGAAATAAAAATAATAAATAAATGATAGTTTGATATAAATAAATATTGATATACATAATAAAAATAATTTATAGAATTAAAATAAAAAATAAAAGTAAATAAACAGCAATAAACATATATATAATGCAAAAACAAAGTTTTCCCAATTTGGTGGGGGAAAAAATCGCGCCAACGTGGTGCGTATATGACATCTTCACCAATAAATAAATATATAAATAAATAAATAAAATACAAGAAATTCGGACCCAATCACCAAAGTGTCAATGTTGAAGAGAAATATGCTTGGCTCAGTTAGATTAATTATTTAATAATTTTATTCTTTAATTTCCCTTCTAATTGCTGCCCATTCCAACATAACCCTTTTGCTGGGACAAGTAGATCAAAATTAAAGTTTAAAATGAAATACATAAAGGTTTCTCTGGGGTTGGCTAATAGAATAATTTTATTTACTAAGAATATAATAATAAAAAGAGTCCTTAGAGATTAAATTTAGAATATATTCGTCCATTGCATTGTGTTATTTCGAAGTAGCCCATTACCCTTTTGAGAACAATCGTTCTTGCCCCTAACTGACTTTCTAAGGTTGAAACCTAAATAAACAAACACATACTAGGTAATTTAAATGAGAAGACTCCAAATAATTAACATTAAAATTTATTTACAATATTTACAGTCATAATTAAAATCAAGAGAGGAATAGAAATTACTTATTTTCTTTTATGTTATATTACAAATTTATGTACTTGTTTTTATCATACTTAATCCGCTTATACAAGAAGAATAGTATAATTCTTTTTGGCATTACTACCAGCAATACCCTATGTTATAAAATACTCAATTTGGTAAGGAGGAAATACTTGGAAAACGACTTAAAAGTATACCTTTACTTTCCTGGAGACACTAGATTTTGGAGAGCCTTTTCCTCATCATCTGGGGCTTGGCGTGTTGCTTATTCTTGAAGCACTAGATAGTATAGAACCTTTTCATAACAATAAAACCCACACTCTCTCATATTTTGTTAATTTCCGAACTTCGATCTCACTTTACATATCTTATTAAAAACTCTCTTCTGGAGAGCAACATCCTCGTCTCGATTTTTAGCAAGTAGTGAATCTCTCCTTCTTTTCGGCGACCCCTCTCTCAAAATTACCATCCAAAAAGGGCGTGTCTTCATCTTTCTCTGATTTGCTGGACCAAGCTTTTTGGCCCTCCTTTACTTAAAATTTGCATATCTTGTTCCTTTTCATTGGCTATTCAGTGCCCGCATAATTTCCTGCTTCCCTTTATTTTTCTCTTGTTCTAGACTGTGTGTCTACTGATATTATTATATAACTCAATACTCAGAAATAAAAACCAATTTCTTCCCAATAAGATTTTTCTTTTTTACAAATCTAGTCGAAATTCTTGATCCATTTGGTCATCTATCTCCGGAAACGAAAGGTAGGGACAATTTGAAAGGAACAGGAAACTTCCCCTCGCCCCCTGAGGTAGGGTCGGGGATTGAAGCAATTATCTATTGTTGAGAAGATACGGCGCCTAATGAAAGGGGGTAGGCATATTTCTTACACACGTGCACGCCAGTATTAAAGGTATTTTCTCCAAACGACTTATCACGGCTTCGCCGGTATAGAAGCCGTTCTAGGAAAACGACTTAAGAAGGGCTCGCCTTTTTCGGAAGACAGTTTGCTGAACGTGTTAACACGGCCTTGTCAGTAAGAGGGTTAAAAAACAAAATTGTAAAATCGTTTGGCATCCATTGGCGGAAATTCCTTTCATTTACGGTTCAATGCATTGCTGTTTCTTATGCTTGTCGAGTTTCTATGATTTCAACCTATAATGGAATTATAGGTATATTTGAATTACTTTACACGACTATGGAGGAAATTTTTGATCGTTTCGTTGTAAAAAGTTGAGTACACTGCGTTAGTCCTTCACGGGTCAGGTTGTACCCGATTCGAACTCGAAAATTCCATTTGAAATCAACCCGCAACGCGACCCGAACCACGGCTCAGAAAAGCCGTGGTAGAGTTCTGCATCGGGTCGGTTTGTCCCTAATTTCATTTTTCAGGTCGCGGTGACTAATTTTTTTTTTCTAGGGATCGTATTCACTCTAGAATTATTTTTGCGGGTCAGATTTAGGTTTTCGCAAGACGGGTTGTTGGGATTATTCACAAAAAATTTGAGCAGAACTATGTTACAAATGATAATAAATAGATATTTGAATATGAATGAAAATGAGAGTGTATTTATTACTGCATGGAATGTAAAATGTATATAAAAAAATCCCTGACGGCTCGGCCTACAGGCACAGGTAGATTTCGAAGACGCAGACCGTGGGGCACCTGTTTATTGAGAATTGCAGAAGAAAGACCTATTTGCCATGATGTGGCAGTTGGGACCACCCACTTCGAAATATACATCTACCTGTAGGCGGAGCCAGCAGGTTTTTTTTTTTTTTTTTTTTTTTTTTTTTTTTTTTTTACCGTAAGAGTTGGTCCTATAAAAAACTTGTCAGTATAAAAATTGTAGGTAATATTAAGAAGATTTATAATAAATTTAAGCGGATTTGATATCTTGGGAATTGACGAAGTTATGAATTTTTTTCTTCTGAAACCCCTATTCCCTCCCCCCCTCCTTGGGGGCATTTTTAATGAAATCAAAAATCTGTCATACATAAATTTTGGCCCTTTTCTTAGAAGTAATAATAACTTTAAGCGGATTCGATATGTATAAAAATTAAGAAGTTATGGGTTTTTTTTTATGTTTTCACGTCTGCTTGTAGGTGGAGCCAGCAGAGATTTTTTTTGTTTTTATTTTTTTTTTTTTTTGCCGTAAGAGTTGGGCCTATAAAAAACTTGTCAATATAAAAGTTGTAGATAATTTTAAGGAAATTTACAACAAATTTAAACGGATTTGATATCTTGGTAATTATTGAAGTTATGAATTTTTTTCTTCTGAAACCCCTATTTCCCCCCCCCTCCTTGGGGGCATATTTTTAATAAAATCAAAAATCTGTCATATACAAATTTTTGGCCCTTTTCCTAGAAGTAATAATAACTTTAAACGGATTCTATATGTATAAAAATTAAGAAATTATGGGGATTTTTCTGTTTTCACAAAAAGCCCCCCATTTGCCCCCCCCCCTTGGTTCGATTTTGCCCATTAACGAACTTGACAGAGATTTTATGTATCAGTTTGGAAGAGATTTGTGCAGAATGGTTGCAGTTATCGTGTCCATAAAAAAGTGACATAGATAGATAGATAAAGTTTTGAACTGGGGTGGGGGGTGAGGGGGGGGGGGTTCTGGAAGTCATGATCAGCGTAGATCTGCAAAAATTTTTCAAAAATTCTAACTTAGGGGAGAATGTAATAGGTAGGATTTCTTACGAAATCTACCTAAAATGGGATCATAGATTATTCTTTCTTTGTGGTACAGTTAAGAACCCTTTTTTCTTCTCTCGGAATTGGAAAAAAATATTACCAGCATTTCGTTTTTGATACACACTGAAACCCTTGTACGGTATTTGTGATAGTTTATGCACACACACACACATGTTACGTGTGGAACGGAATTGTTACGGAAACATGTTACAGAAAGCTCCCCTGGTGGTAGAAAGTGCAACTAAAATATTTAAGGCTAACGATATCAAGTCGAATGAGCCAAACCCGTCGTAATCGGACCCATAGAACTCGAGATACACGAGTAGTTACACCTTCTGCCGCCAGGGGGTTGCAGTCTGTTCTATACGAACATGGCTGAAATCTGTAAGGCTTGGAATTCAAGTCGAATGAGCCAAACCCCGTCTTAATCGGGCCGACAGGACCCGAGATAGAAAGCGCCCCTAGTGGTAAAAAGTGCAACTAAAATATTTAAGGCTATCGATATCAAGTCGAATGAGCCAAACCCCGTCGTAATCGGGCCCGTAGAATTCGAGATACTCTGAAAAAAAAAAAAAAAGTATGAAGTTATTATTCGAAAAGACTGGTATATATGTTACGGCCAATATGATTAATCCGGTTATTATTAATAATAACCGGCCTTTATGTCCGGTCATTAATTATAATAACCGGTTAGTAGTAATAATGATCGGATTGAATAATCATATTGACCATAACATATACAACTCATAAGTTTTGCTTTATAATATGGATTTATTATTTTTTCTACGTCCTTCATGGAGATTTTTCAAGAGTTGGCAGCTTAAAATTAAATAAAAAAATAGATTTTTAAAAAATGAGAGATAGAGAAAGAAAGGGGTGGGGAGAAATAAAATACAATTTTTAATTAAATGGCATATTTTGCATCTCGCTGCAACAATTCTGTCAGTAGTAATAAAAAAAAAAAAAAATTAAATATTTATTGTTCAAAAAATATTTTAAAATCAAGTAATTTTGTTAAAAGTTTATCATTTGCAAACTTTTTATGTTAATATATAAGTCTTCATATTAAAAATTAATTCAATTTAAAATATTATTTGAACAGTAAATATTTCTTTCTTTACAATATGAATCATTATATCAGTGCGACTCAATGCTTATTCAGAATTGTGAAATTTAGAATATGAAAAAGAAAGAAAAAATTCTAAATCGCAAAAACATTTCTTTTAACAAAAAATTGTTGTGCAACCGGATGAGTGGTCATCTATTTTTCAAAGTATATAGTTGATTACTTTCAAATGTGAAACTACCAAGAAGAAAAAAAGGAAATTATACACAGATTCAAAGTCAAAACATGTGCGCAGCGCATGCGCTTTGCAGCTGATATTCTTCTGATTCTTCTATCGCAGATTTCGTCATAAACTCAAACTAAAACCAAACGTCATTAGGGTTGCTATAAAATTTCATGAATGCAACTTGGCGCCGTTGGCTGCATATCCACTTAAAATTCTGATGAATTGGGGAGAATTCCAAGGATTCCCTTATTACTACTATAACTTTTTTAGTCTCTGAACTGTAATTTTTATGCATTTGAAATACAGTAATCCCTTAACATTCGCGAGGGTTACGTTTCAGGAAAACCTCGCGAATGTCAAATCCGCGAATGTTGAGTCTATCTCTCTGCACTTAAAAAAGAGTTACGTTCTATAAAATTTTAATTAGAGTGGCACAGTAATTCAAGAAAACAAAAGGATATATGTATTAACAGTACGTTATGCATAACATATATGCATGAATTGAAGGTACACACATATTTATATTTATGAAATTTATTTAATGAAAATAATTCAAATTAACTGACTGGAGAAATAATTACAGCTAAAAATCATAGGTTTTTTTTTTTTTTTTTTTTTTTTAAATAAAGTAATTTCGACTTTCTCTCTATTCACAAAGAGATGATAATGTATGTAAGCTTCAGCTCTATCTCTACGAGAACCTGCACAAGCACATTTTAAATTAATAGATTGAAGATGCAGTTATCTTACCACTTCTAATATCCCCATTGCAATGAGTATTCTTCTGCTGTTATTATTTTGTTTTCCTACAACACTCGCTCCTTTGTCAGCAGTAAACTGAAAATGGATTTGTAAATACGTACTTAGAAAACACAGGGGAAACAATCTTTAACCACTGTAAATTCTGAAAAAGCAAAAATATAATTTTTAAAAAAATCGCGAATAATCAAGTCAGATTTTTGCGAATGTTAAGTTTTCCGCATTTTCATGTTCGCGAATGTTAAAACCGCGAATGTTAAGGGATTACTGTATATAAATTAACTGTTGTATGAAGATTTATTTTCAAGCTATATTTACATTTAAAATACTATGAGCAAAATATGATCAATTTTGTCTTTTATTATTATTATTATTATTTAATTCTGTTAAGTTTTCGAATTGTCTTAAATATCACATATCTTCTTTCGCAACGAAAAAAAAAAATTTTTTTTTGATAAATACATTTTAACTATTACTTAAAACGAATTGTATACATTTATAAAAGTTAATACTTTACATAAAGTAAAAATAAATAAATAAATAAATAAATAAATAATAAAAATACAGGTTTATGCAAACGATCTCTCAGACATACGCCTTAGGGCCTTCATCAATAAAATTTTATGGATGCGATTGATAAAGCCAATAAATGATGTGTTGTAAAATATTTCGTAGGCTATGCGCGCAGGCCCGTAGCTAGACCTTACTTCTAGGTGGGGCAAATATTTTTTCAGGGGGGGGTGGGGGGGCAGATTATTTCTTTTTTTTTTTTCTCGTCTCTTATGCCTTGAAAAATATGTACTGTACTTTTAATGTAATTTTTTTCTCATTTAAAACGTAAGATCTCTCCAAAGCCAGAATGAAATTTTTAATGTTTGTTCCAAGACACAATAAAAATATATCAAAGACACATAAATAAAATATTTACATTTACATAACGTAAATAAGTTGTTTCCTTTTAATTAAGTAATTTAAATTTATGCAGGTTTTATGTTCGTTTATATTAATAAATGCATTCAAGTACAATTTATTAAATGTTGTTTCGTTATATTTACATCACGCAATAAAGATATGAGAAAGAAAAAACAGAATGAATAAAATGAATAGAACAAGTAACGAGGATGTCTTTACCGATAATGAAAAAATATTTTTTTAAATTTTCATTTCATCGATGTTTTTCCAATACATTTTCATTGATTAAAGTCGATACAGATGTAGAGGAATTAACTCGAATCTGTTTTTCTTTCCACTTTGCCATGGCTTGGATGTGAGCTTCTGATTTTTCGTGTTTTGGAAAACCGCGGCCATTGTCTAAAGCATTTTTCCAAGTTTTAAAACCATGTTCGGTGTATGCGGCTTCTTTGGATCAGGACCGGTTAAAATGTCTACACGCATAACAGAATGCTGCGTCCTTTGCCACAGAATACTCCAGCCATTTGCTTATACCATGCAGCGATGCAGCTCGAAAAGAACGTTGATTTTTTCGTGGGAATTCCTTCAAAATAATTTGTTCAATTGGCTCGTCTCTTTTAGGCAAATTGAGATCTAGAATATCTGGTTTACTTGTAGTAGGTCCAGTTAATGATAATGAAGTTCTATCATTACTATTGCACAATATTCAGGAGCAGGACTCTCTATTTTCTGTTCTAGTCGACGCTTCTTATACATAAATGAACGGATATCCATATTTTAAAATATAACTTGTATTCACAGATAAAGTAATCCGTTCCGTTCACAGATACATACTTATCCAAATATAATATATACAACTTTTAAAACGAGAACCTTTTTTTTTTACTGTCACCAAAAACTGATTAGTATCTGGAAACCACAACGGTTAAACAAAACTGTAAGGCAGAATGCATTAATGCATTATTTTCACAAGCGGATTTTCAAAAGTCACTAAACCTATTCCCCGAAATCGTTGAACGGGACACAAAAACATCCGGGTGGTCCTGCACAAACACAGGCCCACTGTCGGCACAATCACAGTTAGCGACAAATTGCACCTATATCGTCCCATTGTAAAATTGTCAAAATCTTTCTTTCAGAAAATAGTTCATACTACTTCTCTATTTATATTTCAGAGGATGGGTAACACTATTTCACACCACAGGTGGTCCAGTGTAGAGCTCCTATAATAGGAGTCTTAGTCCAGTGATGTGTCAGAAAGTCAAAGTCAAAAAACACTTAAGTACTAAAGGGTGCTGAGCAATTCGGCTGCTTTGATGACGCTTGTTTGTGACAGGCGATTTAATAGCAGTCTTGAAGTCAAGTTAAAAAGTTTTCGTGCAATCCTAATTATAAGCATTACAAATGAAACAAAATGAAGAAATAATAATAATAAAAGGAACTTGTAAGAGGCAGAAAATTCAAAATTGCATACGGACGCTCTGGTTTTTAAAACAGATAAAGTCTTAAAATTCTCACGCTTCTGTTGTTATTTGTTATTCTGTGTCGAGTTCTGAAAAAGCCGTAAATTATGGAAAAAAATAGCATAAAAACAATATATTTTCATAATTTTTTTTAATGGATTTTTATGAGAGATTATTAAGATTAATACAGAATTAAAGTAAATATTGTTAACAGTATATAGTAAATTACACTGCATCAACACTTGCTACAATAACACGGAATCATTTACCGTAATTTCGCGCGTATGCGCCGCACCCTAGTTAAGTCTTTTTCAAACCGGAAATTTTATTGAAAATAAGAAGTCAAATAAGTGCTAAGCAGAAGAGAGTCACGTTTTATTTAAAATAAATTCTGGTAGGAAATCGAATTGTCTGAGGTGCAGCGTATACGCGCGAAATTACGGTATGTTTAAAGTATTAAACATAGATTATTCAAGATCTAATTAGCACAACCCAGTGCTGTCTCAGTTTCAGACAAAAGAATCCCAGTTTAGGTGCGTTCGTAATTATATAAATGCGTAGCACCTATAGTCGTCGTCTGGTCCGTCCGCAAAAAACAAACTACATAACCGAATGGTTCAAAATTTAATATATAGAGTCGTTATAAAATTTTGTCGAGTCATTTCAAATTTTGTGAAAATCGAATCACAACTTAAAAAGATATTAAAAAAGTTTTCTTTATTCTATTAAATCCTATCATACGTAATCTATATAATAAAAGCGCAAGTCATGTGACTGAGGAAAACAAATACGGGCTAACCTGCTAACCACTTCTTTTTTCATATGCCAAGCGGTCATTTTTATTCAACATTATTTCTTCGAATAAAATTGCATAAAAGTTACATTTTTAGAAAGATCATTCAAAAAAATTGTTTGCTTGAGAGATGAGTTACATTAAAAAATGTATAGATTCTGAGATAACTTCAGTAGAAATTAGGTTAACAGCCGAATATCTCAATCCATTAAAGTAAATAAACACAAGAGATTCGTTCATCGTGAGTCATAGAAATATTAAACCATGGAGGTAATCATTCGTAAAGCAATATCTCATGTTGAATTTTGCAGCGCTGTCTGGTGTCGAAAAAAAATTCGCATCTGTAAACGTGGCATCACTAATAAGAAAAAAAAAAGCATGCTCATTTCGCTCGTAACAGACGATATAATTCATTTCACAGAAATAATAAATATAATTTTTTTACATTGTAAAACTAGTTATAGTACGGTCGCACCTCATTTGTCACGTTTAACGTACATTTCCAACTTGTTTGTTTGTTCCTTGCTACATTAAAAAATAATAATAATAAACATTATTTATGCAGAATGTTTAGTGTCGAAGAGTCTGTGCAAATATAAAATATTTTTTTAATTTATTTATTTCACTGTCCATTTCCTATAAAGCATCGCTATTTCTTCAATCGCCGTATATTTTTTGAAAAGAGCTATACATATTGTTTATGCTTAAGACTGTTATGACATTAAGGTCACATTTACCCGTAATTAAATACCATTTCAGATATCCTCCATGAGGCTCCAATATATATATATATATATATATATATATTAATTGTGTATTATATATATATACAATTTTTTCCGGCTGAACAACACGGAACTTTTTTGCTATATTCGCACTGTCATTTTTATACATAAAAGCATGAAATTTACAAGTTTTAACAACTAAAGTGATTTAGAATCGAATAATGTTTTTCACTTTTCTATAGATTTTGAGTTGTAATCGATTTCTCTCTTATGAACTTTATCAGACTGTCATGTCCAGAAAATTGGTTTATATCTTTAACTTTGACGGTCATTTTCTGAAAACTGATTTGCTTTTACAAAAAAAAATGGAAAACACTATTTAATTTCTTTGTTTTTAATAAAAGGACCTGAAATTTTTTTGAATTTAAGAATAGTGAATGACTTTGTGAATGTGTCAGAATATAACTAATTTGGATTTGTAAAATCGTAAGTAGCCCGGCATATTTTATTCTTTAAATTTGAAATAATGATTAATTTATTTCAGAGGTGCCAACTTTTAAAAATTTCAGGTGGGGGGGGGGGGGGGGCGTCGGGGAAGAGTAGATTGAACAGATAAAGGGACAGAACTTCTATTAATTTTATTTCCAGAGGTGGGGGGGACGAAGCCCTTGTGAAAATTTCCAGAGAATTTCTATGGCCTTGTAGTCGGCGCCTATGATGGATTTAATTTGTTATCTTGTTCATTTTTATAAATGTTTTCAAGCCGTAAGCAAAAGTATGAACTTTTTTAAGCTACTTTTATCATATTATTTCGATATCTGCAAATAAATTCCTTTAAAGAATATATTTTACGCGAAATAAAACATTTTATAAAATCTAAGTATACTTAACAACTTAAACAATATCATATCGTTACATTTTTCTTTTTGTTCCTTGATTTATTATTGATTGATATTATTTCGTTCCTTGAAGATTTTGTTCTTTTAGATGAAAAGTTATACATGTTATGTTACATGAAAGTTATTTAAAGTGAAATACATTCAAACGTGTAACGTGGTAATAATTTCCTCTACTAACCACTACCTGTAAAACCCGAGGGGAAAAAAAAAATATATATATATAACTTAAGACACATGTATATTAAAAACAATTCACAGATAATTCTGTAAATTTCTTATTTATAAATTAAATTTATATCATTTAATTAAAACAAATTTTATATTATATTGGTTAAAGATGATATTTTCATTGCAATTCCACACTGTAAAAAATTTCCAACCCTTTTCCGTTTCGTAAAAGATAAATTTCCTTTACGATACGGAAAACAACCGATAAAATAATTATTCCGAATCACAACAGAAAGGTTTTCTACAGTCATAAAAATAATCTATTTATATCGGATTAGTTTCCGAACGGATGGAAAACAGCTTTCTCCGGACTTACTGCGCAGTCTCGTTCTCTGCTGACGTATGAAAGGCGTTGCGTCACGTGATTGATAACAGAACAGAATCGAGTTTTTGGATGAAGATGGGCGCCATGTTTTTAAATATTGGACAACTGCTCTACGTACTTCTAACTTCGCAATAGTTTTACCTCTGGTAGGAGTCTGGTTTTTGCGGAGTAAGACAGTTGTATAGGAATAAAAAGCTGCTCACCGGGCCCATGGGCCAAACCAACAACAACAACAACAACAACAACTTCGCAATGGTAAGTACTAAAATTTATGTGATTTTTAATATTTTGGATTTGATATGTACATATATTTATAGTGCATGATTATCAAATCGAATAACATGTTTAAGGAGCTGCGTAGCCTGAAATAAAATGCATGTTATCTTATTTCTCGCTCAGTTTATTTTTTATGAGAAAAATATCCCCGAAGTAAAAAATATTTTGATGTGCCAGAAATTTCTAACTTAGATATTATCTTAATGAAACTTAGTTTTTGTAGGCTGTTTTTTTAAATAGTTTTTAACTTATTCTAAATTAAATTCCTTGTTTATTTCTTTAATTCTGTAAGACATCCAGTGTTGAATTCAGGGGGTGGGGGGACAGTCCCCCCCGGAGCATTGAAATGTCCCACCGGAAGATTTCACATTTTATGCTTTTAATAATCAAAAAGTGCAATACCCCCCGGAACTCTATAATATCCCCCCCCGGAACCACAGAAATCCCTCCCGGAGAAAAATGTCTGAATTCAACACTGAAGACATCAATAACATACCTATGATCTTAAAATAAATTGATGATATTTTTCTATGTTCGATGCTATATCAGAATCATATTGTCTTTTTTCAGGTACTGCATTATTATAGAATCAATTTTACATTTTATTATTTGTAGGGATGTAACGAATAGTGATTTGGCCGAATAGCCGAATACCGAATATTCGGCCAAGTTTTAGCCGAATACCGAATGTTCGGCGGCCGAATACTGACTTTAAAAAAAATTATTTTATTTGTTTATTTATTTTTTTTCCAATTTTAAAATCAAAAATTAAATTAAGGACTAATTGAAATAAATTTTTTGTTTGAGTGTTCAAAAATCATGACAGCTGAATGTATGTAAGCACGGTATATAGTGAACGTTTGTTTTCTGAAGCTGGTAATATATATGAAACCAAACGAAACAGACTTCTTCCTGAAAATGCTGAAAAGTTATTTTTGCATCACAATTTCAGGCTTTACAGTGATAAATAATTTTGTTACCCCTGTATGTTATTTTGAAGTAACTCATTAAATGTTTTTTCAGTATAGGTAATAGTTTTTTTCTTTTCAATGTATCAAACTCATTAGTTCGTTTAATCAATATCTAATGTTTAATTTTTAATTAGTAAAGTAATTATATAGTCACATATTTATTATTTAAAAGTAAAACTAAAAGCTAGAAAAATGATTTAATTTGTGAAAGATTAAGCATTTTTACAAGACAGTAAAATATTTGTTTTTAATATTTATGAATTTTATTGTTTAAGAAACTTATCATCATTATAAATCAGATTAAAAAAAATTGATATAAAGTGAATTTTTTTTAATTCACTGATGAGAGAGAGAGAGAGAGAGAGAGAGATTTAAACTTTAAATGCAGTATATATTTTGCATTTTAATGTAAAATAAATTAATGTTGCAATACTTACTTAAATTCATATGATGCCTAAATATGCAGCAAGAAAAATATTTTTTAATTTCATTATATACAGTTATTTATAAGTTGTCATGAAGCTTTAAAATTGAGTAAGTATTAGGATTTATTTTTCTTATAATAATTAATGTATTTAGATATCATTCTTTAATATTGTTTGTTAAAAATATTTAAAATCACATTTTTTTTTTCTGGAACTTATTTAACCAAATATCTTAGAATATTCGGCCAAATAAGCAAGTATTCGACAATATATCTAAATATATTCGGCTACAGGTATTCGGCAGAATATCTGTTCAATATTCGGCAAAAAGGCCCATTAAGCCGAATACCGAATAGTGGTCGAATATTCTTTACATTCCTAATTATTTGTAGTGTATTAAAATTCAATTGAAAAGGGGAATCCTTTAATTCTATAATGTTAATTAATAAATTGAGAACTTTATGTTAGGACGATATAATGAAATTTGTATTGGTATATGGTAAAATAAATTTCAGTATTCTTTGCATATCAGACAAAATTTTAGTTGTAACAAACGTAAAGTTGAATATGCTAAATATCTTGAGGTTGATATTATCTATATTCATGCTGTAAAAGCTTGCATGCAGAAGCTTACATCTTGGGCAGCAGAGATCAACTGCCTCGCCCTTGATATTCAAGTTTAATTGGCTAAATTTTATTTTTCTTACATTATTTTGAAAATAAAAAATGACATTTAATCTTTTCTAATAATTTAAAATAAACAGAAAAAGAAAAAAAGCAAACAGGGAATTTTTGTCAGTAGAGATGGATGGGGGAGATCTCCACTGCTGAACATCATGTCACATGTGGAAAGGAAGACAATTTTTTGTTCTGATTTTTATTTCGTGCTCATGTTTTGAAAAATTATATTGAATGGGCTTCAAGGAGAATAAACCCTCAAAAGGCTTGAATTTTTTTTACTTCAAAAATATAAAGCTTCAATTCTTCATTCATTCATTAAAAAAAAAAAAAAAAAAAAAAAAAAAAAATGTGGTGTTTCAGCAAAAAAAAAATCTTACTTGATTTTATTTCATATTTCTGCTTTCATTTAACTAAATCTTGTCATGTATTTAAATGCACGTGTTAATACTGTTCAAATTTCAAGAAAAAAAAATGTTCAAAAGAGTCATGATGTCAACATATAAATCATAAATGTCACTAGAACCCAACTTTAAACTTCAGAGTCCTAGGCACAGCATTTTTGCGTGTCCTTCCAAGCACTACTCTTAAGTAATCTCAAAGCTTAGAATTTTTGTGATACGTCCTCATCCAATCATTTCTTCCAGGGCTGTGGAGTCTGAGTATAAGTCAGGCACGTTTTTTTTTTTTTTTTTTTTTTTTTTTTTTTTTTTTTTTTTTTGGGGGGGGGGGGGGGGGGAGATTCGGTGTCTCTAAAAAACTGGCCGACTTGACTCAGTCCCTAGCTTGTTTTTTGGACAATTCAAAGTAAAATTAAATTAATTATATGTGATTTTAAATTTATAAACTGAATTATTATTTTTATTTTGGGACTATATACCGCATAGATGAAAACTGTTTTTAATTAAAAACTCTCGTTGATATTTTCCATTTAGTATACAGTCTTTTCACTCAGCTTTTTGGGGTTTGCAGAACCCGAGGTAAGGCAAAAATTGAAAATTCTGCTACTTTTGGAGTCTACAGAACCCGAAATATCATTGTAATAGAAACCTTTTTTAGCTCCCAGTGTGTCAAAGCCAGAAAGGGGGGCTAATTCGCCACCCCCTTAATTTAGATAAATAGGTTTTTCATACAGAGTTATCCGATTTCAATTTTTGAAATTTTGTATATAGGTTGATTCTGATAAGGCGGTTCCTTGATTAGTTATGGAGGTTCATTGGTTAAATATAAAGGAGGAGGGAACGGGGCTGATAGCCCCCTTAATTTAGATAAACGGTTTTTTTATGCAGAATTATCCGATTTGTTTGAAATTTTGTATATAGGTTCATTCTGATAAGGCGCTTCCCTGATCAGTTTTGAGGGTTTATTGGTTAAGTATAAAGGGGAACGGGGGGCTAATTCCCCCTAATTTAGATAAAGGTGTTTTTCATGCAAAATTACCCAATTTGCTTCAAATTTTGCATAAAGCTTCATTGTGAAAAGGCGCTTCCCTCATTAGTTTTGGAGGTTCATTAGTTAAGTTTAAAGAGGGAAACGGTGGTTAATACCCTCCTCCTTAATTTAAATAATTGGTTTTTTTATGCAGAATTATCCGATTTGCTTCAAATTTTGTATATAGGTTAATTGTGATAAGGCGCTTCCCCTTATCAATTTTGGTTGTTCATTGATTAAGTATAAAGGGGGGAACGGTGTCCAATCCCCCCTTAATTTATATAAATAGGTTTTTAATACAGAATTATCCAATTTGCTTCAAATTTTGTATATAGGTTCATTGTTAAAAGCCGCTTCCCTGATTAGTTTTGGGGGTTCATTGGTAAGTACAAAGGGGGGAACGGGGAGCTGATATCCCCTTAATTTAGATTAATGGGTTTTCCATGCGGAAATATCTGATTTGTTTCAAATTTTGCATATAGGTTCATTCTGATAAGGCGGTACCCTGCTCAGTTTTAGGGGTTCATTGGTTAAGCATAAAGGAGGGAACAGGGACTAATCCCCTCTAATTTAGGTAAATGGGTTTTTCATGCAGAATTACACAATTTTCTTCAAATTTTGTATATAGCTTCATTGTGATAAGGTGCGTCCCTCATTAATTTTGGGAGTTATTTCGTTCAGCATAAAGAGGGGAACGGGGGCTAATCCCCCCCCCATAATTTAGATAAATGGGGTTTTTATGCAGAATTATTGTATTTGCTAAAAATTTTGTATATAGGTTCCTTCTAATAAGTCGCTTCCCTGATTAGTTTTGGGGGTTCTTTGGTTAAAGATACAGGGGGAACTGGGGGCTAATGGGTTTTTCATGCAGAATTATCCGATTTGCTTCAAATTTTGTATATAGGTTAATTGTGATAAGACGCTTCCTTATATCAGTTTTGGGGGTCCTTGATTAAGTATAAATAACAGAACGGTGTCCAATCACCCCCTTAATTTAGACAAATGGGTTTTTAATGCAGAATTATCCAATTTGCTTCATATTTTGTACATAGGCTCATTGTGATAAGTCGCTTCCCTGATTAGTTTTGGGGTTCATTGGTTAAGTATAAAGGGGAAACCAGGGGGCCAATCCCCCCTCTTAATCTAAATAAATGTTTTTTTTTATTCAGAATTATCCGATTTGCTTCAATTTTTTTATATTGGTTAATTGTGATACGACGCTTCTCCTTATCAGTTTTGGGTGTTCATTGATTAAGCATAAAGGGGGAACTGTGTCCAATCCCCCCTTAATTTAGATAAATGGGTTTTTAATGCAGAATTATCCGATTTGTGTCAAATTTTGTATATAGGTTCAATGTGACAAGTTGCTTCTCTGTTTAGTTTTGGGGGTTCATTGGTTAAATATAGAAAGGGGGAACAAGGTCCAATCCCTCCCTTAATTTAGATAAATATGTTTTTCATGCAGAATTTTCCAATTTGCTTCACATTTTGTATATAGGTTCATTGTTATAAGGCGCTTCCTTGATTAGTTTTGGGGGTTCAATGGTAAAGTATAAAGGGGGGGATCGGGAGGCTAATCTCCCCTCCTTAATTTAGATAAATGGGTTTTTTATACAGAATTATCCGATTTGCTTCAAATTTTGTATATAGGTTCAGTTTGATAAGGTGCTTCCCTGATCAGTTTTGAAGTTTAATTGGTGAAGTATAAAGAGAGGGAACGGGGCTATTCTGCACCCCCTAATTTAAAGAAATGGGTTTTCATGCAGAACCGGTAAATTTTTACTTTATAAAAAACATGAGTTTTTTTTTGTTGTTGATGCTAAATGAAATTTATTTGGAATTATTAAAGAAAGGACAAAGTGTTTTGAAAGGAATATTAAACGAAACCCTTTGAGCGATGTTCGATCACACTTACCCACTAGTTCTATTATATTACTGTGGCACGCTTTTTTTTTTTCATTTAATGCTGATCGTGAAATCCCATGGTAACCTATGTAAATTTTAAAGAGGTAGTAAATTCCCTTATACAATTATCAAAATATAGCTTTCACCAGCAGGAAGCAGATGTCCAATGTGCATCTTTAAATTAAAATTTTTAAATTGTACATTTTAATAATTTTCCTTAATTTTTAAGTATTTTAAAAACTTATGAAATTTGAAATTTTTACTGAAAGGAAAATTTTCAAATTTTATGCTCTTAAAAATACTTATCGCTGAAGACGAAGAGTCCTCTTAATCATTCATTGCTGTTGTGCTGTTTTTGTCCCATTAAATATACATGATCACTAGAAATTAGTAAAATAAAAATATATTAATATTATTATTGTTATTATTGCAGGATAATACTGCAGTGATCAGTGTCGCATTCCAGCTAGAGCATATCATCCTTGCTTAATAGCGAATGATGATGTAAGAAAGGAAATCATGCTGTTCTCGAATAATATTGATGGTTTGACAGTTTTTTCGGAGAAATGTCCTAGGACAATTTTGTTTTGGTAGCATCATATTGTGTAATCAATTAAGGCCTGGAAGAAATTAAAGAATCTAGGCCTACTTTTTTACTAAGTGCAGCTATTCGGAGGCAAGAACTGTCAATGGAAGTAATATCAGTATTGCTGTAATTTTTATTCATTATAACATTTTGATTTATAGTTTTGTTGCAAATAAATGTTATTTTTCAGTATAAATGTTTGTTTTATTTTTTCTGTCTTTTGTAGTTAGCCAGAAAAAAAAAATCGAGTAACTTATATATATTTTTTTAAATAGTATTTTGTTAGTATGTGCAATTTAATGTTTGTGCAGATTAAATGCGATTGATTTATTTTACTAAGTTTAAGTTAAAAAAAAACAGCACATACCACATTTGCGAAGTCAGATTTTTTATTAAATATACACTTATTTTTTATATATTTTTCCTGAATTATTTGTAATTTTTAATATTCTTCTATTAAGTGATCTGCCATTGAAGAATAAAAGACTCACAAACATTTCTTTCTTTGTCATTAATGATGATAAAATTTTGACTTTAAATATACATAAATTTTTATAGGCAACTAGACTTCATAAATATAGTAAAATGAATATAGGTCAGTCAACAGTATATTTATTGATATTTATGTAGATATCTCATGACTTCATTGTGCACATGTAAATAACAAATGGTTCAATATTCCAACGTAATTTATTTATGGAAAGATTCGGAAAATAAAGATTGCATGGTAAGTAATATACTTTGAAATGTTATATATATTTTTTTCATACAATTTCAATTACTTGCAAATGTAAACTCATAAACAACTAAAGTTTTAAAATCTTAAAAAAAGGCCTGATTTAATTATTTTTATTTTAAATTCAAATAAATCAAACTTTAATTCACTGTAAACTCTGTAATCGCTTAGGAACTCATAAAGCTGGAAAATTGGTGTTTCTTTTCAAACATTTTAATAACAAAGAATATTTTTTTCATATCCATTGAAATTTATAAAATATAATCATAACCATCTTAAGTGTGTTTAATATATGCTCTAAATTCATTAAATAAATAAAGAAATTTGGTCAGAACAAAAAGCTTTCGCTTTTAGTAATGCAGAGTGCATATGCTTTTTATTTTATCAAAGGGGTAATTCAAGGTGGTATATGTATTTTATACAGAATAGGATATCTGTTAAATTGCAGTTTTTGTAAATAAGTGATGACACAAGACAATTTGTTTTATTTATTTCATGTTTTCAAAAGTAAAAGAGAATTCACATTTCTAAATTAAATCTTTTTCTGTAGCTCCATTTTTTTAAACTGTATATTTTTAACTATTTATATGATTAAAATATTTTAATTTAACCAAGTGAATGAGTTTCTATATATTTTTTTAATTTCAAATATATTTAAATGGACACTTCTAATTGTTAATTTTAATTATTTAGTAAAGTTTATTTTACTGTAAAATGTATAATTTTAAAATTGTATTTTGAATTTTAAAAAAAAGCTGATTTAAATAATTAAAAACATATATGATTTTTTGATTAAATAAATAAGTAAAATCACGAACCCTGTTTTTAAAAAGGATTTTCATTTAGCAAGGCTTTTTGTTATATAATTTTCAGTTGAGCTTCAAGTTCAAAGTCTTGTACATTTTCAAATTGCATGGCTTCTAAAATTTGTTTATCATCAAGCTATTTATTAGGATTAGCTGAATTCTGTATATATATTCTTATAAGTTACATGGCTTCAAAAGTTTTTAGATTTACTTTATTAATATTACACTGGTGTCCAGAAATTAAGGGGCAGTGACCGATTTCAGACGTTTCGTCAATTATCTTACTGAAACTCGTGAGTAAATGCCCGGAATGCCCTTAAGCTTTGAGGATGTAAAGAACATGTTTGACTTGATGTTTTTCAGTGAATATTTTATCGCGAGGACAACTATGGGGGGGGGGGATAATAACTTTAATCATAAAATAATATTTTCGATCACCCAAGTAACGAAAAATGCTAAAAATGGTCTGTCACTGTAGTAAATGACTATGTAGGTTCTGTTCATCATTTGTGTGCATTTTTTGTAAGTATAAGCATGTATATTCGTGAATATATTAACGTTTCTGTGAAAAATTCAAAAGTTTTTTTTATAACATGCAGAGTTTTCAGCCAAATTTAACACCACTTTCCAAAAACTTGACAAAGAATCGTAGAAATAGTATACTGTGATTAAAATATTAATATATTGAATATTTGATGAGATATAGGTATTTTTATGAAATTAATTTTAACTGCGCATGCGCAAACTACAGCAAACATTTTTGTTATGATTTGATAGCAATACTATAGGGCAACTCATATAAAAAGACCAGTGAACTATCGTGAAAACTCAAATAGTTACAGCATTGATAAATACATTGATAAATTGAGAAATAAGTCTCATATAATTCTATGTTTTAAGCATAACTCAAAAACTACTTACCAACTATCTGGGATTTTGGATTTGCATATTTGAAGCCTCCAGAAATCCACCTCTATTAAAAATTCATAGGTTATTTTTTTTCTTTTTTGAAATGAATTTAAAAATACATTTTTTTTTTTTTTTATAAGAGAGAACTAAACATCATCTATACAATTTTAACAAATAGATTTTGAAAATCTTCAAATAAGCGAATCCAAAATTATTATGTCAAGTAGTTTTTGAATTACGCTTAAAAGGCTACCCGCATTGCAATTTGTTTTTCATCAATTGCAAATTAATTTCACATTAAGACTTCCAAATTTTAAACCTTCATATTTCTTAAACCACTTGACCAAGTGATTTCTTGTTTCGTATCCTTGGGAGAAATTTACAGAAAAAAAAATGTATAACGTCAAAATTAGGTGTATGTATTGAAAAGTTGGAGTTTGGTACAATTTAAGAATGATGACGACCCCCTAAGCTTATTTTTTTAAAACCTATTATTGGAAGAAGATAATTTTCAGTCAAATATGGCTATTTCTGTTTTTTAAGGAGGGGTGGGGCAATATTATGATTTAAAAAGATAGGTTTTGTATGTCCTTTGTTTTAGAATTATAGCTATAGAAATTCTTTCCAGCAACAATAAACTTCAAAGCAGTTGCATACACCTCATATGCATAGAACATGTTTCATACTTGTGCTACACCCAGTGGAATAAATTTGAGCTTTTTGAGGATACAGGCTTGTCCCTTTTTTTAGTAATATTGAACAGTTGTTTGGCACAGTATTGAATTCAGGGGGTGGCCCGCTGGGACCCCCCTGGAACATTGAAATCCCCCCCCCCCAGAAGATTTGAGATATTATGCTTTTAATGGTTAAAAAGTGCAATTTCCAAAAAGGAAATATATAATTCCTCCCCCCTCCCCGCCGGAGCCGCAGAAAAGGCTCTGAATTCAACACTGGTTTAGCATCATCTGAATATTTAGTTATATTATACCCATGAGCGCATCAGTATACTTGTAACAAATAAATAACGTTTCAAGCTGATTCTGTATTGTAAAGAAACTTTTGTTATAAAGAGTAGGACCAATAACAGATGAAAATATTGCTTTTGGACACTGTTTTGATTTCCTTTTATCTCAATTAAATATTACTAAGAACTTTTTTGAATACATACACACATTTCGTATCATAAAATGCATTTTGTTATCATAAAATGCATTACATGTAATGCATTTTATGATAACAAATACTTAAAATGTGTGTATGTATTCAAAAAAGTTCTTAATAATATTTAATTGAGATAAAAGGAAATCAAAACAGTGTCCAAAAGCAATATTTTCATCCGTTAATGTTCCTACTCTTCAAAACAAAAGTTTCTTTACAATACAGAAAATTTTCCGATCATAATGAAAAAAAATTCCGTAAAGCAAAGAAAAAGTTTCTATTCTACACAGGAATTTTTAATTTTTTCAAGATTAGTTTACTGACTGATTCGGAAAAGTTTCCTTTTTAAAACGGAATACTTTCTATCTATTCTCCCATTCTTCCAAAACGTTTCTTTATGTGAATGGAAAGTTTTCCTTTTTAAAACGGAATACTTTCTATCTATTCTTCCATTCTTCCAAAACGTTTCTTTATGTGAATGGAAAGTTTTCCTTTTTTAAACGGAATACTTTCTATCTATTCTTCCATTCTTCCAAAACGTTTCTTTATGTGAATGGAAAGATTTCCGTAAGACCCAGGAATTTATTCTGTGTCTAAAGATTAGTTTCTGAATCAAACGGGAAAAGTTTCCTGACGGAAAGAAAAAACTTTCGTTTTTTTTCCGTTTTTTTTCCGTGTTGTTTCGGAAAAGTTTCCTGTACTATACGGGCAACTGGAAATCCTATTCCTACCGGAAACTTTTCCGAATTTTTTTTTACAGTGCATTTCTTCTTTACGCTGAAAAACTCCTTCTATAATTTTTTTATTGTGACCAAGGTTTCACAAATTTTTATTATTCACTAATATGTAAGAAAAGATCAGAAGAATGAAAGACATTAGTCCCCTCTTCCCAAAGCAAACAAGTAAACATAACAATCTGTTTCAGGGAATTGGAACCAGTTCCATGAAAGAACTAGCAAACTTGTCATGTACGACAAATTCAAAAACATTATTTTAGGCTGTTTCGCTTTATTTTCAGATTCAGAAGCCTTTGGTTTCAACCCCGCTTTCTTAAGATAAATTTCACATGGTGACAATTCTACAAAGAAAGTAAGCTTTATGGATATCAATCAATACAGAATTGTTGCTGGGTCGTTACGGGCAGGAATATCCTGCGGTACAGTGTAATTTTAACAAAGCGGGGAATGTCCTACGTGACAATCCCCGACAGGTCTGTTGTCTGTTAAAGAAAGAGAGAAAAAAGAAGGTTTATAGATGAAAATTTTTCTGGTTATGTTTCCAGTTTAAAAACTAAATTGGGAGGAGGGGGGGGGGGGGCGGGGGGTCCTCTTTGCTTAGCTCTGGCAAGAAGATGGAAAAAATTGGGAATTTAAAGTAAAATAGTGGCTGATAAAGTGATCGGAATGTCCAGTCTCACACTAGATTAGACAAAAAATTATTAAAAAAAATAATAGAAATTTAATGTTGTTTTAAACGGGATGTAAAGTTTCACGCTAGCTCGGGCAAAATCTTTCGCAGGTCGGGCTTTGCCCGACCTGGCCCCCACCTGGCTACGGGCCTGTATGGGCGCCGGTAGTAGGACAAAATCCAGGAAAGAGCCAGATTTTGAAACAGATGCATGCCGTTTTTGAAACTGATCGCTAGCTGAACGTTTCGAAAAACTTTGGTTATCAAAATTACTATCACTTTCGAATTTTTCCTAAACCTGCATTTCTAAAAATAGAAAACATAATTTAAAAATATGCTAAATTAAGGATTTTTTGTTATCACTCAGTAAAGGACAATTTGTAAACATATTAACATAAAAAGCAATATACATATTTAAAAAATAAGAAATATCAATCTTATTATATATAATTTTTTCCACCTCCCCCCACCCTTTCCCTCCGTTTAGGATCGTTTAAGAGCCTACATCAATCACGCAAAAAAACGCTCCAGCTAATGTTAAGTCCATGGGAAGGTTATCGCGCGATTTCTCGCTCGCATTTTAATATTTTTAAATGATTCTTTTTGCATAGGATAGCTGAGGTCGATCTCTAACGTTGTTAGCTTTTACTTTTTCGATTTTGGTTCCAGTTTTTTTATATAAGGGTAATTTCACTTTCAGAACCGGTTCCCACCGGTTCCAAAATTGAAAATGTCCGCTTATAAAAAAACCGTAACCAAAATCGAAAAAGTAAAAACTAACAACGTTAGAGATCGACCTCAGCTATTCTATGCAAAAAAAAAAAAAAAAAAAAAAACATTTAAAAATATTAAAATGCGAGCGAGAAATCGCGCGATAACCTTCCCATAGACTTAACATTAACTGGAGCGTTTCTTCGCGTGACTAGCGTAGGCTCTTAAGCGCATGCACGTAAAAATAAAATAAAAATGTTATTACACGGATGATTCTGGGAGAAATTCTAATCCAAAAGAGCTACTTTCTGACTTATTTCTGAATTAGTTTTTGTTCGGAAATGCATGAAATTGGCAGGTGTTATTATTCAGAAACTATGTAATCGAAAGACGTTCTCCATTTTTTGGTAAAGACGGAAGATCTTTCAGAAAATACTGTCAAAGTCGGTGTTTTCAACCGAATTCCCGACGCGGCAGCACAAGGAAGGGGAAAAAGTTGTCGTCAAGTGACAAGAATAGTTTATAGCTCGATAAGTAATTTATTTATCAAAAAATGGAAAACGCTATTCGATTCCAAATCGCTTCAATAGTCAGACATGCCAATTTTATGCCTTTACGTTTTAAAAAAGAGTCTTAAAATATGTCAGAAAGTTTTGTGTAACTGAGCAGAGAATTTGAGAACCACTTGAAGTCACTTGGGAATAATAAATTATATATATACTAGTATTAAAAAATGCTCTGAAGAGCACCAAAAAAGGTTAATATGTTTAAGTATGAAAAAGGGTTGGACAAGTGCTGCTAATTGAGCATGAGAAAGGAAAGGGGTTCCTTCTTGGCTGCAACTCACTGTCAACGCCAACTTTTGAAAAAATCATATTCGCGCTTTTTTTTTTATTCAGTTTTTTTTTTTTACTTATGTTTCACTTTTTGAATAAATACTTCATTTGTTAGGAATATGTTTTATAATGTGTAATTTGACATAACTATTTGGGGTAATAATTTCATTGCATTTGGTCAGTTACTTCTGTTTCAATGGTTAATTTTTGCAATAAGTTTATATATATATATATATATATATATACACATTTAAAAACCATGGGATTGTGAAAATTTAGTCAATTATATTTCCAAATCCAGGGGAAGGCGATGGCTTACCCCGCCCATAGACCCTCTTTTGGAAATTGAATCAGAAAATCTTATCCTAAACCTTTATAGGAGCCTTACCTAAACCCAGGGCCGGACTAATGACACTATCTAGGGCCCGGGGCAAGCATCTGTATCACTCTGTGAGCCCCCATCTATCACCCACAGAGAAAAAATTATGGTTTGGTTGACGGGAGTATTTGTTTCCAAACTTTCCCTTTCCTTATGTACATATGTATTTCATAAGATATCTAAACGAAAAATTACCCCAATTGGTTGGTTGATTTTATGACGGCCGATTATCTACACGACAGATATAGGCCCCAGGAGGGAGTGCCCTCTGTGGGAATCTTTCCTATGGATCCTAACCCGTCTACCAGCTTTGAGAGCAGAACCTCTCAGCCACTGGTGGGGCCTACCCCAATTGGTCATGACTTGTTTTGTAAAAATAGTAATAGCGATAATGAACTTTTGTTAAAAGAATCTTTAGAAATTAGCTTAATAAAATATAGAGAAACATTTTCAAAAATCGCCTTTTTTTAGTATACAGATTCAAAAATAATGATGTTTTAAACCATTTTTTTTTCTTTTATTCTAAACTACATTAAATTTTTTTTAATGCATTCATATGAATAAAATTGTTTAACAGTCTAAGTCTAAGTGATTCTTAATGTTGCTATTCTAATCTGTATTCTATCTCTATGGCATGGCTTGTGAACATATACAGGGCCATCGCTAACACTTTTTATTGAGGGGGGAGAGGACCTTAAATTGCCAAGTCAAATTTCAGTATTTGCCAACTCATTGAGAAGCAAAAATAGTTTTCGCCAATTCAACAAGCTTGCCGACTAGTTTTATAATTTTGCCAAGTTACCACAATTAGAAAATGTAATATAGTTCTTATTTGTAAAAAGTTTAATAATATTCCCAATTAGATTTATAACTTTTGCCAAGTCTATGAGAAATAGGAAGTATATTATAGTTTTTATTAAAGTTTTAAACAAATTTGCCAACTAAAAGTTTTTTAATTTGCCAAGTGTAACAGCATTCGGGAACGTTTGGTGGGGGAGGCTCCCCCCCGTCCCCCCCCCCTTAGCGAGGGCCCTGAACATATAGTAATCTAAAATATACTGTAAAAATTTCCCAGAAATATGTATGCAATATTCATTCAAAGAATCTTAATTGTATATAAAGAAAAATCGAATATTTTTGTAGAAATTAAGTCGGGTCGGGTTTCATTTCATTGATTTTTCACGGACCGCGCCGTAAACCGCAAAATCATAAACGAACTTTCAGTTTGTACGTATTGGAAATTTCAGTAGTTGCAGACCACTAAATGTAAATGTTAGAAAAGGCTCGCCTGAAGATCTCAGGTCTAGATAAATGGAATTTTAATGCAATTAGGTTTTTCATAGGAGGCGACAGTGATGAATTCAACGGACGGTTCGGAGGGAAGGAGGGGAGTAGAGGAGATTCCTCCCTGTAATTTTTCAAATTTTTTATTATTAATGGTCTGAACGCACATACCTCGTAACTCATATCCCCCTCCGGAGCTGCAAAATTCCATCCCAGAGAAAAATGTCTGAATTGAACACTGGCTGGCAGAACGAAGAACGAACAGTGTTGAATTCAGACACTTTCCCATCCGAGAGGGATTTCTGTGGCTCCGGAAGGGGGGGGGATTACAGAGTCTCGGGGGGGGGGGGGTTAATTTCACTTTTTAACCATTAAAAGCATAAAATATCAAATCTTCCGGGGGGGGGGAATTGAATGCTCCGGGGAACCCCCTGAATTCAACACTGAGAACGAATATATATTTTTAAAAAAATTGTAAAAGGTACACAAAATTTAGATAAAATTGCAAAATCTACAGAGAAGATTATGTCCCACCCCCTTTTTATTTATTTTTTCTATTTTCAGGTTTTAAATAAAATTTACTGACTAGTTATTTCACATGTGAGATAATTTTAGAAACATGAACTGAAACTTTTATCTAACTGGAAGTGTTAGTGTTTACTCGATCCGCGTGAGTTTGTGCTCGTTAAGAGCGAGAAATCGCCAAATGAGGATAGACCGCATTTAAGTTAGAATTCGAACTGAAACTTTTTTTGCTGGGTAACGCACATTTTCTCTTCTCGTACCAGGCTGATGTGATAACGTGGTTCAATATATAAATTAGAAAGAATCACTATACTGAAGCTAACCAGCATGTAATTTCTTACCGTTTAAATCCCCGAGAAGCATGAGACTCTTAACAAATAACTTCGAAACAGCAGTATTCTTTCTCTTCGTAAGTTTTTCGATTAAAAATAAAATAATAATCATATTTTTATTTTTATTTTTTGGTAAAACAACGTAGTTCTCTTGATTGTTATATTTTCTTTAAATATATGAACTCTTTCTTAATTTCGGTTAAAAAATAAAATAAATAATTATAAGAATGAAAAGCAATCAATATTTTAACATACTCTGCGATTCTGTGTATTATGCTTATGTGTATGCATAAAATTGTTATCTTTTATCTGTTAAAAAATGAATTTTTAATTGCATGAAATTATTTAATAGCAATTGTTCCACTTGAAAACTATGTTTTGCAGTTGTACAATTACAGATGTAATAATGTACTTAGTACGTAGGAAATTTTACATTTTTACACATTTAATTTTTTTAATGAAATAGTATCCTATATCTGTTCTAAAAATAATACAGATTTCATTCTTATAAATATTTACGAAAAAAAAAAAATTGAATTTATAGTATAGTGCAAAGGTAATTACAAATCCATTGATATTTCCAGACAATGAATTTTGGAAAATAATATACACATACTATTCATATTAATCCTTGAATGTACTGTACTGTGTTTCAGTTGATCGTTATTTAACAAAGTCCGTGAAATTCAGCATGTAGTAAATTAAGTATGTTTATCAGTATAGTATACACATATATTCTGTATTTACCACATATTTTTATGTATACACACATATACTACTATACTATATAATACACAACTCGTATTTCATATTATTAGTGTTTGCAAAGTAAATAAAAATAGATTTATTGTTTTATAGTAATATTTATTAATAATTGTTTTGTTGAATCTGAATAGCATTTTAATTTAAATTTTATAGTATATTTTTAATAAGCAGAACAGTTAAAATTTTTTATTCTAGATCTAGAGTGATAATTAATGAATGCTTCCAATATATTACTGTGCATAAATGTGAAATTGTAGCATGATAGCTAAATAAAATTTACGCGCAATTAATTATACAGTAATTTATATTCAAGCATTTTATTTTAGAAGTTACTCTTAGATTTTTCATTAATATCTTTATTATTATTATTATTATTATTATTATTCGTTTTTGAATAACATTTGTTTTTGCTCTCCAAATTGTTAACCCACCATATTTTATTACTAAATATTATCATAATTATGATTTACCTCTTCATCATTCTGCACCTTAGACATTTTCTATCAATCATCAGACAAAATAATTTTATATCATCTTCTGTCATAATATACCTCTATATTAGCCTATATAAAATGTACTGTTTTTCATTTTAAATGTAGTAAAAAATTTCATAATAATACTTTTGTACAGATTTATATAAAGTTTTTTAAGTCTTAGTAGCAGTAGGGATGGATGGAACAGATATATCAAAATAACATAAAATACATTTTTGTAAAACAAAAACAAATGCGATAAAAAAAAAAGAGAGACTTTGTGGATGAGTTTTTTATAAAGCATTTTTTTTCTTTCTCTAACTGTAAATTTTTTTATTAAAGTAATTAATGTAAGTTATGCTGTATTTAGAAGGTGTAGTTCATGTTACTGTTGCAGTTTTATTTATTTTATTTTATTTTTAATAAAATGTAATACTTTTTATATCATTTAAGAGTATTGGTACAATAAATTCCATTCAAAGTATAATGCATTTTATATAGTATATATTTTTCTTTTTGTTCATAAAGAAAACTGCTAACATTTAATTTTTTTATAAAAACAATGCACAAAATTAGTTTATAAAACTATAGACTTTAGTTAATACTAATACTGAAAAATATATTTCTTGAATACTTTATAGATGTTTTTAGCTCAAATAACTAACATTTTTCTTTTCAATTTTATTCATTTTCTGCTTCTTTTTAAAGGACTTCTGGCATTGTATGTAACTTGCTGCTGTTTCACAAGCCCCTACTTGTGGCTGTTTCTCTACAAAGCTCCACATTCTTTGATAGATGGTAATACTTTTTTTACTTTCCTTTCTGTATAGTATTTAAATTATGAGCAAATTATCACATTTACTCTAAAATAATACATATAAACCTTTATTAAATTAATAATTTGCTGAAATTTAATATGCATTATCTAATGGTAAATTATACTTAACATACATTTGTGGTTTAATATTTCATATTAAATCTGTATTAGTATTTTAGTATTGTTGTTTTCCCGAATCCATTCTTTCATTTCTATTGCTACTGTAAATTTAAATGGCCACTGAATAAGAGTAACAGTATTTAAATAAAAAAGAAAACTGCCCAGTTAAACTGACGACATTGAGCTCACAGGCTATTCACACTAATTGTATATTATACTCTTATTTCAAAGAATTTAAAATAAGTCCTTCGAAAACAAATTGAAGAAAATCGGATAATTCTGCATGAAAAACACATTTATCTAAATTTAAGGGGGATTACCCCCCCCCCCCCCCCCACACACACGTATACCCCTTTATACTTAGCAAATGAACCCCCAAAACTAATCAGGGAAGCGCCTTATCACAATGAAGCTATATACAAAATTTAAAGAAAATCGGATAATTCTGTATGAAAAACCTATTTATCTAAATTAAGGGGTGGAAGATTAGCCCCTCCCCATTACCCCCTTTATACTTAACCAATGAACCCCCAAAACTAATCAGGAAAGCGCCTTATCACAATGAACCTATATATAAAATTTGAAGAAAATTGGATAATTCTGCATAAAAACGCATTTATCTAAAGCGGCATCTAATCAGGAAAGCGCCTTATCACAATGAGCCTATATATAAAATTTGAAGAAAATTGGATAATTCTGCATAAAAAACGCATTTATCTAAAAATTTAAGGGGGGGGGGATTTAGCCCCCTTTATACTTAACCAATGAACCCCCAAAACTAATCAGGGCAGCACCTTATCACGATGAACCTCTATACAAAATTTGAAGATAATCAGATAATTCTGCATGAAAAAAAAAAATTTATCTAAATTAAAAGGGGGTTTTTTAATGTTTTTTTACGTTAATAGAAGGTGGAATATATTGGTTAATCACGTGAAAGATATTTTGCCAGATTGCCGTGAACGACTGATTTTTCTTTTAAAATATTAGGTATACTCAAATCTTATCTAGGAATGAATAAAATCTTGGATATTTAGATATTATATTTAAGCACAACAGCTTTAAATAGTTAGATAAACTAGCTTTTTTTTAATGCAAATTAAAAATCAACTTTTGTTTTCATCATTAGTCAAGAGACCAACTAAGACGAATGCTGAAAGTAGTTAATAAAGAATTTAAGTTGAGAAGATTTAGATAATTAGTTATTTATTGTTGGTAGTAAGTAAAAAATTAGACAGAAAATGAAAACAAGCTCTTCTGGCTCATGGAAGAGTAGGTTTATTTAAGATACATACATAGATTTAATACAAATTAAACAAAGTGGTTTCTTCCCTTCTAAGCAAGGTTGTAGAGTCAGAGTCAGGCCTATTTTTGGGCAAAAAAGTTGGAGTCAGTAAAAAACAGGCCGACTCAAACTCCAGCTTGTTTTTCAGACAATTTTAAGTGAAACTATGGGTGGCATGATATCCCTGACAGGGGAGGGGGGGGGGACAAATTCGTAATATAGGTACTCACACAAGTCAGGCCTTTATTGCAGCCAGAGTACCGTGAAATTTTCTTTCATTAAACTTGGGCACTCACACAAGTCAGGCCTTTATTGCAGCCCGAGTACCGTGAAATTTTCTTTCATTAAACTTGGGTACTCACACAAGTCAGGCCTTTATTGCAGCCCGACTACCGTGAAATTTTCTTTCATTAAACTTTGGCCATGCCCAAATTTCATTCTTCCTGGGACAGCCCTGAACCTTACATTTTTGCTGTAGATCTGGGACAAGTATTTTATTCTTTTTGGGCTGTGTCAGCATAAATATTTTCACAGGTAATGTCATGGTTATTTTTCTTCTTTGCTAGTGGAGAAAGTGAACGATAAAACAAAATTTCTTTTTTTTTTTTTTTTTTTTTTTTTTTTGTGTGTTTTTAAAATAGAAGGTGGGGTGTATTGGTTAATCACATGAAAAGATACTTTACCAGAGTGCAGTGAATGACTGATTTTTCTTTTAAGATCATATATATATATACTCAAATCTTATCTAAGAATAAGAGTAAAATCTTGGATATTTAAGATAGATACTTAAGCAGCTTTAAGTAGTTAGAGTGTACAGCATAGATAAAAAGGGTTTTTAATTGAAAACTCTCATTTATATTTTATATTTAGTATATAGTCCTTTCTATCATTTTTTGGGGTTTGCGAAACCTGAAGTAATGGGAAAATGGGAAATTTTTGCTATTTTTGGAGCTTATAGAACTCGAAATATTGTAATAAAAACCTTTCCCCCCCCCTTTTTTTTCTTGTTTTCCCTCAGATTCTTCGTGTCTGTGGGACCAGGAGTAATGCCGAAATTGTAAATTTTCTCCCTCATTTTGCAAGGAACAAAAAAAGTTTGTGAAATGTAATTTTTTCCCCCTGAGTATGCGGTACCCAAATTTCTGTTATTTTTCTCCTTTCGATTTTCGAGTCTTCCAGACCCGAAATAAAATCGAAATTATAAAATTAATGCAGAAAATGTAAAGTTTTCACATTTACTTTCGAATCCGTAGAGTGGAACCCAAATTATTTCAATAGTAAAATTTTCATCTTTATTTTCCTTTCCTTACATCAGAATTTTTCAGGTTTAACTCCAAAATTACAACTTTTTGCATTTTCTTTACTAAGTCAGCAGGATCCGAAATAGTAAAATTTCTATTTTGCTTTCTTCTTTAAATTTCAATAATTTGATTTTTCAGGTCTGTAGGACCCAAAATTGTACAATTAATAATGCTGAAAATATAAAAATTTTGCCATTTCTTATGAAGCTGTGAACAGAATTGATGCCAAAATAGTAAAATTTTTGCTTGTATTTTTCTTGCATTCCCTTTTAATTTTCTGGGTTCTGAAGACTCCAAATGATGCTTAAATTGTAAAATTTTTGCATTCTATTTTTTGGGTCTGTGGGAACGGATATAACATCCTTTTGCCCATATTTTGGTACAATATATATTTGGTATTGCTCCCCATATTTGGCATAACATTTTTTGGTTATTGTCTAAAAATGACAAGCATAATGTTGTTGGAATTCAACTGATGTATGTCAGATCTTTGTGTGTGTTGTTCAAAGTAAAATTTGTGGATTTATTAGATTTCAACTGTAGTTTCTGTCTAATAACATTTAATTTAACTTTTCGATTACAATTTACATATGCATATAAATATTTTACATACAGTTTTGACATAATTAAATTTTATCTCATATAAAATTTAATGCATATTGTTTTTCTGTGAGATTTGGTGATTTTCCGTATAGAGTATCTGGTTGAGGGTATGTGTTCAAAATACTTTTTTTAGTCTTGACCAGAGTTCATTAATGCAGGGGCAAAGTTCAACAGGCATATTATAAGATTATTTTTGCCTTATTTAAAACAAAAATTCTGCATTTATAAAAGGTGAACATTTTTATACTAAAATACCGTTGGAAGTTTGTCACTGCAGTAACTGGACCCTGGACTTATCTACCTGTCACAGCTTACATCCATGATTCATCCAAAAAAAAAAAAAAAACCGGTTGATATGCAAATCACACTTTATGCGTCAAACAAGAATGTGCCAATATTTTGCAGTGTTATAAGTTGGGTATTTTTTTTAATTATTATTATTCTAATTGCTTGATTGCTACCACTTTATTTTAAATAGTAATATTTATTTTATTTAATGGCAGCTTTAATAAAGTGACAGTAATGAAGCAATCTGAATAATAAGAACCCACACAACAGGCGATACTAGTACACTATCTGTTTTACACTATCTGTTTAACCCGTTCTACGCACGGGAGTTCATGAATTTAATTCTAAAACCAAAATAAAAAATAAAAATCAGTACAACCAAATGTATCTATGTAATATGTAGAAAAATATTTTCCTTCTACTGTTAAGAGCAACATACTTGATTGTCGGAGCAAAGCTCCGGCTTCCCATGAAAAATTACACTTTTGTGTACACAATAGCGGCCAAAATATTTGCCGCATTGTTACCAAAATTGGATTGGAAGTCGGTAGTGGCAAAATCTCGCCGGGGATTGAAAAACAGAAATATTCGTCAACTCTAACGCCCGGAATCGTCTGCTCTAGAATTTTCCATTTCCCCATAGAGATAACATTGCGATTGTTTGAATTAAATAAAAAGAAAATTGAAATAATTTATATTGTTGCCATTTTTTATCATGAGAAACTTTTGAATTAAATAAAAAGAAAATTGAAATAATTTATATTGTTGCCATTTTTTATCATGAGAAACTTATTTAAATAACAATATACTCGGAAACAACCTTTTAGTAAAAGCTCTTAATCTCGGTCCCATATATTTTACTTTTATATATTTTACATATATTTTACTTTTCGGAAATAAGGACCCCATACATTTTTATCTTAAAACACGTGCAATGAAGTTTAAATCGTATTAAGTATATGAATTTAGTTTTTTTTAAATCGAACTCAGCAATTGGTGTAATTAAACTTTTTGTTTCTATTTCAAAAAAATTTTTTTCTTTTCATTCAAGCTTATTGTATAAAAGAAGTATGAGAGTAAATCTGTTTATTTTGATATAGTCCAGCCAATCCAGGATAAAAAAAATATATATTAAGAAACATTTTATATATGAACGGATTATATGTTTTTATTATATAGAATTTGCAAGGATGCCAGTTAAGAGAAAGCAATCAGCTGAAATGAGAAGAATTGCGAATCGTAATTCAATGCGGAGAAGTCGCACAAGTCAGTTACCTTCAGATTTTTTGCCGAGTACCGGTATACTGACAACTCAAATGAATGAAGCAATCATGTTTGATAGAGAGGTATCGCAAATCACCTATGTGTCCTGTAATACGTGTCACAGAGCTTTTCCTGATATCATATTAAATACTGCTGGGCTCTGCCAGACATGCAAGTGTAGAGACGGTGCTTTCAAGTTTTATGCCACTGATTCGATGGACCCAGTTACTATTTGTCTCAAAGATCTGAGCTACATTGAACAAATGATGATCGCTCAAATACATCCAGTGGTTTCTCTTTACCGTATACGAGGCTCACAGTATGGATACAGCGGAAATGTAATCAGCTTTAAACAAAATATTGAGAGTTTTATTTCGCGCCTGCCTGTCAATCCTTCAAATATGACTTCAACTGTGTTAGTGACAAAAGATACTTTATCAGGATGTGCAGAGTTTTCTGTTCGCTCACAACGCCTTCTAGAAGCACTCAGATGGCTTAAAACTCACAATCCTTATTATTCAAATATCACAATTGATGAAGATTTGATCGCTACATTACCTGAGAATGGTGATGTATCTCAAATGTTACCAACAGCAACCGATATTACTGAGGATATTGATACTTTGAACGAGGAAATAAGGCGCGAGTCATTTAGACCACTACTTGAACAGGTAGATCAAAACAACTTAATAAATGACGCAATTCGTGTGCCTCACCCTTCATTAAATTCACAGCCTATCAGCGAATTTCAAGAAGAGGGTTACATAGCACGTGCTTTTCCTCATCTTTTTCCACATGGTACAGCTGACTTACGACAACCTCATCAAAAAGAAGTCTCTCCTGATGAGTATTTTAAGTTCCTAATGAAGTATGATGATGGGCGATTTGCTAAAGACCCCCGATTTCGCTACTTTGCCATGAATTCAATTCTTCGGTGGCAGTCTTTGGCTAAAGGGCGTTTTTTCGTTCAGCGAAATAGGTTCAGCAATAAGACTGTAGAGCAGATGTGTGATATTCTGAATAGGCAACCAGAAATGGCAAAGCACATTATGATTTATGCTAGCAAATTAAGATCCATAAAAGGATACTGGCGTGCACGTTGTGGGGAACTCCTTTCCATGGTAGGACAAATTGGAGCACCAACAATTTTTTTTACACTGTCTGCAGCTGATTATCACTGGCCTGATCTTTTCAGACTTTTAGAGCCTAACAGAGATCCAAATGAGCTGACTGATACAGAACGCAGACAATTAATGCACGACAACCCTCTGTTGACTGGTTGGCTCTTTCAAAAACGTTGTGATATATTTTTGAGAAAAATCTTGACGCCGTTGTTTTTAATAGACGACTACTGGGTTCGTTTCGAATGGCAGTGGCGTGGAAGTCCTCACATGCATGGATTGTTGTGGTTAAGAGGGGCGCCAAACATGGAAACACTAGACATGACTAACGCTGAAAATGTAGCAGCCGTAACAGCATATTTTGAAAAACTATGCAGTGCTGTTAATCCTGACAAGGATGTCCTCGTAAATGATATACACCGCTGTCGAGTTCGCTTTTCAGACATTTCCAGTGAAGATCGTGAAAAAGATCTCGCTCAGCTCTTAAAACAAGTCCAACGTCACACAAGACATGGAGATTATTGCCTAAGGAAAAAAAGAGGTACAAATATTTATAGCTGCAGATTTGGTTTTCCAAAAGCAGAGTGCGACTCTCCAAAGCTTCAAGTAGAAAATGGCATAATTAGCTTTTTGCCAAAAAGAAACGATTCTGAAATGAATACCTACAATTGCTTCGTGTCACAAGTTTGGAGAGCTAACACGGATTTCAGTCCTATTACATCAAAGGATGTGGTTTTGCATTACATTGCCAAATATGCCTCAAAATCAGAAACAGCTTCTGTTCCTTACAAGGAATTGTTATCTGAGATTTTAAATAAGATGAACGAAACAAATCCAGCGGTTCAAGCAGTCCAAAAACTTATTTTGTCTTCTGTTTCTGAAAGGGATTACTCAGCCCAAGAGGTAGTACACATATTAATGGGATGGCCAATGTATCACAGTAATCGGGAAGTAGTTACAATACGGCTTCATGATAAGAACTGGGAAGAAATCAACTTTTCAAGCGACGAAAGACCATCAAAAAGCATGCTTCAGAAATATTGCGCGCGGCCGGAGAAACTTATTTCCTGCACGCTTCTTAAGTTTGCAAAATCTTTCTCAGTAAGAGGAGTCGATTATCACCAAAGAAGAAAAGATGCAGTTGTCAGAGTTTTTCCTCTTACATCACTCAACCACGACCCAACTCTAGCCGAAGAATACTATAGGCAACAAGTATTACTCAATTATCCTTGGAGAGGTAATTCTGACTCTTTATTGCAAGAAGGCCTGCTGTCTGCATATCACTCATGGGAGGAAGCATTCAATGATCTAAATATTGATGCACACGAAGAAATAAATTTTCCTGCTGTTAGCCGTACACATGAGACAGAAATCCTGCAAGAAGAATACCGCGAGATTGATCCATATATGGCAGCAGCTGCCATAGTTCCTGTGCAGACAAACGAGGATACTTTGGGGCAACGCGTGATTGATCATGCATGTGAGTGGAAAAGTGAGAGTTACAAGTACCCTGATCGCAATTTTACTTCATTTTTAAATTACTGTAAAGAACAACAACTTACAGTGCATCAAAATTACGATACGTCTGAGATCAGATTTACAGATGAGCAGCAAAAAATACTTCACTTATGCACGCAACAGCTTTCGTCTTTGCAATCAAGATTTATAAATTGCCCTAAACGTACTTTTATTATTGGGAAAGCCGGAGCTGGAAAAAGTACGGTAATAAAAGAAATTCGTAAAAGAGTTACCGAGCAGTTAGGACCGGAAGCTATTATGGTTTTGGCTCCAACAGGTGCTGCTGCAATTAATGTCGAGGGCAAAACAATTCACTCTGCACTAAAAGTACCAACATGTTTTAAATCGTTTGCTGATTTAGGAAGTGAAGCAGCAAGAAATCTACAGCTCAGCATGAATCCAGTTTCATTTCTCATTATTGACGAATTTTCAATGATCGGATGCCGTCTGATGGCTGCACTTGAGCAAAGATGTCGCGAAGGTAAACCAGACAGCATTGAACCTTTTGGAGGCTTATTTGTTTACCTGATTGGAGATATTAGGCAGCTACAGCCTGTAAAAGACACACCTCTATATAGGAGACATTCTATAAAAGACATTTTGGCTTTACGTGGACAAACAGTTCTTAAGATGTTTGAAAAATGTTTCACCTTAACAAAGTCAATGAGACAAAACGACGATCAGCAAATACAGTTTAGAGAGACTCTTGATTCGCTTTCTGTAGGCGAAGTTACAGGCGACCAATACGCATCCCTTATGCAATGACGTAAAGCTATACAGCCTCCGGCTGAACTTGAAAGATTTCAAGATGCCATACGCCTTTTTCCCACAAACAAGCAAGCTGAAGAACATAATCAAGAAGTACTTCGTAAATCAAAATGGCCAGTGGCAAGAATATTAGCAGACCACAATAATCAAATAGCAAGATGGAGTGAAGATGAGCACGCGTCTTGACTTCAGGCTGAACTTTTTTTAGCAATTGGATGCAGAATTATGTTGCGTACCAATCTGTGGACAGAGGGAGGATTGGTCAACGGTGCACTTGGTACGGTAAAAGATATTGTTTACGGACCAGGATTACGGCCTCCAGGCTTGCCACAGGCAGTAATGGTTCATTTTGATGATTATCGGGGACCATTTCTCACTGAAAGACTTTTTCCTGTCACACCTATTACAAAGTCTTGGAAAGAAAACAATGTCTCATGCTCCCGTACTCAGTTACCTTTAATAGTTTCATACGCTGTCACCATACACAAATCCCAAGGTTTAACTTTGTCAAAAATAGCTGTGGACATTGGTGAAAAGGAGTTGTCACTTGCAGCAACTTATGTCGCGTTTAGCAGGGTTCGACGTTTAGAGGATGTTCTGATTGAAGTGCCTTTCGCAAAGGATAGGCTAGACCAAATTAGAAGAATGGGGGCACTTACTGATAGTTTAGCATTTGAGCAGTATCTGAGGCAACTGTTGACCGAATAAACACTTGAAGATTCAACAGCTGTTATTGTAAATTTTCTTTTATACTATTAAACAGTAAATATCAAAATAAAAAATATATATTATATATTGTTAATGTTATATTTTATGTTTATCCCACTCAATGCTCCGACATTTCGACCTGACGGATTCTAGTTAAAAAGTTCATCGAAGATACTAGCAAGATTCATACACTGTTCCAATTAAATTTGAATTGGTTCAGTATTTTGAATGTTATTGTGATAACATTTGCACGCTTTGAGTTTTGTGTGTTCCTGTAAATGAACTATAAAAACTACATAACATACTTCATTAACAAACTCATCCATGATATTTGCAAGATTAATACTTGTCCCAATTTGATTCGAATTAGTTCAGTATTTTGAATGTTATCATATGACAATTTTTTTGTTTTTTGCTTTTGTGTGTTCCTGTGAACAACCTTTAAGACCTATATACTTGATAAACGAACTCATTCGAGATACTTGCAAGATCAATACACTGTGACATTTAGATTTAAATTGGTTCAGTATTTCGGACGTTACTATGATGCCAAGTTTTGCATGTTTTGCTTTTATGTGTTCCTGTAAATAAACTAAAACATATACATGCTTGATTAACTAACTCATTCAAGATTCTTGTAAGATCAATGTATTGCTCCATTTAGATTTGAATTGGTTCACTATTTCGAATGTTATTGTGATGACAAATTCTGCATGTTTTTTGCTTTTGTGTGTCCCTGTAAACAAACTATAAGAGCTACAATACTTTATAAACAAACTCATCCGAGATACTTGCAAGATCAATACACTCTTCCGTTTAGATTCGAATTGGCTCAGTATTTCGAACGTTATCTTGATGATAAGTTTTGAATTATATGTAGATGTATAAACAAAGAGATTTCAGTAGGTCAATTTCTAAAGAAATCAACATAAAAAAAAAATTATTTTAAAGATTTTAAATTTGTTGCCTGCGGAAGAGGCAATTATAGAAGTGGAAATTTCAGATTGGGGTGGTATTTTTATGATTATTTATTTATTGTTACAACAAAGTATTAAAAAAAAGTCCAGAAATTTTTAATAAGTATAGCGTTTTAAAGATTTTAAAGTTCGTGAACTTGGAGGGGGGGGGGAGAAAAGCAGAAATGTTGATGTGAAGGGGTAATTTAACACGTTGACGGACACTTATGGCTATAGCCGTCAAAGCGAAGCTCACTATGTGGTATGACGCCTATAGCAGCACAAATGTGCATTTACTGGCATACAAGTAGAAGCCCAGCGTCAATTTTCGAACTTCACTTGTTCCTACTGTCCATCAATGTGTTAAATGATTATTTATTTATTGTCACTACAGAATAACAAATAGAGCAGAAACAAACTTGAAAATGAAAGAGTTTTAAAGACTTTAAATTTTGTATGCCCGCTATGAGTAGCGGCAAATGGGAAGCATTTATTATTAGGAAAGGGTTGATGGTTACACGTTTGACTAATTATGGTTACAATAAAATAACAAACAGAGCAGATAAAGTTAAAAATTTAAAGAGTTTGAAACATCTTATATTTACTTTGTTTGGGGAGGCAAAGGAGAGCGGTAAAAATTTTTCGAGGTCGTTTGGGATTTAGGTAAATTTTTTTTTAAAAGCTGAAATCTTCCGAAGATTCTCACTCCCTAGTTTTAAGACTATGATTTTTTAAAAACATTTTTTATATTTTAAAAAACGACATTGATTTTTTATTGAAACTCCTATTTTATGCATCATTAAATACTATTAATCCATATTCCATGGCTTCGAGTTATACTTAAAAAGACGACCTGCATTGCAGTCTGTTTTGGAATGATTACAGATGAATTTAACAGTAGGAATTCCAAAGTTTAAACCTTCATATTTCCTAAACTACTGAACCGAATGACTTCCGGCAATGCTGAATTCAGGGGCTGGCCTGGGGAGAATTCCTCTTCCCCCCCCCCCCCCTGAGGAAGATTACAGAATTTATGCTTTTAATGATTATTTTATTATGATTTTATGCTGCAAAAATATGAAGAAAACATTGTGGAAAACAAATATATAGACTTTATGAATATATATATATATATATATATATATATATATTAATGTTTTATAATTTGGAGGTTAAAGGGAAATTTTTTTAAAAATATATTTATATATTTCCATACATTAAGTGGGAAAAAAAAAGGGTTGAGATCTTAAGGTGGATTGCATAACAATGAAGTTCGAAAACTGTTATTTTAGATAGATTGATGACTTTAGTCAAACATCTGATATTTTCACTGTATTAAGTAAACTAATTGAAATAATTCACCCTAACTTTTATTTTTCTACCAAATACATGCATACAAGTAATAAATAAAACATTATTACACTAGAGCAGATGAAAGTGACATGTGCATGAAAGTTTAGCTCTTTATTTAATTGTTATACTGTCCCATTGGCTGTTTTATAGGAGGAGGTATAAAGAGGGGCAATTTTTCCTCCCAGACATTTGAAATTTTAGTTTAATTTTCTCAATTAGTTTGAAAAATTGATAAAACTGTACAAAATGATTTTCGTGAATGAAAGCTCTTCTAGACTAACTCTCACTAGGTGGTCACCATCATGCATGTCTTTGTCTTTGTTTTTGTACTTTTTATAAAGCTGAATTCATGACTTGAAAAAAGTCAAATCGTATTTTCACGGCCTCCCCCCCCCCCCCACTCCCTTCCACCCCCAAACAACAATAACAACAAGCAATATCTCTGATTTCTACATGTTTATATTATTATTGTTATAGGCAAGATTAAAGTTCCTGGTACCTTTCCCTACAAACATTTCTGAGATAGACCTCTCGTAGAAAATATATAATCCGAAATTTACCATGATTTATGCTTTTTTTTTTTTTTAAATGAAAATTGTTTTTACATGGAGCTTCTGAACCATTTGGCCTTATACCTACCACTGTGCATCCCTGTCGCATCGTGCATGTATCGCTATTAATGCTGTGAGATAATATTGCATGATTTGAGTCATGTAAATAATGGCGCCTTTCATTGATTGCCAAAAGCTGAGTTGCACCCTTGCTCACTAAAAGATTGGACAGGTCTGCACTAGAGGATTTAAAACAAGTGTTGCATACTAGTTTCAAAAGCATTTAATGTACCATCAACAGCACTGCATACTGAAGCAGGATTAACAATGCTACCAAAACTATTATGCAATGCTTTTTTAATCTTTTAATCCTGATAATGTTGTTTTATTTACTTATACAGTATAGCATTGAAGCCTTATCTCAATTTTCATAAAAGTACAAAACTAAAAAAGTTTTATGAATATTATTGTACAATAATTAATAAGTACTTAATATTACTAGTTTTATTTGCTATTTTATGTTTTTAATCAGCAATACTGTTATCAAAATTCTGTTACTTCTCTGATTTGATAAAATATTTGTATTTTTCAGGTGGAGAACTTTGGAAAATGGAACTTTGTAGATTGCCCAGTTTGATGCAGCTGACACTGTTTCTTAGAATACTGGCGTGGACCAGTCCCCCTCGCCTGAAAATTTCACAGTTTTTCTTTTACATGGGGGATGGTTCACGCAAAATTGTGAGCTTGTGACCCTGGGAGCCCTCCTGCGCTCTTTGAAAGCGAATAACCTTCGGGAGATTAAAGAATTCTAATCAGAAGGTTGTTTGATTGTCTTTGTTTAGTCCAAACACTGACAGTCTTAACGTAAAAGACTGATGGAGTTTGGTCCAAACACTGACAGTCTTAACGCAGAAGACTGATGGAGTTTGGTCCAAACACTGACAGTCTTAACGCAGAAGACTGATGGAGTTTGGTCCAAACACTGACAGTCTTAACGCAGAAGACTGACAGAGTTTGGTCCAAACACTGACAGTCTTAACGTAAAAGACTCTTGGAGTTTGGTCCAAACACTGACAGTCTTAACGCAAAAGACTCTCTATGTTTGGTCCAAACACTGACAGTCTTAACGCCAAGGACTCCCATTGTTTGGACCAAACACTGACAGTCTTAACGACCTTTTGATACCCTGTTCAGTGTTTATATAGGGAAGTAATGTAATCTCTCTACCCTATATACACAGTGAACATTGACATTCTTTACTCACCAAAAGGTGTACATTTGCTTTCAAGGAATGCGAAGGGAATGTGTTCCTACCCGCGGAATACTGACAGTCTTAACAATTTAATAAGTTAGTTCGACACAACAAGCCCAGGTGAGCAAGCTTACTTTACTTTATCCACCGAGCTCAAAGGATGTAGCATCAGATAATGTCTGAAGATATTTGTATTGATGTTACTATCTGTGCTGTTGAAGCTGTGCTCTTCCAGTAAAGCACTAATGATTGAATATATCCATGTATATATAAATATCATTGCTGAAGTGCTATGGTTTTATGTTTTATTGTGATGTTCATGAATATATTGATGGTTACTATATTTATTATATACAAATGTTCTTTAAAATGCCAATATGGCGAAAGTTTGATTTGTTAACAATTTATTTTTATTTACGAATACCAAAATAAAAATTGTTTCTGACATGATTTTTGTCTATTTTTATCTTTGTGAGTTTTGTTTTAACTAACTTTATGCAAACATTTTTACAAGTTTTTTAGTACTCCCTTTTTATAACGGCATTTGTGCTTTTTTAAAACCGTCTCAGTGCAGTTTAACCTTTAGAAAATGCGATTTATTGGCAAATATTAATATAAATAGCCTGAATCTGCTTATGCATATTTACTTTAAATAAATTGTCTCTGTGTAAATATTGAACAAACTTTTATAATAAATCCTTGAATAGGGTGCTAGATAGTATTTGTAAAAACTTCCCTTCTGTCATTTCAGAGTTACTGTAAAAAGGAAGTGCGTTTTTTTTGTGTTTAATTTATGCATTAAAATTAGTATTGTATTTAAAAAACAAAGTTACTTAAATAAAGTATTTTGAAATACAATAGTTTAAATAAATATCAAATATAACAATTTTTATGAGGGAAGCAGATTTTATTATGCATCAGTCAGTTTTGGCCATATTGCTATAGGAGAGACATTTTAGGGAAGACTTTGGAAAGGAAAGTTACCCGAATTATTCTCATACGTGGTATACCTCTCGCAGTTGACCTGCCTACACCGCTTTGGTATTGGACTCGCAAATATCGGTGCAAGTTTCTTATTTTTCTGTAAACAAAACAACAACAACAACAACAAAAATTATTTGCATTTTTTTTTCTCTCTGGTACCAATAGATTCTGAGATCTGGTGATATGTCTGTATAAGAAAATATATTAATTTAATCAAATATTAAGATTGGGGCTTAGGTGTTTTTTAATAGGTGTTCTAAAGTACTATTGTGTTAACACATTGACGGACAGTAGGAACAAGTGAAGTTTGAAAATTGACACGGGCTTCTACTTGTACGCCGGTAAATGCACATTTGTGCTGCTATAGCCGTCATGCCACATAGTGAACTTTGCTTTGACGGCTATAGCAGCAAGTGTCCGTCAACGTGTTAAATTATTTAGCTCTACATCCAGCAGCCAGACATAACATTTATTTCTATTATAATCTTTTATTTTATCATGTGAAGCCCTTGTGGTCTATCATATATAGGCCTTCTTTTCCTCATATAACCAAACCATTTGAATTCTTCAAGATTTTATTTCACTTCTACATAGATGAATGTTTTTCTTTTAAAATTGTATTAATAAATGGCAGAACTGATGCTGAAAATCTTGAAAATAACACATGGCACAAAAGAACTTAGCAAGAATTTAAATTTAAGGGGAAAAAATATGACTAAGCATACAGTGTGAGTTTTGTTATCTACTTGTAAGGCAGTGTATAACAAATTTTGTCATACAGATATTTTGTGATTAGTGCATCATGATTGTTGAATATTTTCAAAATAAATTGAGAGCTGGTTCCAAAATGAATATGTAAAAATTTCTTTCACTGCCCCAAAAGATCAAGATTTTGTAACAGTATTTTTTTTTAATGTTGAAAAGAGTATCATAAACTTATAATACACTTTCACACACATGACTTTTCTTTCTTGTTTTAAGCATCCATCTGATTAATCTCATTTATAACTGGCTTGACATTTAACCCTTTCCGGCACAGTGATCCCACTCCAGGATCACCTAATTTTAATTCCAAACTTGCATTCGGCACCAAGAATATTTTAATAAAATTTTGCTTCTAGAATGAAAGCTTAAAATAAGGTGTTCTTATTATCTAAAAAATCGTTTGTAAATTCCGGTGTCAGTCAGTAATTTCGCATTTTACGAACAGAATTTGTCTGTGCTGGAAAGGGATGCATAATATTCTAACTACTTTTAGTGCCTTCAAGTGCTTTATGTATGTGACAAAAATGCTTTAAAATTTTATTTTATTTTACTTGAAAAGATTTTCGTCTAATTTTATACTTCATGTAATTTTAATTGGCTTCTCAAAGACTTCTGTCCTCCCTACTTCATTTCTTCGTTGTCATGGTATTTAAACAACATGAGTCCCTGGTCTTTGTTTTTCCCCATTAGACGATGAAGCTTTTTACTAATCTCAAGTAAAGTGGGAAAAAGAAGAGTGATCAGCCAGCCAAATGCAGTGTTACCATGGTTATTGACCTAAAATAAGGACCGGGAAACTGACCTTGAGAAGTCAATTTAAATTTCATATACAGTCAAACCTCGTTAGCATGAACACTCTTAACGTGAATTACCTTTATCCTGTCCCGTTGTATGTAATGTATTTAAGTTCGGATAACACGAACAACTTTTAACACGAACAAAAAATGTTTCCCCTTGAGTGTTCGCGTTAACGAGGTTCGACTGTAATGTATTATAAACAAGTTTCTGAAAACAGAAATAGGAACAGATTTTCATTTTCCTAGAAAATAGCCTACATTCTCAAAATTCAAACATTAAATAACTGGATTATACACAGGGTTGTAGTGGGCAGCTGCCCGGGTACCCGCCCAGCTGCCCGCCCGGGCTGGGTTTTTTTTTTAAAAACCCGGGCTTTTTAAAAAATATATTTCTGGAAAGGAACAAATGATGTATTTGTTAACAGTTTATGGTTATTTTGTTTTATTTATTCTGTTCTTTGAATCTTAGAAAATATGTTTGTACTAATTTACTTGCACTTTTAGATTGGGAACCCTGTAATTTTAAAACGTTTTAGATTTTAATTTAAAACATAAATTTAAGCTTTTCAGTTAGCTTCAAGAGTATTATATTTACTAAACTTATTATATTTGTTAAATTAATTAAATAGTATATGCAAAGAAAATATTTTATTCATAGTTATAATAAAAAAAAATTAGTTATAGAATTACCATTAAAAAATGTTTTATAATATATTGCAATGCCATTAACCAATCAGAGAGCTGTTTTGGAATTTTAAATACAAGTAATAACAATGAGCAGTGATGATAATCCTTCTACAGATTGCATCATTTTTTAGTTGTTTTTTATTGAATAGTGAAGGCAAAATGTAAATGCTTAAAACTAAACTTAACAAATGATCATTTGCAATATTTAGTCTTATTGCATCAACCTATTAAAAATTAAAGTAATCTACTTTGTGTTTGTGATATATATATATATATATATATATATATATATATATATATATATCATATTTATAATGGATATACTATTTAAAAAAAAATTAAAATAAGAATAGCCTATTAAGGATAGTTGTGCACAGTTACTGTTTTAATTAAAAAAGAAATACATTTAGGATAAGTCAAAATGGAGGTCACATGGTAATATTAGATGAAGTTTCCTTCTACAGATTGCATCATTTTTTAGTTGTTTTTTATTGAATAGTGAAGGCAAAATGTAAATGCTTAAAACTAAACTTAACAAATGATCATTTGCAATATTTAGTCTTATTGCATCAACCTATTAAAAATTAAAGTAATCTACTTTGTGTTTGTGATATATATATATATATATATATATATATATCATATTTATAATGGATATACTATTTAAAAAAAAATTAAAATAAGAATAGCCTATTAAGGATAGTTGTGCACAGTTACTGTTTTAATTAAAAAAGAAATACATTTAGGATAAGTCAAAATGGAGGTCACATGGTAATATTAGATGAAGTTTCCTTCTACAGATTGCATCATTTTTTAGTTGTTTTTTATTGAATAGTGAAGGCAAAATGTAAATGCTTAAAACTAAACTTAACAAATGATCATTTGCAATATTTAGTCTTATTGCATCAACCTATTAAAAATTAAAGTAATCTACTTTGTGTTTGTGATATATATATATATATATATATCATATTTATAATGGATATACTATTTAAAAAAAAATTAAAATAAGAATAGCCTATTAAGGATAGTTGTGCACAGTTACTGTTTTAATTAAAAAAGAAATACATTTAGGATAAGTCAAAATGGAGGTCACATGGTAATATTAGATGAAGTTTCCTTCTACAGATTGCATCATTTTTTAGTTGTTTTTTATTGAATAGTGAAGGCAAAATGTAAATGCTTAAAACTAAACTTAACAAATGATCATTTGCAATATTTAGTCTTATTGCATCAACCTATTAAAAATTAAAGTAATCTACTTTGTGTTTGTGATATATATATATATATATATATATATATATCATATTTATAATGGATATACTATTTAAAAAAAAATTAAAATAAGAATAGCCTATTAAGGATAGTTGTGCACAGTTACTGTTTTAATTAAAAAAGAAATACATTTAGGATAAGTCAAAATGGAGGTCACATGGTAATATTAGATGAAGTTTCCTTCTACAGATTGCATCATTTTTTAGTTGTTTTTTATTGAATAGTGAAGGCAAAATGTAAATGCTTAAAACTAAACTTAACAAATGATCATTTGCAATATTTAGTCTTATTGCATCAACCTATTAAAAATTAAAGTAATCTACTTTGTGTTTGTGATATATATATATATATATATATATATATCATATTTATAATGGATATACTATTTAAAAAAAAATTAAAATAAGAATAGCCTATTAAGGATAGTTGTGCACAGTTACTGTTTTAATTAAAAAAGAAATACATTTAGGATAAGTCAAAATGGAGGTCACATGGTAATATTAGATGAAGTTTCCTTCTACAGATTGCATCATTTTTTAGTTGTTTTTTATTGAATAGTGAAGGCAAAATGTAAATGCTTAAAACTAAACTTAACAAATGATCATTTGCAATATTTAGTCTTATTGCATCAACCTATTAAAAATTAAAGTAATCTACTTTGTGTTTGTGATATATATATATATATATATATATATATATCATATTTATAATGGATATACTATTTTAAAAAAAATTAAAATAAGAATAGCCTATTAAGGATAGTTGTGCACAGTTACTGTTTTAATTAAAAAAGAAATACATTTAGGATAAGTCAAAATGGAGGTCACATGGTAATATTAGATGAAGTTTCCTTCTACAGATTGCATCATTTTTTAGTTGTTTTTTATTGAATAGTGAAGGCAAAATGTAAATGCTTAAAACTAAACTTAACAAATGATCATTTGCAATATTTAGTCTTATTGCATCAACCTATTAAAAATTAAAGTAATCTACTTTGTGTTTGTGATATATATATATATATATATATCATATTTATAATGGATATACTATTTAAAAAAAAATTAAAATAAGAATAGCCTATTAAGGATAGTTGTGCACAGTTACTGTTTTAATTAAAAAAGAAATACATTTAGGATAAGTCAAAATGGAGGTCACATGGTAATATTAGATGAAGTTTCCTTCTACAGATTGCATCATTTTTTAGTTGTTTTTTATTGAATAGTGAAGGCAAAATGTAAATGCTTAAAACTAAACTTAACAAATGATCATTTGCAATATTTAGTCTTATTGCATCAACCTATTAAAAATTAAAGTAATCTACTTTGTGTTTGTGATATATATATATATATATATATATATATATCATATTTATAATGGATATACTATTTAAAAAAAAATTAAAATAAGAATAGCCTATTAAGGATAGTTGTGCACAGTTACTGTTTTAATTAAAAAAGAAATACATTTAGGATAAGTCAAAATGGAGGTCACATGGTAATATTAGATGAAGTTTCCTTCTACAGATTGCATCATTTTTTAGTTGTTTTTTATTGAATAGTGAAGGCAAAATGTAAATGCTTAAAACTAAACTTAACAAATGATCATTTGCAATATTTAGTCTTATTGCATCAACCTATTAAAAATTAAAGTAATCTACTTTGTGTTTGTGATATATATATATATATATATATATATATATATATATATATATATATATATATCATATTTATAATGGATATACTATTTAAAAAAAAATTAAAATAAGAATAGCCTATTAAGGATAGTTGTGCACAGTTACTGTTTTAATTAAAAAAGAAATACATTTAGGATAAGTCAAAATGGAGGTCACATGGTAATATTAGATGAAGTTTTTGAATAGGAATAATTTCTTCTAAATGAATTGTATTAAAAACTAAAAATTTAACCATATATGAATAGATTATACATACATAAGAAAAATTTTTGTTGTAAGATATTTTCTTTTATCAACGTTTGCTAATCCTATGATAATTTCAAAAGAGTAATTTTTTTAAAGTTATATTTATATTTTATTATTAAATAACATGCAATTGATAGTTTTGCAATTTAAAATTTGTTTGTTATTTAAATTAAAGGTATCATATATGTATTTTAAGAAATATAGTGTGTATTTTAAGAAATATTTTAAGAAAAATATTGAGATCATTATTAAGACTATGAAGTCATTGCCATCTATTAGACTATGAAGTGTTCACAAAGATTGTATTTGAGATCAGGATTGCTACTTATTTCGACAATCAAATTCCTTCTGCTTTCCTGAGCAAAAAATTTAATTTGTCCTGAATAATTCCTCTGAGAATTTTCAAAATTTCAATGGATAAATTTTGCATACCATAATTTAGTAAAATTCTTTGTTTTTTAATATTCATTTTTAAATTCCCTCAGTTTTTCCAGTTTTCCCTATACAGTAGCAACCCTGAAGATTATTATTTGTGAGGAAGGTGGAATCATAGTCCACATTTTGGCATTTTAACCCAATTTACCCGGGGAAAATTGCCCATTTAACCCGGGTTTTTTAATAAAACCCGCCCGGGCTGGGTTTTTTTTATAAAAAAACCGGGTTTTTTACAACCCTGATTATACATTAATACATAATATACAAGCAAAAGCAAAAGGAACTGGTGTCACATGGTGCTACTGTTCACATTTCTAGCAAAGGTTGGTGTAGTGTAAATAAAGAATGAAATATGTTACCCATCGAAACCTAACAGACAAAATTTCTATGAAATAAAGAAAATAGTTTTAAATAACTGTAATTTAAATTGCTTTTTATTTGAAATTGTACACAGATTTTTTTCGAGGATTAAAAAATAAAAGGCCATGAAGTTGGTAAGATCGTAAGAAAGTAGATGATTAGAATGAAAACTTAAAATCAATTTGTGGCATCTACGAAGAGAGAAACATTTATAGTGCTGATGAAATTGAAGTGTTCGTATAAGATTTTTTTTTTTTTTTTTCAAATAAAACTTTGTGCTAAAAAAACCCTTTGAAGGTCGGGTTGGCAGCAAAATATTAAAATTGTCCCCACCCCCCAACCATTCATCAAAATGTGATACACAACTCTAAAGGTTGATCCAGAAAGCTTTTATTATGTCATATCATTTCACAATTAGATTATCAAAACACACTTGAGCAGTTTCCAAAAACATTTAATGTCTTCCACCAGGGGTGGGGAATTTTCAGAAAATCTTGCCAGGTTAGGATATATTTTACCAGCCATCAAGACGTAATATTTCAGTTGACAATTGTTACTTTGTATTTTTCAATGGCAAAATTTGCATGACTGCAAAAATAATTCATTACTACAATGCATTTTCATATATATATATTTTTAAATATAAAATTAAGAAATATATACAATATCAGAAAGTTTAAAATTCTTAGTACCATGTTTACATCGTGGCAATTAGGAGTTACAATATATGGCTAACAAACATAAATATATCTATATTTTCTTAGCTTGTCTAAAAATCCACTCGCCAGCGGTGAGTAGAATGATGTAATTCCCCACCCTTGTTCCTCCATGTTGTAGTCTAGTGTTCCTCAAGTTGTAAATAACACAAAACTTTTAAGTGTAAGGCAGTGTTTCAGAAAGTCATAGTTTAATTTATTAATTAAAGGAAATAAAACGCTTGTTTTTGTCTCAAATTCCGAATTAAGCAAAATCTCTGAACTAATTAAATGTATTAGAAGTGGAAAAACTGCATAACATTTTATTCAGATTGATGAGATGAGTTACATATGGAAGAAGAATGTGATGTATGTGACTTTTCTTGTTTGGAATCTTTAACTACTGCAAGTGAAAATGTATTCTATAACACTGGAAATTTCCAGGAATCTGAGAAATTAACTGATACGTTGCTCAGGTTTTTTTTTTTTTTTTTTTTAAATTTGATTCAGAATGAATAAAATTGCTGATAAATTTGAAACTTCACGTTAAAAAACAAGTTATTTGCAATCACAAACAAAAATAAACATTTATAGCATATATATGTATATAAATATAAATCCTAACAAAACTGCACAAGAATGCAATAAAAAGTGTTAACATATAAATAGTATATTTGCATATCACTTTTAAAGCATTAGTAAAAAAAAATATTTTAAGTTCTGATTAATCTTATAATAGAGGTTTTGAACATAAAGCGCCTGTTCATTTGTATTATCATTTGATGTTTAAAAATTCATCATAAAACAGGGTAGTAATCTTAGGGTAATAACAGGGTAGTAATTTTGGTCGGTTAAAACTAATTTTAACTGTAAAACTGCTCAAAATTGGTATTAACCACTCGGAAGTGATCTAAATTCTGTTATATAACTTTAGCATACATAAATTGCATTAATGTCATATATATATATTTAATAATAATCCCAGTAGCAGATACAGTGCAGCACGGCAGTGGGTGCTATTTTTAAGAACTCAGCTAATTTTACTCAACTACACAAAGTTAAAATGCGTGGAATCCGATTATTGAAGACTCCCAGTTACCGTCAATATTGAATTTGAATGGGATGTTCAAAAAATTTGTCGGCTATTGCCAAGTTCGCTTCATTTATGGCAACCTATTTTTGTCATCACATTTGGTGAAATTTAACCAAACCGGGCAAGAATTTGACACTGGTGAATTGACGATGTAGTTTTTTAAGTGCATGAGAGTTGGAATAATGGTTACAACAATGAAAGAAAATTTGCAAAACACCACATTTAATAACTCAAAATAAATCTGTTTATATAGGAATTTGGTATTAGTCCTGATTATGGAAATTCACGAGTTTGTCATGTAATAAATTGACAAACTATAAATTAATGATTTTCTGATTTTTTCTTTTACATGTACTATAAGACCTTCATTCATGCCAAATTTCAAGATTTGAATTCAACAGGAAGTATCCTATAGGTTTTAATTTCAAAACCTGTAGGGTACTTCCCGTGACCCAAAACCTTGAAATTTGGTATGAAGGCAGGTCTTATAGAACATGCAAAGGAAATTAATCTGAAATTAATGAATTTATAATTCTATGCTGATTTATTACAGGACAAACTCATGAACTCCATAATCAGTCAGGAATACCAATCGTGTAATAAACAAACATTATAAATTAATGTTTTTCAGTTTTTTTTTCTTTACATGTGCTTATAAATAAGACTTTCCTTTGTGCCATATTTCAACGGGAAGTATCCTTATAGGTTTTACTATGAAAACCTATAGGGTGCTTCCCATTAACCTAGAACCTTAAAATTTGGCATGAAGGGAAGGTCTTACAGCACATGTAAAGGAAAAAATCTGAAAATCATTAATTTATAATTCTATGTCGTTTTCCAAAAACGTTTTTTTAAGGCTGTACCTTTTTATTTTGTCTCTATTATTTGTACTTAAACAAAAAAATTCTTATTTTGTATGTTAGAAGAGAAAAAAAAAACTTTATTTTTTTCTTCTTAGCACTGTGTATAAGTAATTTTTTTTTCCAGTTCCTTTTACACGATAATGCCATTATCTTAATATAATGGTGGAATCACCAAGATTGTCATAATATTTTATATTCTTCAGTTCATTTTAATATGATTTATATTATTATTTGTTCAAGTAGCTATGACATATGGTTTATGAAAATACCATATTTCTCAGGTATTTTGCACACTTTTTTTTTTTTTTTAATATGAGAGGTTTTTTTTTTTTAGATTATTCATTTTTTTCAAAAGAAAACTTGTAGTAAAAAAAGAAATGACTATATATATAATATGAATACAACTATATAACATTTTAATAAAAATGAATGAATAATTAAGATTAAACAAAATGTAAATAGTTTTTGAACAGGAATCAAACGATCCTAGGAGCAGTCTAGAATCTAAGAAAAAAGCCCCCTCTAAGCAAATGAATATACGGAAGATTTTAATGGGTTTGATAAAAGCATTTAGTATAATTAAATCTTCTTTCACTTTTTAAAAAAGCATGAAAACATTTTAGCACCTCTTATTGGGATGTATTTCCCAGATTCAGGAATGCAAAATGTTCATATACTTTTAATTTCTTTGTTCAGAGCATATTTGTTTTTGCGTTGATGTTTTATAATTCATTCACCCGGAATTCTCTTACAGCTAGTGTTGCTGGCTTTTAATCTTATTTATTTATTTTATTTTATTTATTTATTTATTTTGTGTGTGTGTGTGTGTGTGGGGGGGGGGGGGTAACCACTTGAAAACAGCCGACTTTTATTTAAAAGGTGGTGGATTACAGCTAATTCAGATTAAATTTGCATTAATTTGTTTTTAATGCACTCCTAAATGTTTTCTTCTAAAAAAATTATAAATTTTTATTAAATTTTATCAAATAAATAAGTTTTTATAAGTGCTAGAAGACAACTATGAAGGCATTATGTCTGAAAATAATAAAAAAAATGCATACATTTTGAGAAGAATTTAAATTACACTCCAAAGTGGTGTTTAAAAATTCTGTATTGCATAGCTCCACATGTACTATACATTTTAATTTAATTAAACAATGACAAAATGTCACACATTAAAAAGAAAACATTCTTGCATATTACTATTTACTTTTAAAATTAATTAATACTAAATAATTTACATATATTTAATAAATGAAATTGTTTGATATAATATTTGAGAATATCCACATTTAATTAGCAATTGGTATTCTGGCAACTTATAAAAATGATATATCTAAAAAGTCTTTTTGCCTTTTCTGCTACTAAGAGATTAATTACTTAACTTATTTCAGATAAATCTATATGAAGAGATTAAATCATAGAATGATCAATGTTGAAAGAGAAATTATGAAGGATATAATATTTGAGGAGAGATTTTAGTACATGTAAATGTATTAAAAAGATAACAAAAAAAAAAAAAAAAAAAAATCTCAAAATAAAACTTGTTGAATTAAAATTTTGAAAAGCTTGTTGCTATTTAAAGGAGTTATTCATGCATATGATATTCATAATACTGATTTTAATAGTGAGAAATAGTGTTTTTACATTCTTTTTTTAACTCAACTTTGTTTTTGTTTCTAAAGATGGAATTTTGTAACCAATTTTTTAGTCGCTTCCTGATATGCCGGACTTATAAAAATTATGTTAATCAGAATACAACATTTTAATATTTTTAAAACTTAATTATAAATTAATAACTTAATTTTAAGGCATTTTTCTGTTAGCCTGCTACAGGTGATAAGTCGCCAAATTTTCTTTATGACCATATCTATCATTTCTGTTGTCATCTCTTTTTCTATGAATTTATGAAATGCACAACAACAAATGAGGTATCATTCAAAGTTTTTGAAGTGGCTTCTGACACAGTAGACTCATATTTTGTTTAAACATGTTTTTTGATTAAAAATTAAATCAGCATTGTTTTCATAAATCAAATGAAAAGTTTTCCTCAAATTTGTGTTGTCACAAAAATAAAATACCACATTACATGATGCTCAACAATAATTATCAAAAAAATAAATAGTGCAAAAAAGATAAAGTATGATTTCTCCACACGGGTTAATTTTATATTTATGGTTAAAAAGTAAAATTGAAATTAAATGTTTAGAAGGAAAAGATACCATCGATCGATCGAACAATGGTATTTCACATGTGGAATAAAAGCTAATTATACTTTGTTACGTTGGATTAAATTTTCTTTTAAATGCATCCAATTTATTTATTTTTTTTGTTTCATATTTTTCAAGGAGCAGATGACGTCATTTTCTAATACAGTTAAGATACGATTATTATTTTTTTTTCTTGCACGTGCCTTTTGCTATCTCCGATCAGTTTTTACTGTAACTTTGATCGAATAAAGGAGATGATATTGTGGCTTGACTAATGTTGTTTGCAGATATTTGTATTGTTAATTTTTCTTTAGAAGTTTAAACCTGCATCTAAAAAATATTAGATATTGCTAAAAATTATTAGACTACAGTGCGAAATCCTTGCACGGGTCTACGAGTTACAATTGTATATGAATTACAATAATGGATTTAATTAAGCACAAAAAAATGACCAACTAGTTGTGAAACTGCAACAATGCAATATTTTAATTAAATAAATAAATAAATAAATAAAGAGTAATAATTTAAAAAAAAACACTTTTATCAATTATCAGGTTAATATTAATTAAATTATGATTATACATTGAGATCAATTTAGAAATCCTAAAAATGTTTTATTTTTTTGTTTTCTATTGCCACATCTTAAAAAAGAAACAGAGTAAAAATTATAATTAAAAAATAAATTCACCACTAGCTTATGCTTTCTATCAAGTGTTTAAAAAAGGTGTGTGTGTGGGGAAGGGGGGGGGGGCAATGAATTTTACATGATTGAGTTCGGTGCCCATACCAAATTAACGTGTTGTAATGTAAATTTTTTGGAAAATTTGTGAATGGCAGTCATGAAATTAGGTTTGATTTTCAAAATAAATATTGAATCCTTATAAAAAAGTGTATTAAAAAAAAAAAAAAAAAAAAAAAAAATTACTTTTATACTTATTATTAAATGACTTTATGATTTTAAATGTTTATGAGAAAAAAAATATGACTTTCATATCAATAGCTCTTAAAAGTAGTTAGGTAATAAAATATGTAACAAAGTAACCATTGTCCTATTTAATTATTTAAAGCAGTAAAAATGAAAAAAAAAAAAAGAGTTAAAAGGCTAGTGTAAACCAGATAAAGCAATTAGTAAGCCTTTTAAAATTTAGCTGGCGTATTTGCAATTCTGACTTCTCAATCGTCTAAAACTGATTTTTTTTTTTTTTTTTTTTTTTTAATTCCATTTTAAAAGGTTTTAATGTATTTTCATATTGATTCAGCGTAAAGGAAACTTATAAATAAGGACATATATGCACAAACATATACACAAACTGGCTACGAAAAAAATCACAAAGAAGAGAAAAAGGTTAACTTTTGAACTCTTCCAGCGAAACAAGTACATCCTCCCTCATGCTTATACTGTCTTCTTTTTACCAGGATCATGAAAATTTTTCATTTCAGGGAAGATTCCATTATAGAAAAGTTCAGTTTTCCCAAATTTTACTATATATATATGAATTTATATATATTCTTTTGTCAAATTTAGAAGGATAGAAATGATACATTATTAAATACAACAAATTAAAAAAATTATATATAAACTCTATTGCATGTGAGCTACATCAATACAAACACTTATTAAGTACTAATATAACAGCTAAATAATCACTATAAATTATATAAACACATTTAGTGATTGCATGATTTTGAATCAGTTCAATATATTTGTTGATAAGTTAATATAAAATATGTTGTGTTCTAGAATTTTTTTAAAGGCATTAAAGAAAAAAAAAACTGAATTTGTTACTCAAATTTAATATTATTCAGTTTTTTTTTTCCCATACTCAGTTACCATTATAATACATTAAATTTAATAAAGGATTGTCATTAACTTAAAAATGAAGAATTGTGGTATTAAATGCAATATATATATATATATTGTATAGAAAAAAAAAACAACAGTCAATGTTGTCTTTAGTTTCATGTGAAACAACTGTTAAACTAATTTTTTTTTAGAAAACTTTAAAATAGCATGATACATATTTTAAATACTGGATATATCTAAAGTCTTCATTTGATTTTAAAGTGTTTTATTGACATTAAAATAAACAATAGAAATTTACTACAAAATACAAAATATTTATCATTATATCGAGTTTTCAACAAAATACTCTCAATGTGACCTCATCTAGTTGCATGGCACACATCAAGTTGATAGGTTGAATTCTTCTTCTAGCTTAGGTAGCATATCTACCATCACATCATTTCTTTTTATTAATATATCGCTTCTTTTATTATTTTTATTAATATACAATAATGAAATACTGCATTTAAAAAAATATATATATTTTCAAAATTACAAGCAAAACACACTTACAGATACACACATACATATATACATACACATATATATATGTAAAACCTCAAAGGAAATTAATTTTTTTATTCCTATTTTGAATTATCAAACATTCATTGGATGATCATTTATCTTCTAAACTAATTGCTTTGTGCATAATATAATTTAATACTATGAACTCTTGCATAAAAATAAAAATCTACTACATAAAAAAAAAAGTTTAATGTTTTAAAGCATTTACTAAAATTGTAAGCTAGTTTAATAAAGCATCTGATACATAAAAATAAGGTTGGTCCTTGAAAGAGTTTGCAATTGAAAGTGAAGTTCTGATAACTAGCACATTCCAAGCATGAGTTAAAAAAAATATATAAATATAAACTTGAAAAATGCATATATGAGACTGAACGGGGTTTGACAATCACATTTTGCTAGATGAGAAGCTCACAAAAGCTGAACATTGCCAAAAAGTTTGTGAAGGAATATATAATGATGATCAGGAATGCGACAAGAGCAAATTTACTGAAAAGACATTGCAAATGTAGATATGAGAAACTGAAAATTTTGAAACATTGGCTCGGACAATTTTCAAAAACAATTATGAATATGAACAATTTATTGTTGATCATTAAGGGGCCACTTCACTCAGACGAAAACACCCGCTCACTAATGTTAATCCTATGGAGGAAATTTTTTAAGATATCTAGTTCGCATTTCAATATTTTTAAATGATTTTTTTTGCATTCGATAGCTGAGGTCAATCTCTATGCACGCTCCTTTCTACTTTTTTGATTTTTGTTTCAGTTTTTTTTATTGAGGATACTTTCACTTTCAAAACCGGTTTCGAAAGTGAAAGTATCTTAATAAAAAAAACTTGTAATAAAAATCGAAAAAGTAGAAAGGAGCGTGCATAGAGATTGACCTCAGCTATCAAATGCAAAAAAAATCATTTAAAAATATTGAAATGCGAACTAGATATCTTCAAAAATTTCCTCCATAGGATTAACATTAGTGAGCGGGTGTTTTTGTCTGAGTGAAGTAGCCCCTTAAAGAAGAATTGTAACAAACAAAAAATACTGAAAGATTTTCATAAATGATTTCTACTATTGATTATTGTTATCAGTCGAATATTATCATAAAAACTCATGATCGTGAAGTGATCGCATTAATCAGCATTTACTTGTATAATCCAAAAGTACAATACAAGCCAGAAAATTAAATGAAAGATAACCTACAAGGAAATGTTTTATATTGGTCACCAAAACAATAGTTTATATGCATATTACAATTTTCTTAATAAACTTGATGATAGATTACATTTATCATATTTTTTTTTCAGAAGATATAAAAAAAAGGAATTATATATCTCAATGAGCAATATAAAAGGGGTCTATTATATTGGATAGATCTCACTAAGATGAGAACTAAAGTGTAAAAAGAGGAAAATTTTTTACTTTATTCTTCTATACCTAAAAATCCCCTCCTCCCTTTTTTCTGAAGAGCAAAAAAAGACAAAAAAAATTTAAGGGGTAATTTAGATGATCATTTATTTATTAATATAATATAATAAGAAATAGGACTGAAAAAAAAATAGAAGAGTTTTGAAGATTTTAAAATATGTGTTGAGAAAGGCAAAGCAAGGGTGAGCAGAAATTTGGAGAGGGCGAGTAGATGAGTGATTATTATTTAAAATTTCAACAATGTAAGAAATAAAGCCGGAGTTTTTAAAAAGAAAAAAATAGCTTTAAAGACCTTAAACTTTCTATGCAGAAGAGGAGTGATACGAAGAGAAATGGAAATTTCAAGGGGATGGAAGGGCATTTGGATGATAAATCATTATTATTTATTTATCTATTTATACAGAATAATAAATAAAAAAGAATTACAAAAATTAGAGTATCAAAATTTTGAGTGCTGGAGGCAAAGGGAGGGGGGGGGGGGGACAAAAATTTCAGGGGTAATTTAGATGAATTTTCTTTAAAAAAGCAAAAATCTGCAAAAAACATAAAAATTTTTTGCCCCTGACCTAATGAAATGTAACCTTATAATAATGAAATATTTAAAACCTTAAACTGTAACATTTAGACAGAACTTTCATTCTTTTCAAGTAATGATGAACTTTCACTGTGGACAAAAAGTTTTCCTTTATCAACATCATCAATTTGCGGAATTCGGTAGGATAAACCTTTTCCACTTTCTTCTTTCTTTATCATCTGTTGAACTAACTGTCGGAAGTGCAGATTATCAATATTATCAGCAAGCAAATACATAAGAAACCAATCACCATACGAAAAGTTAGGAATTAGTAATCTTATATCATTTCTTGATGTTAAACTGGCAACACAAGTAAGCAATAAAAACCGAATACGAGCTGACAAAATGATGATCAATCTATATATCAACACACAACCATCTAAAATGGCCAAAATTACAAACCAAAACCACATGACAACAAATATTTTCTCATTCAAAATATTTAAAGGCAGCAAACAGAGAGCATCGTGTTTCTGTACAGTGCCTGAAGAACCATATTTATGGAATGTGCATTTTGTGATTCGAGGAAAAACTCTTATCATAGGATCTATTCTGTTTTGTTGCTCTTCATTGACATAGTTCACAACATTAATTCCGTATTTGCGAAATTCACCATCCAAAAATCGATCGATGAAATAAATCTGGCCAACTACATTAATGAAATTGAGAAATTCACAAAACAAAAATTTCAAGGCATAGTAATGATGGTCATTACGTCGACTCTGGAAATAACAAGCAAGGCTTTTAGAACATGCTTCTTGGTCAGTTTTTGGCAGAACTGGGTTATTTAATTTCTGTATCAGAGCCTTTACTTTTCCATTTTCCATGCCTCGCCATATGACATAAGGAACACAAAACATGGCAGATTGAAGAAATAGAACGAAGCAAACCCACTGGTAGTATGCATGTTCAACAATTTGGTCACCTGGGAGGTGCGTGTCAACTCCTGGATACACTATTTCTTCTCCTACATTTTTATTAAAGGCTTTAGGTAATGTAAAAGTGCCTTCAATCCAGCAGTAAGTATTTAACAGTGATTCAGGTATATCATCTTTTTGGATACACATAATAGGATTGCCAAAAAACTCATAGCAAGATACTAAAATACTTGCAAATAACAGGGCAAGACCAGTAAATCTGTAATGCAAGCGAAATATGGGATCATCAATAATAACTTTTGGAACTCTCAAAGCAGTCTTAAAAGATTTGGTGAATGTATCAGCAAAAACAATCTTCTCCATGTCTGATTATAAATTTTATATAATCAAGCAATTATTCTTTAAATGAAGTTCTCAACAATCAACTACAAACAATTGATTTCTTCCACAAAATTATCCTTCCATAGGAAAAGGTTGAATAAAGATGTTTTCCTTATTACTTTTAGACACTAGAAATACAATTTATTCAGGTTATCAGATATTCCTTTTGTGATGTTCTTTTATCTCACACAAGCATAAAAATGTAAGAGGTTAAAAAAAAAGATATTTTGTGGTTATCAGTAAGGTGTGGTAATTGAACTTTGGATGATAATGCTAAGTCAATACTTCAAGATAACATATATACAGACATAGAAAAGAAAATGTAAAACTGAATCTTATTTGAAACCAAGTAATAAAGGCTTTTGATCACTGCAAAAATTATTTTTGTTTTACAATTCGATATTAAACTGAAAAATAAAATAAAATAAAATAAATAAATAATAATAATAAAAAATACAAAATAAAGAAATAACAAATTGAATAAATACTTTTATTTAAACTATTAGATTTATACAAATATTTACACTCCTTTAATAAATTTTTTGTACCACATGTATGATGTAGCAGCACTTAAAGAATACCTAAGGAGAAAAAAAAAAATAATAAGTTTTTTTTACAATATATAAAAATTACAACTTAATATACATATTAGTTCTTATCAATAATATATATATATATTTTTAATTTTGAAAATTTTTGCAAAGCATAATTTTATTGTATTTTTTGTCACAAAAAGTGACATATTATGGCTGTAAAGTTAAAAAAAAAAAGATAATTTTTTAATTCATTCTAAACACATTACCTATACCTCATAATCAGTTAGTTGGACAAATAACCTAGATTAAGAAATTTTAAAAGTAAGCTTCTACACAACATTTTCAAAATTGAGAATATGAACATAAAATAGACGGAAAAGGTTTTTTTTCTCAAGACCATCGTGTTCTCTGTTTCAGATATTTTAAAAACATACAAACATAAAAAGAAATGCAGGTATAAACCTCGTAAAAAAATATTAAAAAAAAAAAAAAATTACTAAATTTTTTTCAAATTGGAGAAATGAAACATTTTTTTCATTCAGGTAGGGGCAATGACTCTTCATCAAAATCTAAATAATAAATATGATAGTTACCAAGTTATTAGATAAGAAAGATGATCATTTCTAAAGGTTATTCTAGTCTGTCCTCCAATTGGACCACCAGGAATAGTGGATTTAGCATCTGCATCTAAAAATATTGGTTCAGAACCAGTCATCGCAACCATTTTAGGAACATCACGGTAGAAGAAAAATCGTGAATCTTTTTGAGTTTTGGGCGAAAATTGAGGTCTCTGAAAAAAAAAAAAATAATAATAATAAAAATAAATAAATAAAATTTTGTTAAGCAAAAGCATTGCAATTTGTTGATAAACTATATTATACTTATAATTTATATATATATATATATACACAGACACTACTCCAAATCTTTAAAATATAAATGAAGACTTGTTTATTTGATTTTGGTGTGGCAGAATTTATAAAAGAATTATGTACGATTCCATTTAATTTTCTAACTTTAAATATCCTATATTGACATGAAATTTATTTAAGAATTACATTTAAATGAGTGCATAATTTAAAAACTAACACTAATTAACAAGATAATGTACTATTTTTTTTTATTATGTACAAATAATAAAATACCTATAAGCTATAACAACATCTAAAATGAACATACAGTAAAACCTCCATAACGGACACTCCCGAATAGCGGACACCTCTATTTAACGGACACTTTTCAAATCCCCACTCCCAAAATCTAAATTTTTGTATGTTTAACCTCTGAATAGCGGACAGTAGTTTTGGCGATAAATGACGAAAAATGATTTTTTAAAGAGAAAGAAAATGGAAAAAAAAGTAAAAAGCCCCGAAATTTATCAAAAGCAATGTGTCACAATTTTTTTGACCACAGATAAATGTAGCGGGTGGTCTCTGAAAAATCCCCAATGACTTGAGGAATTCCCCAATATCGTATGTATTTTGTATCGATTACTGTTTGATTCTTCAGATTTAATTGACATACAATATTCAAAGCTTCAAAATATGTTAAAACCATTTTTATCGTTTTCTGAATAAATTGAGTTATGCGTATTCTGAATTTAGGGTCTTCTTTGTGATTAATGTTTCGAGAATGACCTCAAAACGAAAGCGATTAACTCTAAAAGAAAAACTTTAAATTGTAAAAGTAATTGAATCTGAAAAATAGAAATCGAGTTTACGGATACTTGCCGAATGTTTTAAAATAGGTAAAACACAAATGGGAGAAATTTTGCAAAATAAAGAATTTGTGGATTATTAACTCTAACGAAAATACCATAAGTGTGAAATTGAGGTATACTGATTCCATTGAAATTAATTTTATATTTCTGAATTGGTTTACTTCACTTTCTTCAAAAAAATTCCTATCAGTGGGCCTTTGATTGAGGAAAAAGCAGTGGGCCTATCAGTGGGCCTTTGATTGAGTAAAAGGCTTTAAAAGTCGCCAAAGAACTCAGATTTCATGATTTTAAGAGTTTGGGTAGATGGCTGGAAAAGTTACGGCACAGCATCTCTTTCAAAACAATATGTGGAAAAACAAAATATGTAGCTCTGAAAAAAGTGGAGGATTGGCATGAATAACTGCAATCAATTTGTAAAGGTTATGAGGTTGAAACATTTTTAATGCCGAGGAATGCGGACTCTTTTTCAGAATTTTTCCGAATAAGACTTTGTGCTTTAAAAAACATGGCTGCATCGGCGAAAAAATGACAAAAGAGCGAATCACTATTTTATTATGCTCCAATGTATTAGGGGAATTTTAAATTCCTCTTATAGTTCAAAAATCTCTGAAATGCAAGTGTTTCTCAAAGAACATCCAATTAAAAAAAATTGGTGTTATAGAGAGCTAATAAAAAAGCGTGGATAACCAGTTTTTTAGTGATTAAATGGTTAACTTCCTTTGATAATAGGATGAAAAAACAGAAAAAGTTCTCTTGTTTTTGGACAGTGTAACTTCTCATCCAAAACATTTTAAATTGGACAATGTTAAAACCGTGTCCCCCCCCCCCCCCAAAGACAACTTCCGTATGCCCGCCCCTTGATCAAGGCGTTAGCGTTATACGCCATTGTACAGCCTGGTAGAGAAAGCTTTTATTGAGCCATATTCTTTCGAAGTTTTATTCTATGAATACAGTTGAGAACAGCCTAAAATTTGTTAATGTCCCGATGCTTTCAAATTTGAATTTCTTCAGCTGTAAAAAACATATAAACGGAATGCGTTTGCGTACGACAATGTTTCAGAAAAGCAGGCTTTATATTAAAAGAAAATGAAACAATTATTTCCGATAGAAATGAAGAACTATCGCAATAAGTGAATTAATGAAATGGATCAGGAGTGAAGAAATGCCGAAATGTCTATCAACACTGATGATGACCTACTGAAAAAGAATCAGTTGACGTAGGCGATTATATTCCTTCAGAATCTTCGACAAAAACTGACTCTATTAGTGATATGAATCAGATACTGAAACCAGGCGATGTTTCCTGCAATATCGAGAATTTCCAAGAAGCAAGAAAACACAGTGTGAGCAGTTACACATATTTTTTTCTTTTTCCAAAAAAAAGATGATTCAGAAGGATTAAAACTACTGATAGCATTAAAACGTCGCATAGAAAAACTAACTACATGCAATCGCAAGCAAAAGCAAACTTTTGTAACAGATTTTTTCCTTAAGAATGTAATAAACAGTGGAAAAATGTATGTACATTTTCATTTCAGTTTTATTGCTTAAAAAAGTAATTTTAATTTCTGATTAATCATATAATAGAAGTTCTCGGGCATATAAAAGCCAATTAATGAAATTTTAAGCATTTCTTAGTGATTTTGTGAATCTTTGAAGTTTTCCCAATAACGGACACCTCCGAATAGCGGACATTTTCTGCGCTCCCGAGGTGTCCGTTATTTAGAGGTTTTACTGTATAAGAAAAATAAATTTGACAATTAGTATCTATACTCAGATTTATGAAATGATACCAGAAAAATACAATATAAGTTTTTCTTTTATAAAGAATTTTTATATTACTAATTATTTAAGAAAATAATTTTACTCAAGTTGCAATCTTACAGCCATTTTCATTTAATTATACTCCCAGTTTTAGATTTAATGCACAACATTTCTACATTTTCCCTAAAAGTTTTATACATATCGCCTCCCCCCCCCTCTTCCTAAATTATCTCAGTATCTACAAATTGATTTTTTTAAAAAAAATAAGCATTATTTGCCTCTTTAAAAAGAAATTTAGAAAAAAAAATTCCATGTTGATTTAATGTTAAAAAGTGGCCATTAAAAAATTAGCAACCATTTTACTTGCCTGAGATTTATTACTAACAAATAAATAATCAAGCATTGTTACAAAAAAAAAAAAAAAAAAAAATCTGTTCATTAATTTCCTACCATTTTATGGAACAAAAATGTGCACCTGCTACAAACCCCATGGCCAAATCGAAGAGACGCGCTCCCTCCCTTGCCTGAAATTTCCATTCAAAGCCTTTTGCTCCCTCTCCTCTCAATACACAAAGTCAAAAAACTTTAAAATTCTTTTGCTTTTCTTCCTTTCTTTCCCCCTTTTTTAATGTTGCTCTATTTATTTATATTTTTGTACTAGTTCTTTTATTTTTCACTTTAAAGTACTAACAAATAAATAATCAATCATCTCAATTCTTAACACTTTGAAATTTTTGGTCCCTTCCCTTTGCTCCCACCTCCCAGCACACAATTTAAAATCTTTAAATTGCACAATTTTTAAAATATTTCTGTCCTATTTATTTACTATTTTATTTGTTATTTTGAAATAGTAATAAAGAAATAATTAATCATATATTCCCCTCCCTACTGAAATTTCCAATCAGCCTTTTGTCCCCTCCCCCAATTACATAATTTAAAATTTTTTAAACTTGATTAAAAAAGGGGGTCTTATTTATTATGTTGAAGTAACAATAAACAAGTGATCAGAATTAGATACACCCCCCCCCCCTCCTAGTAAACAAATTTTTAAATATTTAAAATTCTTCAATTGTTGGGGGAAAAAAAGCTTTTGTCTTATTTGTTACTTTGCAGAAAAGATAAATAATCTATTATCTATTCTCCTCCCCATGAGATGGCCATTTCTCTCCCCACCCACCCACAGACATCTTTCAAATTATTGTTTAAAAATCTGCCCTAATTTTTGTTGTTATTGTTTTGCTCTATTTGATTCATTTGCTATTTTAAAGCAACAATAAATAATCAACCATCTAAATTCTTTCCCTCCCTTCAAAATTTCTGATATTACCATTGCACAGTTTAAAATCTTTATAACTCTATTTTTTTTCTAACTTTACTGCTTTTTACTTCGAACTAACTATAAATAAATTAATCATCCAAATCCCCCCCCACCCCCAACCTTCAATCAAAAATTTTGATGCCTCTTTTGCCCCAGCACATAAATTTTAAAATATTAACAATCCTATAATATATTTATGCCTGTTTGTCCTATTTGTTATTTTGCAGACATAATAAATTAATAATATAAAATTAAAATATATAATATATATTTGCCAATAAAATTAAAATAGCTTTCCATTGCTAAAACATTAGCGCTAAACGTGTGCTATTATTTTACTTTTGGATTCTCCTGTGCTTTGTTTTTTCCATACTCTTTTGAAAAAGATTTCTACCATCTTCTGCAATTCGATGATCTGCATTTGAATATATTTAATCATAAATGACACTCTATATTTTACTTGTTGAGGGAATTTGCATACCTTCAGTGTTGAGAGGAACACAGAGTCTGTTGTTTAATTTAATAACTAATTCAAAACTAATAAGATTTTCTAAAGGAGTTACAACAAGGTTGAGCAAGACATAAGCATGTCTGTGTGAAAACATGGCCACTGTGAGAAGAAAATACTCCTGGCATGACAAATGTTGCACATCAGGTATTAGTTGACAAGACAAAAATATGTTTACCTACTCTCCATATGAATAGTGGACTTATAAAACAATTTGTTAAAGTGATGATTAAAGTCTGTGAAGAATTAATATATTTGATGCACAAACTTCCACACATGAGTGGGACCAAAATAAAAGAAGGTATTTTTGTTGGTCATCAAATAGAATTTCAAGCTCCTACTTCAAAAAACAAACTGAATGCTGTTGAGAAAGTAGCACAAAAAGCACTTTTAAAAAAGTATGTAAAAATTGTTTGGAAAACAGAAAGTCTCAAAATTATAAAGAAATTGTAGAGAGTCTACTCTCCTCATTTAGAGCATTGGGATGCAAACTGTCTCTAAATCTGCACTTCTTACATTCTCAATTGGACTTTTTTCGGATAATATGGCAGCATTTTCTAATGAACACGAAGAAATGTTTCACAAGGATGTAGTTGAAATGGAATAGAGATACAGTGGCAAATGCAAAAAATATATGTTAGCAGATAACTACCAGAAACTTACACAAAAAATAAACAAATAAAAAAACTAATAAACAATACAAGAGAAAAATGTCAATGAAATTACTTTTTCATAAAAGTTTTTATTAATTTCTCAACTAAGGTAATGAAAATAAATCATTTTCAGATTTTTATTGTTTTGTAGTATGGTCTATGGATGCATTAATTTTTCATTTGATACTGTAATTCTAAAAGTGTCTCTCTTAAAAACGGTACGTGATGGGAGAATTTCGATGACATATTTCGAATCAGGAATGTCAAATTCATAAAGTTCACCCATGTTTTTTTGCAGGGGGAAAAAAATTATTTATTTTTGCTGACAAGTGTAATCCATCATTGAACTGGTACCTTACAATTAATATTTCACAAATTATTCAGATATGAAACTGCCCAATAAATTTGTGTCCATCCTGTAATTCAGAAAAGTTAGATTTCTTGATTGAAACTACAGGAAATTTCAAATGTAGAAAAATTAGTGTGAAATAAATTAAATTGTGGTCAATAGGATTTTAGATATTGAATAAAACATGATGAAAATAAAGATGCAACTTGCACAGAAGACACTGAAGCCCCTGATTTGCAGTAATAATGAAAAAAGAGAAAAAATAATGACAATAATAATAATAATGGTAATCAATAAAAAAAATAATGCATAAATGCAAACACAGTGACTATGACAAATAAAAATGCACACTTTGATAGGATTTATTTATTAATTAAATTAAATTATTATTATTATTATTATTTGTAATAATATTGATCCAATTTACAAGACAAGGCGTGTTGTAATAATTTATGAATAAATTGTAAACTCACAGATTCAGGAAGCCTCACTGCTCCAACTAGTTCAATTTCATCAGTTATCTATTTAAAAAATACATTAATTAAGAAAAATAAAATGCAAAAAACTTCTTAAATTAAAATTAGGACATACATAATACAGATTGGTCAGGTTATGCATTATACAGATAAAGCAACACCAGCAGACCTGTGCAAAGATTTCACACTGCAGTCTAATAATTTTTAGCAATATCTAATATTTTTTAGATGCAGGTTTAAACTTCTAAAAAAAAAAGTTAAGGACTAAAAATATTTGCAAACAACATTGGTCAAGACAGAATATCATTTCATTTATTTCATCCAAGTTACAGTAAAAACTGACTGAAGATAACAAACACAAAGTAAAAAAAACAAAAAATATATATCAATTGTATTTTAACTGTATTGGAAGGTGACATCATCTATTTTGGAAAAAAAAAAACATGTGATAAAGAAAATTAAATTGAGCATTTGAATTTAAATTTTGACATAATTAAAAAATAAACCCGTGCAGCAACTATGTCCCACTTTATCTTTATTGATTTTTTTTTTTTTTTTATAATCATTGTTGCAGTATTTTATTTTTGTGGCAACACTAATTTGAGGAAAACCTTTCATTTCATTTTTGAAAACAATGCCGATTTAATTTTTAATTATTGTGCTGCCCTCTAGAAAAAAAAAACCCAGCCTAGAAATTTATTAAATATTTCACTATTGTTATTTTTTTGTTTTGTTCTATTTTTATGCACCATTTAGAATAATAAAAATAGTTAAAAATGCCTAAGGAGTGCTTATTTAGTTTTAAAATAAATAAACTAACAATTGCAGAATTCTGGCAAAACATGAGCTTCATTTTTACAGATTTTCTTGTTGTAATAGAATTTTAGAATCATCCACATAAATTTTTAACTGTTTTTATGTTAAACCATTAATATGTAATAAAATACTTCATTTTCAGCTAATTATGTCAGGTGTGGGTTTTTTTTTTTTTCTTCAGGTAACATGGATTATTTTTTGAAAGCTATTATTATTATTATTTTTTTTTTCCAATTCTTCCTTAATTGGCTGCCATTTTGTAATAAAGTGATAAGATGAAAAATGCTCAACATTAAAATCTTAGTCAGAACAAGCTGTACAAATTTAACAGTGTTAATTTTTTTGCATCTTTATTAGATTTTATATAAAGAAAATGTCAAAAAAGGTTTTTTTTAGAGGACAGCACAATACTTGCAATTTTTAATCAAAATACATGATTTAATGAAATCTGAGTGCACTATGTCAGAAGCTGCTTCAAAATCCTTTCATATGGTATCTGATTTATCATTCTGCGTTTTTTATTTGCCTAGAAAAAGGGATGTTGACAACATAAATAATATATAGGATAATTAATATATTTGATAAATAAACTTCCACACATGAGTGGGACCAAAATAAAAGAAGGTATTTTTGTTGGACATCAAACAGAACTTCAAGCTCCTACTTCAAAAAACAAACTGAATGCTGTCGAGAAAAAAAAAATATGAATAAAAAAAATGAAATGTAAAATTCAGATATTCATTTTGCAAAGAATTAAACTATTAAACTGATTTTCCTATAAAAATAGCAAATCTTTTGACTATAGTTGACTCTCTGTGTGTAACAATGTTTCATTAATAGAAGTAATATCACCAAATGTAATTTAAAAAATATATATATAAACTTTAAATTATTTATTGCTGTAGATTTATAATGTATTTTACAAAATTTTACTTATCCTAACTAAACAAAATCCCTTTCATACATGAACTTAGCTATGTTTCTAATCAATAACTAGTTTTTGTCATCTACTAGAAAAAGTATAGCATAGAATGCCTATATACATAACAGAATGGCGATCACCAGAGTGCATGGATGCATGCTCAGAAAGTTTTTGTCCAAACTATGGTAACCTACATTCTAGAACTTGATGATGCTCATTTGGATGAGTAAGGCAAGTCAAAAAAACATTAGTTTGGCGATAATAACAGACTAGCCCACTTTTTGTCCAAATTTGTCTCGACCAGTAAAATTTTACTGCCTGCATGTTGTCACTCTGTTATGTGTAAAAGTACTCGAGTATAATATACCTGAGCTTCACTGCGTGTGGCTGGATCTATCTTATTTCTGGGTACCCAACCTCTATTTACAAGTATTGTAATGCTAAAATGAAAAAGAAAAAATAGTGATAAGCAATAGTTAAAACTTGTTATTCATGTTATTATTATTATTTCTTTTTACAATTGCTGTCAACACTAAAATAATAATAAAAAAATATCACAAAATTAATTTGAATTATCTTATTTTTTAAACTTAGACCTTTTAATAATAATAAAAAAACTGCCATTATAAATTAATTTAATTTAATCACATTTTAATAAAAGAAATAAATGATTTTATTTAAACAAGAAAGAGAAATAAATGCTGAAAAAATGATAACCCAGAAGTGATATCTGATTTCAAATATGAATAAATAACTGAGTCAGAAGAATCAAAGGAGTACTCAAGTGATAGTTTATGAAATTCTGAGTAAATTAGTTAAATGATTTTATTTATTTTCAGTTATTACACATACACACACACACAAAAGAGTGCTGAGCTACCTAGGAAATTTTTTATGTGTGGGGGTTCTCACTGTATATCGATGAACCTTAGCAATTTGGCTAATCAGCGAAATGAAACTTTAACCAAATGAAAAATTTATTAACAAAGTAGATTCATCATGAAACATTGATTTTAAACTCATTCTTTAAGCCACATTTTTAATTAAGCTTGGATCTGGTGCTGGTACATCCCCCATACACTTGCTGTGGCTTTGGCTAGTGCTCTGAAGTGGTGTTGAGTAATGCATCTCTAAAAAGTGGTAAAAAAACACAAACTAAAGATTTTAAATTTTGCGTGCTTGATGCAGGATGAGGGAGCAAAAAAAGGAGGAAGTGGGGATTTTAGAAAGGGATTTAGATGATTGATTATTTATTGTTACAATGTAGTAAAAAAAAATAGAGTATAAAAAGTTTAATAAATTGAAAAAAATTAAAGACTTTTTACTTTATGTGCTGTAAATGGGCAAACCAAGTAACACAGATAATTGGCTCCAGGCTTAGTGAATGAGCCCTTGCCCCTCGTCAAATGACCAATAAAAATCTAAATATTGACAGTAAATTTTTAAAATTTCCCAGAGTTGTGAAAGATAAATAGTTTTCAGCATTTAGACATCTCCTACCAGTGAGTATGGTGGCAGCAAGAAAAATTATTGCCCTTTCCTTTCCTCCAACAAAATTTTGGAAATGCAGAAGGGAAATAGCATGTAGTCAAGATAAAAATATATGTGAATTATCTTATGGTGCTCTTAAACAAAATAATTTTTTTAATCATTATTTTCCAGAATACAGCCGAACCTCGCATTAAGACAAAAACACTTAACATAAAATTTAGCTTCAAACGACAGAAAATAGTTTCCCCATCACGTTATCTTGGAAAACAATAATAATTGTATCGTAAAGTGATGAATAAAGACAGTGAAGAATCTGAATATTTTCTATATTAATTTCCAGACATGAGCAAGGCCAAAATAAAGGAAGTCTTTTTATTGGACATCAAATAGAACAACTATTGCAAGCTCCTACTTCAAAAAATAAACCCAATGCTGTCGAGTAAGTAGCACAAAAAGTACTATTGAAAAAGTATGTAAAAATTGTTTAACAAACAGAAAGTCTCAAAATTATAAAGAAATTGTGGAGAGTCTAATCTCCTCATATAGCATTGAGGTTCAATATGTCTCTAAATCTGCATATCTTACATTCTCAATTGGACATTTTCCAGACAACGTGGGAGCTTTTTCTGTTGAACATTGAGAAATATTCCACAAGTTTGTAGCTGAAACCGAAAAGAGATACAGCGGCAAACTAAAATAAAACATGTTAGCAGATAACTGATGGAAACTTATATGGGAGACATACACACACACAAATGAAACACAATCAAGAGAAAAATGTCAACAAAATTACTTTCCATGATAGACGTTATTCATTTCTTAACTAAGGTAATTAAAATAAATAATTTTTCAGGTTTTTATTGTTTTGCAGCATGGTCGATGAATATAGTAATTTTTCATTTGACACTGTAATTTGAAAACTATTTCTCTTAAAAATGGTACATGATGTAGGAATTTCGATGATAGATTTAGAATAAGGAATGTCAAATTCATAAAGTTCACTGGCTTTTTTTGGAGGGATGAAAATATTAAAAACTGATTTCCTTTTCAATATCTTTTCATTCCTGTGGGACTGAGATTAATGCTCATAATGTATGAAGAAGCTCTTACCTAAAACTGTCAAAGACAATCCAAAAATAAATTTATTAAAAACTTTAATAATAATCTTAAAATATTCTTTATTTCATATTTTTAAAACATTATTATTATAAATTGCTGTTATAAAACAGCAATTATTTTCCATGTGTGTAGAGTCACAGGCAACAACTAGTAAATAACATAACACTTATACTGAAATACAGCAATCTCTCACTTATACATCGGTGCAAGGGACTAACCAAAAACGGCGCATAAACAAGAGAGATGCATAAATGAAATTCAAATAAAATTTACATTAGAAATAAATGTTAAGACAAAATTCATCATTAAATGGTTAAATAAGATGCAGAATAATGAAAAATATGAATTAGTTAGATTGTTAAAGAAATTCACTAATTCAAATCTGAAATACATATATCAAAAATTTAATTATACATGCCCTACTTTTTTAAACAGTCTATAATCGAAGTTTGCTCATAAGCTTGATGTCTGTTCCTAAAAATAACTTTTTCAAGTTCATTGAAACATATGCTGAACCGGATGTATCAGGTCACTAGATGTAGTGACGGAGGGTTTTCAGAGCATCTATTGCCTTTGTAAAAGTCAGTGAATGGTGTTTCTACATTTTCTTTATTATCTCATTCATTTTCATCGGCATCATCTTTAATTTCTGCAACTATTTCGTGTATGTCTCTCTTTTCTTCTGTTATTATAATTTCATCAATATCTACAAAATTGCTATAATTAATCATTCCCCAAGATACATTATTCAATTCTTCATCTAAGAGTGGTTGATCATTAGTACAAGATACATCATTTTCAAATTCCTTCAAAATGAAGCTTGCTCTTTTGAAACAGTTCTTCTAGAAGTAGCAGGTGTGAAGGGGGTGTGACCTGAGAATGCAGCTTATAATAGTGTCCAGAAAACAAATGTAAAAAGACAACCAACTGACTTCCCATTTACAAACTAAAGTGATTTTTTGGAAAGGACATGTGTAGAATAGGAAGAAATAGCAAGGGAAATTTCAAATTTCTCTGATGCATAAGTGAAAAAAAAAAAAAAATTGCATTGCTATATATTTATCCGGAACTACTGAAAATCTATGTATAAATGAGAGAGATGCATAAAAGAGGCAACATATAAGTGAGAGATTACTGTAATTTAATAACAATTTTACATTTTTTATTTGATATAAAATAATTTAAATGCTTAAGGTAATTATAGACAAACTAAAAGACTAGACTAGAAATGTAAATAAACAACTTGCTTTCTATCTGTTACGTGAAAAGGCGTTATTACTAGATTTCCACTCTTTGGCTGTGATGATATGAGACTTCCTAATTCATCATCGGGAGTTAATAAAGCTCTTGGTCCAATATATAATTCTTTAGAATGATCAAAGTGACCTCTAACTATGACTTTTTGGTACTCCATTTTAGATAAATCACCAAGACTAAAACAGACATAAAATCATCAGAGATAAATAAATTTTGAAATTAAATATCATATATTGAAATGCACTTAGTAATATTGTAAACTAAGACAAAAAAAAATTGCAAAAATTAAGTTTCTGTCATAGCAGTGTTAGAGATGCTTGGCTGGCTATGTGCTTCTCTCACTGGGGGAGTTTCAATTGTTTGACCTTTAAGGTTTTGATTGGTATTGGTGTGGAGTCAGGAGTGCGGATGGGCATTATTTAACATAACAGGATATATAAAATTGTTATTTTGATAGAACCTGTTACTGCATTAATATGTTACTTAAAAGTCCCTGTTAATTAAATAACAATTTATCGAGAAGAGCCTGCACCATCTTGGCAACTGTCATACCCAGAAATTTGGTTCAAAACCCCAACTTGACATATTTTTAAAAATATCTTTTGCCTTTATCAAAAAATGCAAAATGCTATTCGATTTTATAATTTTTTTAATAAGAACACTTGCAAAGTTTTTACATTTGTGAGAAAAAAAAATTGATTTCAGGAATGTGTCAGAATGCAGCTAGTTAACACACTTAAAGAAAACAGTGTGCGAGGACACAATTTCCACAAAAATAAGACTGTTTATGTAAAATTTTAAGCTATATTGCCTATTTTTACAAGTATATGTCTTAGGTCTTGCCCCCAAAAAGAAACAAAAAACAAAAGTCGAAAATTTCAAAACCTTCTGACGAGCGTTATATTTCTATAAACATATCAGGAAGAAAAATAATAAAATTCTTCCTAACTTCATATTTTCCCCACAATGAGTAACAGATAAATATGTTGCCAGTAACGAAATTGTCTGTTTAACCTTCAATAACTCCTGCCTCTAAATGTGATTTTTTTAACCCTTTCATTGATGTCCAAATAATCAGACTCTTTTGAATAAAATGACAGATATGTTCTTTTGAAATTCTTTTTGCAATCCAGTTATGAATGTGCGATAGAACAACATGTTTGTGTGAAATATTTTGGAATAAAATAATGAAATATTCATTTTGCAAGAATAATAAACAAATAAGATGATTTTCGGGTATGGGCTTAAAAGTAGTATAATGATTTGCACTCGTTTTGGAAGTTTTTGTTCACACAGAGTATGACACTATGACAGGGTGTGAAAATGGGAAGGTGGGGCTGAAGTCCTGTTTTTTTTTTTTTTTTTTAAAGAGGATTTAAGGCTTTTGCATTATTTTTTCTGAAATGTGCAGGCTAGCAGTTTTTCCCCCCAATAGTTATATTCTACATTTGTTAATGGAATAATAAAATTTTCTTTTCTTTTAATAAGTAAAACACAAATATTTTTTTTAAATCTACATTTATTTACTACTTTACAGAGCTTCAAAAATAGGATATTTTAAATAATATTTTCCATTTCTTCTAATATTAAATTTTTTAATGAATTTTCATTTGAATGTGTCTATGTGATCATTAATATTGTAATTTTGTATGCAGTAGATTGTGAACATATAATCGGTAAAATACTGTATTTTAAAATATTTGTATAAATATGTCTGCAATATTCGTTTAAAATATATTTTTAATTGTACATAATGTTGCTAATTTTTACACTGGACCGATGACAGGCAAAGACGTTTGTCCTCTGGTCCGGGATCTGAAAATTTCAGACCATGTAGATAAGTATATTTACATGATACACCTGAGCAGACGATCATGAACAACCAATAGTAAATTAAAATTTGGCAAAATCAAGCTGTTTTTAAACATTTTGTATCTGACAATTTAAACAGAAACAGAAATAAATTAAAGCTAATAGGTAACATACTTAATCAATGAAGTTACTCGAGCAGTCATATTATGGCATATCAATGCGAAAAGATGAATTTTTTTACCTTTTCCTACAAATCATGTTTTTAAAAATGTGTTTTAATTTTATACATGGTATCCTTTCTTACTGTTTACCAATATCTAATTCTGAATCCGTTAGTTTTAGATGCATAGTTACAATTGTTAAAATATCCTCATAAGAAAATCAGTTTATGTCAAAATATTTACTTTAAAGATTTTACACAATGTCTGGTTCCTATAAGTTTTATTCAGAAAAAGTTTATCTTCTAACAAGTAAATCAATAAAAATTCATTCTTCAATGATGATAACTTTCCGAGTTATGATACTTAGAAATTTATGAATTTTCGGCGTTTTATGTTACTAAATATGGAAAAGTGTGTTTTTAGGGCTAGAAAACGCTGAAAATTCATAAAATTCAAAGTATCATAACTAGGTAAGATTTATTCTGTAAAAATTGAATTTTTTCATGTAAACAGATTTTAATGGTATGGATTCATCTCAATGGGAAAGGACGACTATACTTACTTCTCAAAATTATTTCAAACATTCTGTTTAAAAGAATTTTAATTAAAACGTCTGTTAGCAGCATACATAGAGGTTGATTATACGTTACAAAAATGACATGTTATTGGAACCTGTTACCAATGATGCTGTGGAAATCTGTAACCTGTTAACCAAAAGTAACTGTATTTTCCATCTCAGGTCAGGAGGCAGATTGGTATGTCATTGGCAGAGCGGGCTTCCAGAATTTCCCATCCCTCTGGAATTTTTTAGATTCACTGTATTCATTAATTGGAAGCAAATAAATAGAGTTTTCTTAAAGATACTGCTGCCAGCTCAGATGTTCTTACATGAATGGGCTTGCGATCAATCAAGATGTTAAGGAGTATTTTATTCCTGTGATTAGAATCAATTATGATGTTTGTTTTGCTCAGCTGTAAGAACCTTTGCCTGCGTGTTTACTTATGCTTGTGTATATCTGATTCTTCAGGAATATTCAAGTGTGATACCTAAAAGACTAGTTTTCTTCATCTATTATCTACAAAAATCCAAATTACTTAAGAGTAGGTGTAAATATATTGTGTTCCTTCCATCTGAACCATAAAATGTATTAAAATTTTACAAGTTTTATTTTGATATTTTAAGATGGAATGTAATGATTTGATATTGTTCACATCATTTTGAAACATTCTGTAATACTACTGACAACCAGAGGTGGGTTTCTTCCCGAATGGTGGAATAAATTTGAAAAAAAAAAAAAAAATAGAGGAAATGAACAGAAAACAAAAATGGATGCCCAAAATCAATATATATCAATTACATAAAAGATTTAAAAATAAACAAAATTACATCAAATAGTATAACTTTAATTTAATGAAATATTAATTATAGAAACATGAGTTACTAATAAACATCAATGTAATAAATTTTCAATCTATTTTAGTTAATCATCTGTATTAGTTTTCTCAATGAAATGGATGCATTTTTCAAAAAAATAATTTGCAAAGTTGATAAAAAATTTCATTCCTCATTAAGAAAGTAATATTCAATATCAGTAAATGAAGAAGTTAAAGATAATAAATCTTGTCAGTTAAATCAAACCTGGATAAATTTTCAATAGATTTTGTACTTTGGGAAAAAAATTTCTAGCTGCATAATGAAAAGTTTAGTGCAATGTGTGATCTTGATTAAAAAACAAAAACAAAAAAAAAGAAGATGTAATTATTAATTATCAAATATAATACAATCCTTGAAAACCTAAATAAATTTATTTAAAGTTTTCTTTCTATATATATATAAAAAAATAATTAACACTGCTGCTACTGTAATTGAATTTAGTGTGACCGGGGGTCTTTCTTTGGATATATTTAAAAAATCCCTGACGGCTCGGCGTACAGGCACAGGTAGATTTCGAAGACGTAGACTGTGGGGCCCCTGTTTCTTGGGAATTGTGGAAAAAATGACTTTTTTGCCATGATGCTGCAGTTGGGACCGCCCACTTCGAAATCTAACTTGTTTGCAGGTGAAACCGGCAGGGATTTTTTGTATTAAATTTTTTTTTTTTTTTGCTATAAGGGTTGGTCCTATAAAAAACTTGTCAATATAAAAATTTTAGATAATATTAAGAGGATTTATAATAAATTTAAGCGGATTTGATATATTGTGAATTGACGAAGTTAGGAATTTTTTTCTTCTAAAACCTCCCTTTTTTCTCCCCCTTGGGGCCATTTTTAATGATGTCAAAAATCTGTCATTCATAAATTTTCGGCAAATTTCCTAGAATTAATAATAACTTTAAACAGATTCAATACATATCATAATTAAGAAGTTATGGGAATTTTTCTGTTTTCACAAAAAGCCCCCCCATTTGCCCCCCCCTCCTTGGTTCGATTCTGCCCATTAATGAACTTTACTGAGATTTTATGCCCCTTGATTTTATGTATCAGTTTGGAAGAGATTTGTGCAGAATTATTGAAGTTATCGTGTCCATAAAAACAGTGACGGATCTAAGAGGGGTTAGCCGGGGCAGCTGCCCCGGGTGCAAGATTTGGAAGGGCGCAAAAATGAGGAATCATAAAAGATTAAGAATAAAGGAAAATTAAAAATTCACATGAAAAGATATTCAATGTTATTTTGTTCAACGGCGGGTTACTTTCGTTGCATAAGGATCAGAAATAAAGAATAAATCAATTTATATTGAATTATATAAAATATCACATTGCCACCAGTATTTTGAAGAAATTTTTATTTATTTAAAATTCAAAGATTTTGCATTATATATTTCCGATACTGTTCTATGTTGTTTTACAGCGTAGAGTATTTTATTTCGGTTATGGCTAAAATACATTCGGGTGATTATTACAGAAAGGAGGCTAAAAAAAGAGAAGAGGAGGCATCACAGCTAGTTATGTCCTCATAGCTTAAGCTGAGCGATTTTCATGAAGATCAGCAACTAAGTTACTTGTTTTTTTTATACGTGCTACACCATATAATAATTTATATGTATTATTTCTGTTTTAAAAATCTCCTTTTCTATGTAATAACTGAGTTGATATGTAAGAAAAGAATTATAAATCGATTTTTTATTAATTTTTTCTAAAAAATGAAAATGAAACTTATACTCTTTTGAGAATTCAACGCATTCTGGTCCCTTTAAAGCCATTTTATTTATGTCGTTAAAAAGGTTTTCTATCCATGGGAATCAGTTTTGTGTTTTTATTTATGTATATCAGTTGTGAATAAGCCATAATCAGTTGCATAAGTTAATTTAAATTTTGATTTGCAAAATATTGCACCTATACTTTTTAAAAATTAATTATCGTAAAATCCCGTTAATCCGCCCCCCTAAACATGACGGAAAATCATAAAATAAGCAGGGTGGGCGCTTACACGGTATTAAAACTGTAGTATATGATATTTATGGGTGGTGGGGGGGAGATGCTAATGGCTGATCATCGCAAAGCATACATTATTTTAATAAAGTAACAAAAGAAAAACATTTTGAAAACAAAATGATAGACAAAATAGAAAAACAGTATAACTTCACGATTAATGGCGATTTCAGATTATAGAAAATTCTGGATTTCAGAAACTTTGAAACTGGAATGCATTTAGATAAATAATAACACTAATATCTGTCATTAATATGGTAACAGATAAATAAAAGGAACTTAGTAATTTAAAATAATTAAAAAACACTGAGAAATTGCAGTTGAAAATGTCCTGAAGTAATTTCGAGAACTAGTGACATTTTATGTGGTGTCGCTATCTATTGTAAGTTAGGAAGATTAAATAACCGTTTTTTTTAAAAATCATGATTCCGTATCTATAAATTTTAAATAAATAATACAAATCACAAAAATTGAGAACATATAAAACGAATTGGTAGTGTTGCCCGATTATTAAAACAAAAAACATTACTACCACAAAGATAGCACAAATTACACTACAAATTCGACTGTGTATCGACAAATCGATTGATCTTATCAATCAATCGATATTTTTTTTGTGATTAGTTTTCATAATAATGTTAAATACGACTATAAATTCTTTAATAAAATAAATAGATTCTCTTTTAATCAAAATATTTTCCACACAGCATCAAATACACATTTTTTAAACTTATTTCATGAGAAACTTTCATGTTTGGTTATATTGCTTTTTCAGATCGACAATGTGTTTGTACATGTTTGCGATATATCAAAGAATCGTCACGCCTTTCTGATCCGTCGGAAAAAAAAAAAAAAAAAAAACTCCGGAGATAAAATTTTTGGTGTTGATCTTGACGTGCACTGCGAAATTTCTTTTGGGGGAGGGTGCTTTTTCGGGATTTTTTGAATTTTCCAATTTGTTTACAAAGTGGGAGGGGGGCGCTTAATCGGAAAGGGTGGATTAACGGTATTTTACGGTAAATCTTTCATTAGAAATGTTTATCTAATAAAATATGTTAACTTAAGTTGTGCTTCACAGTCACGCCACTTGAACCAATTTTGAAGCAAATGAGTACATTAATTAAATTTAAACGGCGTAGGTTAACATAGCAATAAATTAAAACATTTAAATGTTAAAACAGGTATATTTTCTGTAATTTTTGTATTGTGTAATATTGTACATTTTATATAGAAAAAATGCATAGTAGAAATACAAATTTTGAGTATTGAGTATTAATAATATTTCCTTAAGTAATTGTTTACGCAGATTTTATTCTGATATTCTTGGGACCAGGGGGGGGGGGGGGGTCGCAAATTTACAAGCTTGCCCCCGGGCTAAAATTTAGTCTAGATCCGACTCTGCATAAAAAAGTGACATAGATAGATATATATATATAAAGTTTTGGGGAGTCATAATCGGCGTAGATCAGCAAAAATTTTTCAAAAATTCCAACTTAGGGGAGAATGTAATAGGTAGTATTTCTTACGAAATCTATCTAAAAAGTACTACACATAAAAACATGAAAAATGGTAGTTTCATAGAGAAATCATTTCAAATTTTGTCCAAGAGCCCAAAAGTTAAAATCTTATTTGTAATGCCTTATAATTCAACTTAAATCATTACATTGTAAGGCTAAACTTTACAAGTTTGCAGATATGTACCATGTATATTTAGAACAAATTTAAATCAATAATGTATTGATTGAAAGTAAACACATTTACTTATATAAGTAAATAAAGAAATAAGAATTTATTGATTTTCTTGTTTATTAACATTGTTTCATTTCAATCTGTTATTGCTTCAAAATATTTGGTTTGAATAAACGATCCATTTTCAAATCCATAAATTCTAATTACTTATTCCTTAATTGTCTTAAATATTTCTTATTATATATCACTGGGGATTAGTAATACTCTTCTGTGTTATCAATATTTTTAGTCACATTGCAGCTTTTTGTTTCAATTGTCACGAAAAGAGTCTTTAAAAACAATGTAATACTTTGTAAAGAGAAACACACAAACAGACTATTAATGTTATTTTGTTAAAAATAATAACAGGATTTTACTCTGTGCTTAATCATATGAAAAAAAAAAGATACTTTTCAATAACAGGGCTAAAGCATAAATGATAGTGCAAAACATAACAAAAATTAGGAGAAGTAAATCTGAAGATTTACAGTTTAATAAAAGAAAGAATAACCATTTTATCACATTCAAAATACTTTTAAAAAGCCAAAGCAAACTACAAAACTTCCCAAATACGAAACATATATGGCTTATTTATGTATATATTTAAATAAATTGCTTCTCGATATAAGCATTAATTCAGTGGCACTAACTTTAAACAAAGGAGTGAGATGAATAGGGTTTTGTGAGATGAACAAAACCCTAAAAATATTGGATAGGCACAAAAGTATTTTGGTAAAATGGCACAGTCAGTTTTTTTTAAAAACCTTTTTAACACTTTCCAATATAGTTGAAAAGTGTTAATGTCTGCGCCATTTGTCTGTCCATGCTCTAACTCGCATAAATATGTTCAGATTGTCATGCAATTGATATAATATTATTGAGGTTTACTATGGCATGTTTGGTATTGAAAATGAAGTATGTACCACTTATAGTTTTTTTACAAGGACACTCTAAAGAATTCCATTATATTACGTTCTATGGGAAAAAATCATTTGTGATTCATTTGAATGATGTTACACAATTTCAAACTTATTGAAATTGATATGGGGCTGTTCAAGTATTATGTAAGCATGTTTTTGGCAATTTTTGACCCTCCCCCCCTTGTCAGCAAAAATAAGCAAATTGCAACCCCCCCCCCAACTTTTTTTAACAGTAATAATTTAATTAAAAAGAATTAGGACTTAATTCAAATTTAAAAAAAACTTTACTCGACTTAAAAATAATAATAAAAAAATGCTTGTTTTATTACCTTTCAATTCTATTTAAGAAATTTTCTTAGATTACAATTTTAGAAGAACTTAGCCATTTGTAAAATTTAAATTTGAACATGCCCATACCTATTCTGATGCTGACCACGGCTGCTCAAGCCATTTTTCCATATCTGTTATGATATTGGTTTCCAGTTTTACTTGATTATCTTCATGGCTTTCTTTTCAGATGCAATCTTGATCAACTTCCTCTTCATTGATCCACTCAACATCTTCCATATCTTCCATGAATTTTACGACGCACATAAGTTCATTTATTCGACGAGCATCATTTCTCAATGGTCGTATAAGGCAGGCCTTCTTGCTTTTTTCCATGTGTTGAAATTTTTTGTGTCTGTTTGCTGACTTCTGAGATGCATGATATTGGCCACAAGTTTTTGCACATAATTGCGACTTTATGGAAGGGTAAAAATAGTCATACGGCATCTTTAAAAATCCCTTTGCTGTAATATTCAGATTTAAGGCCAGACGAAGACTTTAATCTGTAAATTTCCCCTCCTCACTTGTAATGATGTCATTTGACGATTGTATAATTTTAATTGGAGGAGGAATGAATCGTCCTTTTAATATACGAAATAATCCACTACGTGCAGAAGAGCAACAATTCTTTTCTTCGCATTTTACAATTTGCAGCAAGTATTGACTTTCTTGTAGGTGCTTCGAATACCAATCCAAGTCAGAACTAAGAGGGTCTGGTTCGCCTGAATCAACATATGTGGCAGTAACAGGATAACCGTCACTGTTTAATGAGTTCCAGATTTCTGCGAGAGTTTTACCAGCATATGCAAAGTTATTTTGCTCCATTTCTTCATCAATAGTGCGACTGTTCTCATCGAGATGGGAATCATGATGGTCATGAGGGAATATAAGACCAGACAGTTCTCGACTGAGTGGTGCCATTCGCCTTTCTCCTCGATTATATGCACTTCTTCCAGGAGCATTGCACGCTATGAAAATTCCATCTAAATCATGCTTTTTGAAATGGTTAATAGCAAACGATATGACTTTCTGGTAGCGGGGATTCTCGTCTGGACCTCCATCAACCGTAACTATGATTACAGGTTTGATGAAACCCTCTTCTGTTTTCACTAATTTTTCAAAGTCTTTGAGTGTTAATAGAGTTTGTGGCGTTCAGCGATGACCCAGTCGTGGTCGGGTAAGGATACGCAATACTACATATGCATCAGTATCGGAGCCTGTTTACTGGCTGCTGTAATTTTCAATTTCTAAAGGTACACGTGCTTTGTCATCCGGTGAAAGAAAAAACACTTGCATGTGTCCAAGAATTGAAGCTAAAGTTTCTAAATAGCAGATGGATGTTACTGCAAATTGGCTATCAATGTGAGATTGGTGATAGTCCGCCTGAGCCTGATAAAGTTTTACCGGCCCTGTGGTGACATGTCTGCGACCCTCGATGGTTGAGGAATTTTTTGGAAGCAAAAGAAGATATGTTCCAATCCTGCTTATTGCAAAACCAACCTTTTTCAGTTCTGCAGTCAAGTCATCAAGAATTCTGACACTTCGTATTGACTCGTTTCTTCTTTTTGTATCTGCAGCACTTCCAATAATAGCTATGTCTGCTATTGCCTTAAGCAAAAATGGTTTATCTACATTTAAACTTGGGCTTTCCTCAAAGTGTCCTGATACTGAAGTGTACTGATTCCCTCAAAGCTAATTTTTTTTTAATGTCTGGATTATCATGGCAGATTTCTTCAAGCTTTTTTCATTTGGGGGTTCAATGTTTTCTTTGGTATTCAGCCTTTTGTCGTTTCCTTTTTAAGGATTGTTTAATGGTTATTTAATCGTAATCTCATAATACAACTTAATTTATCATTTTTCTAATTGAATTTATTTATTACAAAGTTATGACTTAAAAATAAATATTTATAATAAAAGAGTTCATAAAAATGTGTATTTTCAAATATTATATTTTTAAATGCTCACTTTTCCTTAATCCTTACTTTTCATTCAAATATTTCATGTTTACGTGAATTTAACTTCACGCCAACTAACACGCTTGGCGACAATTGAGTCCATATAACGGAAAAGTATTTAAAAATGAGACTTGACATTCATAGAAGTATAAGATACATTGTTTTCAATTCAATTGGATTACATTTAATTTTTAGTATGATACAAAATTTGAAAACAGTTAGAAGATTATCTGCTAAAAAACTTGCATACTTTTTAATTTTTTCCCCCATGGATGCATTAATTTTCGAGTTATTTGAAAAGAAAAAATAAGGTTTAGCTTGGCTACGCCATATCTAAAATGTAATAACTCGTATTTTGACATTTCCTTGGTCTTTATTTATTGCCATACTGACCATGTTTTGCCAAGGCTACACGGTCATTTCATCTTATCTATCTTTTTCCAGTTTTTACAAGTAATTATGTAAACTTAAAGTTATGATAAAATATATTTAAACTTTTAAGAATAAATTGATTATAATTACCTTTATAAAATAATCAAGAACGACTGATTTCTTTTTGGTTGCCTTACGCAGTTCGTCCTCAATTCTTTTTAGCACCAATACCTCTAACTCTTTGTCAGTTTTAGAAAACTTTTTGTACTGCCGCCACACATCATTCGTTTTACATTGTATATCCTTCAAAGGTTTATCTGATGCAGACTTTTTGAAACTTTCGAAAAGTTTTTTATACAAGATTTCTTGAAATGAAGACATATTTCCGATTTCATTTATTTTAAACACCCCTACACTATAGTACTGAGAGGATTTCAAAACTCACAAGACACCAGACAGTAGAGTAGTCGGTCAGTATGGTTATGGGGTTCAACCACTTGACAGAGGAGGGGTGGAAACAAAGAAGATGGAATTTTACGTACGTTTTGGAAACTTTCCTGGAAAACTCGTGCTGTCACAATACAACCTATCGCATCGGTTCATTCAATTCTATTCTATTCTATTCTCACAATTGGAAAAAGTAGTAAGTTCTTAGAGATAATAAGCCCTCATGCATCAAACATGAACAGTCACCTCTAGATAAAAGAGATCGTTTATATTTTCTTTGTGCGGTCAAAATAGCTGACATCAGAACTTTAAGTTTAATATTCTTTTGCTATTTCTTTTTTTCAATTTGAAATTTTTAATAGTTTTTTTTTTTACAATTTAAGAGATTTATAAAATATCTTACGTAAGCATCATTCAAACACCCCCTCCCCCTTGTCAGCAAAAATAAGCAAATCGCAAACCCCTCTCCCCCCTAGGTGCTTATGTAATATTTGAACGGCCCCTATATATCAGTCAGGTCCACTACAAGATGCTTACTATACAATATTGTAGGTATAAAACTGAGCTGAGGCACCTGTCAGCACGTCAACCGTCACACCAAAGTTCTGAGGGACTTATAATGCACACGACTGGGAGAGGCCTCCCGTATGTGCTGTGACCGGTCGGAGCACTGCCACCTGTGCATCACTCCGATTGGATCCATGTATTGATGACATGAATGGGTATAACATTCATCGTTCATTTACAGGACACACAAAGGAATTTGGTACTGTCTGTTAACAATAATTGCTGGAAGTGCTTTTTCAGTTGCTGAATGTGTTTTTAAATTTAACTCATTTTGTGTCTATTATTTGCTGCGTATAAATTCTATATATCCTATACAGCGCAGCATAAAAGTTCTTGAGTACATTTCCATTTATTGATGGAAATTCCAGAAGGGGAATTTTAAACTGTGCTACGCGTTTTCTAACTGAAATAAAATTTAGCATTCTATGTAGTATACATACAAATCTATAGATTTTATACAGGGCTTCACAAAATAGTTCAAATATTTTCCTGAATATTGTTGGTAATTTCTGAACTTAGGTTTTAAAATAAGTTATGATGCATTTTTCAAATTGTTTAGTTAGATATCATCTTTCACCTTATTTTTTCCTATATCATCTTTCACCTTATTCATTATTTTACATAAGATTTGTAAAATTATTTTGGAAGTGTTGGAAAGTGTTACATAATCTATGCTTGACGCATGATTTTTCGTTCTTTTTTTTAACACTTTCCAACCTAGTTGAAAAGTGTTTATTATGACTTCGGTTTGTCTGGCCGTGCTCTAACTCCCGTAAATATGCTCGGATTGTCCTGAAATTTTTATATATTATTGTTGTTTACTATAGCATGTTCCCTATTTCAACTGAAGTGCGTAGCACTTATAGTTTTTTTACAGGGACAGTCAAAAGTATTCCATTACATTACAGTCAATGGGAAATAATCGTTTCAAGTACATTTTGATGACGCTAGGTCATTTAAATCATAATGAAATTGATATATAATTATGAGTGCATTAAAACATGCTTTTTGTAGAATATGGAGTGCAAAACATTTATTATTCATTTAACAGGATCAAACAAAAGAATTCTGTTACACATCATTCTATGGGGAAAAATCGTTTGCAGTGTAACTTAGTGATATTTCACTATTTCAAACATAATGAAAATTATATGCATTACTGAGGTACAATATAAATTGCTCTCTTATGTGCATTGCGTTTATTTACAGGGACACACAAAATATATTGGTTACAGTACATGTGCAATATTTACAGTCTGTGTGTGATAAGTGCGTTTTCAACTTTGGTTTGCGTTTTTAAGTTTAACTAAATTTTTTCATAGTACGTGTGTGTTTATAAACTCGGTTGATCATTTACAGGGCTACACAAGGGAATTTGTAAGTATTACAGACTAAGGAGTGAATTGCTTAAGGGTAGTTTTTAATTGTGTTTATGCATTTTCCAGTCGAACTATATTTTGTAGACTAATAGAAGTTTGTGGGGTACAAATAAATTCATATACAGGGCTATGTGATAAAGATATATCACAGTTTTATCTTTTTAAATTACTTTATATTTCAGCTCAACGTATTTCTATTTTATAGCCTTTCCAGTTTAATTTCTGTTCTTTTAAAATGCCTTTTTACCAGTGATCGCGCGCCTTGTTCGTTGCTTCTATGGCAAAGCATCCCTCCTATGTTCGCTTCAATCGGCGCTGAGCTGTGACGTCATCGCATTCGGCGGCTCTTCCTCTTCCCCGCTCCTGCGTTTTACGCATGCGTCGCTCTTGTTCCCTGTGTTTTCGGGAGCTGTTTAATGTTTTGGCGCTGCAGGCGAAAGGGGCATGTCTTTCAAATACAAATTAGAATGGTTCTGTTAATTATTAAATGTTAATTAGTTTCTGATTTGCTCTTTTAATTTTCACGTAATTCCTAATCAACAAATTAGTTTAAATTAATCTTGCTCTCACATTTGTGCACCCCTTTTATGGGTATAAATACTAATGTTGCGCATTTTTCCAACAGAATTTTAATAAAAATGATGCTGTAAATTTATGCAAAACGTCGTCTGATCTGAGGCCAGGCCTATGCCGGCTCTCATGTCCGAGAAACTTCGCTGCGTGGATTCTTTGGAAATCAGCTTCCCGTTTTCAAAGTTTTTAATTATTTTATAAAAATGCTGTTTTAAATTTAATATTTTAAAGGTTTAAATCAACTGGTAATTTAATTAATTCTGCATTAATTCTACATCCCTTAATGGATTCGGCCAGAAGGAATATTTTAGAGATTCTTCGAATTTCATGATGATTGAGCCAGAACTTTATAAAGCAATGATGTGCAGCTGATTTTATTCTCATCCTTCCTCCTTCCTCAAGAATTACAATAAAGATTTTATGGATCCAACTCTTATGGAGTATTCATCATTTATAGTCTGCATCTATTATTTCACTCAAGTAAGACCGTTTAATTCATTTTATTATTATGATTGTTTCTCTTCTTAAGAAATCGACCAAAAGAACAGATGCACAAATCGTGCAGGGTTATTTGCCTATTTCAATCACAACTGCAATATTTAAAAGTTTACTATACGATCTATTCTTCCATCCATTAAAATAATAATATTATTACAGCAATTGATATATTCCTCCTCATCATCAATAATTATCTCCGTCACAGGCTATGCAAAGAAAAAGATACATTGTCGTTTACGGTTAGTAATTGCTGCAAGTGAGTTTTAAGTTGCCTTTTAGCTTAATATGTGGTGTGTACAAAAGTCTTCAGATAATATACAGGGCTGTACAAAAGATTTCGAGTGCATTTCCATCGATTGGCGAAAATTGCTAAATGTGAATATTCTAACTGAACTAAATTTTATCATACTATTTTATCATATACAGGGCTGCACAAAATAATTTGACCTTTTTTGATACTGGAAGGTAATTTAGAAAACTGTATTTTTCAATAAGTTATATGTTTTCTAAACTGTTTACTTACATATTTTCTTTCACCTTATTACCGGTGAAGTTTCGCTACAGTTTTCTGGCTGTGTTGGAAAGTGTTTCATAATCTATGCTTGACGCATGATTTTTCATTCTTGTTTTCTTTGGAGGCTAGACAGACAAGGGAAGACTCTGAGTCAAACTTTCATGTTTTGAACTAAAGTATAAAGTTATAATTTTATTAAATTATAATCTGATGAGTTCTTTCTTATAAATACATTAATATTTAATTTACCATAATATCATCATATCATGAACATATCCACAAGTTGAAAACACACAAAGCTAAACATTGAGCAAACCATTTCAGCCATTTAAATTATTTATGGGTGTCAGTTAGGGCATTAAAACAATTGCCATGCAAAATAAATTTTGCTTCAAGGGGAAAATTAAACAATTATGAAATGAATAATGAAATAGAACAATGGAAATTGGGTATGCTAAAATAGTACATTACTGGTTGGGCCAAGGCTATTAAGTTGTACATACTTAACATAAGTTGGCGAAAATTGCTAAATGTGAATATTCTAACTGAACTAAATTTTATCATACTATATATCATATATATTGGTGCCACTGTATTGATTGGTGTACATATTGAACAAATTGCTTGTGCATTTGACATATCAATAGTCTTTACATAAAGATAAGATATACAATAAAACTTTGATAATGGGCACTTTTCCAATTCCAGTGATGGAACAGCATGAACATAATTTTGGAGCAGCAAAAAGCCATTTTGGAGCAGAAAATATCCATATTTGAGCAGCAAAATCTTTTCTTTGTTTTTTAAATAGAAGGGTGTGCAGAGTGTTGGAAATTCTGTGCTTCTGAGGTATCTGCTGTTTAGCGGTTTTACTGTATAACAATCTGATAAGATTTTAAAATGTAAATAAAGGTTGTCAGAAAATGACTTTGAAAATACTGTAGAATAAATGATAGCTGCTATTAACTTACTTATCAGGTAACTGAATGGGAGGTTCTAAGTGCTTCTTGGTCACTTCCTCAATGAGATTCAACTTCCAAGCTCGTCTCTTTACTTGCCAAGTTCCAAGGCAAAATGTCACAACTGGCACAGTCTAGAAATTTTAAAATACTTGATAAAATTAAGTACAACTACAACAACAAAAAGAACAGAATAGCTATGATAAAGCATATTTAATTACGTAGTACAGTCTCTGTATGTAAATGCACCATGACTGTATGATGACTGTATTTTTCTTTATTTAGGCTAAAGCCTAAAGCATGTGCAACAACTACGCCAAGAGTAAAAGCAGAAGTCAAACAGGACTGGATTACCAAATAGGCAGAGTACACAATTGCCTAAGGGCCCTGTGAATAATAAAAAAAAAATACATCCTCTGGTTGCCAAAAAATAAGTAGATTTTCACATTAATGAATTAGCTAGATCGTACCCGTCAAGATTTGATGGTAAATAATTTCAAAGTTCCTACAGAAATATGCTTTTAGTTTTAATTAGCTGCTTTTAAATTAATTAAGTATTGAAAATTTTATGAATTGTTATATTGTGTAAGCGATTCCTATAGATATAAGATGATAGATTGTGTTGTCAGTCTAGCCTACTCAACTAATGAAATTAAATAATTTTAAGTGTATAATGTACATCCTATTATACTTGAATTAACTTAGCAAGAATTTAACTGAAAACATTAATTGAGTGATTTATTTTTACTTATTACAGTCTTTAAAAAAAATTAGTCAATTAAAAAAAAATATATCAATACTTAGTATTTTATATATTTTTTAAATTACACGACCTTTAAAATTTTTCATTAATTATATTTTTATTAGCCTGACTCTAAAACCCAGAAAAACCATGGATATCAAGGTGATTTCTTTTATAATTCTTATATGGATATTTTTACTTTTTTTTTTTTTTTTTTTTTTTTTTTTTCTTTTTTAAGGAGAATAATCATATACTTTTCTTAGTTATACAAATATATCTTATTGATAATGGTCATACAAAATATAGATAAAAGTTTAGATCACTTTATTTAATCGATAACTAAATGCGAAATCTTTCAATTTAAATATTTATAATATAAAATAAGTAATTAAAAAAATATTGACGGTTGTTAAATTGTATTTACCACAGTCCTAATATTTTGAAACAATATTTAGCATTTCTGAAATACACGACCTTTAAAATTTTTCATTAAATTAATTTTTATTAATCTGATTCTAAAACCCTGAATTTAAACTTTGCTGTTTGCAGCTCACGATTTACAGTACATATATTTTTTAATTACTTGATTTTTTATTTTACATTTTCACACATTGTTTAGTTGTTAAATCATGGATATCAAGATAATTTAGTGTTTCTGTATGAATATTTTTGCTTCTTTTTGTTTGCTCTCCTTTTATTTTTTATGAAAAATAATCACATACTTAACTTATATATATGACATCTTGATAATGGTTATACCAAATATATTAAAAATTATAGACCAGTTCAATTTATTTAATCGATAATTACATGCACGATCTTTTAATTTAAATACTTTTAATATAAATTTAGTAATTAAAACAAAATATTATTGCGTGTTAAATTTTACTTAATTATAAAGCATTAGAATAAAAAAAAATTTCAAATTATATAACTTTTCCTCTTGAATTAAATATGGCATTATTAAAATCATTCTGTCCAGAATGGGTAGGAACTGACATGATGATTGGAATGCAATTGAAATGATGCACTGTTTTTTTACGAGTTTATATATATATATATGTGTGTGTGTGCGTGTAGTATAAATATGAGTTACTTATGGAAGCTTGATACATAAAAATTAAATTAAAATCAGTGTAAGTTAAAATCTAGTTTTAAAAGTCAGGAATAGAAAAGAAGGGGCTTAAATCGCTTAATCAGGCTCTGAAGTCAATTAACAGGTTTAAGTGTGAAGAAGAATTCAAATAATATAGAAACTCTTTTGAGTGAGAATTTTTGTTTTGCTTGAAAATTTTATCTTAAAACTTACAAGAAGTGATGATAAATAATTATTGAAGTTAACTCTACACCAAATCTAAAATTAATTTTTTATAAATAAAAATTCATGTTCTTTATATGATATTGCATTCCCATGTAAAAACCACACATTAAAAGGTTAAAAATTAATATTTACTCAGTTTATTTTTAAGATATGAAAACAGGAAAGAAAAAAAGCACCTTCATATTAAAGCAAATGTTACTTTTCATTACTGTAACAAACAAATATTCATTGTTGTGCCACATGGTAATAGACAGTGGTGTAGTCGAAAGGGGATGCAGAGGGACGGTGTCCCCTCACTTTTTTATTTTATCTCAAGCTCCCCCCCCACCCCCACACTTTTTATTTTCAAGGAGACAATAGGGACACGGGAGGACGCAGACTTTCCAAACTTATTAATTTTTAAAGGGTAAGCATGCTAATCAATTAACAATTTTAAGAAATAAAGCACTGATTTGTAATACTTTTCAACAAAGTTGAAATGTGTTTATCACTTCGAATTGTCTGTCTCCTTCTAACTTCTGTAACTTTGTTTGAATTGTGACAAAATTTATGCATGTTTTTGAGTTTCTTTACATTATTATCAATACTGAAAATGATATAGCTTAATTTTATAGCTTCTATCTAGGTATCAGCATGGACCGTCATTTTCAGACACGAAATAAAGCTCTTAACTTTTCAATTAGGGACAAGTTATTTAAAACATTACAAGTAAAAATACTTAAATTAAATTGTTTAATTTTTCAATTACTTTTCTCTGCAGTTCAAAATGAAAGGTAACATTCAGTATCAAAAGTTTTCTATCAGTGACATAGACCCTATGTTCGGAACTATGAGTGTCCCCCCACTTTTTGTCCCAGGACTATACCACTGGTAATAGACAGTGGTGTAGTGTCAGAGGTTGCTGTATCACTTTACGACCAGAATTGTTATATACAAGGGTGATTAATAAATGATAAACTATTTTTGCAAAGCTTTTGAAAATGATAAAAAATCTTTTAATCATTTTCAAAAACTTTGCGACAATGGTTTATTTATCATTTTGATCTTGAAGAAGTCACCGTTTGAGCACATGAAACATATGTCATCTATATATTAAAAGGTATTTTTAAGCCTTTTGTGTTATGTTTTCAGAGTGTCTCCCAGACAGTTTCAGAAGGGTGCTGCACCCTGCCTGTCCTTTGGTTTACAATATAGCATCCTTCTTGCCCCTCATAAAAATAATTAGCACCCTTCTTGCCCCCTCAGTAAAATAATTAGCACCCTTCTTGCCCCTCAGGACAAAAAAGTGCCCTTTCTCCTTTTTGCATTAAAAAATTTGCTTCCATAGTAAAAATTGACTCAATGTTGTCTTGAAAATAGTGCTCTGATTTTTAAATATCAAAAGTGGCTTTAAAAACCAAAATAATACCTTTTAAAAATTAAAAAAAAGTGTCCTTAAGAATAAAAAAGTGCCCTTTTCTCACCAACAGCACCCTGTCCTTTTTTAAAACCTGGGGGAAACTCTGATGTTTTTATCACTTTAAGCAGTAATTACACTTTAATTCAAAACAGTTATATTAAATTACTTTTCAGTGGCCAAGACCACAGGAATTTGACACTATATATATATATATGGACATTACAAACACGTGACACTATGCCGAGGACTAGTGTTCTCTCTAGGGCATTTTTTTAAGGACACAGCATTCTGCTGTTTTTTTAAAATCAGCAAAATGCATCCTGTCTTTTTTAAAAGTAGCAAAGTGGACTTCTAATTGTACCCAGAGATTTCTTGTAAAAATAATTCTTGTATCACAGTATTTTTTTATTTGTAAAATAGTAAAAATGTAAACTACAACATAATTACATATCAATCTAAAATTATACACAAAAATAACGAAACCCACAAATTTAAATAAAAATGTATTAAAAACTCAATATTTTGATTCTCTGTCAGGTTGCATTTACACTAATAAAGGGCCACATCTGGGCTATGGGCTAGACAGCAGAGCCTTAAACAATACAATGCAATTAGAATAAAGAAAGCTTACTAAAAGAGCATATCCTCCAGGTCCAATATGTTTGGCATTCACTGTTTTAGTAGAGGCATTTCTTGAAAACATATAAAATGATTTTGAACAGAATCTTCGAAAAGCCATTACTCTAATGAAAAGATAAAAGATATCTTTAGAACAATAATAATGCAATAAGAAATATTAATAAAATCAAATACAAAAATACTAATGTCTCAGAAGTATAATACATTGCTAAGTCAATTGCATCTTAGTTCATTGATTACAATAATAAATGCTCTAAATAAACAGCACATAACCAAAATAAAGATACAGTGAAACCTGTATTTATTATCATCAGTTTACTTTCACAGACATTCTTAAAATCAGTCCAAAAGGAAAATATTTCTGAAATATTTTATTATTGTTTATAATGCAACTTTTTTTTGTTAGTTAAAGGATTGGAAAATTAGATTTTGGTACAAATTTTCCTCCATCTGTCAACTTTAATAGCTAGCTGATAAAATAACAATGAAATTTGTGCAGATTTATATTACTGCACTGAGCAATAGTTTTTAGATTATTTGTCCTTTACATTGTTATAATTGTACTGGAAGTAAGTTTACTGAATATAACTTAGACATTCAACATAATTAAATACCCCCCCCCCCCCCCCCCGCATTCTTCAAAATCATACTAAAGCACTTCATTGAACTTTATATTCAATCAATATTATTTGCTAAATGTAATTCAACGACCCAACTGCTTAGAAACAGAATAATGTATAATAGAAATACAAAAAAGCTTATTTGATGGGGTTTTTGTCGGCAAATAATTTATATAACTAAATGGTAGATATAACACACAATGAAAAAAAAATAATTACAGAATCAAAATAGTATCTGTTTGTGACTTTTGCGAATTAATCAGCGTATTTTAGTACGTGAATCTTCAGCCAATTCTAAGTTTCTATGTTCAATATTATGGAACAAATTATTACCATTGTAAAAAATATTTTGTTAGATCCCAATATAAATATAGCCTAAATAGGGAAATAGCGGATAAACGGTGTTTATATTCTCAAAAAATACTTTAAATGCACTCAAGTTATTCAAGAATATCATGTTTTAAAATCTTGATAACAAATATGAAGATAAAATATTTTTTTTACAACTTTGAAAAGACCACACAAATACTTTGAACTTTGAAGAGGGGGGGGGGGGAGGCTTTAAGAACCCTCACTTAAGAAGGGAGGCTTTAATTTGTGCACCACACAAATAAATAAATAGCAATCTACAATAAATAACATATAAACAAACCCAATTCGTATCGGTAATGGATAGTTGTGCAAAGAACTCACATAAACAAAAACCAAGTGTAACAGCAACAACCAATAAAACACTTTTTCCACTGTGACGTCATCAGAAAGGAAGAACAACTACTATCGAAAAGTTAATCGAAACTTGATAATCCGTTTCCTTAGAATTCGATTATTTGAATCGAATTGAATTGAGAAGCAGGCGTAAACGTAAACATTGCCAAATATCTAACAAAATGTCAAGTTTACAAATTAATTTTGATATTTTGCTTCTTTTGCTGAAAGTAAGTACTTTTATATTTTATACTTTATTGTTCATTATATTTGATACTTAATTATATGGTAATTTATTCTTTATTTTACAGGCATCATCTAAACAACAAGTTGTTGAAATATGCGAAGATGCTTTTAAACACCGTGAAAAAGAAATTCCACCCAACCATATATTAAAGCCTGTTGCAGAATCATTTAATACAGACGTTTCAGAAACATCAAAAGTAAATCTTTTTTTTTTTCTATGTTTTGAAATAAATTACTCCTGAAATGTGACCTTTTAGCATATTGATATTTTTGTTTAACGGAATGTTTTCGTTAAATCCCTTTATGTTTCTAATAATAAATAAGGTATTCATTTGTTTCAATTTAAATAAACATATACTCTTTCAGCTTGATTTTGATGTACAGAATCAGACCGAAGAGAGTTTAAACGTCTGCACAGGCCGAAATTTCCGGGCCCGGCTTGAACAAAAGCTATCTTGGTTCGACTCAATTACTACAAAAAATTCCAGTTTTTCTTAAAATACAATTAACATTCTGCTAAAGAATACTGCATGCATATTTATGGGGAAAGTTTACAGTCTATTTTTATTCCTATATACAGATTACTATATGTTCACAAGCCATACAAAACAGAATAGCAACATTAATGATCACTTAGATTCTTACATTTAAATAAAGACTCATTAAAAAAAATTGAATGTAGTTTAGAATAAAATTCAAAAGATGTGTAAAACATCATAACTTTTAAAGCTGTATAATAAAAAAAAGTGGATTTTTGAAAACATTTCTCTGTAATTTATTAAAGTATAATTCCAAAGATTCCATTAACAAAAGTTCAGTATCACTATTATTTTTCTCCTTTTGCAATTCCATTTGTGTGATTTTTTTTTTTTAAATTAATAATTTATGATAATAAATGGTGATAATGAGTGCAATCTTTAGCAAAATCCTAGAACAAGTGAGACACCCGATTTGGCGATTTTGTGACACACACCAACAAAAAAAATCGTCAACCTCCAAATTCTACCCAATCAGAATGCATGCTTTCGCAGGCAAGCAGATACTTACACACTACTTACAGCACGCTTTTTCACAAAGTAAACATAGATTTTCTTTCGTTTTACGACTATTTACAAAGTTTTAGCAAGTTTTTCTTTACGATTTTTCAATGTTTACAAACTTTTAACAATATTTTCTGCCATATTTTTCTATTTTTACAAACTTTCAGCAATATTTCCTCTGGATATTTTTATTTTTACAAACATTTATCAATTTTTTCCTCTGTTTTTTTCTATTTTTGCAATTTTTTTTTTTTTTTTTGGGGGGGGGGGGTGCTGAGCCTTCCTTGGCACTCGTCTAGCTACGGTTCTGCAGGTAGGTATTTTTTGTTTTTTTATAACTCCATCCAGGCCCTGGAAATTGTGATTTTAAAATGCACAAAAAAAACCAGAAAATATGAACACATAGAGCGAAATGTAATTTTCACCTTACTTTATTTATAAAATTCCAATATGAGACCATACAGATCCCACCGTTTACTTAACAGGTGATAAGACAATTTAAAAAACACAAAGATGTTAAAATGTTTACAAAAATATGTTAAAAAGTTGTTTAAAACTACCCTGGTACTAATTAACATATTTTTGTAAACATTTTAACATCTTTGTGTCTTTTAAATTGTCTTATCACTTGTTAAGTAAACGGTGGGATCTGTAGGATCTCATATTGAAATTTTACAGAAAATATAAAAAATACTTTCAGATTTTTTTTTTTTTTTAAAGAGTAAATATTTATATTTTTAAAAATGAAAGATAACCTAAGTACCATTTAAATGTAGGTATTTTTTATTTTTTTTATAACACTGTCCTGTCCCTGGCAATTGCAATTTTAAAATACACAAAAAATGAATTGTTTTTCTTCAGTCTGAGAGCTATGTTATTGAAAAACAATGTTTCTCCTGGACATGACTAGTACAGTACAAAGTCTAAAGTTCAGAATCCTCGGGACTTTACTGAGTCCGAACTTCGGATTTTTCCGAATTTTGGGTCATTAAAAATGTTGCTTTTCTAATAAAAAGAAAAATAAATTTCAGTGCTTAAAAATGCAAAATATGACGTTCATATATTAAAAATTGCATATAACAGCTCTTAATACTAAATTAAACAACTTTTTTCATTAAATAAATCATAACAAAAACATTTATTTAAGAGAACATAGAATTTAAGAACAAATAGTAACTTACTTATCTATTAAACATTTCAGTTAATGTGCGCTGCTTCATTAATTTAGGTTTCTCACTAAGAAGTTTTTCTTTTATTTTATACACAGACATGAGTTCCGATTCTGTAATAAAGCTTCTTTGCTCTAGACCTTTAATGGCATTATCCAGAGAGTTTATGATGTCATCAATTGGCATCTTTTCTTCTTTTTCCTCATTGTCATTGTCTGAGTCACTTTCTGCTTCCTGTTGATTTAAGACTATCTCGCGAATTTCACCATCACTTAATGAATTTATTACAGGCGCGTCCTTGTCGACATCCATAACTTTAAGGACATCACTTTCCTCTAAAGGCATTGCTGAGGATTTAGCATATGTTAAAAGTTCTGAAATGTAAGTTTTCTCTTTCCGCAAACGAAAACCCTCCCATTCTGGTTCCCGATCGTCAGCGCCAAAAAAAATTGACGAAGGCCATAAATTATGCCAAGCATTTTTCAATGTGTCTTCTGAAATATTATCCCATGCACGAGAGACACTCCACCAAGCATCCTTAATAGTGAATTGTTTTATAAAGTCGCGTATATTTCCTCCTCTATTTATGAAGTCGAGCAAACGCTTCAGAAAGTCATTTTTGTAACAGCATTTTAGAGCACGCAAAATGCCCATATCCATAGGCTGTATTAGTGATGTACAATTTGGAGGCAAAAATAAAACTTTCACATTTTCTTCTACAAGAATTTCTGCCTCTGGATGAGCTGAGTAATTATCCAAAATTAAAACAATATTGGCATCATTTGGAAGACCGACAGCTTTGCAGTGAGCTTTAGCTTCAGGTACAAAGTGCTTATGGAACCATTCTGTCATTATTTCCCGTGTTATCCATGCCTTTTTACTTTCTTTATAGTGTACTGGGGGAAAGGTTTTGACTCCTTTAAAGGCACGAGGTTTAGCACTTTTGCCAATAACTAAAAGTTTGCATTTATGAGTGCCTGCGGCATTTGCGCAAGCTAAAATGGTGATTCTTTCTTTAGCATCCTTAATGCCTGTGGGTGCAGTTTCATCTACCGTTGCAAGTGTTTTCCGTGGTAGATAGTGCCAAAACAAACCAGTTTCATCAGCATTATAGATCTGGTTTGGTGTTAATGATTCATCAGATATTAATTTGTTAAATTCATCCACATAGTGCTCTGCTGCTTCATGATCTGCGGAAGCTCTATCACCACATATTCTTCATTGACGTATTCCGTGCCGTCTTTTGAATTTGGTAAGCCAGCCAGTAGAATATTCACAAGGGGAGGATAAATTCATATCCTTGTGAAACATTCTGGCTTGTTCCATAATCATTGGTCCTGTTAAGGGTACATATTCAGACCTTCGTTGCCGGACCCATTCGATCATAACCTTATCTAGGTCTTCATTATTAGCCGAACGCATAGTTTTTCGTTCTTGCATTGCTAAGGGTACATCACTGTCTGCAAAAAATGCCAAAATTTCTTTTTTTTGCTTTTGTATGTCATACACTGTTGATTTGCCAACGTTGTATTCTTCACATAAATTTTTCACTGTAGTTCCTTTCTCCAATTTCCTAAGTAATTCAACCTTTTTAGTGATTGTAAGGTAATTAGTTTTTCTTTTAGAACTACTATTATCTTTTGCATCGTTAGGTTTACTTCTCTTCATTATTAAATCTGAAATCTCTCAACCAATTCCTTAATAATAAGAGAGAAAGAAAAAAAAATAATACAAATGCGTCGTTGTCTAAGCCGATAATCCTACTAATAAAATGCAACGATGACTTTGCGATTCCATCCGAGCACTAGCTGTTAGTAGCTGGGAAACGTATCTTAAAGGCCACCAATCACAGTGTACGATCGCAAAGGATTCTCCAAGAGGCTTTAAACATGACGAAAGCAAAACTATGACTCTACTTCCAGCTTTACCATTAGCGGTCTCTGATTGGTTACTCATGTGTTGAGTTTTCTCTCTGCCAAGCTCTAGTTTTCGCGGCTGCCCGCATTTCTATTTTTAGACTGCAGAGCGGATTGGGAGACGAATTAGCGTAGTGAGAGAGAGAGAGAGAAAACAGTTCTTTACTCCGCCCTCTTTCCTCAACGCAGGGAGAAGAGCAAAAAGAGAAAAATAAATGCTTAATAAGTGCTGGAAGGAGCATTTCTGGACTTCCGATAGCTGTTGGGAAAAGAAAAAAAAAAACAATCCAATGTGATGTTCAAATATTTTTTGATTCAACAATTTTGATTTTTCCCTCTTGCCGGATAACTATCGGCAAGGCGTGAGATAATTGTAAGCTTAGAATATTGATAGTTATCCGGCACTCTCTCCTTGAATATTGCTGCGGAAAAAGTCCGAACTTTGGACAATTCCGTACTTTGGGTGTCCGAAGTAAAGACTTTGTACTGTAGTAATCACAACACTGGCAAGCTGGGGAAAATTGGAGCTTGTTCATTAGAGTTCAATGAGGGTTTTTAATTAATATCTTGGCTAATTATATAAAAAAAAGAAAAATTTGAAGCTGAGGTTCATTGGGACCTGTCTTCATCTATCTTTCCAAATTTGCAGACCTCGTCTATGTGCAATAGCCATTGCCAACAAACAGACAAGCATTTTTCTTTTATTAATATAGATATAATAAATACTGTTGGATAGAAGGCATCTAAAATCCTCATCAAAGGCTGAATATTAGAATATCTGAATTATTAGATATATCTGAAATATTAGATAGATCTGAATATTAGATTGAATATATATCTGAATATTAGTCCAATAGTAGAATTTTCTGAGCACCATAAACCAAAATTTACGTGTGACACCAATAATGCTTACTACCATAGATAATGATTGCAGAATGTTTAAATGATGCGTTTCTTGAAACATGATTGAAATGTTGAAAGAAAGACTTTTTTTTCCATTTAGCCATTAGATAAATCTACAAGGTCTAAAATCAATCTGCAGTAACCACTGCTGTGCGGCATGAAAGTTTTCCATATTTTTGTGGAAATCGGCTTTTTAAAAAATTTTTTAATGCTTTTCTGGCTGTTTTTGAGATAAATGCAAATCTATTAAAAAATTGTAACTAACAACTTATGTGCAGATGTTCATATTGTGATAATTTTGTATTCACATGGAATTCAGTTTTTTTGTCTAGCTTGCACTTTCATTGCTCTCATTGATGCTTTGCTTACCGTATTTACTTGTATATAATGCACACCATTTTCCTAAAAATTGGAGTGCACATCATACATGAAATATTTCTGAAAACTATATGGAATTACATATTCTTTCACTAAGTCACTGGATACAGCAAATTATATGCGTACTACAGAAGTAATAAGTGAAATAATCCATATTAACTTGAACAAGCAGTAGTTTGAGTATTATGAGCAAAATAAGGTACCAATTTCCAGGACCGTGCGAAGAGAAAACTGCGCCCGGGGCAAAGTTTCAATTTGGTGCCCCCCCTCCACTTTTTTTTGTGACAGGTAACACAAAACTGATAAAGCACAGAAACAGAAATAAATTTTATTGAATAAACATTTCGCGTTTATGTTGGAACTTTAAAAGGTTTAATTTTAATTCAGAAATTGCAAACAACTAAATAGCGTAAGAGAAAATTGCACTTATTTGTTGGAGAGATTATGATATTTTGAGACAGAAAAAAAAAAAAAAAATGGTGAAAAGACAAATAGAAATTCCCCAGAAAATGATCGATCACCAAAAAATGAATAAATTAATTAATTAAACCGTGGTTGGTAGTATAAATCTGGCGCCCCCTCAATTTCCGTGCCGGGGCGAAGGCCACCCCTCGCCCCCTTCTTCACACGGCCCTGCCAATTTCCGATGTTGATAAATATTTTAAAACAATGTTTACAATAAGATGAGAGTTTTCCTTGCAGAAATGTCAATGTTATAATATTTTAATAATGAGGCTATACATGACTGAATAAGGTAATTTAAGTTCGAGAAAAAAAATGTGAATCAGGATTTCTAAAGATTATTTCACAAATTCTGGGATTTTCTGCTGTTGAATTAGCATGATGCCATTTTATGTGAGATATAATTTTTTTTTTTCCTTGTTAAAAACATGGTGGCATTATACATGAGTAATATGGTACATTCATTTTTCCATAGTAATGTCATTTTAAATTTTTGTTGTATTATTGTTTTTTTTTAGCTTTTCACTGCATTGAGTAGCATTATCAAATTTGTATTGTTTCATGGGCATTCCAGTAGTGACAGCATCGCTTCATTATTCCCAGATGACTTCCATAAAAATTTAAGGGATCTTCTTTCAAAAATTATATCAGAAAAATATTCTTCTTGGAGAACTTTAGCTGTTTCAGATTCAGGTATGTAAATTGATTTAGCCAGCAGTCGATGAAAGTTCTTTTTTGGGTCCTCGTTTTGTGAAATTTACTTATATTTTTGGGAAAAATAAAATTTTATAATGAAAAATTAAAACTATAGTTACTTAAATTTCAGGAGTGACCCTCATTTTGTAAACAATAAAATTTTGTGACAAAAGATCAAATCTTGTTACTCAAATTCAAACCAAGCATTTATTAATAAAAAAAATTATTAACAATAAATATTTGGTTAAGTCTTCCTTGTAAAGTTTTACTTTCTAGTAAACATGTTTTCTTTGCAAATTACACATTTCAAGTAATAAGAAAATGAAAATAAATAAAGTTTGCATTTACAGAGTGGAATTTAGTAAAGAGACCTGTTTTATTAAAGGAAAAAAAAACCTTTTTTATTAAATAGAATTTTGTGAAGTAACTCCAATTTTTACCTTGATCAGCCAATGAATCCAAATAAAGCATTTATTAATACTAACATTTTAAAGTCTCCTGCTAAAGTTTTTCCCTATCTGGTGGGCATGCTTTGTTTGCAAATTATACAAATTTAATAAAATAAAAATATATGAAAAGTTTGCTTTTATGGAATAGAATTTTGTGAAGAGTCCTCTTCGATACACAGGATTTTTAAGAAAGCCTAATTTTTGCCTGGATCAACCCCTGTTACTAGAATTGATGTCTAAGTTTTTTTTTTAAAGGTATCTTACCCCCTTAAGTGATACAGTGTCATATAAATAGATATATACTAGTAAATTACAAATAGATAATTAAATATAAATTACTGTTATTTAAAATAAGTATACATATTTCTACAGAGTGACCAAAAAGGGACATATAAATTTTAAAATTCAATAATTTAGTAACTGCAACACTTATAAAATAAGTGAAATAGTGTATTTATAAGGTTGCTCATAATTTTTTATTTTATAAATAGTTGGCACTGCACTTGGTAAAATTTTAAAAAGGTTCAAACTAACTGCAAAATTTCGAAATGCAACTTTTTTTTTTTTTCATACAGAAGAAAAACAAAAAATGAGTAGGGGAGACTGGTACACACTGGACCTATGGCCACAGTGGACCACCAACTAATATTTTATTTATTTAAATTTTTTTTAAAGCTTCTCTTCTATACTAATAGACAACAGCACTGCACTGATTATTTATAGCCTTCAGAAAATATGTTTAGCTCAGATTGAACTATTTTATCCTGATTGGTTATTTTGAGTTTCTAAAAGTAAAATTTTGTATCATGATATTTTAATTTTTTTAGTAATTAAAGGTTGTAGATAAATCCGATAAAACAGATTTTTTGCAAAGCTAAGATACTTGTTTTTATTTAACTTTAAAGTTAATATGTTTAAAAGAAAGCTATAAACAATATTAATATGATTATTTATTGAACTTCAACATGGGGCACAGTGGACCACCTACTCCTGGGGCACAGTGGTCCACAATCCACTCTGCTCCTGTAATGCAGAATGTTCAAAATATTTAATAAAGAAATATTGTTTAAAAGTAGTTATATAACTGTAAAATAAAGTAAACAAAGAAAAATAACAATTTATTTAACATAGTAAGAAATGTTTTGTATTTACTGCCTTTGATAAATATAACTGTAGTCTAATTGGCGATGATTCTATTCAAGTAAGATTCATGAGACACAAATTGAATGGAAATCAGTTTTTTTTTCCCGAAAATCTAGATGATTCTATTGTTGATGTCAATGATTTCATAATATTGCTCCCAGACCCAAAAGTATTTCAGGAAAATTCCAGGCTCAATCTTACTCATAAGTATTTTGGAATATCATTTGTAAATTTTAATGTGCACTGATTTTTTTGTATTTAAGTAATAACCTAAACTAAATTGCAATTGTTCCTGTAGTAATCTGTTATTATTTTCAAAATATATGTTTTTTGTTTTTGTTACAAAATGTTACTTGTAAATTTATATTACTATTGTTGTGAGCTCGGGGTTCGAAAGGACTGATGCCAATATATAAGAACAATCAAAAGGCTTTATTCACTATAAACAGTGCAATACGAACACCAATATCTTCTGAAAATTACAAGATATTCAGTAATCTTCAAATCCAATAAAAGCACAGCAAAATTTCACACAGAAAGAATGCGTTCAATACGACGTATCAACGACAAAATCAATCCGAGAAACACAGTTCTCAATGCAAAGCCTCTCGTATGAATTCAATCGCAGTTGACAGACAACTAACTCAACTGAACTGATGGAAGTCCTTATATAGGTTTCAGAGATCTTTCCAGATTATTCCAGAGCCTTCAGATGCTAGAAATTACCAGAAAGTGCTTTAACTTTCGATAGAGAACCTAAGCGAGAAAGGATCCCAATGTACAGGTATAAGGGGGGGTGGTTGCACAAAAAGTCGCCAAATCCGTCGCCAACTTGGCGACATTTGGCGGTATATCGCCAAATTTGGCGACAAAAATAAGTCGCCAAAACCATCGCCAACTTGGCGATAAACCCATTCCTTGGCGATTTTTCCACAGACTCCCATTACAAAGATGAGGGTGTAAGGTTGTTTTCCTTGCAAACCATCTGAGGCCTTTAGCATTGAGTTACATGATGCTCAATAGGAAATACATTAATAATACGGCAATTTTCACAATAATAAAATAAAATAAATTTAAACAAATGGAATATTTACAGATATATACAAAATTCATAACATTGCCCCCCTCTCAAGGACTGCACGTCCCGGGCAGTTCAACCTTTGATCGGAAAGCAAACCCGTTACCAACAAATGCTATACTACTCAAAACACTTATAGCAAACATGGAAAATAACAATTAAACACATTCATAATGCTGAATTATACAAAATATACACTTATTTAAAAAAAAATTGAATTAAATTAAAGCATAGACATCATTACATACAAGTATTTAAATAATAATAACAATAATAATGATAATGCTAAGCAAAATAAATAATTACATTAATTTATATACAAGACCATGGTCATACTAATTTACATTATTTACATTACACTATTTACAATCAATGAACTAAGTACTATGGCCATAGTATGGAGCCAGCCTGTCGTAATGAACGACTCTAGGCTTCGAACTTGGTGACTTTCGGATCCGAATTACGACATCGTTCAGTCTGTTTAGGACTGTATAAGGACCGTCCCAGTGCGATTGCAGTTTGGGAGAAAGTCCTTTACGTCGAGTCGGATTATAAAACCAAACCTTGTCACCTTCTTTGAATTGATGTCCCGTGGCTTTCGTGTCATACCTGGTCTTCATCTTCTCCGTCTGTATATTGATCCGCTCTCGAGCCAAGTTGTGGACGTCTTCAAATCGTGCCTGGAGATTCTGCACGTATCCCTCTGGCGATGAAGGCGCATCTGGAGGGCGACCAAAAATCAGATCACAAGGTAGACGAAGATCACGACCGAAAAGCATCTGAGACGGGGAATAGCCGGTTGTTTCATGGACGGCGCTGCGATAGGCGAGAAGAAACAAGGGAAGTTTTTGGTCCCAGTCTTGTTGGTTTCTTGAGACTAGCAGTGAGAGATTGTTGAGGATGGTATGATTAAATCTCTCAACCATGCCATCCGATTGTGGATGTAAAGGCGTCGTCCTAGTTTTGTCCATTCCGAGAAGTTGACAGAGACCCTCAATCACAGCAGAGATGAAATTTCTCCCCTGGTCAGAATGCATTTGAAGGGGGACTCCATACCTTGATATCCACTGGTGTACCAAGGCATCCGCAAACGTAGAAGCTTCTTGATCAGGGATGGCATAAACTTCAGGCCATTTCGTGAAGTAGTCCATTACAACAAAGAGGTATTTGTTGCCATCAGCACTTCTTGGCAGAGGGCCTAGGATGTCAAGGGCGATGCGTTCGAAAGGTGCTCCTACATTGTAGAGATGTAGTCTTCCTCGGCTACGTTTCTTTGGTCCTTTCCGAGCTGCACATGCATCGCAAGATTTGCACCATCGTTCGACGTCAGCTCTCGCTTTTCCCCAGAAGAAGCGCTCTCGGACTCTGTGTAATGTTTTCATGACTCCAAAATGGCCACCAGTGGGACTGCCATGTAATTCCTTGAGGACCTCTGGGATTCGGGATCGAGGAAGTACCAACTGCCACCGATATGTCTTCCCATCTTCCGATTCGAATTTTCGGAACAGGACACCATTCCTGACGTGGAGAGAGTTCCAAAGAGCCCAATATTGCTTCGTTGTAGGACTGTAAGTCGAGATGTCTTTCCAACTGGGCTTCGTGCTAGAAGATTCTAATAACTCCAAGATTGGTTTGATCTCAGAGTCTGCCATTTGATCTTCTCGAATCTTCTCATCACTCCAGGGATCTGGTGGCGTCAATAGTGAAGTCTTCGTCTGGCGTATGACATATTCGGGATTATACTTGCTCTCCGCTCTGGAACAATAGCGACAGCTCTCGGGACACGGTCTTCTTGATAGGCCATCGGCGTTTCCATGCGATGCGCCTTTGCGATGCCTGATGTCAAAGTCGTATTCCTGGAGTCGTTGTATCCATCTGGCTACTTGGCCCTCTGGGTTCTTAAAATTCATCAGCCATGTTAGGGATGCGTGGTCAGTACGAAGGAGAAATTTCCTGCCATAAAGATAGTGATGGAAGTGTTCTATGGCTTTCACTATAGCTAATAACTCCTTACGAGTGACACAATAATTCCGCTCTGGTTTCGATAGACATTTGCTCCAGTATGCTACGACTCGTTCTTGGCCATCTATTTCTTGGGAAAGTACAGCACTGACACTTTCATGACTAGCATCCGTGTCCACAATGAATTGTTTGTCGGGGTGTGGATAGGTTAGGACTGGAGAGGATGTGAGAGCTTCTTTCAGCTGCTGGAAGGAATTCTCGCATTCTTGTGTCCATAGAAACTTCTGCTTGCTTTCAGTGAGCCTATGCAAGGGTCTTGCGATGTTGGAGAACCCCTGTACAAACTTTCTGTAATAAGTGCATAGTCCCAGAAAGCTTCGCAACTGATGGACGTTTTCCAGACGCTTCCAGTTCTTTACTGCAGACACTTTTTCAGGATCTGTTCGAACACCTTCAGCTGAGATGATGTGTCCTAAATAATTTACTTCGCGTTGGAAGAACTTGCATTTCAGAGGGTTCAGCTTTAAATTCGCCGCTCTTAGCTTCGTTAACACTTTTCGAATATTTCCAAGATGTTCTTCAAACGTGCGGCCACCAATGATGACGTCATCTAGGTAGATGAGACAAGCTTCAAAAGTCAGACCTTTTAACACTGTCTCCATGAGGCGCTCGAACGTTGCTGGAGCATTGCAGAGCCCGAACGGCATAACTTTAAACTGCCAAAGTCCTTGTCCAGTAGTAAATGCGGTCTTCTCTTTGTCATCAGGATGGATCTCTACTTGCCAATATCCACTCTTCAAATCCAGCGTGGAAAACCATTTATGTCCTGAAAGAGTATCTAGCATGTCGTCTATTCTTGGTAGAGGATAGCTGTCCTTCTTCGTGATATCGTTAAGTTTACGATAATCCACACAAAATCTTGTGGAGCCATCTTTCTTTCGGACCAACACGATGGGAGAGGCCCACGGACTTGATGACGGTTCGATGATGTCACTATCCTGCATCTCTCGTAAGAGCTTAGAAACCTCTTCTTGTTTTGCAAATGGCAAGCGTCTTGGATGCTGTTTAATCGGTGGATGGTCGGCAGTATCAATTCTATGACGTGTCAGAGAAGTGCGACCTATATCATTCTCGTTTTGTGAAAACACATCCGTAAATTCCTGGAACAGTCTTTCTGCGGCATGTCTCTGCTCAGGAGATAAATTCTCATTTCGTCCAATTTCAGGTGTTAAACTTGTAGGCGGCTCCGACAAGGTCAAGCTCGGGTCTTTGCAAACACAGGTGACTGGAGCACAGGTAGCAAGAACTTCACCCTTCTGGATAGTTCTAGACTTTTCACTTACATTCGCCATCCTCACAGGGATCACATCTCTCGACAGATCTACCAGCGCTGATGCTATTAGCACTCCCTTTGGGCTCTTCTCAGGATATCCAGTCAAGCCATACTGGAAAATTCTGTCGTTTCCAGTTAATCCAGGTATCATCATTTCGGTCCGAGGAGGGATGATAACATCTGCCTTGGCTGTGATCCGTTGAATAGACCCGGACTCATTTCCAAGTTTGAAAATAGTGACATCTTCTTGAGCAGAGCGTAACTCATTATTCTTAAAGTCCAGTGTAAATCCATGCTCTTTTATAAAGTCCAGTCCGAGTATGAAAGGGTCTGAAATATCGGCCACGTAGACTGTATGGCGATAAGCGGCGTTCCCAAACTTTATTTCCAGTGTCATTCTTCCAAATATATCGATCTTATCTCCTGTCACCGTTTGAAGGATTACACGTGGCGGGGTCCAAGAGAGTTTTTCTTTCAGCCGCTGAGCTAGATCTTTCCGAATGATGGTCACATTGGCTCCTGTATCGATGATCATATTACAGGGCAAATCATTCACACTTCCGACTAGAAAAACTCCGTTCTCGCCGCAACTTCTTGCAGAAATTTCACATACTTGAAAATGAGGCTTCTTAAGATCTGGAAACCTCCGCCCCGCAAGATGGTCAATAATCAGTTTTCTTGCTCCTCCGTTAGCGGGTGAGCTATTACCTTCGGTGCTGGGTCGTCTTGGGCAGTCGATTTGAATATGGCCTTCTCCACCGCATTTCCAGCACTTGATCTTCCTGTAAGGTTTGTTGGCCATTAAGGAGTTCATCTTTCTCATTATGTCATTCATCTGCTGCTGTAAGCACTCCACAGCTCTATCCGACGTCTCAGGCAGGTTGGCTGCTCGCACAAAGTGTCGATCTTTCCTAGTAGCTTGCTGGGCTGCCTCGAATTTCAGAGCGTAAACCAAAGCCCCTTTTAAATCATTGAGATCTGCAATCCGGAGTGCTGTCTGGATCTCAGGGTCACGCACACCATCAATAAAATGTTGCAGAGCTAAACTTTCTCTAATTTCAGTCTGACAGCCAGGATAAGCAAGATGTGAAAGTCTCTCGACATCCGTAGCAAGCTTTTGCAGGGATTCAGTGGATTTCTGCTGTCAAGATTTGAGCTGGAGTCTGCTATATTCCTTCATGCATTTCTCGCCAAAGCGCAATTCTAAGGCACTGACGAGCGTTTCAAAATCCAGCGGTTCATTTGCAGGCAAAGTCTGTAGGACGTCAGCAGCATCAGCTCATAGAGAAGCAGCTAACTGGGAAGCCTTTGTCAGGGAATCCCATCCATTGGCGTCCGCTACGATCCCAAATTGTGTCTTAAAAACTGGCCATGAGGATTTTCCGTCATAGGTCGAGAGTTTAATAGAGGCCCGTGGAAGCATAGCTTGATACTTGACATCTTCGGGATAGTTTTCGGCAGTTATCTTTTGTTTCTTCACATTTTCCAAATCTTTTTTTACGTTCTCTATGCTTTCTTCAACGGTCTTGGCGATCTTTTGAACTTTTTCTTCTACGGTTTTGGCTGTGAATTGAACATTTTCTTCTATTTCTTGAAATCTTCCTTCAAATTTGTTTTCCACACTGTCAATTCTTTCATTTAAAGATGTTATTTTATTATCTATTAATTCTTTCAACTCGCCAAGGTTGGTTGACATATCCTTTTTCATTTCTTCCGACATCTCCTTCATTTCAGCCTGGTTTGCAGTCATTTTCTCGTCTATCGCTGACATTTCCTTCTTCATTTCTTCCGACATTTCCTTCATTTCAGCCTGATTCTCAGTCATTTCCTTCTTCATTTCTTCTTTCAACTCGCCAAGGTTGGCAGTCATTTTCTCATCCATCGCTGACATATCCTTCTTCATTTCAGCCTGATTCGCTGTCATTTTCTCATCCATCTCTCCTAATTTCTCCAATAATTTAGTCAGTTGTGCCTCCATTGCTCTGGTAATCGGCATTCAATCCCACTCCTGACACCAAATGTTGTGAGCTCGGGGTTCGAAAGGACTGATGCCAATATATAAGAACAATCAAAAGGCTTTATTCACTATAAACAGTGCAATACGAACACCAATATCTTCTGAAAATTACAAGATATTCAGTAATCTTCAAATCCAATAAAAGCACAGCAAAATTTCACACAGAAAGAATGCGTTCAATACGACGTATCAACGACAAAATCAATCCGAGAAACACAGTTCTCAATGCAAAGCCTCTCGTATGAATTCAATCGCAGTTGACAGACAACTAACTCAACTGAACTGATGGAAGTCCTTATATAGGTTTCAGAGATCTTTCCAGATTATTCCAGAGCCTTCAGATGCTAGAAATTACCAGAAAGTGCTTTAACTTTCGATAGAGAACCTAAGCGAGAAAGGATCCCAATGTACAGGTATAAGGGGGGGGGTGGTTGCACAAAAAGTCGCCAATTTGGCGACAAAAATAAGTCGCCAAAACCATCGCCAACTTGGCGATAAACCCATTCCTTGGCGATTTTTCCACAGACTCCCATTACAAAGATGAGGGTGTAAGGTTGTTTTCCTTGCAAACCATCTGAGGCCTTTAGCATTGAGTTACATGATGCTCAATAGGAAATACATTAATAATACGGCAATTTTCACAATAATAAAATAAAATAAATTTAAACAAATGGAATATTTACAGATATATACAAAATTCATAACACTATGTTATTTTGCGGGTAAAGGGAAAATAAAAAAGAATTAGATTAATAAAAATTAGATTTATATTGTATTTCAGATAATACCTAATAGTGGTCCACTGTGCCCCAGAAGTGGGGCACACTGGTCCACTTTATGGGTGCATATAAAAAATTTTTTTTGGAAAAATGTATTGAAAACTATGTTATGAAAAAATTATGCTGAATGTATAAAGGTTTAAGGAATATTCAAAAATATTTTCATGCAGATCGGTTTGTCCATTACAGAGAAAAAGAATTTTAACTAAAAAAGTGGTCCACTGTGTACCAGTCTCCCCTAATCTTTTATCCAGCTTTATAGTTTGAGCATTCTTACAAGTTGAGACAGCACAATGCCATCTACTGACAAAAATGTGAACATCTTTTTAAAGTTACTTTACACAAAATTTGTGTGATACCTTATAAACATGTTACTTATTTCAACTTCATATTTATTACTGAATTTTAAAGTTTTGTGGTTCTTTTTGGAATTTGTGTGTATCAGGTATAATGAGGATTCAATGCACATTTTACAGGGTGTCCCTTCTCATCACCAGTAGCTAATTCCTAAACTGTTAGTTTTATTCTTTGCCCCTTTTTTAAATAATAGTAAGACTACCAATCTTGGTTTCATTTGGTCATTTCTTCAAGCTATAGACAGCTGCTAATAGAGATACTTATTGCATTGTATAACTACCCGGTTTATACAGGTTGTCTCTTCTTATAATTAATCAATAACTAATTCATAAATTATTAGTTTTAGAGGTGTAGTTCCAATTGCAAAAATGTTTTGAATTTTATTCTACATGATATGAAAATCTATTTACATCAAAATAATTATGTTTGAAAAAGTTATGAAATTTTAATTTTAATAAGGCTCAAGGGTTCTATAGGATAGGTTACATTTAGAAAAACTTTCTCCATGCTCTAACAATAAAAATTCCATTCTTCTATGGCAAAAACTTACCAAGTTATGATACTTTATGAATTTTTAGTATCTTCTGGCACTAAAAACAAAAAATCACGTTGTTGATAAAATTAATAAATAAAATTCAATAACACTCAGTAACTTTTGGTCCTTGAAGAATGGAATTTTTACTGTTTTGCTTGACAAAGCATGGAAAAAGTTTTTCCACTTATAATTTATAGGACTCAGGAAATGTATAAAAATTAAAATCTTATGATTTAAAAAAAAAATAACTATTTTGATATAAATGGATTTTCATGTGATAAAGAACAACATTTGAACCTTTTTTACAATTGGAACTATACCTCTAAAGGAAATAGCTATTAGCAATTGGCTATTGGTTAAAGATGAGAAGGAACATGCTGTATAAATATTGTGTAAATTGATATTCTGTAGGTTATTCAATACATTAATGTGTGATTGATTGTACTCATTTCACATGTACTTTCACTAAATAATAAAATCTTAATAAGGAATAAAAATAAATTTTATCATATATGCTTTCAGTACCTTTTTATACCTTTGTGCTAATTTCTGTGATGAAACCTCATTAAAAGAGCACCTCTTAAGGAACAGTAAAAACTTCATTCCAAAAATATAAAAACAACAGCTAATTTCTATTATAAACTACTTTTTCTTCTCTTTAACAAAATCATAATCAGCCATTGCAAAAACAATTGCGATATCTATTCCCCAAAACTGTGTGAAGAAGTCTGTTGTTCAAGTTGGCAGGCTTCAAACTTTTTAGTAAAAGTACATTTGTGTCCAGAAATTAAGAGGCAGTGACCAATTTCAGACATTTTGTCGAATATCTTACTGAAACTCATGAGGAAATGCCCGGAATGCCCTTGAACTTTGTGGATGTAAAGAACATGTTTGACTTCATGTTTTTCAGTGGAGATTTTGTTGCAAGGACAATTAGGGGGGTGAATAATAATAATAAAATAATATTTTTGCCTACCCAAGTAACAGAAAATGCTAAAAATGATCTGTCACTGTAGCAAATGACTATGTAGGTCCTGTTCAACATTTGTGTACATTTATGTAAGCATAGCATGTATTTTCGTGAAGACGTTAACGTTTCTGTGAAAAATTCAAAAGGTTTTTTTTTTTTATAGCATGCAGAGTTTTCAGCCGAATTTAACACCGCTTTCCAAAAACTTGACAAAAAATCGTAGAAATAGTATACTGTGATTAAAATATTAATATATTGAATATTTGATTAGATGTGGGTTTTTGAAATAAATTTTAACTGCACATGCGTGAACTACAGCAAAGATTTTTTGTCATGGTTTGATAGTCAATGCTATAGGGCAACTCATATAAAAAGAACAGTGAAATATCGTGAAAACTCAAAAAGTTACAGCAATAATTGAAAAATTGAAGAGGAAATCCCATATAATCCTATGGGATATACTGTATATGTATATAATTATCAATCAATGTATGAATTTAAACTTTAAAACATAAGAGCAGGTGTATAAAACTAAACTATGAATTTTCTTTTGGACAATAACAAAAACAGAATACAGTGAAATCTGTCTAAGAAGGAAGATTTTCAGAGTCCCACATTTTTAAACATAGAGATTTCCGAGAAATCTGTCTAAGACGGAAATAATCTGTGTAATGCAGAAACGGACATTCATTTTGGTGTCCCAAGTAGCAAAGTTATTGTTTAAGACGGAAGAAAATTCCGCTGGGAAATATAAATGGAAAGAAACCTTATCTTTTCATAATGACATGTATTGTCCAGTCTCACTGTCAGAGGTCAGAAGAGTGCCTCACTGATTTATGACAGTGGTTTGGAGATATTAGGATGATTCTATTATTGTATATGACTGCGAAATGTCAGACGATGAGTCACGTGATTTCTGACAAGTTTATTCTTAGATTACAGTAAGGTAAGAAGGTTTGTTTAAAAAATGGAGGGTTACCACATTGACACCTTATGGGGGATTTCAGCACCCTTTCACTCTCTCGCGAAATAGTTTTGCACCTGGTCAACTGCCAACCTTTGTTTGTCCTATAATACAACAAGGGCTGATTTCTTTGTTGAATTTCAGACAAAAAGAATATTGCCACAACTTCCCGAAATATCTACAAGCTCTTTTCAATAGGTGAAGAAAATGCAGACTGTGAAACTTTAGTTGTGTTCTAATCAAGTAAGTGCTAGATGCAAGACGACATCGTTGTGTTATACACTCGTAGATTATAAAGACGAGATTTGTTGGATAATTTAAGTCAGTATTCCTAAATGGATAATAAATCAAAAACGTCAAATACTTTATCCTTAAAAGACAAAATTGAAATTATTAAACTCAAAGAACAAAACATCCCAGTTAAAAGCTTATGTGAGAAATTCAAATGTGGAAAAACTCAAATCTATGATACTATCAAAAAGAAGGATGAACTTCGTAAAGAATTTGAAGAAGGGGGAGATTGCACTCGGAAACGTAAAAGGCAAGTTGAAAACGAAGACGTTGATAAACTAACATGGGAATGGTTTTCCCATGCCAGAGCAAAAAATCTGCCCATATCAGGAATTTTAGTTCGGGAAAAAGCAAAAGAAATTGCTGAGGAAATTGGCAAAAAAGATTTTAAAACATCAAATGGCTGGTTGATGAGCTTCAGAGCTCAACATAATCTGTCACAGAAACAAATATGTGGCGAATCAAAAGATATTTCGGATTCTGATGTGGAAAAATGGATGGACAGAATTTCCATATTAGTAGATGGTTATGCTCAAAGGGATATTTTTAATTGCGATGAAACAGGACTGTTTTTTCAAGAATTGCCTACGAAAATTCTGACTGTAAAAGCAAAAGCATGTTTTGGTGGAAAGCACTCAAAGGAGCGCCTGACTTTGCTTCTTTGCTGCAATATGAAAGGAGAAATGGAAAAGCCATTAGTAATCGGAAAATCACGGAAACCAAGGTGTTTCAAAAACATTGATGTATCAAGTTTACCGGTTACCTGGAAATCTCAAAGGAAAGCATCATGGAAGAATGGTTGAAATTGTTTAACAGAAAAATGCAAAGAGATAACCGCCATGTGTTACTATTTTTAGATAATACACCTTGCCACCCCGAGATAGAGTTAACAAATGTGAAGCTACAGTTCTTGCCGGTGAATACCACATCTAGAACTCAACCTCTTGATCAAGGCATAATAAAACCTCTAAAAACTGTCTACAAAAAATATCTCCTTCGATCAATTTTAGCTGCAATGGGAACAGCAAAGTCTGCATCTGAACTAGCTAAGACTGTAACCGTTTTGGATGCAATTAAGTGGATTGACAAAGCCTCTAAAGAAATCACACCTGATGTAATAATAAAGTACTTTAAGAAATTGGGGTTCAGTTTCAACACCGAAGAAACTTCAGATAGCGACAAAGATGATGTTGAAAAGGAAGAGCTTCAAGACCTGATGAATAACATCGGCAGTTTCATTCAAGATGAACAAGGACATACAAATGTTACTGAATACATACATGGCGATGATAAACTTACTACAAGCGATCATAATGATTCAGTGGATTTTCTCATAGCTCAAAAGCTAGAGGACAACAGTGGGAGTAGCACTGATGAATATGAAGTAGAAGGCGAAGTGACAAACATTAAGTCATATCAAGAAGCTCTTAAGAATTTAAAGCTTTTACAAAAATTTTACATAGAGCGAAACAATTATAAAATGATACCATTGTTAACTGAAATACAATGTGCTACCGAAAAAGAAGCAATTAAGAAACAAAATAAACAAACAATATTCGATTTTTTTTCTAAATAAGTTTAAGATAATAGAATATTAAGGCATTTATTAAGGTAAATATCTTTTTTTTCACTAAAATCTGTAATTTTGATTTATACCAGTGTGTTTGTGTACTATCAATTTGAAATGTAAATTAATATTACTTTAAATATATAGAAATGTGTACAAAGATTTTATGTTTATTTAATTTTAAAAATATAAAAGATATGTTAGTTTTAATTTTTAGCCAAAGAAATGTTTAATACTGTGTGAACGGGATGTCTATAAAGTTTTTCTGTCTAGGCCGGAAATCTGTCTAAAGCGGAATTTTATTTCAGTCCCAAGCGATTCCGCCTTAGACAGATTTCACTGTATATTAAAAACACAGAAATAACAAATCAATATTACAAGTCAACCGACTAGTTATAATCGGTCCACATGTTTTATGTACATGTGTTTGAGTAAAATTAGCCGAATTTTTAAAAACAAGGAATAGGAAAGATACCTTTTCCTCCCAATACAAGCCGGAAGGACTTTTTAAATACCGTACAATTATGAGTTGTTTGTTAAAACCATTTCTATGTTGTACACATTCAATCTTAACAGCTGTTTTCTAATTGGTTATTTTTGGAAGCATTCAAGAAGGCATTTTCATTTTTAAATACTATGTAAAAATTGCATTGCACCTATTCATATTCCAATAAATTGAAAATCGTTTTCCATTTTTCTATAAAGACAAAGAATGTTTTGAATCTGGTGTTTTAAATTAAATTTCAGTTTGCAAGTCCAGAAAGAGGAGGGGAAATTGTTTATAATTCAAGATGTAATTAACTGTTAAAAAGCATGTTCTTTTGAGGGAAACATAAAAGTTGTCTATTCTGGATAGTTTTCTATTGAAATCAAATTTTGTTTTAACAGATTTTACTATATTATCAGATGTATTCACATTTATAAGTATTTTGCAGTATTATCATTATGACACTTTTATCATTATACCATACTTGTTTTACTGATGAACTTTTATGTATAGCAAAAATTACATTAACTTTTGCATATATTGTATATTTATTTTACAGTAACTGTTCCTAGATTAACGGAATTTGACTGGAGAGTCGATTTGAAAATGGCCTCAGGAAAAATTGCTAGAATGAGCGAGCCAACGTGTATTTTAAATTTAAAGGTAAATATTTTGTGGTACTTTTTGATTATCAGAATACCTAGTTGTAATTTTGTACCAAAATGCCAAATCCTATTTCTCTTTACAAATTATCATGCAATTAAGTCATTTATATACCATTTCTCTAATAACGTATAATTCATACTTGTATATTATATAATTATATATATTGATAGATATTAACACCCAGTAGCAGAAAAGTGATACAAGTGAAACAATGTTATTTATACGATATTAATATGAGTGAATCATGAACATACTTCTTCTATCATTAAAAGCACATTTAAATGTCTTTAAAAATAACCAAATTGCAGCAGTTTTTTTAATTTTTTGCTTATAATGTTATACAACCCTATGTCTACAAATCTTCAGATAATCAAATATAAAGCAACTCATATCAAATAAATAAGTTACTTTTTATTCTAGATATATAACAATTTCAAATTATTTCCTTTTCCATAAAAAAAAAAAAAAAAAAAAAAAAAAAAAAAAAATATTTTCATACTTGAAAATATTTTTTTTTTTTTTTTCTGAAAAACTTCATATTTTGAGTTGTATCACTTTACGAAGTTTGAATTATGAAATACTGTATTATGGATTTTTAATATGCAATTTTTAAATTTTGCACAGTTTATGTGATTTTTAGTGTTTTACGGCGATTTTTTTGACATTCTGAAAGAGAATCCGGTTTCAATCTTTCAGCCCAGTTTAATAAATTTTGTGTTCCTTTCAATAAAATTTATTTAGAATTCGTGCAGCAATTTTTGATTTTTGGCAAATGCACCTTTCCTCCCTTCCCTTTTTTTTTTCAGGTGCACAATCCAGGAGTACCAGAAGACCATGAAGATAGATATCAAACATTGAATGTTGAATTGAGCAAAGAGAAACTTGATACAATGTTGCATGGGTTAGGTCGTATAAGAGATCAGTTATCAGCAGTAGCTAAAAAATGAATGTATGATATTTGTAAGTTACGACTATTTCAATTGTAAATTCTCCTTCCAATAGTTTTTGTAAGATGGTTATGCTTGGATTTCCTCTTTAACCAAGTGATTAATTTTTTTAATTATATTTTGCAAAGAATAAAAGAAAAGTGTTATTTCTATAAAATGGCATTTCTAATTACAAAATTCTTCATTTTCATGAATTGTGTGATATGGTATTTAAGGTAATTCTCAAAAAAATATTTTCTCCCAATCATTAGTGTGAAACTTTGACACATTCACAGACTTATTTTTAAATGTCAAAGCATGAAAATGACTGGTTGGACTATTGAAGTGATTTCAAATTTGAATAGCATTTTTCATTTTCAATAAATATATTACATCTTAAGTTATAAGTGATTGTTGTCTGATAACAACCTTGTTCGGGCTGTCACATCCCGAATATCTGTTCAAGACTCTACATTCAACAGCATTTTTTGAAAAATCTTTTGTCTTTATTGAAACTATTTGATTTCTCAGTTTCTGAATATGTGCACCTGCTATTTTCTTGCATCTAAGAATAAAAACAACTTTGTGAATGTGTTGGAAAGTAGCCATTTTAGACTTCAGAACAGCTTTAACAAGTGTTTTAAATTGAAATATTTATTTAATTTCATCTTAAACTATTTCTACACTCAGTACCAGATACATATATATCTTCTACTATATATATAAAATGCAAATAGGAATTTTGTTCAACACTCCAACTTTGACAGCCTTTTTTGAAAAATCTTTTGCCTTTATCGAAACTATTTGATTTCTCAATTTCTGAATATGTGCACCTGCTATTTTCTTGCATCTACTTATAATAAAATCCGAAGGCAAGAAAGTGTCTGTAATGGTTCCGGGCTCGACCAATCTGATCTGCGAATCGACCATAGTTAAACGCCATGTTAGGCTTAATAAAAAAGCTATGCTACATCCGATTTTGCTGTTAAAATATTTGTATAAGCATATTAGAGCTTTTAAATATTTTAATTTTGTTTAAAACCTTGAAAAACTATTTCATATAAAACACGTATATCAACATTTCTGTAAACACATTTCTTTTCAGAAATAGCGCCGAATTCTTTCATACGGAGGATTTGAGTGATCAATCCAGTACATTGGCGCCATCTACTGGCAGATTTTGAAATTTCGCTTCATCATAAATACAGTACAGGACCTATTATGCGAAATCCTCGGGACCAAAAGCTTTCCGAGTTTCGGAATTTTCTGGATTTTGGGTCCTCTCGAAGTTCACGATTATTTGACAAAATTCATGTTTTTTTTTCGTGATTCTTTGACAAAATTTGCATTTTTTTTTTCTGCTATTCTTTGACAAAATTTGCGTTTTTCTTCTACGATCCTTTGACGAAATATAATTTTTTCGTGGTCCTTTGAAGAAATTTGCATTTTGTTTTTGCGATCCTTTGAAGAAATTTGCATTTTTCTGCTATTCTTTGAGGAAATTTGTGTTTTTTGCTATTCTTTGACGAAATTTGGTTTTTATTCATGATCCTTTGACAAAATTAGTTTTTTTTTTCTGAGATTCTTTGACGAAATTAGCGGTTTTTTATTTCGTGATCCTTTGACGGAATTCGCATTTTTTGTGATCTTTTGACAAAATTTGTGCTTTTTTTCCTTCGATCCTTTGACGAAATTCCACGTTTTTTGCGATCCCTTAACGAAATTAGAAATTTTTTTGCAGTGCTTTGAAAAAATTTGCGTTTTTTTTTTATCCTTTGGAGAAATTCATGTTTTTCCGCGATTATTTGAAGAAATTAGCCTTTTTTTCCGATCTTTTAACCAAATTTGTGTTTTTTTTGTGATCCCTTGATGAAATTTTACATTTTTTTGGAGTCCTTGGAAGAAATTTGCATTTTCTTCGCAAGCCTTTGACGGAAATTGCGTATTTTCTGCGATTTGTTAACAAAATTAGAGTTTTTTCGCAATCCTGCGACAAAATTTGCTTTTTTTCAATCCTTTGACGAAATTCAAGTTGTTTCCGCAATCCTTTGAAGAAATTGTCTACTTTTTCTTCAAACGATAGACATAATTGTTTTTTTTTTTTTCGCCGACGATCGTTCAAAATTCGAGATATTTTTTATGTTTGAATTTCTGGACTAAAATTTCGAAACCGAATGCCTTAAATTTTTAGGAAAATTCGGAACAGAATCACCCTTGATGAAATAAATGTATAACTATTTTTTGTTTCTAACGAATCGTAATATAAATTAATTTTAAACTAAAATTTGAGAGAAAAATGATTTGTTTCTAATTTCGGGAAGAAGGGGTGGGGGGGGGGGGGCGGCGTGGTCACCCACTATTGAAGTAACAATATTTTAGTTTAGTGATTACACACTAAAACACAATGGATTGAAGAAAAAAAAAATAGGAATTGGTAAAATTTTCAAAATATTTCAGAAATTCTAAAATTTTAGTAAAAATTTATAAATTTAGAAAATTTTCGAAATTTTTTTGCTGACTTCGGGTTTTTCCGGATTTTGGAATAACGGATAAGGGGTTATACACTGTAAAATGATTCTTTCTTATCAAATGTAATTAAAATATAAGGAATACATAGTACAGCGTAATTTGCATTTAATATTGCTTATGTAATCGAACAATGAGTTATGTGGTGAGTCAAGCTGCTTAGAAACTCATTGATAACAATTTTTTACAAAAACTTTCGCACATGGACTATTTGTTAATATTTAATTTGAATGTTTTGTACAATCGTTGAACTACTTCCGAAATTCAATACTGAGTAATATATATATATATATCCTCATCATTTTTATTTGTAGAAATCATTTGTCATTTTTAAAATGTACTTTTCTACAGTACAAACCTTTCAATAATAAAATCTTCATGCTGTTTGTTTGTATGAAGTCTTATGAAAAAGAAACGCAGATCAACAATCTGTCATTTTTGACGGAGTTATATACTAGTCTAAGAATAAAAACAACTTTGTGAAGGTGTTGGAAAGTAGCCATTTTAGACTTCAGAACAGCTTTAACAAGTGTTTTAAATTGAAATATTTATTTAATTCATCTTAAACTATTTCTACACTCTGTACCAAATACATATATATCTTCTACTATATATATAAAATGCAAATAGGAATTTTGTTCAAGACTCCAACTTTGACAGCCTTGTTTGAAAAATCTTTTGCCTTTATTGAAACTATTTGATTTCTCAGTTTCTGAACATGTGCACTTGCTATTTTCTTGCATCTAAGAATAAAAACAACTTTGTGAATGTGTTGGAAAGTAGCCATTTTAGACTTCAGAACAGCTTTAACAAGAGTTTTAAATTGAAATATTTATTTAATTTCATCTTAAACTATTTCTACACTCAGTACAATACACATATATATCTTCTACTATATACAGGGTGGTTATAATATAAGTATCTCTATTTGGAACTGTTTGTAGCTTGAAGGAATAACCGGAATAAAACCAAAATTTGTACACTTACTATTCCAGAAGGGGGGAGAAGAATGGAAGAATTAAAAAAAAAAATAATAATTGCAATAATTGCCGATAGATGGCGCTTTTGAATGTGTAATATTGTGTACCGTGGAGGTGTCGCAAACCTCAATGACTTTACCTCATATCACAACATGTGCGAAACATCACTCCTGATGCGTTACATTCCGCAGTTGAGCACGTCGTGCACCACCTTGATTGTGTCTTCCAAGAAATTAGCTATGTGGAACCTGAACATGATCGGCATTGCCATGCGAAAGCGTAATCACAATCATTGTGACATTTTCCAATAAATTAGGTATACCATCCGGTTTTACGCCTTAATTCTTTGTTCTTGTATTACACAGTACATTTCACACTCAATAGCGCCATCTCTCGGTGATTATTGCATTTTTTTTTTGTTTCATTCTGCTTCCCCTTTGTCGAATAGTAAATGTACCTATTTTGGTTTCATTCGGGTTATTCCTTCAAGCTACAGACAGATCCAAATACAGATACTTATATTATAACCACCCGGTATATAAAATGCAAATAGGAATTTTGTTCCAGCTGCTTATAACTTGTTTTGCTGAATGGATATTCATGGGACTCACTGTTAAAAGAGGTTAGGTTTTTGTATATTGCTGAGTTATAGAATTATGGTGATAGTTTTATAATCAGGTAAAACCTGATTATGAAAGATTAGCCTTTTAAAAAAGTTCTGGACAGATTTTGATGAGACTTGCATTGTTAGTTAGATAATGTTTCAGGAATGGTTTTAGTATATTGTATACTGTTCTATGGTGTTTAGTTATAGAATTATGGGAGAAAGTTCTATAACTAGATGAACCCAATTACAAAATATTAGCCTTTTTAAAAGTTAAAAAGTTCTGGACAGATTTTGATGAGACTTGCATTGTTAGTTAGATAATGTTTCAGGAATGGTTTTAGTATATTGCATACTGTTCTATGTTGTTTAGTTATAGAATTATGGGGGAAAGTTCTATAACTAGATGAACCCAATTACAAAAGATTAGCCTTTTTAAAAGATTATGATGAATGGATTTCGATTGAACTTAATAATATACTGTTCTATTAAAGGGCAAAATTAGCACCGGCCACAGGGCCACTAAATAAAAAAAAGCGGCTATTAAAAAATTTTCTGTCAACGGCCACCTTATGGCCACTTTCCTACAAGGAAAGTAAAATTTTTTTGTGGATTGTACTTTTGCTGGTTGAAATACGTTTATATTAACAGATTTATTTGGGCTATTTAATTTTAGATTAATACTAATTGAAATTTTTACTAAAGTTTACTGTTCAGAACTTTTAAATAAAAAGTGGCCACTTATAAAACTGCTGTTACTGGCCACTAATGAAATTTCCCAGTTTTGTCCTTAATTTTCTATGTTGCTTAGTAATAGAATTATATGGGGAAGTTCTATAATTATTATGTAGGGAAGTTCTATAATTAGGTCAGCTCGATTATGAAAGCATAGTTTTTTTAAGAAGTCTACTGAATGGATTATAATGGGAGTTACACTATTAGTTATTAGATAAATTTTGCAAAAAATTTTTAAAAAGTAAAAACTGTATGTAAAACTTGCATTCTAAATTGCAAAACTTATATTCTATGTGAGCAGAGCTACAGGCAAAAGCTAGTATATCCTTCCTCCAATTGTTGTATGATGTTTCTATGATGTTAGTTTTATAACGGTTATATATTCAGTGTACTTCATAGTTAACAAAAAAAAGTTTTAAAATAATAGAACAAATATTTTGATGGGTGATAAGCAGTTCTGTAGTCTTAAAAAACCCAGAAGGTATATGCTAGAGAATACACTATGGTTTTATTTGAGAAAAAGAGGGTATACAGTGTATATCACCATATACTTCCACTACATTCCTGGTGATAGGATCTGAAAGAAGTCACTAGGAGACGTTTTCTGACTATGGAAAAATATCAGTACCTTAAAATGGAGTTACATAGCAATAATGAAAAAAAAGAGAGGTTTTAAATTAGTCTTGGGTCTACTGTGTAGATAGCAAAGCCAGCTATAACGTAAATATCCCAATTTAATACTAGAACTAACCACAAAACTTTCACAACTGCACCACCTTCTGGAGAGGGGGGGTGGGTGATAATGCACATTCGCTGGCTTTTACTATCATGTCATTAAGAATGAAAAAAAATCTATCATCTGTGCATCACCTGGGCATATTTTCTGAATCTTTACTTACTCATTGGAAGATGCATCTTGTTTAGCTGAATTGTTGCTAAATATTTTTTTTACAGTTTGTTTAGATAAAAATATGTATATTAAAACAATAATATCCTTTTAGTTTTGAGAGAAAAGCTATAATGCTGTGTTATTAGCTATGTTATTTCCTTTTCACCCAAAATTAAAATATTGTGATTTTTTTTTTTTTTTAAATATACATAATTTTATCTAAACAAATTGTAATAAAAATAGTTGGCAATAAATCTAGTAAGCAAGATGCATTTCCACGAGTGAATAAAGATTTGTTGTTCATTCAGAATTTTGCTTACTACAGTTTGGTTTTTTATATGTTCCAAAATTAATGAGAGTTTCTAAAAAAAACTAACTATGCTTAGTAAAAAACACAGGAAATACAAGGCATGTACTTGCTCTTGAATAACATTGCACCATTATAATGTCACAAATACCATCTGCAGCAGATATAGTCAAACCCTCACTTAGGGCGGTTTACAGCATGCATGGAAATTAAATGAAGTATCTGCACACAGAAAATATATTCATCACTTAAACTAATAAGCAGTGATAGGAATAAACAATACATTTTCGTTTTTTATTTGCTTAGTCATTATTTTTCCATACCATTTGCATTTATAAGATATACATTAAAAATAAGGGAATCTTCTGTAACTGGGCATATTTTAGTGAGTTAGATGTGGCATAAAATTAATTTCAATATTGTAACAGGGTTGATACTCTATTTGAATAACAAAGTTCCCTGACTTTTTCAGGTTTTCCAGACCTAAAATTCCCTGACCACAATTCACGACATTTTTAGAAATACGAATTTCAATGATTAAACTTATACAGCAAAAGAGAATACGCTAAAACTGGATAGATTAAGAATAAATTAAACTTACCTCTGAAAGTGAAAACCTATAAAATTGGAACTAAAAATCTATATAATTTGATATATAAAAAATGATGATAACAAATTAAAAACAATTAAACGACAATAATAATTTAAAAAAAAAACTGACATACAACTCAGATGGATTCGAAGTAACTTTTTACTTTTATATGTAAATTCAATTATATAACATTCAAATTTTTTTAGATAGTTCTGCTATAATCTATATATATAATTCTCTTACGTGGCGCGAAAATAAGGCTGAATTTCTAGATTGTAGTTTGGCAACAATCGTAGTTTCCAGCTCCAATACGGCGGCCTTTGTATCACACTGGCACGAGCAGTGAAACTTAAACTAGCAATTATTAAAAATAAAATAACATGTACGTTATCAAGAGCGTTTGAGATGATTCCTCATTTTAATTATGAGTAATATCGTTAATTCCAAATGAATTCTCAATTCATATTTAGAATTTATTTACGAATTTCATTCACATGAAAAACCGGAGGGAATGAAAATATCAACAGTCTAGAGTGCAACTGCTGCCATCTCTTGCTGTCTTGATGAAATAAATAAAAATCAGGAAGTGTTTTTTTTTTTTTTTATATATAATGAATTTAAGCTGTGCTGTACAGTGTTATAGGAACAATGAGTTTTAAACTAATTGTGTTTCCAAGATCCTTTTTTCATAGTATTTAAATGATTTATGCCCATTATAAATGCATTTTTAATTGTGTTTTCAACGAAGTTTTCAATTACTTTTTTTTACATTTAAAACAAATTGTCAATTTCATATGTTAAAACGATTTATGGTAGTACTCATTCCAGCTAGAATCGCTTGGGACCGCGTAGCGGTCTAAATGTGAATTGCTTCGCAATTCACGGGGGTTGGCGAGCGTTAGCGAGTAGGGGGCTGAGCCCCCTAGTATTATTTATTTGCATTGTTTCTGAAGCAGTTTGTTGTTTAAGTTTCATTTTTTTGTCTTTTAAGATTTTTATTTCAGCTTCAGCTTTTCTTTTTTCTGCTTCTTTTCTGAATGCTTCATAATTTTCTTTCTTTTTTTTTAATTTAAATATTCATGGTACCTCATACTGGCCACCTTAACATGTCTCAACATTTCTTTACTAATTTCTACTTTTTCAATTCCACCAGCTGCTTTAACAGCATCATAAACAGTCCTGAGTGCACTAACAGAATTTTCTGCTAAGTTCTCTATTACAACATCTTTGTTAATTGAAAAACCGCTTTCTACAGATGCATTCCCATTTGAAAGAACCAAGACAATTTTTAATACTTTCCATAAATCCTCAAAACTATCTTCAGAAATAACACTGCAATAAAATGCATCTAAACTTTCGTTGTCATAAGAATACTTTTCAAAATATTCTTTTTTTCTCAGCTGTTGCATCGAAGCAGAGCTTACTAAATTGTTGTTTAGCCCTGTCTGCTTCAGCGGATGTTAGATGCTGCTTTGTGTACAAAACTTCTAATAACTTACTCAACTTTGATTTTCCTATGTTTCTTCTTAAATGTTCAGAAAAGTATGGTGACAAGCCAAAACAAATCACGCAAGACATTTTTGAGATACTACAGGTAACCGCTTGTGCTATTTTACTGTCTGGAAACATTACCTTGAACAGACTGGAAACATCATGAAATGAATTATATGAACTATGAGACATGACAAGTTTCATGAAAAATATTTTTCCACGCTCAACAACTCAAAATTTTGAGACACATTTTCAGACTCATTTTTAAAAGTAACAACAGGAAACTTGGCGGCGTGATTTATAAAGACATTTATAAGGGCCCCATGTTTTTATTTTTCGTTGAATTAATTAGAAATTGATTTACAGACAATTATTTTCACAGTACGATCATTTTTTTTTTGTTTCCAGCGCTGTCGCTTCGGAAAATTCGGTTCAAAATGTCCACTTTGACAGCATTTTTTGAAATATATTCTGCCTTTATCAAAAAATCAAGACAATACGGACATTATAAAGTTTCTGAATAAGAGAACCTGCCGATTGGATGCATTTTAGAGCAAAAATGAATTTACGAATGTGTCTCAAAATAAGCAGTTTGGATTTGAATACACCCTTAAAACAGCTTCTTTCGAAACAAGATTGTCTAAAGAAAGTTGTTTACCATGACAAGGTTCAATATAGGTTGCAGTGGAAGCCACACTCTATTCTACAATAATTTTTTTTAGATATGGACTTTTTATTTTCATTACTAGTATTTTCTTCCGTAGATTCACTAATCTGGAAAGCCTTTTCCAATGGCAAAGAATCACTAGCAGAGTTTGCATTTCGCTGATGTTTATAAACTGTCTCATGACTAGTAATGGCTCTTCTGCCCATATTACTAAGAGAAAACGATTTTTTGCAGATGGAACAATTGGCTGAGAATGGATCACACTCTACTCCCTTTATCCAAGATGTCCATTCCGGATTTATCTTCTTATCAGTCCACTGTGGATTAAATGATGTCCTTTTATTAGCCATGTTATATCAGAACTTTTCCTAAAAGAGGAAGAGAATATGCAATTACACTACAACCATTTAAAAAAAAATTGATTTTGTATGTTTATTACATTCTATCAAAAATAATGGCAAAACAATTAAGGCAAAAGGAAAAAAAAATAATCTATTCCAATTTTAGTTTGTAAATCTTAGTAGGATTATTGCAAGCATTATTTACATATGCATTTAAATACTAGCATTAAATAAATATATATATATATATAAATTTGGCCACCTAGCCACAGTATGTAGGGTAGATGTGCCAGTAATGGACACCCTTAATGAATTTCTTTAAAAATTATTTTTTAATTAATAGTTATAATTATTATATTCCACCTTTTTAATATTATATTAATATAACAACAATATTTAATAATGCTCAGAATCACATTTCCCAATGTGGATCAAAATTTAATTGCAAATAACAGAAATAAATCAAAACACCCTAAATTCCAGCAATGGACACCCCCTGTTCCAGTAATGGGACACCCCACAAAAAGTAACACTTTGATATTATGATTGTATTTAAAACTAGAATTTAAAGAAAGCATATTAATGAAATAAAATAGTAATTTTCAAATAAATTTAACAATTAGGATACGAATAATTAATAAAATATTTATGAGAATAAATCACTGTTTAAATTAATTATTGTCATTATCATAAGATCAATATTTTAATTATTTTAGATAGGTTTAAAATATACTAAATTTCAAGGAATTACATTTATCAAGTTATTGAGACATTTGGGAAGGGGAAGGGGTGAAGTTGGGGTTAGTTAAAAAAAAGTCTTGGAGTACTAGCAGGGGTGATTGTGGGTTCATGAAAAAATACCTGAAATTTTGACAAGAAAAGGGAACATAGAGAATATGCCAAGAGAGGGAACATATAATTTATTACAAGGAGGTCAAATTATGAAAAATATGAATTTTAATTATGTTTAGCAATCATATGAAATTGATATTTTAGTCTTATTTTATGAATTTAACTATCAGAAAAACTGGAATTTCTGTATTGAAAATGAAAAAATACCTGAATTCAGGTATATAACCTGAACACAATCACCCCTGTACTAGTGCATGGAATCTTATTTCCTATTATTATTATTAACAGTTAAAACTTCCTAAAACTGCTTGATATGTTACTTTTAGTAATTTATATGAAAAGTTTAAAATAAATGAAAGTGTGGGTTGAATGTTTTTTAAATACTAAATACAATTATTTCAAAATAAAATTGCAGAATTGACATTTGAGCCCCCTGATCTGCATATTTACTAATTTCATTGCTACTATAAATTAATTAATTAATTTATGAAAAATCAAACATTTAAGACAGAAAATAATAATTTTTTAATAACTTGTGCAGCTTAAAAAATTGTCTTTATTCAAATGGGAAGAGCTTGAGCCCCACGAGCCCCTCATTTTCCTATGCCCTTAAACATTATTCTCTGCTTCCTAATTGGGTGTTGAATGCCACATTATAAAGTATGCAAGACATGGTTTAAAAAATAATAATTACAATCTTAAAAAAAAATATTACATGACATTAATAAAAATAGATATTTATATAAAAAAAAATTATTGTTACTACATTCTGGCAAGTGCAATTTAAAAAATTAAATTTGATTACTTAGCTTTTCAGTTAAATCAAAAAAAAAAAAATTATGCACTATGAACATTACTGAAATTGCTTTTTTAGTAACGTTCACATGGGGTGTCCATTACTGAAAATTGACTAATTAAGTATTCCAGTAATGGACCATGATCCTAAAATCTGAAAAATAAATGAAATTTTGTAAATGGCCAAAAGTATATAAAATTTAAAGTTTTCTATTACTACCAAAACAAAAACATGCAAATTTTGCAAGAAAATAAATATGTAAATTTATTACATGAAGCCTTTTAGAATGTTCAAGATTTTTCACTGAAAAACAGTGGAACTGCGAAATATTTTCTGCTTCTTGATTGATTTGATTAGAAGTGTCAACAATAAGCCAGATTATAAAACATACAAGAGGGAATTATGAATAAAATATATAAGAAGCTAAATTTTTATAAACCAAAAATTTTTAAGATGGCCCATTTCTGGTAGGCGGCTGATTGATGGCACATCTACCCTCTATCTCTCTCTCTCTATATATATGGGGTATTTTCAAAAGCAATTATTTTGAATTCAAGGCAAAATTCAATGAAAAAATAAAATAAAGAAATAAACAGACTATGATGAAATCAATGAAACATTTCTGTTATCAGAAATGGAAAAAATAATGCAAAAATCTGAATAATACAAAACAAAAAAGGGTACTTTTCGGTTAGCCGGGCGCTAGTGATATATATACATGTACATACACATACACACACACATATATATACACATATAATATATATATACACATACATTTATATACACATACTTATGAATATATATGTATATTTATATATGTACATATCTCACTGGCACCCGGCTAAACGAAAAGTACACAAAAGTGTAATAAAAATCTAAACAAAATGTAAAATCAGAATCAAAGTTTTGGAGTTCCGAAAAATCATACCTCACACAAATCATGAAGTCAGAGACTTCTTTTCAAGATTTGGATAACTACCTATCACAATCTGTTACATAATAAAATGAAACACCACAGAACTGGTGAAAAATTAATGCTTAAATTAAATTTACATTTAATGAACTAATTTTCCAATTTTATCCAAAAATTAGTCAAAAAAATACCTTTCTCCATAACAAAGTAACACTAAATAGCTACTTTCGATTTTGAAGCTACATCTACATATTTTGGTCTACTTATCAGACTAAAAAAAGGTTTTATTCAATTTAAAAAAGTAAACAATACACAATACATTAAAAAACAAAATCAAGATTTTATCAATTCTGATGTAAAAAATAAAATAAAATAAATAGGTACCGAAAGTGAAAGTATTTTCGTAAAAAAAAAATCCACACAGAAAATCGAAAAAGTAATCAACGGTGGAAATAGAAACTAATCTCAGCTATCTAATGCCCCCCCCCCCCCCCCAAAAAAAAAAAAATCGTTTAAGAATATTGAAATGCAAATGAAAAATAATGCCCCATAGGACTAAAATTTTTCGAACGTGTGTTTTTGTGCGAGGGGAGAGGATCTTTAAGAACAAACACCATGTGTATTTTTTCAATACTTTATTTTATACTTATTTCATAACATAAAAAATTACGTTTATTATTAAGAAGAGGGGGGGGGGAGGTAATTAAATGTGTTTAAATAAAATTTTAAAAAGTAACACACATAAGTGAAGAATTGATTTTGCATTACGTTAACTTTAGAATAATAATGTAATCAAATTAAATTTCATAGATTTACCCCCTTTTTTTTAATCTGACTATTCAAAATTGTATGTAATAATAAGAATAAAAATGGATAAAAACATATCTTTAGAATAAATTAAAAAAAAAAAATAATAACCATAAGCCAAATTAAATAATTCCTAAAAAATGGGTTCAATTCTAATATATTATTATTTTATTTAAAACATTAAAAAATAACTGGAACTGTTAAAGAATAATTTTAATTAAGATTACTTACCTGTAATTAACAGTATTTTCTGCTTCCGTTTTGCAACAAAATTACATACATCAGCATTCCGTTCCACAAAGTACGTTGGTCGCTAAATGTAGTAATAATGATAATCGTAACTCCCTCGTTCTTCTAGAAAAGGGTTGCATTAAATAACAAACGAAATTATTTGCCGCTATTCAACTTTCAGGTTGACAAAAGAAACCGTATAGGGAAATATCGTTGCTCTTTAACTCTATGCGTTATAGAGAATTGGACGGATCCCATTGTTCCTCTGGGAGAGAGACGCTTTTACCATTAATCCCTCTTTTGGTAACTTTCTGTTTCCATTCCCACAATAAAAGTAAAGGGGAAAAACTGGTTTGGCGCGCTGTCCTCCCGCTAGTTTAAAGAGTACATTTCCCTCTTTTACTGAGTCTCAGCAATGGCAGAGCTATCGCCTATTTGGCGACAAACTTGTACATCTTTTGTTAAAAATGTCAATTTAGCGAAATTTTTAACGAAAATTCTATTTAAAAAAGAAAAATCGGAATTTTTTTGCAGACGCACCCCAAAACTCTGAAGAATCTTGAAACATGATAGCGCAGAAAAAAAAATCCTTGACTTTTCCAGGTTTTAGAAAAAAATCGTAATTTTCCCTGATAATTCCCGGTTTTCCAGTTGCGTAGGAACCCTGTTGTAAACAAATTTGTGTTTTATACATAACGAACTTTACCAGTTTTTAAATATCATTCCATTAGTCATGAAATATTCTGTATATATGCAGTAGAAATTTTAGAAGTCAAATGTCTATAGCTCATATTTCCAATATCTCAAAGCCTTTTTGTATTTTTTGAGTGAGGAGGAGAGAAAAAAAAACCAATTACTTTTTGTAGTTGGAATTTTTTATAATTGAAACTTTTTATTTCATCACTTTGAGATATTGAAATTTGCTTACATTTGTTGATCAAAACCAATCATGATTTATGAAAGAGAAAATAAATGTATGGTACATATTTTTGTTATGCTCACATATTTATGTCCACTATTGTTTTTTATAGCTGTGAATAATTTATCAAAGTGGCTGAAATATTATAATTTTAATAGTATTTTAATTATGAAATGTGAGAGAGAAATCAAGGCTACCCTATATTAATTTAAATTCTTCTAATTAAGAGGAAAATATCATTTAAGCATTAAAAAAAAGCATCTGTTAAATATTTAGTTATGTTAATTTTAGTTTAAAGGTTTGAAAATGTTGTTCATTAGATTAGAAGGTTTTATGTTTTAACTAGCTAACCCGCCCGGGTCCGAGATAATTACAATCTCAGAGAAAGGCGTTAACCCCCTCCCTCCCCATACCCGCAAATATAATGAATAATTTGTTCAAGAGAACCACCATCACGTACATTAACGCGATCATTAAAAAAAAAATTAAATTTTTCTGATAATTAGAACATAACGAAGACGCTACGCTAAAATAGCCAGCAGATGACACCCCTTCCCGACCTCAAATCTATATCTTAATTAGTTACCTAAATATAAATTTGGCAATCAGTTTTTAATGAAAGCAGATCCCTGTCTGAAACTTTCTTGGATCGTTTTCAATGGCGCCGGCAGATTTTTTGCATAAATAAAAAAAAATTACCAACCGAATTTTTCAAAAATCACATAGTCAGATACAGAATGTTTTTTTACATATACTCAGAAATTTTCAAATTGATATCTTAATTAGTTTTCTTAAAATTCGCTAATTAGTAAAATAATTTCGAATTCGTTCATTTCCGGTTGCAAATCCAACACGCCAGTTCCTTTCTTTTGCCATTTTGATTTAAAAGATGACATTTTAGAAGCGATGGTTAATGATAATCTAATTAATATCTAGGCTAATTATCAAAATATTAAAATTCTGAGGCTCAGGTGCACATGACCAGACCTTGGACTATCCACACCTAAATTTCCAGACTTCTAGGTGGGTTAGATTTTGCTAGCCATCGCCAACAGACACACACACAGAGCGAAACTTTCTTTTATTAATATAGATTGCAGGTATAAAAGAAAGTGGATTTTGTTCTGGGAAATCAATGCAAAAAAGACTGTAATAGTAAAATTTTGTATGCAATATTTTTATATTTGCTATATTGAAGTGCAAAAGAATTGAAGTCAGTATGTAAATATTTTTATGTAAATTATGTATGCCAATAAACAAAGTTTTGCTAATTTTTCTGTTGGTCTTATTTTTTTTTTTCCTACATTACTTCTTTTCATTACTAAAAGCATTTTAATATTTCTAGCAGTGAGCAATGAAAATTTTAGCAAAGGTTTTACTACTTTATTTTATAAAAACCTGTTTTACTTTATTTTATAAAATAAAAATAAACTTTAATTGTATTTTTTTGCAAAATAGATAATACAAATAATAGTGCATGAACAAGGAAAAAAATCTCTCTCAAAATATCACAGAAATTGCATAAATAAATAATGGGTAAATTGATGTATGTGCAGTAATCTATGCTAGAAGTTGCAATACACTATTTTCTTCTTTCATGTTAATTGATTTTTTAGGAAATTCCAAGATCAATTAATTTTTCATAAGATGATTTGAAATAGTAAACAAATAAGTAATAAACCAGAAGGCTCACAAATTAGCATCACATGTGCAAGTTCTTCCACTAAAGTTCACCTTTCTCCCTCTGATTTTTAGATTTAAAGTATTAAGGTTACCAGACATCCTTATGCTTATCTTAAATCTCCATTATTTAACAAAACCTAGTTTCCACAAATTCAACTTGTGAATAATTCAATAAGCTACAATTTTTTTGAAAGAAATAGTGGAAATAAAGCAAATTTCATTTCTCTATTGACAAACGGTTGGAAAACTCCACTTCTGTGTAAAAAATACAAATAAATGAAAGTGTAAAATTCAAATTGAATCTTTGTTTTTATTTATATATCTTAAGAAGTGATAGCAACTTTAGAGAGATTGTTTTTGGAAATCATGAATGTCAATTCAAAACTCGTTTCAGCATTCAAAGACTAAAGGAAAAAATTTGCTTTTTTCTTGGAGAGATTCTGTATCTACAAGTGTCAGAAGTCAACATTTTAACTTTGTATCTCGATTTTTATTATCCAATGTCTGGCCACCTTACAAATTATGACAAACATTTAATATATAACAGTGATAGTATGAAACAGAGAAATAATTGATTTTACTGAAATATGCTGTAAAGCTTGTTTCTTTAATTATACTAGTCAGATGATTTATATCAATAAACTTTAGTTTTTAAACTATTAGATTTTAATGCAGTTGTCTCTTGTTATATTGTTCATGTTGAGAGACAACAAAAAAGTGCAATATAATTGAGAACATTAAAATAGTTTTTCTTTCTTTTTTGTTTAAAACTCCTTAATATAAGTGTTTTATATTTATGTACTTCCAAAATGTTAAGATATATGATTATTACAATTTTCTTAAGAAATTTCGCAAGATACACTTTTTCTAATAGACATTTACATAAAGTTAATTGGAAAAGGTGCAATTAAGGCAAAACACTATTTTTTGGGAAAGAATAAAAGCAATGTAATTAGAGTCTACTGTAGTTTAAGTTTTTCCATCAAAGCAGTTGTGATTATGAAGAAAGATTTGCTGAAGAATCAAATATGGCTTTGCTTTATATTTTTGAATATATTAAGAAATTGAACAAAGCACTTTTTTCTAATTGACATTTATATAAGTTACTTGAAAAATGCAGTTAAGACAGATTTTTTTTTTGAGGGGGGAGGGGGGGGGGTGTTGTAATTTGAATTTTTTTTTCATCAAAGCAGTTGGGACCATACGGACAGCTCTTGCTGAAGAATCATGTTTGCAGATCCTGCTTTTATATTTTTAAAATAATAGAAATTCTTCATGTGTGAAAAGTTACATGTGGGTTTTCAGACACCCTAATCAATATAAATCTAAAAAGTTTTAATGTAATGTATTAAACTTTAACCTGTTAATAAGCAGTATAATAATGAAGAAGCAAATCATCAAAAACCTTATTACTTACCCATCATATGTAGTATAGGGTAAATCTTGTAATCGTTTTGAAAATCGAAAAAAAAAAAAAAAAAAAAAAATGACGGATTTACACGTTTCAGACACTGGAGATTCCGAAAAACATATTTTTAGAAAAAAAATTTTGCCATCCGTCTGTGTGTCTGTAAACGCTCTATCTCCCGAAAAAATTGAGATAGAGACTTGCAATTTGGTATGTACTTAGTATGTAATAATGGGAAGAAGCCTATTTCATTTCAATAACCTCGATTAACCGGAACAATTTTTTTCGGACTCTCGAAATATTCGTTCTGATAAAAGGTATATAAAAATTTTCGAAATTGTTTATTTTAAGAAATGAACATAAAAGACAATAAAAAAACATAAATTTTGCATAAAGCATGAAGTCGATCGGATAATGAGTTGCCGAGATATTTGGAATCCTATTTGCCACACTCTTCGATTTTTCATGACCCTGTATTTCATCCAAATTTCACTTTAAAGATATATTTTAATTGGAAATTTGACGCTTAATCAGATGCAATAAACCGCTAGTTAATAGGATTATTATTTTTGGAGTTATAAGGAAAAACCTCTTTCAAGCAATTCAGTAATCAAGCCTTTAAAGTTTATGACGTCATCAATCCACGATTTTATTTGAATTGCAATGCATTTTATAAGTAGTTTACACATTTTTATTTTACATTATGCATATCCATGATGGGTAAGTATTACGGTGGCCCCCAACAACTAGTTTTTTAAATTTACCTGTAGTAAAGTTGTAGTATGCCTAAAATGATCCTCTATGATTTTTTAATTTTTAGCATTTTTCTACATTAGTAAAAAAAAATCTGGTTTTAATATTTTAGCCCAATATAGTAAATTCTGCCCTGTTTTCAATAAAGTTTATTTTGAATTTGTAGTGTTTTTTAAATTTTAGAGTCTTTTCACTTTTTACAGTGATCTTTTGACACTTGTAGATTTTTTGCATTTTGCGGCGAGTTTTTAACAATTTTTTTTTGTGAAACTGAAAGAACTCTCACTTAAACTTTTCTACTGCAGTGATTAAATTAAGTTTGAAGAATACCAAATAGGTTCCTATAGTAATGTGAATGGCAATGTTGAAAATTTAAATTTAATCTGGGTCGAACTGAAAATCACAAAAATTTAAGGTTTTCTCAATTAGAGGAGCAGCATAGTCTGCACAGGTGTATGCTACCGAAAGCAGTGGCAGTCAGGAAGGCAGCAACCCGAGGTTTGTTTGAGAAAAACCGATCAGCAAATCTCTGTTAGTATTGACAAATATATTGATATTATGTGAGTCTTTAGTTATGTGTTTTGAGTGTTTATTTTTTTTCTTTTGTTAAGTAAAAGCATCAATTGAAAAATTTAAAGGACAAAATTGTCATTGTACATACATAAATGTTTTGTGAATAGACGAAAAGTTTTTCACAATTGAACAACCATTTAACGAACAAATTGAAGGAAATTAGTTTCTGTCAAATGGTCCGCACATTCCACTTCGGTGACGGTTTGGAGTGGGATAACATCAGATGCAAAATATCTTTTTTTTTTTAGGGGGGGTGAAAAATGTCAAAAATTCATCAAACATATCGTAGAGCAAGCTGTAAATCCATGAGTCCAAATGTACTTCAACAAAAATAATTTTGATTCATTTTTAACAGGAGTTTGCATCAGCCCAATTTGTCCATTAAATGATTGTTCAGTTATTAACAGCTTTTCATCTATTCGCAAAACATTTTAAGCATGTGCCATGAGACGATCTTTTTTTTAATTCATGTTTTTATCTAACAAAAAAGAGCACTTTACATATATAACTAAAGACCTACTTCATCATATAACATCAATATATTGCCAATATTTTAAATATCTAACTAAATAGAAAAAATTGATTTGTTGATGCACTAAAACATTTTCCATACCCTGTATAAATTTTATTGTATACAATTACATAATTACAATTTTTACGATAAATCATCAAACTGAGTGTGTAATAAAAAATCTGCTGAAATGCAGAAGTCTGTTGTCCTTTACCAAAATTATTATGCAGAAGTGAAATAGCTGTAGAACAGTATTTGGCTATTGCCATCGTGTTTCTATGATTTTGCCACAGGGCTCATTAAATTACCCTGATTACTCATGGATTGTTTTACTTTTCTATCGTTTGTATGTTTGAAATGACTGCATTGTTTTTTACACTTTATATATGTTAATACATATGGTAATGTTCACAATCTATTTGACAGTTATCATCATTTGGATTTTTAAAAATTACTTTTATAAATATTGCATTTTAATTAATTAATACGAGACAGTTAAATACTAAACACTCACTTAATCAAATATTCACATTAACACATTGTTTCAAAAGATAAAATTTTATTTTACAACAAAACACTGCATCGTATACATTAGCATCAGTTTTATTTAGTTTAAAATATTTATTTTCCACGTTTAAATGATCCTCTGCCTCTTGCTGGCTTTTTCTTTGCACTGCCTTTTTCTTCAGACTGAAAATACATGATACTGAGTGTTAATGTGATCAATAACCATACAGAAATAGCATCAATTATGTAGAAAATGATATTTATCAACATAGGCACCTTCAGCACAAACTTTAGGGAGAGACAAGAACATATGTTCTTGCAGTCTGTTGCTTAGGTTGATTTATTAAAATGGAGAATATAAATATGAAATAAGCTAAACTAAATTTTTTCCCCCCTCAAAATCTCCTGTGCAAGTCAATTTTTAACCATGTTAACATAAATATTAGTAATCTAAAAGTGAGTTTCGACCTTCGACTAACTGTTTTCAAAATGAAGAACTGAAACCATTTATCTTTTACAAGACAATTTTTAAACACATGAATATAAAAAGAAAAACAGAACTTTATATTGTCTTTCATAGGGGTGAAAAAATTTTCACATATTTTACATATAATTATTTTAAATTACTTAATAAGAATTCTTTTTAAAAAATCATCTGATAAAAATAAAATGTAGTTAATTAAATTTGAAAATCCAAGAAGGACCAATTATCTTCCCCTGTCCCTCCATTTATTGATTCCCCCTTCTTCCTCAGAAATGTACAGTGGAAAAGAATGCATTCTAACTTTTGAGAGAGAGAGAAAGAAAAAGCTTTATATTATTTTGTTGTACGCACACAAAAAAAGAAAAAAAAATGCATATATTGACAAATTTGTGCTTAAAATGAGATTGGCCAAAAATTTTAGGTACTACTAAAATAATTACGATTATTTTAATAGTACCTAATTTAATTAAATTCTGAATGCAGTTATAATCTTCAAATGTATAAAATCTCAATTCAAATAGAAAAAAAATGAAAAGCAGAAGACAGTACATGCTTATAAGGATATAATAAGAAAATTGGATGCTTAATCACAGTAGAATCCTTGTAGAAATAATTAAAAAATGCAAGAAAACATTATCGTGATAATTTATATTACAACAATCCTTGGCAAGATTAGCAGTACGGTTGATCCTTTAATGCTAAATGGCAAAGCAGAAAACCTGTTTTTATGTGTAAATATACTTCTTTTGTGAATGTGCAAATTTTATTGTCTGCTTTATTATGAGTAATAATGCCATGATGTGCTCACTGTAAATTAGCTTTTACATTTTTAAGAATTTTCCTTTGTTAGCTCTTTTTTTTTTTAAACCTCTGACAATATCAACATATTATGTATAATATGAATTTGTTTTGTCATCACACACATTAGTACAGAGGTTATTTATAGATAAAATTTAATAACAAAACTAATAAATATTTAAAAATAATTACATGATAATTTTCAATAGGATAGAAAAATTAACTCATACTTGTAAACGAGACATTATTTCATACTACTATGCTTCCAAAAGTAACAATAAATATAGGGCAGACTAACTTTACATAGTCAATTTTTAAATCAAACCGAGTACATCTATCTGAGTAATGCTGATATCATATTGATGGCAGCAATGAGCTTACTAATAATTTTTGCTTTTATTGCATTTTTTTTTACTTTTAAGCATTACACATTTCCAATTTTTATACTGTCAAATAATGAAAAAATGTATTTTCAAATGCAATTTGCTTGAAAATCTATCTCAATTTAATAATTTATGGTTTTTTAAATAATTTACAAGCATGAATATTTTAAAATAATTACATGGTAATTTTCAATAGAATAGAAAAATTAACTCATACTTGTAACGAGACATTATTTCATACTACTATGCTTCAAAAAGTAACAATAAATATGGGGCAGACTAACTTTACATAATCAATTTTTAAATCAAACTGAGTACATCTATCTGTGAGTAACGCTGATGTCATATTGATGGTAGCAACCAATAATTTTAATAAGCTTACCAATAATTTTTGCCTTTACTGCAATTTTTTTTACTTTTAAACATTACACATTTCCAATTTTTATACTGCCGAATAATGAAAAAATGTATTGTCAAATGCAATTTGCTTGAAAACTATTGCAATTTACTAATTTTTTATAGTTTTTAAAATAATTTACAAGCATGCATATTTCAAAATCTGCATGCAATCCTATTATAGGAGATTGATCCGTTTGCACTTAAAACAATATAATTGTTCAGCATTTGTTTCCAACTAACATTCCATAACAAAATTAAAACTTCCTCAATAAATAAATAAAACACAAATTGAACAGATATGTAATAGAACTATGCACTTGCACACTGAAAAAAAAATCAGTCTGCTATAAATAGTTAGCCTTTGGCGATTTTTCTGGGTATTATTAACCACTGGCATGTGGCTAACACGAAAGTAGTGGTTTTTAATGTTGTTTTGGCAATCTAAAATAACATTTTAAATCTAAAATAAATGAGAGTTTTCAGTTAAAAATGATTTTCACGTATGCTCTGTAACATGGATCCTCTGGTTTGTTTAAAATTAAAACAGATTTTACATAGAAGCATATTACCTTTCGTTTAGTTGGGCCTGTTTTGGGTAAAACAGAAAAGAAACTATCAAGTCGACCTTGTGTACTTCCCTGCCGAGCCTTGAGTAATTTCTTTACACCATTACGAACCCTGTCTTCACTAAAATGAATAAAATAAATAATGATTACTACAAAAAATGTATGAGAAGTCAGTTGAAAACAAACTGACACAATCATTTTACATTATTTTAGTTAATAATAACAACATTAACCATTTTGCTCCGAGATGGAATAACACTATGTAGCATATATCCCGTAGTGGATACACTGGGAGCGAAGGGGTCAATACATTCTGCGTAAAAAGCACCTGGAATTTATCATTTAAAATATATGCATAACAGATACATTACAACAGTTTATTTTTGTAAGTTGAGAGTTACAATGCAGAGTTTGAACAATATCTGTGACTTAGTGTGTTGACACCAAGTATTTTTTTAATAACACTTTTGAGTACTTTGCAATTTTTACAATGGAAAAATTAGTTGAGCAAAGAGTTTGTCTTAAACTTTGTTTTAAAATGAAATTTGTGTGCCAAATTGCTGAAAATGTTGCAGAAGACCTATGGTAAATCGTGCATGTCCAAAACAGGCATACGAATAGTATAAAACATTCAAAGAAGGACGAGAAGTGGCCTCATTCTGGTTGACCTTCAATGTCTACAAATGACTGAAATACTGATAAAATCATGAAGCTGGTGTCCAAAAATCATCGTACGAGTCTTAAGTCCATTCATAATGCTATCACTAATATTTTGGGCATGAAACGCATCTCCGCATAACTGGTTCTGTAGAAGCTCAATTTTCTTCAAAAAGAGCAACGAAAGACATGATTTTCTCAAGCTTCTACAGAACACACTTTCATGAAATGCATCAAAACTCGCCTGATATGGCACTGTGTGAGTTTGTGTCACATGTTTGCAAATTTTCAAGGACGTAGAGTAATTATTTCCACTTGTTTCAAAAAACGAGTAGAGCAATTTGACCTCGTATGTGTCAACCCCACAATGTTTACAGCAACCCTCTTTCCTGTCTGGGTCAATATTGGAAGTCTGGTCAGTTTTTGACTGAAATAAAGAAAAGTTAGTATGAATTAAAAAATTTTTGGAACGACAAAAATAAACTGTGTGTGTACCCCAATTTTTGGATCGATACCTCCGGTAGTTTTTTGAAAAATTCAATGATGCATGAAATACAAACAATTTCCACGTCTGGGATTATCAAAACGGTAATTTTCTTTTCAGGTTTCAATAAAACTGTTCCTTGTTTTGCTAATTTTGATGAGGTTTTTAATTAATAACTTTCTTAATTAGGGGCAGACTTCTTTGAAACTGTAACTCCTGGAGGTCCGGATTTTTCTGAAATTTTTTATACCAAAATCTTCTTGCTGCTTGCAGTGTTTATCCAGGTACAGACAGACAGACATTTACGAACATAAATAGACTAATTTTATATTTTTTGTGTCTTATTATAGGTAAATTTAATATGCAATAATGTTATCCATGTTAAGCGAAAAACAAACCATGGTTTAGTCATGCGCCAATGGACTTGCCTCACTTTCAAAAGCAATGATTTGTTGAAAATGTTTTTCTTTGAATAGAATACAATAACAAAAAATTGAATATTTTATTTAATTTTATTTCAATATTTCATTCTTTAGAAAAGTTACAATAAAAACAATAAAACAAAACACAAATTTCATTTTACAGGGGGAAAAAATATTTAGTAATAAGTTGTATGCATATAAGATTTTAAAAGTATTCATGATGCAATTCTGATTGTGCTTGTTAATATTATGAAAGAAAAAAAAAATTTTTCAAAGTGGATTGATTTGCCTCACTTTCAAAATCAATGCATTTCAAATATCATTGACCAAATAAATTACTAGTAACAAATTTATACTGATATTAAAAAATATTTATTGTGAACTGATTGAAAGCATAAATTTTATGTTAAATTCTAACAAGATTTAGCTTTAACCCTCTGACTGTCCAGCAAAAAGGCAAAATTGTAATGCTGTTTTCTCAGCATTTTATTTTAAATGCTAAAAAAAAAGATGATTACTCCAAAATTATATAAAAAAAACCTTGGTACTTTCGTGTTATAGCGACACATGATTGCAGTTACATTTCACCAATATCAAGGAAAAGCTTATATATTCCTCATATGTACTTCTAAAGCTCATATATGTGCCATATACATATACATCATTATATACATATTTATGTCTTGTATGCCATATATACATCATATACATACATATGTCATATATATGCATCATATATGACTATAACTGGGCAATGGAGTAATCCTTCAGAGTATTAATCATTACTCAATGTATTCATTATATTTGTAGAATTATATTAATTTAAATAATGATTGTATTGCAGTGAAACCTAGAGCTTACTGAATGTATTAACATGGGCGTGTCAGTGAAAGTGTTAAGTAATTTTTTTTTTTACAAAATGGGCTTGCCCAGCTTTCAAAATTAAGAAGTCATATATATATTATTTATCTATCTTTATTATAACATTTTCATAAAATAGTAATTAAACACTTGACAAATTTGTTCTGTGCACTTTCAGGAATCTTCTGTGATTGGCATAGCCTGATCGATTAAGTGTAAGGTTTAGGAAAGATTTTTACCATTCACTTCACACAGCAATAAAAATTATAAAATAAAATAGATATATCTGAAATATTGTATTATTTATTTTGGATTTTTAGATTTTACTGAAGTATTACTTTAAACATTCATGCAGTTAATGGAGGTTTAAACACGGCAAATCATGATATGACTTTTGGCAACAGATAAGAAAATATTAATATTTTTAAGTGTGTTAGTCAGTCCAATTTCAAATTTCTCTCGCTAATGTTAAACCTATGGGAGTGGCGTGCATTCTTATTTTTTAAATATTTCCCCAGGAAATCAAAGTTTTGACTTCTTTTTTCTGTGTACTCTTCTTAAAAGATGTCTTTTTTTCAGTTTTCAAAATATTTCTAAAATATATGCTTAATTTAGTATTATAAGTTAAAACCATATGAGTTGTGAGAGTAAGATTAAACACTTCAGATAAAATTAAGCATATATTTTTTGACAACTTAAAAGAGACATTCTTTAAGAAGCGTACACAGAAAAAAAAGTCAAAAATATTAACTTCATTATGAGATATTTTAAAAATAAGAATGCATTCCGCTCCTATAGGTTTAATATTAGCAAGGGAAATTTTAGATATGATTGACCAACACATTTAAAACTAATGAAAAAAAAAAAAAACCCCAGAGAAGTATGTTATATGTAAACAGGGAGTTAGGTTGAAATTAGAAGAGTCTCCTGTCAAAATCAGTAAAGCTGACATCTCTTTCTGCCATTCCATATCACTAGTGAAGGTTGTTAAAAAACTTATAGGTTAAAGCAGGGGAAGGGGGGGGGGGACGATTTTGTAAATATAATAAAAAGGCAGAAATTTGTGGATCTAAAGAAAAAAATTATCCCTGTGGTTTTAGACATACAAAAGTTGACATCTGATACCAATATACAACATTTTCAGAAATTGTTTTTATAAATTTTAAGTAATTTTTAAATTCAGGAAAAGTATTATCTAACAAGTAATCCTGTAATGAAATTGTCCATCTGCCAGTAAATATAATAAATGTATAAAAGTTGCCAAGTCCCATATTTCTCATAATTTCATTAGAAATGAATTTCTTATTTCTTATAATTTCGGCAGCTGCTTTATGATAAAACATTTTAGAACTGATACATCTGATTTAATCACAATATACAGTATAAAATATTATAGCCATAATATATTTATATATATATATACATTATACTGCTAAACTAATTCTTAAAAAAAAAAAGGGTGGGGGTTGCTTTTCCCTTAATTGGGTGCAAATGTTGATAACAGCCAATTTTCTTTAGTTTTGGTGAAGATGGCTGCCGCTATTGGATGTCATTGTTCATCAAAAAGTTATTATAATAAATAACTTTTAATAAATTACTGCAAAACTGAATAGTAACAAACATATTGCAGTAAAGCAAATGGGAATCCCAATATTGATCATAACTAAGAGTATTGGAATCCTGGTAAATTAAGCACCAGCTGTTAGAAGTCCATGCAGAACATGATTACAGTATCAATGATGGTGAATGAAACAAGTTAGTGCTTAATTTATTGCTTGCATCCAGATAAAGGAAAAGTACCAAAATATGATTGGAGGGGTGTAAAACAAGTTATACCTGAAACCTTTGCTCTCACACAAAAATTTTACAAGACCTTCTTCATCAGGGTCGCTCCATTTCAACTAAATCAAAACAATATTTAATCAAATTACAATAGCAAATAATAATAAAACAATTACACAATTAACTAAATTAATCAGAAATTAATAATTAAAATATCTTATGCAAATATATTTATATTTTTTTAACTATAAAAAATTAAATAGACTCATCAAGTTCATTTGAACAATATTTAAAAGAAAGTAGTATACCTTAAAAAAAAAAAAAAAAATAAAATAAAATAAAGTAACAATTTTATACTGATTAATAATAAAGTAATTTTGACTAAAATTTAAACCAACTGTTTATTTATTTTTATTTTTATTTATTTTTCAACTCGAAGAAATTAACTTTCCTACTAATCTAGAGAAGAAATTGGATGTTACTAAAAAGAAACTCATAAAAAGAATAAGCTTGCTGTCAAACTTGTGGTGGGAAAAAAAATCTGAACTCAGAGGGATCGAAACAAGTGTGTTTGTCAATGAAAATTGTAGGGAGTGTATATAGTGTGTCATTTAAACAAAAAATTGGAGAAGGGATGCATAAACACAATTTTTATGAGTTCTGCAGGATACAAGGCTTGAAATTCAGAGCGGAATGGCGGGATTCGCTCTGAAAAGTTCGAAATTTCGCCCTAAATATTTCAACATTTTTCTGCAACCGATCAATGAATCTTACGATTTTTTCAATGTAACCGATAGACGAATACTGTGTTTTCTCTACAACCGATCGGCGAATTTCGCAATATTTTCCACAAACAATTGGCAAATTTCATGGTTTCTTCTTGTGACAGATTGATGAAATGCACAATTTTTTCTCTGCATCGGACTGAAAAAATTGGGCAGGTTTTCTGCGACCAACTGACGAATTTCGCAATATTTTCTTGTGACAAATTGACGAAATTCGCAATTTTTTTTCCTGCTTCCGGCCGACAAGTTTCGAGAGTTTTTTCCTGCGTCCGACTGACGAACTTCAAAATATTTTCCCGCGACTGATTGACGAATTTCTCAATATTTTCTAGCAAGTGATCGACGAATTTTGCATTTTTTCCGTAACCAATTGACGTATTTGACACTTTCTTCTGGCGACAGATTGACGAAACTCACTATTTTTTCCCCTTGTGCCTTACTAAAAAAATTCGCATTTTTTTCTGCGACTGCCTGACTGATGAATTTTGTTATTTTTTTAGCGACCAATTTACAAATTTCATGTTTATTTCTCACGACCGATTGGCAAACTTCACTGTTTTTTCCCACAACTGATTGAAGAATTTAGTGATTTTTTCTACTGTACGACCATGAAGATAGAAATAGATAAGGACTTCTAATGAAATAGCCTTTCGAAGGATAAAATCATTCCTTGAAACATGTTTCAAATACAATGTCTGTGTAGGACAGTTGTATTAGTTCGTCTGCTTGACAGCAATTGTCTGGTAGGTATCTTAGATTTATGATTTATTCTATAGTATGTATTGGTATTGTTGTTTGTAGGTAGCATTACATTAGCACAGTTGTACACCGGCTGCCATTTAGTTCCAAAGTCGCAAATCGATATTAACACTATTTCGTTAGAGTCCTTATCTATTTCTATGTTCATGTATATGACGAATTTCATGATTTTTATAAATAAAGGTGCCTGTTATGGAGGTTTTACTATATTAGGTAATTTGACCAAAATTCTACTGACAAATTTACTTACTTCAACTTTATCAGCCTCAGCTACTTCAGGATTTACAAAAAGTTCTCTAGCTTCTTTGTATAGCCAGTTTTCTGGAATAGGATATTTCTAGAAAAGAACATTAAGTAAGAATAAAAAAATCAGGAGGAAAATGATTAATCAACTTTTTTTCTTATAAATCATTATTTGATTGTACAAGGATGAGGGTCTGTATATGAGGAAAAAAATACTCTAATAAAACACTAATGATAACATTCATATAATTTATTGAGAAAGATTGAATATAGCAAGTCATGATACAGCTTTCGAATGGAAGAAATATGTTATAAAACATGCAAGCAGGAGTTAGGTCGAAAATCAGGAGTCATCAGTGAAAATTTGTTAAGCTGGCATCCATATCAGCTATTTTATTTCACTGATGGAAGTTAAGAAAAAAAAAAGAAAAAGAAGCAAAAAGAAGAAAATTTTATAAATAAAGCAGCAGATCCACAGAAGATTTTCATTGATTTCTATTAAACTTTATTACAACACACATATTAAGCATAAATAACACAAGGGTTACCAATTTGTTTCTAAGTTTTTACTATTTACTTTCATTTAGTCTTGTATTTAACACAAATTCTTTATCTATGATCATATTTGATAATGTATGATTTGTTTAAAAAATCATAGGATATAATGTTAATCTAGTTCTAAATAAAGGCATTTTCAGTCTTCTTGTTAACATACTTACCAAAAAGATGAGTAGTTCGGTATTGAATAAATTCTATGTTACGTTATGGCTGTGAATATGTAAGGTTTCAGAGTATTCCATCTACTATCTACTATTAAAAAAACATTCACATATTCATATAACAGGGTTCATACAGACAAAAGAAAAAAAATCCAAGGAGTCTAGAAAATTTTTAAGGAGTACAAGAATTTTAAAGAATTATCATATATTTTTTATGCATGTCATGCCCTCATGTAACATGCACACCCACTCTAATTTTATTCTATTTAAACGTAACAGCTAGTGCTAAAATTACAAAGTAATCACAAAGCTGATTTGAATAAAAATTGCCAACAAACTATTTTATGCAGTGATCAATGGCCATATATACAGAGGCCAGTCAAATCCGAAATACTCGTCATCATGTATCACATGCACCTAGATTTTAAAAGTAAATTTTGAGGGAAAAAATCATGCGACATATACAAAATAATACAGTAATATAATCTCTTTTTTTTTCTCTTAGAAGTGCAGTAATCACTTGAACGTTATCTTTGTAAACATGAGAAGATTTTTATTTTACTTTCTTTAAAGGTTAATCTCTTTCAAGCTACACATGCTTAAGCAGTATTATTTGCCATTTAATATATGTTTCCATTTTCTACTTTTGTACGTGATACTTTGTGATAATTTAAGGAGTATTTTGTTTATTTAAGGAATTCTAACTACTCCTTGGAAACTTTTTCCTTTCTAAGCAGTTTCTAAGTACTCTAAGGAGTCTGTATGAACCCTGATATAAACATCCATAGTCTAAATAATGGTCGCAGAGTCATCCATTCTCAGAAACACTCAACCCATTTCTAGTGGATGGGAAAATTCAATTCACTGTTGAATGTTTTAATTATAAAATTTTGTCTTTTTTTTCAGTCAGAGTTTTTTTTAACTGGTACCCCATTGTAATAGTCATTATTTCACATCAGTACTTTTGCTTTCTGTTATTTATATATCATATTCTTTTCAATACATTCTCCATTTAACCTTTCAGTTAATATTTTTACCTTTTTAATATATATTTTTTATTGAGAATAAAAAATATTAACAGCATATCTTTATTTTATTTTCCAGCGAGCTATTTTAAAATTCTGTAAAATACTATGTGACTCTCAACATCACTTTATGTGCTTTTGTCTACCTGTCTTTTTTTTTTTTTTTTTTTTTTTTTTTTAGTACAGGGGCGATTCCACCGTTACGTGTGAGACTTTTAGAGAGTGTTTTTTTTTTTTTTTTTTACAAATTGAGACAAATTTGGAAATGAAATTATTTAGATAACGTTGTACTTTTTTTTATTGCTATTACAGGACACATACAAAATCATTTTTGTAGTGACACCTTTAGTCTAAAGTAATATATATATATATTTTTTAAATAGTAAAGTCGTTATGTGTGTGACACCAAATTTGTCTCAATTTGCAAAAAAACTTACTAAAAGTCACACACATAACAGTGGAATCGCTCACGTACAATTTTTTCTCAGGCTTTTAAGGAACATAAATTTACTAATCTGAAATATTGCCAATATTGGAATAGCCAGCTGTCCAAATATTTGAAAAAGTTTATATATTAAATTTATTTTTTATTTTTTTCATATACCAATGCATGGATAAACCATTTCAAGCAGCTTATCGATGATTATATTGTACGATAGCTTTTTTTCAAGTTTAGATAATTTTTATTTCACTTTTCATGAATGTGGGTTGGTAGATTTCTGCATACTGGCACACTTTTATCAATCTAAAAAATTCCAGTATTTAACATAGAGATATTGATAAATCCAATTTTCGGGGTTGAAAATCAGCTGGGATCACAGAATTGCAATTCTTACTTATAATATGCTTTATTTAGATAGCTTAGAAATATTCATTTATTTGAGAGACGAGCTATTTTTAAAAAAAAAATGTACTTTTAATAAACTGAATAAAAATAAACAAAGCATTCACATTTGTTGCATAAACAAAATCTGTAAACATGTTAATATACCATTTTAATTAAAATATTTAAATTTTCAATACTCAAACAATAAAGTTAAATTTGTTTAAAAATACACACATAAATATCAAGAAATTAAAAGATAGACAATATTTTAAAAACAAATACATAAAATATATACATTTCATTCATTTTGAGACTAAAAACAAGCTATTACCTTTTTATCAATAACTTCAATGATCTTTTCTATGCATTTGTTTGTCTTAATGAGATCAAATGCCTTCTTTGGGCCAATTCCTTTTATGCTCTCACAATAATCACATCCCAAGAGAATGCACAAATCAATAAACTGTTAATGAAATATATGATAAATAAAACATTTTTAAATAATAATAATAAAATTATTTAGAAGTGAGAGAGGAGGTGTAAAACAAATAACTTTGTAAAAAACCAATCATATTTTTTTTCTTTCTTTTGCTGCAAAAAATCTTTTTCTAGAATATACCAGAAAACAATAAATAAATGAAGTAGTGAATGGGTTGCCAGAAAGTGCTTATGGAAAATTTTAACTAGACAAGGTCGCTTTCACTATCTTGTCATGAACATTATATAAAAAAGAAGTACCCAAAATATTTTAAACAAAAGATGACTAAAACTTATTCATTACTAATGCTTAACATTACAACTACTTACTTCTTCTTGGCTTAAATTCAGTTCTTCTAAGACTTTACGAAGATAAAATTCTTTGATAGGCATTTTCCTATAATAAAAGTTGAACAAAATTACAATAATTGATAAAACACAATAATTTAGTTTAAATTCACATTTAAATATTAAGTCCATATTTTAAAAACACACATGCCTAGCTTCACTAAATGTCATGTGCCTCAGAAGCACATCAGAACCAAAAGTTAATCCATCCATATCCTCTGTTGCAGTAGCATAGACTTTACCAGATTTCACTAAAGCTGCACATTGAGCTTCAGCTTCGCAAGGGGCCTATAATGAAAAGAAATTTTCTATATAATATATTTAATAGAAAAATATAAATAAATTTTAAAAAATCTGTCATTTTGGAAGTTAAATTTATCTGATGCAGTAGAGTGCTGATTATCTGAACTCCAATTAACTGAACTTTCCAATTATCTGAACACCCCTTTTTTTGGGTTAAAATTTTTTTTCAGGACAGCCCTTGAAATTGAAAACATTTTCCAGATCAGTGGATCGAGGAAAATGGAAACAAATGTTATGAAAATGATCCAGGCCCACCACATAATGAAGTCTTTGAATGTTTGGAAACAGCTATGATATGGTTTGAACGACAGGAGAATGCTGATTCTACCCAACTTATGTATTTAAGAACAATTCATGATAGAGCTTTGAAAAGAATATGTTCTTTAAAGCAAAAAACAATTCAAAGCTTTATTACTTAAATTTAAAATTTTGCAATTCAGAAAATGATAAAAAAAGACAAAAAAAAATTAAAACACAAAATAATCTTTTTAATCTAACTATCCACTACTATATTTTTAAAAACATACATTGGTTCCATTAAAAAAAAAGCTGTTACACATAAAAAAACATTTAAACCATTTTGGCATAGTCAAAAACATCCCTAAATAGGTCTGTCTAACATGCCTGTCCAACCTTTCAGTAAACATTGTCATACTTCAGCTAGTGGTAAACTGTGAAGGTCTACATTATACATACCACTGATTGGAAACATGGAACAATATTATTTCACTATAGTAATGATAACAATGCACAATCTATAATACACACAACACTGTTGATCACCATTTTGCCAAATTGCAACAAAATGTTTCCTTGGCAAGAAAACAAAAGTTTGAAATTGCCAAATTGTCAGTCTGCAATAACCTTTTTTTTTCAGTGACACTCCCAGTTACAATATTGGATGATCAATGGTTTTTTTTAGTACCTTATTATATGTATTTAAATTTTTTTAGAGCTCATTTATATTTTTAATTTTTCTAATTTAACACACTATCCAGAGTTAACTTGGATTTTGTTTATAGTTAAATCACTCTAGAACTTCATTCTCCACTTTGAAAAGCCTTTAGAATGCATTTGTTTTATCAGTGTCTACAGTTGACAGATGAATTTAGATCATAAACTGATCTTTAAACACATATTAAAAACAAAACAAAAAGGGGTACAATAACGGGTTAAATTTTTTTTAAGTTATTGACACTATGAATTTATTGCTAATATTTTTATTTGTCTACAGTTCTTCATCACTGATTGCCAAATTGGTAAGGTTAGTTAAAAGCAGGGCTGTGGAGTCGATGGGAAAAATGACGACTCAAGTAAAATTGCATGTTGGATTTGTTAGTATTATTCAGTTTACCTCATTGCTGTCATTTGTTTTGAAATAGTAATAGTTGCTTTATTAAAATTGTCATTAAATAAAGAAAATATTACTATTTAAAAAATGTGGCAGCAATCAAGCAATCAGAAGAAAAGAAAATATCCAAATGGCAACACTGCAACCTACTGGTACATTCCTGTTTGACCATGATTCTCGTGCATATCAACCTATTTTTTTTTAATTCTCATTTCATTTTTTTTGGATGAATCATGGGTGTAAGCTGTGATAGGTAGTCAAGACCAGAACCCAGTTACTGGAATGGTAAACTTCCAAGAGTATCTTTAAAACCTCTAAATAACAGACACCTTGGTAGCGCAGAAATTGTCAGCTATTCGGAGGTGTCTGCTATTGGGAAAACTTCAGATTGACAAAATCACTATGAAATGCTTAATGTTTCATTAATTGGCTTTTATATGTCCGAGAACTTCTATTAATCTGATTGATCAGAAATTAAAATTACTTTTTTAGGCAATAAAACTGAAATGAAATTGTACATACATTTTTCCACTGCTTATATTCTTACGGAAAAAATCTGTTTCAAAAGTTTGATTTTGCTTGTGATTACATGTAGTTAGTTTTTCTATGCGACGTTTTAATGCTATCAGTAGTTTTAATCCTTCTGAATAATCTTTTTTACAAAAAGGAAAAAACAATGTGTAACTGCTCACTGTATTTTGCCGCTTCTTGAAAATTCTTGATATTGCAGGAAACATCCCCTGGTTTCAGTATCTGATTCATATCACTAATAGAGTCAGCTTTTGTGGAAGATTCTGAAGGAATATAATCGCCTACGTCAACTGATTTTTCTTCAGTAGGTCATCATCAATGTTGATGGACATTTTGGCATTTCTTCACTCCTGATACATTTAATTAATTCACTTATTGTGATAGTTCTGCATTTCTATCGGAAATAAGTGTTTCATTTTCATGTAATATAAAGCCCGCTTTTCTAAAACAATGTCATACGCATTCCGGTTATATGTTTTTTACAGCTGAAGAAATTCGAATTCAAAAGCATAGGTAACATTAACTATAGTACCGGTAAAAGATATTGGCAGTTCAAGGACAAACGTCCTGCTTTCTTATCTCTCCGTTGCCATGGCACTGCAGGACGCAAGCCTCTCGTCTCTTTTTTCCCCACTGCACTTTCGCAGAAACAAGTTTCCCCATGCAAGAGTGAGTTACTGCGGCATTCAAAACGGTCTCAAATCCAAACAAGCTGTTTTCTGACACATTTTTAAATTCATTTTTCTTCGTAAATGCATGAAATTGGCAGGTGCACAGTTTGGGACCAAGAGTTTAAAAATAACAATATAAAAAGAAATAATATAACTCAAAAGTAATTTAATAATTTTAAGTATGTTGGAATTATTATAAAATTTAAATTTTATTGGCTGTTATTTCATATGTTATTGATAGTATAATTCAATTTCATATTACATTATTAGTTCCGAAATCTTCAAGTGGAGGGATAAATGCAATCTTACAACTATCTGTTTTAATGTGACTTTTTTAACAGCATTTTCGGAAAAATACCTTGTTTCTATGAAAGAACTCAAATTATTGTTCCATTTATTGAAATCTGAGTAAGAAAAACTTCATGTATTTTGTTTTCATGGAGGAAAGTGCTTTCAGGAATGTTGCGAGTAATATATTTAGATTTGATAATATATTCAGAATTTGAGATCTCACAGACCAAATACCCTTAAAACAACGACAAAAAATATTTTAAGAGGAGGGGGGGGGGGGATAAGTGTGGTTCAACCAAATCGCACCACTGTAAACGACACGGCGTAAATTCATTCTGTATAAATCTAAAATAATTCCTGTTCTTGGTGTGATGTGTGTGTGTGTGTGGGGGGGGGGGGGGGGTGTATAATTCAATTTCATATTACATTATTAGTTCCGAAATCGTCAAGTGTAGGGATAAATGCAAACTTACAACTATGTGTTTTGTGACTTTTTTAACAGCATTTTCTAAAAAATACCTTGTTTCTATGAAAGAACTCAAATCGTTGTTCCATTTATTGAAATTTGGATAAGAAAAACTTCATGTATTTTGTTTTCATGGAGGGAAGTGCTTTCATGAATGTTGCGAGTAATATATTCAGATTGGATTCCGGGAATTTGAGATCTGACTGACCAATACTCTTAAAACAACGACAAAAAATATTAAAATAGGGGGGGGGAGGATAAGTGCGGCTCAATCAAATCGCACCACTGTAAACGGTGGTGTCTTGGTGTGTGGGGGCGGCGGAAGGGGAGTATAATTCATTTTACATTCTGCATTTTTTGCCTCAAAATCTTTCAGGGAAGGGGGTAAATGCTTGATTTAAAGTATGTGTTTTAAAGTGAAACTTTTTTTTTATTTTTTAGCCTTGGGTAAGGCTTAGTCCTTAAAAGGACTTTTTTAAAGTCCTTAAAAGGACTTTTTTGTATAGTTTTTTAATTAGAAAACAGTCGATTGAAAGTTTAATCATTCAACATTCAAATTCACTATCGCTGCTACTTTCGCTATCATCTTGCAGATTGATGATAATCTGTTGGGTGAATTCATTTTCATCTCTTAGGCCCTCTTTGACAAAATCTGCTTCCTGCAACTCTTCGGAATGCTTGACGCATTTTTTCCAGTTATCCACAGTAACATGGGAAAGAGCCTCCTGGTGCAGTTGTCTTACATCCTTTATTTTAAACGTATTATTTCTTTTGCCGACTTCTCCTTTCACCTGAGCCCATATTAATTCGATTGGATTGTACTGGCAGTGATAAGGTGGAAGCCGCACTACCTCATGTCCCATTTCATATGCAAGAACATCCAATTCATAAATTTTATATTTTTCTTTATGTATTTTAACAATACTTAATAATTCGGGAACAGTAGTGTTTGGATCGTGGATAATACTTTTTCTTTCCAACCAAGCAATAATATCCGATTTTCGGGTCTTTGTGGATGGGATTTTTTCTAAATAATTCGAATGGTAGCTGGCGTTGTCCATTACTATGACGCTGGGTTCTTCAAGTCCTCGCAATAAATTGATGAACCATTCTCTGAATACAGTGCTATTCATTTCGTGATGGTAGTCTTTTGTAGAGCTTGACTGGAAAACTAAATCTGCTCTTTCGATAAAGCCATGCTGAGCTGATCCGGCATGACAGATGATCTGTCTCGACCCTTTCCCTGTCGGTACTTTAAGACCACCCGAATTTTTAGAATCATGCCATACATGATTCTTTGAGTGATTTTGATTCACCCAAGTTTCATCTAAATAAATAACTGGACGCAGTGGAGACTCTTTCCTGATATTATGCATTTTTCTGAGAAATTTTATACGTGCAGCTATGATGTCGCTTCTCTCAATCAAATATTTTCGGCCATCATTGCCTTTTTTATATTTGTAGCCCATATCTGTTAATATAGTCCACACAGACTTTGCGCATCCAGGAAAATTTATTTTTTGTTGCAAAATTTCTTTTAAATTGTCGCAGGTTGGATAATTTCCACTCTCGTAATACTCTTTAACTGCGCGACATACAACTTCTTTGTTAAAATCATCTAATCCTGTCACACGTTTTAAGTGAGGAACTTTTTTTTAGTCGATGAAAATGACGGATTTTCTAAGCTGGAGTCTGGAAAACTATTAGCTTCAGCACAGATCCTTCCAACAGTATGAGGAGATACGCCACATGCTTTTGCGGTAGCCTCTTGCGTTTTCATAAATATATCTTTGATTTTTGCATCAGGATTGGAAGCAACAAGCTCTTTCAAATATTGATATACATGATAAACAACGTTCTTCGACTGTTTTCTAATATCAGGACTAGAAGCCATAATTAAAAGAAAGCAAAATGAACAGAAAATCAAAGAAAGTACGAATCAAACAAATCAGAAGCAGTTATACTGAATAACTGATCTCTCGCTCGTTCTCGTTCAGTTTCAAGTGGGGTGGAGAAAATGAGAATGGTCAATCCGTCACGTGAGCTGTTACCATAGTTACTGACTTAAGATAAGAGTTGCGGGGCTGCAGGACGTTTGTCCTTGAACTGCCATATCTTTTACCGGTACTATAATTTTAGGTGGCATACAGAAGTTTTTTTTTTTTTTTAAGAGTACTTTTTTTTGTTTTTTCATCCTATTATCAAAGGAAGTTAACCGTTTAATCACTAAAAAACTGGTTATTCATGCTTTTTAATTCGTTCTCCACATCACACCAAAATTATTAAATTAGATGTTCTTTGAGAAACACATAGGTTTCAGAGATTTTTGAATTATAAGAGGGGTTTAAAATTCCCCTAATACATTGCAACATAATAAAATAGTGATTCGCTCTTTTGTCATTTTTTCTCCGATACAGCCATCCTATTTAAAGCACAAAGTCTTATTCGAAAAAAATCTGAAAAAGAGTCTGCTTTCCTCGGCATTAAAAATGTTTCTCTCCTTATAACCTTCACAAATTGATTGCAGTCATTCATGCCAATCCTCCACTTTTTTTCAGATTTACGGATTTTGCTTTTCCACATATTGTTTTGAAAGAGATGTTGTGCCGAGACCGGAATTTTTCCAGTGTATGCGTATGTACCAGCGTGTGTATCCAGTGTACACAAAACTTTAAAATCATGTAATCCGAGTTCTTTGGCGACTTCTAAAGCCTTTTCCTGAATCAAAGGCCCATTGATAGGAATTTTTTTAAACGAAGTGAAGTAAACCAATTCAGAATTATAGAATTAATTTCAATGGAATTAGTATACCTCAATTTCACATTTTTGGTGTTCCCATTAGAGTTGGTAATCCACAAATTTCTTATTTCTTCTTTTTTTCGTAAAATGTCTCCCACTTGTGTTACCTATTTTAAAACATTCGACAAGTATCCGTAAACTCAATTTCTGTTTTTCAGATTCACTTACACTTACAATTTAAAATTTTTCTTTTAAAGTTAATCGCTTTCGGTCATTCTCAAAACATTAATCACAAACAAGACACTAAATTCAGAATATGCAGAACTCATTCTATTCAGAAAACGATAAAAATGGCTTTAACATATTTTGAAGCCTTGAATAATGTATTTCAATTAAATCTGAAGAATCAAACAGTTATCGATACAAAATACATACGATATTGGGGGATTCCCAAGGCCACTATGGATTTTCCTGGGACCACCCTCTAAATTTATCTGTGGTCACAAAATTTGTGGTACATTGCCCTGATAAATTTCGAGGCATTTTATTTTTTTTCCAATTTTCTTTCTCATTAAAAAAAAATCATTTTTCATCCTTGATGGCCAAAACTACTGTCCGCTATTCAGAGGTTAAACATACAAAAATTTAGATTTGGGGAGTGGGGATTTGAAAAGTGTCCGTTAAATAGAGATGTCCACTATTTGCGAGTGTCCGTTATGGAGGTTTTACTGTATAACAATTTTCATCTTCTTTAAACACAGATTTTTTTTTTTTTTTTTTTTAAATAAGGAAAAAATACTCTTATAAAATGCCTGTGGAACTTTGGCCCTGCATTAATCGGCTTTGGTCAAGACTAAAAATATTTTGACCCCCCCCCCCCCTCCCCCCCTCCCAGATACTCTATGCACTCTCACATAAATACACAATGTGCATTAAATTTTATATGTGGTAAATTTTATATTTTTGGGTCCTGCAGACACTAAAATCCAAATATTGAAATCTAAAGAAGTAAACAAAATGGAAAATTAACTATTTGGAATTCCGCTGACTTGGAAAAGAAAATGTGAAAAGTTGCAATTTTGGAGTTATTTTGTGTCTTCCAGACCCAAAAAATTCTGATGTAAGAAAAGAAAAATAAAGATGAAAATTTTACTATTTTGGAAATAATTCGGGTTCTGTGGATTTAAAAAAGTGAAAATTTTATTTTTCCGGCATTAATTTTGGCTTTACTTCGAGACTACAAGTCCCGAAAATCGAAAAAAGAAAGATTATCAGAAATTTCACAATGTCATCACTATTTTGGGTATCACAGACTGGGAAATTTTTTTTTTTGGGAGGGGGTTGTGCCCATGAAGAAAATTTACAATTTCGGCATTACTCCTGGCCCCCATAGACCCGAAGAATCTGAGGAAAGACAAGGGAAAAAAAGGGGGGAGGGGGGGGGGGGGGGAAGGTTTCTATTGCATTGATATTTTAGGTTTTGTAAGACTCCTAAAATTGTGCAAAAGTAGCAGAAATTTCCAATTTTCGCATTACCCCGGATTCTGCAACCCCCTTAAAACTGAGGGAAAGGGCTATATACTAAATATAAAATATCAACTAGAGTTTTCAATTAAAAACAATTTTCATGTATGCTGTACACTGGACAGTATACTGGGCTTGTTTAACCTGGATTGCTGGTATATATAGTCTAAAAATAATAATTCAGTTTATAAATTTAAAATTACATAAAATTGGTTTAATTTTTTCAAACTGTCTAAAAAACAAGCTGAAGTTGGAGTCAGCCTGCTTTTTTAGCGACTCAGACTTTTTTTTACCCAGAAATGGATCTCACTCTTAAGACTCCACAACCCTGGTTAAAAATCAGTGAGAACCCTGCTGACATCTCACAATTATAGCTATAAGGCCCCTACAAAAAGTCCATATAAAAATAAACTGCATAAAAATCATAGTAAATGGAGTATTGCTTTTTTCTGAGGGAAGAGAGGTGGTGGGGGAAGCTATAATTTTTGCAAGAGAGAACAAACTAAAAATCTTAATACCAACAGTAATAAAAATGCATGCATTGCATACATTATTGATTTTAGAGCAAAAACATTTTTAAATGCATTTTTTATATATTTATTTTTCATTTTTTTAAAAAGCTACTGACAGGAAACATTTGAAGATGTTAAAGAGAACTTTCAGAGGGTGCCAAGATGCTTCCTGGATTGGATAACACTGACACTAAATATAAAGTTTTTGTTTTTAATAATCAAATTCTAAATTACTTCAATGTATGGAACTCCCATTAATTTCAGCAGTTCTTTGCAATCATCATTATGCTGACGAGTAACTTTCACCAATCTTCTACTAAATTTATTCACATCTTCTACGATTCCTAAAATAGTTTTGAAAAAGTAATAAAAAAAAGTAATCATTTAAAAGTCATAAAATAATGTGATAAGAATATGAAACAGGAAATATACCTTCTTCTTCTGCTTTCTTAAGATTTTTCTCTGCTTCTTCTCGCCTTTCTTTTCGCTTCTCTAACTGTGGAAAGAGAAACAAATTTTAATGTCACAATCTATTGAAAAAATTGTATTATCAACAATTTTATGTGATAACAACAGAATTAAGATTACAAAATATTAGTAGATTAAAATTAAATAATCTTGATGTTCAGTAGTACTTTCAGAAAAGATGAACTAAGTCGATTAGTTGACACAGATAATAGCCAGCTAAGTGAAGTTTGCTGCAAAAGTTTTAAATAATCAGAATAATTAAGAATAACAGATGTTTATTATGATATTTTTCGCTCAATTTTTCTTATAATTTTATATAATTAAAAAATACAGCAGTTTCTGTATTTAAAATTGCGCTAATCAAATTTCTGGTTTAATAATATAAAGAAAAAAAATCATAATAAATATTAAACAGTTATTCTTAATTATTATTATTATTATTCCAGATCCAGCATAACAAAAAGTGGGACTGTGAGTTTGAAAAAGATGAGAAAAGAAAAAAGAAAAAAAAAGGTGTGTGTGTGTGGCTATGAATCGAAACAAATTTAAAAGTAAAACTCAATTTTCTTTCTTCCTATTAAATTTATGAAAATTAAACAATCTCTAAAAGATGCAGTAGAAAAATAGTTAACTTTAAGTACTCTTTTTTGTAATTGACAATTTTCTTCTATCAATCACTTTTAACAAACGATACTGACTCAACAAATGTATAACATAACACTTTGTTAATTGCAATGCAGAAGAACTCAAACTAAAATATTAGAAAGTCTTCTTACAAATTAACAGCATCACAATAAATGAAATTCACTATTGTATCCTTATTGAATATTAAACTGCAGTAAAAATTAATTTTAAAATGTTAAAACTGCAAATACTTTTTTAAACAGCGGTCTGCATGTAAATTTGAAGAAAATAAATGAATAATTGTGTAAAATGGAAAAATAAACTATCATAAAAATTCATGCACATCTTAGGGTTTTTTTTTACTTATTTTCCTTAAAATTTTTAATGTTTTAAAACTCAAAACAGAGTACGGTATATAATATAAATGCTAAAATTTAAAAAGGACTGTGCTGCAGTCTGAAAAATCAAGACATTTTGTGCCTTGTGCAGTGTTACTATGAAACGCAACTTCCAACATCTAAAAATCGGGACATCTGGCAATACTAGTCATTGTGTGTGCACGCACGCACACACACACACACATGCACTAGGGCTGGGCGATATCTCAATTTCAATATCGTGGTATATCGTCAGCTAAATATCGCGATATGACGATATATCGTGATATTAAAACTAAATATACAGAATAAATAAAAGAATATTTTGAGAAGAAGAAAGAAAGAAAAAAATCCCTGACGGCTTGGCCTACAGGCACAGGTAGATTTGAAAGATGCAGACCGCGGGGTGCCTGTTTGTTGGGAATTGCGAAAGAAATGACCTTTTTGCCATGATGCCGCAGTTGGGACCGCCCACAATCTTACTTGTTTCCCAACTTGTTTGCAGGCGGAGTCGGCAGGGATTTTTTTTGGTTTTTTTGCTATAAGGGTTGGTCTTATGAAAAAAACTTGTCAATATAAAAGTTTTAGATAATATTAAGAATCATAATTAAGAAGTTATGGGTTTTTTTCTGTTTTCACAAAAAGCACTCCCCCTCCCCCTCCTTGTTCGATTTTGCCCATTAACAAGCTTGACCGAGATTTTATGCCCCTTGATTTTATGTATCAGTTTGGAAGAGATTCGTGCAGAATTATTGCAGTTATCGTGTCCATAAAAAAGTGACATAGATAGATAGATAGATTGATAAAGTTTTGAACTTGGGGGGTGGTTTTGGGAGTCATGATCGGCGTAGATCTGCAAAAATGTTTCAAAAATACCAACTTAGGGGAGAATATAATAGGCATTATTTCTTACGAAATCTACCTAAAAATCAGTTTTACTCGTATTTCCATAATAGGGCTGGCTTTAGACGAAAGCGAATTCAGGAGACCGTTTGAGTCGCTAAAATCAAACTAGCGGGAGATAGACAAAAAGTTTGGTTAAAACTTAAATATATTTAAAAGATATCATTCGTAGCAATGAATAAAAATTTCGCCTTCAAGGGACACGGGCTAGTAAAACCGCATCTGGCACCAAACATGGAAATTTTAAATATTTCCATATTCCATTATTAAAACAATTGCTATATATAACATCTTTTAAAGAGCATTACTTGCATAAAAAAAATCTATAAATAATATAAAATAAGTTTTACTAAATTATTCACCAATTTGCACTTTATGAAATTTTAGCTTCTTGTGAAATCTCTAACAAAGTAATGAGACTGATTATTACAACAATTCAAACAAAAATTTTCGGTTTGCTCGTCGTAATTATTGGTTCGCTTCACACCCTCCTCCACTCAATTTATAATATAATAAATTTAACAGCATATATTACATTAAAACAATCAGCAATTTCCTGTACTGATATATTCAAAATCCCAAATAACTGAAATAAACACTTCAGAGAAACATTATCTATCATGTAAAATATTTCAACAGAAATTGTTTTACTTTAACATTACAGTCAGTGAGAAATTCAGGAGTGATACTGAGTCCCTAGAGTCTCCACATTTTCGGTTAATGATGTCCCGAAAGTGCAAATCTCCCCACCCCCCCTCTAAGACACACGCTGATGCCATGGACGCCGACGAAACACAGAGGGTGTAAGATATTGAAACAGTTGTGCTGCTAGTCCTCAACATGCAATACAGAAATTTAACAAATAAAAAATATCAATTTTTTTTTACATCTCTTTTTCGTCAGATGAGATAATTTTTCAACACATAAACTCAAAATTTTTTTTAAAAAATAATAAAAACTTTGTTCCATGATAGTTTTAGCGGGCAGATCCCCGGTGACCAAAATTTCATAGTTCTTTCTTCTGTCAGTGCCTAATTAATCATGCTACTTGGGGATAAGTAAATTATATATTTTATTCAACATAAAAAAATACAGATTTAAATTTCAAAATTCAGGGAGAGGCAATTGTCCTCCCTTGCAGGCGTCCATGATAATCCACCCCCCCCCCCCTCCACACATACACAGCTACCCGCCATCCCGAACCTCCGAAATACCTCCTAGAGAAAAATATCGGAATTCAAGACTGGTTAGAGTATTAAATGGTCATCAAGCACATTTTTTCATGATAATGGAAACAAGTTGGAAATTGTACGTCAAACATGACAAATGAGGTGTGTTCGTACTATAGCTAGTTATATAAATATTCCGATCTTGATGTTCTGTGAAATGAATTACATCGTCTGCAGATTCATTTGTTATAAAATAAGTATCTCGATCGCTTGACAATTAAACTTCGGAAACTCCTATAACAAGAAAGCTCAGATTTAAAAAAAAAAAAATCAAATTTCTTAATAAATCATTATTATTAATGTTCGTATCCGTCTGTGTGTGTGTGTATCTGTACCCGGATAAACTCTGCGAGCGTAGCGAGTAGCGAAGCGCTTTTTGTGTCAAAAAATTCAGAAAAATCCGGGCCTTCAGGAATTGCAGTTTCGAAAAAATCGGCCCATAATTAAGGGAGTTATTAACGAACAAAGCTGTTTTAATTGCTTCAAAAGAAACCTATGTGGAAAGTCCTCCGCGCATGCCCAGAAGAGCTCAATCCTCATCTTCCGCAAAAAGAAGAAGGAAAGATCGCTTCGGCCGGTTTCGTTTTACGACTGTCTAAACTCGCCGACAGCGAACCGACAGAAATACGAAAAAACCGTCAACATATTCTCAAAGAACGTACTGTTACGTCTCTAACGATCCTGTCGGTTCGAAAAAATTTCGATATTAACCCTTTCAAAAAAATAATCAAAAAGGGTCGAATTCGTGTTTTTGATTTTCTCCCTTCGTCCGAACCTCGCATTTGCCGGACTAAGAAAGATTCGGATAAACAGATTTCACCAAATAAAAGATCGTCTTTGTCCTCTCCAATGTCACCTTCCATTAAAAAAAATACGTCAGTTAACCCTTCGAAAATGTATATTTTCCGTACACAGTTTCGCGATTTCGGCAATTGCGACGATTTTCAAAAATTCGCAGAGGCTGTTCCAAACGAGTTAGAGAAAACTAAAAATACCAGACGAGATCTACATTCTTTTTCCTTTCGAAATCTGCGATTGGTTTTGAAAAATACAAATATTAATCCTTCGAAAAAAATTCGCGCGCAGACTCACTTTTGCAAATTCCGATTCTCTGCGATTTTTAAAATCACGCATCGGCTCTCTGAAAGAACAAAAAAACAAACAAACACACCCAAGTACATTTCCCTCCTTTCGAGATCACTATAAAACCTTTAGTTTTAAAAAATATTTCAGTTAACCCTTTCGAAAACGTTTTTTCCGTAACTCTCTTTCGCTTTTTCAGCGATTTCTGCAATCTTTAAAAATTCAATTCTGGGCTTCTAAACAAGATACGAAAAAATAAAATTACCGAGCCTAATCTACATTCTTTTTCCTTTTAAAATCAGGTATCAGTTTTGAAAAATTCGTTTTTTAACCCTTCTAAAAAAATGGTTTCTGAAACTCACTCGCGTGAATTTTCGTTGTTCGGCCCATGTTTAAAAATCCGCATCGACTCGGAAAATGCGAATAGAGACAAATAAAATACACCAGATCATAGCCACGTTCTTCTTCTTCGAAACATATATTTCAGTTAAAAAAAATATGTACATTAACATTTTAGAAACCGATCGTTCCCGTACGTCACTTTCGTGTTTCCTCTAATTTACCAATGTATACCCCCCCCCGCAGCAATTTTTTATCGAATTACATAAATTTCTAGAGAAGAAGCTAAAAGTGCATAAATTCAGCTCTAGAAAGACACATTTCAGTTAAAAAAATTCGAGTATTATCAATTTCAAAAAAATTCTTTTGTGAAACGCGTTTCTAGAAATAAGCGTTTTTCGGCGCAAGCACAGATTAATCAAAGTGTAATAAGTGACTTTGCTTCTGCCGTAATTATCTTATTTATTAACGATTTTAAATCAAAAATCGTTGTTCATTTTGCGTACAGCATTGAATGGGCTTTCCGAAAATATGATTTATTTTGAGAAATAATTATATTTTCATAGTTAAAATTCTATTCTACTAGGATATTTGTATTCTCAAGCAGCCGATTGCACTCCAAATACTTGCTTTGTTTGCTTTTTTCGGAGGCTCCAAAAGATATGAAAATATTTTTTTTTTATTTCTATTTTTTATATATCGGATTCTATATAGTTTATTTAACACCCGGTTTATGATTTTGTGTTTGTGTGGGGATGCGATATATTTAAATTTGTCGTTTTAAAACGCATCCTTTTTTCATTTCGTCGGAAAGAAATGTTGCCATTTGAGTTATAGAAACTTTCTATTCGATGGATCAGAGATTATACACTATGTAAAGAATCAACTTCATTTCGATCGTAGTAAAATAAACCAGAGAGTCAACACAGGAACATCACCACCAGGGGGCGCTTTCAGAAATCGGGTTCTATGGGCCCGATTACAACGTGGTTTGGCTCTTTCGACTGGATTTCGATAGCTTTACAGATTTCGGTCATGTTCGTATAGAACAGATTGCGCCCCCTGGTGTTGGAAGGTGTAATTAAAGGATTTTTCATCCAACTCGGGTTCTATGGGTCACATCACGACGCGGTTTGGCTCAATCGACTCAACGTCAATAGAGGATACTAGAGCTTATCGATTTTTGCTCCGAGTCTCACCACCAGGGGGCGCTTTCCTATCTCCGGTTCTACGGGCATGAAAACGACGGGGTATGGTTCATTCGACTCAACATCGAAAGCCTTAACGATTTCAGTTATGATCGTATAAACAGATTGCGCCACCTGGTGGTGGAAGGTGGAACTAACGTATACTGCAGCGCGTGCGCAGCACAACTGCTATACGCTGCCGCAGGCAGCGGGCACCCGAACCGGAGGTTCGTTTAGTTAGAGGTTTATACTATTCTATGTGCCGGTGCGTGCGTAGCAAGACCGGTTTATGGTGCCGAAGGCAGCGGCGACCAGGGTCGGAGATTCGTTCAGTTAGAGGTTTATACTATTCGATGTGCAAATTAAGGTATTTTCCGGTGCCGAAGGCAGCGGAGACCAGGGTTGGAGGTTCTTCGGTTAGAGGTTTATACTACTCAATGTGCAAATTAAGGGATTATCCGGTGCCGAAGGCAGCGGGGACCCGTGTCGGAAGTTCGTTCGGTTCGAGGGGGGTGCGAGCCGGAGAATAAAAAAGATTCGAGGCACCGATGTAAATTAGGGATTTTATCGATTTTAGTTACCGATGTAAATTAGGGGCCCGCTGGCGGGCGAAGCCAGCTAGTCCTTATTATTAATGTTCGTAAACGTCTGTCTGTCTGTGTGTGAGTGCATCTGTACCCGGATAAACTCTGCGAGCGTAGCGAGTAGCGAAGCGCTTTTTGTGTCATAAAATTCAGAAAAATCCGGGCCTTCAGGAACTGCAGTTTCGAAAAAATCCGCCCATAATTAAGGGAGTTATTAACGAACAAAGCTGTTTTAATTGCTTCAAAAGAAACCTATGTGGAAAGTCCTCCGCGCATGCCCAGAAGAGCTCAATCCTCATCTTCCGCAAAAAGAAGAAGGAAAGATCGCTTCGGCCGGTTTCGTTTGACGACTGTCTAAACTCGCCGACGGCGAACCGACAGAAATACGAAAACACCGTCAACATATTCTCAAAGAACGTACTCTTACGTCTCTAACGATCCGGTCGGTTCGAAAAAATTTCGATATTAACCCTTTCAAAAAAATAATCAAAAAGGGTCAAATTCGTGTTTTTGATTTTCTCCCTTCGCCCGAATCTCCCCCCCTCGCCCGAAAAAATATTTTAGTTAACCCTTTCGAAAACGTTTTTTTCCGTAAGTCTCTTTCGGTTTTTCAGCGATTTCGGCAATCTTTAAAAATTCAATTCTGGGCTTCTAAACAAGATACGAAAAAATAAAAATACCGAGCCTAATCTACGTTCTTTTTCCTTTTAAAATCAGGTATCAGTTTCGAAAAATTCGTTTTTTAACCCTTCTAAAAAAAATGGTTTCCGAAACTCACTCCCGTGAATTTTCGTTTTTCGGCCCATGTTTAAAAATCCGCATCGACTCGGAAAATGCGAATACAGACAAATAAAATACACCAGATCATAGCCACGTTCTTCTTCTTCGAAACATATATTTCAGTTTTTAAAAATATGTACATTAACCCTTTAGAAACCGGTCGTTCCCGTACCTCACTTTCACGATTTCCTCTAATTTGCCAATGTATACCCCGCCGCAGCAATTTTTTATCGAATTACATAAATTCCTATAGAAGAAGCTAAAAGTGCATACATTCAGCTCTAGAAAGACAACTTTCAGTTAAAAAAATTCGAGTATTATCAATTTCAAAAAAATTCTTTTGTGTAACGCGTTTCTAGAAATAAGCGTTTTTCGGCGCAAGCACAGATTTATCAAAGTGTAATAAGTGACTTTGCTTTCGCCGTAATTATCTTATTTATTAACGATTTTAAATCAAAAATCGTTGTTCATTTTGCGTACAGAATTGAATGGGCTTTCCGAATATATGATTTATTTTGAGAAATAATTATATTTTCATAGTTAAAATTCTATTCTACTAGGATATTTGTATTTTGAAGCAGCCTATTCCACTGCAAATATACTTGCTGTGTGTACTTTTTTCGGAAGCTCCAAAAGATATCAAATTAATTTTTTTTCTATTTTTTATATATCAGATTCTATATAGTTTGTTGAACTCCCGGTTTATGATTCAAGGCAGGAACATTTATTTTTAAAAGTTTTAGAATTTTTTAAATAATGGTCATTTTTGTATAGAAAAAAAAAAGAAAAAGCTAAGGAATTTGCTATTTCTTGGATCACGACGGAGTACAGCTCATTCGACTCGACACCGATAGAGCTTACTAGAGATTATCGATTTTAGTTCCGCATTTCACCACTAGGGGCGCTTTCCGAACTCTGTTTCTATGGGCCGGATCACAACGGGGTATGGCTCATTCGACTCGACATCGATAGCTTTAACGGTTTCAATGCCCGAGGTTCGTATAGAACAGATTGCGCCACCTGGTTGTGGAAGGTTAAAATTGTCAGGAAAATCACATACCTCCAGAATATTTGTTGGTCTTATTGACTCAAGCAACACATAAAAACTACCATTCATTATCACTCATACACTCTTAGTATTCTTCATATTAAGTAATAAACATTAAAGTTTTACCTTTATTAAATATAAAATACACTTCATAAATATAATTTACTTTTGTAAATACATCGTTTTTACTTACCTTTTGCACTTTATTCTTTCCATAATTTGAGCTGCTTTCAGGAACAAATACTTTTTATTTAGTCCATCATTAAAACGTAACTATAGAAACACAAACACATTTTTACTTCTAACGAGAACCGCACTACATCGTAAACATCGTAAGTACTTCTGAGGTAGTGCCTCTGCCACTCACTAGATGGCGGCACACGTAGACCGTTCGGATTGGAAGACCGAACGTCGAATCAACAATGGCACGTGTATGCAAATTTCGGTGGATCGTTCTAGTAAAGTGGGTGTTTCTAGTGATTAGCCGACATTCTACCAGTATAAATAGTTGCTATATCTCTGCATAGGTGGTATATTGGAAATCGATTGATCAAGTTATCGGCGGTGTTCTTTCAATAGACATCGTCGTAGTATTAAAATATCTGGCTTGTTAATGTTATATAAAAGTAAACGATGATCGTTGTGGTTGATGGCGATAGTATTTAAAGTTCGAGCAGCTTGGTACAGTAAAGTATAAATATATTTGATGTGTTTAATAAGTTTATCTTGTTCTGTTTACGTCTATCTGCTAAATATCCGTGTTCTGTGAAAAGTGAAAACGTTACTGTCTTCAAAACGAAACTGTTTAATATCAAGTTATTAGAATCAAGATGCTGTATTATAATATGTGAGTACTTTGAATAAATCTCCTGTGTTTGAATAACTTTTTGTCTTCATTGAATTCTATATATATTCTGCATTTCACTATTTGACTTTTATATGATAATCTATCTAAAACCAGCAAAAGCTTCTTACTACGCTATAACTAAAAGTTATACTCTGCTTACTTCGAAATAGACTGCCTACATTATTTAAACAAGCGGTTATGGGCGATAGAGCTCATATAATGAAGCTATTTTTTGATTTGATAAAGTGAAAATGCTGAAAAGAATGGAAGATTAAAAAGGTAAACAAACGCTCCCGATCGTAATAACGCAAGTCCCGGCAACGAAAATAAGAGAGGGGGGGGCGGTTTGCCTGTATTATAGTATGAAATAAGATCGTTGAAGACATGAGTGAAAGAAAATATGGATGAAATAGATGATTAACGAAAGATAGTATCAAAAATAAGTGAAGAGGTTTCTGTTTGAAGTATATGAAATTTTTTTTGATAAGAGAACTGGCTTTTAACTTTGAAATTTTTAACAAATCTAGACTGAATTTTTAAATTATACACCTTTATTTTTGCAGTTGAAGTTTTAATTATGATAAATTTTAACATAATTTGAATGAAATTTAAGATTTTTATCAGTTTTTAACCATATACATACATATCTTTTAATACAAAAACGAGGAGTTGAGAGAAAAAAAAAAAAAAAAAAAAAAAAAGGGAAATGGCTAACATATTGATTGAGAAATTGGATTCATCAAACTATAGAAATTGGTGTAATGATATTAAATACATTCTATTGGATAAAAATCTCTGGTATATAATAGAAGATAATTTGGTAGCACCAACTAAAGAAAAGCCAACTGCTGAGGAAATTGAAGCATTTAAAGCAAAATCTAATCAAGCACTATCCATTATCTATTTGAATATCAGTGTGGAATTTAAAAGATTAATTGAGAATTGCAAAAATCCCGTTGAAGCGTGGAATAAGTTAAAATTAAATTACTGTCCAGATTCCCGTTCCCATCATATGAAGATATTTACGGATCTAATGGAGTGCAAGATTAAGACAAATGAAACTATAAATCTTTTTGCGGCAAGATTGGCACGAATTACCAGAGATATAAAACAGATAGATGAAAATTTTAACGAATGTTATGCAAATTTTTCAGCTTCTCCGGTTTCTTCCCAGGAAATTCGATGCAATAGTACAAAATATTTTGCGATGGGGAAAATCTGATTTTCAGTTCTCTAAAATAGTAGAAGAACTAGTAGCAGAAGAAACTCGTTTGAATGTAAGAGATTCAGATTCCGGTAAAGGTAATCTCCAAGCAAATCAATTGAATTTTAGAAGGAAGCAAGAGAATTTCAAAGGGTTTAAGAAGAAGAAGTGTTGGAAATGTGGTCAATCCGGTCATCTACAGAAAAATTGTTTAAGTAGGGCCAATAGTAAATATGAACAATCTGGTTTTTCAAGATCTCGCTTCTCCTCCCCGTTTTACAGATGGAATACACCGAATGGGAACTCTCTTCGTGGAAATTCACCATCTTGTCATGCTCGTTCAACTTCTCGCCATACTGGTTCACCATCCTGTCATGCCCAAACACCTGACTATGGAATGGTTTCACCGTCATCGTCCAGATGTCAATCAAGAAGTCGCCGACCTGAGAAAGGAAACTACAACTCTCCTGGAGGAAACATGCCTCGTAACCGACCCCGATACAGAAGGAATAATCAAAGGTGGAATGAGTCGCCAGGACATTCAGAGAGTCCAGTAAATTTTTGTAAGTCCTCTAATATTTTTATATCAAATGTTAATGTAAATTGTATAAATGTAGAGGCCAGGTGGATCCTGGACACTGGTGCGACGCACCATTTCACTAATGATAAATCCATTTTTGTAAAATTTTCTCCTTTAATAGATCAGGAAATGACTGTTGCTGTTAAGAACATATCTTTCCCAATTGAGGGCCGAGGTGATGTAAAATTGTTATTTGGCAAACGCCATGTTTTACTAAAGAATGTTATGTATTCAAGTAAATTACGTCGTAGTCTCATATCTGGTCCTCAATTGGATAAAAACGGGGCAACTTTTATTGGTGGAAGAGGGAAGGTAACCGTCTCGAGGGAAGGACAATTTTTATTTAATGCTTATCTTGAAAAGGGAGTATACCAGGTTTTCCTAGGATTCCAAAATCGTTAAAAATTGAGACAAATTCTCTTTCAAAGTTTTCAGAAATGGAGATTTGGCATAGGCGGTTCGGACACATAAGTGCAGCCATACTAGTGCATACTTGTAATGAAGAGGGAGTCCGGGGAATGCCAAAGCTTAAAGATCTTAACTTTAAATGTGAAAAATGTAAAATAAGTAAACATAAAAAGGTATCATTTAAGGCAATAGGTCAAAGACGCTCGCAGTACCCTTTGGAACTTCTTTTTGCTGATGTCTGGGGTCCTTGCCAAGTACAAGGTAGAAATGGCGAGAAATATTTTCTCACTATTATCGATGACTATTCCCGCCGTGTGTCCATTTATCCTATGAGAATGAAGTCAGATAACTATGAAATTGTTCGTAATCATATTACTAGAGCTGAAACTTTCATGGGAAGGAAAGTCAAAAATGTACGGACGGATAATGGGGGGGAATTTGTCAATGATGACCTTGACGAATTTTTTAAATCCATAGGTATTATGCATGAGCTCACAAATCCATATACTCCACAGCAAAATGGAACGGCCGAGCGATTTATGCAGACTGTCATAAATGGAGCCCGTACCTTACTATCAGAGAGCAACTTAGACTTAAGTTTTTGGCCAGAGGCAGTAAAATTCTTCGTGTACACCTGGAATCGAGTGTGTCCCAAAACTTCATGTAAGACTCCTTTTGAGTTGTATGGAGGTAATAAACCTTCAGTTAAACATCTAAAACCTTTTGGGTCTGTAGCTTTTGTGGGAATCCCAAGACAAAAGCGGGATGGGAAACTCGGTCCAAGGGCGAAACGAGGAATTCTGGTTGGCTATGCTTTTAAAACTAAGGGTTATCGAATTTGGATACCTGAAACAGATAGTATAATAGAATCCATTGACGTCACATTTGACGAAAAATCCAGGTTTGATCCAGACAACAGTGGAGCTGTGATGGGCCCGGAGGGGGTTGACTTCTTTCCGGATAGCCTTGTGAGTAATCAAAATGATACCGTTGTAGAGGTAGAACCAGAGGTCATCCCTGGTCCCTCCAACGAAGCAAGTGATCCACAGGCATCTGGAGAGGAGGAGTCCGATTCCGAGTCCATTGACAGTTCCAGTCCGACTATTTCCTCACTTAGAGATGTTAGCTGGATTCGTAAAGCAGTACCTAGGCCTACCGGAAAACGGGTAGACGTCTATTATTACGAAACTGGGAAAACTGATCGTTTGAGATCAATAATGGATGTTGAAAGATATTGTGATAGAAATCAAATAAAATATAATCCTGACATATTTGATTTTAAGGGTAATAATCTTTATTCTGGTCCTGTTTCAAGCGTAGACAACTCTGACAGTGAAGATGAAGAATCTAATGCTCCTGAATCTAATCAAGTCAATCCTGAATCATGACTATATGGTCCGACAATACCCAAAACATTTAAACAAGCGATGGAGTCCGTGCAACGTGAGAAATGGCTTGCTGCAATGCAGAGCGAACTCAGTGTTATGCGTGAACGGAAGGTTTGGCATTTGGCTCCTTTACCTGCCAACGTAACTCCAGTGGGATGTAGGTGGGTTTTCACTATCAAGAGAGATGAATTAGGGAGGATTGCCCGCTTTAAAGCTCGTTTAGTTGCCCAGGGCTATAAACAAATTAAAGGCGAATCTTACGATGAGACCTTTAGCCCTGTGGTCAATTTTGGTGTAATCCGATTCTTTTTCTCTCTCTTGGTATCGTGTAGCGGATGGCGTCACATTCAGTGTGATGTAACCAGCGCCTACCTTTACGCACCATTGAGAGAAGACGTGTATATGCTACAACCGCCCGGTTTCACCATACCTGAGAAGTCTCATTTGTACTGCAAGCTGGATCGAGCTTTGTACGGACTACATCAAAGTGGTAGAGAATGGTTTTTTGAGATACACGAAGCCTTAATTAATATTGGTTTCATCAAATTGGATAGCTGTAACTGTGTATATATCTTTAAATCTGAAATAGTACTCTTGTTGTATGTAGATGACATAGTGTTGTTTGGGAAAAATCAGACTGTCATAGATAATGCTTTGCAAATGTTGGGGAAATTTTTCGACTTGAAAGTATTGGGAAAAACCAAAAAGCTTTTGGGGGTAGAATTCGAAGAAAGGAATGGCTTAGAGATTCATCAATCTCATTATATTGATGAAATATGTAATAAATTTAAAAGCTTTAAAATACCTATATCTTCACTCCCAATTAGCAAGGGTATAATTTTTTCTAAAGTTGATTGCCCAACCTCACAGTCAGATATTGATGTCATGAAATCCATACCATATAGGAATGTGCTCGGTTGTCTGTCATTCTTAGCAAATCGTACTAGGCCTGACATATCATATGCAGTTAATATTTTTAGTCAATTTCAGAGTAATCCAGGATTGTTTCATTGGGGCAGACTTCTACGGCTGCTTGGTTACGTAAAATATACTAGAAATTATCGCCTCCGATTATCATGTAATCAGGAGCAGTTGATCGCCTACTCTGATGCAGACTTTGCAGCGAACCGGGATGACCGGACTTCTATTGGTGGCCAGCTCGTTCTTTTGGGAAACTCACCCGTGGATTGGCGAACCTTCAAGGAGAAATGTGTGAGCCTGTCTACCATGGAGTCAGAGTTTGTGGCCTTGACTGAAGCTACCAAGAATATAGTCTGGTATGACCGGATCCTGCGGGAATGCCGGAGTAGGCAGATCATTCGTGAATGCGATGTTAAATCTCAATTATACGTTGACAACCAGGCGGCCATAGATTTCGTTAAGTCCCCAATCGAAAATCACCGTAGTAAGCACATCGACGTTAAACTGTTTTTTGTCAGGGATTTGGTTTATAAAAATCTTTTTGATTTAACTTTTGTCCGTAGCAAGGCTAACCTCGCAGACGTGTTTACCAAACCCCTCACCAAATATGATCTTCTGAGATTTGTAAAAATCTTGTTTAAAATAGATTAATTACTTATCTAGTCAAATACGTACCTATTCTCTTTGTAAACTTTATAAGTGTAAGGAAATTGTGCAATATATATTTTTTAGAATAATTCTTGAATTTTTAGTGATATATTGAAGTGTAAGATTAAAGTAATTTTAAATATAGAATTTTTGTAAAAGTGTATGTAAGGTAACTTTACTTTTTAATGTTTTCCAAACTGCAATAATCCTGTATGTTTAAAGTAATATGGAGAAATTAAGTTTACATAAGTAATGAAGGTCTAAGGTTTAAAATATTGTTAAGATTAAATTGTATGCATTTTTCTGTATCTGGATGGGCCCATTTGTCCTAGGACAACCAGACCAGAGGATGTGTTGGATTATTTATTTGTTTAAGTAAATTCTGTGAAGTTAAAGGTTAAATTATTGGCTGACTCCAAAGGGATAACTGTATATGAACTTATCTAATTTTTTTAAAGTTAAATTTTTTTTCTTTGAAATTATCTGTTGAATAATCTGTTATAATGAATGTTAAAAATATGGTATATGTATTTTTCTTTACCTTGTTATAAATGTAGATATCTAATTCTGATCTCTTTTAGGCATCTGAGACTTCAATCGGTATGAATGGAATCCAGGCGTGGAGAGTAATTGACGCTGAGTGTTATGTAAGAAAGTAGTTGATTGTAGTCAATAGTTTTATCCTAACTCAGATGCTGAAAGTTCTTCAAAGTTACTATTTTGTTTTGGATATTGAGTTAATGTCCCAAGGAGTCAAGTCTTTTAAATTCTTCAAAGATTTTCCAAATTAAATTTTTCTTTGATGTTATAAATAAAGAACTTTTCTAGTGTTAAATATGTGTATGTTGGATTGCAGTTGGAAAAATTTCTTGTTGTTAGAAAACTTGTTTTAATCTTTCAAATTGAAGATTAAATTTTTGGTACGTATTTGCAATATTTTTTTTGTTAAATTGTTTAAAATTGTTTGTATTAGGAATTGTAATGTATTAAGCTGCTGTTAGTATTTTTGCAACGATTTTTCCGGCTAGTCCTTGAGTCCATGGGTTGAAATTTTTTTTGAAAATTTTTTTTTTGGGGCTTTGTGTGAAAATTTTACTTAAGCTGAGAAGTTAAATTTTGGTCGTACTAGTATAAATGGGAAAATTGCAATATATTAATCTTTGAGGCAGTTAGTTAAAAATTAAATTTTTCAAGTGTTGAACATTGTTTTAAAAATTAAATTATTGTAAGGTTAAAATTGTTATGGTCGTTTGTGGGAGTTTTTACTAATGTTGTTGGAGAGTTATGCTAATTGATCGAGGTTCCAAATTTTTCAAGTATTTAAATTGTTTTTAACTATATGAAAAAAAATCAAACATGGGTGATTTTTAAAGTTAATTTGTTCAGTTCAGCTGAGATGTGTATAGTGAAGTTCTTTTGGATATTAAATCCATTTTTCTAGTCTTTTCAGACTTTTTCAAGTCATTTCCATATTCTTTGGACAATTGGCTGATAGTTGCGTTGAGGCAATAAGAGGGGGGGCACATGTCAGGAAAATCACATGCCTCCAGAATATTTGTTGATCTTATTGACTCAAGCAACACATAAAAACTACCATTCATTATCACTCATACACTCTTAGTATTCTTCATATTAAGTAATAATTTACTTTTGTAAATACATCGTTTTTACTTACCTTTTGCACTTTATTCTTTCCATAATTTGAGCTGCTTTCAGGAACAAATACTTTTTATTTAGTCCATCATTAAAACGTAACTATAGAAACACAAACACATTTTTACTTCTAACGAGAACCGCACTACATCGTAAACATCATAAGTACTTCTGAGGTAGTGCCTCTGCCACTCACTAGATGGCGGCACACGTAGACCGTTCGGATTGGAAGACTGAACGTCGAATCAACAATGGCACGTGTATGCAAATTTCGGTGGATCGTTCTAGTAAAGTGGGTGTTTCTAGTGATTAGCCGACATTCTACCAGTATAAATAGTTGCTATATCTCTGCATAGGTGGTATATTGGAAATCGATTGATCAAGTTATCGGCGGTGTTCTTTCAATAGACATCGTCGTAGTATTAGAATATCTGGCTTGTTAATGTTATATAAAAGTAAACGATGATCGTTGTGGTTGATGGCGATAGTATTTAAAGTTCGAGCAGCTTGGTACAGTAAAGTATAAATATATTTGATGTGTTTAATAAGTTTATCTTGTTCTGTTTACGTTTATCTGCTAAATATCCGTGTTCTGTGAAAAGTGAAAACGTTACTGTCTTCAAAACGAAACTGTTTAATATCAAGTTATTAGAATCAAGATGCTGTATTATAATATGTGAGTACTTTGAATAAATCTCCTGTGTTTGAATAACTTTTTGTCTTCATTGAATTCTATATATATTCTGCATTTCACTATTTGACTTTTATATGATAATCTATCTAAAACCAGCAAAAGCTTCTTACTACGCTATAACTAAAAGTTATACTCTGCTTACTTCGAAATAGACTGCCTACATTATTTAAACAAAAATAACGTATATTGCAGCGCGTGCACAGCACGACTGCTATACGTTGCCGCAGGCAGCGTTGACAGTTATAGGTTCAGCATTCGTTTAGTTATAGGTTTATACTATTCGATGTGCAAATTAGGGGATCATCCGGTCCGTGCGTAGCACGACCGGTATACGGTGCCGAGGGCAGCGGGGACCCGGGTCAGAGGTTCGTTCGATTAGAGGTTTATACTATATTTATGTGCAAATTAAGGGATTATCCGGTGCGTCCAGTATACGGATTGTTAGAGCCGGGTCGGAGGTTCGTTCGGTTCGAGGTTTATCTTATTCGAGATTTTACAAGATTAGAGGTTTTACAATTAGGGGCCCGCTGGCGGGCGAAGCCAGCTAGTATTTTTATTAATATCTGCTAAAGTTTTGATTCGATTTTCATAAAATTTGAAATGTCTCGACAAAATTCTGCAAAGATAATATATCTTAAATTTCAAACCATTCGTTTGGGTAGTTTTTGCGTTGTTATATGCAGACAGACGGACAGACAGACGGCCGGACCAGATGACGACAATAGGTGCTACGTATTTATATAATTACGAACGCACCTAAAAAACACGAAGAAAATTTAAAAAATGGATGGAAATATGAAAAATAATTAAAAAATGAATAATCTGCATGTTCGATTATTTTTTTATCAGATAGTACATTAATATTTTACAACTAAAATTATGAAGAAATAAATATATATTATCTTTTTCTTGTTTGCTGCGCCATCGCCTAAACTGTTTTTTAATATCTCATTTGTGAAGAAGGGGGGGGGGGGGGTAAATCGCATAAAAATAGGGAAGAAACATTTCAACATATTTTATTCGATTAAAATTAAAATTGCATGATATTCATTTCCACCGTTGCAAATAAAATATAATAATGGTTAATGGTTTTAAAATTTTAAATGCAAAATTACTACCAAATTATTTTTGGCAGTGACCAGTGGTCATATATACAGAGGCAATCAAATACCAAATACTCATATCTCTCTCTCCCTCTCTGTCACGCGAACACGATTTTTAAAATAAATTCTGGGGAGAAAAAAACTCGCGGTATAGAAGTAAAAATAGTTGCATTTTTAAAAATCCTTCTTTACCCTAGAATATGCATTAATAAATACTACTAAGGAATTAATATTTTTTTCATAAAATAATAATTATAAAAAACAAATAAAAACATGTCTGAATTATTCTTTGCTCATTTGTCTCATTAAAGCAACTGTTGCAAATAAAATACTTCCTTTCTTTATCGCCCTAAATTTACGCATCATTCAATAACTTCGAATATTCATCCACACCGGTGCCACTGAATATCATAATGAAATGAAAGAATAGGCGATATCCCACGCAAGCGCTCAGAGCTGGAGAAAATCACCCTTCTTCTTTTCAAAAACCTTATCAGCTGCGAGAATCCACACCGTTAGTATCATGGTTTAGTATCATGGCTGTATCATGGTTAGGCTGTATCCGGTGTATCATGGTTTAGGCTGGGGGAGCTCACACCGTTCGTATTCATGAATACTCAAAGACGAGGAAGAGATTTAATATCGAGAATATTTAATCTCTCGATAATCTAATCAAGAATATTTAATTTGTTTTCGTCAAATTTATGATATTTGCGATATACCGTTGAGTAGGATTTTTTGATATTGATATCACGGTATGCATTTTATATCGGTTTTATCGATATATCGCCCAGCCCTAACGTGCACACACACACATACAGTCGAGACCGGTTAAGATGCATTTCAAGAAACTGGACAAAAGTTGCATATTAAGCAGGATTGCATGTTAAACATGATTTGCCTAATGTTGCAGGAACTGAGTATTTTTACACATCTAATTGTCTAAATGAACTTTAGAGCTTTAGTTTATATATTTACGGTTGAAAATTGTTTAATTTAAACATATTTAAGATTAAAATTTAACTGTAATCAAATTCCATTGATGCAGAACTTGGTGGGCAACGGAGAATGGTCGACTTCAGTAATGTACAAGAAAGATCTTGTTTGTTAGAGCACAGTTCATGATGTAAGATTACATGATCGCTGGCTAACCCAATCAGCGAAGAAAGCTCTGTTTTGTTTTCCCTCTCGCTAGGACAGCTTTCTCAGCCGGAGATTATGTGATCTGATGTCATGAATTCCAGACTAAGATGAGAGAAACAAACAAGAATTCTCTTGCCATGAACTGAATAATCATCCGAACTGAATAATCATCCCTACTCCCCTCCTAAAAAAAACACTTGACAACCTTCCAAACTTTTGTGCATTTTTCTTCCCATTAAAAAACACCACTTTGAAGGAATATCCTTGTACAAGTTTAATTCAATCTTAGTAAAAAATATTTTCAGGCAAAATGCTGGGAAAAGAAGATATTTTAAATCTGGAGAAAAACTGAAAAGATGAAAACAAATATAAATCAACCTCCAAGAAATAACTTTTTTGAAATAGTAAATCTTAATATATATATTTTTTTTAATCCAAAGATACCACCAAGCTGGATAAGTACACTAAACACATGGATATTTTTTGTTTTTTTATATCTCCATCTTGGAAGTGTATGCTGCAGTTTTAAAATGAAGAAAAACAGAAAACTTAAAAAAGAATTGGAAAACACGAAAACTAACATGGAATCAAACATTAGAAAATATTTTTTTATAGTAAATATTAATAAATATTTAAAAAAAATACACCATCAGAAAAGGAAAGGTACCTCGAATAAGAGGGTATTTTTTCAATTTTTTGCTGGAAAGTGGATGGAACAGTCTCAAATTGCAGAAAAAAGGAAAAATTCAAACTAACGCATAATCAAGGTGCAGTAAAAATGTTTTCTGAAATAGCAAATATTAATATTTTTTTAAAATGAAAAATCCCCTTAAAACCGAGAAAAAAAGGCAATTTTTTTTTTTTTTTTTTTTGACTCTACAGGAAATTTGGTGATTGTGATTTCCAAATGCAGAAATTACTGAACACTTTGCTCTCATCTGATCCAAATTAACTCATAAAGGTGCAGGCACACAGGCAAATCGACAGAAACTCACTATTTTGAGATATTCATTAGAGTTTTTAATCAATATCTGGGATAATTATTTTTAACCCTCTAAGCGTATGGAACGTAATATTCCATTCACTAAGCTAAAGGTTTCACAGCAATATATGCAATGTTTATGATAATATAATTCTATAGATTTAATGAATTTTCAAAACATTGAAGAATGATTAACACTTTCAATTGTTACATTCATATTTGTAATTAAGTTTTATTTATAATGCTGAAAGAATCCCATTTTTTTAACATTTAAAACAAAATGAGGAGAAAACAACATTACAATTTTACCCTTTTTCAAAACGCTCAGAGAGTTAAAAAAAAATGAACAATCTGAGCCATCATTTGAGTTTGTCTTCGTCTTTTATACACAAACATAATAAATTATTATTAAATACGTCTATTATAAACAAATAAAAAAACTTAATAGACAGCACCAAAAAAAAAAAAAAAAAAAAAAAAAAAAAAAAAAAATGATTATATTAACATTGACAGTTTAAAATGAGGCGTAAAATTAAAAAAATGAAATTTGATTACCTCAGAGGATTTCATTTGAGGAGGTTTACCATCAAATACGTAAACAGGCTTGATTCCATTTTCAATCATCCGAATGGTGCGGTAAAATAAGCCCACTATATGACTAAAAGAAAAAATAAATTACAGCTATTTAAAAAAAAAAATAGTAAACTCTGTGACATTAAACAATTTGAAACTTCCATTAGAAATATGTTTAAATTCTTAATTAGTTGCTTTTAAATTAATTACTGTAAAATCCCGATTGTAAGCCCCCGCCTCTTTTTTCAAAAGCAAAAAGGCAGGGTTCCCAGCAAAACAGGTCTCGCAATTTCCCTGACCAAATCTAAAAAAATTCCAGGACCAAACGACATGCACAAAATCTGCTTTGATATATTAATTATTTTTTTTAAATGTTAATTATTAGTATTCATTTAAAAATATATTTCAAAAGCTTTAGATAGATTTTTAAAAAATCAACACAAAATAACTAAATAACAAGCAGCATAAAAGAAAATAAACTCAGAAATTTGTATCATAATAACAGGGTCCATCATACTCTTTTCCCAGGAGAAAATTCAAGCACCTAACTACCCAACATTCAAGCACCTTTCAAGAAAATGGGAAAACGAAATTCTATAAAATACTATAACTGTTTAAACAATGCAAAAAAAAAAACTTCACCTTTGCCAGTTTTCAAATGAATGTCATACAGTAACTAAGTCTTGAATGTGAAATGTTATGAGAAAGTCTGAAAAATATAGAAAACTTGTCCATATACTATAGGTGCAGATTCACAGTCGCCAGTCGCCAGATGGCGACTGGATTTTTTCTTTGGCCACTAACTTTCCATGTCTAAGTCGCCTAAGTCTAACAAGCAGACCGCCAAACATGATGCGCACAGATTTTGATGATTTTAAAGTATGTTATAGAGATCATAACCCTAACTATTCAGGTCAAAGGTTTCCTTCAAATAGGCTTTAGTTTTCGAGAAATTTCGGGTTAAAGTTCAGCATGCATTTCAAATACGCATTAGTTCGCAGTCTTGAACAAGGTCTCCATGGTGCCGAGGTAGCGTTCGCGATTTGAGAGCCGGAGGTGGGTGTTCTGTCCTCTTGCGTGACTTTTACTTTTTTAAACAAATTTTATATATTTGTCGCGTTATAAGTTTTATGCAGAATTATGAATTCTGCATCTTTGAACTTTTTGATATTTTCCTAATAAATTCCATTTACATTTTCGATTATTTCGTGAAAATTTACAACTTTTTTTCTTTTTTGTGCAGTTTTGAAATTAATATTTCTATTGACGAGATTCCAAGCTAATTAATTCCAACAACATATCTTTAAAGGAGTAATCAAATATTAAAGCAATAACGCTTATATCCAAGTTTTAGCCAGTTATATATATTTTTTTATGTTATTTAAATACATTTAACTGTAAAGTTCAAACTCAACATCATTTTTGATTTGCACAAATAAAAAATAATATATTACAAATAATTTTTTTTTTTCAGTCTAACAAGTCGATGCCATGCAGAAAAATTCAACTAGAAATAAAAATCGTTTGTAAATTACAATACATATAAAAAAAATCTGAAAAAAAAAAATTGTCTGCAATGACTTTTACGGCAATATCAGAATAAATAAAAATTTTCTTTTTATCCATTTCGCTCAGCTTCCTTTGCAGACTATTACCACGTTTGAAATAATTTCTTTTTCAAATTTAATGCATTTTTTAATATAGTTATCACAATTTTATTTAAAGAATATATAATATGCTAATTTATACATTCTTCCAATATTGTTAAAACAATTATTTAAAGGCGATTTTTAATGCGGAATTTGTTTAGAATATTTTTGCGATAGGTATCACACAATAGTTCCATATTTAATAAACTAAAAATGTCGATGTCGGTGATGATAAACATTTTAGTAATTCAGCAGTTAACATATTTCAATATATTTAAAACAAATCAAATAATAAAATTATATATTATTTTGGTAATTTTTTTTAATCATTTAAATTTTTTAAAATAGAAAATGCAAATAAAAGAAATGCATTATTTCATAAATACGATAAATAAATAAGTAAATATACATAAATGTAAACAATAATCATTTTAAAAAGACGAGATATCAAGACATAAATTAGTTTGGATTTTCGTCAAAAGAAATATTAGAATAAAAATTGCGCAAAAACTATAAATTTTCCCGAAATATTCGAAAATGTAAATGGAATTTATTAGAAAAATATTAAAAAGTTTAAAGATGCAGAATCCATAATTCTGCATAAAACTTATTACGCGATAAATATATAAAATTTGTTAAAAAAGGTAAAAGCCACGCAAGAGGACAGAACACCCATCTCCGGCTCTCAAATCGGGAACGCTACCACTGCACCACGGAGACCTTGTCTAAGAGCGCGAAGTAATGGTATTTGAAATGCATGCTGAACTTTAATTCGAAATTTCTCGAAAACTAAAGCCCATTTGAAGGAAACCTTTGACCCGAGTAGTTAGGGGTATGATACCTATAACATACTTTAAAATCATCAAAATCTGTGTGCATCATGTTTGGTGGTCTCCTTGTAAGTGTCTTACAGGGATGTGCCTTTTCTACTGACTCACAGTGGGGCGTTTTGACAATCTAGGTGGACAAAATTATTGCGTTGGAGTTTAGTTAGGTTTTGCTTATTTTTCGAATGTATCACTAATAAAATGCTCAAACAGTGATAAATACTTGGTTTATTTAATTATTTATATTATTATTATTATTTATCAAAAGTGGTTTCAAATTGACTATCAAGATTTGACAAAACATACATACTTACACTCTAAGTTAATATAACTTAATGGTTAAATAATAATTAAAATAATAATAATAATAAGGTTTAAAAGGTCTACCAGGGTGGCTTTTATTTAAAATTTTTTCGTTTTCTATTGTTTGAATAACGCAATCCGGTAGGTGAAAGGTCCCTTGAAACTTGGAGGAATTGTATTGATAAAAACGTTGTCTATTTCTTTCCGATTTAGACCATTTTTGTTGAATTAGAAAACAAAATGTCCGGACACGTTATTTCAGGCTCTTAAAAATGTCTTCAGTTAACTGAGGATTCCCCAGTTTTTCCAACAAAAATGAAGGACAGCTTCGAATTTGCTTTCCTTTGGGTTGGAAACCCATAAGTCAACAACAGATTGCCGAGAAATTTGTGTAGTCATGCTGAAAAAATAAAAGATTTAAAATAAAAACATATTTTAAAAAATAAGCTTTTATGTTTTGTGAGATTTTGTAAAAAATATATATGCTACCCAAATTATTTTCAGTTGAAAAAATGCTGTTGTACAATTCAATAACTTATATAAATTTTATTGAATTTGAAATAAAATTTTTGCCTATAGACGGTGATGTATCCGAATTATTTGTGTGGCCCTTAAAAGAAATATAATTGCTGTTCACTTTATTTTCACTTTATAAGATGGTATAGTGCATCTCGATAATCTAGATTCATTTTGTTGAAATTGAATTAAAATTTGTGTTTATAACTAACAATCTTTCCACAATCTTTTGTGTGTCCCTGTAAAAAATGCATACTTGCTACGTTCCTCAAATTATAATATAATTAAATTATCATGTAAAATACACATCTAAGCCAAGTTTCAGCTCAATCCGATAATTATAAGTGGATTAAAATTGATTTTCAAGATTTAAACTAAACTTTTGTGTAGCCCTGTAGATACAGTATAACTTCTACTTTCCTCAAAGTACAATAATATTGCATTGCCATTGAAACTACACATGTATTGAAAGTTTTCGATTAATCAAATTATTGAAAGTGGTTTAAAATTAACTTGCAAGATCTAAACTAAACTTTTGTGTAACCCTGTAGAAATAGTATAACTTCTACGCTCGTCAAATTATAATAATATTGTAGTATCATTAAAACTACGAAATGAATTCAAAGTTTCAGATCAATCGGATAATTAAAAGTGGTTTAAACTTGACTTGCAAGATTTTCACTAAGTATAATTCATACACTGAAAGTTAATATAAAGCTGGTTTATTGATAAAAACTTTACGATTCGCAATCTTTCGCAGGCGTTTTCTTAAATTTCCAATACTTTGGGAATAACACTTTTATTTAAAATAAATCTTATTGCTTAATAATGTATTAAAAGTCAAGATAAAGTTTGTCAACAACAACATGAATCATACAAAACCACAATTTCTTAAAAAGCACTTAAATTGGTTTAATGTCGCTTATTTTCAAACAACAATTGGTTAAATTTTACCTTGACAAATATGTAATATATTTTCAGTAAATTCGTGCTTTCACATTAAACAGAATAGTTAAGACATGCTTTCGAACTTCGGGAAATAAATGCAACCGTTGAAACACCCTCAAACCAATTGCGCAAATGTATTTTTTACGGTCGTAATTAATAGACACCATGAAATTTTTCGATAAAAATCGTATGGATCTCGACAAAAGAGACATTCAGCTACCAGATGTTAAATTTTGAGAATATCAGAAAAATGAATTTTGTCCACCTAGATCAGCCATACTCAACCTTTTTGTCTCGCGGGCCGCAAACATATGTTTGGAACGTTCGGCGGGCCGCAACACAATTATATTATAATGAAAAAAGGGGTACAATTTAAATTGTAAGAATAAAAAAGGTAGTATATAACAAACCTATATAATAAAGTTAATATAATCAGTAGAATTGATCGTTTGTCGAAAAAGAAATATTACCAAAACTTTTAACACCACTATTTCCAAACAATAAACTTTGTGGTAGATTTCAATTGCAAATGATGTACAAATAGTGGTATAAAACATTTAGCTACCCATTTTTTTCACGATAAAAGTTCAACCCTAATAACAATTATTAGTTAAACGTAATAATAAAACAATGTAGCATTTCCAAGTTCTAAAGAAAAAAATAAGGTGATTTGCTTTAATAAGTTAATCGTTTTCTCAATACAATTTTTTTTTTTTTTATATGTAGAAATGTATAGTGCAAATGTAATAAATTTGGAATAATATTGGTTTAGTGGTGACGATTAAGAAATGTATACACCACTATAGCACAAATAGAACTACATGTAAAAAGAACGTTTGACTAAGGAAACGGTATTTAAAATAATTTTAAATTAGTAATTTTAAATAATAGGAAAGTTTTTGTCTCCCCATGAAAATATATAAAAGAACAGTGAAGGTCTTAAAAACTTTTATACACATTTCAATTAATGGTAATAAATAGAGATTATTGAATATGTATCTCGGGCCGCACATAAAAGGTCTCTGGGCCGCAGGTTGAGTATGGCTGACCTAGATCATCAAAATGCCCCACTGTACGACTGTCAGATTTCCGCATTTAAAAAAAAAATATTTTTTAAAAATCAATTCTGCACATTTTCTGCGATATTTACCCCTTTTTTACTTTTTCTGTTGCCCATAATTAAAAAACATGATTAAGCATGGATACCACATTTCCGCAGGTCTACACAAGTTTCCCATTTTCTTCTTTAAAAAGAAATTATCCCTGAATGTCAAAAATTGTTCAATTTATTTTATTAAAATCTAAAACTTAAAAAGAAAATAAATCTTCTCCATATTTTTTTATATATATTTTTTCTTTTGATTTTTATAGACATACTTTTTGATGCAAATGCCATGGTGAGCATTTATTTTCAGCTATGAAAAACACTTTGGAGGGGGGGGGGGGGGGAATTTATCTATAGAACAAAAAAGTTAGAGAATCGTCTACAGTATGGAACCATTTATCCGGAATCCAGTTAACCGGGAAAACCAGTTATCCAGAATGATATTTCCAACTGACTAATTTCAGAATCTTTCCAGAAAAAAGTGCCATGCAGTGCTAGTTTTACATGTGCATTGCTTGATACATTACTACATGCATTGTAAAACTTGATCTATCTAGGATTTGAAATGAAAGCATTTTTAGTTAGATATTGAGCATTTTAAGTTTTATGCAGAATTATTGCTTCCAAGGTATTACTTTCTTTCAAACTCTGATTAATCTTTGATCTTGATAGCATCTGGGCCTTAATCAGAGCAATCTAATAATTTGAAATCAGTAACAATGTTACAGCCACATATATTCTACAAACCTCATCAAATGGATGTTGCTTTAATGTCTAACCAGTTATCCAGAAAAACCAGTTATCCGGAATACATCTGGCCCCAACCATTCCGGATAAATGGTTCTATACTGTATTTGGGGCCTTACATTATAAATATTTATTCCTACAAACTGTATATACAATTATGGTTGGAAGATTCTATAAAATCCCGTTGCCCAATTTTAATAAAGAAAAATAAATAATTTATTTATTTAAGTTTTGTGTAAATTTTATTTTAAAATACTGTTTATTACTTTTAAGCTTTAATAGTAGACAATAAATCCCATATAGCCATATAAATGCTATTGTTTTTATGCATTTTTTTCACAATATGGCCACTGGATTTTTTGGGTTTAGGAGCCACTGGCTCCTTACAGATTTTGGGAATCTGCACCTATACCATATACAGTAGAACTCCAATTATCCGAATCAATTGGGACCGGACCCCATTCGGATAATTGGATTTTTTTCCGAAAAAAGGGTCTATTTTAATTAATTACTGTATGTATGTTGAAAATGAGAGAAAAACTATTTTTAAAGAAAAAGATCTTTTAATTAATTAAATGAAAAGGCAACACTTTTATATGTTAAGCGTACTTACAAGTAGTACAAACGTTGCAAGCGTACTTACATGTTAAGCGTACTTACAAGTGCTGTACAGTATGTACGTATTGTACTGTAAATAGTAATATTGCTGGCTGCACTTATCGATCAAAGTAAGCTGTTTGACAGTCTTCATCCGTTTTCGGCAGCCAAGTTGTGCATCCGCTTGACAGTGAGAAGTTGCACGTGGTCACACTCAGGCTGACGCTCCATCCACTTCAACGCAGTTTCAAGATCGGCAAATGCTTCAGTAGCTGATGATCCCGTGTCTGCTTCAACTTCGACATTAAGGCAGGCCGCACACTGACAAGACAGAGCGACGTGTAGCGCAAGACACGAGACAAATTCTGATACTCAAACCGGTTTTTTTTTGTTAAAAGGGTGAAAATGTCTCATTACTTACGTTACATGTCACTCTGTCTCGTCAGTGTGCGGCCTGCCAGGTCATCTTCCTCGACACTTTCTTCTCTCACATTTTCAATAAGTTCATCGTCATTTAGAATTTGAAACCCAGGGTTTAAAACCCAGGTGGGCCGGGCCGCCCACCCGGCGACGTACGACAGACAATAATCGAACTGTACTATGAAATGGTGACTCATCATCCCAATAATGTTCGCACTGCGCCTACACTAGATTCGCGGAGGGAAAGACAATATAGCGGGCGTAGACAGAATCATTATTTTGCGAATCGCAGTATATTTCCGTTTTAATTTTTTTCTGAAATTCTGAAAGCGATTCGGATAATCAGCAATTCGGATAGTCGGAGTTCGGATAATTGGAGTTCTACTGTACTGCGATTTTTCTCCACTGGCATTTGTAGGAATTTTTTGGTCTTGCAATCGACAAGTGGTCTTTCATTTTTGTACCCACTTTTAAAAAAATATTTGTAAATTCCCTGACTTTTCCTATATATTTTTTAATTTCCCCGACTTTCCAGATTTTCCATGTCGCTGGGAACCCTAAAAGGGTTAAATTTAGAAGGGGGTGCTTATAAATGAGATTTTAAGAAAAAATTATTTAAAAAGCCATTTTTATCATTAATTTAGAAGTAAAAAAGGGACGAGAATCTTGCGTATTTAGTCAAATTTCCACAAAAAAAAAAAAAAAAAAATCATCCAATTTTTTTCCTCCCCTTCACACATAAAATTTAAAATCTTTAAAAATCATTTTTAATTTCATATTTTTCTTTGTGTGTTATTTTATTGTGACAATAAATAATCGATCATCTAATCCCCACTCAAAATTATTGCTTCCCTCTTTGCACCCCCCCCCCCCCCCTCTAGTACAAAAAAACACATAGTTTAACCTTTATAAATCTTTAATTTTCTTTTCAGACTTATTTAATAATCTATAGCAACAATAAATAAACCTAATTTACCACCTAAATTATCCCCTCCTCCTAAAATCTATGCTTCTCTCTCCCTGCCTCCCAACCTCATCTCATGAAGACCATTCCCATTCCAAATGCATCTCATAAAATTTTAAATCTTTAAAATTCTAATTTTTTTCTGCTCTATTTGTGATTTTGTTGTTACAATATCTAAATACCATCTAAATTATTCAACTCCTCCCCCCCCCCCTCTCTCAGTGAACACTTTAAAGTCTCAGAAAAGTTTTTTTTTTACAATAATTACTTAATTATTTAAATCCCCCCCTCCCCCAACACACACAAAAACTTCAAAATCTTTAAAACTATTTAAGATTTGTATACTATATTGTTACTTTGTAGAAACAATAAATAAATGATGGAGGAGGGAAAGAGCAGAGAGAAGTTTTTGGTAGTTTGGCTGTTCTCACAGTTGATATTTTGTTAATGAGGGGGGGGGGGGGGGGGTATTTTAGAGAGCATATTTACTTTAAAACATAAAATATACACAAATGAAAATTTATGCTTTCCTCTCACATATTTAGAAACCGACCGACCCTTGGGAGGAAAGGACAGAGCAAAAATTTCCAAGGGAATGATGATTTTAGATGAGTGATACTTATATGAGATGAGTTACCTTACTACAAAATAAGAAATAAAGCAGCATTAAAGAGAAAATAAATAAATAAAAAATATATAATATTTAAGATTTTAAACTATTTGTTGGGTCGGTGGGGGGGACAAATAGGACAGAATTTTTTTTTTTTTAAATAATGTTTTAAAGATTTTTTTGCTGGAGGGGCCAGAGGGAAGGAAAGCAGACATCTTGGTGGAAGAGAGATAATTTAAATGGCTAATTATTTATTTATTGTTACTTAGAGAGCAACTAATAGAGCATAATTTAATTTTATATATATTTATAAAGAGTTTTAAAGATTTTAAACTTTGTATGCTGAAGGGAGAGCGGGAAACATAAATTTTGCATGAAGGGGGATATTGTAGTGTAGAGGATTGAGTTTTTACTTATTGTTATGTTGCTAGTGAACAGCAAGAAGGACAAAAGAATTTAAGATTCTCAAGATTTTAAACTTTTGTGTTGGGAAGGGTGGAGACGGGAGGCAGACATAATGCAGAAGGGGGGGGGGGATAGAACTGCATTAACATTATATAAAAATCTAATTGGAAATCTGTCAAAAGATTAAAAATTCTCTCCCTTGGATTTTTAAAATTAATTTTTTGTGAAAAAATATTAATTGAATGAGTAGGACCAGTGCCAGAACTATCTTCAAGTGTCTGCAATGCTAATAATGTTTTCAAAAATAGTCTGCAATACGCAATATATCACACAAAATTTGCATTTTTTCTGCTATCCTCCGACGAAACTTGACGTTTTTCAAGATCATTCGACAAAATTTACCATTTTTTTTCGAGATCCTTCGACAAAATTTACCGTTTTTTTTTTCGAGATCCTTCGATGAAATTTTCCATTTTTTCGAGATCCTTCGACGAAATTGACCATTTTTTGGCGATCCTTCGACGAAATTGACCGTTTTTTCGCGATCCTTTGACGAAATTAAGTCTTTTTCACAATCCTTTGACAAAGTTGGCGTTTTCTCCGTAGCCCTTCAACAAAATTTGCATTTTTCCGCGATCCTTCAACGAAACTGATGATTTTTTGACAAAATTCATGTTTTTTCACGATCTTTAAATGAATTTCGCGTTTTTTCCGCAATTCTTCAACGAAATTCGCTGTTTTTTAAACGATCCTTCGACGAAGTTTGCCGGGTATTTTTTTTAGCATAATTTACGCGCTATAGTGCGTTCGCGGCATCGTTGTATGTTTTTAGTCTGCAGGTGCCCTAAAAAGTCTGCGACGCCGTCGCGGCATCGCATACATTCTGCCACGGGGTGAGTAGGGCATTTATTTTTACTTGCTACAATCTAATTTTTTTTTTTAAATATCAATATTTAGTATTTTGTAATTTTTTTTTTTTAACTACGCGACCTTTAAAATTTTTCCTTAATTTTATTTTTATCAACCTGACAAAAAACCACGAACTTAAAAATTTGCTGTTTGCCACTAACAATTTATAATATATATTGTTTAATTACTTGAATTTTCTTTTACATTTTCACACATTATTTATATATTAAACCATGGATAACAAGGAGATTTCTTTTATAGTTCTTATATTAATATTTTCCCTATTTTTTTTTCTTTTCACAAAAAATAATCACACACTTTCCTTAGTATATAAATATATCTTCTTGATAATGGTCATACAAAATATAAATAAAAGTTTAGATAAATTATTTATTTAATCGATAACTACAAATATAAAATTAGTAATTTTAAAAATATTGTCAGGTGTTAAATTTTACTTTCCACAGTACCAAAATTTGCTTGGCTTTTTAAATTAGTTATTTTTAATAGAAAATTAATAATTAAAAAAAAAGTTGGGTTTTAAATTTTACTTAATTATAAAGAATTCGAATTTTAAGAAAATACAAGTTATATAACTTCTCCTCCTGAAGTAACGTATGACATTATTGAAATGAATTGACTTATAGCAATAAAATAATAGAAATCATTCTGTCCAGAGTGGGGATCAAACCAACAATCTCGCAGCTTAAAGGCAGGTGTCATAGATCACTCAGCCATGGTGACTCATTCTAAGTTACTCTGCTAAAAATGTTCTAGATCTAATTTCACGCATGCCCATAAATGTCGAATTCACGCTGAAAATTAAGATATTGGCTTGTCGCTTTAATATATAGGATACTTCGAAAAGATACAATGTTAAATAAGTGATCTTTAATCTTAGTGTATTATAAATGTGACTGTAAATGTCAATGTGTGTTCTTTTGTTTTAAGTATATATTTGTATTGACATAATAAAATAGTTTGTGAAAGTTAAAATTTGAAATGCTATATTTTTTGAATGATCACTTTCACATCAACATTATATTTTTTTTAATGTTTCATTTGGCACTAACTATTATGCTTGGCAACAATGGTGTTGGTATACTGGAAAAGTACTGAAAGAACTCTTTTTGGGAAATTTCATAAATGTTGTGACTGAATTCAAGTAGGAAGAATAGCAAATTGGTTACAATAGCAACATGAACAATGATGCTGAAGATTTAAATTTTATCTGAATTGAAATAAAATAATTGACCTGAATTGGCATCAAAGTAAAGGAGATGAACTAGAACATTTCATTGTCTTGCATTACAACCAAAAATTGGTACTTTTCCAGTATAGGGGGCTTGGTGAGATAGAGAAAATGTGTTTGACGAGAGAAGAAAATTTTTCATGCATATTTTCTGGCAACCTATTCACTGTTTCATATACACAAACCAGGGATCTGTTTAGGAAAAGATTGGGTCCTTTAAAGGACTCTTCACAAAATTTTTCATTTCAAAACAGGACCCTTCACAAAATTATTTCCCCTAAAAAAGGACCCTTCACAAAATTCTTTTCCCTAAAACAGGACCCTTCACAAAATTCTTTTCCCTAAAATAGGACCCTTCACAAAATTCTTTTCCCTAAAACAGGACCCTTCACAAAATTCTTTTCCCTAAAACAGGACCCTTCACAAAATTCTTTGTCCTTAAAAATAGGTTTTTCACAAATTTTTCCATCTTTAAACTGAACATTTCACAAATTAATCATTTAAAAGTAAAATCTGACCTGTTACTTTTACATATGTCAAGAAAAAAATATGTATTTTACATCCATATATCTTCTTAAAAATGTATAAACAAGCACCTGAATATAAAGATCATTTCAAATTCACAAAATTATAATTAGATTTTTCACAAATCTAAAAAGCTGTTCACAATTTAACAAAAACAGGACCTTGAGAAAAAAGTCTGGACAGACCCCTGCAAACAATTTTTCAATATTTATACAATTTATTTATTATAAACAAGCCACTTATCTATTTTTATATAAAAACTGAAGTAAGTTGTAATAATAATAAAAAAAAAAAAACAATAATAATAAATATAATTAAAATGGATACTTTTCTGCCAAAAGATCGCAACAACCACATTGAAACATTTATCGCCAAATTTCCTGGCAGGATATGGGACCTTTCCTATGACTCATAAAATAATAGCAATAATAAAATAAAGCCAAGCAAAATCAATGAATGATATAAAGTATTGTATGAATATATTCTTTAAAGCTTAACATATTTTTTGTTTTTTTAGCTTCTTAAGCTTTTCACACAAAAACTAACAGTTTTAAATGCTTTGAGAATGAAAAACAAAACTTTAAATGAAACTGAAAAAGGGGGAGAGACTGAAATTAACCACCATGAAAACTAGTAGGAGGAATTAGGAAACTAATAAATTATTTGGACATTTTGCTAAAATTTTTTTTAAAGATTAAATGAAAAACTTAATTTCTACCTTGTAGTTTCTCCTTCACTATTGGTTAGCATGTTTGATTCTTGCCGCACAGCAATCAAAAACTGATATATGCTCATGGAAGCATCAACGGCTATTTTCCTTCCTACAAAAACGAATAAAAGGTATTAAAAAACAGCACAATAATTAATGTGAATTCGGATTTATTCAATTTGATGTACAAATTAAACACTCTTACATAATAAAAATAAAAAGATAGTTCAACTATGAATATATAAACAGAGCGAATTTGAAACCATACTACACTTAAAAAAAACTTAAACGTATGAAAAACTACCTAGCGCATAATTTTAATTTGTGAAATCAACTGAGCAGATAACTTCATTATTGATTTAAGATAAAAACAACAACAACAAAAAAAAAAAAACATATTTCAGTTTTATATATATGATTTATTTTGCTTAAACAAATAAACAAACAGCAACTTACCAAAATAATTTTTAATTTCATTCTCTTTTACTGACGATGGAGCCTGATCAGCAATTAATTTTGCTAAACCTTGAATTCCCATTGTAATTAAAAAACTTACTATTTTGTTTATATGTTAATAAATTTCTGCAAAATTTCGCGCTCAGGCTTAAATGCACTTTACACGGTTACAGTGAAACCAATACTTGTACTATTGTATTTGCCATTTATCTAGCTTTATTTATTGAATAATTTCACTTAAAATGATAATAAATATGCATTTTCATTGATTAAAAATTACACGAAATTTTTTAATAAGTTTCTCTTTCACATTTTAGGCAAACTTAAATAACTAATTTTGTTTATTTATTTTTTAACATTTACCAAGCATCAATGGCGTTTCTTTTTTGCCTTTTATCTTGTTGATTGTAAAATCTGTAAATGGGGTTATTAGTTTGGGACAGAGAGTCCTTAAGTTACGATTAGCTTTATACAATGTTTAGAAACTTCTTTAACTACATTTTTTAATATGAGTTCATCTCTCCGAAAATCTAATGTTCCTGAAAGGAATGTAGTTAAACAGCTTTTTAAAGCAAGTATTTACGGAAGGCCCAATAAACCAACACCAGTAACTCAGGTATGTCAATATTTTGCAATTAAATTTTTGTAATGTATATACTTGCAAGTAGTTAATTTTGTATCATACCTGTTAAACCTTAATATTTTATATTTTTCGCAATTTAAGTTAATTTTTACGGTTTTGATTATCTCTTTCACCAAAATTGGGAAAGAATTATTAATTTTCCTTTATTACTATTATTTCTGTTAATGATTTAATAAAAGCTTTTATGCTTATTAAGAAAACCTGGAAGTATGTTTGTTTTAATGATTATCTAATGCTTTTAAACAAATTTGTGTTAAGGTAGAACATTTTAACCGCTGCGTATGTGATACACAATATTTATTTCTCCAGAATTCAGACTTTAAATTTAGGAGTATTACATTTTACTTGTATGCTGTCCAACAGTAATCTTTTAGAATAAATTGATCTATGCTTTATTTTTATTCAACAGTGCATTAACTATATTTTGATAGTTTATTTATGCATTCTTTTAAGGATAAGGAATCATATTGTCTATAAAATGGGAAACTATCTAATGTAAAAAACTCCTTTTTCATTTTCACTTTTTTTACAGTTGCTTTTAGTGAGTTAGTATACAATCTCATCTTTATTGTAAAGTCGTATCAGAAAGTTTTCAGAAAAATATTGAAATAATTTTGCATTCTACTTTGAAATCTCTCGCTTCTCCCCCCCCTCTCTTCTTCCCCCCTCTCTCTTCTCCCCCCCACCATGAAAAGTAGACATTTTCTCATTTGATAGTTCTACATTCTAGTGATGGCTTGCTTGTTTAATTAAAAAGAAATTTTTAAATGATTGTGCTAAATTATGTGCTCAAAATTCTACGGTCTTTTGTAGGGGGACACTGAATTAGAGATCTGCACGGGCCGGGCTCGGGCCTATTTTTCTTCACGGCACTCGGGCCGGGCCCCGGCCATATTTTTTTCTGAAGGCTCGGGCCGGGCCTAGTGATTACTGTTTACGGGCCGGGCCGGGCCGGGCCTTACTTTTTTCCTGAAGGATAAGGCCGTGCCTTAAAGTATTTTTTCCGTACAGAGCCAGGACTGGTTTCATTCTTCCTAGTCTTCACGCCTCAAAATTTTTAGTCCTGGTTTTGACCCATATGAAAATCATTGTCTCGGCGTGCCTGGTTCGTTCAAAGGTCAGTAAAATAAGATCTGGCATAAAAATCTTTGCAAAACATGCATACATTTTTAAATCGCCATTATTTTATAATTAAACATTAAAATTTATTATTTTTAAAGAATAGTAGATTTATACACTTATTAAAATATGGCTAAATTAAAATATAGTAAAACGTGTGAAAAAGAACCTGTTTATGACGGAATCCTGTCTTAAATTGAAAAATGTGTTGATCCATTAAAAATGAATATACTAATACATAAGAAAAGAACATATAATACACCTGCTAAGAAGGCAAATTGTCTATAACTCATTTTTTCCCCTATGCAAATCCGTCTTAGAAGATTTTATTGTATAGCATATTTCTGATGTTTAACACTTCAATAAATGGAATATGGATTAACAATATTGATGATAACTTAAACATACAACAAATAGAGATTTATTAAAAAAATAAATATTCCAGCTTTTGGCACCTCTATAAAAATGAAGATTACAAACATGAAAAAAAAAGGCTAAGATAGGAATTTTTTGTTAGATCTCCTCTTACGAGGCAAATTTTTAACCAAATCGACGTAAAAATTATGTTTTGTAGAAATTCACTCGGGCCAAACTTTTAAATCGGGTCGGGTCCGGCCAATATTTTTTTTGTTCAGGCCGGGTCAGGATCGGGCCGAACTTTTAATTTTTGTATCAGGCCAGGCCGGGCCCGGGCCTGGAAATTTCGGCCCGTGCAGACCACTACACTGAATAGTGATTTTGGCGGAATATTGAATATTCGGCTGTCAGAAGACTCCTATATTTCAGGGTTTAAAGATATTAAAAAGTGAAATTTTAAAACAGTTTACATCATAAAAATAAATACTTCTATTTTAATGAACAGTAACTTTAATTAAAACTTTGAATAGCTTGGCGTATTTCTTGTAATATTTCAAACACCTTGATGCTAATAATAAAACTACCTGTTACTACATCTAAATTATAATAGCATAATTTTACCTACAGGACAGTAACTTATAAACATTTTATGTAAAATAGGGGCTCATTAGTTATTACCACTGTTAGATGTATTTTGTAGATTCAGGGGTCGATCCAGGCAAAATTTGGGGCCTATTTAGGGCCCCTTCACAAAAATCAATTTGACAAAATGGGCCCCTTCACAAAAATCAATTTGACAAAATGGGCCCCTTCACAAAATTCTTTTTACTAAAATAGGCCCTTTCACAAAATTCCATTCTATAAAAACTTGCTATTTATTATTAATTTAATGTTTTGTGATGTTTTAAAATGTGTAATTTGTAAACAAACAAGTTCACCAGAGAAGAAAACTTCACCAAAAGGATTTTAAAAAGTTTTTGTTTATAAATGCTTGGTTCGAATTTGATTAACTGGATTTCAACTTCCGTTACAAAATGTTATTTTTCACAAAAATAACCTTTACTTTTCACAAAATGGGCCCCAAGAAAAAAAAACCTGCATCGACCCCTGGTTCATAATAAAGTTTGTATCTTGTTAAGGCTCTAAAAAACAATTTCCTTATTCAAAATGTTTTCTATTCAGATTATTTGAAATTTCAGACTTAGTGTATTTCATACATTATTTCAATGTTTTCAACATTGAGAAATAATGTTATTTTATTAAATCCTAGCATAATAAAATACTTTTAATATTGGTTAAATTGTAAAATTTATCCCTATAAAAATGCTTGTGAATATAAAAACCAATGTGTTGTAAAAAAAAAAAAAAAAAAAAAAAGTCAATAAAAACCAATAGCAAAGCTTTTTTTTTTTTTTTTTTTTTTTTTTTTGGGGGGGGGGGGGGGGGGGGAGGGGGGCTAGCTTCTTTGCAACCCTGGATTTAAGACAGAGAGAAGGCAAGTAAGTCATGAAAATAAATTCATGAACTTCAGTGTGGAATATCAAACTCTCATTATGTTTTGTAGTTTTGTGTATATATATTATATAACATTTATTTATTACATAAATTAGTTGACAAAATTCTTTTTACTAAAATAGGCCCTTTCATAAAATTCCATTCTATAAAAACTTGCTATTTATTATTAATTTAATGTTTTGTGATGTTTTAAAATGTGTAATTTGTAAACAAACAAGTTCACCAGAGAAGAAAACTTCACCAAAAGGATTTTAAAAAGTTTTTGTTTATAAATGCTTGGTTCGAATTTGATTAACTGGATTTCAACTTCCGTTACAAAATGTTATTTTTCACAAAAATATAATAAATTTCACAAAAATAACCTTTACTTTTCACAAAATGGGCCCCAAGAAAAAAAAACCTGCATCGACCCCTGAGATTTCTTTTCGAATTTAGAAAATTTATTTTAGCACAAAAAATTGAGAAATTGCATTTTATTCTGATGTACATAACATATCAAATTGATTTTCTGTAAATCAGCATGGTAAGTTATTTTCATTAAAATATTAAAAAAAAAACTTCCCTTTTAGTATCCAATGATACTTTTATCCTTTCTTGCATTCAAAATCAATAATAATGCTTTCTTTCTCTCATTATCAGGGCTTTACGAGTTTCATAAAATGTGATAGCCAGCAAAAAATTCTAGTCGACAGTAAAAAAATACTTACCCCTCTTCTGTTATAGATATTTAAAAAACAGACACTTTTTATGAATTGATTGAGGGGAAAAAAAAACAAGCATAGTTTAGAATTATTAGTTACATAGTTTAGAATACTAAACTACACTAGTACTAAACTAGTATTGTTATATTCTTGAAATTTTAATTAAGTTTTGCAGATTTACTTCAAATGAATTACTTATAATCAGGGTTGGGAAATTTTCAGAAAATCTTACCAGCCACCAAGATGCAACAACATACAGTTAAAAGTTATGACAAAATGTATGCGACTGCAAAAATAGTTAATTAGTATTACCACAATGAATTTTTATATTTTTTTGTATAAAATTAAGAAATATATATAACGGAGGAAAGTTTAGTATAGAACTTAGTACCATGTTTACACTGCAATAATTTGGAAAGTTACAAAATATGGTGAACTAGTTAAAAAAATAAAGTTTTTGAAATCTTGAATTTATTTGGCGAGATATCTAGCAAAGCAAGTTATCACCAATATTCGGCAAGATATCTCATAATATTTGGCTGCAGATATTCAGTCAACTGAATATTTGCCAAAAGGGCCTAATACTGAATATTCATCACATCCCTCCCTAACCAAGATGAAGTTTCACATCTACCATGATCTCCACAGCTTTGACTCCACTCCATGTGTTTCATCACTTAAACGTTTTCTTAAATATTTTATCTACAAATTATTTAAATTTCTTTTTAATCCTAACAACTGCATGGCTCATTCAGAGATGAAATTTAAAATACTAGCAACATCTATCCTTTTACGTATCTTTGACAGTGTTGAATTCAGACACTTTTCTTCGGAAAGGGTTTGTATGGCTCTGTGGGGAGGGGGATTGCACATTTTAACCATCAAAAGCCTAAAATCTCGAATCTTCTGGGGATGGGAGTCATTTCAATGCTTTGGGAAGGAATGTGCACCCCCCCCCTCCCTGAATTCAATACTAATCTTTGACATTAATTTGGGCAGTGCAGAATTCAATTTCCTAAAAAGCATGAGTTGATTGGCATGTTTACATTTGATGAATTACTCATTATTATTATGGGTTATTAAAGGATTCTTTGATTCTCACTTTTCAAAATGCAATAAGGAATTGTTAGATTTAAGTTTATTATGATGCTGTGTTATGCAAAGCTACAGAGTATTTATCACTGGTGAATGAATACCCTGGAGGCAAAGGGGTTAACCCCTTCGGGACCGGCGGCTTTTACACAAATTTTATTAGGTTGGCACCACTTTTTGTAAAAAAGCTACCTTTACTTAAACTATCACAAAAATGCTCTAATTAGAGAAAGCAAATATTACTTTTATTTTTTACTGGTACCTAAAACAAATTCTGTATGCTCTTTTTGAGGGCGCATATATGCACCCATGGTCTCGAAAGGGTTAATTAAATTTGAAACAATAGTCATGGTTTTTCTATTTTTTCTGGTATTACAAGTTGAATTTTTTTTTTTTTTTTTTTTTTCAGTTTTTTCAACTTATAGCTTAACAGAGTAAAATGTAAAAATTAATTATCATTTTTTTTAACCCTTAAATTTTGTTTTAGGATTTGCATTTTGTGTTAGTGGACAAGCTTAGTACTTGTAAAGATACAGAAATCAGATGTTTGTACATCACTGTAAAAAAACTGGATGAAGTTTTAAAGCCTTCCAGACCTGTGAGAAGTGAAGCATTTAAGGCATTCTGGGTAAGTTTTTAATGCAATTAATATATTAGAGTTCTGTACTTAAAAAATAAAAATAGAACCATTATGTCTGTCATAACCATTTTTTTTTTAAACTATTGAACATAGAAAGTTTAAACTTGGCAGAGTTATAAAGGCTATTGTGCATATATATGCATGTATGTGTGTATACATATTTATAGATTATTAGCCATTCACAAATATTTTTAGGAAAAATTTAGGGAGATGAGGGTAATTAAGTTACTTAAAAATATATATGTACATATATATTTTTGTATATTGTGTGGGGCAGGCCTGTCCAACCTTTCACTTATCAGAGGTGCACCTCAGCTGTTGACAAAAAATGAAGGGTGCCACTATTCACATGACTGGAAATATACAATGTTATCTCACTTCGGTAATGTTAATGACACATAGGGTAAAGTATTCGAATGCCGACACTTTAAGGAATTTTTTTACATATTCCAAGCTGTGTTCATTATTTTCCAACAAAATGAGATCCTAATGCGCTCAAAATGTTCAAGATCTCCTCTACAAAATGTACCAGTAACATTTCCAAAATTGATAAGGTTTCAAATTTCAATACTTAAAAAGTGTGTTTTTGCTCTTAATTCAGACACCTTCAGAGAGGGATGTTTCTAATGCTGACACCCCCTAACGTACCTAATGTCGACACTCAAAGGAAAAATTGAAAAATCCATCAAAAACTATTTAGTAACCAGAGATCTGTTTATAAAATTTTTGGGTCCTTAAAAGGACCCTTCACAACAATTTTCATTCCAAAACAGGACACTTCACAAAATTTTTCATTTCAAAACAGGACCATTCACAAAATTCTTTGTTTTAAAAATTGACCTTTCACGAAACTTTTTCACCTCCAAACTTAACCTTTCACAAATTTAATCCTTTAAAAATAAAGTCTGACCTGTCACAAAACAATTGAAACCATCAAAGAGCATATTATTTAGCTTTTTTATGTGTAAAATATACAGGAACCTGAATATAACAATAATTTCAAATTCACAAAATTATGACTAAAATTTTCACAAATAATAATAATAATAAAAAAAACTTCACAATTTCCGAAAAATCTGGACAGTCCCCTGGTAACAAATATTTGACACATCACATGTGTAATAAAGCCATATATAAGAATAACTAAAAGTATACTGATAGTACAATGACCACATTTCAATCTACTGACAGTGAGTTTGGAAACGGTACCTTTTAGTACTACCCTCAAAAGCAAGAGGAAGGGGGAGTTTACATATTAGTTGGTCAGGGGATATTGTGACCAGAGTTTTTCTTCCATTCGAAAATACAGTTTTAATCCTGTTGCAGGCATGTAGGGATAACACTTCTGCTTTATCGTCAGAAAATATTTTAAAAATTTGACATGTATGTTTTCTGCATACATGTATTATCTCATTTCTTTCTACTATTACTCAGCAACTTCGATCAAATCAGCTGGTTGATTCTCAACAACAGAAACATCTTGCACAATAGAGGCTTCTTCGTAAACAGGGCATCGTCCAAAACAGAAAAATCTTTCCGGCATTAGGCGCCAACTTGATATCAGGGTTCCTAATGCCAACAGGGGCCTAATCTCCAAATCTTATGGCATAAAAGTGATTTCAATACTGAATTATGAATCTACAATATTAATTTAGTTCAAATAACGCAATGGTAGTAGTCATACTGCTAGTTACTAAACGAAAAAATTTAGCTAGTCAATTTACGTCCTTAGCCAAACTGGTAAGCAAAACCACATAATCCATCGAAATCTCGACACGTCTGAAAATTTTCAGTCAACTTTTCTGGTATCCCACCCAACCCAAACAGGCCTGCCAACTTCAAAAGTGAATAATTTTTTAATGTTTTGGTGCCAATTTCGAATTTATGCGATAATTTAAAATCTTATTTTTTCAAGTTTATGTTAGGGTGTTGGCATTTGAATACTTTACTCATCTTTTGTGATGTACATACATTTCACAGTAATAACTATACTCATGTAAAAATAAACTGCAGCAAAAATATAAATCATAGTAAATTTAGAATTACAGTTCCCCGAGAGGAACTTATCTCAAAAACTTTTGTAGAATAATTGGCCAAAACCTTAATGTTGCCTGCAATAGGAAACCATACTAATGTTAATATGGTTTAAAAACAAACATTTTTTTAATGGATTTTTCACTGTAAAATAAGCTGGTAAGATGAAACATTTGAAAGAGACACATACACACATCTTATCCAGTGCAAATACATCTCTTAGGGATAGTCATGCCCATGTAAAAATAGACTGCAAAGAAAATATAAATCATAGTTAATTTAGAATTATATTTCCCTGAAAGGGGCTCATCTCAAAAGCTTTGGTAGGGTAAAGAGCAAAAACTTTGATGCTGCTTACAATATAAAAAGCATGCCAACATTAATGATTTAAAATTTGTAAACATTTTTTAATATGGATTTTACATTAAAAAAAAGCTAGTAACAGTAAACATTTGGAAGTGCGCCAAGAAATCCTCTTCATTTGTCAGCTTCACATTGTGTTTTATTACTTCTCTGTGTGCTTCACCAATTTCCAAATTGCATGATCTTTCTCCTCTTTAGTTACGCTTTCAATTTCTTTTGTCAGTTAAATTCATTAAAAAAATATGCCTGATTTATGAGCTAGTGGGCAAAATACAATGAAACTCTTATTTATTCAAGCTAAAGTTTTCTGGCTATAATTCAAATAATTGGATCTATCCTTGAAAAACTTTGTGTTGTGAAGTAAAAAAAAGAAAAAAACTTTAAAATAACATTTGTTTAATAAAAAAAGGACTAATATACGATGGAATTAAGATAACTTTTACTACAAACTTGTATCTTGTATGTATTTCTATAAATAAAACCAATGATTGAATCCTTAAGCTGTTTATCACTTTTTGAAGGTGAACAATACAATCCTAAGAATAAAATCAGTAGGAAATCCTGGCCATTTCCTTACTCAATAATATTCAACACTCCCTGCTTTTTCTTTAAAGACATACAGAAACAAATTCTTTTTAAAGAATGGGTTACACACTTTCACTATTGGCTGTATGATACAGACCATATAAAGGCAGCTTGGTGATTTTTGTTAGGGTCAGATGGGGTAAAATAGGTTTGTTTCAGAAATAAATTTATAAAAAATACAAATTGTTATTTTATTGCAAATATTTTGCCAGATTAGTATATTTTAGCTGTTGGTCATCATTTTTCTTTTAAAAAAATAAATTATTTGATTGCTGCATAATTAAGCTTTGTAGCCATTTTTAATTTTTATGTATGTGATAGCTTAATTATAAAACTTTGGATTTAAAGTAACTAAGAAGGTTGTTTTAGCTTATTTACCCATCATATATCATGAAACACTTATTCCAGATTAAATATCTAGTACAAAATAATGTAAAATTAATAGATTTGAGGGAAAAAATACATATGTGAGGTAAAATAGTTGTACTAACTATTAAGCTTAGCAAATAAAAAGTAATTAGTTAATATTAATACAATTTTCATAATTTTGACATTTTTTTGTGTAACAAGTTTAACATTTAAATTATATAAAGCTCTTAAACTTCCTTATCAGTTAATTAAAAATAAATTGAATTTGATAAATTAATAAAATACAGCAAAAGCAAAAACTGCAACTTTCAGTTATATGCTTAATTTGTACTAATTTTTCATGTAAGAAAGTTTGAAAAGTGGCTAGAAAAAGAACTATAAAAATGGGAGACTGAAAAATTAACCAAATCATGGATATCAAAGTAATACATGCTAACCTTTCAGGACCTCACGAACCATTACAGGGGTGATTGTGTTCAGGTTATATACCTGAATCAGGTGTTTGTTTTTTTTTCATTTTCAGTACAGAAATTCTAGTTTTTCTGATGGTTAAATTCATAAAATAAGACTAAAATATCAATTTCATATGATTGTTAAACATAATTAAAATTAATATTTTTCATAATTTGACCTCCCTGTAATAAAATATACGTCCCCCCCCCCCTCAATCTGTCCATCCGGAAATGTTTTCTCGCTAAAATTTCAGGTATTTTTTCATGAACCCACAATCACCCCTCCCACTACATTCAAAATTTTAAATCCTGCAGACCACCAATATAAATTTTAAAAAATATATAAATACATTTGTAGAATAATACTATTTTATTAATATGAAACAAACTATTTATTATAATAAAATTATAAATGAGAGGTCTCAAACTATTTCTAATATTTCACTTTATTTAAATGCAGAAGGAGTTTACTTTATCATAACAAAAAAAAGTTAAGTTGTTAATTGTCAGTAAATTATTAATGTTAATTTAACTATTTTAGAATAATTGAAGCTTTTCTAAGTAAGAAATTTTTTTTGCGATAAGTTCATATGTTCAATAAATGTCAACGTTTGTTTCACCTTCAATGATGACTGGAATGCAGAGAATAGTTTTTATTTCAAGCTGATACTGATACAGAGTTTTAATTGTTCTGACAGATGAAAGTGACTTCACATGAATATGTTATTCAGAACTTTAACAAAATTTTCATTACTTTTTCAGTCAGTAATAACATAGTTCACAAATCTACCAATTTTTTAGTTTTAGTATTTCCAAATAGAAATATAGAAATAAATTTGTTTTATTTCATGGAAGAATTCTGAAAATCGCCAAAACTTTCTTGCAGACCTCCAAAGGTCCATAGACCATTTGCTGGCAACTGCCTTTTTTATAACTTTCTCAATGAAAGCATCTCAGGGATCATTCTAGAGAGTTTCAGAAGGGCGGCCTGCCCTCATGCCCTTTTTAGATAAAATCCCACCCTCCTTGCCCCTTTTCCAGGTAAAATTCTACCCTCCTTGCCCTTTCTTCAGGTAGAATTCTACCCTCCTTTTATTCCTGGGTAGAATCCTGCCTTGTTTGTATTGTACTTTCAAAAATTCTTTACTTATCTTTTATTTTTAGAATGTTAGTATGGTACATCATCCTCTTCCCCTCTTTATTTCTCTGTGAAATGCCCTGGTATGTCTAATCTTTGACTTTGAGCGATTCATTTTTTCATTTATCATTTTTTCCATTGAACAAGACATAGGGTAACAATAACAACTAAGGGTCATTGATTAATTTCACCTTGTCTAGTGAAATATAGTATTAGATCAGGCATTCCGGCCTTTGACCACATGATAACTTACATAAGTCCTATAAAAATTTGAGAAGTAGCTTTAGAACTTTTATTTTGTAGTTTTTTCAAAACTAGTTTTGCTAAAACTGGGAAAAAGTTATCTGGTGAATAAAAGTTTTAGAGAATGAAGTTTTTGAATATCGTAGGGAAAGGGGGAAATTACTGTGAATATAGTAAACAATTTTACAATAAAAATCGAGAACAAGTTTCTTTTTGCTATTTTAATACTTTTCAAACAGTAAAGTTATGGAAATTAGAAATGTTATTGGATTTTTTTAATTAAAGAGTACTTTAAGCTGTTGCCAGACTTCCCTCCCCACCAGTATATTGGTATATGCGCTTATTACAAAAATGCCCTTTTTATGAAATGATGTGCCCTTTTCAATAAAATTGCCCTTATTATGTAATGTGCACCCTGCCCTTTTTTATGTTCTAGAATGATCCCTGAGCATCTTATAGGATCAGCCCCACATAATTTCAATGCATGCAACTTGTCTATTCAGGGGTCGATCCAGGGAAGATTTGGGGCCTATTTATGGCCCCTTCACAATAATCTACTTAATAAAATGCGCCCTTTCACAAAAATCAATTTGATAAAATGGTCCCTTCACAAAAATCAATTTGATAAAATGGGCCCTTTGCCCTTCACAAAATTCTATTCCATAAAAACTTACTATGTATTATTTATTTATTCTTTTGTGATGTTTTAAAATGTGTAATTTGTAAACAAACAAGTTCACCAGAGAGGAAAAATTCAGCAAAAGTATTTAAAAAAGTTTTTGTTTATAAATGCTTGGTTTGAATTTGATTAACTGGATTTCAACTTTCGTTGCAAAATGTTATTTTTCACAAAAATAAAATAAATTTCATAAAAATAACCTTTATTTTTTCACAAACTGGGCCCCAAGAAAAAAAACCTGCATCGATCCCTGCTATTAATTCAATTATTTAACAAAGTCTGTGCAGCTAAAAATCCCCATGGAATACATATGTAGAATCTGCTACAAGTATGAAAATGATGTATATAATTCTTTTCAGGGTACTTGTTTGTTATACGGGCCTTGGCATTTTAAAAAAAAGCTTGGTACAATTTGGGCAACAGAAAGTGAGATTTATTGCTAAATGATATAAACAGCTATGAAAACAAATCTGATGAACTTTTATGCTAGTTTGTTATAATATTTGGTACTTCTCCATTATCTCGTCAACCACTGTTCATAAAAAAAATTAATTAAAAAAACTATCGCCAAACTATAGGATTGCCAAACTATAGGATTTAACGCCAAAAATGTTGTCCCATTCACTTGACATCAGAAGCATTAAACGTGTTTGTTATGTCATGAAGCAGTTTTTAATTTGACATTTACCTGTATTTTTCATTGTGTTTTACTGATTTATTAGTTATTTCGTTAATTAAAATAACAATTGCGTCCTTAAACAGCTGTGCCATGATATTAAATGACAAAATGCATTGAAAAAATGTTGCATTGCATAGTTAAGTGCAATAGATCAATTTCAACTGATGTCACAAACATTTATTCACCAGCCAAGAAGGATAATTAAGAAAAATAATGTAAATAAATAAATATCCAAGATTTTTTTTTCTATTTTCATTAATATATTGTAATTTTTTTGTGTTTAAACTTACTGATAGTTGACTGGTTAGTGGGGACTTTTCTGAATTTATTTTATTTATTTATTTTGATATTCCAATTCCAATGGCAATATTCTTTCATTTGTTTATTTGGCGTTACTGTTCGGCGATAATTTTTTTTAATGGAAAGTGGTGGACGGGATAATGGAGAAGTACCTAATATTTTATTTATATAAATATTGAAAAAAAAATTGCTTGTGTGTATGAAACAGTGAATATGTTCTTAGAAAATATGCATGAAAATTTCCGTTCTCTTTCCATGGTAATTTTTTCTTTGCCCTATAACAAACAAATACCCTTTTCACCGTTCCATCAGCTGACTATTATATGGCACTTTTAAGCGTTTACAAAAGTGATAATCTGTATCATATCTTGACAAAGGATGCAATCTTTAAAGTTAGTACTTTCATTTGGTATATTTGAGATGTTTTGTAATATGTACTAACAGTGTAAAGAGTTAAATATTGCTTTTCCAGTAATGCTAATATATGAAGGTCATAGTAGAAATTTAATTTATGATGCAACTGACATTGAGATTACGATATTGTGTTTTACCACCAAACAGAAGCCATTGCATCCAGTTTCTTAATGTTAGTGTGTTTGGACAACTAAATTATGATTGAAAAAAATTATTAAAATAAGAAAATTATAAGTAGTGTTGACAAATCTGTTTATATATATATATATATATATATATATATATGTATGTATTATTGTTCGATTATTGTGGTATTGTATTATTGTTTGCATATATCTTTATGACGTGACGTATCAACTCATGTCTGATTTTGATATATCACGAATTGCTGCAGTTGTTTCTGATCTAGAAATGGCTTATAATTTACACTATTTTTTCTCTTAAATCTATTGTTTAATATTTTCAGCACTCTAAAGTATACTTATAGTCAGGGGTGTAGTGGAGGGTATACAGTAGTTAGTAGTTATATATAGTGGATACCGTCTGGAATTTTTAAAGGAACTTCGTACATCCTCTGTTTCTCAGATAAACCTGTAGTGTATATTCTTTGGATATATTCTATGTCTATAGCGTATACCCTCTGGATTTTTTACGACTCCAGCACTGCTTCTAGTAAAATTCATATGCAATTATTTACTTAAATTTTTTAAAAAAATGGTACGTTTGAAATGAGTATACTTATTTTATCACACAACAATTATTTACTTTAAATAAAAATATGGTAAATTTGAAATGAGTATACCTCTACACATTACTTATTTCATCATATGGAGCAAAATAGTTAATTGACAATGTTTTTTAAAACACCATTATCAGTAATTATTTTATTTATATTATTATTTTGCTGAAATTGCTCGTGAAACATTGTGAGCAAAACTCACTTACATATTCTATGTAATTTTTTGCAAACTCAAACAGTATATTTTTTGCAAACTGAAATAATATATTTTTTGAAAACTAAGTATGTAATAAAAAATGTGTTTTTTATAACTATTTTATCACACACTTGCCCTGTGCTATAATTTGATACAGTTTTCATACAAAACTGTTTCAAATCATAATTAATTAATTTTTTAGATTATTCTTTTACGTTGATTTTCTGAATTGGCTTGTAGAATAAGTTTTTGTAAACCTTGTAACTGTGTAAAAATCTTCCTGAATTTTTACTCTGATTTTCTGGATCCTTAGAAAGAAGTTGGCAGATATGCTTGGAGACCACTGACCAGGCCCCTACCTATCGGGATTCGACCCAGTTTGACGGGTTTGAGTGCCTGGTCATTGGGGCGAAATTCGCCTGATCGCCCTATTGGGGCGGTCCACAATGGCAAGTACCCAGGTTGGCTAACCAATTGAGTCCGGATTTTTCTGTGTTGTTCACTCCTAAATTTAAATGTTCTGAGATCTGACGCTACACACCACGTACTCGTCATGACAGTTGGAATGGGGCTGGACAATTTAGTGCCAAAACGTTGGTACTGAACTTAGCTTGAAAAAGGGGGGAGAATTTTTAGGGAAACTAATTAAAGCAATTAATTAGATAATTGAAACCACTGAAATTAAAATATTATTAGCCAATAGCTAAGTCGTACCATCAGGGAAAATTTTTGGGTCGAGTTGCAAGGCAGAAGAAAACGCTGTGGGGGCTGACGGGACTGCGCCTTTCTACCGTACCCCACCTGGAAAAAAAAATGGCTCTGTGGGCTGTCCCATTGGAGCGGGTCCGGTAGCTTGTGCGGACAATGTCCATTTGCACCTAATAAAGAGGCGAACAGTCAAAAATAAAATGAATAAAAAAACTGCTGCTAGAAAAAACCCTTGTGCTACCAGTTGGGGCCGGCCATTGGCCCATCCCAACCGGCAGCACGAGGAACTGCAAGGGGAACCTGGTGGCAGATATGCAAGCACATAGTATATCTGGCATACATACTGATATTTAGGGGAGGGGAAATACATTGTTTTACTCACTACTGGCAAGTGGATTTTTTGACAGAGCAAGTTTTTTTTTTAGGTAGTTTTTGAAAAACTGCAGGCTTTAGAAGATATGACAAAAACTTTATATATATTTTTTTACTAGCGTCACTATATTTTGCAGCAACTTTCCAATTTACCGTGATGTAAACATGGTACTAAGTTCAGTCCTATACTAAGCTTTCCTCTGTTGTATGCATTTCTTAATTTTATAAAAAAAAAAATATCAAAATGCATTGTAGCAGTAGTAATTGACTATTTTTGCCATTGTGTACATTTTGAGATAACAATTTTCAGTTGTACGTTGCATCATGCTGGCTGGTAAGATTTTCTGAAAATCCCCCTCCCCTGCTAATGTTCATTATCACTTGTTATATTTCTCCTTGTTTCTTATTCTAAATCACACTGTTATTTATTAGTATTATTTTTATTTAGAATGTCAAGCAACATATTCACGAAATTGGCAAAAGAGACGAAAGTGAGAGACTTGGAAAAACAAGTGAATCTGTAAAATGGCTCAAGAATCAAATTCTTCTAGATCTTACAAAGGTATAGTGTGTTTGTTATTTTTAAATATAAATTTAACTATCAGCAAAGTTATTTTAATTGTGTTTGTCTGAAGGACATTGATCTCCCATATTTTAAATTTATACTAATGCATAACTTTTAAACAGATGTATTGCTTTTGATATATATATATATTAAGTAAGTAATTACTTACTGCCCCAAAATCATTTTTGATCAACAATTAGTGTTGCCAATTCAGCAGTTTTTCTTTTTAATTAAAAAAAAATCTATCACTATTTTGAAATAGTAATATTCATTTTATTTATCTGTCATTAAATAAGGCAAGTATTAATCAGAAATAGTTATAAATTTCTTAATAAAAAATACACTAAATATGCAACAATGCACTCAGAACATCCTTTTTAAGTTTCTGCAAACTGTTTGATACTATAACTACTATTGGCAAAACTGTAGGCATTTTTCTGATGCATAGTGTCTGTGGAATGAATTGTAAGTTTTATTTCAGAACCGGAAGGAAATAAAAAAATCAATGTTTACTTTATATATTTTCCTAATATCTGTATCTTACAACTGTGTTTTTTGTACAGAATTTCATTTTAAACTATTTTTAAACAGTTTCTTATTTACTCAAAGTAGGTTTTATTATTCTAACAGTTCTAACTCGAAAATGTCTTAGGATGTCCTTTGTCTTAGGATGTATTTTGTCTATTGTTGTGTTATTTTTGTTAGTTTTTATAGCACAAAATATTATATAAAAATATTGTTTTATGAAAACTATAACTTTATGGCAAAAAATTGCAAAAATTTTATATAAAAATAGAGTTATGTAAAAGATATAAACATGTCAATCAACTCCTATTTGGAGAAATTACCTTTACCATCATTAATCACTGGATGTTTACAATGGATATATATTTTTTATCATTTCATAATGATTAATGATGGTGAAGGTAATTTCCCCAAATAGGAGTTGATTGACATGTCTAATTTCTAATCACATTCATCAACATGACATAAAAACAATTGATTCATTGGTTGGTTCATTTATTATGCTCATCTAATAAAATCAAACTAAATAATTATGTTCAGAAGATAAATTATAATTGTCAAAATAAGAAATCCAGAATTACATTTAGATCATAAAGTTTAATCAGTTATCCCCAATATGGCAGTTATTACACCCAGATCAGGAAATTAAAGTAAATAATTATGTTTAGAATATAAATTCAAATAATTGTCAAATTAAGAAATCTGTTGGTGAGTAATTTTAGGTCATAAATCCTAATTACTTTTCTCTGTCTGACATTTCTCATTACATTTTAGATCATACATAACCATTTGTTGTTGATGCAATTGGGGCAAAACCTATTTACATGACATTCTATTTAAAAAAATAATAAAATAAATAAATAAAAAAGATAACTTGCAAAACTGATTGGAACATTTACCAGGGCAGTAAAAATGTATTTTCATATAAAAGAAACATAAATTAAAATAATAAATATGTAAAATAGGTACTAATCAAATACACAAAATGCAAAATAATAATAAATATATTTACAAACTTTAAAAAATTCACCTGTGCCACTTAAATTAGAAAATAATTAGAAATAAAGTTATTTTAAAAATTTAAAAGGTCTTGTGCTAATTTCTTACTTAATAGTTGTATAGCTATGTTCTTTTCTGTATAAATGTTATTCAAAAACAAAAGAAAAGAAGAAAATACTTAAGAAGGAAAATGAAAATATTGACTGCTTAAATTAAATAATGGTGTCCATGAAAGGCATTTATAATTGTTTTCTTTTTTCATAAATACTATTAATGACAAGACTTTAATTTAAAAAAATAAAATAATAAATGTTCAATGGAAATTTTTATAACAAAAGTGCTTTTTAAAATAACACAAAAACTAGTTTATGGTGATGGTACACATACTGATGAAACAAGGAAATAAAAATACTGTTATTTTTAAAATCCCTTAACGTCATAGTAATATTTTAGATAACATTAATGGGTCATTCCATGTCAAATCAACCAGTGACTCAACCTGACCATTTTAGATTTTGATGAAACTTACAGGAATCATTCTACCTGATGATACAAATGAGAATATACTATTATAATTTTTTTTATCTCAGTAAGTTTTCATACAATTAATTTTTTTAATTTTGAAAAATCATTTTTTGGCTTGTATAAATGTTTTCAATTTTAAATTTCTCAAGTTCTATCAGGCGTAGAGATTTGTTTGACCCCTCATTTTAAAGAAAATTTCATAAGGTTTAATTTGATATGCAAGGTGACTATGTTTGGTTTTTAAAAAGTTAATTTAATTTAATTAAAAAAAATTAAATAAATTTTTTTTAAATGGTGTTTTTTAAAAATTTTGAAAAAATTATGTTTTTTTGTAATGTTATAAACTTTACATTCTGAATGTTTTAGAGTGGGATCAGCAGTTATGTTAAAAAAAAAAACTAATGTTAAACACCAATTGGAGCTGGTTTTTAAAGTTGGCACCTCACCAACTTTATGATTGTGCTAAAGAGATCATTGTTTTATTCATTTTAAACATTATTTTTTTATAACTGCTGATCCCATTGAGATCCCACTCTAAAATTTTCAGAATTTAAAGATTATAATTTTACAAAAAACATTTTCTTCAAAATTTTTAAATTAAATTAAGTTTTTTTTAAAATCACACATAGTCAACTTGCATATCAAATTAAACCTTATGAAATTCTCCTTAAAATGAGGGGTCAAACAACTTTCTACGCCTGATAGAACTTTAGAAATTTAAAATTGAAAACATTTATACAAGCCAAAAAATGATGATTTTTTGAAATTAAAAAAAATTAATTGTATGAAAATTTACTGAGAAAAAAAAATATAAAAGTATATTCTCATTTGTATCATCAGGGAGAATGATTCCTGAAGGTTTCATTAAAATCTGACATGGTCAGGTTGAATATTGAAATTTTTTGGTTGATTTGTCTTGGAATGATCCTAATTTTAAATTTTAAGAATGCTTTAAAAAAATTTTTTAATTACTGATTAATACAATCATCTCTCTTTCTGATTGAACCTAAAATATTTCAGATTCACACTAAAAATGTTTATTTTTCATACATTGTACTTTTAGCAATCACTAACTTTAAATTGTTAAGTAAAGAAATAACAAAACAAAAAATATTGTTTAATCTAACAAAATTGATTTCTCAAACTATTTTTCATTAAAAGAAATAATGCAAAAGAAATCTGCAGTATGACATAATTTACTTTTAATACAAAAACTACTTTAAAATTTCAGCGTAAATTTAAAAAATATGTTACTTATTTTCAGACATTGAAACAAAGAAATTTAAAAGAACCTATTTAAACTTTAGAGTAAATCTAGCAGCTTTTCTTTCTTTTCACTTTTGTTTCTCTAAAGTACTTTAAACTAGAATCCAAATAATAAATAAAACTAAGCATACCTGTGAATTAAAATATCCATAATTTATCTTCTGAACATAATTATTTAGTTAGATCTGTTTATTTTCTTGAAATTTCATCAAAGAAGGAAGGCAGAACATCATGTTTTCCCATTTAGTACACTGTTCTTAGGAATGAAATTATTCAATGGAAAATCCTTTTATTTTATAGATTTCAAAAAGGCAATATCTTAGATGGCTGGCGATCATTTGAAGAATCCATGATGATTAAAATCTTATTCTTGAGATTTATTAATTAAATCCAGGCAATCTTAAAATTTAAAAAGTAATACATCACTTTAATAGAAGAAGGAGTTATTTAAAGGAAGCATTTTTTAAAATCGTTGCCGACATTAAGAAGCAGGTACTGTAGACCCAGACTTCGCACCGTAGCAACTCAAAAGATTAAGAACACACCTTCATTAACCCACAACTTTTACTGGAATTCTGATTAATTTGCACAGGTATAAATACTAAAGGAGAGGGGTGTCCTAAAGTAATATCACAAGAAAATTTGAATGTATTAGTTAATTAAAAATGACGATAATTATTAAAATGCTTTAAGTAGAAACCAAAACACAATTCTCAATTTGTGCAATATAAATACACCCTCTATATCAGTGCTAACGCGGAGGAAACATAAACTACAAAGCCATGTCTCCGGCTATACACAGAACGAAAGCGATCTCACCTGAGTAACATCTCCAGTGAAAAATGCTCCTACAAAACACTGTGGTAGGCAGGAAAGAAGAGTATGGTCGGTTGGGGAAATACACCGATGTAGGCTTAGCAACATCACACACACTAAACAAGAACGAAACACACAATATAAAAGAAATGTGAGAGTAATCTCACATGGAGGACTATGCTACTTTTCTTGTATTTTATCTTTTTAGATTTTCAAAGACATGCCTTGTTTTTGGAGAATGTGACTGTTAAAGAAAAGAGGATATTTGAATTTAGTTATGTGTTTTTAAATAATTACCTTTATTTTAAAAATTGAATAATCATTTTAAATTTCATCTCATTAATTTATTTTTTCTCTTTATCTTTAGATACTTCATAAATTTGTAATGTCATATACAGTATTTCCCTTCAAATTTTCACACATACATGGTATGTATTTTTTTTTCTGTATATACATCTATCAAGATTGCATGTTTTTTCAGAATGTGTATTCTTTTTCACTCATTTCTGATATTTTATTTTTACTGGTGCATGTATTAATATTATAGACCTCTGTCTGGACAGAAAGCTAATTTTCCGTTCAATATTTATACTAATAAAAGAAAGTTTTGCTCTGTCTATGTGTGTGTCTGGCGATGGCTAGGAAAATCTACCCCACATAGAGGTCTAAAAATTTGTATGAAGATAGTCCAAGGCAGGTCCCGAACGCCTGAAGCTCAGATTTTTAATTTTTTTATAATTAGCTGAGATATTAATTAAAAACTAATAAAAAATGCATTCATTTTTCTGAAAATCAGCAAACGAGCCTGCACATGCTCAGGCCAATGTGGTGTGTATATGACATCTGTGTCGAAAAAAGAAAGACATATTCTTAAATTCCTTACTTTTAAGTCTTAAATGCTGCAATCAATTTGAAAAAATATTTCAAAAAAGGTAATTTTTTTTTTTTTTTTAGTTAACATTTTCTTTTTTATGGCAATGCTCCCCCTGGGTTCAATTTTAGAATTACCGATAAACGAAAAATATGCTCTTAAAGCAGATACCTTCTTATAATCAACAGTGCAATCAATTTTCCAAAATACAAATTTTAACTCTTTCAAAAAATTCGTGACTGCAGGTCACTTTGCTCTTCCCTGTAGATTTTTTTTCTACCCTGAAAGTAAATAAATACTTTGGCACAAATATTTTTAGAGCTTCTTGGTAGACTAGATTTACATCATCTAAAAATATTTTGAAACATTTGGACTTGTAGAAGTATTTTTAAAAAGTACAATCTGAGAAATTTTTTATGATAACGTTACAAAGCAGGGTGTTTCGGCACTGCTTTGGCTCATGTTTTCACTACTAAATATGTATATTTTTTCACAAAATTTTAAACAGGGCTTTGATACAGTTATATTTATAACTGATTAAAATTTCAGAGAGTTTGGGTGATCAGAACTTTTTTTTTTGTTATATCAAAGGAACCAACGCCAAAAAAAAAAAAAAAAAACGAGAAGAAAGCATATTTCTTATACAACTAGATATCAATATTTTTTTCACGACAGTTTTACACAGTTTGCAAAATTGTTATATTTATAACCAACAAAAATTTCAAAGAGTTCAGACAACAAGAACTTTTTTTTAAAACTATGAATGACCCTGTGTGAAAAACAAGAAAATGTCTTCTTACGAGTGCTTTTATCACTAAATAATTTTTTATTTAAAAATTCAAATTTATACAAAATCAGGTTAAAGATATAAAATCATACAAATTTGAGGTTTATTTAAAATTATGGGCATGGGCAATGCCAGGTGGGTCAATTAGTGTTTTCATAAATTAGAATCCATTTATTAAATTTATTTATTTGCTTTGCTTAAATAAATATCTTCTAATTTATTTTTGCGTTAAGAAAAAAAAATCGTGAGTTTAGTTTAATTAAACTCATACAATATTGTCTGGTATTTCATTTTCAATAAACAAGTTTTGTTTAACTTTCAAAATACAGTGTTATCCAGAATGGTTGGAACCAGATGTAGTCTGGATAGCTGGTTGGGAATCAAAGCACTTAGATACAAGGCACTTTGTTTATATGCAAGTGAAACTGGTAAAGGAAAATAGCTAGATTTACTTGAAGGTAGCATATTAAGTTGTTTAAAAAAATTCCAGAAACGTCTGAAAATGTTTATTTTAACGGTTACGTCTTTTAAAATTTCAACAATAATACCATTCTATTCCATTTCTCTCAATATGCAGATTTTTAAGGTAAATCCCTGATATTCAGCTGTATTTCTTATTTTTATGTTTTGTATTAATTTCTTCCTTTTTGTCTTAAAAATTAAATTTGAAATTTGTTGTAGTTTTTTGCTTTGCATGTCTGCAATTTGTTTTAACAGTGTCAAATTAAATGCAATTTATTGCCAGTGGTGACAATTTATATGTGCATGTAGATATGTTTGCTCGTTTTTATGTTAATAATTTTTTATGATTTATGTATATGTATATATATTATGTATAATTTTTAAATGATTATGTAACTAAAAATATTTACTGGCATATAAATTAGATTTTCCAGTGGATTGATCTCAGATCATGCTTTTTTGTGTATTTGTTTGTTTTTCTTTTTCTAAACACAAAAATTAACCATGACTGAAAAAGAATTACCACTCAGTTTATTAAAATAAGAAAACAATATATATATAAATGTTTAGATAATTAAAAGTAGCTTTTTTTCTTTAACCAATAGTAGAATAGAGCACAATCTGTAATTAAGTTGTACTGATATAATTGGAGTTCTTTTATTTATGGAAGATGTTTCCAAACAATAACATTTCTACTGAAATAGTTGTACCTGCACATTTGATTAAAAATGATATTTTTATTTATTTACTAGTGTGTCTTCACCTCCTTTATTGATCTGTTTTTTCAAATGAACCTGGCAGTGCCCTACAGCTTTTGCCAATATAGCCATATTTGCTTTCATAAGTTAGTAGACGCGCAATATAATGAGAACTTTCATGATGAAGGCAATTTTGGCACTGTCTGAAACTGTTATATATATCGAAAACTGTTATATATTTGCATGAATGGCTACTAAATTAGATCATGCTTTTTTTTTACAGCTGAACCACAAGTTTCCCTTGAAAAGATTTTGAAAATATTCAGACTAACAGTTTATTCGAATGACTCAAAAATCATACCCAGTGTGCATCTAACCTTGCTGTACCAAAATACAGCAAAATTTTGGTACTTGGCTTTTGCTATTATTTTTTTTAATGCAGAATTCATTTCCTCGTGCATTCACAAGTCTAAATATAAAATGTGGTATCATTCAGTTTTTTAACTACAGTACAGATGCCTCCTAAGAGAAGTTTTTTTATAACCATCCTGTACCTTACATATATTTAGATATTTGTTTTTAAGTATATTTTCCCGTCATCCCCAATAGCTATCTAATGTCATGTTTGTGTTCTAATATAAAACTTACTTTTTCTAGAAAGAGGAGAAATATTGCAACTGAGGGGAATTGCTTTCGAAATTTTCCATGATATTTTTGTATATGTAAGTAACTGTGAATAGAAAATTTTGTTTATTATCACTAGCTTTTGAAGTACTTGTAAATTTCTTTATTTTAAAATGTATATAATTTTTGTGTATTGAGCAAATAAAACATTGTTTTTAAGATTTTTCAAAGGCACCAATATACTTTTATAATTCAAATTAATTATGACTGGCCTAATTAGATTTACTATATTTACTCCTGTATATGCTTTTTCTCTCCCAAAATTTTTGACCAAAAATGTGATGTTCAGTATATGCAGAATATTTCTGACAGTTATAGGAAGCCACACATGTTTTCACTAAGTCACTGAATAAATACATAAATATTGTGATAAAACTTTACGGATATAGAAGTAGGTAGTCAAACAAGTGAAATAACTGCCTTTTTATGTAGTTTGTGTTTTAAGAACAAATATACAGCATTTATTTCCAGTATCGATAAATATTTTGAAATAAAGTTTTCAATGACAGAAAAGTACACAAAGAAACTTTAATTGCATATTATTTTAATAAGGGGGTGAAATATACCTAGGTAAAAACAGTAATTTAGATTCAAGAAAACAAAAATGAGTTGTTATTTCTGCAGAAATTTTTTTCAAATTACCAGATTTTCTGCTGTGTGCCTCATGCACAAGATATTATTTTTCTTGTTTTTTGTTTCTCTTTATCAGAAACAGGATGTGCATTGTACTGATATCTAACATTTAACTGGCGTATTACTCCTATGTAAACTTCACACATAAAAAAAAAAAAAATCTATGGCATAGATGGGGGAATTCCATCAATCTACTTGTCAATGCGAGTTGATTTTGTAGTGAGGTGAATGAATTTTTAAATAGTCTTTTTAAATTACAGTGTATAGAAAATATGCCAAAAACTTTTTATTATTATTATTATTCACTGGCCATATTTAGAGTTTTTCTCAAGTACTGCCATGTAAACATAATACTAAATTCTATTCTACACTAAACTATTTTTTTTGTTTTATATCTTCCTTAATTTTATACAAAAGTTTTATAAAAATCATACTACAAATCCTTTACTGGTAAGATCTTTTTAAAATGCTTTACTTCTGCTTTCAGTTATTATTTAGAATATGCTTTTATTATTATTATTATTATTATTAGAATCTGTAACTTTTATGCTCTGCTCTGTGAATTAATACAAATGAATAAAATCTTTCTGTTTTTGCTAACAAAAATTCTAAAATTGAAGAGAAATTTTGTCTTTTCTAAATCAGTTATGGTATTTATGAATTGTTTTCCTCCTTTTTCTTTAAGAAAATTAAGACTGATGGGAAGGAATTAGAAGAGAATTTCTCTCAGCCAATCATGCTTTGATTAGAAATTAAAGCCTTTAATTTTTGTGTGCCTTAATTGTAAATTTCTAGGAATGATAAATAACTAAGCAATCATCTAATAACCCCCCCCCTCCCCCCACCCAACCAAATTTTTTTTTTTGAAAAACCTTTCTGTTTTGTTTCTTTATTGTAACAACAAATAATTGCTCATCTAAATTCTTCTTCCCCCCCCCCCCCTCTAAAATTTTCCACTTTGCCCTTCCTCTTCCCAAAACAGTTATATAAATCTTTGAAGCTCTTTAATATTTTTTTCCTGCACTATTTGTAACTCTATTGTAATGATAAATAAATAATCAATCATTTAATCAATCCTCCTTCCTTCATCAAAAAAATCTTCTCTCCCTTTACCAGCCTCCTTCCATCTCACAAAGTAAAAAAAAATCTTTAAACCTCTTTATGTTTTATTAAATTTTTCTTCTCTATTTGTTATATTTTTGAAACAATAAGTAAATAACCCTCTAAATCTCCCCCATGAAACTCTTCCCCCCCCCCCCAATACACACACCAACATACAAAGTTTAAAATCTATAAAACTCCATTTTTAAAAAGACTTTCTGCCCAATTATTACTTGTAGCAACAATAAATAAATAATAAAACATCCAAATCCCTCACCCCATCCCTCTGTAAGTTCCATTGCACCTTCCAGACAAAAGGGAAGAATTTCTAGTCACGATGTTGGGAAACAAAAGTTATTTTTTGTTTCACAAACTCTTCTGCAATTTTTTTTTTCTTGTTTCTTTTTCTAATGCAGGGCTCGTAATTGATTCTAGCTATTGCATTCTTCAAAGTGAAATAGTTCCAAAAATTGTAATGCTTTTCTATTATTCCTGAAAACTAAATTTCGCTAGTAATTTGTAAGTTTTTAAATTTTCCAATTCATCCAATGTGTGTAATGTACATGCCGTTTCCACTTTTCTTTAAGGGAAACTCCCTTATTTTCAAACTTTATCCCTTTCTCCTTTTACATCCAAAAAAATTTCTTGCTTAAATATTTTTTTAAAATAATTTTTGCAAAATCTATAAATTTTACCAAGATTTCTTTACAGATTTTTTTTTTTTTTCCAAATCAAAATTTTCTGCTTTAATATATTTTTGTAATATATTTTGTATTAATATATAATCAGATGTAGTTTTAGATTTCTATTGTAAGATTATGGTAGTCATTTTCATGTTTAGAATTTAAATGACTAATATTAAAGAAAATATTGTTTTATATTAAGACTTATTTAATGCTTATTATTGAAAATGTTTTTTCTTGTTAAAATTTTTGAAACAATCTGTTCCTTCTTTTCCTTGTCTTTTTTTGTAGTTTTAATGTTTATATAAATTTTTAAACTGTATGCTAGTTAAGAAAAATATTGTTAGTAGGTTTGCTCTTATTTTGCTTTTCCAGATTTGGCATGTTATGTTGTGATAGTGTGCTATAGTGCACCATAGAAAAATTGAAATTTACAGTATATACCTTATGCTTCTTCATTGTTTATCAATAAAACAAAATTTCACTATTTCAGGAGTGAGAATATTCCATATTTTAGTGAATTCCTTCTTTTAAAAAAAAGTACCACCTAAATTGTCCAACTCACTTTTGGAAATTTCAGTTTTTCAGCTTCTTCCATCACAGAGAGTTCCAGATCTTGAGCTCTTTAAATTTTTGAAGTTTTCTGCCTTATTTGTTACTTTGCAATGACAGTAGTTAAATAATCATCTTAATTCCCCATTCCAAAAATTTTTGTCCTCCCCCCTCCGTTTCCTTTTTTTTTTCCAACATGCTAAGTTTACAATATTTATTTATTTATTGCTGTATTTGTTATTTTGAAATAACTATAAATAATAATAATCTAAATTTTTACTGCCACATGCTGACCTACCTCTCCCCCCTCCAATTGAATTTTTTGAAAGCTGAAACCCTGTATTCAAAAATGCACATTATAATTCATTAGTTAATTCAGTTTTTTGATTTGTAGGTCCTTATTTTTTTTTATTATGGTCTTTGAAAGTCCTTGATTTTTATTTAAAGAAATGCGTATGAACCCTTACTTTACATTATTGTATTGTTGAAATAGATTAAAAAAAAAGAAAAAATCTTAAAAAATCTTTAAAAAATCATTTAATTAAGTTAGTTTTGAAACAAATTTCATTGAAAAGTACATTTTTTGTTCTTTTTGATGGCGTAAAAATTTAAATTATCCAATATTTAGAATAATATGTTTGGATGTAAACAGAGTAGCACAGGTCATTGCCACCATCACTATGACATTGTCGTAAAGTGACACGTCGTAGTACTTTTTTTTTTTGGTAGCATGGCCAAATAAATACCAAAAATGTATCAAATATTCGGTGCATCCCTAATTTCTAAAAGTTTTTTTTTTTTCTTGTAATATTAAATTATTTGTATGGGTATACTCTTAACATGTTTAACTTATTTTCTTTCCAGTTTGAAAATCTAACCCATTCCTTTTCTGATGACCATAGTTTTCTGGTTTGTCTTTTTACACATCTGCAGTATTATGAAACATGTTTCCCTGCCTGTAGAGTACTAGAATGTTTGCTTCTTGCAAAAAAGAAAATCCTTGATCTGTCCACAATTGGTAAATATGTCTTATTTTTAAAAATAAATTTTGTTGTTAGTTGCCTTTTAATATATTTTTATTTTTTGTTTTTTCTTATAATTAAATGCGTCTATAATTTGATTTATTTGATTTTACTTACTATTGTGTAGCATCCGAAAATTTATCTTATAGATGACATTGTTTCACAATATTAAACATATTAAAACACTATTTGCAATTAGAAGTTATGTGGTTCTCAAATGACTTGCTCAACAACGCAAAACATTCTGGCACAATTTCAGACATATTTTTAAACACAAAGGCATAAAATTGGCAGGCTTGACTATGGAAGCGATTTGGAATTGAAACTATTTTTTTTTCCTTTTTAACACTTTCCAACATAATTGAAAAGTGTTTATGAATTCGGTTTGTCTGTCCATCTGTCTGTCTGGCCACACTCTAACTCACGTAAATATAGTCTGATTGCCATGTAATTGATATATGTTATTGAGATTGACCATAGCGTGCTCGGTATTGAAAATGAAGTAATATAACATTTTTGCTAGATTACAGGGGCAATCAAAAGTATTCCAATACATTACAGTCAATGGAAGAAAATCATTTTCAGTGCATTTTAATAATGTTGCATTATTTCAGTCATAACAAAATTGATATGCGTCACTGAGGTAGATGACAACATGTTTTCTATGGAGTATAGAATAAGCAGCAATTATAATTTGTTTACAGGGACACTCAAAAGTATTCTGTTACATTAAGTTACGATAAATGGGGAAAAATCATTTGGAGTACATTTTAATGAGATTAAACTGTTTCAAACAAGGAAATTTATATGCATCACTGAGGTTGCTTGTAACATGATTTATATAAAGTATAGAGTAAGTAGCATTTATAGTTTGTTTACAGGAGTGCTCAAAAGTATTCTATTGTATTAATATCTATGGAGAAAAATCATTTACAGTGATATTGATATACATTACTGGGATGCACTAGAGCATGTTTTTTGTAGATTTATTAAGTGGGTAGAATATTTCGTTTACTGACAGAGACACTCAAAAGATTTTGGTTACAGAACTGACTATGAGCCATAACTGGTGGATTTAAGTTGTAAGCTGTGATATGCATTTGAAATGTTTATTTTTAGAGTATTATGAGGTGTGTATTTCATATACAGGGTTTCATGTTATAAAATTTGCACATGTTACTGGCTCTGGATAGCAATTAAAAATGAATTTATACCATGTTTTGGTTATTTTTTAATGTTTTGTTTATTTAGATATCTCATTTCATTATATGAACAAAAATGACATTTCTAAACAGTATTCTGATAGTGTTGGAAAGTGTTTCATAATCTATACCTTGGTGCATGGGTTTTAGGTGTGTTCGTTATTATATAAATATGTAGCACCTATAGTCGTCTGGTCTGTCCGTTCATCTGCATATAATAGTGCAAAAAATACCCAAACAAATGGTTTGAAATTTAATAAAAGTTTTCTTTATTCTATTAAATCCTATTGTAACATAATCTATATAATAGAAGCGCAAGTCATGTGACTGAGGAAAACAAATATGGGCAAACCACTTCTTTTTTTATATGCCAAGCGGCTATTTTTATTGAAAATTATTTTTTCGAATAAAATTGCATAAAAGTTACATTTTTAAAAAGATTGTTCAAAAAAATGGTTTGCTTGAGATACATTAAAAAATGTATAGATTCTGAGACAACTTTAGCGGAAATTAGGTTAACAGCCAAATATCTCAATTCATTAAAGTAAATAAACACAGGAGATTCGTTCATTATGAGTCATAAAAATATTAAACCATGGAGATAATTATTCGCAAAGCAAGATCTCCATGGTGAATTTTGCAGCGCTGTTTGGTGCAGAAAAAAAAAATTGCATTTGTAAACGTGGCATACATAATAAAAAAAAAATGACCTGCTCATTTTGCTCATTTTTTTACATTGGGAAACTAGTTATAAAACGAATTTGTCACATTTAACATACTATTTCCAACTTGTTTGTTCTTGTTTGATAAATAAATTACTTATCAAGTTATAAGCGATTTGTGTTGCATGATAATGCATTTTTCCCCTTGATGTCGTTGCCATAGTGAGAATTCGATTCAAAACATTGACTTTGATATTATTTTCTGAAAAATCTTCGGTCTTTGCCAAAAAATAGAAAACATGTTTCGATTACATAGTTTCTGTGTAACAACACCTGCCAATTTCATGTGTTTTCAAACAAAAATGAATTTAAAAATGTCATAAAGTAGCCAGTTTGAATTTGAGAACAACCTTAATAATAATTTAACCAACAGTCATTTTCTGATTTTATTTTGTTTCGTCAGATGTCATTTTTTCAGCTATACAGATATTTTTTTCCTCATGTATGTTGCACCATCATATAAACTACAGACTAATTTTTAATACATCTTTTGGAGAAAAAATTTCAGCTAGTAAATAGGAGAAAAAGCATTTCAAACCTATTATTTAGCATTAACTGTTAGATTTTATGTAATCAAAATTTAATAGGTAGTACTAAAATTATATAAGCAACCAGAAGGACCTGTGCGAAGCTTTCACACTGCAATCTTTGAGATTATTTCCTGGTACGTTTTAGCACTCATTTTTAATTAACTGATTTTTTTTTTTTTAATCAAACAACGTGTTTTAACGAAATGTTGGTGTACTATCTCAGAAACTTATTCAGACACTTTTCAAATGATACCTCATTCATCGTTGTATGTTTTGTATGTGTATAGAAAAAAGGATGTTGACAACAGAAATAATATATATGATGATTGCTTGTGTATAAGAAAATGGGAATAGATTGCCAGAAAATTTTTTGCCAAATTTTCTTCTCTCACCAAGGTCATTTCTCTAGGTTGCCAAGAACCCTATACTGAAAAAAAAACAAAAAAAAAACGAATTATAAAAAAATTGAAACACTGAATCAGACGTTTAGGGAATTGATATGAAAGCATATCCTCAGATTTTGCAAAACTGTTCCAGAAATGTCTTAAATACATAAATCAATATTTGGTACACCACTTTTTTGCAAGCCTGTGGGATCTTAAACATGGGATGTTTAAACTTTGCGGTCCAGCAGCCATTTAAGTGACGTCAGACTTTGCTGGCATATTAACAGCTTAATGAAATATTAAAAAATAAATACTTACAATTTTTGTGAATCCTAATGAACTGTATATCTAAATGGAAGATAATCCTTAAATTACGTAATCTATTGGTGCTCCGATACAGTATGTATCTCATCAAAAACAACTCGTTGTAAATGATCCCGCCTAGCCACAAACCTAAAACGTCAGCCATAAAAAAAAGTGATATCACATAAAAAGAAACGATATAGAAGTGCATACTCCGAGTCCCGTGTAAAAATCTATCACCACTCATAATGTTTCCAAAGGACTCGGAGTGAGGTACAGTATGTGAAAACTGCTTGGCGACCTGCAGGCTTTTATAATGTTCGCGTTTCCTGCAATTACATATGACTATATTTTTTTTTTATTATTATTTATTTAATTATTTTGCTCCCATAAAATTGTAAAAAGCTGAAGCTTCTGTGTTTGCATGTCTTTTCTTATTTATGAGCTTGAAAAATTAATTTGTTGATTTTATTTACCATTATTTAAACTAGAAACACCACTCTTACGAAGAAGATTTCTTAAGTAAACATGTAAAGATTTTGATTTTTGTAATATATATATATATACATATAATGATCATACGCATATTAATAACAATGCACCTTATAATAAACGTTAACTAAATTGAGATATATTGCAATAATTCTAGCGTAAACGGAATCGCATAAGTCTGGGGAAAAATCCGTTCTGTCAGTTCTTTTGCATACAAAAATATTTATAAAAGTGATATAACAAAAATTAAAAATTTATTTTTTCGATTTTCAAAATTGATATACTGCATATGTTATAAAAGCCTGCAGGTCGCCAAGCAGTTTTCACATACTGTACCTCACTCCGAGTCCTTTGGAAACATTATGAGTGGTGATAGATTTTTACACGGGACTCGGAGTATGCACTTCTATATCGTTTCTTTTTATGTGATATCACTTTTTTTTATGGCTGACGTTTTAGGTTTGTGGCTTGGCGGGATCATTTACAACGAGTTGTTTTTGATGAGATATCACTCCTTTTTGTAAGGTGTTTAATTTCAATTACACAGATCCCATTTTTATTCAGAAAAGAAAAGATAAAAGAAAGATGAAAGGGGCAAAATAAATGAATAATTGTGGTGCTATAAACAGAATTACAGAATTATACAATTGATTGAGTGACTTATTCCAATGTACATGTCGCTACCATAGCAACGGGGAAACTTTTATATTCCTTTCCTTACATTGTATTCATCAGATTATTTATGACATGTTTATTTTCCTTTTTCTTTTGTTAATATCACTCTTCCGTTTATATACATTCAAAAAACAAAAAAATAGAAAATTTTACAGTAGTTTACAAAGTAATTAAAATACTGCAGTTTCAGAAAAATGTGGGGAAATAAGAAGCACCTTTTTTTGATCAATTATAACAATGAGTTTACTTTACCGAGAATAATCAAATTTGTTTTTCTACGAACCATTGTAATTTACAGGGATTTTTATACTAATATATTAAATACTAGCAAGCTACGCCCGCTACGCTGGTCAATTTCTCTTAACACACCTTTAATCAAGTGAAATATTGACTTTGAATTTGACTTTGTATTTTAAAACCCTATGGATCTTTACTTGGAATGTCCTTCTGCATTTCTGAAAAGGATACGAACGCTATTGCGTTATTACATTTTTAATGTGTCAGACAAAATTTGGGCTATTAAGGACAAATTAGGCCAATTCTCTGTAGACTTTATTATAGAATAGGTCAGCATTAAAAAAAAAACTGAATAATTGTGTTAAATTATGGTGTCTATGGGGAAAAATCATTTCCGTTGGATTGAAATTGAGTTTGAATGAAGTTACAATTTACAATACTTCAAATATAATGAAATTGATATGCCTTACTGAGGTGGACAAAAATATGGTACTCGTCGAGAATTAAATAAAAATCATGCACTCGCGACATCACAATTCACTTTTATATTTTAACAGAATAATAAGGCTACTATAATTTGTGACTCGTGCTATAGTCAGTATATATACGTCAGGACACAATGCCATTATCATTATCTTTTTACGCGTGAAGATTTCATTATGGTAATCCATTGTGAAATTTGGTACTTTTTGAAATTCAATATTTGAAAAACGGCATAATCATTAGATTTGAAATTTATATCAAGAAAAATACAATTGTTTTACCTTTCTAACTCAGTTTGTCTAACAATTTTCTGACAAATACTTTTCGAGCTAATAATTTTTTTATTAACTTCAAATGTTTCATTTTCCGAGATTAATCTGTGGCAACGATTAGCGAAAATCCCAGTCGTCAGCAACACATACATTTTTATTAAAGAGGATTATTCTTGAAAATTATTGAGCACCTTAAAAGTTTTTTTATTTGTTAAGTTTTTTAACTCAACGTTTCGAGAATCGGAAAAATATAAGATTCGCAACGTTTGCAAAAGTATAAAAACTGTTAAAGTGATTTCAAAATAGAAAATGTTCGTAGTATGACATGTATTCCAAAATTTTGTGTGATTTTGTAAATATACCACAAAGACTAATGCGTTTACATAATGAACCGTTTAAAAAAATGTAAAATTTTATTAAAATTTTTGATCTGATAAATCATAAAGCTTTAAATTAGATTTTAAAAAGGAGCGTGATTAAAACAAAAAGGATTATATTTACTAAATGCACAAAATACATAAAGACACAAAATACATAATTAATGTTTCTAGTCTGTCCATTCCAATTCGGGGATACTAAAATATAGGTCCTCAATCCTCGGCAGTCCATGAATTAATTAGGACATATGTATGCAACTGTTAAAATGTTCCCAAAGTCGACAATAGAAGCAATAAGTATAGCTCGGCAAATATGAAACACGGCATTGCTTCATCATGACTTTGTTTCGTGAGGTGTTCGTTCTCCAAACATAAAAATCTCTTGAAAGTGTCCGTTAACCGAACATGTGTTCGTTATCCGAACATAAAAATCTCACTCGAAAGTGTTCGTTAATCGATTTGTTCGTAAACCGAACAGTTCGTTACCGATCACCTATTGTATACGAAATATAGCATTTTTAATTTTTATGGGGAATTTAAGAAGATATTTCCTTTTCATTGTGCTCTAGGCCCGTTTTTAGAGCATTTTAAGTTCGTCATAGCCGGAGATTCGATGAACGGCAAATATTTAAACGCAAAACTTCTAATCTTGGGGTAGCAACATTTTTACATTCTATTACTCAGCGCATGAATGTAAAGTTGGAATTTTTTAGTCGCTTTTTCAATCAATTCCTGATACATTTATTAATAAACACAGTTTTTTTAATCGATGAAAATACTATATTTTAATAGATTTAGAGCTTAAGATCGACGAGCTTTCAGGCGGACAAAATGAACGCATATTAAATTTTAAAGCAAGATAATAAAACCTTACAGAGATTGAAATAGTATAAATCATTAAAATACATCTCACTCAGTAAATATACATCGGTTGTAATGTAATCAAGATCTTCTAAGAGACTCTGTAAACGAAACGTATATGGTTCAACAATATAAAAAATAGAGAGTTTAAATGAATCGGATGCAGTAACATATTTGAATATCTTGTGTATATAGCCACTTTGACAAAAATTGTGCTATTTAAACTATTGTTTTTCCTCTGTGTTGAGGAATCAAGTACTTAAATGTAAAAATTCGCTAATTACACAACTATTTAGTCTTATTAAAAAGCTTTTGAGTTACCCTGTAAACGAAAAGTAAATTCTACAATTATGTTTTACAATAGGAAGCTAACTTAGGTCGTTCGTAGTAACATATTTTAACATCCTGCACATACGTTCTTTTTTAAAAGAATTAGACCATTTAATATTTCTTTTCTTCATCTTACGTTTGAACTACTCATAAAAACAATGCAATTGCTGAAAACCGCGTAAAAATCAGATAATTACACAATTCTTTAGCTCTATATCAAAAGATCTTTTGTGAGAACCTGTAAACGAACCTTAAATGTTACTATTTTTTTTATAAAAGGGAGCTTACTTGGGTCGACTGCAATAACATATCTTAATATCATGTGTATACGACCATTTCTAAAAGAGTTGGGTCATTTATTATTTTTTTGCTCTATGTTAAGTATAGGAATCAATAATTTTAAACTGATATAAATCAAAAACTAATTAATATTTTTTTCATGAAACTTACAAAGGTTTGAACGACTCATAAAAACAATTCAAATGACGTAAACCACGTAAAAATCCGTTAATTACACATTGCTGTAGCCCTGTCAACAGTTTTTTGCTATATGTTAAGTATAGAAATCAATAACTTTAAACTGATATAACTCAAAAACTAATTAATATTTTTACATGAAACTTACAAAGGTTTGAACTACTCATAAAAACAATTCAAATGACGTAAACCACGTAAAAATCTGATAGTTACACATTGCTGTAGCCCTGTCAACAGTTTTTGGTCTGTACAAGATTTAAAAAGGGCGAAAAACAGCACTTTTAAAATCGCGTTTCCTGAAAACCTATTCGACAGATCTTGCTTTTCTTTTGATTTTTTAGTCACGTGCCACGCCCCATTCCATAGAATCAAGAATTTGTTTCTATCATAAATAGAACGCGAGATATAGATGTGTCAAAAACCCGTTTTGTCCCGTCCGCAAAATATAAACTAGACAGAGTTAAAAAAAAAAAAATTGTAAAATCGTTTGGCATCCATTGGCGTAAATTCCTTTCATTTACGGTTCAATGCATTGCTGTTTCTTATGCTTGGCGAGAAACTCTGTCGAGTTTCTATGATGTACACAGCCATGATTAAGCAAAGTAAACAAATAAGCAATAGGTGACACTTGAGTAAAAATTAAATAAAAACCCGATTAAAAGCTCGATATTTTTTCAAAAAGTATGCGCAAGAAATAAATTAACAATCATATTTTAATTGCATTATAGGATGACGTCATCTGATAGTGCAATATTTTATTTTTGTGGCAACACTGATTTGAGGAAAACCTTTCATTGCATTTATGAAAACAATGCCAAATTAATTTTTAATTAACTGCAATTTTTAATCAAAAACATGTTTTAACGAAATGTTTTTGTGCTATGTCAGATGCCTGTTCAAAATCCTTTCATATGCTATCTCATTCGTCGTTCTGCGTTTCGTATTTTCTTAGAAAAAGGGATGTTGACAGGAGAAATAACATATATGATAATAATATTCATAATTTCGTGCGAAGATTTCGCACTTAAATCTAATATTTTTTAGGTACTTCTCTATTATCCCATCGACCACTTTTCATAACAAAAAACTACCGCCAAACTGTAAGATTAAACGCCAAAAATGCAGTCCCATTTACTTGATGTCAGAAGCATTATACGTGTTTGTTACGTCATGAAGTGGTTTTTTATTCGACATTTGCGTGTATTTTTCATTATGTTTTACTGATTTATTAGTTATTTTATTAATTAAAATAACAATTGTGTCCTTAAATTCTTATAATTTATTTATTTATTTATTTTGATATTTCAATGGCAACGTTCTCCCGTTTGTTTGGCGATAGTTTTTTGTTATGAAAAGTGGTTGACGGGATAATAGAGAAGTATCATTTTTTATCAATATGTAATACTTATTAGATGCAGGTTTAAACTTCTGAAGAAAAAGTAAGAATAAAAATATATGGAAACAACATTTAGTTTTTAGTCAAGCCAGAATATCATCTAATTTATTCCATCAAAGTTAGAGTAAAAACTGATCCAAGATTGCAAAAGGCACGCGCGAGAAAAAAAATTAACAATCGTATTTTACTGCATTAGAGGATGACTTCATCCACTTCGGGAAAAAACGTGGGACATAGAAATACAAATCTAATCATTTCAATTTCAAATTCACTTTTTAATCATAAATATAAAATAAACCTGTGCGGTGTTTTTTATAATAATTGCTGAGCATCATATAATGTGGTATTTTATTTTTGTGGCAACAATAATTTGAGAAAACCCTTTCATTTCTTTTATGAAAACAATACCGATTTAATTTTTAATTTTCAGCAAATTTTAATCAAAAACATGTTTTAACGAATTGTTAAGTGGGCTATGTCAGAAGCCTGTTCAAAATCCTTTCATATGCTGTCTCATTTGTCGTTCTGCGTTTCGTATTTTCTTAGAAAAAGGGATGTTGACAGGAGAAAAATATATATGATAATAATATTCATAATTTCAATATATTATTGCTTAATGATTTTAACATCTAAATACTAAATTTCTGCCCAACTGTTTTATGTAGTGGTCAATGGTCACAGTATACAGAGGCCAATATAATTCCCAAATATTACTCATGTATCATTTGTGCCTCAAATTTTAAAGCAAATTTTGAGGAAAGAAGAGGGGTGGTATGACATACACACACACACACACACACACAAAAATTAATTCAGTATTACTTTGAAAGATTGTTAGTGTTACGGCCTGTTATTTTATATAGCTCCGGTTTGGGAGTTTTAACCGTTGAGATGGCAATAGCGAGAAATTCCCGTTTGTCAAAAGGTTTATTAAATAATTAATTTATTTAAAACCCCATTTCTCTTTTCAATATCTAACAGTATGAGTAACACAATCAAATTTGGAGAGAAGGGGTAAAAGAAAGAATAAATATCTGTAAAAAAGAAAAAAATAGTAAAAAATTATTAAATTCTTACTGAAATTCCTCAATGCCATTTTTTTTTTCTTTTTCAGAACATAAGTTTTTATCCATATTCTAAGATTTCAGTCTTTTTGAGATATTCAAAATTGTCTACTTCAAGCTTTGCAGTGAAATGTCAGAGTTTTTGTTATTCTGATAAATCATTTTAAATTAGTGCAAAAACAAAGACTTTTTTGGTCACTTTTTAAATCTTTGAGAAAAGACATAAAATGACCCTTTTGTCCTATTGCTGTTTATTAGAGAATTCTGTTGGTGAAATGTATTTCACAATCAATATACATGATCAGTTTTTAAATCAGGTGATCCTATTCGCTAGTAAAACAGTGACATAAGTAACTCATTGTATTGTGTATTATTATTGTAAACTAACTTAAATAAGAAATAATAAAATACACAAGTGATAAAAAGATTCTTATTTCTCCAGACATTTCTGTGTTTTTTCTAATAAAAAACACAAACACAAATTATCTGCAGGAAAAAGTAGATTCCCTTCTATAATTTAAATAAATTCTACACCATTTGATAAAATTTAATAAAGTTTAAAACCATTTTATTCTCTGATAGTCGATGATGTTTAATAGATATTTATCTTTTCCTACTTTTTAAAGATGTAAAAGCTTTTCTAAGATATGTTATTTTCAATTTAAAAATATTTCTTGATCATTTTCTGTTCTGCTTAGAATATGCATTTGAAATAGTGTTCGGAAAATAACTAACTTTTATTTCAAAAAGAAAATGTATTTATACATACTGATTTACCTTTCAAAAAATTGTAGCCTTCCTCTTCTTCTGCCTCCCCTTCCCCCCCCCCCCCCCCCCAAAAAAAAAAAAAAAAAAAAAAAAAAACTAAATAAGCTGAATTTGTTTAATTAAAGGTTAACTGTTAAGAAATCGATGTACCTTGTACTTATATTTCTTTATCTCTGAATTTGCCCCTAGTTTAAAAGTAGTAGTTATTTTTAGCTTTTGGTCTTGCATTCTTTATTCCTGGTAATTATTTTTGCTATATTGTATCTATAAAAAAAAAACTTTTAGCCGGACCATGGCACCAGTATTTAAAAATCTAAATTAATCTTAAACATATTTAGGGGGGATCTTTCATGATATTTTGATTAATTGATTGATTTTTTAAAACCTTATCTATTTTTTCCTTTTTATTATTATTTTATTTAATTTAATTTTTTTTTTTTTTTTTTTTTTTTTTCACGGGCAAACGAGAAAAAATAAATGAACTGATTATCAATACATTGTTAAGAAAGAAAAAGTTACAGAAAATAATTTTAAAACAGGCTGCCAGTAAAAAAATTTATTTTATGAGGGAAAAAATCAGTATTTATTATGTCTTTTCTGTTATTTTAAGTTTTTTCCATAAAATAAACATTTTGCACATTTTTTTTCTACTGGAAAATATGTCTCTTTCTGTTATCTTGGCTTTTTTCCCCCTATAATTTTTCTTTTCTTTCTTTTTAATAATGTGTGCATGCCATATATGTAACATTCTATGATAATTATAATAAATTTTCATATGTATATGTTTGAATTTCTATTTTTTTTTTATGTTTATTTTCTTGTTTGACTATCATATGCTGATCATAAACTTTTTGTTTTTATTGCAGATTATTTAAAAGAAATGGTATATAATTTTCACGATGTTGCTTTAGGGAATTTCTGTAAAATTCTAGCTGTAACTCTATCTGAACTGGATATGTATGAGCACAAAACGTCATGTAAGAAATATAATTTTTTTTTTTTTTAAGTTCTATTTTCAAAAAAGCTTCATATTTATTTATTTATTTATTTCTATTGCAGTATATGCTCAAACAAAGCAGAAGAAAAGTCAAAATTTTTACATAAGAGATATCAATCAAGGTGAATAACTATTTTTTTTTTTATTATGTGATTCCTGTTCAATGCAGTAACTTTTCTATAATTTATAACTTAATGATGTTATTTAGAACTTAAATTTTGATCTGTGATCTGTGTTAATTACTTAATGAATAATGCCCTATATATTCAGGGTACCAAAAAACAGCACTGGTGGGAATTTAAATAATCTATATGCTATAAAGACAAATGCAAGAGACTTTTGAAATTTGCCATGTGCAACACTGGAGCATGTCATGTTAGCAGCTGAATCAACATAGCAAATACAGTTCAGAATAATGTTGAAAAACTTGCACATGTGTGTATGTCAACATGGTGGGTTTTTTTTTTTTTTTTTTTTTTTCAAAAGAGTTACACTATCAAAATTTATTTTCAGTCAAGAAATCATTCAAAGGTGTGATACGGCTGTTTTGTGAGAAGTCTGGTGAACATATTGCAGTGTCCAACTCAACAATTAACTAAATATTGCAGCAATTTTGTAATGGTCATACAAGAACCTGACATGCTGAGACTAATCTTCTTGAGCATGATTAAGCATGCACATGCATGTCAAGAAGTTGGATGAGGACAGTTTAAACATCTGTTGTAATTTTAATTTCTGTTTTACTTGCATTTCTGTTATAATCTTTATATATCTGCACTTTATTTACTAACTACAAATTTATCAAGTCTACATTTTTTTGTTGTTTAGTTATTGGGAAAAGTTTATCCTTCATTTGCAACTTGTAAATTTGCATATAATTTAGATATTTTTATTAAATATTAGTCAAGCATAAATATATATATATATTACAAATTAATATCATTTAGTAGCCTTTTATTACATTGTACCTGCCAGGAGACAAAAATAAGGCACAATATAACCAAGAGTCTTAAAGATTAATAAATATCTTGCAAGTAAAATTTTTATTATTTTTTTTTTTTTTCAAAATGTTAATTTGTATGCATATTACAGTTTTCTTATTAAAATTAACAGTATAGAATTCTTATATGTGATACATGAAGTTAGTGTTGTGAAAGTGACAAAGCTTAAAATTATATTTTTTAAACAGCTTAATCAAATAAATAGCAAGCAGGCTTTCTTCAATTACTTTTGTAACATTTTTATTAATTTATAAATTAAGATGTGAAAAATTATGAAATTAAATGTTAAATTGTAGTTGATGTTAATGACATGATCTGAATGTAAGGACATTAAACTATTCCTATAAGAATAATAATAGTTTTGTGCCCTTCATGCAGAAACATTTAATAATTTAACTTTATCTTTTTCTTATATGCATGATTCATGATCTTAAATTTGTTATTGCAAAATCTCTGTTATAGCTGATGCTATTATCCTTTTGTCCTTGTTGTAGCAGTTGGCTGTAACAATGCCAATAATCTGCTTTATTCTCTTAAAATTCACATTTACCATCATCCCCAAAAGAAGCATTAAAACATTGCAAAACATCCTTGAGTTCTAATATATATTCAATGATCAACTTGTAACTATATTCAATTATCAACTTGTAACTATATTCAATTATCAACTTGTAACTATATTCAATTATCAACTTGTAACTATATTCAATTATCAATTTGTAACTATATTCAATTATCAACTTGTAACTGTATTCAATTATCAACTTGCAATATATATTCAATTATTAACTTGTAATAAATTTATAAACACTGTCTTTTTTAGATCTGGTTTTGAAAATACCTAAGATTCTTCCCCGTCTTGTAAATATCGCTTGTGCAAAGCCATGTAAGTAATTTATTCACAGATTCTTTTCTATGAAAATCAGTTATTTGATACCTTTCAGAATTGACAGACTTGCTTTAACTGTTGTTAGTGTAGGCTTAAGAGCTGCTAACTAATTGATCCCAAATTTATAATATTGTATTGTGCTGTTGTGGCACTTGGATTGTAGGGCTGGAAAAAGAGTAATACATTTTTAGCAGCTTGTTGTCTTTCCCTTTCCCCGAGAGGCACAAATTAAATTATATTGTATCACAGGGGTGAAAATACTGTGTGTTTTGATAAATTTCCAGTTTTTTGGAACTTTTATCTATATTTCTGCTCCGAATTTCTAGTTCCTCCCTTTGTCTCTTCTCTCCCCATCAACAGCACATAAATTTTAAAATCTTTAAAATTTTTTAATCATTTTAGAATTTTCTGCTTTGTTGTAGTAATAAGATAAAAATCATCTAAAAAAATGTATTTAATACTTATATATTTATGCTTTAATACTTATATGCTTATAAAAAATTGTAATTTATACTTATTGTTTTATTTTTTAGAGGACATAGAATTTTTTTTAAATTAACTTATAGTATCCAGAGACCATAGAAAAATTACAATTTTGTAACTTTCAAAAATTACTATTTTGTTACAAATTTTAATATGATGAAAAACAATATTTTAAATAGTTTTTGCAATGGGAGCTATACCTTTAAAGCTAATGATTTAAGAAATAGCTATTAAAATAAAACAACCATATTTATTATGTATATATATATATTTAAAATCTTTATAAATATTGTCATGTTATGGGATTAGTAAAATTCACTACCAAACTCATTGAATCTGTTTTACCTCAGTAAATTTAAAATGTCTTATCACTAAATGGAAATTGAGAGTATTCTAAATTGACTGTGTACATGGTTCATAGCAGCATTAAAACTGTAGAGAATAACAATTTTTGGGATGTTTAAGTTTGGAATATTGATGTGTGTAGGGGGGGGGGGGAGGAGGGATTTTTTAATCTTCTTTTTGTGTGTGTGTGTGTGTGTGTGTGTGTACTCTAAAGTTAATTTTTTGTTGCTGTTGTTGTTTTACCTGATCTATGTTCTTCAGCTTTCATAAAAAAGAAAGCAATTTTTAGAGGGGAGAATTTTTTAATCTTCTTTTTTTTTTTCTGTAATTATTTTTGTGTGTACTCTAAAGTTAATTATTTTTTTAATTTGTTGTTTTACCTGATCTATGTTCTTCAGCTTTCCTAAAAAAGAAAGCAATCTTTATGTAATTTCTGAGTTAAAGAAGTGTTTTTCTTTCAAAATTATTGTGATTCTATATATATATATATATATATATTCTATTACACGTGAAATTGAAAATTGGATTGCATTACTTTCAAGGAGCTATTATGGTATTTTACCTGATAAATTTTTCAATGGAAGAGGGAAAAGTCCCTATTTAACTCTTCAAAGTTTCCATTCAATTTGTTCCCTCTTTTTAGAAAATATACCATTGTACTGCCAGTCTTCTGTTTTATGTTCTGAATTGTGTCACATGGAAAATCTCCCTGATTTTATATTCTGGGGTTGGCAGCTATATAACAATGTGTGTCTGAATAGTTTGTTTAAAACTTAATCACTTATTAGTAAAATATACTATTTGTCCTATTATTTTTCACTAATTAACTTTTGTTTCTTAGATGTTCCTTGGTTTCCATCTATATCAATGGAAAGTGAACAATGGCTTCGATGGATTGATAGTCAGTGTAATGAAGAAAGAAATTCAGGTGGTGTAAAGCAATTTATGGGAGGTGTGTTTAGTTCAGTATTATATTTAAATAACTTATTACTTTAGAAATTAATTATCTGTCATGTTTCTCAATTACTAATATTGATATTTCATGCTATAATGTCATATCTAAATTTGCCTAATTAGCTTTATAATAATTAGATTACTTCTTAGTACAATATGGAACCATTTATACAGAATAGTCAAGACCAGATTAGAGTCCTGCACCTGCTGTTGTACCCAACCCGAAGTGAAAGAAAATGAATCATATTTTAATACAATTATGGAAAAGTAGTCTACAGTTATATCTCTAATATCAATTTTGTCCTTTTGTTAATAAAAATGAAAACATATACACTCATTAATATTCAAATATGTAGTTTTTTCCTTTGAAGAATATTCAGAACTTTCTCTTTTAAAAATCGAGTCAATCCGACCCAAAAGAATCAAAACGCTACCTAAACATAGCCAAAAAAAAATAAATAATTAGTATCAACCCAACCCAATCTGCAGATGTGGTTTGGGTAAAATTGGGTTACCTGATCCAATGCAGAACTCTAGACATAATTGTTTTTCTGAACTGATTTTGCATGGAAGCAACACTCATTTCATCTGACTTGTAGCATGTATGTGGCTGTGCCATTGTTTCTAATTTAAAATTAAGTATTATATCAATCAGTTTAAGAATCACATCCATTCAAAATCAAAGATTAACCCCTTCGCGACGAGCATCCTTTACAGAATTTTTATTCTGTTACCACCGGTTTTTCAAAACAGAAATTTTCACCTAATTGAATAACAGAAATGCTAAGATTATGTAAGGCAAAGCTTACATTAAAAGATAGCTGGTGGAAATAATCAAGGATTATGGGCATCTTATGCATCATGTATACAAAGTCGCTCGTCCCCAATGGGTTAACCAGAGTTTGAAAAGTTGACAGGTTTATGGTAATCCTTTAAAAACAGTAATCTATACTAATAAAAAGAAAGATGCATGCCTGTGTGCGATGGCTAGAAAAACTACCGCGCATAGAGGTCTGAAAATTTGGATGAGACAGTTCAAGGAAATTCCTAATGGAAGCTTAGATATTTTATTTTTTCATAAATAGCCGAGATATTAATTAAAACCTGCTGTTAAAAAGTTGTTGCCTAAAAAACTTTGCATGGTGCGTGCCAGAAATCGTGTGCGAGTGTGGCTTTTTAATGAAGTAAATATATTTAAGCTATAATTTTAAAATGTAATTAAATTTTTTTTTTCCAATTATTGAAGCACAGCAAGCCGAAGATGAACAAAGATTCCTATTTATCCACTTCAATCTGATAATGAAATGTACATGATTTATTGGCAATGGCTCAATCAATTACAATGTAACTTACCACAAACATACATCTTAGTAAGACAAGGGTAATAGCAAGGCCCAATTTTTAAAATTCAATCTGTGGCCTGGATATTCGTATGTCATAGTTCTAATGCAAATCCTATCTGCAAAAATCTTCCATAATGTGGCTAGGCATTTCCACCGAGTATGTTAGTATATAGCCATCAGTCAGCCCTTTCGCTCTCCCCTGACTTCTCCCGAGAGCAATGAATAAGCTAATAAACAAAAGGATAATATTCCTTCTAATGCTAATAAATTAGTGGTTATAAATTCATTATTGAAGCCCATGTGCACCGAAGATGGGCGAAGCTTCCTATATATCCACTCTAATCTGACAACGAAATGGACACGATTTCTCTGCAAGGGTTTGATCAATTTCAGTGTTACTTTTCACAAGCATAGCTGAATGTAATGCTGAATAGTTTTCACGTAAGATAAATATCTAGATCTCCCATATTTTATTATTTGTCGTACATTGTTTTAATTAATTTCATTTCTCTTCATCAATAATTATTGCACTGTTTACTTCATTGGCACAAGATCTTTGGTAATTTAACAGTTTCAGAATATCTTAGTAAGACGGTAATAATATAGCCTAATTTTTTAAATTCAATCTGTAGCATAGCATGGGTAATTATTGGTCAAAGTTCTAATGCAAACCTTGTGTCATGTGGAACAATCTTCTGAAATTGTGCAGTATATATGCATTAGTTGGCCCTAACATTGCCGAGAACAATGAATAAGCTTGAAGCTGCCTCAGTCATCGATGTATTAAACGTCTCAACACTCTCAATCTTGCTCTTTGATACCTTATATTTACCTAAAATCACTTGAAAATTTTTGTTGTGGTCTATTCTAGAATCAGGCTAGGCTTCACCACAAGATATATAGGCATCTGTCATTATTCACAATAAGATTATATAGCAATGAAATTTAATTGTAATACTTATTTTTCAATATTTTATTTTTATAAAGTGTTTTCTTTAAATGCTGTAATTTCTTAAGAACTACTGTCAGCTATGGTATAAGTTTTCTGAATTTCATACACACAAGTTATCCTGTTGTGCTTCAGTAACAAGTACTTGATTCAGCCTAGTTATTTTATGTTCTAATGAATTATACTTTCTATCTGTAGGAATAACAGAGTGGAATAAATATGGAGTTTGCGGTCCTAATATGCCGGCAATAAAAATAGCCTCTGAATTGACTTTCCGAGCAGATGCTGTTTGTGTACTCGGCTTGCTCTTAGTTGGAAGGCATAGAAAAGAAGTAAGTTACTTTTTTATCATTGGTACTTATTTTTAGGTAGTTTTCATTACAAAAAGCTACCTATTGCAGCCGTTCAGAGGAAAGCAATTCCAAAAAAATTTGGTATATTTTCACCGATCATGACCCCCAAACCACCCTCCGTTCAAATGTTGATTTATATATATATCTGACATATGTCATGTTGTAACTCTCTTATTTATGACTCTATTTGTATGTGTCTGAGTATGTGTATAGGAAATACCAAGGTCTCGATTGAGTTCATTGGCCAGCTTCATCCGCCATTTTGTTTCAAAATGGCGGCCAATTAAAAAATTTTTTAATTTTTAGAAATTCAAAAAGATGTACAAAAAATATAAATTGAAAAAAAATGTTTCTGTTAAGTATTAGAATGTGATACAAGGATTCTGTAACATTTATTGTTTTTGCTATATCTTAAAAAATGGCTGAGATATGGCAGTTTGAAATTCTAGGGTGGCTGAGATTTTGAAACAATCAGATATTTGTTATGCTGTAATTCTCGTATTTATGAACCGATATGAATGTGACTGATCATGTGTACAGAACATACGAGGGTCTCTACCGAGTTCGTTAGCCAGCTTCATGTTTCAAAATGGCGGCAAGTTAAATTTTTTAATTTTTTTAAAAAATTCAAAAAGATGTATGAAAAATTATAAAATGAAAAAGTTGTTTCCTTTAAATGTTAAATCCTGATACAAGGATTCCGGAACAGTTTTTGTTTTGTTGTTCTCTTAAAAAATGGCAGAGATATGGCAGTTTAAAATTCTAAGGTGGCTGACATTTTGAAACAATCTGATTTTTGTTACACTGTGATTCTCATGCTGAAATTCGCATTCAAATTCAGTATTAACGAAAACCGGGATTGAATTTTCTTTAATCGAGTTCCAAGCAATTTAGCTTCAGGTGTTTCAGTAAAATGAGTTGAATTTTTAAAAACATGGACTATGAAAGCTACCTTTTCCTCCTGGTACAGGACGGGAAGGACTTTTTTTTAACATTGTTGAATATTTAAGGGATATCATTTACTTAGCAATAAGATAAATAGGGAAATGTATTTACTATGTATGTTATTTACAATGTAGTATTTACTCTTTTCCCCCCAATGAGAAATTTATAACAAATTGCCAGGGTAAGAACTTGGTTAATACAAGAAGAAAGGGAATCATAAAGGTCATCTTATTTATCAGTATTTGTAATACTGTAAATATAATAAGAATCCTAAAAACATACAAATAATTAATCTAAAATACTACTATTAATTGCTCTAATTATATAAATTCTGAAAAATTAGCTTTGAGTTCAAATATCATGACCAAAATGACCCACTAATCACATTTTCTCAAATATGTGACCAAGTCTAATTGTCTTTTCGCACCCGAAACCTGTAGGATATAAAATTTAGACAAAATAGTCTGAGCTGTTTTTTAGATAAAATTAGCTTGACCAAAAAATGACCCACTAATCGGATTTTCTCGAGCATGTGACCTAGCCCAATGATTTTCTTGTGCCCAAAAACCATACGGTACAAAAATTAGTTCAAATCGTCTGATCCATTTTTAAGATAAATATAGCTTGACACATAATGACTCATGACCAAAATGACACACTAATTGAAATTTCTCGAACATGTGACGTAGCCCAATAGTCTTCTCGTTCCCTAAAACTATAGGATACTAAATTTAGTTCAAATCATCTGAGCCGTTTTTAAGATAAAAATTGCTTGACTTATAATGACCCATGACCAAAATGACCCACTAATCGAATTTTCTCGAACATGTGACCTAGTCCAATAGTTTTCTTGTGCCCGAAAACCATAAGATGCAAAATTTAGTCCAAATAGTCTGAGCCATTTTTTAGATAAAATGAGCTTGACCCACAGTGACCCAAAAACGACACGCTACTTGAATTTTCTCAGACATGTGACCTAGCGCAAGGATTTTCTCGTGCCCCAAACTTGTAGGATACAAAATTTAATCAAATCGTCAGAGCAGTTTTTTAGATAAAATTAACTTGACCTGCGGTGACCCAAAAATGACCCTCTAATTGAAAGTTCTCAAACATGTGACCCAGCCCAATAATCTTCTTGTGCCTGAAAATGGTAGAATACAAAATTTAGTCAATCGTTTGAACCATTTTTTAGGTACAATTAGCTTGACCCTCACCCATGGTGACCCAAAATGACCCACTAATCAAATTTTCTTGAACATGTGACCTAGCCCAATGGTTTTCTGGTGCCCCAAAATGGTAGGATACAAAATTTCTTCAAAATCGTTAGAGCTGTTTTTAAGATAAAATTTGCATTATATATATATATATAACCACACACACACACAAGATTTGCTCATATTAGAATATATGATTTAAAAACAGGATGTAAATAAATAATTGTAATTGAAATTATTCTTTAAATGTAAAGATGTTTTTGACTTTAAAAAAAAAAAAACTGATAACATTAATAAAAAAAACAAAAAAAATCTAAAAGTATATAAACAAAGTAATTTTGCCTCAATTTAGACTTAATTGAAGTATATATTTTTAATGTTTTTTAATCTTGTACATATTTTTAAACAGACAAAAATATTTATAAATAAGAAAAATAAGTAAATGGAAATATAAGAATAACTTACATGAACAATTCTAGTACTTACCATCACATATAATTGAAAAGCCTTATAAGAAACTATCTGAATAATTTAACAACAAAATACTGCTAATTAGTAGTAGGGCAATAATTAAAGCATTTAAAGGAATTCTATTAAATTAGAAATATCTAATAAAACAAAAGTAAATAATTGAGTATTTAAATCCAATTTTTATCTGTAAAAGACAGACACAAAATTTTAGAATAATTATTTTTACTTTTTATCACTCTCCAACAAAGTTGAAAAGTGGTTATGAATTCAGTTTGTCTGTCTGTCGTCGTTTGTGCTCTAACTCGTGTAAATATACATGTATTTCCTTGAAATTGATATATGTTATTAAAGTTTACTATGGCATGTTTGGTATTGAAAATGAAGTGTGTAGCATTTATGGTTCTTTTACAGGGACACTCAAAAAAATTCTGTTACATTATGGTCTATGGAGAAAATCATGTGTGGCATATTTTAATGTTGTTATACTATTTCAAACATATTGAATTGATATATATCACTAAGATGCACTACAAGATGCTTACTGTAGAATATGGTGCAAACAGAATGTATCGTTCATTTACAGCAGGCATGTCAAACTCAAGTTATCTGTTGTCTGCCAAGCATTTGTTATTTTTCTTGTGTTTGATTCCATTGTTCGAACACGCATGCAGAAAATAAAGTTTTCAAAAACACGCTAGTACTAAGTTAGACAAGACAAACATCAGAAAGTATGATATAGGTCAACGGTCGGCAACTGGCGGACCGTGGTCCACATCCGAACCGTGGAAGGTCAAATCGTGGACTGCCAAAAATTTTCAATTTGAATAAATAGTTTATTAAAATTTACATATAATAGATACGTTTGAATGATAGCGTTATCAATGTTTCTTATATTTTACAAGAAATAGCACAATTAATTTGATTTTTTTTAATAATGATACATAGACGCTCTTATGTGAAATGCAAAATACTGCGTTGGGGCACAGGCGGGGCGGCAGAGGGAGGGAGTGAATAACAGACTTCTAATAAACTTGAGTCAGAAAATGAGAAATAGACTTCTTGACGCCCATAACCAGCCCACCAGTACAACAGCTGCCAACCCAAACGGTTTTTTCCTGTCAAAATAGACACTGCAGTGTTCCTAAGTTATGTCAGATCTTATAAAGGAATTTGAAGCAAGATTCCAAGATTTTGCAGAGGTAAGTAAGTTGTCACAGTTCCTTAAATCGCCTCTTGAAGTTGCTCCAGCTGCAGAATGGACTGATGTGGCTGCAAAATTATTCAACCTTCAAAAACCTTTACTTCAAATGGAAATAATTGATTTGCAAGAAGATATTTCCTTGCAAATGTACAAAATTGAATCCCCTGAAGAATTTTGGGGTAAACAAATCAGAACTTTAAGACTTTAAACTTTCAGATAAATATGAAAATTGTAAAAAACTGGCTATTTACCTGGCTACTATGTTTGGTTCTACGTATCTATGTGAAACAACTTTCTCCAAAATGAATTTTTTGAAGAACAAATATCGTTCGAGGTTAATGGACGCACACCTTGAAGACACTCTTCGAATTAGCTGTTCACCACGTGAACCAAATTATAAAAAACTAGCCCAAGACCGCAAGTGTAATTTTTTGCACTAATTTTTCAACAATTATCTGCTTTTTCTATTTTATAATGTGTATATAAAATTTTTCAGAACGTATACTTGTGTATATAGTAATTTGTCATAACAAATATCTGATTTTTCTATTCTATAGTGTATGGATGTATGTGTAAAAATAACAATTTAAAATTAATAAGTACTAATATTACTTAAGTGTTTTTTCTCTGCACCTCGATAAAAATTTTCAAAAGTATTTGGACCCTACTTAAAATTACTTGCCGACCCCTGATATAGGTATTGTATATAAACAATTCTAAGTAAATTTAAAATTCCAGCTTTAAGTGATTATGGATTAAAAGATAACCAATTGAAAAGCAATAAAGCAAGGGAATTTAAATGTAAAAATTTTAAAGATTTGTAAAATTTGTAAAATATTTTTTTATATGAATTTTTTATAAATTTTTATATTTTTTAATGTTGAAATTAATGCTTTATCTTGATACTCAGTTAGCTTTAGATCGCATTATGAAGTAAAATGCAGTAGTTATTATACATTAAGAAATGTATTAATATCACTATGAAATATGTTGCTAATTATGGACAGTTAAAATAAACAAATTTACAAAAATAAACAAGTTTTAATAAAACTGAGCAAACAAATAAAAATAATAATAATAATAACTTTTAAAAGAGTAGCTTTGAAAGTAATATGAATTCTCTTCTTTGAGCAAGAAACCCCCAAAAAATGATAGTCAGGCTCATCTTTTGCCTCGTACTAACTATATACTCGTACTAACTTATATTAATATATATTAAAAAATATATATATTAAAAATTTATTTATATTAAAAAATTAATCCGAAAGAAGACTTTCAAACTTTAAGAAAAGTGAAAAATCAATCTATTTATTTCACCTGTTATGATTGATAATGACAATATTTAGAATTTTGTATTGCAATTTATCAAAATTCAATGTGACTCAATATTGGAACAAAAATATATGAACGTGGGGTGTGGCTTCTAAATTTCTGCAGTTGTATATCAGTCAACCAATTTCTCAAAGTATAAGATTCCAATTGAGCGTATTTTAGCTATGTTCGGACACCTTTGCTATTTTCAACATTATATAATAATAAATATGCTGAAAGATCAAGATTAAGAGACCAACATATACAGTAAATTTTTAAAATAACTACAGCTTAACAATTTCAATTAGATTTTGTTGATGAAATGTATTGTCATTTTTTAAAATGAGGTAAATTAAAGAGCAAATAAAAATAACTTTGAAACTTTGAGCATGAATATTTCTTTAATATATTTGTGTTTTATGTTCAAATTTTTTTCTATGCGATGGGTAGTAATCTACAGCTCTTTTTTAAAATGTAGCCCGCGACATTGTATATAACGCTTAATTTAGCCCTCGGTGGTAAACGAGTTTGACATGCCTGATTTACAGGGACACTCAAAACATTCCATTATTTTACAGTCTATAGGAAAAATCGTTTGCAGTGTATTTTAATGTAATTAGTGTATTATAACGTAATCTGTTTGCTATTTATTTTATTATGTATTCTGTTTTGTTGTTCTATTCTGAAACGTATAACTGTTTATAGCTTACTATTTAATCTACAATTATAACTTAGAAGAAACATTTTGTAGGTTCAAAAAGAACTAGCAGATTTGCAGTTAATTCCCAAACTTTCTGATCTGTTTGATCATTTTATTTGGCGTTCCAATACGTAAGTAATTTTGTGTGCTTAATTTGCATTTTTCTGTTGTATTTTATCATATTATTTTTTAAGTATGTAATTAAAGAATTATTCTTCATAAAACTTTTGTTTCTTAAAAGAAAATTGTAATTATTTTATGTTTAGCAGACGTGATCATACCAGACTTCCTGGACACAACAGTTCTTGTGAATGTAGTCCAGTAAGTATATTTATGTTAATTAAAAACTAATTTTACATGGCTGATCAGCATATTGTAATATTTTACTATTTTCAGATATTTCAATTCAGAAAGAATGTTAGCTGCTGATGTGAAATCTTTTTTTTTATGAGCAATAACTGTTTTATAGAGGTAGTTTTGCTTTCTTGAATTAAATGTCTATAAATTTAAAAAATATATATTGGATTAGGGGGAATGGGGGTTGGGGAACCATAACATTGCACTTTTTGTGAGACTTGAGATGACAGTGCCATCTGTTTACTTAAGAGTTGTACTATCGTTTGGTAACCTTGTATCAAGGCAAAAATGCAGGTAGTGCTTTGAAACACACAGTTGAAGCTAGGCATAAATGGACATCAAAAATATGTTAACAAGAATAAAACATTTGTATCACAAATACACCTAAATATAATTTTCAAAGTGTTTTCTTTCATTTCTATTACATTACTGAGCTCTTCTAATAATACTGTAAATATTCTAGTAATGAATTTTGCAAGCAATGATTCTTTTGTTTATGGTCAAGTTTTCTTATGTACATATTATTTGTGTTTCCTTTTCCTTGAAATAGATCCCCTCACAGATTTACATTTCTGATTTGCTTCACTATTCACAATGGTCATTTAAAAAAAAAAAAAAAAAAAAAAAAAAAAAAAAAAAAAAAAAAATAACTCATTCAATTTTAAATTTGCAGGTGTGCAATTCTTTCAGGGTTGGCTTGATTTTGCCCAACCCGAAAAAACCCAAGTGGGTTTTATCAAAATCTTTATTTAAAATTCCACTTATCTAACTAATAATAAATTATCAATTTAAACCAAACATAATATACATTTTATATGTCACAGATATAGTTTTCAGAAAATTCTAAATGGGCATAATTGCTCTATCTGAAACAAACTTGGAAAATTCACAGAGAAAAATAATTATCTTAAAAAAAATACATGTAAAATTATATAAACAATTAAAAATCAGGATTATTTGTCAATATGGCGAAAACAGTGGGGGGTTCAATCAATTCTTAAAAATTAGAGGCACGAGTATTTTAGTATGATTCAAAATATATTAAGCATAAAACTAAATTAAGTTGAACAAAACATAAAGGGTAGATCATTGATTCATTTCACTTTCTTTAGTGAAATAGTATTATAGTGCAGCACAACTCACCATAATAATGAATCTTTTCTGCACAGCTAAGAACATTCATTATCAGATGCAAGATTAAGATAGCGATAGTAGTTTTTTTTTTTTTGGGGGGGGGGGGGATTCTAATTTTCTGAAAACTTATTGTATTTTAATAGAAATTTGGTAAGCTGCCTAATTTATTATTATTTGAATTTGCTGAAAAATATAGTTAAAAGTTTTTTTTTTTTTTTTTTTTTTTTTTTTAAATAAGTAAGGAAAAGAAAAAAGTATCGTTTAGTTCTTGTTTTAATTATTATTATTTCTATTTGCAGTTTAAAACTTTATTAAATCTCAGTCATCAGCAGCCAGCTGGGGAAAAGAAAATTGACCTGATAAAAATCCATCAATAAAACAAAAGAAAGATACACTGGAGTGTATTTTTTTCATTTTCCAATTAAAGTATTGATGATCCAAACAAATTCAATTATAAAATATTCTTACGTAAATATAGTATTTAAAATATAATGTAATATAAAGTTCTTTGTTAAATAATTCTTTAAAAATAATGATTTCTTATTCTTGAGATAGTTCTATTGTTTATACCTCCTCCCCCCCCCCCCCCCCCAGCCTCCTTATCCAATTTCGCCAAAAGCAGAAGGATGGGCGATCGCAGACTATGACACAACATGCAGCTATTCTGTGCTATTGAGATGCAACCCCCCTCCCGTACATCAAGATCTCTGGAAGATTTAGGAATTTATGCTTACAATTTAGATGGTTTAAAATTGAATTCATCCCCCCCCTCCCCTAGTAGGGCAATAATTCCAAACATTTGATAAAATTCTATTACATAAGAAAATTTTAATAAAACAAAAGTAAATGATTCACTGTTTAAATCTAATTTTTATCTATAAAAGAGAAATAAACAAAATTTTAGACTATTAATTTAATTATTTTGACTTTAAAAAATTTCTTTCAATTCAGTCATAAAATGTCTTTAAAATCATTACAAATTTTTAAACTTTTTTTAATATTGAATAAAAATTCTAAATAATTATAATTAAATAATATATTAAATAAAATTTATTAAAGTATTAACATTTATTTTTTAAAACTTCATCCCATTAATTATATAGTTGTTACAAAACAAACAAACAAAGAACGGCAAGAAGAAAAATCCACAAAAACCCGAAAAAACCCTGAAAAAACCCACTGGGTTGGGGGTTTTCTGAAAAAACCCGGGTTTTTGCCAACCCTTTCTTCTGCAATGATCTTGTTCCAGTAAAAGATAATTTATTTCTAATTGGCCAATTTTATCTAAAATTAAACACATAAAAATTTTAAAAGTGCAACTTTTTGAAAATTAATCAGACAAATGTTTCTCAACATAATCTTATTTTCTATCTTATTTTGAACACTTTTGCAGTTTACATTGTCTACTTATACCCAACAGGTAAAATATTAGTGTTTTTGCTTTTTGGGGACACTTTGCTTTTTTCTCCTGGTTTCATTGTTATTCTTAAACATTTTTTTTTTCCTTTGTTAATAATCTGCCATTGAAAGTGCTGTCATAATTTGCTGTGTTTAATTCGTCTACATTCACAATAGGAATTTTCTACTTACTTCATTAAAATCTTCATTATTCAAAGCCACATATTTTGAATATATTAGTTTTATTTTCATAGCTATTAATTTTTATTATGGTGTGAAATGAATGGTAAAACTCATTATCAAACCTCTTCAATTTGCTTTTAATTACCAGGCCAAATCTAAAAGATAAAATTATTGAAAGCATATAAATGACAAATTTGTATGTTTGTCCCCTTGAAGTTGAAATTAAAAATTATTTAATTGGTATTTATAGTTTTATTTCTGAACATGTACTTTGAATTTTATATTATAGGAAGTTGCTTTGAAAATACAAGTCCTTAGACTGATACATAGCTTCTGTGATCATTCTGAGTAAGTTCTTAATATTTTGTATATTATTTTACTTGATTTATCATAATCATTATTCTTGAGATAAAATGGTTTTCATTTTAAACTATTCTTTATTTTCTGGCTATTATATAGGCTCTTAGATAAATAAAACAAAACAAACTAATTTATTTAAGACATGTCAACCATAATTTACTGAAAACATTATCAAAGATGTGGAGAAGAGAGAAATGATTCAGCTTTAAACTTAAAATCAATCTGCTCTAAAAAAAGTATTTAAACTGAATAGAATTAGGTAAATTTACAAAAGAAAATTAAAACCTTGAACAGAAAATAAGTAATGTAATGAAGATAATTTTAGACAAATTCAATAAATAACATAATTTTATATAAAACCAGCTGGGAAGACCGAGCAACACTCGATTAAAATTAGCTTTGTTTTCAACTCAGTATAACAATAAATTATCTGTACAATGTACTAGGTGTACCGGTTAATTCCCGCTGTTTTACTTAATAGATGGCAGCAGCTATTAATGCAACGTTCAATCATTTGACATATAGTGTGTTTTGTTGTACTAACGTAAGGCTTGAAAACCATAAATGTCAAAAGTTCTCAAAGTAATAACATCATATAAATAATCGTGCTCAAAAATGTCGGAATTTCGTTCCTTCCAAAGAGTATTTGCGGACTGTGCTTTTGTTTCTGTTTCATTCCAAGAAATCGGCTGCTGAAAGTCATAGAACTCTTGTGAAAGTTCATGGTGACAATGCATTATCAGAAACAACATGCAGAGATTGATTTCGACGATTTAAAAGTGGTGATTACAGCGTTGAAGACAAAGAACGTCCAGGTCAGCCAAAAAAGTTTGAAGATCCTAAATTGGAAGCTTTGCTCGACGAAGATCCGTGTCAGATCAGTCCGAAACAGTTAATGGCCAACGCTACCGACAACAAATGATGAATTTGAACCATGAATTGATCGAAAAACGGCCAGAATGGGCTAGAAGACATGGAAAAGTGATTTTGCAGCATGACAATGCTCCGGCTCATACCACAATTTTGGTCACGGACACCGTAAAAGCGCTGGGATGGGAACTGCTGCCTCACCCGCCGTACTCTCCGGACCTGGCCCCGTCCGACTACTATTTGTTTTCATCAATGTCGCACGCATTGGCAGAGCAGCACTTCGATTTGTACGAAAATGTGAAAAAATTGCTCAATGACTGGTTTGGCTCAAAAAACGAACAATTTTTTTGGCGAGGCATCCACAAATTGCCAGAAAGATGGGAAAAATGTGTAGCTAGCGATGGCTGCTGGTTTGAATAATCCATTTTTATTATTTCCTATGTATTTTTAGCTTCAAAAATCAATACAAAACAGCGGGAATTAACCGGTACAACTAGTATAACAATCAGTTCTATATACCCTGATTGGTTAAATTCTTTTTTTGAGAACGTTCTATGGATTCTGGTTGGTTGAGTCATGTATCTCGGCTCCTATTGGGAATTTCTAGAAAATTCCTTCACATTCTGAAAGCCAATTTTTTTGCCTAATGACACCAAGTTTGGCAACGTTCTTTCATTTAGTGCCAAGCATGTGTTGAGAAAGTTTTACGTACCTTGATTAGTTGAATTCTGTTTTCAAGAGCATTCTATGGACTTTAATTGGTTGAATCATGTATCTCGGCTCCTATTGGGAATTTTCTGAGAATTCTTTCAGATTCCAAAAGCCAATTTTTTCGCCAAATTTGGCAACATTCTTTCATTTAGCACCAAGCATGTATTTTGGCATTGATAATCTTAAGTCTATTTTCACGCCAAATATCGCCAAATTTGGCGAGATGTTACCAACTTTGTCACTTCGTTTACTACCAACTGTTCAACAACATAATAACTGTTTCAACCTTCATTCCCATTGAAATGCATTGACCCCAAAGTGACCCACTAATCAAATTTTCTCGAACACATGACCTAGCCCAATGATCTTCTGGTACCCAAAAATAGTTGGGTACAAAATTTTGTCAAAATCGTTAGCCGCTTTTAAGATAAAATTTGCATATATGCACACAGACAAGATTTGCTCGTATTATAATATATGATTACTGTACAGTATAATAGATAAAGCAGTGGAATTCAAGATCTTTTAATTATCATATATTCCAGTGATGTGCACCTTTTGATAGAAGTAAATTCATAAAAAGTTACTGGTGTATATTATGCATCAAATATAATAATAAAACATTAAAAATTTAAGAAAACACGAGTACAAGTATTGAGATTTTTTATTAATGAACCTCGTACATATATTGTACATTCTCACACTGGCTGATTTTTTTTTTTTTTCTTTGTGTTCGTGCTAGTTATTATGCTTTTTAGTATTGTTGTATTTCCATGCTAAGTATCTGGTGAAAGTTTCTTTGTAATGAAGGAGGAGATGAATGTGATACAGCAAATATCTCTAAAAATAGAAAAATGTAGTCTCAAATTTTAGGTTTGCCTTATGTATCTTAATATACAGTATCCAAACAAGTGATTAAAAAATTTGAGCTGCACATTATTTTTATCATGATCTTTATACAGTTTTCAATAAATGAACTTGTATTTGAATTAATGGCTTAGTATTTTGAATTATTTTTGTTTTAATTAAAGAGTTTACTTTTTAAATATGCTTTAAACCAGGTAGTTTTTCTTTTAATAAAACTGTAGTACAAATGCACTTTCTTTTCATAGCTACAAACATGTGATGTTATCGTGGAATGAATATAGTGAACTTCAAACATTAGAAGGTATGTGAATTTAATATTTCTCAATTGTCAATTTAATATTTTTCAATTTGTTTGATGTCAATTTGGCCAGATATCCGATGAAAATTGTAGCTGGAAATCCAGCCATCCAGCAGCAATATGTTTCTCTACCACTTTTTAATTTATTTTTAAAGAAATGGGGCACTCTTTCTTTCTTTTTTAAGATTAGTTAGCTATTGCTATTTATTTCCTTTTTTATCTTATTGTTAAATTTTAGATTAATATAGCTTTTTAAATATTGATTATTATTATTTTTTTTTAATTTTAGTACCAATAGTATACTTTTACACTAACTTATTCTTTTTAAATCACTAGTTATGCCATCAATATAATTAGTTAATTATTTTTTAACTCCTTAATAAATACAGGGTTGCTACGCCACCTGGAAAAGTCAGGGAATTCGGAAATTAGCACAAAAAGTCAGGGAACTTCATTTTTTCCCTCCAAAGTCAGGGAAAATTTCGCAGCGATCGCCAACCGAGCGAAGTCCGCGCCGATGTTGGAACCCCAAACAGACATTTTTCAATCCTGAATGGGAAGATCATGATCTGAATCTTCAGTGGAGCTCCTGGTTAACATCTTCAATATCAAATGTATCGGCTCAGAAAGCAGATATTAACACTTTTGTGACAAAAGACAATGTCTTGTCTGCAAAATTAATATGGGCAATGAAACTTGTGTTCTCACACATTTCCTATAACTCATTTAATGATGCTGCTGCTATATTCAAACAAGTTGGAAATTGTACGTCAAACGTGACAAATGAGGTGCGTTCGTACTATAGCTAGTTATATAAATATTCATATCTTGATGATTTTTAATTCTGTGAAATGAATTATATCGTCTGCAGATTAATTTCTGTCATAAAATAAGTATCTCGGTCGCTTGACGATTAAACCTCGGAAGCACCTCTAACAAGAAAGCACAGATTTTTTTTTTCTTTTAATTCAAATTTCTTAATAAATATTTTTATTAATATCTCCTAAAGTTTTGATTCTATTTTTTAAAAAATTGTAATGTCTCGACAAAATTCTGCAAAGATAATATATCTTAAATTCCAAACCATTTGGTTGGGTAGTTTTTGCGTTGTTATATGCAGACGGACGGACGGACCAACAGACAGACAGACAGACGGACGGACCAAGCGATGACAATAGGTGCTACGTATTTATATAACTAGAATCCGTCAAGCCGAAATGTCGGAGCATTGAGTGGGATAAACATAAAATATAACATTAACAATATATAATATATGTTTTTTATTTTTATATTTACTGTTTAATAGTATAAAAGAAAATTTACAATAACAGCTGTTGAATCTTCAAGTGTTTATTCGGTCAACACTTGCCTCAGATACTGCTCAAATGCTAATCTATCAGCAAGTGGCACTTCAATCAGAACATCCTCTAAACGTCGAACCCTGCTAAACGCGACATAAGTTGCTCCAAGTGACAACTCCTTTTCACCAATGTCCACAGCTATTTTTGACAAAGTTAAACCTTGGGAAGTGTGTATGGTGACAGCGTATGAAACTGTTAAAGGTAACTGAGTACGGGAGCATGAGACATTGTTTTCTTTCCAAGACTTTGTAATACGTGTGACAGGAAAAAGTCTTTCTGTGAGAAATGGTCCCCGATAATCATCAAAATGAACCATTACTGCCTGTGGCAAGCCTGGAGGCCGCAATCCTGGTCCGTAGACAATATCTTTTACCGTACCAAGTGCACCGTTGACCAATCCTCCCTCTGTACACAGATTGGTACGCAACATAATTCTGCATCCAATTGTTAAAAAAAGTTCAGCCTGAAGTCCAGACGCGTGCTCATCTTCACTCCATCTTGCTATTTGATTATTGTGGTCTGCTAATATTCTTGCCACTGGCCATTTTGATTTACGAAGTACTTCTTGATTATGTTCTTCAGCTTGCTTGTTTGTGGCAAAAAGGCGTATGGCATCTTGAAACCTTTCAAGTTCAGCCGGAGGCTGTATAGCTTTACGTCGTTGCATAAGGGATGCGTATTGGTCGCCTGTAACTTCACCTACGGAAAGCGAATCAAGAGTCTCTCTAAACTGTATTTGCTGATCGTCGCTTTGTCTCATTGACTTTGTTAAGGTGAAACATTTTTCAAACATCTTAAGAACTGTTTGTCCACGTAAAGCCAAAATGTCTTTTATAGAATGTCTCCTATATAGAGGTGTGTCTTTTACAGGCTGTAGCTGCCTAATATCTCCAATCAGGTAAACAAATAAGCCTCCAAAAGGTTCAATGCTGTCTGGTTTACCTTCGCGACATCTTTGCTCAAGTGCAGCCATCAGACGGCATCCGATCATTGAAAATTCGTCAATAATGAGAAATGAAACTGGATTCATGCTGAGCTGTAGATTTCTTGCTGCTTCACTTCCTAAATCAGCAAACGATTTAAAACATGTTGGTACTTTTAGTGCAGAGTGAATTGTTTTGCCCTCGACATTAATTGCAGCAGCACCTGTTGGAGCCAAAACCATAATAGCTTCCGGTCCTAACTGCTCGGTAACTCTTTTACGAATTTCTTTTATTACCGTACTTTTTTCCAGCTCCGGCTTTCCCAATAATAAAAGTACGTTTAGGGCAATTTATAAATCTTGATTGCAAAGACGAAAGCTGTTGCGTGCATAAGTGAAGTATTTTTTGCTGCTCATCTGTAAATCTGATCTCAGCCGTATCGTAATTTTGATGCACTGTAAGTTGTTGCTCTTTACAGTAATTTAAAAATGAAGTAAAATTGCGATCAGGGTACTTGTAACTCTCACTTTTCCACTCACATGCATGATCAATCACGCGTTGCCCCAAAGTATCCTCGTTTGTCTGCACGGGAACTATGGCAGCTGCTGCCATATATGGATCAATCTCGCGGTATTCTTCTTGCAGGATTTCTGTCTCATGTGTACTGCTAACAGCAGGAAAATTTATTTCTTCGTGTGCATCAATATTTAGATCATTGAATGCTTCCTCTCATGAGTGATACGCAGACGGCAGGCCTTCTTGCAATAAAGAGTCAGAATTACCTCTCCAAGTATAATTGAGTAATACTTGTTGCCTATAGTATTCTTTGGCTAGAGTTGGGTCGTGGTTGAGTGATGTAAGAGGAAAAACTCTGACAACTGCATCTTTTCTTCTTTGGTGATAATAGACTCCTCTTACTGAGAAAGATTTTGCAAACTTAAGAAGCGTGCAGGAAATAAGTTTCTCCGGCCGCGCGCAATATTTCTGAAGCATGCTTTTTGATGGTCTTTCGTCGCTTGAAAAGTTGATTTCTTCCCAGTTCTTATCATGAAGCCGTATTGTAACTACTTCCCGACTACTGTGATACATTGGCCATCCCATTAATATGTGTACTACCTCTTGGGCTGAGTAATCCATTTTAGAAAAGAAGACAAAATAAGTTTTTGGACTTCTTGAACCGCTGGATTTGTTTCGTTCATCTTATTTAAAATCTCAGATAACAATTCCTTGTAAGGAACAGAAGCTGTTTCTGATTTTGAGGCATATTTGGCAATGTAATGCAAAACCGCATCCTTTGATGTAATAGGACTGAAATCCGTGTTAGCTCTCCAAACTTGTGACACGAAGCAGTTGTAGGTATTCATTTCAGAATCGTTTCTTTTTGGCAAAAAGCTAATTATGCCATTTTCTACTTGAAGCTTTGGAGAGTCGCACTCTGCTTTTGGAAAACCAAATCTGCAGCTATAACTATTTGTACCTCTTTTTTTCCTTAGGCAATAATCTCCATGTCTTGTGTGACGTTGGACTTGATTTAAGAGCTGAGCGAGATCTTTTTCACGATCTTCACTGGAAATGTCTGAAAAGCGAACTCGACAGCGGTGTATATCATTTACGAGGACGTCCTTGTCAGGATTAACAGCACTGCATAGTTTTTCAAAATATGCTGTTACGGCTGCTACATTTTCAGCGTTAGTCATGTCTAGTGTTTCCATGTTTGGCGCCCCTCTTAACCACAACAATCCATGCATGTGAGGACTTCCACGCCACTGCCATTCGAAACGAATCCAGTAGTTGTCTATTAAAAACAACGGCGTCAAGATTTTTCTCAAAAATATATCACAACGTTTTTGAAAGAGCCAACCAGTCAACAGAGGGTTGTCGTGCATTAATTGTCTGCGTTCTGTATCAGTCAGCTCAGTTGGATCTCTGTTAGGCTCTAAAAGTCTAAAAAGATCAGGCCAGTGATAATCAGCTGCAGACAGTGTAAAAAAAATTGTTGGTGCTCCAATTTGTCCTACCATGGAAAGGAGTTCCCCACAACGTGCACTCCAGTATCCTTTTGTGGATCTTAATTTGCTAGCATAAATCATAATGTGTTTTGCCCTTTCTGGTTGCCTATTCAGAATATCACGCACTGCTCTACCGTCTTATTGCTGAACCTATTTCGCTGAACGAAAAAACGCCCTTTAGCCAAAGACTGCCACCGAAGAATTGAATTCATGGCAAAGTAGCGAAATCGGGGGGTCTTTAGCAAATCGCCCATCTTCATACTGCATTAGGAACTTAAAATATTCATCAGGAGAGACTGCTTTTTGACGAGGTTGTCGTAAGTCAGCTGTACCATGTGGAAAAAGATGAGGAAAAGCACGTGCTATGTAACCCTCTTCTTGAAATTCGTTGATAGGCTGTGAATTTAATGAAGGGTGCGGCACACGAATTGCGTCATTTATTAAGTTGTTTTGATCTACCGGTTCAAGTAGTGGTCTAAATGACTCGCGCCTTATTTCCTCGTTCAAAGTATCAATATCCTCAGTAATATCGGTTGCTGTTGGTAACATTTGAGATACGTCACCATTCTTAGGTAATGTAGCGATCAAATCTTCATCAGTTGTGATATTTGAATAATAAGGATTGTGAGCTTTAAGCCATTGAGTGCTTCTAGAAGACGTTGTGAGCGAACAGAAAACTCTGCAGATCCTGATAAAGTATCTTTTGTCACTAACACAATTGAAGTCATATCTGAAGGATTGACAGGCAGGCGCGAAATAAAACTCTCAATATTTTGTTTAAAGCTGATTACATTTCCGCTGTATCCATACTGTGAGCCTCGTATACGGTAAAGAGAAACCACTGGATGTATTTGAGCGACCATCATTTGTTCAATGTAGCTCAGATCTTTGAGACAAATAGGAACTGGACCTGGGTCCATCCAATTAGTGGCAGAAAACTTGAAAGCACCGTCTCTACACTTGCATGTCTAGCAGAGCCCAGCAGCATTTAATATGATATCAGGGAAAGCTCTGTGACACGTATTACAGGACACATAGGTGATTTGCGATACCTCTCTATCAAACCTGATTGCTTCATTCATTTGAGTTGTCAGTATACCGGTACGCGGCAAAAATCTGAAGGTAACTGACTTGTGCGACTTCTCCGCATTGAATTACGATTCGCAATTCTTCTCATTTCAGCTGATTGCTTTCTCTTAACTGGCATCCTTGCAAATTCTATATAATAAAAACATATAATCCGTCCATATATAAAATGTTTCTTAACATATATTTTTTTTTAATCCTGGATTGGCTGGACTATATCAAAATAAACAGATTTACTCTCATACTTCTTTTATACAATAAGCTTGAATGAAAAGGAAAAAAATATTTTGAAATGGAAAGAAAAAGTTTAATTACACCAATTGCTGAGTTCGATTTAAAAAAAACTAAACTCATGTACTTAATACGATTTAGACTTCATTGCACGTGTTTTAAGATAAAAATGTATGGGGTCCTTATTTCAGAAAAGTAAACTATATGTAAAATATATAAAAGTAAAATATATGGGACCGAGATTAAGAGCTTGTACTAAAAGGTTGTTTCCGAGTATATTGTTATTTAAATAAGTTTCTCATGATAAAAAATGGCAACAATATAAATTATTTCAATTTTCTTTTTATTTAATTCAAAAGTTTTTCATGATAAAAAATGGCAACAATATAAATTATTTCAAATTTCTTTTTATTTAATTCAAACAATCGCAATGTTATCTCTATGGGGAAATGGAAAATTCTAGAGCAGACGATTCCGGGCGTTAGAGTTGACGAATATTTCTGTTTTTCAATCCCCGGCGAGATTTTGCCACTACCGACTTCCAGTCCAATTTTGGTATCAATGCGGCAAATATTTTGGCCGCTATCGTGTACACAAAAGTGTAATTTTTCATGGGAAGCCGGAGCTTTGCTCCGACAATTACGAGCGCACCTAAAAAATGTTTGATGACAGCAGTAAAGCTAAATCCCTGACCTTGGGGCGTGCTAAAACTGCTGATAAAGCTAAAATGCAGTTTAAAGAATTGTTGTTTAAAAGTAAAGGAATGTGGAAAGACACTTTCATTAAGTATTCCTCCACCATGCGTCTAGATCATTTTTACCAAGAGCTAATCAACAATTCAGACTTTATAGAACTTTGGAAAAGTTATGAAAATTGTTTTAATTTTATCTCATGGTAATTCCACAGTAGAGAGTGGTTTTTCTGTTAATAAGGATTTCTGAATGATTTATTTTTTTTTTAAGCTGTTAATAGTGGAAAAAAATTCATTGTTTCAGTGAGTTTCATTAAAACTATTATGAAGAAATTGTGTAATTATTTTATTCTTGCTCCATGCATTTCTTTTATTTGATGTCTAGATGAAATATAAATTCCTTTTATTTTTAAACGTATGTGATTATATCTCAATCAGTAAGTTATATTTTGAACTGACTAAATACTCGAGTTAAAACTTTATATATTTTTTATTAAATAACATTGTTTTAGCATTTTTCTTTCTTCACTACAAGATTCAAAGGTGGAATGTTAAGTTAATCTTATCTGTACTTAGAAAAGTTTATTTTTTTCAATTGATAATAAACTTAATTTGCCTTCACCGCAACCAATACGTATTACAGTACAAAGTCTAAAGTTCGGAATCCTCGGGTCTTTACTGAGTCCGAACTTCGGATTTTTCCGAATTTTGGGTCATTAAAAATATTGCTTTTCAAATAAAAAGAAAAATAAATTTCAGTGCTTAAAAATGCAAAATATGACGTTCATATATTAAAAATTGCATATAACAGCTATTAATACTAAATTAAACAACCTTTTTCATTAAATAAATCATAACAAAAACATTTATTTAAGAGAACATAGAATTTAAGAACAAATTGTAACTTACTTAGCTATTAAACATTTCAGTTAATGTGCGCTGCTTCATTAATTTAGGTTTCTCATTAAGAAGTTTTTCTTTTATTTTGTACACAGACAAGAGTTCCGATTCTGTAATAAAACTTCTTTGCTCTAGACCTTTAATGGCATTATCCAGGGAGTTTATGATGTCATCGATTGGCATCTTTTCTTCTTTTTCCTCATTGTCGGAGTCATTTTCTGCTTCTTGTTGATTTAAGACTACCTCACGAATTTCACCATCACTTAATGAATTTATTACAGGCGCGTCCTTATCAACATCCATAACTTCAAGGACATCACTTTCCTCTAAAGGCATTGCTGAGGATTTAGCATACATTAAAAGTTCCGAAATGTAATTTTTCTCTTTCCGCAAACGAAAACCCTCCCAGTCTGGTTCCCGATCGTCAGCGCCAAAAAAAATTGAACAAGGCCATAAATTATGCCAAGCATTTTTCAATGTGTCTTCTGAAATATTATCCCATGCACGAGAGACACTCCACAAAGCATCCTTAATAGTGAATTGTTTTACAAATTCTTGTATATTTTCTCCTCTATTTATGAAGTCGAGCAAACGCCTCAGGAAGTCATTTTTGTAACGGCATTTTAGAGCACGCAAAATGCCCATATCCATAGGCTGTATTAGTGATGTACAATTTGGAGGCAAAAATAAAACTTTCACATTTTCTTCAACAAGAATTTCTGCCTCTGGATGAGCTGAGCAATTATCCAAAATTAAAACAATAGTGGCATCATTTGGAAGACCGACAGCTTTGCAGTGAGCTTTAGCTTCAGGTACAAAATGCTTATGGAACCATTCTGTCATTATTTCCCGTGTTATCCATGCCTTTTTACTTGCTTTATAGTGTACTGGGGGAAAGGTTTTGACTTCTTTAAAGGCACGAGGTTTAGCACTTTTGTCAATAACTAAAAGTTTGCATTTATGAGTGCCTGCGGCATTTGCGCAAGCTAAAATGGTGATTCTTTCTTTAGCATCCTTAATGCCTGTGGGTGCAGTTTCATCTACCGTTGCAAGTGTTTTCCGTGGTAGATAGTGCCAAAACAAACCAGTTTCATCAGCATTATAGATCTGGTTTGGTGTTAATGATTCATCAGATATTAATTTGTTAAATTCATCCATATAGTGCTCTGCTGCTTCATGATCTGCGGAAGCTCTATCACCACATATTCTTAATTGACGTATTCCGTGCCGTCTTTTGAATTTGGTAAGCCAGCCAGTAGAATATTCACAAGGGGAGGATAAATTCATATCCTTGTGAAACATTCTGGCTTGTTCCATAATCATTGGTCCTGTTAAGGGTACATATTCAGACCTTCGTTGCCGGACCCATTTGATCATAACCTTATCTATACTCCGTTCGCTGAAACGAGATAACGAAAGTAAACAAATGCACATGCGGATTGGCGATGCTTAAAACCTAGCGCTGTGCCAGAAGCGCCAATTGTTTGAGCTTCTGCTTTTTTTTCCAAACGGCTGTTTGTTTCTTGTCTTTCACTTTTTAAATTGACGATTTTTTTCGATTGATTTGGTATTTTATATACACAAATGGAGTGTGAAAATTCTTCTTTGAGCCCGCCTAAGAAGAGAGTAAAAAGAAAAGCTTTGAGTAAGGTGGAGAAAGATATGATTTTAAATGTATATAAAACGGAACTTGAATCGAATCCTGAACTTCCGATTTCTCATATAGGAGATAATGCTGCTCGTATAACAGGCGTAGGTAAAGCTTCTGTTTTTCGAGTGTTAAGAGAGTATAAAAAATGTGGTGTGTTAAACTCGCCGAAGAAAATAAAATTACGTAAACGTGTTTTAGAAAATATAGATGATTTTGATAGGAATGCTATTAGGAGAAAAATCCACGCGTTCTTTTTGAGGAATGAATTGCCCACTATAAATAAAGTTTTGGAAGCTGTAAATGATGACCCTAATTTGCCAACCTTTAAAAGGACAACATTTTATCATCTCCTGAAAGAATTAAACTTTAGATATTCACGGAGAGGACGAGACAGTAGTCTCATTGATAAAAACGAAATAATTGTGTGGCGAAGAAAATATTTAAGGCAAATCAAATCTTTCAGAGAAGAAGGGCGCAAAATATATTATATGTATGTATATTTATTAATATATATATGTTTAAAATAAATAGAGAATAATTTATATTTTGACGTCTTAAACTTTTACATTTTTGTTTAAAATCTCGATGTAAGTCAGTTAGCAACTTGTGTTGTTTTCATATAGTTATCAAAATAAATGTTTAAAAAATTAACAAATCGAAATAAAAAATAAAATTCGCCAACCTAGGGATTTGTGCCAAATGTGTGGCTCCTTGGCGATTTTTCTGCAACCCGTTTGTTTACTTTCGTTATCTCCTTTCCCTGAACAGACTATAGGTCTTCATTATTAGCCGAACGCATAGTTTTTCGTTCTTGCATTGCTATGGGTACATCACTGTCTGCAAAAAATGCCAAAATTTCTTTTTTTTGCTTTTGTATGTCATACACTGTTGATTTGCCAACGTTGTATTCTTCACATAAATTTTTCACTGTAGTTCCTTTCTCCAATTTCCTAAGTAATTCAACCTTTTTAGTGATTGTAAGGTAATTAGTTTTTCTTTTAGAACTACTATTATCTTTTGCATCATTAGGTTTACTTCTCTTCATTATTAAATCTGAAATCTCTCAACCAATTCCTTAATAATAAGAGAGAAAGAAAAAAGAAATACAAAGGCGTCGTTGTCTAAGCCGATAATCCTGCTAATAAAATGCAACGATGACTTTGCGATTCCATCCGAGCACTAGCTGTTAGTAGCTGGGAAACGTATCTTAAAGGCCACCAATCACAGTGTACGATCGCAGAGGATTCTCCAAGAGGCTTTAAACATGACGAAAGCAAAACTATGACTCTACTTCCAGCTTTACCATTAGCGGACTCTGATTGGTTACTCATGAGTTGAGTTTTCTCTCTGCCAAGCTCTAGTTTTCGCGGCTGCCTGCATTTCTATTTTTAGACGGCAGAGCGGATTGGGAGACGAATTAGCGTAGTGAGAGAGAGAGAGAGAGAGAGAAAACAGTTCTTTACTCCGCCCTCTTTCCTCAACGCAGGGAGAAGAGCAAAAAGAGAAAAATAAATGCTTAATAAGTGCGGGAAGGAGCATTTCTGGACTTTCGATAGCTGTTGGGAAAAGAAAAAAAAACAATCCAATGTGATGTTCCAATATTTTTTGTTTCAACAATTTTGATTTTTCCCTCTCTCCTTGAATATTGCCGCGGAAAAAGTCCGAACTTTGGACAATTCCGTACTTTGGGGTGTCCGAAGTAAAGACTTTGTACTGTACCACACTTGTCGGGAAATTTTTAAAAAATAGTCAGGGAAAAGTCAGGGAATTTTTTTCTGCTGCTTGAGTAGCAACCCTGAAATAAATAATTTTCCTCTTTTTGTTTATATATGTATTAAACATATGTAGTATTTCACATTTTTAAATGTTACAAATATATACTTTTGTTATAGAAATTTTTAAATAATATATTTTTAAGTATATTATTTTAAAATTTTATTATTCATATGTTATTTTAAAACAGTATACATTTTTATCAGTGGCTAACTTCCCAACAGTTTTGGAAATTCAAAAGATATAAAACAAATGCATTTTTAAAAATGTCCATAATATTCATATTTCATGAAATGTATTATGAATAGGAAATTTAAACTTTGTAAAAATAGAATGTTAAATATTAAATAAAATATAATTTCTAGTATTACTACTGTTCTTAGTTATTTATATTACATATTTATCTGGCATATCAGCCAGATGCAATATGTTCACCAGATAGTGCAATTTTGTATTTTCGTCATCTTTTGTAGTTACCAGGATAATATAAACTCCTGAATGAAAATGTCTCTTAATTGAGTGCCACCTTCATTCTATAATAATTTATTATTTTGGCACTATAAGTCACTTTCTTATAATTGATTGTCCAGCAGTATAGATATTTTTATTTTAAGATGTTAAGTCCATGTGAATTAATATAGTGCTTCTATTAAAGGAATTTATATAAATAACTCAAAATAAATATAATAATTATCATTTATGCATACTTTTTAGAAAATATATATTTTACATTAATATTTTTTAATCTATATAAATGTTTATATTATTTTGTAAACTTATTGTATATATATTTTTTTAGAAGCCTCAGGTTCATCTACTCAACCCCCATGGTATGTATTTCTTCTTTTACTATATTTATAACATTAAATAAATCGCATGAATGGATATTTAACATAATAAAACATTAAGAATGTGCATAGTACAGAATTAATAGACTATCATTATTATTTTATCATGTACTATTTGTAACCATTGAAGTATATCAGTTGGCTCCATGATTCTTGTCCTTTATGATTAACCCTTTTCTGCTTATTAAGTAAATAAGGAAACATTCGATTTTAAATACAATGGGTTGACTAACCATCTCCAATTATGGATTCTGAAAACCAAGGGGAAGATGGGCACCTTGATATGATTTTTTTTAATTTTACAGAAGTAAAAAAGGGGGGAAGATTGACAATAACAATTAAGATATCCATTCGGATGTACAGGGATAAAAGCGCTGCACCACAAATGGCCAATTGTCACCACTAAATTTTAGTAGTATTGTTCACCTATTTAAATTTCAGAAATTCTATCATTAAGTAAGGTGACAAATACAATTAAAATTTATTAGCCAATTGTTGCACAGCGCTTTCTTTCCTGGATGTATTCAGTGTCTATCTAAGTAACTTATTTAGAACAAATTTTGACAGCAAAGTATTCGGAAAAAAAAAAAGAATGGACCGGATTTTGTTTCAAATCGCCCTATTATGTGGGGCACATTGATACATCTATGGGACACTTTGATTCATAATCTAAAACATGTCAATATTGATTAAAATACTTACAGGAAAAAATAATATAATGATTATAACATTTAATTATAAAATCGTCTAATATAATATTTGGTGAGGTAAGTGCACTTAGGTTTAATCTATTTTTTATTTAAGAAATTAGTCTTTTTGTTTCCCATAAATCAACTTTAACATTTTTTTTTCAACTTTACATAATTATTAAGTCTTAATTTCTTAAAGCAAGAAACATAGTAAATTTTAGGAACAAAATTAATTACTTTTTGACTGAATCATTGATGCCAATTAGTCTTCAAAATTTTAAAGAAAAGTACATAGAATAAAATTAGGGCTATAAATTAACTTTGAAAGTAAACAGGGAGACCTAATTTTCCAATCCATTTACTCAGTCAAAAATATAAGGATATTTACTTCAAGCTACACAGACGTTTAACAATAGTGAAGCCATTTTAACAAAAATTTCTAGAGACTTGCCTCATTTTTTATGAAATATATCATTGAAAGATCCGGAAGGCCACAATCATTCAGTTAATGACACCCTATATAATGTTAACTTCTTTCTGGAATATGAAGTGCTAAATTCAGCACTGTTTGGACGTGGCTGGTGATAACTAATAATGATATTGTCACATTTGACACAAAGCAAGGTAAGTCATAAAAATTTTGTTACAATAGCGTCATTATTATTAAAGCTGTGAGCAAGAATTCAGGTGTGGCTTGCAGTAAAACACAGTATATTTTTCATTGAAGAAATGGATTGAGAATGTGTTTTCCTCTACAAAAATTGTCTGTTATAGTGTGTGTGCTTTTTCACTTCTTAAAAGTTTCTGATCTTTTTTTTTTTCTTCTTTTTTTTTTTTTTTTTTTTTTTTTTTAACTCTTTGTATAAATTTAACTTATATTATTTCATTGATGGATTTTGTTTTTTAACTCTAATACAGTGTTATAAAATAATATAACATTTCTTATTTTTTAAGTCTAAATTTTATTATAAACTTCTTAATTTTAATGATCATCTTAATTCTAACAGTTTCAATTAAATATTTAAATCAAAATTTATTTATTTTTACAATTTATATATATATATATGTATATTTATTTAATTTAATTTTAAAAAAAAATATTTTTTATTTAATTTATTTAATTTTATTTATTTTTATTTATTTATTTTATTTTTATTTATTTATTTATTTAATGACTTTCAAAGTATGTATATTTCAAAATTAATTAATTAAAATATATATTAATTGTAATCCTCTGAATTTTAACAGAAATAGATTTCTAGAAGCTTCAAATATGCGAACCCAAAATTATAGCTCATTCTGACAAGTGTTTTCTGAGTTATACTTTAAAATCTACCAACATTACAATCTGTTTCGCAACAATCAAGATGGAATTTAACATTACGAGTTCCAGCTTTCAACCTGCATAATTCCTAAACTGTTAGACCAACTGATTTCCTGTTTGGTATCCTTAGGTAAAATTTACTGAAAACACAAATATGATATTAAAATTAAGTATTCTTATTGAAAAACTTAGAGTTTGGTGCAAAGGCAGTATGAAGGTGGCCCCCTAAACTTTTTTTAAAAACATAAATTGTACAAAAATAATTCCTAGTTGAATAGCTATTTTAATTTTTCTTTTTCTGGGACAATTTGGCAATTAGGGGGTGTATAGGTTTATTCCTATACTGACTATACATAAATAAGAAACATATTACTACTTGTAGAACTATTAAACCAGTTATCCATGTGAATCCCTTTCTTTTGCAATTGTTTATATTGCATCTCCAGATGATTTCTTTTCCAATGCATTTGCATATTGTTTTTATTTTCATAAATTCTTTCAAAAAGTGAAATACCATTCTTCTGGCAAAAAATTACAGCCAGTGCTGTAGACGTAAAAAAATAAATGAATAAATTTTTTTAAAAAATCCAGAGGATATACCTCTAGGCAGGAGATATACAGGGTTTCATTGAAAGAAGCAGAGAGCATACACCATATACCTTCACTATAGTCCTGGCCAGGGGTCGGAAAAACTACTTTTTGTTTGTAGCGAACTACAACTACAACTACTTTATGAAAAATGTAGTTAACTACAACTACTTGTTTTAAAAAGTAGCGACTATAAACTACTTTTCAAAAGTAGTCACTACTTCGCTACTTTAGTTATCATCGCTAATTAAATACACCGCAAACGATTTTTCCCTGTAGACCAAAATGTAACAGAATTCTTTTGAATGTCCCTGTAAACGAGAAATAAATGCTACACACTTCATTTTCAATACTGAACATTCAATAGTAAACTTCAATAACACATAAAACTTTCATGGCAATCTGAGTATATTTACGAGAGTTCGAGCACGGACAGACAGGCAAAGAGAATTCATAGACACTTTTTTAATTATGTTGAAAAGTGTTAAAAAGAAGAAATTTGAAAACAAAATTGCAATAATCTTACAAATTTATGATAGTGATGTAGCCCAGTAGCGCTTAAGGTGGTTCTCAAATTCCTTACTCAACAACGCGAAACTTTCTGATACATTATCTGACTCATTTTTAAACACAAAGGCATAAAATTGGCAGGTCTGACTATTGAAGCGATTTGGAATCGAAATGAGTTTTTCATTTTTTGATAAATAAATTACTTATCGGGTTATAAGCGATTAGTGTCACGTTTTTCCCCTTTCCTCTGCTGCGGCATCGGAAATGCGGTTGAAAACGCCGACTGTGACAGTGTTTTCTGAAAAATCTTCTGTCTTATAAAGAATAGTGGAAAACGCCTTTCGGTTACAAAGTTTCTGAATAAGGACACCTGCATTTTCATGCGTTTCCGAAAAAAGTGAATTAAAGAATATGTCATAAAGTAGCCAGTTTGGATTTGAGAACAACCTTAAGAGCGGATAGCTCTTGGTAAATTTGAATATATATATATATATATATATATATATATTTAAATAGAGCTAAATAGTCCTATTTCTATACAATTTAAATGTAGTTCCTGAAAGCAATTTAAAATTGAGCAAGATCATACAGACTTGCATAAATTAAATCCTAGCTTTTCTTTTCCTTTCTATCTCTTTTTGTTTGTTTCCCTTTGAAAACCCAAATTTCAACATACTGGGCTTTAGATTCATTCTGGAGACAAAGATAAAGACATTTCACTAAAACACCAAGCTATCCAATATCAAATCCAATATAACATAATAAATAAATTATTTTAGCGATAAAAAACCTGTTCAGCTAAAGTAAAAATAAATAGCCATAAAAATCAAATTAAGCATTCTTAGGCATTTTTTAAAATAATATATTTTTATTTTCAACCACCTTTGTTTTATCTATTGGAATCTCCAAAAGGAAATATGCAATAAATTAATTTGTATGCATATATTGGACAAATATTTCACAACGATCAAAAGACGTATTAATAAAATAATTTTTTGCGATAATAAACAGTTCGATAAGATTATTTTCTGAACCAGGGATCTTAATTCGAAAATACTCTTTTTAATGATTTATGAATTTTAGTGAATAACGATTTAGATATTCAGTGCGAGATGCGATCCAGTAATTATTATTAATAAAGAAAATGCTAACTCACCTCTATGTTCCCCTTCAAGTTGTAAGCAGATGATTCTGATACCGATAAATTCTGATTAATTGTACAAAGTTTACATGTTACAGAATAATTACCACTTTCTTGTTGTTCTATAACTTCAAAATATTCATTATATGCCGACCAGGGCAGTTCTATACTATTTTTGTCTGTCATTCTATTACATTAATCTCAAAAGAAGCATCCCCACATTAAAACACAACATCTAATAATGAGTAAGAAGACAAAGGGTTCCTAGCAAGAATATTATTTTTTTTTATGAGTGAGTACTTTGTGGTTTTATCAGCAAATCCAGCAAATATCACGGGCATGCTGAAACTTTACGTTGTAACTACTGCAACTGAGATTTGTCGCTGACATTCGCAAATTGTTGCAGAGAACATATTTCGCACAAAAGAAACAAGTTATAATTACGTGATTTTAAGATTGGCGCTTTTTTCCTCCCTCCTAAAGTAGCGTCAAAAGTAGCGTCGATGCTCGCTACAAACTACTGATATTTTGTATCGCGCTACTCGCTACACTACACTTTTTTTAATGTAGCGCGCTACACTACAAACTACTGGAAAAAGTAGCGGCTACTGTAGTTTCAATACTTGTAGCGCGCTACTTCCGAGCCCTGGTCCTGGCTATAGCATCTTTTATCATCCATAGCAAAGTGCATGCAGGAAACACATTGCAAATGTTAGAAATGAAATAAAAGTTAATTTCGCAGAAGCAAATTTCATGAACAGAAAAAAAAAAAAAATGTAAGTATGTGCAGACTAGAAAATTTGTTATTGATCATTTTTTCATTTTTTTTAGGTGTCCATAATATTTAACAATAAATCACACTACCTTAAGCACAAGTTATGTGATGGTCGCTATAGAAAAGGAAATACTAATTTGTGCAATAAATTCAAATCATGGCAGTTGGGTTATTCAATTGCTTTATAAAATGGGGAAATAATGGAGATTATTATTGTTTTTATTGATGTCATTTTCTCATAAAAATTAGAAAGAAAAATATTTTTAATTTTAATAAAGGGTGCTTAAAATGAATCTCTAGACCTCTAAATTAAAATGTTTTTGCTGGTGAAAATGTTTTAAATCCTTACATGGTTTTTAATTCATTAAATTGATATATTTCCTATAATTATGTCAAAATATAATTTTCAGAAACTTTTCATCCACTAGTTCTGAATTTAGCTGCCAAATTTCCAAAGGATAAAATTCTCTGCAACCTTTCACTGTAACTGTGTCAAAATTGTATAATTTCAAAATGTAATTTTGTAATTATTTAACCTAAACCATAAATGTGATTTCTTTCTCATAAGAAATTTGACATTATTATTTCTTTTTTATATGTACGGTAAAAAAAAAAAATTTGTTTCTCAAAAAAAAAAAAAAAAAAAAAAAATCATTGCACCAGGTTGTTTTGTATCAGATCATTGAGCTAATAAATATATAAATTGTAAATAATGTATATAGTATGAAAATAATTATGATATTTATAATTGTATATTATTAATGTAACTGCTGTTAAATAGTTAATATTTGATATTTTATTTTAGGCTTTCACGTGAATCTATGTGTGTGGGTGTAAGAGGTTTTCTTAGCAAAATTGTAGAAGTTATGAAAAAGGAGAGCGGGGCTTCAACATTCAGGTATTTAATTTTCAAAATTTTTAATGATTTTTATTTTATTTTATTGTAGTTAGAACTTACTTTATGCTCTTGATTTTGGCAAGAAAAAAATCATTCATAAAGGGTTTTTTTTTGCTGGATTTTGTAAAATAGTTTGCTTATTTCATTTTCATTCAGATTGTATACAATTTTCATAACCAAAGAACAGAATTATGAAATAATTTAATAATTAGCAAACTAATATTTAAAATATCAATATGATTGAGTACTCTATACACTTTTCTGTCTTTTTCATCATGAATTTAATTTTTATTTACAAATATTTTATTGTTTAAGTCATTACCTATTATAATGATATCTGGGGATCGTGATGAATATAAAAGGAAAAATTAATAAAAGGGTGAATCACCAGCGACTCGCACCGGAGTGATTCTGAAAACCTAAAAATTTAGACAAAACATATATTCAACACTTTCCCCAAACACCATTATAGGCGTGAACGTAAGTAGTAGTACATAATGCGAAGCCATAAAAGATACGTTTAAAATTACGTTAAATTCATCTGAGAAATATTAAAGTTAATTCTTACGTTAAAATATTCTTTAATAATATATAAAATAGAACTTATTCCATAACTTCAATAAAAGCTGAAACACATAGATATAAATGATAGAGAAAGACAAACTCACCAGATCAAAGTAAATTCTTGTTTATTCACATAGAGCACTCACGTAAATAAAGTATAAATGTCAACTTGAAAATTTCTTTTATACACATTTTACAACCAATATATTTGCTTTTATAAGATGTTATATCGATATAAATTATTTTGTTATTGAAATATACATAAATGTGAAATTATATTCTGTTATATTATTATCATTAAATTCGTTACTCTTTTTAACAAAATTATATCATTCACAAACGTTGTAATAGATTATGAGAAAATATCATGATGTTAATTGAAAATTATATTGATTCTGTTCAGTGCTCAACTTGCAAGTAATAAGATGGGTTTGTCATAATGATAATCTCGCTGTATTAGTTCAAATTGTTCATTGTGTGTTAAATGTAGAGCTTTGGAATTTAATGTTTAAGTTTTACTAGATGATGATTTCTTGGCCACCGGCAGGATTATAACAATGAGGATAATAAATTATTACAGCACTCTTATAAAGATGTTTCAACCATATGTTGAGATTCTAAATTGCTGACAGTATGTAAATCATTATAAAGTAGAAATATTTCAGCACTCTTTTATAGATGCTTCAACCGTATGTCGAGAATTTAAATTGCAGACGGAATGTAAAACATTATGAAGTAGTAATCATCTGTTAGAAAGATATAAAATATCAGGATCACTCAGCTCTGCGAAAGAATCCAAGTTTCTGTAGTTAACTGTGACGCCCAAAGTAAGTTGTTATAAATTAGAGGGAGTACACTTTCCTCGAAAAATCGTCAATGACAACCAGGATAGCATTCCTCTTATTAGGTTGTTGAACTTGAACAGAAGGAAGAATTAATTATAAATAGCAATATATTTAGATGTATGACTTTCTTCATTCTCACCGCTTACCAAAATTGGCTTACGCTCTGAAGAGCAAGATCTAGCCCACGCTACATCATTCAAAGTTTTTTAGGAACTGAAAGAGTCTTCCCAGTTTCTCACTCAGGCAAAACTTTCTGACGGTTACGAAACAACCAATCAAAAAATCCGAACCGTCTGAATGTCACTGAACAAGCCCCAACAGACCGTAGTCAAAGTTACAGCTAGAACTCTCACTGATGCCTCTACCCCTAACAACAGCATTAAATAGTATTTAGAACATTCGATCGCGACCTTGGAGTGCTGTCAAAACAACCTTGCGGAAATACGCGGGAAAAAAGGTTCTTGTTTACTTGAAGACATCTGAAATTTTGTCAATGGCCGCTCGTAACGAAAATGTGTACCATCTTCAAAATAAAATAAAAGAAAAGAATTAAAAATCGATAACTGCCAAACTTATGGATGAAAATAAATGAAATTTTAGCAAATGAAATAAAATAAAAAGTTCTTTCCACCAGATATGTTTTGAAAGTAAAAATATTTAATTTAAGGAATTTTGAAAAATGATTATTGGACTTAGAAATTTTGAAATGATATATGAAAGTTTCGCGATTCTGAAAGATTTTGCATTGATCAAAATCAGTGAATTTGAACTTTCTGAAAAGAATAAAATTAGCGATTAACCATTTTTTAATAATTATTATTAAAAAGGAAATACGCTATATTTTGGAATAATTATTAATTTTATACTGTCTGTTATTTAAGAAAAATGGATATTATTTAAAAGTTAGAAAAAGTGAGTCAGAAATATTTTTATTTTAGATAATTTGAAATGAAGTTTAATTAATATTGCAAAGTGAATAAATTGTAAATTATATTTGAAATAAATATCCTAAAACATATGTAATGGAAAGATTTTGAAATTAAATTATACTCTCACCAAAAGTAAACAATTTAAAAAGAATGTTTGATTTAAAATGCAAAAATGAAACTTAGCTTAATTAATTTAAATGAATTTAACGAGTTTAATTAAATGGATGAATAAATTAAAGTTAAATATTAAAATACTGAATAAAATAAGAGTAAAATTTTAAATCATAACACCTATAGTTCAAGTTTTGGTTGAAGCTAGAGGTAAAAATCTTCTGTGAATCTAAAATTTAATCTTTCCATATTTCCTTTATTTTATTTTTATTATCTTTAAACAATTCCCCCTACCCTCCTTAGAATTTTTCTTATAATGACAAAAACAAGGATGCCAATTTTCTTGATGATTTTCAATGTTTTAAGAGTATTAAATTATTCAAGGAATTTTTATAGATCTTTGTTAAATTTCTTTGTGCACATAAGATCGTCTGTAAGAAATTAATCCTAATAAACTAGCACTCTTTTTTACAAAACTGATTTTTCTTTCTTTTTTTTCCCAGATGCATTAAGTTACTCATTGTGCTTTATTTATTCGCTTTTTTAGGTTTTGGCTATCTCGTGCAATCGAAAGCTATCTTCGGGGTAGTTATTCTGGTGCTGACCAGGATTTTTTACTTCGCAGAAATTTACTCCAGGTTTCTTTTAATATTTTACTTTTTCCTAATAATGTGTCATTTATTTTATTGCATTTTGGTTAGTTTGAATATGTAGCTAGAATGCAAGAATTAAATATTTAAATCGATCCTTTTTCTTTACAGCATGTTATTGGAAACTTAATTACAAGCCATATCAGGCATAAAGAAGTTCTTCAAAGTAGTTTTGACTTACTTGGAGAGCTAATTAGGTTTAATACAAATGCCTTCAAAGAACTCAACGTTCATCTATTTAACACAGCAAGAGTAAGTGTGCATATTTTATTTTGGAAAAATACCTTTCATGTGAAGTTAAATTATTTCTTAACCATTTACCATACGTTTAATGCAATTTATGTATCAATTGTGATATATTTTAAATAGTTTCAATGAAAATCTGTGGTTTAAATTTCTTAAAAATTAGCCTAACTGTGTGTACTTTTAACAGAAACCACTTGTTGCCTCATACTCTCATTCAGTTAAGATGGGAGTTTGTGTACAGAGCATGATATAAAGATCCTCAGATAACCATTCTTATAACAATTACAGTCGCACCCCCCCCCCCTACACACACACACCCTTACCACCACCATCCCTTCAAAATAATAATAATGATAAAAACATTTCAATTGGAAAATTGTTATAGGTAAAACAAAAGTAACCATTCAATTGAGCATTACATCTTCCCACTTATTTTATTTATTTTCAAAAATGAAAGGAAAAAAGCACTTAAAAGGTTGTCTTCGCATTGAAAAATGAACAGAATATTAATATAGACCCTCATATTGCATGAAGATTGTATGATTATTTCTAGAGATATTTAATATTAAAAGTTAGGCTAATATTAGGGGTCATCTGAAAAGTGAAATTCATTACCCTAAAGTTGATTTACTGAAAATTTTGTTAATGGAAAATATTACTACTGTTAAAAGTTCTAAATAAACCATTTAATCTAGAAAATAACTAGCGGAGCTTCGCCTGCTATGCTGGTCAGTTTATTCCGAACAGTCCTCGAATTAAACGAACTTAGGATTGGGCGCCCCACTGTCTTCGGATCCGGTCAACTCGAATTTAAATAGAAAAGAAAATTTAATTTAAAATCCTGCCGAAACTACATCAACATATTTTTAAAAACTACAATTGTTGATTTATGTTTTGTCCAAAGGATGAAGTGTTTCTCTTCAACAAAACTTTACCCAGGCTCCAGGCAACAAAATGGCTGCTTGTAAAATTCATCTGAAGGAAAAGCTGCCATTTCAAAGAAAGAGAATTCTTCCCATTGGAAATGGGGATAGTGGATTTCTCTTTGTGTGGGTTTGAACCGCTCCCTGTTTCCTTTTCTTCATACCCAGCCCACTCTCAAACTATAGAAGGGGAAAATCCCCCTTTTATTTCCCCTTCCTGCTTTCAAAAAAAGATTGAGACTATTGTTGCATTTATTAAGTTTTTTTTATGAAGTATTTGATAGTGTCCAGTGGGATACCTTCAATTATATAGTATGCATACATGGCCTAAATATGGATATAATCATAACTTTTATTCTTATAGCAAAGGAAATTGCTGTCTCTTATGAATGGAAGTCTGGTAGATTCCAACATGTTTATAAGAAGTCTCATATTATCGTATGAAAGCTTCATGTCTTCCAACGATCCTGATCTAAAAGGTTTGTCACAAACATTTTTTAAAAAAGTTTCTAAAATTAGCTATTTAAGACTGTAATGAATTGTTTTGCTTTACCTTTGTATTTATGCTAATACTAATAATCATCTTCATTAGCTACCACAGGTAGAAGCTTAAGGGTAGATAACAAAATAGCTAGCTAAACCAAAAATTATCTGGAATTAAACATCCTCTGTGAATATAAATAATTGTGGGGTTATAAAACACTTGTCAAAAGTACAAGGTGATTATAAAAAAAGCTATTCTAATTTATGAGCCCCTATTATACTGTTCACAGAAACTGAATGAAATTTTGGTTTAAAGTGTTTTGAGGTGTGCTCTTAAGAATCATATAAAAAGTAACAGTTAAATTCTAACAGTTAGGTTACAGTGACAAATTTTCAAATGGCAACACCAACTTTTTTTTAATTGGAATGTGATTTTCATAGTGACAGACCATAAAAAGTGTTCGAACGGTACCTGTAGCATGAAAATGACTAAGAAGAAAAGTAAAAACAACCAATACGGACAGAGAAGCAACAGAAAACAAAACATTTTATTGTGTTTCACAAATTTTCCACTTTGCACGCGATGACACTTTGCATGTGGCTGGCGGTGGATATCACTGAACAGTGATACTGTTCAGTGAACTGAAGTGTTTTACTATTGTTATTGTGGATGATGTAATATTTTATAAACAGCTTATTCCTTGAAATCCAGGGTGAATAATATTAACTATATGTAATCTGTGTTGTTGATATTACTGTTCAGTAATCTGTATTTTAATTGCTATCCTACTGGCTCCTGAAATTGATTTTACTCTTTAATTATATGACTCATCAATTTTGATGGTATTGAAATATGTTGTAGCATTTATACATTAGGACCCGTATTTAACGATGAGCTCGGGACACAGAAAAATGCTCGTTAAATCCGGTCGCTTACTAAATCCGAATTCAAGTTAATAACTAGTATGCACATAAAAGAACAACTTTATGTATTGCTACTTGATAATATTTAATGAGAAGTGGAAAAATATTTATCCAAAGTTGATTGTTTGACTTAACAAAATTTCGTTTCATTTATTTTTGTCGTAAAACACTTAATGAATTAAATGTTGCATCATCAGTAATTTTTATTGCTTCAAAAAACTGTCCAAGATTGTGCAATGGCTCTGCAGCACAATCGCGTGACGGTGTTTTAATTACAGTTTCTTCTTCCGAGTCACTATCACTTGCATTTTCCTGTTCCTGCGCTTTTACCATTTCTATGACGATATCCTTAGTGGAGAGTATGTCAGAGTTTAAGACATCATCTTCAATGTTATGGCACACATCGACGTTTAAAACAAAATGAAACTGCTCAATGTTATTTTGTGGCAAACAGACACACAAGTCATCTTCATCTTCGAAATCACCATCACTTCTGTCAATCCATCCAGCTTTCCTGTAATATTTTTGGACACAGGATTGAGTCACACTTCTCCAAGCATCTGTCATCAGGTGTATAGCGTCAAGAACAGAAATTTTAATATCCTGATCTTTTTCATTTCCCTCTAACATCATCAGAATCAATTGCTTTCTATAATAGCATTTGAAAGTGTGAATAAGAACTAGTTCGAGAGGCTGCAACTCCGAGGTTGAGTTAGGCGGTAAAAAAACAAGTTTTATGTTTTTTTAAATTGCTGACCAGTGGGTGAGCAGATCAATTATGAACGATGAGTGTAATCTTTATTTTCTGTTTTTGGAGTACTTTATCCCACTCGTGAAAATAGGATAAAAATAATTCCAAAGTCATCCATGCTTTGTTGTTCGATTTGTATGTCACTGATAGGTTTTTTACCCCTTTAAAGCATCTTAGGTTTGCAGATTTACCGACTATAAAAAGTTTTTATTGTCTTTGCCTTACTTGTTCCAACACATTAACACAGTTAAGCGATTTTTCAGCAACTTATCACCCACCCATTTTTCACCTTTAAACTTCATCGTTTGATAAGGGATTAGAATGTAAAAAACGCCGGCCTTATCGGCATTGTAGATGTTATCTTCAGCATAATTTTCACGTAAATCTTTCCATGTGCAATCCGACCAGTCTTTCACATCCTTGTCGTTTACACTGGAGCCTTGCCGATTATTTTTCCTGCACAGATGTTGTGACGTTGCTTGAAACGATGTAGCCTTTCATTAGAGCATGAAAACTCTGTGTAACTTAGCTGAGCTGCAAATTTTTCAGCTTGGATTTTAATGATGAGCCCAGTTATCGGCAAACAAGAATTCCATTGCTTAACGAAACATTTTAACAGAGCTTCATCCAAGTCCTCTTTTTCACACTTCTTCAACCGTTTGCGATCCGTCACATTCGCTTCATAAGCTTCCATTAAGGACTCCTTTTTTTTTTCAAAAGAGTTGACACAGTTGAACTGCTTACATATTTAAAAATCTTTTTTTCACCTCTATCTAAGAATTTTATAATTTTCCCTTTTTCTCTTACAAATAAAACTTTACTTTTCGACATTTTAAACAGTAAAATAAAAAAAAAACACATTCCCAAGAAAAGGCACAAGCCGAAAATAAGTTTTTCGTACACGTAGTTCTGAAACAGGTAATTAAACATGATTTGGATTGGATCAAGTCATTGAAGGGAGGAGTTGTCATAAATGATGTCACTTGACGCCAAATCTCCGTTGTCCAAATTCCGATCCTTATCAGTTGGGACTGTTTCATTCTCCCTTTTATCCTTTCTGTAAAAGGGACAATAGGACAGGCGTCATGTTCACACCACCTCACTTCAAGAATCGATACCTGCTTCTGATGGTTTCAACTGTTGTTGGATAACTTTAAAGAATGGTTAATTTTTCTTTACAAGAGGAATGGGGCAATTCTAGGAAAGCTATGTTTTTTTTTTTTTCAAATCATTATTTCTGTAATTATTTCTCGCTTTAACAATTATTTTCCTCGTTAAATCCGAGAAAAATACAAAAATTTGCTCGCTAAAAGAGTATATTTCAATATATTAATAAACATTATACCAAGCAAAAGTCTCCATTTTCCTCGTTAAATGCGGACTCGCTATAAACGGGCTTGACTGTACCATCAAAAATTCGCTCACTCTCAACATTTATAAGTATCTTGTAAAAATGACATTTGTGAACAAGACTTTTCAAATCTCCTGCATGAAAAAAGCATGTAGGTTCTGAAAGCAATTATTTTATAGCTCCCTTCACCAATCAAAACCATTATTGTAGCAATTCCAAAATTACTGAAAAGGCCTCAAGTAGTCATTTTCAAATTAAAGATTTATGATTACAAATAATTAACATAATGCTTTTTAGAATTATTAATCAATCAAAATTATCATTAATGTTGTTATTATGAAACCAGTATTTAAATATTTTAGAAGATTTAAAAGTACGAATTCCCAGAAAATTAAGATTATCAAATTAATGAGATACGGGAAGTTCAGTGGAACTCTGGCCCTCTGATATAATAAACTTTACCCGGAAAATAAATCTCCTGTACCTATATGAAATAAAACTGTGGATTGAAAAGATTCAAATATTAAATAAAATAAGTTAAAAATAACAGTCCAATTTGAAGAGCTGACATTGAGACTCCTTATCAGCATATTTACTGATTAAAAATGTAATCAATAATTACAGTACTTCTTTAAGTACAAAATTACTTTTTCAACGAATGAATTGGGAACATTGTGGGCAGAAAATAATAGTCTTTGGGAGAGTTCATGTGGTTTTAAAAAATTGTTTTTGTTTGAATGGGAAGGGCTCAAAACCTCATGTGCCCCCTTCCTTCTTTTGAACAACTGTTATCAAAAGTGTTCTCCAGAAAATAGAAATGCAGAGGTGTACAAGACATTTCTGGAAATGCATACATATTTTGTCAGATAAAAAGAGTTATAAAATTATTGCTCTTTGAAGAAGTTACTTTTTTAAGTTTTTCTGAAATTGTAACTATTTTTCAGTGTTTTGGGCCTCACAGTGTTTATAATATTGTGTGCATGTGTCTGTAAAAGAATAAGCTGGCCAATTATTAAACTAAATTTATTTTAAATGAATGTGCATTTTAACTTGCATTTTAGTTCCTCCCTCTTCAAAAATTGTTATTGTTCTCTTTTTTTTTTTTTTGTCATTAAAGAATATTTTTTATAGAAAAGAAAATATTAATGGAAAATTTTAGATACATTTCTATTTAATTAAAGTAAAAGAACATACATATTACTTGTTTAAAATATTGGCTGATAAAATGTTATTTGTTTTTGTATGTCATTTATGTTATAAGCGGTACCAAAATGTTATACATTTATTTTGGATATTATTATTATTATTATTTTTTAAATTTGAATATGCATTTACTTCTGATTAGCACATCATTATGTGATAATTTATATCTACTGACAATCTTTTTTTTTTTTTTTTTTTTTTTTTTTCAATGTGAAATTAATAAGATTGGAATATATCAATTGTATAATTAGATTTAGTCTTAATTGAGAAATCATTTAAATTATTATATTTTCAGCAGCATCTTTTGTTATACAAAAAAGTGTATATCACTAGAGATACTTTTTAATAAACAAAAAAAAAAACAAGTTACTTGGCTCAACAATAAATGTATGTGTGTAAGCTCACACATAATTTTTAAATACAATGCACCAGTTTTAACAATTCTTTTTTTTTTTTTTCTTATTACAATAGCTCATTTTTACAGTGATTCTAATCAATATAAATGTTATTAGTAGTATATCTGTCCACTTACTTGCTTCTCCCCCTGGGTAATTTTGATAAAAATATCTCAATTTAAACACTCATTAAGTATATCATATTTACTTGCATAATTACAGCCTCTACTTTTAACAGAAAATTTTGGTCAAAATAAAATATTCACGTAATTTTCTCACCCTTTACTTTTGAGGGAAAAAAATGCTCAATAAATTAAAAGTAAAGAAAGTAATGTAAAGAAATGTTGGACAATTTGAGTAAATGAAATAGGATTTAATATTAATCTAGATGCATATGTCTTGGCTCTTTTTACTTACCCATCATACGTAGTATAGGGTAAGTCTTGTAATCGTTTTGAAAATCGAAAAAATTTTTTTGACGGATTTACACGTTTCAGACACTGGAGATTCCGAAAAACATATTTTTAGAAAAAAAATTTTGCCGTCCGTCTGTGTGTCTGTGTGTGTGTCTGTGTGTCTGTAAACGCTCTATCTCCCGAAAAAATTGAGATAGAAACTTGCAATTTGGTATGTACTTAGCATGTAATAATGGGAAGAAGCCTATTTCATTTCAATAACCTCGATTAACCGGAACTATTTTTTTCGGACTCTCGAAATATTTGTTCTGATAAAAGGTATATAAAAATTTTCGAAATTGTTTATTTTAAGAAATGAATATAAAAGACAATAAAAAAACATAAATTTTACATAAAGCATGAAGTCGATCGGATAATTAGTTGCCGAGATATTTGAAATCCTATTTTCTACACTCTTCGATTTTTCATGACCCTGTATTTCATCCAAATTTCACTTTAAAGATATATTTTAATTGGAAATTTGACGCTTAATCAGATGCAATAAACCGCTAGTTAATAGGATTATTATGTTTGGAGTTATAAGGAAAAACCTCTTTCAAGCAATTCAGTAATCGAGCCTTTAAAGTTTATGACGTCATCAAGCCACGATTTTATTTGAATTGCAATGCATTTTATAAGTAGTTTACACATTTTTATTTTAATATTTTACATTATGCATATCCATGATGGGTAAGTATTACGGTGGCCCCCAGTGACTAGTTTATAATTTGATTTAAAATGAAATTTTATTTTATTTCCCAAGGCTTCCTCTTTTCACCTACTTGTATACTGTACCCAATTATGCTTGCTACATTATCTGCAGATCTTATGACAGCGCTTTGTGTTCAATTTAAACCCATCTAAGTTAAAACTTGTTTGCATTTTCCCCTCTTGTTTTTGCTCTAAATTTATAAGGCTTAAGACAAATAACAATTTTATTGCAAATAATTGAATTAAAAAAGTTTGTTACTAAAGTTAATAAATAAAGACCTGGAAGAAAATTTAGTAGGAATAAAGCGCATATTTGATACTGGGAAAAACAAAAGTATGTGCTTAACAAAGCAAATAAAGGAATGAACAAATTTTGTGGTTCTTTTGAAACTGTATTTCATTTTATTCAATTTTAATTATTAATTGGAATGTTATATGTATATTTAAAACTAGTTGACCCATGTGAGGCTTTCTCATGCAATCTTTGATATTATTTGCAGATACACTTTTTCATTAATTTTGAATTAACTGCAATATTTAATTGAGCAATGTGTTTTAATGAAGTGTGAGTATACTATGTCAAAAGCCTATTAAAAAACTCATCTTATAATATCTTATTCACCGTTATGTGTTTTGTATGTGTATAGATAAAAAGGTGTTAAAATTAGGAATAATACATACTAGTAGACCCATGCAAAGTTTTTGCACTGCTCTCTTTTAGATTATTTGCTGATATGTTGTTTTGTTAATTTTTAATCAAACAATATGTTTTAATGGAATCTGAGTGTACTTCATCAGAAATCTTTCGAATGATACCTCATTCATCATAATGTGTTTTGCATAGGAAAATTACGTTGACAACAGAAATAATATTTATGATGGTTATTTTTTTTATTTATTCTAAATTTTCTTTTGAGAAAAATTAATATCAGTAAATGTTTACAAAAGTAACAGTATATTTTTCACACCCTTAAGTCTGATACCTATGGATTCGTAAAGGACATGCAAGAAACATGGGAATAAATACAGTATTTCTGATTATATGATTTTTTTCCTCTCTTTCATGTTCCAGTTTCCTCTTATTTTTTTAGTTTTTGTCTTATAAATTATTTTATTCTAATTTTTCCTAATGTTTTTTTTTTTTTTTTTTTTTATGCACTGAATTATCACTTTCTTGTGTATGTATTTATATAAATTTCTGTTTTTAGCTTTTGCTGAGACACAGTGTTTCTTATTATCACACGTCAGCACTTTAAATGTACGTGTTCATTATTTACAAAAGCTTCTTAGCCTGATTAACATCCACAACTTGACTCAGGTAAAAAGGGTAAAATCCTGATTTATTTAGCTTGGTATACATTTTCTGTTTTATTAATTTTTAATTATTGAAGAGAAGTTCTTTTATCTCAATTTTTATTTCTGCAAAATGTGTGATTTTTATGTCAATAATATTTTTATTTCCTCGTAAATTTGCTTTAAACATATAAAATATATTTATTGCCAAAAAAAAAATGGCACATAGGGCGAAACCCCTAGTTATTGACACCTAACCAGTAACTGACACTTGAGCAAAAATCTAACTCAAATAAACATTTTGTTGTAAAATTCTGAAGAGTAATGTCATCTAGTGGTAAATGAGACACTTATTTTTATTTTGGAGTCAATTTATTTACCACTAGAGGGTCAAGAACATATTCATTGAGGAAGAAACTTTTGAGAATACAAAAAGTGCCATTTTGAAGCAACCATCTTATTTCTAAAATTAAGGAAGTATTTTTCTAATCTATTTGTAATGCAACCATCCTAAACATTTTTCTTATACTAGTAGAAATTAGTTTAATGATGCATATGATATATTAGGGCCATTATTTGGGGTTTACAGTTATTTAATTTAGCTTAATGGGGTGTGCCAGTTATTGGTTCCTAGAATTTCATTTCACCAGTCTCTGACAGAGGTGTTAGTTATTGGTATTAAAGACAGTTAAAATCTATTATTTGAACTGTTTAAAAATGCATAATAATAAAATAAATTTATCTTGTAGTAAACAACATTAAAATTTAAGTTGTGTTACCAGTGTCTGAAACCAGATGTCTGTTACTGGTTCATAAATGTCAGTTATTGGATATCTGTATTACTAATAATGCAGTACTAAATATTACTCCTATATACTCTTACTATACACTCTGCATTACTAATAATACAGTACAGCTTACTAAATCCCACTTTTTATAATAAATATTAATTTAAGTATTGTGTGGCAGTGCAATACTTATTTATTTCCAGTGTGACATCTTAATGTTAATTTAACACAGCATCTCTTGTTGAACGAGTTAACTACTAGACTTTTTCCCACCTTTGTACACGTTGCAACAAAATATTTACTCTGTGCTAATTCTAATAAAATTTGAAATTTGAAATAGTGAAATTGTTTAGCTGACGTCAGGATCAAAACGGATGATTAAATGTCATTGAATATAGGTGGATTATAATCCAGAAATTAACATAGGCTATGTTTTATTTACGTTATTAAAATATTTTTCTTAATAATTCAAAATTTCATAATTTTTATTGGGAATCAATCGACATTTTTCCTATAAAATTTAACTATGTTTCTTTATTGTTGCCAACAATTCAAAAACCGTAATAATAATTTGTCCCAAAGCAACTAATTTTCAATTGAAAGATTTCCACGTTCAAAATGAAATTGAATTAATTATTTTTAAGTTTAAAAAAAGGGGATCAACACAACGTCATACTCTAAATAAGCAAACATTTTCTAATATTTGGTTATAATTCAAGCAGAAAGCAGATGAATATATCGCCATATTTGTAACAAAAAAAGCATTTCTTAGTTCAGCAGCAGTAATACATTTGTTTATAATACAAGGAACATCAGTATGAATAAGTACAGGAAACAAGGTATATAATGTCATATTTATAACAAAAAATTGAAATAATGTTTACCGATACTGATTAATAAAGATGAATATCAGTTACATACAGGAGAAAATTTTCTGTCAAACAGTTTATAAGAGATTTCGCCGGGGAGAAATTTGACGTCTTATTATACATTAATTGCGTAGATGATTATTATGAAATAGGTTGTACTTGTTCAACATAATTTACTTATTTATTTATAGCTTCCCGGGAGGAAATAATATATTCAATTTTAAATAAAATTGATTTATTTTATGTTTCATTGTATAATAGCTATATTGAAATTTAAAGTAGTTGGCACAGATTCAACACAATTTTCTTTTGTATTTATAGGGTCACCTGGTGAGATATAAGGTAACTGAATTTTTTAAAAATTGATTTTTTGCAGGTTTGTATAAATTATTTGAATAATGTTCTGCAATGATCAAATTTATGTTTAATAAAAAATTTCACAGGATTTTTTACGCTGGTAGCGCCCATGGTGGAACATTGCCTAACTAAAACGTTAAAATGGATTCTTCTTATGTTTTCTCATATGCCTTCCATGCTCCAAATTAAAATTAGGTAATACTGATTCAACAAAATTTATTCTTGCATGTATAATGCCCCGTGGGTGGAATTAGTGTAACCAATTCATATATTATAATATGAGCAAATCGTATGTGTGTGTGTGTATATATATATATATATATATATATATAGTGAAACTCCAGTTATATGTTTTGCCTGGGACCGGACAACAGAATGTATATCTCGGTAAAACATACAACTCAATTAATGGTCTACTGGAAGCATTTTTTTTATATATCGTTAAATCTTTGTACTGCTGAAAAATTTATTACTGTTTATATCGAAAACGGAAGTTTTCTAAGTATTACTGCACCAATAACATACATTTCCGGAAACGGGACAGAGTAGAAAAAAGGTACACAAGAAAAGTACACATGAGGTTATTCTATCATAAAAGCTTTAGAGTTAGTTACACATAGAATACTTAAAATAAATCATTGTAATCGCCTTGACATATAAATCATTTATCAAGACATTTCAGTAGTTTACTGAATCTTGTTAAAATAATCACTAATCTTCGATTGCTTCTTTTTGGCAGAGCCGACACTGAACAGTGAACTTTGCATTTCTATTAATAATGCAGCTGCCTTATCGTTACTGCTTTAACTACTGAGAAACTGCTTTATTACATCAAAAGCCCTCAGAGCACCTCCGAAGTTTGAGTGGGATCTTTCAAATCAGACTCATCCAATGCATCGTCAGTGTTTTCCGGTTACAAAATGTATAAATGAGGCAAAATTTCGTCCAAGGATGCGAAAACGTAACGTATAACTGAGGGAAATGTATAACTCAAAACATATAACTCAGCTAATTTTTAATGGCAAGCGGTCGGGTCCGCTGAGTTGACACGTATAACTGAGGGAAACATACAAATAAGGTAACATATATCTGGAGTTCCACTGCATATGGAAATTTTATCTAAAAAATGTCTTTAACGATAATTCTGTATTCTACCGTTTTGGTGTACGAGAAAACATTGGACTCGGCATGTTCGAAAAAATTCGATTAGGGGGTCATGTTGTGATCTCTACATGTCAATGCATTTCAATGGAAATAAAGGTTGAAACAGCTGCTGAACAGTTGGCTGTAAACAAATTCGTAAAGTTGGTAACATTTCTCCAAATTTGGCGACATAGCCGATTTTTGGCCATAAAATGGCTTTCCAGATTATCAATGCCAAAACACATTATTGGCGCTAAATGAAATAATGTTGCCAATATGGCAAGTTTTCGAAGAATGTTGGCGAAGCTTGGCGAAAGAATTGGCATTCAGAATCTGAAGGAATTTTCTAGAAATTCCCAAGCTGAGATACATGATTCAACCAATCAGATTACATAGATCTTTCTCGCAATTAATCCCACACCTTTAAGGAAGTTCTTCGGTCGAAGCCTAAAGTCTCTAAAGTTGGACAGAAAATCTTGCGATCTGCAGAGTTAGAAATCTACGAAAAGAATGAAGTTTGGCGAGTTGAACACAAAGCTGATTTTAGCCAAACACAGCCCGATCTCACCAGCTGGTTTATTTTTTGTTTGCAAAATTGAATTTTTATGTTTCATTGTATGACAGCTATACTGAAGTTAAAAATGCGTAGTACACATACAACATAATTTTCTTTCGCATTTAAACTTTCCCCTTTGGGAAAATAGGGTAAATGAATATTTATTTATTTATTTTATAATAAACTTTATAATAAACTTCCGACAGGCTGAAATTGGTGTTTTGTTAGAAATTTTCACATGGTATGTTTTATTTTTATTCTTGAAGCACCAGTGTTGGGAAATTACATAACTAACACTTTAAAATCATTTTTTTATGTTTTCTTATATGACAATCATATCCCAAGTTAAAGTATGTTATATACATTCAACAAATCTTTCTTTTGCGTTTAAAGCCCCCCTTGAGAGGAAATAAGATAATCAAATAATAATAAAATTTATTTATGTTTTCCTTTTTTAAATATGTTTTTAGAAAAAGTTCCTGACTCGGTAAAGTTTACATTTTGATAAAAAATTTCACAATCGTTTTTTTTACTGTACGTAGCGCTCCTGGTGGGAAATTGCTTAACTAAAACTCAATGGATTTTTTTACGTTTTTCCAATACAGCAACTATACCCCAGGTTAAAATTATGGAATAATTTTTTCTTGCATTTATATCGCCACCTGTGAAGAAATAGGGTATCCAAACTCAAGTAAAACTGTTTTTTAAATGTTTTACTGCATGGCAGCTATATTGTTGTTAAATATAATCTCTAAAAATTCAACCCAATTTACTTATGCATTCATAGCGTCCTTGTTGAGAAAGTGAATAACTAAATTTAAGTAAAATTGATTTTTCATGTTTTTATTATTGATTTTTAGCACTTTCCAACCTAGTTGAAAAGTGCTTATGACTTCGGTTTGTCTGGCCGTCTGCCGTCTGTCCATGCTCTAACTCCCGTAAATATGCTCGGATTGCTCTGCAATTTTTATATGTTATTCTCGTTATCTATAGCATGTTCCCTATTTCAACGGAAGTGTGTAGCACTTATAGTTTTATTACAGGGACACTCAAAAGAATTCCGTTACATTGCGGTCTATGGAGAAAAATCATTTGCGGTTTGTTTTAAAAATGTTTCACTATTGTAAACGCATTGAAATTTATATAGATCACTAAGATGCATTAGAAGAAGCTTAATATGGAATAGTAGGTGTATAGCACTTAGAGTTACTTTACAGGGACAGTCAAAATAATTCCGTTACATTACGTCTATGGAGAAAAATCATCTGTGGCTTATTTAAATAATGTTCCACTATTTTAAACGCATTGATGTTTATATATATTACTAAGGTGCATTACAAGAGGCTTACTACAGAATAGTGTGTGTATAGCAGTCATCGTTCATTTACAGGGACACACAAAAGAATTCTCTACTGTCTGTTAACAATAATTCCTGGAAGTGCGTTTTAAGTTATTGAACGCGATTTTAATCTTAACTAGCTTTTTGTCTATTACGTGGTGTGTATAAATTCTGTAGATCCTATACAGGGCAGCACAAAAGTTCGCGAACACATTTCCGTTTATTGACAGAAACTCCAGAAGGAGAATTTAAACTGTGCTACGCGTTTCCTAACTAAACTAAAATTTAGCATCCTATGTATATATACAAATCTATAGATCGTATGCAGGGCTACATAAAAGTATTCGGATATTTTTCCGATTATTGTATACATTGAAAATTCCTGAAATTACGTTTTTAAATATTATGCGTTTTCCAAATTGTTTACTTAGATGTCATCTTTCAGCTTATTAAACGGTAATGATTTGTAAAATTATTTTAGAAGCATTGGAAAGTGCTACATAATCTATGCTTGACGCATGATTTTTCGTTCTTGTTTTATCCTCAGATTGGAAGATTTTGTCCAAACTACAACAACCTGCATTACTGCACTGGTGAAACATTTTGAATTAACCATTGCTAAATTTACATCACAAAATGTGATGCCATACTGCATAAACGAAAGCTTGATGATGGTACGCTCTATTAATTTTGAAATGAGTTCGTCTGAATGCAGTAGTTATTAAAAAACGTGGCATATTAAACAAAAACATAATTTGCCAAACAAATTTAAAAAAAAAACAGTTTATTTCCCAGAATGTTTAGGCTCGAGAAGGGGCAGATATTAAGATATTTCATTCAGTTGGTTTTAGATTAGATGTTAAATTTTTGGTAATAAATAAGATTAAACTGATTGAGCTTTAAAAAATTAAAAGAAAATCAATCAATATATTTAATCCACCCGTAAAACTTGGATCTGTTCGAATGAAATTGAAATAAATCTTTGACTTTTTCATTTCTGAGCTTCACAAGCTGCAAACTGTTGTATTACAGATTGAACTTTAACATGTTTATGATTAATGTATGTGAAATGACAAGGTAAATGCAAAATACAAGCTTTTAAAACAGTGTTTCAAAATAGGGATGGTGTCAATTACTGGAGTTTTCGCCCATATTTATGGATAAAATTAATTTTTAATTATAAAATGTATAATTTTTCAAAATTTTGCCAACAATAACTTTTTAATATATGTCTATTATCCTTTCAAAAACAAAGGTAAGTATAAAATAGATTTAAATTTTTGTAATAGTGATTTAAACAAGAAAGAATCCTTTAAGTGTCAGTTACTGGGGTTTTTACCCTATCTATATTAATAAAAGAAAGTTTCGCTCTGTGTGTGTGTGTTTGTTGGCGATGGCTAGCAAAATCAAGCCCACCTAGAAGTCTGGAAATTTAGGTGTGGATAGTCCAAGGTCTGGCCATGTGCACCTGAGCCTCAGAATTTTAATATTTTGATAATTAGCCTAGATATTAATTAGATTATCATTAACCATCTCTTCTAAAATGTCATCTTTTAAATCAAAATGGCGAAAGAAATAGACTGGCGCATTGGATTTGCAACCGGAAATGAACGAATTCGAAATTATTTAACTAATTAGCGAATTTTAAGAAAACTAATTGCGATATCAATTTGAAAATTTCTGAGCATATGTGAAAAAATATTCTGTATCTGACTATGTGATTTTTGAAAAATTCGGTTGGTAATTTTTTTTTAATTTACGCAAAAAACTGCCAAAAATCTGCAGGCGCCAGTGAAAACGATCCCAGAAAGTTTCAGACAGGGATCGGCTTTCATTAAAAACTGAACTACAAAGAGATAGGTTTCTCGGGCAAATATATATAGTCAAAATCTATATATATTTGCTATATAACATCTATATATATATACTATATATATAAATCTTTTTTAGTTTGCGAAAATGAAAGGAAATAATTGCCAATTTTTACTAATGAACACAAATTTAGGTAACTAATTAAGATATAGATTTGAAATTGAGGTCGGGAAGGGGTGTCATCTGCCGGCTATTTTAGCGTAGCGTCTTCGTTATGTTCTAATTATCAGAAACATGTAATTCTTTTTTTAATGATCGCGTTAATGTAGGTGACGGTGGTTCTCTTGAACAAATTATTCATTATATTTGCGGGTATGGGGAGAGAGGGGGTTAACGCCTTTCTCTGAGATTGTAATTAAGAAAACTAATTGCGATGTCAATTTGAAAATTTCTGAGCATATGTGAAAAAATATTCTGTATCTGACTATGTGATTTTTGAAAAATTCGGTTGGTAATTTTTTTTAATTTACGCAAAAAACTGCCAAAAATCTGCAGGCGCCAGTGAAAACAATCCCAGAAAGTTTCAGACAGGGATCGGCTTTCATTAAAAACTGAACTACAAAGAGAGAGGTTTCTCGGGCAAATATATATAGTCAAAATCTATATATATTTGCTATATAACATCTATATATATATATACTATATATATAAATCTTTTTTAGTTTGCGAAAATGAAAGGAAATAATTGCCAATTTTTACTAATGAACACAAATTTAGGTAACTAATTAAGATATAGATTTGAAATTGAGGTCGGGAAGGGGTGTCATCTGCCGGCTATTTTAGCGTAGCGTCTTCGTTATGTTCTAATTATCAGAAACATGTAATTCTTTTTTTAATGATCGCGTTAATGTAGGTGACGGTGGTTCTCTTGAACAAATTATTCATTATATTTGCGGGTATGGGGAGAGAGGGGGTTAACGCCTTTCTCTGAGATTGTAATTATCTCGGGCCCGCGCAACGCCCGGCGGGTTAGCTAGTATTAAATATAGTTTGCACCAAATGTTGAATTAAATGCTATCAACAGTTTCTAGATAATAGGGTAAGTGCTCTTATGTTCAGTCACAATGAAATAAAATGCTTTATAAATAGTTTACTTTTGGTTCAAAATGAAGCATTCTTTATGTATAGCCAGCCATCTTTCATAAATAATTAGCAAAGAATCGTGGATATTTTTATACAGCTAGTAATCAGTCATTTATGCTGGGTTATTGCAAGGCTAATTATTGGAATAAACTGGATGATTACTAGAAGTCTTTTTTTTTCCCCTTGGCTTTATAGAAAAATAATTAAAAGCTTCTATAATAAACTAATCATAAAATGCAATTATATACTGCTCCTATTCAATCCATCAAAAGATACTCTATTTATGAATGCAAAGCTGCCAACTTTTACGGTTTTTTGTTAGCACTCTTTAAAATAAGGTACATGAGACAAAAATGTTACATTTCATACACAAGATAAGATGTGGCATAATAACTAATTTAACTGAAGAAAATGCAGAAATTTTGAAAATAAAAATTTTGTAGAAAACCAAACTCAATTTTCCACTTTTATCCACATATATTACTCTTCCTTATTAAAATATCATAAAATTAAGGTTTCTGCAATGTGCATTTTTCTCTCATTGCAGATTTCATTTTAGAATAGTGATACTGCTATTATAATACCACCATTATATGTGCCAAAATGTATAAAAAATATACTTTATATTTTACAGTGCAACGTTAGCTTAATAGAGGTGCATAATATATTTCTATATGCTCTTTTATTTTATTTATTTTTCAATCATGCTAATTTAGGTTAAGATAAAGCCGTTGTTTTCTTCTGGTAATTTTGGCCAAAAGCAGAAGTGACAGAGGATAGCTTGTCAACATGGAAACCCTAGAAACATCAGAAAATTTTTATTACAACCTGGGAAAGTCAGTGAATTTTCATCGAAGCTGGAAATTTCAATACAATATTGAAAATGATCGCTTGCAGCAAGATTTTATAAGAGAATATCCTGGAAAAGAAGGGAAAAATGAAAAAGTTTAAATGCTGGCTGCTCTGAGTGAAAAATTATCATATAAAGGCTCATAATATACAAACTATGGCCAAATAAATAACCATTTGCTTCACTTAGTTTATTAACTATTACTAAAATCGTTTAATTTTACCATGAAATTTGCAGTTTGTGTGTATGGTTTCATATGGCTATTGAAAGTATTCTGTGTATACTACACACCCTAATTTTTAGACTTAACATTTTGGGGGAAAAGCGCACTTTGCAGAAATGCAGCATGTTTTAAAAAATTACAACATAAGAAATACTGTTAAACTTAAATTGAGCATTTAGAATAATAAGAATGTTGTTAGAACAGCATAAAATAGAAAATAAGATAATTATGACTATTAACTGAAAACATGCAGCAGCAATTTGCCTGGCAAGCTATGGATATGTGTAAAGTGTATATCATTCATTTGCTTTAGGCAAACACACTATTTTCTAAGTATTACAGGGTGACCAGAAATAATGTAACAGTCTAATTTCTCATAGTTAATGAAAACACAAAAACGTTTATGCAAACAAAAACTTTATTTATTAACAACAATTTATTAGAGAAATAAAAAATCACTTTTCCTCAAAGTGTTCTCCTTTTGCTTTGATGCAGAGATGCAAATGTTTGGGCAAATTTTCAGCAATTAGCCACAGCTCAACCAGAGTGATTTTGCTTCCATTCCCGAATCAACAAACGCTTCAGAGCTTATAAACTTTAGTGAGTCTGTGCACAAACCCTTGCCTCCAAAATCAACTACAAACTCTAATCCAAGGGGTTTGGTCACACGAGTATGGAGGCCATTCTTGAGCTGAGATGAAGTCTGAAAAATTGGCCCAACACCAGTCCTTGTGAATTTCGCTTGATGAAAAGGTGCGGAATCTTGTTGAAACATCCAAACCCTGTTTTCAAAGTGTTTTTGAGCTCAGGGAAGTACCACATCCTCAAGAATCTCTTTTTGGTACACATCTTTATTGATTTTGACTCCAGAATCAATGAAAATGAGAGGAGTTTTGCCTGTTGCACAAATTCCTGCCCACACCATGACAGATTCTGGATTTTGACGATGCTGAATGATGAAAGTCTTGCCTGGAGAAGTTGTTGACCAAATCCAATTATTCTGACGATTGTATGATTGTCCCACCCAGAATAGCTTTTCATCACAAAACAGGATCCGCTCCCAGTACTTGCTTCAGCAGCTTCCTGCATCTTTTGAGCCATACTCGTTTGTTTTCATTGGTGAGAAGTTGCACTTGTTTCAGCTTGTAAGGATGAAGGTTCAGCTCCTCTTTGGCCATAAGTCGAAACGATTCATGAGCAATCTCTGTCTGCCTGGCTGTTTTTCTAATCAATTCTTGGTTTCTGGACATACAGTTTCTGTTTCACAGTCCTTCTTCTGCCTCTTCCCGGTCGGTCTCTTTCGTGGCCATACTCCTTGAATCTCTTGACTACTTTGGAAATGGTTGGATGAGGCACTTGAATAAATCGAGCAATTTTAGACACATGCTTTCCTTGATGATGAAGCTCCAAAATCACATTCTGTTTGTTTGCCATCCTATTAAAAAAATAAGAGTTGGAACAAAAATTAATAAGTGAAAAAAAAAAAACTCTGAGAATCTAGTAATAACAAAATCATCAACAGTGATGTTACTTTTAGTCAGCATTCCGTTATTTCTGGTCATTCTGTAATATGTCATATAGAACATTAATTTCGTATACAATTTGAATTTAATCAAAAGATACTTAAATTCATATCACTTTGAACTTTACGATGGGTTGAAAATTATAAGTCAGAATGAAAAATAACTGAAAAAGAAATAACAAGTCAACTCACCCAGGATTAGAAATGAAGACAGGAGATAGTGTTGACAGTTGAACAAAAGATTTTTTATTGACAAATAGCACTCTATTTCATAATAATTGAAACTTCATTAAATAAAATAGATATCTTAATTCATGTTATATATATGTTGACAAGAAATATTATTTTATTGTCTTATGTTCAGTTTATAGTATTTAGCTAGGAATTAAGGAATTAAAATTTATAAAGTTGTAACCACTGTTGAAGAAATCAATCTAAACATTATTCAGTTCATAGGTTTTGATACCTTACTATCAAAGTTTGATTTATCTTTTGTACTTGAACTTGCAGAAATAAAATAGCTATGAAGAACAGTTTTAGTTTAGAAGATGATCGAGAGTTTTTAGAGAGTTCAGATTAGTTCTGCTAATATAAATAGAAGAAAAGTCTGTATAGAAGATTCCGGCCGAAGCGTAGAAAAGAAATTGAGATTTTGCCTAGAAGATCTCTCCGCCGAAGCCTCGTTCATTCAGCAGAGTCAGCACAGTATCTGTTACTTCACGTTGAATCCTATTAGGACAAATGTAGTCATCCTCTGCTACCGGCAATGAAGAAAAATTGGAAGTGAAATTTGGTGCAAGTCACTACTTCGTAAACATGGCAAAGTAGCTTGAAGAATTTTTATATGGAGATATTTAAGTTGCTGAAATTCATTTCGTAGGTTGTTTATGTTGCATCTCTAACTTCAGAATTGGTTTCCTCTACAAGCGTATACGAGTTCCACATTACTTATGCCAAATATCTGTCGCCGAATCATAATGAAAAAAATCTTCACGAAAGATATCTATGAAAATCATTAAACCATTATATCGTAGCAAAGATGAAAAAACTTTCAAACCGCCAAAGAATTCGAAACTCGTCTTTGCTAAAAATTTTTACAAAGTGTGTCCGGCCTTATGGCCTGACACGGTTTTTATACACTCGCACAAGTGAGTGTTATAGACTGATTTTTGAATTCAAACTCAACAAATTCCTAACTGACTCCGGAAGCTAAGCGATCCAATCAGAAAAGGCGAAAATTCCTCTTCTTCATAATTAACTGCCTAACTTGCAACTGTCGACGAGAAAAAACACTCCAGCAACAACTCAACTCTACACGTGAGCGACACAACCGAACTGACGGCAACTCAACCCTGACAACAGGCGGCAGAAATTAACTTTGTTCGCTATCGACTGTTCTGGAAAGAATTTCAAACCCCCTTTTCCCCATTGAAAAATGCATCCCTTAACCTTGAATGCCTAAGTGAATAACCTTAAACAAAAATGGTTGACAATCGCATGCTGTTGTTTCTTCTACGCACGAACTTTAATTCAAAATGGCGAGGTGTCGTTTCGAAAATAATCAATGTAAACATCACGAATTAAGAAATTTGTTTAAAAATGTATATCTGCCAAGATTTAAATTGAATTTCACTAGAATTTTGTTTAATCTTTTGAATAAGGTTTTAAACAAAAATTATTAATATTTAAAAAGTGAAAAATATATTTTTTAACTTAGAAGAAAATTTGCGATACGAGCGAAATCTATGTCAACAAACAATGGAAAATTTTTTATACTTTTATCCAGAGACTTAAATGAATTATTATATTTTAATTTAAAAATGATTATTGACTTTAAAAAGTGATTTAATTATAGAAGGTAATTTTAATTGATAATAAAATATCTTAGAAGAAAAGTTAAAAAGATTAATTTTAAAAAGATAGAAAACATTGACTGTTTAAATAATAACTGTTAAATAATTTAAATGTTGATTAATATTATGAAATATTTTAAATAATGATTAATTACAATTATATAATTAATTTAAATAAATAAATTATTGAAAAATATTAAATTTAAAAGCAGAAATGGTATGCATCATAACAAATATCAAAATCAATATTTGTTGAATTTTAAAAGTAAAGTAGTGCTGAGTCTACTTAGGTAGAATTTTTGTTGTTGTTTTTTTTTAATTTGAAGAGATCCATGTCCTGATCAAGTATTTTATTTATAGGAAAATGTAAGTTGTCTGAATACAGCCTTAGTAATACTCATGTTTGCTTTGAGGAAAGCAGAACTTGCCCAGTATCTTCAGATCCTAGCTTCCAATCAAGAAGGCTGTTCTGTGGCTACTAATGATCAAAGTGGTCTTATGGACAATTTAAAAGACTTACTTATATTTTGGCAAGATCACTATCTTCAAAAAGATAAAGACTGCACCATTTTGGAAAGAGTAAGTTAATATGTATTTTTTACATTGCAAAACGTCCTTTTTACTAATTTCAATTTATTTTCACACACGCACAAATATGTGTGTGTGTGTGTGATATTTTTGGGTGTACTCTACTTACATTATTTTCTTTTACTCTTTCAAAAGGCACCATACAACTTTTCACACACACACCACTGACAATCCACATGTCAGCTCTGTATATATATATAGAGAGAGAGAATGAGATTAAGATTGTTATTCAGGAACAATATTGTTTGCTGTTAAATATATAAAAGAAAAAAAATAGCACCTAAAACAGTAGCTCTTCATTATATGACTTAATGTTGATTAAATATCAGGCATTTTGTAAATGAAGATCTCTCACAAGAGTCTTTAAACATATCCGGGCTCTAGGGATTGCAAGGCCTCATTCAAAAACTCATCTATTGTCCTACTTACACGGAAAAACATACATTTTACGTTATTTTATGTATGTTGGGGTTTCTTTTTTATTTTAACTTTTTACCTTTTTGGAGTTATACTAAATTACCAAAATTCAGAATGAATCCTGTCAACACATACATTTACTAACTTACTCCTACACTTTTATAAAATTTAAAGAAAGCAAATTAATCAAATCAATGGAAAACACCTTAAGAAATTAATGCAAAGTGAAATTTAAATATTAAATTCATAATATTACTAAAATTATTCATATTAAAAAGTTTGACAAGATTCTAAATTTGCATAATATCCAAATCCCCAACAGGTAGTATAGTGAGCTCGAGTATTAATATGGTAAATAATTACTGGAAAATTTCACAAACATAAGATAATTTGGCAAAGTTAAAAATTTGGAAATAAAAGGTCCAAAAGGTCTTCCTTTGAAGAAAGTAAAGAAAAAAGGGGGCAGAAAGTGATAATTAATAACATTAATTGGATAAAAAAAATAATTAACAGAAGTTAGTGAAACCATATTAGTCTCTAGTTCAATATTACTAGGGCAATGATCATAAAGAATGATTTTCTGCAGAAACCATAAGTAAATAACTAAATTTTTTAATGAGGTGACTCATTATATATATAAAAAAAAAAAAAAGAATTCTTCTCACTAGATTATCTCTAAATGCATTTTAGCAACCTCAATGGATTTTAAATTAGATATTAAGTTACCACAAATATATATACATATATAATCTTGTACTCACTTTAAAAAAGGAAAGATTTCATTTAATTAATAAAAATCTTAAATTTATTAATTTCAACAATTAGTTAAGAACATATATACCTCCATTAAGTACAGTTTTTAATAAATTATTGAAAATTTATAAATTTATAAAACATAATTAAGAAAATTTAAAAAACTAGATTTTAAAGTTAAGAAAAAAAGTAAGTTGCTTTACTTCCTATATTATTAATATCAATAAATTTTGACTTCAATATTTTGATATGAATTTTAGGATTAAAAAACAATTTTATTTACTTCATTTAATTTAAGCTATTACCAGTATTAAAATTTAAATCAATAAAAAATTGTAGTTTAAAAGAATAGTTATTATTATTTTCAAATTGACAGCTTAATCTATACAAAATATTCCTTATTAATTTTAAGTAAATAATTAAAAAAAAAACACTGAAGGAAAACTTTTGATACAATTAAGAAAATAATAATAAAAAGAAAACAGAGTAGATTTGCTTAAAGATTATGTTTATTCACACAAATATATAACTCATAGATTTTTTTTATGTGGATGTGAGTTAAGAAATATAATTTATTGATTATGATTAAAATTCGATCTATTCGTTACTTCATCATAATTAATATAAGTGATAGAAATTATTAACATTATCAGAATAGACATGCCTGAATTTACAGACAGAGATATAATAATCAGATAAATTTAATTAAAAGTAATACTCACACTTTTACAGCAAACGATAATTAGTGAGGATAAACACTTCGAATCCAGTATATTCAATTACTGGTTTGACGATTATTTCTCTATTTGGTTGTTTTAGAGTCTAGTATTTTAGCACAAATGGAAATGTCTTATGACCCCGTCATTATTGGATTTTTTCACTTCAGCCCCTCATTCCATCGTCAATGATTAAATTCTGCCTGGGTCTCGATTCCTCCAAAAGTCAGTCTATGTTTCAGTATAATGGATGAGTCTTAGCTGGTTATTATTCCTTTTCGGACGAGTTGGATTTTCACTGCAAGACTACTTCCACGGACACATAATTTACCATCTACGCCTGTACTTCTTTCAAAGTAACATGAACCTCTGGTAAATTCTTATTCGGCGTGTCTTTTCACAGGGGTGCAGAAAATGTTTTTACTCCCAACATTTCCCCCAATCCATTTGAAAATTTCCCCAAAATAAATTCTGTATCACCGTAGGTATAGAAAATTTTGCAATATATAAGTCACCTCTTTAAGAACCTACAGACTGAACTTGTAACATGTCTACTTATTGGAAAGGTAAGTTAATGCATGTAAGTTTTAATCTAATTCTTATGCTTAATATTTATTAATAAATGCACAATTTTAATTAATAAATACAAAATTTTTGATTACCATTTCTGATAAATTGTCAATTATTGAGAAACTGCTATCTTCCACTGTCTTTGTGGGTTTGTCAATCACTTTTGATGTTTTGTAGATCTTGAGTCTGTTTCTTGAGAAAATCTAGTGAAATGATAATTTTCACAGTGAAAATCATGTCTGTTTAAGGATGCTTTTAATAATTCTGTAGCTTTATGCACTGGAGGTCCATTCCATGATATAAACTTCATGAAAGAGATTATCAGATTTTACGTTTCAGTTATAAATGTGATTTCCAATAATAGAGCCAACAAATTCACAAACACATTCACTGCAAATTTTCAAGCAGTTTTCAAGGAGGTAAACTATTTCTGGTACATCAGCATACACATCAGGACTGGTAAAAGCTTCTTTTATAATACCGCTGTCTTGATCTAGAAGTGGTGGTTTCTTTTCAGAATTTTTTTTAATTAAATTCAGCTTTTAGAATGTTTTTCTTCAAAGTTGTCCTCTGATTAAGAAGACTTTTCTCATTATTAAATTTAAATTCTTTTAGGAATATAAAAGCTCACCCATTCAGTGAAAGCTTGTAGTGAGTTTTCCACTAATGGTGGTGTGAGATCTTTTTGATTTAATTCTTTTCCTAAAAATGGGGTAGAGCTAGAGGTCTGCACGGGCCGAAATTTCCAGGCTGATCAATACAAAAAAAATTCGGCCCGGCCCGATACAAAAATTAAAAGTTCGGTCCGAGCCCGGCCCAACCCGGAAAAAAGTTAAAATAACGACCCCAGTGCGGCCCGGCCCGAGTGAATTTCTACAAAACATTAATTTTTACGTCGATTTGATTAAAAATTTGCCTCGTAGGAGGAGATCTAACCAAAAACTCCTATCTTAGCCTTTTTTTTTCATGTTTATAATCTTCATTTTTATAGAAGTGCCACAGCCTGCAATATTTATTTTTTTAATAAATCTCTGTTTGTTGTATGTATGTATTTAAGTTATTAATATTGTTAATCCACATTCCATGTATTGAAGTGTTAAAAATCAGAAAAATGCTATACAGTAAAATCTTCTAAGATGGAATTGCATAGGGAAGAAAAAAAAAATGAGTTATCGACAAATTGCCTTCTTAGCAGGTGTAAATGTATTATATATTCTTTTCTTACATATTAGTATATTCATTTTGTATGGATCAACACATTTTTCAGTTTAAGACAGGATTCCGTCATAAGCAGGTTCTTTTTCACATGTTTCACTATATTTTAATTTAGCCATATTTTAATAAGCGTATAAATCTACTATTCTTTAAAAATAATAAATTTTAATGTTTAATTGTAGAATAATGGTGATTTAAAAATGTATGCATGTTTTGCAAAGATTTTTGTGCCATGTCTTATTTTACCGACCTTCGAACGGACCAGGCCACGCCGACACAATGATTTTCATACAGATCAAAACCAGGACTGAAAATTTTGGTGCGTGAAGACTAGGAAGAATGAAACCAGTCCCGGCTCTGTACTGAAAAAATAATTTAAGTCACGTCCTGATCCTTCAGGAAAAAAGCAAGGCTCGCCCCGTAAAGAGTAATCACTAGGCCCGGCCCGGGCATTCAGAAAAAAGTATGGCACGGCCCGGCCCGAGCCCGGCCCGTGCAGATCTCTAGGTAGAGCTCAAATGAGTTTACTACTGAAGCATTGTCTCATATGTTTTACAATTTTTAGTTTGCATATTCCTTGTTTAAGCTGAGCAGAGGTTTTTAATATTTTCCACCGATGGTGGTGTGGGATCTTCTTGATTTGATTATTCTTCTAAAGATAGGGTAATACTGAAGTATTGCCTCATATGTTTTACAATTTTTGGTTCACATATTCTTTGTTTGAATTGTTTAAGCTGATCAGAGGATTTTAATATTTTTTTTCTTGAGAGTTTGAAACTCTCACTTTTTGTGATGTTTTCTTGTGAAATGTTAAAATACCTGATCGCCACCGGCCACAGGGTGACTAAATGTATAAAATTGGCGACTTTATACTATGCATCTGATCACCAAAGAGGCCACTTGCCCGCCGAATGGCTGATTTCCGCTTCTTAATTTTTTTTAAAAAAGCAAAAAAAAAACAGATTTCTGCAGAAAAAATAGCAATTTTTGTCAAGTGATCGTGGAAAAAAAGTATGATTTTCGTCAAACTGTTGCGAAATAATCGTGATTTTCGGCAAATGATAGTCCCGGTATATCGGGACAGCCGGTGCATACACCAAAAATGCTGGCTTCTAAAATTTAATTAAATTATAAGCAGACTATTGGAAGCTGAAAAATAAATGGCAGAGTGTAAAATAAACAATGAGAAAACAAGTTAAGTTTTAAATAAACTAAACGTTTATTAACAAAAAAAAACATTTAAAAATAAATTCAAAACAGAATATAAATAAACTTAAAGTATAAAAAATAAACTTACATAACGAAATATTTTAAATGGCTAACAATGACAACGTGGCAAAAATATTCAGTCTCATTTTCATAATCTCCATTAACAGCAGCTAATTCAGAATACCATGTTTGAATAAACTTGTAATACACTGGATAACTCTACATAACATACGTAGCACAAACATCTTTCACTATTTGTAAAAAACATCATCTACTTTCAACCAAACAAAAAAAGAAAATTCATAACTACTGCTGGCATGCCGTTGGAATAAAATAAACATCTGGTCTTATAAAACAAAGTCCAAAAAATGAAACTCCATTATGCTGACCAGGCAAAAATGGTTTCTGGAACTCATCAAAAGAAAAAAAACCAGATAATCATAACGTGGTGTTACAACATTTATACCCTAGTCCAAACTAACAGCTGAATGAAAGTTGTAGTACTCAAAAGGGTGTCACGTTACATCATTTATTCATAGAAGCCCTCTTGTGGTTAAAGATAACAAACATGCAATCCAGATAAGCTAATGACATTGGAGAAAAAAAGAAACAGCAAGCTGATATGACGTTTTGAAAAAAACAAAGTGACGTAATTGCGATCTCTGAAAAGATCGATCTAGATAAACACTGAGGTTTGAACTTTCTGGTTAGACTAGGGTTTAAAGAGGAGTTTAAAGGAAAAGAAATGAAAGCATTTGAATATTGTATAAGTGATCAAGGAAAGCTTTATATATGCTAACAGCAAAGGACCATGATATTAAACCGGGATTTTCGTCAAACGATCGAGAAATAAAACCGTGATATTCGTCAAACGATCGCGAAATAAAACCATAATTTTCGTCAAATGATAGTGAAATAAAAATCACGATTTTCATAGGACGATCGCGAAATCAAACTTTGATTTTCGTCAGACGATTGTGAAATAAAACCACGATTTTCTTCAAACTATCGCGAAATAAAACCACAATTTGCGGCAAGTGAAAGTGAAATAAAACTGCAATTTTCGACAAACGATCGCGAAATAAAACCGGGATTTTTATCAAACAACCGCGAAATAAAACCACGATTTTCATCAGGCAATCGCGAAATAAAACTGCGATTTTCATCAGACGATCGCGAAATCAAACTGTGATTTTCATCAGACTATTGCGAAATAAAACTGCGATTTTTGGCAAGGGACCGCAAAATAAAACTGAAATTTTCGACAAAAGATCGCGAAATAAAACCGCAATTTTCTATTTCGGAAAATTATCCAATTCATTGTTAAAATCGAAATCAATTATATATTTTCCCATAAAATTTCCCCAGATGGCTAAAATTTCTCCCGATCCATATTCTGCACCCCTGTCTCTTCATATGTTGTATCTACGTACGGAGAATAATCTAAGTCTCTGGATTACTTAAGGGTCAAAACTTGTTACCAATGTAGGCATGTTAGAGATGAAACCTGTAGATTTGTTCCTGAAATATTTCCCATCTCCTCACACCTCACGAAACAGACAACTCACACCAGGTTTTCTTTCGACCTTTCAAGGCCCCGTCAGAGTTTTAATTCTCCTTATTACACGACTACCTGCATCAGCTCGACTACTGAAGGAATACTACTCACGATCACCATTCCCCGTCACTGCTGGCCACGAAGGGGTGGGGGAAATTCCTTCCACCCTCGCACACAACCTCACTATCTTTTTTTCAACCCATGACTGCCTGTACCAGAGCTCTTTCGCGCTCCTACAGCAACACGGTAGGGGGGGGGGGGGAAATCCAGACGCTTATTGGATGGGGCCACTTTCCACCTGCTATGGTTCGTACAAATTAAAGTAACTGCTTTTTGCTACGCTGTTTTTCTCGAAATGTTGTTCCTGATCTTTTTTACGACCATTTTTCCCAGGTCATAAAAATATATCCTATACAAACACAACGTTGATTTCTGTTATTCCCATGAAATGCCAAAAAGGGTGTGTAACCGTTAAAAATCCACATGTGTGTGATCCAATTTTATTTACAAAGAAAGCCAGTGATGTAAATGCTGAGCGTGAGAATTTCTAGAATTTGGGGAGTGGTGGAATCAGGGATGCAGAATATGTCCGATCCGGCGATCTAGGATCGGGGGAAATTTTAGCCATCTGGGGGGAATTTTGTGGGAAAATATACAATTGATTTCGATTTTAACAATGAATTGCATAATTTTCCGAAATAGAAAATTGCGGTTTTATTTCGCGATCTTTTGTCGAAAATTCCAGTTTTATTTCGTGGTTCCTTGCCAAAAATCGCGGTTTTATTTTGCGAACGTCTGATGAAGATCGTGGTTTTATTTCGCAGTCGTTTGACGAAAATCCTGGTTTTATTTCGCGATTGTTTGTCAAATTGATCATCGTGTCAATTATTGCAGTTTTATTTCACTGTCACTTGCTGAAAATCGGGGTTTTATTTCGTGATCGTTTGAAGAAAATCGTGGTTTTATTTCGCAATCGTCTGACAAAAATCAAAGTTGGATTTCGCGGTCTTCTTACGAAAATCGTGATTTTATTTTCGATGGTGTCTGACGGAATTCACGGCTTTATTTCACGATCATTTGACGACAATCATAGTTTTATTTCTCGACAGGTATGAGATTTTTCCACGTTTTTCTGCTTTTTTGTCATTTTTTGCTTTTTTCCGATTTTTTGAAAAATGCTAATTTTGTCAAAAGATCGCGAAAAAAACACTAATTTAGCCAAAAGATCGAGGAAAAACATTAATTTCGCCAAAAGATCGCGAAAAGACACGCATTTCGTCAAAAGATCGTGTGTAAAACGCGAATTTCTTCAAAAGCATCGTTGAAAAAATTCTTATTTCGTCAAAGGATCACTGAAAAAAACACTAAATTTGCCAAAAAAACGCAAAATTGGACAAAAGATCACAGAGAAAACGCGAATTTCGTCAAAGGATTGCTGAAAAAACTCAAATTTTTTCAAAGGATTGCTGGAAAAGCACAAATTTCTTCAAAATTTATTGTTTTGGATTAAAAGATTGGAACCAGATTTCTTTAAGTAATATAGAAAAATCGCCACAAAATGGCAAAACAAATTAAATTAAAAAAAATTATGCAAAAAATCCAAAAACTGGCTTTAAGCTGACTGTTTCAAGAAAGGTGTCTTACTATTTTCAAAATATCAATTAAAAAATGTTAAAGCCAATGAAAGATTTTATTAATGTGCTGTATCTTGGTAAAATAGACTTTTTATTAGTCAGTAAATAATTTATTTTTAATTTACTCAAAGCTAAATTGATGTAATACTATATATATATTGTATGTAATATATATATATACATATGTATATATTAATGCTAATTATAATATTTGTTGCGCTTGAAATTCATAACTATTATTGCTGAAACGTAGTTCGCACAGTTTTCAGCTTTTTCGCTTTTGTGTCAATCTCATTCCTGTCACGATCACCTGACCTAAATCGTTATTTTATTTTACCATCGTTTGACGAAAATCGCGGTTTTATTTCGCGATCGTTTGATGAAAATCCCGGTTTAATATCGCTGTCCCTTGCCGAAAATCGTGATTCTATTTCTCGATAGTTCGACGAAAATTGTACTTTTTTTCCACTATCACTTGGCAAAAATTACGATTGTTTTCTGCAGAAATCGCCGAATAGATTTTTAAAAAAATTAAGAATCTGAAATCTGCCGTTCACGGGCAAGTGGCATCCCTGGAAACAAAATGGCACTAAGAAAAACATCGCATTGAAAATCGCAAAATATAATAGGTAATATATTAGGCTAAATATTTGAAATCCAATTTTTTTTATAAATGTGAAGAAATCGCCGTGGATTGCCAGGAAATGCTAAAAATTGTATTGAAAATCACAAAAACTTCAAAAATCGTGTAGGACTAAAATAGGTTTTAAACCGAATTTTTTTACGAATGTCAAAAAATCTCAGCAGATCGCGAAAAAACACTGTCGCATTAAATATAACTAAAAATTCCAAAATTGCAGAGAACAAAATTTACTATTCTGATTCAATTACAGATTCAAATTTACTATTCTGATTAACTGATTTGATTGACTTTTAGCCTAATATAAGGCTAAAAGTTTGAATCAGAATTAATTCCTTTACCAAATATAAAAAAATCACTGCAAAAAGCAAGAGAACGCTAAAAATCTCGTCAAAAATCACAAATAATACTAATACAAAAATCATCGAGAACAAAATTTACTAAAGTGGACTAAAACATTGTAACCGGAATTTTTCTCTGTAATTAGATGCAACTTCTTTGACTGTAATTATATGCAATGTACGACTCTGTATTTTTATTTTAAATTAAGAACAAAATAAATTTCTCTCTCTTTTTTTCTTAAGGGGCTACTTTACTCAGACGAAAACACCCGCTCGCTAATGTTAATCCTATGGAGGAAATTTTTAAAGATATCTCGTTCGCATTTCAATATTTTTAAATGATTTTTTTGCATTCGATAGCTGAGGTCAATCTCTATGCACGTTCCTTTCTACTTTTTCGATTTTTGTTGCAGTTTTTTTTATTGAGGATACTTTCACTTTCAAAACAGGTTTCGAAAGTGAAAGTATCTTAATAAAAAAAACTTTTAATCAAAATCGAAAAAGTAGAAAGGAGCGTGCATAGAGATTGACCTCAGCTATCCAATGCAAAAAAAATCATTTAAAAATATTGAAATGCAAACGAGATATCTTCAAAAATTTCCTCCATAGGATTAACATTAGCGAGCGGGTGTTTTCGTATAAGTGAAGTAGCGTTTTGACATATACAATGGATTATATATTCAATATATGCAAGCCAAAAGCCGCCCTTTTAGGGGTGTGTCCTGAGGCGACTGCCTCACATGCCTCACCCCTGGCACCGGCCCTGCTTATGCTTAATAAAGAATTAAGCCTAATGTCTGTTTCAAACAGGATTACTTATACTGCAAAATCTTATTATAAAGGACAAACATGTCCATGTATAACGCTGATGTCATTTTGAAGTTGGCAACACCAGACGAATAATTCCGCTTTTACTGCAATTTTTTAAATTTCTAAACAGCACAAATTGTCAATTTTTACACCGTCCAATAGGGGGGAAAATGCACTTTCAAATGCAATTTGTTTGAACACTGTATCACAATTTACTGATTTTTTTATTGTATTTAAAATAATTTTCAAGCATGTGTTCTTTTTCTTTAATCTATCTCTATCGCATGCAAACGATTGCAAAAAATAAATCTGTTTGTACTTAAAATAAGATAAATCTGTTTGTACTTAAAATAAGATAAATCTGTTTGTACTTAAAATAAGATAAATCTGTTTGTACTTAAAATAAGATAAATCTGTTTGTACTTAAAATAAGATAAATATGTTTGTACCTAAAATAATAAAAATTGTTCAGCATTTGTTTCCGGCTCATATATCATACAAAAGTATCGCTTTTAATAAATTTCAAAACTTTATTTGAATACATAATTGCTATTTTTCATGTAAAAATTTTTTATGTTGTTAGTAGGCAATCTAAAAAAATTATATTAAATGTAAAAAATCTATAAGAATTTTCAATAATAATAATAATAAAAGGTTTTCCCCTATATTCTGTAACACGGGAATCCCGGGGTGGATACCCAAATTCTTTTAAAAATTCAGTATAGTGATAAAAGAAGTGGTTGAACTCTTAAGTTTTTTACTAATTTGAAAGATGGTGAAGGACCACATTTGTATAAGAATAAATGCAGTGAAAAATCCTGACCATTTTCTCACTTACCCACCTACTTATACTTGTTAATAACATTCAAAGTTACCTCCTTTAACTTAAAAGTCTAGTTTCAATTTCTAAAATACAAGGGAATTCTTCAGATTTTCTTAGATTATAAAAGTAGAGAAATATAGCTTTAAAATTGGTGAAATATTGAATTAGTTTTAAACTTTGAAGATTCCAACTAAACATTTTAATGTTGGTTTAAATAGAATCTTCAAAAAATTTTGATTTGTATGAGCAAACACATACAGTTCTTAAAATAAATATAAATATATATGCTAAAAATATTAAAGTATATATAAAAAAGTTAAAATGAAACTGACTAGTTTCAAAAACAAGTCTTCAACTAATAAATAATTTCCACATAAAAACTGAACTTCATAAATGATAAACAAGTACCATAAGATAGCAGTGGGCCCCATCGATTGTCATTATATAACAACAATAATCTTCTTTTAACATGATTTATTTTATTCTATCGTTTTTAAACTTGCACAGCATCTTCCCATTACACATGTAAATGTCTTTCGACTCTCTGTTAATAAGTGGGAAATAAAATCTTTAGGGATAAATTATTTTACTTTCATTAATATTAATCTGAAAAGGTTTTACTGTTGTGTCTGGCTAAAGCTATAGTGTTTTAAGACTAGTTGGCCTGATTTTAAGACTCTTTTATATGTACTTGAATCACTTTTAGCACATATATTTGTACATATTTTAATGATAACAAGTATGTGTTTTTTTTTTCTTTTTTGAAAATGCAATTTTTTATTTCCTTATATTATCTGGATATTTACTGATCTGGATAATTGGAGTTTTACTGTATTTGTAGTATACCAAAATATTTCCACGGTGATCATATTTAAGTCTTTAAAATGTTTCAGTTAAATAATGATCAGTCTTTTCTTCTTTTTTTTCTTTATCTATATGAAGATAATGTTTAAAGGGCATAAGTATTTTACATTTGATTTTTCTTTTTTTTTTCTCTCTGCAGAGCTCAAGGATACCCTTCCAGGAGTGGAAAGATACTGTGACTTTGTTAACAAGTGATGATTGTCAAAATCCAAATTCTATTGCATTCTTTACTCTACCTGCTGTTTCATCAAGAGCTTCTTGATAAAGCAGTTATATCTTAAAGCCCCATAACATTCAAATATATCTACTTTGTGTATATTTATTAGTTCTTTATGTTAAACATTGTCATGGATGTATTTTGTATCATTTGTTACTAGTTACCACTTTGATGGACTGCAAAATATCTGCTTTATTATGTTTTATAGATCAGAAGACAAAGCATTTTTATTAAAACGGACAGAGATTATCATTTAGTATCTATTTTCTGGAGAATCAAATAAATCCTTTTTCTTTTCATTTATTTTGTGTTTATTTTCTTTTGACATAAGATTATTATTTAGATTTAGTAATAAATTTTAAATGTTTGTGCATTATGGGGTTCAAAATTGTTTTAAGTAAAATTTTAATAGTTTTAGATTTATGAGACACAATATTAATTTTCAATAGGTTTTATTATTTAATATCCACTTTAATTTATATGGTAAAACATATTAAAATTAAATTTGTAGAGATGCAACTATTGCAGTAACACAACCATTAAAAAAAAAAATGTATTTTAAAAAAAGATAGATTCTCAAGTTCTTCTTTGGTTGTAATTGATGTATTCAGTGACTTATTTCTGAAGTTTTATTCCATATCCTAAAGACACATTTACAACTATTTAAGAATTAAATGTAATATTCATTTAAATGGAAAATAATAATTGGAAATGAATCTGTCAATATATTTTCATTGAAGAATTTTATTTTATTATATTCAATATTCATTACAGATTTAGTACTCTGTTGAATGAATATGAATTTGTACAAAGCTTACCTTGCAATATCTATTGAAAGGGGTATCTTTTTGCACATGACAACTCTAATTGTATAATAAACAATTGTATGTGAATGTAGAAATGTTGCTACTACTTTTATATGTGTGTCTTAAAATGGTCTTATTGTTAACTTTTTAATCAAAAAGAAAATGTTGCTTCAGTTAGACATTTTTAATCAAATTTTTACAGTGGTAACTGCTATGTCTCTTATGTTAACAAAATTATAATAATGTTATTGCCCCCATAGTCTTCTTGAAATCAGTGTAAATGTTATTTTTATTGCAATATATAATATTTGCTTGGTTATCCCAACAAAAGAAATCTGTGTAGTATCAATATGCAGATATATAAGCTTTTACATATTTTATTTATGAAGCTTGCACTATTATTTAAAGATTATGCATTGCCTTGTGTTTACTGAGATAAATTCCTCTGATTTGTGAAGATCTATTGGATTAAGTTTAGTTGCAATTTTACAAATCTAGCTTTTACTTGGGTTCTAGTAATTGACAATTTCTTATAAAATATTACCGACAGCATTATTTTTCGTTTCTTATTGTGTGTTAATATTTTTTGCTTAGACTATGTTTTCTTTGTTAGTTTCTCGTAACTTGCACAAATATCATTATTTCATGCTTGATTTTATTTATTCTTATAAACAGGAGGAGCCATAAGTAAGATAATCACTTACTTAAAAAAAACTTGACATAAATAATGTATTTAGAACAAATTTGAAGTAGGAAAACAACTCTATTAATACTTTGCATTAGTAAAGCACTTATTTAGCATTAAAGCGCTATCTAAGGAACATTAACATTTCAAGAGTGCTTTTTTTTTTTTTTGATCAACTACTGTGGGAGTTACGTGCTGGTTACGTACTGAAATTTGTGAACAGCAGTACTTCTAAATACTAATCATGTTGAAAAAATGTTTTAAAACATTACCAATAGATGACACTAGCTCCCTGCTAAACTTTAAGTACAATGTACAAGTACATATGTTTTTACTTGAAAATATATGTGTGTGTGTGTGTATATACAGTACCGCAGCAACTCCATTTGATGCCTGATGTGAAAAATCTTTTAGCACACCATCAGTGCATCAGTAATAATGATGGATGATGCCGATGAAGACTGCCTTCTCCTACCTTAATTTACAGCGCCTGGTGCAGAGGCACCACTCGTATCACCCTTGTTATGGCTCTGTCTGTGTGCGTGTATATATATATATATGGGCATGCTCTCTGGCAAAAAAATGTATATATGCAAGTGTACTACTGAAAAGTATAAGTACTATACCTTTAACCTTCACACTTAACATAAGATTACTTTAGCCTATTGATACAATAATTGTCATTGAAATTATATCTATTTGTGACACTAAAATTTAATCAAACAAAGCAGCTGATTCTACTGTCTACTACCAATATTTATATTTTAATTTCGATTCTGTTCTGAAAAATATTCTTTATAAAAGCAGTTGTTTCAGATTATCAGCAGTTACTTTAATTCGGAGTTACAAAAATTCAATCATGTACAGTAATTAACAGTAAGGTTGCAAAGTTTTTTAGTTAGAAAATTATATATATATATATGTGTGTGTGTGTGTGTGTGTGTGTGTGTGTGTGTGTGTGTGTGTGTGTGTGTGTGTGTGTATATATATATTTTTTTTTTTTTTTTTTTTTTTTTTTTACATCAGGTAAATAAAAAAAGGGAAAAATAAATCTAAATATGATTATTGAATCTTTTATCTATTCATTTTTTTTTTTTTTTTTTATTGTATGTTTTCTTTTTGAAACATTAAATTTCCTTTTAAAAATTCTTTCATTTTTAAGCTACAGAATATTCTCAAAAATATTTTCTAAAAGAATTTTATTCTTTCTTATACACTATATTATGGTTATATGTTTGTTTTTCTACTTTCTTTGCATGTGTAAACTATGAATACATAACAAATTATAACACCTTGCAATAATATACTTAATTTAATTGCTAAAAGGTGTAAAATAGAAACTTTATTCCATGGTTATGAATATGGAAATATACATCCAAGTAAAAATTAAAAATAATATACATAATTTGAAAGAGTACATGAAAAATTGAATGATGGCATTTCAAATCATTACATCGTGCAATTGCAGATGTAATGGGATATGCTTATTTGTTTTGATAATGGCTTCAGTGGAGCCGAAACATGTCAACAGTCTAATAAAACTTATTTTACTATTTATAAAATTTTTATTTACTCCTTTTAGCAATTAAAAGAAGTATGTGTGTAAACTATTTTTAAAGATAGTCATTTTTAATTTTAATTAATTTACAGAAATGTTAACTAAAGAAATACCATACAATTTTCTGTCATTTAATCTGAGAGTGATTTTTTGGCTTTTAAAGGAGAAAAAAAATGTTTTTCTAAATTAAACCTCATTTCTGTGAAATATGACTGTTGTATCAAAATAACATGAGCATTAACAGTAAAAAAATTTAATGAGTGAGTGAGTGAATAAGTGAGTTAAATAAATAAAATACATATCGTGAAAGGGACGGGGGGTAATCACAAAATGGCTTAGATATGAAATCTTTTGACCGAATTGTACAAAAATGAACACAGCTCTTGTGACAATAGCCTGTAACGTTTTCACCAAATAGGAGCTGGATTAAAAACATAGTTTGGTCACAATCGTGTTCACTTACCCATACACACACATACATACTAACATCATCGAAAAAATACCAAACACAGGCTGTTGGGATCAGGAAACGTAAAAAAATACCAACATGCATACATATGGAATCATTCTAAAAACAGCAAAAGAATATTCAGGGAACGTCAAAATTAAAAAATATACTTATATTTCCATGATCATTATGACAATACTTTCCTTACATGTGGGAAGTAAAATACTAACATAAAAAAATTAAAATGTTATCTAAGAATGTATAAATATGCAAGGTCTTAAACACCAAACTGTACATAACTGTTATTTTATAAATTGTCAATGTCACATATTTTAATGGTTGCGTAGAAAAATTAAGTAGGTCACCATAGAGGTTAGGGTCGTATTGAGCCCATGGTACCTTTTTATTTACTAAGAGTGTTTTTTTTCTCTTTTACAGGTTTTGTAAAGTTTCTCTTTTTATTTTATAGAAGGTATTATGGGGTCACATTGACCCCAATCTCCAAAAAACATTAAAAACTATGTTAAAAAACATATTGCTCATGTGTGTAACGATGCTTGGGAGATCTTAGAAGAAAATACATGGAAAAACATAACATAATCCATGATAGTTTAAGAATTGTCATGTCTTAAAGATGGCTGATATCAAATATACCTCATAAAAGATCTAAAGCATTGATTTTCAATTTGTATGCCATGAAAAATTAAAAAAAAAATTAATTTATATTACAGCTGTTTACAAATGTTTTAGAAAATTAATATTTAAAAATTGCAATAAAATATAAATATTAGAAAATGCCTGTTTAATATTTGTATGAAATGAGCTTTACTGCTATGAAAATATCAAAAACAAAAATTAATACTGGAAATTTTAGAAGAATATTTATGAGTATGTGATCCAAAATTAAACTTGATAAAAAAGATTTAAAATGTCGTGCTAAAATGTGTATTTCATTAAATGTTCAATAGTAATAAAAAATAAACAAATAATTGTTTCTTTACAAATTACAATATTTTTTCTGCCATGGTGTGCTATTTTTAATATCAATTAATTCAATAAAAAAGTTTATTCTTCTTTACTTATAATGGAAACACAATGCGGAAGTTTTAATTGTGTGATAACATTATCATGAAACAAAAAGATTGAAAAACTGATTGTTTGAAATTGAAGTGTTTCAGAGTGCTTGACGATTCTAAAACTATTTTGCCATATCTGTAAAAACGGCTAAGTTCAACATTTACGTTTCATAAAATTACTACAAGATGTATATAGTGTGATTAAATTTAATGTTTAAGTATTTAGGATGAAGTATTTTGTTAATAGTGATTTCTATCTATGTTTTTAATACATTATTTTTATGTAACTAGGTTTATATTGTCTTATATGTAGTCCTCATTTTAACTTTATTAACTTGGGTTATCATAGTTCTATTGCATATTATTCTTACTGTGTTTTGACTATATACAAAATATGCAATTGTTCTCGAGTTGTTTTAGAATTTGATGTGTAAAATACACGCATTGTACAGATTATTCACTTGCTAATTTTCTTAAAGAAAGGAATGTAAAATCTCATTACATACATCATACAAAGTGAAATTCTCATACAAATATGTGTATAAAAAATGTAGGTAATTATGATAACTATAACCTATTATTTATTAAGCTAATTCAAATCATTTTATTGTCACATGTAAATGAAAAAAAAGTAATTGTAAGCATACATGTATTTTAATTTTTTAGAGTTCCAACTCTAAGCATGTAATGTGTATATATATATGCATGCTGTGTATGTTTGTGTATAAAGAGATAGGGATGAATATACACACATGCTGATTCATATATATATAATACTTGTAAGTATTCAGTATTAACTATTAAAATGTTTGAACAGTAGACTCTTTATTGGCCTATAGCATGTTCATAAAAACTGCAAGAAGCATTTTTTTTCTTTTTTTTATGTTAAAAAATATGCTACTTATTTCCAAAATAATAGGAACAAAAATTTAGAATAGCAACATATTCACAGAACACATGCTCAGATTGGAAGTTTTTTCAAAAATATGGCAATCCACATTTTAAAATTTGGAAATACTTTCTTGAACACTCTTTATATCCCAAATTATCTGGACCAATAAAATTTTACTGCCCATATATTGCTAATAAATGAAGGCACTTTATATTAAAATGCACTTCTGAGTACAAAATGCTCAGATTTGTTGTCAGGTCATTTTATTAAACATTGCCTTAAAAAAAAAAAAAAAAAAAAAAATTAAGTTAAATTTCTGCTGCTTAAAAATCTAACAAATTGAAGTAATTAACATTAAACTTCTATTTAAGGACTTAAGAATATTTAACACTAGAATGTCCATTAGTGTTAATTTAAACCAACGTACTTTTTATCTTTTACCAATTGCAGTTTTAAATGATTTTTAATTAAATTTAGTTACATATTCTTACTCAAATATCGATTATTGCATGCTCGAGTTTAAATTAAGAAAGTCATTAAAATTGTCAAAAACTGCTCAAAATCACTGGACATTGTAGTGTTAATGCTGTGATATTTATTTAAAGCTCTGTTTTAAAATAGAATCTCTTTTCTGATATTTTTTAAATGTATGTTGTTTGTTTGAAGAAATAACATGAATTTTTTTATAACAAAAATCTGAAAAGTATTGTAACATACATTTGTAATTTTAACTTTTTTTTTTTTCAGCTATATTTTTATAAGTTGAAATATTTTGCTTTGAAATTATCCATTTTAAAAATTGTCTAAATGAAATAGTTTAACATCATGATTATGATTAAAAATTTTTATTTTATTATTTTTTAGTTATTATAACTTTTGTTTTAGTTATGTCTGTTATATTATTTATTGATATTTATTTTATATCTAGAGTATATATACTAAATAAAAACAACTTACTTTAAATCTTTTATTTAAAAGTTGTTAAGGTAAAGTGTGGGTGTAAGACTTTCAGTGTTAGGACTAATTTCAATACTGAAAAATTCTTATGATCAACAACTCAAAGCAGAGAATAGTAGATATGTGATTTTTTTTTTCTTTTTAATTTAAAAAAGTAAACATGGAAAAATTCATTTTCCTATACTAAATATGTTTCAGACTTAATTTTATTTTAATCCCTTAGTCCTTTTTTTCCCCCTCCTCCTCTTGTTTGTTGAATTTTCCTTTGTGATCTGCATCATCCCATAAAGAAACGGGTGATTTCACTATTTGCTGGATGCATGAATTTATTTATACCTTCTGTATTTTGAATTATGATTTGAATATAAATTGACTGCTTTCTTTTTTATGATCAACTTTTAAAGACTTTTGTATCATGACTACATGCATGTGTGTAATGTGTATATTTATGATATGGCATTAGTAAATTATATTTATATAACTTCCAAGCCTTACCATTTTTAAGTACTGCTATTTCTGAATAGAAATATTAATTTTAACTTGAGAGAAATTTGTGATTTAATAAGATGAAACTTAAGATTTCTAAGCGGAGCTACCATTTGCATCTAAAATGCAACTAAAAGCGACTATTTTCAGCTTCAGGCGACCATTTTAGGCTGAAAACATTAAAAAATGACTATTTTAATGAAATAAAAAAGAGGGGGGGCAACTTTTTCCATGGCCTTTTGAGGAGATTCGTCATTTTTTCCCATTATCAATTGATGAAAATAGCTATTTCTCTCCACGATCTTTGATGAAATTCGCAATATTTTTCTACAGTCGTTGGAGACGATTTTGCGATTTTTAGTGTGAGCGATTGCAAATTTATATATTTTTTTTCCGAAATCCTTTTTTTTTTTTCCCATGTAATTCACTTTTTTTTGCCAGTTTTTTTCTGTGACCAATTTACAAAATTTTTTTATTTTATTTTTTTTTTTGTGACCATTTATCGAAATTTGCGATATATATTTTTCCGGGACCGATTGATGAAATTTGCTATTTGTTTCAGAGATCTTTTGACGAAATTCGCTATTCTTTTCCATGATCGTTTATCGAAATTCCTGATTTTCTTTTCACAATCGACTGATAAAATTCGTAATTTTTTGACGATCATTTGATTAAATTCTCGATTTTCTGCACGATTGTATGACAAAATGTACACTTTTTTGTGCATTCTTTTAATGAAATTTGTGAGGATTTTTCTGCGACTGAATGACGAAAATCGCTAGTTGTTTCCGCAACCTTTCATAAATTTCAAGATGTTTTTCCATGGTCGTTTGAGGAGATTCACGATTTTTTTCCCCCGATCAACTGACGAGAATAGCTTATTTCTTTCCACGATTTTTGATGAAATTCACAATATTTTTTACAATCGTTGGAGGAGATTTTGCAATTTTTTTTGCCGACCGATTGCAAATTTTTGCCGGTGATCATTTCACAGAATTAACGTCTTTTTTTTCAGTGATCCTTTGCCAAATTTCGAGAATTTTTTCTAATTGACAAAACTTTTATTATTACTATTATTTTACCATTTGTCAAAATTTGCGATGTATATTTTTTCGCGATCAATTGATGGAATGTTTGTTTGTTTGATCTTTTGACGAATTTCAGCACTATTCTTTGTCAAAATTCTTTTTTTTTTTCACTATCAACTAGTGAAATTCTTTTTTTTGTGTGTGTGTGTGTGTGTGCTCTTTTTAATTAAATTCTCGATTTTTTTTTTTTTTTTTTTTTTTTTTGACTAAATTTGCAGTCTTTTTGTCTGAAAGTTTGACAAAATTCGCATTTTTTTTTTTTTTTCATGCAACCGATGGACAACTTTGGTTTTTTTCTGCAACCAATTGTTGAAATCCGCAATTTTTTTTCTGCTACTGATTGGTGAAATTCGCCTTTTTTTTTTGGTGACCAATTGATGAATTCATACTGTGGGAATCCTCAAGAAAAAAAAAATTGCAGCATCCTCGAAAATTAAAAGAACACTTGTGGACAAATCACATACTTGTGAAAGAAGTAAAGGTGGAAGATACTACACAAATTTTTTTATTATGTGGTTTTTTCTTATTTTGTGTGGATTTGTGACATTGCACATTATTTTTAACTCTGTCCCTCAAAGGAAACTTTAAACCCCCCCCCCCCTATTTTCCCAAGAAACTATTGAAATGGAAGGCCTGATGGAAAGTAGTGTCGGGGATGATCTGCAAGAAGTTTTTACTCCTATGTTTCCTGCACCTGATAATTTTCATCTTCAAAGAACCAAGCTCACTTCTTTCATAACTGAAACCTTAGCAGAAACATAAAAATCTTAAATAAAATGTGAACATTCGTAAAGTCCTTTCAGTTATTATGGATGCATTTTCTTCTTCTCTCTTTTGAAAGTAGGTATGCGACTATTTTGGCTACTATTTTTTTCATTGAAGTCATTCAGAGATGGCAGCCCTGCCTAAGTAGTGGTGTGGTACTAAAATAAGTAGTATAATCGGAAGGTTTGGTAGCTATGTATTTCATTTATTTGAATAACAGCAATTTTGTAAGCAAAACTTTATCATTGATTTTATTTTAAAAGACCAATTAATTTTAAGGAACTCTTCTAGTCCAGGGGTTGTGGACATTTTTCCTATATTGGGCAAATGTATATTTTTTAATTATTTTCATCGATGCACCCACACAGATTTATTTATATGTATGTACAGGGTGCACAAGATTTTTATTTATGAAAAATCTCAAGTGTAAGAAGTAAGAAAGCTATTTTGCAACTGCCAAGGATATAAAGAATGAAAGAGTGCAAGTGTGTGTTTTACTAATTTTTTAAAAACTGCATAAATTGAGTACATTTTTTTTTCTATCAAAGCCAATACTTAGTATACTTTTTACTGAGTGCAAAGTATATATTTATATAGACTTTGCAAGTGCATGGTTGATGACCCCTGTTCTATGCCATTGGGTGACACTCATCTGAAAATATTTGCCTTTGCTTAAGTGGACTACTTGCATTTATGAGTTAAAAGACTGGATGCATTTATGATGTGCAACCTAACCTTTGATTCATTGTCCTAAGGTACTGAGCAAAAGGTTTAGTTTTTTCTGCATTTTCAAATATCAATCACTGAGTCATCCATGGCATTACCAAAAGAAAAAAGTTTTTTGTTTAAAAAATATTAATATTTACTACATAGAAAAACATTTTTTCTAGAACTCAATTATGTATTAGTTTTCACTTTTTCCATTTATTCTGCAATTTTAAAAAGCCATCCAGACAGAAAGTCCAGGTAAAAAAATACCTGCTATTCAGGTACTTTTCCATTTCTAACAGTGTCCTTTTTATTATTATTATTTAATATTTACGATTTAAAAAATATATTTTCCAAAGTCATGTTGGTTTGCATGTTTTCCTATTCACTGTCACATTTTCTGTTTTTTCTGCATTTTGAAACTGCCAACCTGGTTTCTTAGATTGAAAACAAACAAAAAATTAATATCTGCATATTCAAAGTACCTTTCCAGTTCATCAGAACTGGAAAGGTATCTTTGGTTTAAAAAAATAAACATGTATTTAGGGTATTTTTTTTTTTTGGTTCTAACAATATCTCCTAATATATTTGAAGATAGAATCTCATATTTAGATAATTATGGGGTAAATTACGAGATCAAGGGGTAGCTTTTATATGAAGAAATAGAAAAGAGGGAATACATGGGGAGTGATGATTATTAATCTTAGGTGAGGTAATTAAAGTATTTCTTTGAGATACAAAAGCGACCACATATATATGAATGCTAGTCACCAGCCTCAAATTGCCTCCTTAGTCAACAACCTGGCAACTGAAAATTTCACACCCTGATCTAATATATGGAATATTAGTACCTCTTTTTTTTTCTCCCAAATAGCATTTATTGATTCTATGTTTGTAATTTTATTATATGAGGACCCTAGAAGCCAAGGGATACAAGTGACAAAATTTTGATTTGGAGTAAATTGAGTTCAAAGTATTGAGTCAGTAGTAATTGACTGAAATAATTATGAAACTGTTGCTTATTTCATAGTGTTTTTTGAACTCTTATTTCAATAACTGTGTAAAGAAGGTTGAGTAATTTATTTTAAATTTATAATTAATATTGATAACAAGGGGTACAAGTTTCGAATGCTTAAGAGTTTACTTCCAGAATGCAGCACATAATTAAAAAAATCACTTATATTTTTTACATACAAACAAATAGCCTTATTTCGAGATCGCCTGTGCACTTAGCTAAGTTTTTCCAATTTTGTCACTTATACCCCTTGGCTTCTGAGGTCCTCATATTTGGTGGTGAATTTTTTTTTTCCCCAGTTATGTATGTCAAGTTGTTGTGTTAATGATTTCTGGTGAGATACCTATTTTATGTACTTTTTTAAGAAGTAGCTTTAAATTCATGTAGTAATTAAATCATATAGTGGCTACATGATTTTTGCAAAATATTTTAATTACAGTTCAAAATTTCCACAAGACCTCTACTTGTAAAACATTGAATTAGGCTGTTTATTTAGATCGCTGAAATTCTTTCGTATAACAGATGTAATACAGTAATAATGATGTACTACAAAACTGTATGTGGTAAAAAGAATGTAGTAACTGTTGTCACATTGCCAAGCACTTTAAAAGAACAAATATTTTTACCAAATAATCATCCTTTACTCAAAAAATTATTCCTTGCATTTTAGTTGAAAATACTAATTTTCATTTTAAAATACAAAAGTAAATAACATTTCACACCATTCATTTTTAGTTGAAAATACTAATTTTCATTTTAAAATACAAAAGTAAATAACATTTCACCCTTCCCCCCCCCCCCCCCCCCAATTTTCAAAAACTTAATTAAAAAAATAAACACATATGTATACTATATTAAAAAAAAAAAAAAAACTAAAAATTTGTTTTTGTTTAGTTCTTTTATTACATCTACATCAATTATGCTGCCTAAACTTTCATTGTTAATATAATGAACAATTAAAAATTGATTTTTTTTTTCATTTAATGAAAATGAAATTGTTTCTACTTAATTCCATTACTCTGTATTGATGTTTAGAGTTAGCATATTGTTTGTGATATTTAATATATAGTGCACTTTATAATTTTTATATGTTCTATAAATATTAATTGAAAAAAAAAAAAGAGTAATATTTAATATCTTGCAAGGATTTTTAAAAAAGGACTGCTCTTTTGAATGTTTTTTTTTTAAATACAGTTTTTTTTTTCTCCTATTTTTTAAAGATTTACAATACTTGTTTTATACGAGTTATTAAAACCATGTTTTGCAACTTCAGTAAGTACAAAATAAACACAACAATTGAGGTGGTTAGAATGACAGTGGAGTAAGTCAATATTTAGTAATTTGAGAAATGAAGGGTTTTGTGAAACTTGTTGTATTGCCGTTGCATTAAGTAGTCCAACTTGTTTTGCCCTCTAGCGATTCACTAAGTGAACTATGACTTATTTGATTGTCACACTGAACAGAAATTAATATACGCTCAGTGAAAATATCGTTATCTAGATTTTTCAAATTTTTGACTTGCTTTACTGTCATTCTAACCCCTCAATTGATGCTTATGTACAATTTCTTATCAATGAAATTTGTGCTTTGTTGATTTATTTCAAATTATATATGTTTAATTTATTGTTTATGGTATGAATTTAATTTTTAATGAGGATATAACAAATATGTATAAGCATGAGTAATAATTTCTTGCAATCAGAGTTGTAGTTTTAAAAGAAAAAAGAGAGGGTATAGGCTATAGTTTTAATTGAAAAACAGGGAGAATGCAGAGTTTCTTTTTTTTTTAATCCAGAAAGTACCACCATATACCCTCCACTACACTCTTGCTTGCAATAATTTAAAAAAAAAAACCCAAAGAATTGCATTGTTTTATAATAATTATTAAAATTCAAAGGTTTGTCTAAAAAGTTCAGTGAATTATATTAGAAAACAGAAAATACAAATAAACAACCTTTAATCTATCTCAAAGATAAAATACCTACATCATGGGCCAGAATGCATTTTTAACATGCATAAAGCCACTGAAAATTGTCAGCAAATGCTTTATTTGAAATGAATCAATGCATTAATGCCTCAAGCATGTTGCACACTATCCTTTTGCCATGAAAGCATTTGAACCTATCATAAATGTATTCTCTGCTCACAACTTCTGTTCCATTCACATGCACTAACATCACATGAGTCTCCATAGCTGCTGTTTTTTTTTTTTTTTTTTTTTTTTTTTTCAATTTTAACAAAACTTGTTGTTTATGCATTGCTCTTGCACTGTGACACAAGTACTCATATTCACTATGTCTGAATGGCTGTAATAGTCAAGATTGCTTCCGCTATAGTTTTAGAGCACTACCTGGCATTTTTCTTTACTATTCTCTCCATGTGCATATTTTTATCCTACTTTGCTGTTAAGAAATAGATTCATTCACCAAGCTTTTTGAGCACACCTTGTATGATTTGCTATTTCATAAAATACAAAACAAATTTAACATATGTTTTTATATCAATTAAATTTATGCTTTGTTGTTTTTATTTTTCAAATTATTTATGTTTAATTTATTGTATGATGGTGATTTTTGGGAGCTTTTTTTATTGGAATTTGATAAATATATATTTATAAACATTATTGTTGACATTTTCTTGTGTAATAACAGTGGATGTATTGGGATGAGTGATGTATAATAAAATATAATAAGTGAATGAAATTCTGACCTTTAAGATTTTTCAAATTTTTGTATTTGATTTGCTAGTATTTTAGGTTATTTATCAAATGATTAGATTAGGGTAATCTTTTTATGAAAATGCGAACTATGCAAATTTAGAACTAAAAAATTTTGGAATGTATTTTCTATGTTTTTTTAATTATACAAATTTCATTAATATTTGTATATATATATATTTATTTGTTTATTGTCCATATCAAAGTTGCAATTCAATAAACTATTTTCATTTCACTCAGCTTTGTGTATTTTTACATTTATCGTACAAATATGCTGTGGAATATTTATGATTATAATATAATCAATTGATATACTACATAAAATTTGCTCATGATTTTTCTAAACTACTATTCTATTTTATTTTTTAGGTTAACAATACTTTACAGTGTAAATATTCTAAAAAGGTGGATTAAACTTTGTGCCGTTATATTAAAAATAAATGCACAACGTGAAATAGCACAACTTAAAATTATATAAATTGGCATACTTTATTGCCAATTTATATCATTTTAATTTGTGCTATTTCACGTTGTGCATTTATTTTTAGTGTAAATATTGTTTTATCAAATATAATTAATGTCAAATCTAACATATTAAAATTATATTTAATATAAAACTTATTATACATACAGTAAAACCTGCTAAGATGGAATTTCAAGAATGGGTGTTCACAATAGGTTTTTAATTTAACTAACTAAATTTCCTTTTCTTCATATCTTGAAAAAATTATAAAATTTATTATTTTCAAATTAAAATGTAAGAGAGAAAGGAACTGAGAATTTTTTGCCAGGGGGATCTCCCCCCACTGAACATCCAATGGAAGATAATATTTAATTTTGTATTCATTTTTACACAGATCTTTATTTATTTAATGTTGATATGTATAAAAAATATCTTGCACTATGTGTTCTGACAAAACATCTTCATTTCAGCAAAGGACTTGGCAACAGACTACAGGCACTCTGTTCTAAAATTTTACCCCTCCGTGAATTTTGATTTGCCGGTTCCCATGATCTTATGAGATTGGGAGAGATTTTCATAACTGTAAACAATCTATTTTTCATAAATTCTACAGAGTGATTAAAAAAAAAGACTTTAAGAGGTAGTAGTACCCACCAAAACAAGATTTTTTTTTTCAATAGGAAACCAGGGTCGTACCTATTTTTTATTCAAAAATACAGTGTCTCATGCCAATCCAAACATAACTATTGTTCATAACTTTAACAAAAATAAAGATATTTGAAAGCAAATTTTAATATACTTATATTGCTTTGTATGAAATGTAATGATATCATAAAAAGTAATGGAAGCGCACACAGAGGCATATAGCGTAACTGGATTTTTTTTTTTTTTTTGGGGGGGGGGGGGGGGGGGATGTTTATTACACACACACACATACATAGCAATATATACAGTGGTTTCTTGATTTAAAATGTCCTCAGTTAGCGACGTTGCGGAAATTTTACCACATTGGGTAAAAGGAATTCAGTTTCGATTTTCCAGCTCAATATAATGAATTTTGTCTTCGTTTCAAAAAAGGTTATTCGGAAATCGTACAGCAATTTTTGAATTTTTCACGAAATTTTTGTGATTTTTAGCGTTTTTTTCGCGTTTTGCAACATTTTCTTAACATTTGTGTAAGGAATCAAGTTTCAATCTTTTAACACAATTCAGTAAATTTTGTCCTCTTGCATTTTAAAAAACGAAAATTGTATGTGATTTTTAATGTTTTCTAGCTTTTCGCGGCGATTTTTTAAACATTCGTAAGAGAAATCTGGTTTAATTTTTTCAGCAGATACATTAAATTTTCTACTCTATTTTTTAATTTTTTGCAAATTTATTATGCGATTTTTCGCATTTTGCAGCTATTTTTTTTTTTTTTTTTAACTTTTGTAAATGGAATCCAACTTCAATCTTTTAGTCCAATATAGCAAATTTTGTGATCTGCGATTTTTAGATTTTTCACAATTTATTATCCGATTTTAAGCGTTCCGAGACGATTTTCTTAAACATTTGTAAAATACATCTGGTTTCAAACCTTCAGCTCAATATATTAAATTTTGTCCTCAGCAATTTTGAAAATTTTCATTAAATTTTTTTCGGTTTCTCTGCGTTTTGTATTTCAACCCATTATAGTAAATTTTGTCTTCTTCAATTTTTATACTTTTGATGATTTTTTAGCTCACAGGCTATCAAAGCCTAAGAGCTAATGTGCCCACCCGTTCTGTATGTATGCACGTAACGCGATAACTCTTGATAGAAATAACCGTTTTCCTTCAAACTTTGTTTATAGTTTCTTTGTGATAAGGTGCTTCCCTGATTAATTTTGGGGGTTCATTGGTTAAGTATAAAAGGGGGGAAGGGGGGGGGCTAACCCCCCTTAATTTAGATAAATGGGTTTTTCATGCAGAATTATACCGTTTTCTTCAGATTTTGTATATAGGTTTATTTTGATAATGCGCTTCTGTGAATAGTTTTGGGGGTTCATTGGTTAAGTATAAATTGGGGATAATCCCCCCCCCCTCCTTAATTTAGATAAATGAGTTTTTCATGCAGAATTATCAGATTTTCTTCAAATTTTCCATATAGGTTCATTGTGATAATGCGCTTCTCTGAATAGTTTAAGGGGTTCATTAGTTAGCTATGAGGGGGTAACGCAATTAGTGTGAATAGCCTGTGAGCTCAATGCCCTCAGTTTAACTGGGCAGTTTTCTTTTTATTTATATATTTCGCCGTTTTTTCGCATTCTGCTGTGATTTTTAAACACTCGTAAAATGAATCCATTTTTAATTTTTCAGCCCATTAAGTTTTGTACTCTGCGATTTTTTAACTTTTTTCCATTTTTTCATGTTTTGCAGAAGATTTTGACATTTGTAACAGGAATCCTTTTAGCCCAATATAGTAAATGTTGGCCTCTTTTCAATAAAATTTTTTTGGAACTTGTATATTGACTTTTGAATTTTTCACTAATTTGTTATGTTGTATTTTAGCGTTTTTTCCCGCTTTGCGGTGATTTTTTGACGTACGTAAAAGGAATCTAGCTACAATGTTTTAACCCAATATAATAAATTTTATTCTCTGTGATTTTTAAGTTTTTCACGAATTTGTTTTTTTTTTTTTTTTTTTTTTTTTTTAGTTTTTATGCGTTTTCAGCGATTTTTCAAACATTAATAAAAGAAATGCAGTTTCAATCTTTCAGCACAATATAGTAAATTTTGTACTCTGCAATTTTTGAATTTTTCATGCAACTTTTTTTTTTTTTTTTCACGTTTTGTGGAGATATTTTCACATTTGTAAAAAGAATCTGGTTTCAAACTTTTAGTCCAATAGAGTAATTTTTTTCCTATTTTCAAAAAGTTTATTCGAAATAAAAAGAAGATTTTAACAATGATTTTAATTTTTCATGCGATTTGAACGTTTTTCCGCGCTTTGCTGCAATTTTTTGACATTTGTAAAGGAAATCTGGTTTCAATCTTTAAACACAATATAGTAAATTTTGTCTTCTGCGATTTTTGAATTTTTCGTTTTTTTTTTATCTGATTTTTTTTTTTCCCGTTTTGTCCAGATATTTTCACATTCGTAAAAAAAAATCCGCTTTCAGTCTTTTAGCCTAATATAATAATTTTTTTTCTTAGGAATAAAGTTTATTCGGAATCCGTACAATGATTTTAATTTTTCATGCGATTTAAATGTTTTTTCGCATTTAACAGCAACTTTTTAACATTTGTTACAGGCATCGGGTTTCAACCTTTCAGCCCAATACAGTAAATTTTGTCTTCTGCGATTAAAAAAAGAGATTTTTAGCGGTTTTCCGCATTCTGCGGCAGCGTCTGTTAAACATTCATAAAAGGAATCCAGTTCCAATATTTCAGCCCAAATACAGTAAATTTTGTCCTCTCAAATTTTTGAATTTTCGTGATTTAAACCACATAAAAAATTTTATGCTGTTTTTCGCAGTTAGCGGCAATTTTTTAACACTTGTAAAATGAATCTGTTTTCAACCTTTTATACCAATATGGTATATTTTGTTAATTTAGTATATTTCACAAATTTTTTTGTTTTTTTTTTCGCCTTTTGCGGCAAATTTTTTACAATTTTTTCCCCCGAAACGTAAAGAACTGAATCTGTTAAATTTTGCTCTATTGAGATTAAATTAAAGTTGGAAGAAATTGTCGTAATGCGAACTACGATGCTCAAAATATTAAACTAATCTGGGTCGAAATAAAAAATCACGAAAATTTAAAGTTAGTTTGATTCGAGACCAGAGCAGATGTAGTCTGCACGTGTGTATGCTGTTGACGGCAGTTGGGCCCCACTACCAGGCTCATTTAATTTGAGATTCACTTGGGAAAAAAAACGACCAGGGAAATGAGTAAAGCTCCACTAGTTCATTTCATTGAAATTAATATTTTTGTAAGAAATATAATAAGACATTTATAAAACTTTTAAGACATTTTTAATAAGTTTAATCAGCACTTTTAAGAAGTATTAATCATTTAAGATATATGCGACTTGAAAATTGCACCTTGGATAGCAATGGTTTTGCTTAGTAGCGTATTGCCATCGTTTACCAAGGTAAAAATGGTAAATTTATATAAGGCTGTATATAATTTTAAAGCATCTCAATCAAGGTGGCTCACACTTTAAAAAAAAAAAAAATCCCAACAATTGCATCTCAAATATGCAAAGATATAGTAGAAGATTAAGTGCCATCAATAAAAGAAATAATAAATAAGAGAGAGGAACAAATTTAATAATGCACAAGACCTATTTTAGCTATACTGCCAAAAGTGGAATACCTTTATAGTAGAGGTTAGCACAGGCTGGATTTTCCAGGCCTGACACGTTCTTGGAACAATTAAGGCTCCCGTTGAGCAAGCGCTCGGGAATATGGTGCTAATGTTAATCCAATGGGGCATTATTTTGCTAATATCTCGCTTGCATTTGAATATTTTTAAACGATTTTTTTTGCACTGGATAGAAGAGATCAATCTCTATTTCCGCCGTTGACTACTTTTTCGATTTTCTTTGCGTATTTGTTTTACGAAGATACTTTCACTTTCGGAAGTGAAAGTATCTTCGTAAAAAAATACGCAAAGAAAATCGAAAAAGTAATCAACGGCGGAAATAGAGATTGATCTCTTCTATCCAGTGCAAAAAAAACCGTTTAAAAATATTCAAATGCAAGCGAGATATTAGCAAAATAATGCCCTATTGGATTAACATTAGCACCGTATTCCCAAGCGCTTGCTCAACGGGAGCCTTAAGTGCCGGCTCGGCCTGAGAATTTAGAAAAAAAAATTCATTTTATCTGCTTTCTCAGACTTTTAGGTAGATTTTGTAAGAAATACTACCTATTACATTCTCCCCTAAGTTGGAATTTTTGAAAAATTTTTGCAGATCTACGCCGATCATGACTCCCAGAACCCAAAACCATCCTCAGTTCAAAACTTTAAATATCTATCTATCTATGTCACTTTTTTATGGACACGATAACTCGAATAATTCTTCACGAACTGATACATAAAATCAAGGGGCATAAAATCTCGGTCAAGTTCGTTAATGGGCAAAATCGAACCAAGGGGGCCGTAATGGGGGGGGGGGCTTTTTGTGAAGCAGAAAAAAACTCATAACGTCTTAATTATGATACGTATCGAATCTGTATAAAGTTATTATTACTTCTAGGAAAAGAGCCAAAAATTTATGTATAACAGATTTTTGATATCATTAAAAATGGCCCCAAGGGGGGTTTTTAGAAGAAAAAAAATTCAACAAGATATCAAATCCACTTAAATTTCTTATAAATCCTCTTACTATTATCTAAAACGTTTATACTGACAAGTTTTTTATAGGACCAACCCTTATAGCAAAAAAAAAAATAAAAAACAAAAAAATATCTGCCGGCTCCGCCTGCGAACAAGTTAGATTTCGAAGTGGGCGGTTCCCACATCATCCCATCGTTCAGTCATCCCATTTCGCCCAGCTCAGATTTGAACCAGTAATTTTTGGAACCAAATTCATTACTTCAAAGAAAAAGAGCTGAGCTGTCTACTGATCTGACATCTGAGTAAGTAAAAAAAAAAATTGAAGAAATATAAAATGAAAATAAAAGTAGTTATTTCATTTTGATTTTGGGTCAATACAAGACAAGTCTTAATTCACTGTATCATATTTTAGAAATTGATGTTCAGAAAGTCCCACACCCCGAGGCTACGACTATGAGGGCACAGTATTTTGGTAAGTTGAACTGTCAATTGCATTTAGAAATATGGAGTGTCTAGTTCAGCACTATTTGGATGAAGATGGTTGCCACTTTTATTTCTCATGATATTCTTACATTTCACGCAAAAAAAAGGTCTATCTATTTAGAATTTTATTAAAATGTCATCTGTATGAAGAATCTAATTCATATTTGAGTAAGACATCTTGTATTTTTGACAATAAATGGATTACGACCCTGATTTTCCATACAAAAATTTGTACTTTTCTGGTACAGTAAAACCTCCATAATGGACACTCCCGAATAGCGGACACTTTTCCAATCCCCACTCCCAAAACTTAAATTTTTGTATGTTTAACCTCTGAATAGCGGACATTCCGAATAGTAGACAGTAATTTTGTCGATAAAGGATAAAAAATGATTTTTTAACGAAAAAGAAAAAAAAATTAAAAAGCCTCTAAATTTATCAGGGCAATGGAATGGCCTGTGGAAAATCCCCCCCCCCCCCTCCCTCTGTCAGAGAATCAAAGCGTCCTTTTTTTAGAAGATTTTGAATTTTTCTGCTGCTTAATGTCTAAAAGTACAAATTTCTCCATCCCCAGATTCCATAATACCCCATACATCATTTTTTTCTTTCGCTTTAAATGCACGTAACATAACCTCGTTAACAATTGGCTTAGCATTTCAGGACAAATAATATGCTGACTATTTTTGTTTCTGTGTACCCAAGCTCAAACCATTGTTCGAAAAATCAAAATATGATATATTTTCATTCAATAGTTTTCGTTCTTAAAATCCAAACAGTAATTAACTGGATTGCATAACATAGAAGAGAAAAAGCAGGTATGGGTGCCACTGAAAAGGTGGTTGATGATAATCTAAGTCACAGAGTATAATACTCTGCAATTCAAACCTTCAAAATATGTTAACATTTTTTTATCGTTTTCTGAAAATATTGAGTTCTATGTACTCTGAATTTAGTGTATTATTTGTGATTAATGTTTCAAGAATGACCCCAAAACAAAAGTGATTAACTTAAAAAAAAAAAAATTGAAAGTGCAAGTGAATCTGAAAAAAGAGCAATTGATTTTACGGATATTTTCCGCACCTTTTTAAATAGGTAAAACACAAGTGGGAGGGATGTTACGAAATAAAGAAATAATAAGGAATTTGTGGATTACTAATGAGAACACCAAAAATGTGAAATTGAGAAATACTGATCCCATTGAAATTGATTCTATTATTCTGAATTGGTTTACTTAAATTCGTTCAAAAAACATTCCTATCAGTGTGCCTTTGATTCAGGAAAAGGCTTTAGAAGTCGTTAAAAAAATCGGGTTTCATGATTTTCAGGCTTCGAGTGGATGGCTAGAAAAGTCCTGGTCTCAGCACAACATATCTTTCAAAACAATATGTGGAGAAGCAAAATCTGTAGATCTTAAAGACGTGGAGACGACGTGTATGAACGACTGCAATCAGCTTGTCAAGGTTATGAGGAGAGAAACATTTTTAATGCCTATAAAATCGGACTTTTTTCAGAATTTTTCCTAAACTTTTTTTTGTGCTTTAAAAAGGATGACTGTATTGGCTAAAAAAGTCAAAAGAGTGACTCACTATTTTATTATATTGCAATATTGTATTAGAAGAATTTGAAATCCTACTTATAATTGGAAAATCTCTGAAATCCAAGTGTTTCCCAAAGAACACTCAATTTTATAAATTTGATGATGTGTGAGAGCGAATAAAAAAGCGTGGATGACCAGTTCTTTAGTGATAAAATGGTTAGCTTCCTTTGATAATAGGATGAAAAAACAAAGAAAAGTTATCTTGTTTTTGGACAATGTTAAAATTGTGTTTTTCCCCCCAAATACAACTTTCATATACCACCCCTTGATCAAGGCGTTATACCCAATTGTAAAGCCCAGTACAGAAAAGTTTTATTAAGTCGCATTCTTTCGACAAGTTTTGGTCACATAGATTCTGTGAATACACTTGAGAACTGCCTTAAAATTAGTTAAGTTCTCGATCTCTAATTTGGATTTCTTCAGCTGCAAAAAACATATAACTGGAAAGCGTACGATAACGTTAGAAAGAAGCAGGCTTTATATTAAAAGAAAATGAAACACTTATTTCCGATAGAAATGGAAAATTATGAAATGTATCAGTAGTGAAGAAACTGCCAAAATTTTCATCAACATTGATGATGAGTTACCTACTGAAGAAGAATCAGTTGATGTATTTGATTATATTCCTTCAGAAAAAAGTTGATTTAGAAGGATTAAAACTACTGACAGAGTTAAAACTTCACATAGAAAAATAAATTGCATGTAATCGCAAGCCACAAACTTTAGTAACAGATTTTTCGTAAGAATGTAATAAACAGTGGAAAAATGTATATACAATTTCATTCCAGTTTTATTGCTTTAAAAATAATTTTAATTTCTGATTAATCATATAATAGAGATTTTCAGACATATAAAAGACAATTAATGAAACATTAAGCATTTCTTAGAGATTTCGTGAAACTCGGATGTTTTCCCAGTAGCGGACAGCTCCGAATAGCAGACAATTTCTGCGTTCTCGGTGTCCGTTATTTAGAGGTTTTACTGTATTGGGATGAGTGTGAGACAGGTTTCCAGTATAGGGGCAAGAGATAGAGACAATGGCTCTGGTGAGAGAAAGAATGAGAGGCAGTAATGGAAATTTGGCAGCATATTTTCTGGCAACCTATTCACTGTTTCTTAAAAAAAAAGCAATTTTTTAAATATTTATACAATTTTTTTTACATAAAGAATCCATTTATCTATTTTTATATACCGGGTGGTTATAATATAAATGTCTTTATTTGGAGCTGTCTGTAGCTTGAAGGAATAACCGGAACGAAACCAAAATCGGTACACTGACTATTTGAGAAGGGGGAAGAAGAATGGAACAATTAACAAAAAAATTCCAATAATCGCTGACAGATGGTGCTTTTGAGTGTTAAATGTAATGTGTAATATAGTGTACCGTGGAGGTGTCGCAAACCTCAATGACTTTACCGCATATCACAACATGTGCAAACCGTCACTCCTGATACATTACATTCCGCAACAACATGTGCAAAACGTCACTCCTGATGCATTATATTCCGCAGGTGATCACGTCGTGCACAGCCTGGATTGTGTCCTCCAGCATAATGACCATGTGGAATCTGAACGGCACCGCCATGCAAAAGAGTAACCACGTTCACTGTGACATTTTGCAATAAATTAGGGTGCCATCCGGTTTTACGCCTTAATTTTTTGTTCTTGTATTACACATTACATTTCACACTCAGTAGTGCCATCTGTCGGTGATTATTGCAGTTTTTTTTTTTTTTTTATTGTTCCATTCTTTTTCCTACAGACAGCTCCAAATAGAGATACTTATATTATAACCACCCTGTATAAACAAGTAAATTGTGTATAAAAATGTATATAAATTCATATACAAACAAACATAAAAGTTCATTAGGTTTGTTTTCATAGCTGTTGATATCATTTGGCAACAAATCTCACTTTCTGAAGCCCAAATTGCACCAAGCTTTTATTTAAAAAAATAAAAACAGCAAGGCCTCAATAGTGGAAAAGTACCAAAAAATTGTTTGTTGTAATTGTTACAACCTCTGAAAGTTTGTCCAATCTCTTTTTAATTCCCTGTATGAAAGGTGTTTTTGAAGAACATTTTATTCCATGAATGATACATTTTTGTACGATTGGTGATAAATCATCAAGAAACATTTCTTCATATGTTTTTTCTCTTCTTCTACTTAGATTATCTGTTTAGAAGTGATTTGTCCTTGAAACATGAAAAAAAGCATTTTGAGAGGTATTTGTGGGTTTTAGTCATGAGCCTCATATTGCTGCAGAACACAGGATATGGTCAGATTATTTGTGGAACACATATGAACTAGCCAAATCATTTGGTAATTGCAATTTCTTGATGACAAGTCTTGAACTACTTAAAAAGAGGTGGTATATCATAATAACATCAGTCGACGATTACTAACATTCGGGTAGTTGGCCAATCTTAACCAGACATCATTTGCTATTTGGGAAATTTCATTTACATCTGAATATGTGTTGCTGATTAAAGGAAGTTGACTCTAATTTGTAGAACACTAAATCCCATTTCTAGCATAAAAGTTTGCTTTAATTTTGTTTTATTTTAATTGTGAAATTAATTGATAATGGATTTACAATTTTAAAGATCTAAAAAATAAAGTGAGAACAAAAAAGTTCCTAAAAAAAAAAAAATCTAGCATTTGTCAATAGCATAGTTTTTATCGATTCCCAAGAAATTTTGAATATGATTATTTTATTTTTTTAAATGACTGATCCAAATGTAATGGCTCTTTTCAACATGTAGTCAGAATAGTACTATAGCACTGTGTAGGACTCCAATGGTTTACACTAAAGTCATATATATATCCATTAATGCTTCACTAACGATATAATCTTTTTTTTCAGCATACTTTACCATTAGAATAAAAGCAAAATTTATGAAAACAAATTTTCATTACAATATTAAAATTGAGCCTGTAATCAAAGTCAGAAAAAAATTAATCTTTGATTGCACTAAAATTTAACATTACTAAATTATGAAAAATAAGCAAAAAAGTAATTGAATATAAAACTTATTGTGGAAATAAAATTGTCACATAGAATAATTAATGTAATTATGGTCCCAGATAATGAAATTAATGCATAAAATAAAATTTCTGGGTCGAAACATGATTGTTTGATCCGCAGATTATATGTTGGAAATTACAGTACTAAAGTTTTCCTATATAGTAAGCTTGTTTTGTTTGCAAATTACATAAGTTTACCAAAATAATGAAATTAGGAAGAGTTTGCTTTTATGAAATCGAATTTTACAAAGGATTCTTTTTTTATTAAGAATTTTGTGAAGGGGTCCTAAACTACACCATTTCAATCGAATTCTATGTAGACAATTTATTCCGTACTGTAACAAACCAAGTACTAAATTGAAAACATGAGCAATAGTTGGCTCTGATCTCCTATGATTTGCAATGAAATTCATGAGAGCCCATTAACTTTACGTCCAAATATCTCTGGATATAGCTGCTTCTAGGTGCTCTTAGATATTTTGCTGCTGTATGCAAAAAAAAGAAATACCACCCCTATTTTTTACTGTCATTATCGTTTGATTTATTTTAATTTTATTATTTATTTTGCTCAATTGCCACCTCTAAAATTTTTCTGTTCTTGGCTGCTGCTTAGTCTTACCTAATGATAGAAATGGTCTTGTCTGGATAACGTTTTATATATTCAATCCTCTTTGATTCTGAATGCCCTATTTAATGTAAACAAATTCTACACATACCTAATAAGCTTAAAATTTGATAGCATTTGATAAATAATTTATTTAAAATTTAATGACCATTTGAAAAGGAAATGGTTTTATGATGTATGTTTCTTGTAGAAATAAACAATAATCTGCAACATTTTTAAAAATAATATTTTTATTTTATGAAATACATTTCCAACTTGTATAACTGAAATACTGTAAAAATACTTAACACGTCAGACTAGATTCATTCAGTTTTCATCTCATAAAAATACTTTCTACAAAGATTATAATCTGATTTTAAATAAAAAAATTCCATTACATGAATTAATATTAAAATTATAAATAAATTTATTTATTTTTCCTGTGATCAGCTCCAACTGCTTCTTTTACATTTGAATAATTATCAGCTCTAAATGAATAAAAGAAAAAAGTAAGGAAAATTAAATTTGAATAAATATAAACTACTCAGCTATTGTGAATATAAAGATAAAAATTCTGCCATTGTATCAAATGTAGAAAATAACTGAAGAGCTTAGTAGAAGATGTGTCACATTTTTGTCGAAAATTGTTTTATTATATGGAGTAGCAGGCTATGCCCGCTTTGCTGGTCGATTTTTCCAAACAAACCTCAAATGATTAAGACATCTTTTAGTTCCACCACCAGGTATCGCCAGATTTCCATACTTTTAACATTAACATGATATTTAAATTACAATCAACCCACCTACCCCTCTCAAAATGTAACCAATGACCTTTAACATTAACAAATATCAGTAACTTTTGAAACAGACACAAAATGACGCATTTTTTTTTGTTTGACTTTGCACTTTATTTTCTTTCTTTTATCAGAAACTAGCTTAAAAGGAAAGGGCCCTGGAAACAGAATTTGATGAAACACTAAGCTGACCCCCTCATCTGGGTCAGTTTTTTGCAAAAATTAAGAAAATTTACCGGCTGATTTTTACAAAAAAAAAAAAAAATTTTACATATATGTGGTGAGTTTTAAACCGATACCTCAAATACTTTTCTTAATATCAGCAAATTAGTGAAAATTAGCAAATTCCATTGTCTGCAATTTCATATTGCAAGCATGTGTTTTATTTTATTATTATTATGCCAGTTTGAGATAAAAACATCACATTTTCAGGAGATTTTTGATTAGTTTTTAATTAATATCTCAGGTAATTATAGACTGTTTTTTATGAAATTTGAAACAATGGATAGAAGACAAAAATTTGTTATGTTGGTATAAAAAAAATTGAAGCCATATTCTTTTTATTAATGTAAAAAAATTGCCTCATAATGTAAAAAAAAAGCTAAAAATCTCATAAAAAATTAAATTAAAAAAAATCTCTTAAATTTCCAAAATCAGGCTTCGAGGTGCAAAACTACATACATAGAGGTGCCTTCCTACCAAATTTGAAACTCTGTGTTCAGCAGTCATATTCTAATTAACATCGAAAATATGTAACTTTTTTAATATGTAATATTTTTTATTTAATAGTTTGAATAATAATAACTTTTAATATTTCATAAATTAAATGTTAATAAGTTTTCTGGGAAAGTTTAGTACCACCAGTTAACTTTCCAAACACATCTGTCAAGAGCAAAATAAATCAATAAAATATACAACAAAAAGCATTCCCTTTTAATTTTCTCAAAATTTTATTTATGCTACATAGCATCTTTCACTAAGCTCCTCAATAACATAGAAGAAAAAAAAAACCTGGAAAATTGACAGTTAAGTCAAGCATATTTTGAAGGAGACATTTTACTTAATAAATTGAATAATTACTACCTAGAAACATGACATTTTATTAAATGAAATTTCTGGTTTAAACTTTTTCTGGCCACAGCAACTAAGTAAACATTTATATTATAGAATACATTAGTTACAATATCCAAAAGATATCCAATCAAATAACAATTCACTATTTCAGGAAAACATTTGAACTCACAGATGCATTTAATGTACTTTTATACCTCACTTCCCTACATATCTTAGATTTGGACCACTCTCAAAAATTGTAAAAAAAAAAAAAAAATAGGTGCTTTAGTGTACACATAATTGCCAAAATAGTAGCCTACAAAAATGCAAAATAGCCACTTTGCAAAAATACAACTTTATCAGCATAGGATGCAACTCTCCACCCCCAAAAAAAAAAGGGGGGGAGGGGGGGGAATGGAGCAATTTGGAATGATATACATAGAAAAAAAAAATCTAAATTTTTCTAACTTTAATATGATTGGCTATAGATAAAACAAGCTCAAAAAATAAGCATTATCATACCATTCTGCTCATATATTCTACTTTTTTAGACATTTGCTGAAAAATAATTTTATGCCTGACCAATTAAGTTAGGTTGAGACAGAGATAATGTAACTAAAACCTACGAGAGTTAAAAGCACAAATTAATTCTACACATAAAAGATCATGCCAGTATTTAAAAAATGTATATATTATCTTCTATGTTTCAAGGACTACAAAATATATTTGTCAAGAGCTATAATGATCACGAAGCTGCTGTAGTCGTTCGATGTATTAAACATCCCAGCCCTCCCTAACCCACTGGTCAATGTCTTAAGCTTATTAAATTTAGCTTTTAAATTTTTCCAGTGGGACCTTCCCTGACTGGATCTACTACAGTTCCAGTCGGTAACCGAAGGAAGTGACCTTAGATTCCACATGCAAGCTAAATTCGATAAGTTTGCAAGAGCATAATCATGACCTATTTGCAAATTGCGTTTGAAATGATTCAGCATTTTTTTATATTTATCTCAAACCTGAACACACACACAAAAAACACCAAAAGCAATAATTACATTTTCTAATTAATAAAAGAAACAAAACAAAAGCTTAAGTAGAAAATTCATAAAGTGAAAAATATGATGCAAACAATATCCTAAAATGCTACATTGAGCCTTAAGAAAAGTAGATACATTTACTTTTCTGTCAATCATTTATGGTGAACAAAATGCGATTTAGCAGGAATAACAGATAAACATGATGTCATGTTCATTATTGTCAACTGCAGTGCTGCTCATCACACGATATGCATGAAAGGAAGAAAAAAAAAAAACCTTTTTTAAATTCCAAATTTAAAACAAGAAACCTAACTTCTTTCCCTCTAAAATACTAAACCCAATTTGTCCATCATAAACATCTTTGACATCGTTTGGCGTTTATGAAACATTAGATGACCACTGAAAACCATAAATTTTAACAAACTTTCTTCAACATGACAATTCTTAGGAAGTTCAGTTCATAAAGTCAAGCTAATTAATTATACTTAGACATAAATGTCAAAATAAGAAAGCGATGATTACATTTAAGAACATAAAATATAATCAGTGTAAAATTTTAAAATTACTGTAAATGATGCAATCAGACCAGAGTCAGACCTATTGCTGCCTTAAAACCACACCATTAAAAAGATACTCAACCAATCAGAAGTAAAAGAACCACCCACTTTGATACTTGATTTAGAAGTTAGAAGTATACCCACAAAAGTGGACTGCACAAGCAGAAGAGAGACTACCTCAAATTACTTGGCAGTTCAAGCCACGACTCGTGTGCACTTTCTACTAGAATGATAATTTGGCTTTCTCTTGACACTGGACCTGATCTTAAAAGGATTATCATGTAACATCAACAGAAATAAAGATCAGGTCCCAAATGAACTTGCCTCCAGCTTCTTTTATCTCATGACTACATTCTCCATAATACATTTTAGAAAGAACAATAACAAAAAATCATGTGTCAAGCATAGATTACGTAACACTTCCAAAATACTTTTACAAATTTTTACCCTTTAATAAGGTGAAAGATGATGTCTTATTAAACAATTTGGAAAAAACATAACGCATTTAAAAATCCAATTTCAGGAATTTAACAATATTCGGAAAAATACCCAAATTCGTTTGTGCAGCCCTGTATATGATCAATTGATTTGTATATATACTACATAGAATACTACAGAGTTTCCCCCAGTTTCAGGAGGGTGCTGCGCCCTGCCTGCCCTTTGGTTAAACAAATGGCGCCCTTCTTGCCCCTCATCCAAAAAATAGTGCCCTTCTGCTCCTCGTTTTAAAAAAATGACGCTCGTACTGCCTTTTGTTGTGCCCGCCCTGAACGTGCGCCTGCAAGTTGTTTTCTCATTTACACACATAGGATCGCACATTCCCCTCCCATCTGTTCAAAGTCCGTGATCGCGGTAGATTTACAAATTCCCTGACGATAGCAAGAATGTATAAAGAACTGTTGAAGGTACTATAATCACCTGTTATGTTAACCAGAACTGGAGTATCTCGCCAGTTTTTCGCGGGAGACTGCCTTTTTTTTATCACAATTTTCCGTTTTTATGTTTAAATATGAATGTCTCCAGTTTTTTACTGGGATTTTAAAATTAATAAAAACATACTTCTGAAAATAAGAAAATTGTTCTTTTCAATCTCAATAAATGGCGCCTTAGCATTGCTTGGTTCACTACATAGATGTAAACTTCTCCAAAAATAACAAATTTCTCCGTAAATATAGAATAAAATGTGTAGTACGGTAATAAAGTAAAAAAATACAAAGGCCTACCCTTACAAACACCTGCAAAATAAATAAATAAATAAAAAATAAATCCTGTGGCTTGCAAAGTTTCAGGCTCCACAATATGATTTTTTCGATAATTAGCAAAATTTCGCGGATACATTTTTTGCAGAATTCCGATAAATCAGTATTTTGGAATTAATAGATGCAAAGGAAACAATTTACTAGCCCAAAAATAAATCATATCTATTTATCATTAAAAAAAGAAAGAAAAAATAGCGAATTTAGTCAATTGAGTACGATAAACATGGCGAATTTTGCTAATCGGTTGCGAGGAAAATGATGTTCCTCTCATAGAACAAAAAAAATTATGAGTTTCAGGCAGGCGTGAGATTCTTCCGCTGATCTGCGATTTTCCGACTTCTTGTCATTTCCCTTTTATTTCTTTTTAAATATTTTATGCTTTTTTTTTCCCAATAGATTTTGTGTGTGTGTGCGTATGACTTTCATTTTTTATTCTATTAAATCAAAATAGAATGGTAAATCAGACATGCCAAGTCTCCCAATTTTTCGATCTTTCACATATATATATATATATTTCTATATCTGATAACTTTGTCATGATGCATAAATAGGCCGTTTTAATAAGATGAATTTTTTTTTTTTTTTTTTTTTACTGGTGGAAGTAATGCGTTCAAAATATTGCAGTAGTAGTTCCTGTATGATGAAATATTTCGTCATACCCAGTTAACAGGTTAAATTTGTAGGTCGTAAAATATTGAGAGATATTCTTAGAGGGAGACACAGGATATGGACATGTAATTCGTCCGTGAATTATTAATTTATGGCCGAATTCCGCAGGATCAATTCATGAAAAAAAAAAAAAAAAAAAAAAAAAAAAAATCTCGTTAAACGATTGCAGAAAAATAAAAACTAAATTTCGTCAAGAGATCCATTAAAAAATCATGAATTCATAAATCATTTTTACATGGCTGTTCGACGACAATTGTGATTTTTACGCGCCTGTTTGAAAAAATTCATGATTTTTATGCTTCTGATCGACAAAATTCATGATTTTCCCCGCACATAATCGACGAAATTCATGATTTTTACGTGTCCGATCGACGAAATTCATGATTTTTATGTGTCCGATCGACGAAATTCATGATTTTTATGTGTCCGATCGACGAAATTCATGATTTTTATGTGTCCGATCGACGAAATTCATGATTTTTATGTGTCCGATCGACGAAATTCATGATTTTTGCACTCCTAAATGACGAAATTCATGATTTTTACTCACCCTAATCTCGAAATTCATGATTTTTATGCACCCGATCGGCGAAATTCATTATTTTTACGTGCCCGATCGACGAAATTCATTATTTTTACGCGTCCGATCGACGAAATTCATGATTTTTACGCGCCCGATCGACGAAATTCATGATTTTTACGCGCCCGATTGACGAAATTCATGATTTTTACGCGCCCGATTGACAAAATTCATGATTTTTATGCGCCTGATTGACGAAATTCATGATTTTTATGCGCCCGATCGACGAAATTCATGATTTTTACCCGAGCGATCGACGAAATTCATGATTTTTACTCGCGCGATGGACGAAATTCATTATTTTTTTTGCTCCCGAATGACGAAATTTGCATTTTATTCCAAAACTAATTGGCAAAATACGCGCAATTCCTGAATTTCTAGAGATTTTGACCCGCTGGCCACAGGTTGTGCATGTGTAATGCATATCATGTTGTGGGTTATTATTTATTGCATAAACATACATATTTTATTATTGTAGGACCTTAATTCTAGACAAATATTAAAAAAAAAAAATGTACTTATATAGTTAGCTATACAAGTACCTAAGCTTAGTATGACTTATGTAGTTAGCTACATAAACATGGTGTATAACTTTGCTGTTAACTTATTTTAAAATTTAAAATAGATTGGAAATTAATATCTCAAGTTTATACGTACGTAACGCGATAACTCTTGATAGAAATATCTGATTTACTTCAAATTTTTTATATAGGTTCATTCTGATAAGGCGCTTCCCTGATTAGTTTTGGGGGTTCACTGGTTAAGTATAAAGGGGGGGAAGGGGGCTAATCCCATCTTAATTTAGATAAATGGGTTTTTCATGCAGAATTATCTGATTTGCTTCAAATTTGATATACAGGTTTATTCTGACAAGGTGCTTCCCCGATTAGTTCTGGGGCTTTATTGGTTTAGTATAAAGGGAGGGAAGGGGGGACTAATCCCCCCCCCCTTTAATTTAGATAAATGGATTTTCCATGCAGAATTATCCAATTTGCTTCAAATTTGGTATACAGGTTTGTTCTGATAAGACGCTTCCCTGATTACATTTGGAGGTTCATTGCTTAAGTATAAGGGGGGAAATGGGGGGGCTAATCTCCCCTTAATTTAGCTAAATGGATATTTAATGCAGAATTATCCGATTTGCTTCAAAGTTGGCATACAGATTTATTCTCGATTTCATTATTTTTCGAGGGGCATTATTCTTTGAAGTAAGAGTATAATATATAATACCCTTAGAAATATTTATTACTTGAATAGGAAAAGTTGACTCATTGACCTGTGTTTTGAAAGAGTGTTGTCTTTTAAATATTAAAGATGCCCTTAAAAATTAAAAAAAGTGCCCTGAAGAATGTAAAAGTGCCCTTTCCTCATCAGCAGCACCCTGCCCTTTTTTAAAACTGGGGGAAACTCTGATACTAAATTTTAGTTCACTCAGGAAACACGTAGCACAGTTTAAAATTCCCCTTCTGGAATTTTTGTCAATAAAGTGAAATGTGCTCCGAGAACTTTTGTACTGCCCTGTATATGATCCATAGAATTTATACACATGAAGTAATAGGAAAAAAAATGGAGTTAAATTTAAAAACATGTTCAGCAACTGAAAACAGTTCCAGCAATTCTTGTTAACAGACAGTACCAAATTCTTTTCTGTGTCCCCGTAAATGAACGATGAATGCTATACACACAATATTTTACAGTTAGCCTCTTTTAATGCACCTGAGTGATATATATCAATTTCAATATGTTTGAAATAGTGAAACACTAGATGGAACCCATCAAAATTTGACGGCAAACAACTTGATAGTACCATAAAAATAAAATTCGTAGCTGCTTTAAAATGTTTGAAACTTATGCAGAATAATTAAAATAAATAAATCTGACACATTTAGAGCTGTTTTGCCAGTAAATAGAAATCCATGGTACAACAGTGATAAATCATACACAATTGTCATCATACGATGTCAGTTAATGCAAAATGCATTTATATACACTACACACTTTTCCATCTATTGATCCAATAACCATTTTGTCGTTATAGTGCATCTAAATACAGTTTGTGATATAGTAAAAAATTTTCATTCGCCACTCAGCGAGTAATATTGAAAATTTGGCGATTGACTTTATTGCTAAACTTAATAGTCACACTCACCAATTGCAACGATTGAATGGAAAATGAGATTTTTTTCTGCTGTCACTTGATGAACTTCAGAGTGGAGAGATGGACACGGGAGATGCATAATATGATTAAGCGATCACAGACCTTTCCATCGATATATCACATGAGGGGTGTGTGCAAAATTTAGAAAAGTACCCCCCTTGGAGACAAAGGGGGGGATGGATATCGGAGATGCATAATATGATTAAGCGGTCACAGAGCTTTCCAACGATATGACATGAGGGGTGTCAACAAAATTTAGAAAAGTGCACCCCTTGGGGAGGGGGGAGGAAAGTGGCGGGGTGGACCCCAAAGATGCATAACATAAATAAGCAGTCAAAGACCTTTCCAACGATATGTAACTTGAAGGATGTGTGCTAAATTTAGAAAAGTACCCCCTTGGGGGGGGGGATGGGCACGGGAGATGCATATTATGATTCAGTGGTCACAGACCTTTCCAACGATATATCATATGAGTGATATTGGCAAAATTTAGAAAAGTGCCCCCCTCGAGGGGCAAAGGGGGGGTAAGGACACTGGAGATGCATAATATGATTCAGCGGTCTCAGACCTATTCAACGATATATCATATGAGGGTTATGTGCAAAATTTAGAAAAGTACCCCACTTGGGGTGGCACAGTGGAGGTAGGGACACCGGAGATGCATAATATGATTAAGCAGTCACAGACCTTTCCAACGACATATGACATGAGGGGTGCCAACAAAATTTAGAAAAGTGCCCCCTTTGGGGGAGCAAAGGGGAAGGAGGTACATTGCCGATGCATAATATGATTAAGCAGTCACAGACCTTTCCAACAATGTATCACATGAGGGGTGTGTGCAAAATTTAGAAAAGTAACCCCCTTAGGGGGGTAATGGTGGGATGAACCCCGGAGATGCATAACATGAATAAGCAGTCAAAGACCCTTCCAACGATATGCAACATGAAGGGTGTGTGCAAAATTTAGAAAAGTAGGCAAAGACACGGGAGATGCATATTAGGATTCAGCGGTCACAGAACTTTTCCAACGATATATCATATAAGTGTTATTGGCAAAATTTAGAAAAGTGCCCTCCTCGAGGGGCTAATTGGAAGGATGGACATCGGAGAGGCATAATATGATTCAGCGGTCTCAGACCTTTTCAACGATATCATATGAGGGATATGTGAAAAATTTAGAAAAGTACCCCAATTGGGGTGGCAAAGTGGGGGTAGGGACACCAGAGATGCATAATGTGATTAAGCAGTCACAGACCTTTCCAACGATATATGACATGAGGGGTGGCAACAAAATTTAGAAAAGTGCCCCCTTTGGGGGGGGGGCAAAGGCGGAGAAGGTACATTGCCGATGCATAATATGATTAAGCAGTCACAGACCTTTTCAACAATGTATCACATGAGGGGTGCGTGCAAAATTTAGAAAAGTACCCCCTTGGGGACAGCAAAGTGGGGGCAGGAACACCAGCGATGCATAATATGATTAAGCGGTTACAGATCTTTCCAATGATATATCACATGAGGGGTGTGTGCAAAATTTAGAAAAGTGCCGCACTTGGGAGGATGGACCCTAGATATGCATAAAATGAAAAAGCGGTCACATGCCATTCAAATGATATATCATATGAGTGGTGTCAGCAAAATTTAGAAAAGTTCCAGCACCGTGCGGACAAAACGTGCTCCCGCCCTTCCCATAATTTTTTACATGGCCGCATTTTAAAATTTTATTCGCTCCCCTTCCCTCCCGCAAAAATATTACAACTGTTTCTGAATTAGATCAACGGTTTTGAACCGATAAGTTACATGTTTAAAAGAATGCACGATACACCGTAGAACTCAGTGCCTACACATTTCGTCCTTTACAACTCAGCCAATGAGTTGACGGTTGTTCTTTTCCAGAAACAAAACAATGCTTCTTTAGGATGAATATTGTTCGTTTGATGCCCCATGGCAGAATGTGTGCGATGCAGCGACGTCTGTCACAGACTTTTTAGGGCACCTACAGACTAAAAAAATATAATCAATCTTCGCAGGAAAAAAAATCACCGATTTCGTCAAATGATCGTGGGAAAAACATTAATTTCATCAAAGGATTATGGAAAAACGTGAATTTCGTTAAAAGGCCACAGGAAAAACATGAATTATGCAAAAGGATCGTGAAAGATAAGGAAATTTCACCAAAAGATCACTCTCTTTTACCAAATTTCGTCTAAAAATTGCAGAATAAAATGTATTTTATAAAAGAATTGCTGGGAAACGCGAATTTCATAATCGATCGTGAGAAAAATGCGAATTTCTTCAAAGGATCGCTGAAAAAACGCGAATTTCGTCAAAGGATTGCTGAAAAAACATGAATCTCCTCAAAAGGAAGCAGAGAAAGTGCGAATATCGTTAAAGGATCACAGAAAAATGCAAATTTCGTCAAAGGATAGCAGAAAAAACGTGAATTTCGTCAAAGGATTGCAGTTAAAACATGAATTTCGTCAAATAATTGCTGAAAAAACACAAATTACGTCGTAGGATAGCTGAAAAAATCATTAATTTCATCCATCGGCACATAAATATCATGAATTTCGTCTATCGGGGGCATAAAAATCCTTAATTTCATCGGTCGGGTAGAGAAATTTTTTTTTTCATCAATCGGGCGTGTAAAAATCATGAGTTTCATTTATCGGTCACCTAAAATACACAAAATTCTTCAAACAGGCACATAAGACCAAGAAATTAGTTGATCGGGCACATAAAAATCATAAAATTCCTCTATCAGCACATAAAAATCATAAATTTTGTCCATCGGGTGCATAAAAATACTTAATTTCGTAATCTTTTACCAAATTTCATCTAAAAATTGCAGAATAAAATGTATTTTATAAAAAAATCACTGGGAAATGCGATTTTTATAAACAATCGTGAGAAAAATGCGAATTTCTTCAAAGGATCGCTGATAAAACACAAATTTTGTCAACGGATTGCTGAAAAAACATGAATCTCGTCAATAGGCAGCAGAGAAAGTGCAAAGATTGTCAAAGGATCACGAAAAAAGCAAATTTCATCAAAGGACCACAGGAAAACACAAATTTCGTCAAAGGATAGCGGAAAAAACGTGAATTTCGTCAAAGGATTGCAGGAAAAACGTGAATTTCGTCAAATGATTGCTGAAAAAACACAAATTATGTCGTAGGAGTGCTGAAAAATTATTAATTTCATCTGTCGGCACATAAATATCTTGATTTTCGTCTATCGGGTACATAACAATCCTTAATTTCGTCGATCGGATGCAGAATATTTTTTTTTTCATCAATCGGGCATGTAAAAATCATGAGTTTCATTTATCGGCCACCTAAAATTCACAAAATTCTTCAAATGGGCAATAAGAATCAAGAAATTAGTTGATCGGGCACGTAAAAATTATTAATTTCCTCTATCGGCACATAAAAATCATGAATTTGGCTATCGGGTGCATAAAAATACTTAATTTCGTCGGTCGAGTGCAGAAAAAAATCGTCAATCGAGCGTGTAAAAATCATGAGTTTCATTTATCAGGCATGTAAAAATCATGAAATTCTTAAATCGGGTGCATAAAAATCATGAATTTTGTAGGACAGGCCCGTAAAAATCACAAATTCATGAAGTGGGTGAGTGAAATCACGAATTAGTCAAATGGGCACATAAAAGTCACGAATTTCTTCAATCGAGTGCATAAAAATCGTAAATTTTGTCCATTGGATGCAGAAAAATCATTAATTTAATCGATCGGGTGTGGAAAAATCATGAATTTTGTCAAACAGATGCAGAAAAAACGCAAAAGGAAAAAAGAAAATCAGAAAATCCTGCATTTGGCCAGTTTTTTCCATATTTTTAATCGTGTTTTTCAAGTTTTATCGCCGAGTGCTTATTTTCACCCTTAGGTAGCAATAAAGTCAATCGCCAATTTTCAGTATTGCTCGCTGATAGGCAAGTGCTAATTTTGTCCTGACAAAATGGTTATCGTATCAATAGATGGAAAAGGAAAAGTGTGTAGTGTATATAAATGAATTCTGCATTGACTGTCACCTTGTACAATGACAATTGTGTACAATTTATTGCGATTGATGGAGTTTTCAAGTTTCAAGTTTAGATTATTATATTATTAGGTAGTTTTTCATTTTATCTTTATTTTATTTTATTGAATCATTGAAGATAAAACATATCTATTTCTGTGTTCATGATTGAGTTCTTTGGATATGTTTTGATTCTTCATATATTGTTAGCGAAATTTAGTGCACATAATATAATTGTAAAGCATGCTTTATATACATTCTGGTGTATTTTATTAGTTGAATTTTGTTACATTTTCCCAAATAATTGTTGAATTTTGAGATTTTTTTCCCACAACCAATCAATAAATTTCATGATGTTTTATTGGTGATTGGTTGCGGGAAAATATTGTGAAATTCAACAATCATTCAAGAAAATGTAACAAAATTCTACTAACAGGAGCCTCTAAACAAACCAGTTCAAAATATGCATTCATATACATTAGATGCTTTACCATCTGTCCATTTACATATTAAAATGTGTACTAAATGATATAAAAAATTTTAAAAACTGAAATTTTACACTTACATCTTAATTGTAAGTTTCATTGTTTACATGAGTGGATTTTAAGGAGTCTACTGCATATATATATACACATATACTAAAATTATCTATCTAAATCCATTTGAATGATTGAAAGTTTTGTTAAGATTTGATCGCATTTCAATCTTTAGAAAGCTTTTCTATTACCCGACATAATACCAATAAATTGTCATACTAAAGTTCCAAAACCTTTAAAAAAATTGTTAACAAACCAAAAAATTCCATGCAAAACATATTCATACACACTATCATAACAAAATCATCAAAATGCACAGGTGGTAAAAAGCTGTTTAGAAGCTTCTGTTATTAGTAGAATTTTGTTACATTTCCCCGAATGATTGTTGAATTTTGTGATATTTCTCCCGCAACCAATCAATAAATTTCACGATGTTTTATTGTGATTAAACTGTGAATTTTGTTATTTTTTTATATATATACACAATTGCCGACTCAGCAAGTTTCTGGATTTGTCCATGTAAGTGAAACTTTTTTTTTTTTTCATGCAACTGCTGGTCGAATTTTTTATCAATTTTTACAGCCGAATGCAACAATTAAAACATCTGGAGTATTATATTCAAAAAGGTAAATTTCAGCTTTATAAATCCTAATAAAAACTCGACCATTACTTTTTGGTTTAAGAAATTTAAAGTAGCAAAATATACATACGACATATCCAAAGAATTCAATCATGAACACAGAAATACATATGTGTTTCTATGTTCATGAGCTTAATATAACAAAATAAATAAAGATAAAATGAAAAAATACCTAATATTTATAGTAATCTAAACTTGCTAACGCCGACCGAATCATCTTTCTTAAAGATCTCTAGAGACAGGAAATAGCCCTCACCTCATTGGCTCCAAATATGTCTCTGGAAAGTAACGACCTCTTACTTGATTGGCTGAATGCTGACGCATGCGTGTAGAACCCAATTCGACAGGAGTTTACAAAAAATGCCTTTACCTGATTGGCTGAATGCTCACGCATGCGTATAGAACCCATTTTTGCACAAATTGACAAAAAAAGGGCTTAGCTTTAAATAGATGGATTATTATCAACACCAAATGATTTTTCACCAAAGACTGTAATGTAACGGAATTCTTTTGAGTGTCCCTGTACAGGACTTATAAGTGTTATCACACCATATTCTATAGTAAGCCTCTTGTAGTGCAATGTAATGGAATTCTTTTGAGTGTCCCTGTACAGGACCTATAAGTGTTATCACACCATATTCTATAGTAAGCCTCTTGTAGTGCACCTCAGTGATATATATCAATTTCAATATGTTTTAAATTGTGTAACATCATTAAAGTAAACTGCAAATGATTTTCCCCATAGACCATAATGTAATGAAATTCTTTTGAGTGTCCCTGTAAAAAAACTATAAGTGCTACACACTTCATTTTCAATATCGAACATGCCATAGTAACCCTCAATAACATATATCAATTGCATGACAATCCGAGTCTATTTATGTGAGTTAGAACACCAACAGACAGGCAAACTAAATTTATAAACACTTTTCAACTGTTGAAAAGTGTTAAAATGGAACTCCCTCATACATATCTTACATGCACATATTACATTTTTATTTTGTGGATAAGGCAGTTTATTTTTTGTAATAAAGGCTATAAGTTAATTGCTATTTCTCTGTTTTATCTCTCATTTGAAAAAAATTTCTCTCTCTACATATATATATACTAGCAGACTACGCCCGCTGCGCTGGTCGGTTTCTCCAAAAGAACCTTGAATCAAACGGTGAATTTAACCTTGTATTTTAAAGTAATCTGTACCTTTACCTGGAATATCCTAAAATAACATAAAAACGGATACTTATTTCACTAAGTTATGTTTTTTTAATACGGTTTACAATTACGTTTACAATTTATTACCGTTTTCCGTTGATTTATATGTTTTATAACTACATTTTTTAATAACGTGAATTAACGTATATTATTCGCAACTAAAAAGAAATGGCGCATCTAGTATTTGTCGAGAATTAAATAAAAATCATGCACTCGTGACATCATAATTCACTTTTATATTTTAACAGAATAATACGGTTACTATAATTTGTGATTAACTACTATAATATGACTCGTGCTGACACATTGCTGTTATTATTTTTTTGCGCGTGAAGTTTTCGCTATGGTACTCCATTGTGAAATTTGGTAATTTTTGAAATTCAATATTTGAAAAACGGCATAATCAGTGGATTTGAAATTTATATCAAGAAAAGTACAATTTTTTACCTTTCTAACGCAGTTTGTCTAACAATTTTCTGACAAATACTTTTCGAGCAATTAATTTTTTCAGTAACTTCAAATGTTTCATTTTCCGAGATTAATCTGTGGCAACGATTAGCAAAAATCCCAGTCGTCAGCAACGCATACCTTTTTATTAAAGAGGATAGACTAGTGGCCCGTCCCAGCTTCATGCAGGTAGACAATGTGTCGACTACAATGTATTTTCCTTTTAAAAATGTCTTACCCAAAATATTCTATGTAAAAGAAAAACTAAAAATTTTGTAAAGGACGCTGGTCACAAAGTTACATGAAACCAAGGAAAGATAGTATGAATATGTTCTTACATCGCTTTTATTCCTTATTGGCATCAAATAATAGTTACTGATGTCAGAAAGAGATTGACAGAAAAGTAAAACAAATAACTGTATATTTGACTTACATTAGTAACTCTTGTAATTCCCGTTTGATTTTTCCTATGACAGGTGGACCTTCAAATGTTAGTGACGTATATAGCTGTATGAGAGATGCACCTGCTTTAATTTTTTCATATGCATCAGCACCTGAAGAAACACCTCCCACTCCAACTATAGGTATTTTACCTGTAATATATTTATTTATTTGAAAATAAACATTAAATAGCAACATAACAGAAAAATAAACTAAAATATACCGCAGAATAGTTGTTTAACCTTTTATGTCCTAAATTATGAATTACTGAAATTTCAATACTTTTCCAGTATAGAGAGGCCTTGATGAGAGAAGGAAATTTGGCAATATATTTTCTGGCGACCTATTCACTGTTCATATACACAAACAATTTTTTCAATATTTATACAATTTATTTAATATAACAAAGCCATTTAAAAAAAAAAAATTATATACAAACAGAAGTAAATTCTATATAAAGTAGTCGTTGGGGGCAACCGTAATACTTACCCATCATGGATATGCATAATGTAAAATATTAAAATAAAAATGTGTAAACTACTTATAAAATGCATTGCAATTCAAATAAAATCGTGGCTTGATGACGTCATAAACTTTAAAGGCTTGATTACTGAATTGCATGAAAGAGGTTTTTCCTTATAACTCCAAAAATAATAATCCTATTAACTAGCGGTTTATTGCATCTGATTAAGTGTCAAATTTCCAATTAAAATATATCTTTAAAGTGAAATTTGGATGAAATACAGGGTCATGAAAAATCGAAGAGTGTGGAAAATAGGATTCCAAATATCTCGGCAACTCATTATCCGATCGACTTCATGCTTTACGCAAAATTTATGTTTTTTTATTGTCTTTTATATTCATTTCTTAAAATAAACAATTTCGAAAATTTTTATATACCTTTTATCAGAACAAATATTTCGAGAGTCCGAAAAAAATAGTTCTGGTTAATCGAGGTTATTGAAATGAAATAGTCTTCTTCCCATTATTACATACTAAGTACATACCAAATTGCAAGTCTCTATCTCAATTTTTTTGGGAGATAGGGCGTTTACAGACACACACACAGACGGACGGCAAAATTTTTTTTCTAAAAATATGTTTTTCGTAATCTCCAGTGTCTGAAACGTGTAAATCCGTCAAAAAAAAAAAATTTCGATTTTCAAAACGATTACAAAACAAGACTTACCCTATACTACGTATGATGGGTAAGTAAAAACCATAATAATATTAGGTACTTCTCCATTATCCTGTCGACCATTTTTCATTTTAAAAAAACTATCACCAAACTATAGGATTTAACGCCAAAAATGCAGTCCCATTCACTTGACGTCAAAAGCATTAATTGTTTGTTATGTTATGAAGCGGTTTTTAATTCGACATTTACCTGTATTTTTCATTACGTTTTACTGCTTTATTAGTTATTTCGTTAATTAAAATTAAAATTGCATCCTTAAATGGCTGTGCCCTGATATTAAAAGAGAAAATGCCTTAAAAAAAATGTTGTGTTGCATAGTTAAGTGCAATAGATCAATTTCAACTGACGTCAAAAACATTTATTTACCAGCAGAGAAGGATAATTAAGAAAAACAATGTAAATAAACAAATATCTAACAAGGAGAGTGCCAAGCTTGGTAATCACAGATTTTGATTATTTTTATATATGTTGTAGGGTAGAAGCCCCTTAGTCTCAGGTTCAATGGATTTTATACAACGCTCCTTAGTTCTCGAGAAATGGGGGGGGGGGGGGGGGTCTAATATTATAACACAACTTAAATACTTACTTTGTAACGAAATAACTGCGGTGGCCGTAGCTCAGTTGGTATGGCGTCTGCTCGTTGTTCCGAGGGCCCGGGTTCGATGCCGGAATGTGCTACGTTTGTTTTTCTCATTTTTTTCTTATAAATATACTTGTAATTATAATTTAATAATCTCAAAAAAAAATTTGGTAACATAATTAAATTTTAATTTAGAATGAACAATTGTGTCAATTTGTGATTGTAAAGAAACATCATTTATAAATTGCCATAACAAAAGGCCTTAAAGTCAATGCGATGATAATACTACTCTGTTTTTAAAGTAAGAAGCATAATTATATTAAAATTTAACATAAGAATTAAATTACAACATATTTATGTTTTATTTTATTGTAACTAGAGGGCGCCACAACAGACTTTGGTGCAGTTAAGTGGTGTTTTTGTTTTCAATCTTTATCGCACAAGTGCGTATCATTCTATAACAGCTTATAATCGTATAAAAATGGAAGAAGCAAGCTGTAGTTCACAAGAAGATCAATCATAAGTGTCAGGATTCGATGAAAATTAGAAAAGTGATGTCACAAATGCGTTGAAGCACTGTAAAATTTTATTGCAAAACAATGGATTTTTAACAAATAATCCAGCATCTGAAATATCTTTGTTTTCTATTGCGATGGGAGAAGAATTCTATAATTCGATAGTAAATATGCTGATTTTGGAAAGATTTTTAAATTTTTACTAGTCAATAATAGATCCAATTTTTATAATGTGCCTTAAATGATGAGAAATGTTTAATAATAGTTTAAAAATCAAAAATGCTAAATTAAAATTTAATTATGTTAATGAAATTTTTTATTGAGATTAAATTATAATTACAAGTATATTTATAAAAAAAAAAAAAGAGAAAACCAAACGTAGCGCATTCCGGCATCGAACCCGGGCCCTCTGAACAACGAGCAGATGCCATACCAACTGAGCTATGACCAACGCTGTTAGTTCGTTACAAAGTAAGTATTTAAGTTATGTTATAATATTAGACCCCCCATTTCTCGAGAGCGTTGTATAAAATCCGTTGAACCTGAGACTAAGGGGCTTCTACCCTACAACATATATAAAAATAATCAAAATCTGTGATTACCAAGCTTCGCACTCTCCTTGTAAGATTTGTTTTTCTATTTTTTTGTGTTTAGACTTACTGATAGTTGACACTTCAGTGAGTGGGGCTTTTCCAAATTTTTTTTATTTTATTTATTTATTTATTTTGATATTCCAATGGCAACATTCTTCCATTTGTTCATTTGGCGTTACTGCTTAGCAATAATTTTTTTTTTTTTTTTTTTATGAAAATCAGAATTTTTTTTATGATAATATTATATATATATATAAATACATAGCTGTTTATAATATTTGGCAACAAATCTCACTTTCTGAAACCCAAATTGCACCAAGCTTATTAAAAAAACGCCAAGGCCCCTATAGTAGAAAAGTATCAAAATTTCACCTTTCAGAGCATTTTTTTTTTTTTTTTTTGAAAATACGTTAGAAGATTTGTGTAAAATATTTCATCAATTAAAATTAATAAACTAAATCAGTATCGATAGGGACTTTTGGAATATTTACAACTCTACTCAAATCACTTCCTTAACTTGTTAACTGGGGTTGGTTGGTTGGTTGATTTTATGATGGCCGATTATCTACATGAGGGATATAGGCCCTAGGGGGAGTGCCCTCTGTGGGGGTCTTTCTAACCTGTTAACCAGGGAATAAACTTTTGTTCAACTCGTTTCACAATGGGAACTTTTTCTTCATAGTGATAAGTAATATCATCAAAAGCCTGATTAGCAATGGGGCACACTTCCATTAGTAAAAAAGAATAGAAATTTTTTCCTTATTCATGGCAATAATTTTGCGACAAAAATTTCTATTAAATTTTACAGGTGAAAGTGTGCCCTGTTGGTAATCAGGCCATAATGCATTCAGAATATTACAGCAAATTTCCATGACGAAAAATGTCAAAGGTCCATTGCAGTAGTAGTCCGTGTATGACAAAATATTTCGTCATAACCAGTTAACAGGTTAAAATTTTGTTTTGAGCATTTTATAGAATTAGAAAATGACTAAATATAATGGCCTTATTTATAAATACAGAATTTTTTTATAATTGAAACATTCAACAACAAGAAAGTGGAACATTTATAAATGGAAAAGAAAATATCCATTTTAAAATGTTTTTACTTTGTACAATGAATAATACTTTTGGAACATGATAAAGCAAAGTATCTCTAATTCATTCTAAATTGTATTACAGCCAACCAATGTGTTAAATTAATTTTATAACAAGTTATTTAATGGTACTTTAAAGTACCATTGGTGCATAAAAAGTTAAGAAATGACAGAATACTTATAATTAAGAATTACAATCCCATGATTCGGGATCATGACAATCTCAGGATTACTTTATGCTAAATGCTGGTATTTTCCGGATTAAAAAAGACCAATGATATATAGAAATTTATGAATCCACCTGCACTAAAAGTGAAATAAAAGAAAAAGAAAAAAAGAAAGGAAAATCACGTATCAAGCATAAATTATGAAACACTTCCCAACACTTCTAGAATACTTTAACAAAACGTCACTGTTTAATAAGGTAAATAAGATACCTAAATCAACATAAAATAAACTAGTTCAGAATGTTAAAATTCATCTTAGTAAAAACAATATAAAAATCTGCAAACAATGGGATCAACAACCTAAAAGATTACTAAAATACTTTAAGTTAAAAAAATTACATTAAGTTCTGAAAGTACTAGATGATTTTAAAGTATTTTAGTCATCTTTTAGGTAGTTTATCACATTGTTTGCGTATTTTTATGCATCAATCCTAAGCAAACATTTTAGAAAACACAACACATTTTAAAACTAGATTTCAGCAATTACTGTCTATAGCCAGAAAAGTACTCGAATTGTTTATGCAGCCTTTTATTTGATCTACAGATTTGTATGTATTCCATATAGTGTACTAAAATATAGTTTAGTAATAAAACACATAATATTTTGAAAATATCACTTCAGCAATTTCTATTTGAATCAATACTTGAATTCTTTTGTATAGCCCTACATATTACCTAAAGATTTCTATACACACGGCATATTAAGCTAAAATTTAATTTAGACTCAAAACACTTTTAAACTACTGAAATAACATTTCCAGAAATTATCATCTCTAGGCTGCCATGCTTCTTTGTGTTGCCCTGTATATAATTTTATTTATATTCTAGAAACCAGGGCGTCGGAGTCTGGCCTATTTTTGGACAAAAGGGTCGGAGTCGGAGTCACTAAAAAACTCCGACTCCAGCTTGTTTTTTAGACAGTTTGAAGTAAAATTAAACCAATTCTAAATTTAATCGTAATTTTAAACTGAATTATTATTTTTATATTTGGACTATATATACAAGGAAACCCAGGTTAAACAGGCCCAATATACTGCCCAGTTTACAGTGTATATGAAAACGGCTTTTAATTGAAATCTCTAGTTTATATTTTATATTAGTATGCAGTACTTTCTTTCGGTTTTGGGGGTTTGCAGAACCCGAGGTAATGTGAAAAAAAGTTTCTGCTCTTTTTGGAGTCCACAGAATCCGAAATATCATTGTAATAGAAAATTTTTCCCTTTTGTTTTCCTCAGATTCTTCAGGTCTATAGGACCAGAAGTAATGCTGAAATTGTAGTAAATTTTCTCCCCTTTTTTTCGAGTGTATAGAACCCCCCCCCCCCCCCCAAAAAAAAAAAAAAAAGTGAAATTATAATTTTTTTTCCTGAGTCTGCAGTACTCAAACTAATGATGAAATAGTGAAATTTCAGTTATCTTTCCCCTTTCGATATTCAGGTTTTGCAGACCCGAAATAAAGCCAAAATTATAAAGTTAATGCAAGAAATACAAAATTTTCTTTTTTTTTTTTTCTTCCCTTACATCGGAATTTTTCGGGTCTGGAAGACACAATAACTCCAAAATTACAACATTTTGCATTTTCTTTTCCAAGTCAGCGGGATCTGAAATAGTAAAATTTCCATTTTATTTACTTCTTTAGCTTTCAATATTTGGATTTTTCGGGTCTGCAGGACCCAAAATTGTACAATTAATAATGCTGAAAATATAAAATTTCTGCCCCTTTTTTACGAAGCCGTGAGAACAGAATTAATGCTAAAATAGTCAAATTTTCATTTTTATTTTTCTTGCATTCCCCCGTAATTTTTCGGGTTCTGGAGATCCCAAATGATGCTTAAATTGTAAAATTTTTGCCTCCTATTTTTTGGGTCTGCAGGAATAGATAGAAAGCCAAAATTAAACATCCTTTCACCCATATTTTGGTGAAAAAAGGTGAAACTTTTTATACTAAAATACTGTCAGAAGTTTGCCGCTGCAGTAAATGAGTCCTAGTCTTGACTACCTATCACAGGTTATACCCATAATTTATCCAAAAATATACACATCATATACTTCAAGGTCAAACAGGAATGTAACAGCAGGTTGTAGTGTTGCCAGTTGAGTTTTTTTAATTCTGATTGCTTGATTGGTGCCATTTTTTTAAATAGTAATATTTCCTTTATTTAATGACAAATTTAATAAAGCGACTATTACTACTTCAAAACAAATGACAGCATTAAAGCAATCTGAATAATAGGAATCAACAGGCAATACTAGTACTTTAGACGTCCCGGAGTCCGAGTCGGTTCCTTTAAATTTCAGGAGTCAGAGTCTGTCATTTTACCCACCGACTCCGCAGCCCTGCTAGAAACATCTCTTAATACACTCAGTTTATGATTATAAGTTGAGATATCATTTTAGAAATCCAGAATAGATAATTTAAATTTGTTTTCTTTCCTGTTGTCATATCTTAAATAAGCAGAGCAAACATTATAATTTTTTATAATAAATTCACTAGATTGCACTTTCTACTAAGTGTTACAAAAAAGTGGCAAATTTTCCATTATTGGGTTCAATACCCCGGCCAAATTAATGTATCATAATGTAAATTTTTGGAAAAATCATGAATTGCAGTCATGAAATTAGACGTGATTTTCAAGATAAAGATTAAATGCTTATAAAAGAGTATTTAATTTTTTTTTTATACTTTTATACTTATTTTGTATTATAATAAATTACTAAAATTATCAGATATATATAAACTTATTCCTCAAATAATTAAAGTAACGAAAATAATAATGTTCTTAAAAATAAAAAAGTTGTACTTGATGTAATTCTATACAAAATGTTATTATTCATAAAGAGAAAAAAAAAACTTTTAAAATAAAGGTTTTAAGGAGAGGGGGATTTACATTAATCCCTTATCAGCATAGATAGCAAATTAGACGTGATTTTCAAGATAAAGATTGAATGCTTATAAAAGAGTATTTAATTTTTTTTTTTTACTTTTATACTTATTTTGTATTGTAATAAATTACTAAAATTATCAGGATATATATAAACTTATTCCTCAAATGATTAAAGTAACGAAAATAACAATGATTCTTAAAAATAAAAAAGTTATACTGGATGTAACTCTATACAAAATGTTATTATTCATAAAGAGAAAAAAAAACTTTTAAAATAAAGGTTTTAAGAAGAGGGGGATTTACATTAATCCCTTATCAGCATAGATAGCAAATTAGACATCATTTTCAAGATAAAGATTGAATGCTTATAAAAGAGTATTTAATTTTTTTTTTTTTTACTTTTATACTTATTTTGTATTGTAATAAATTACTAAAATTATCAGGATATATATAAACTGATTCCTCAAATGATTAAAGTAACGAAAATAACAATGATTCTTAAAAATAAAAAAGTTATACTGGATGTAACTCTATACAAAATGTTATTATTCATAAAGAGAAAAAAAAAAAACTTTTAAAATAAAGGTTTTAGGGAGAGTCTGATTTACGTTGATCTCTTATCAGCATTTTTTCAGTTTACTAACCACAGAATGTTTAATCATAAAGTTATCCAGAAAAAGTATTTTAGAAAAATCTCTATAAAAACAAAGCTAAACGGCACAGATGTCATATACGCACCACGTTGGCGCGATTTCTTTCCCTTGCCAATTTGACGAAAACTTTGTTTTTTAATATTAGATACAAATAGCATGTGATTTTTTATTTCAATATAAAAATAAATAAATATTGATATACATAATAAAAATAATTTATAGAATTAAAATAAAAAATGAAAGTTAATAAACAACAATTTATTCAAAAACAAAGTTTTCGCCAAATCGGCGGGGGAGAAGGGGGGGTGGGAATTCCGCCAACGTGGTGCATATGACATCTGTGCCAGCTAAATTACTATAATAAAAATTTTGGAATTCTGGTCCGTATCTTTCCAAACAATATACAGTAGACTCCCTAAAATCTACAAATGCCTAAAATCCACACATCATTTCAGATGTAAACAATGAAACTTACCGTTAAGATGTAGGTGAAAAATTAAAGTTTTTTTTTTTTTTATATTATTTTGTACATTTTAATATATAATTACTTTTAATATTTTAAACATTGCTTAAATTTCCTAAATGTTTATTATTTTACTCTGTTACTTTATTGTAAGCATTCATATTCAAATTACTGTTTAAAAAATGTAAACAAAACAGTGACCAGAAATTCGCAAAATTCTAAAATCAGCACAACTTCTGATCTCAAGCTATGCGGATTTAAGGGAGTCTACTGTATAATAATTAGGCTGCAAAATACAAAATAAAATTGATATAAATAATAAATAAATATATATTCTAACCTTGAGTCAGTTGGTACATTTCCTTAATAGAATTTGTGCTGATATCTTTCAAAGGTTTTCCACTTAGACCACCAGCCTCCTTTTTGTTATCACTTTTAAGAGTATCTGGTCTTGTAATTGTTGTATTAGACACAATTAAGCCATCAATCATTTTCTACAAAAGTTCAAAATAATGATTAGCGACAAACCCAGGTGAAATAAAGTAGTGTATATAACAGAGAACTTAGATAGTTTTAACAAAGCAAAATTAATTCTTAAGAAAATAAAAACAGAGTTAAATCTTGGATTTAATATGAGAGAAAATAACATGATTGCATGAAAAATATAAAAAATTGGGTTATATATCAGGATCTTAATTAACAATCTACTCATATAAAAATAATTGTTTGAGTGTATACTCCTTATACAAATATACAATTTTTGACTGATTTACACAAAACTTGATATATACATGTTTCACAGCCCACTTTTTACCCTTTATTTCAACTACAAACTATAATCTATTTTAATACAATTTATTTTTCTTTTTTTAGTTTCACATCCAAAATTGACATCATTCTGAGAAGATAATGTGAATTTTTTGTATATAAAATTTAAAGTTTACTGTAAGTGCATTAAAATGACATACTACCTTCATTTAAATGTATTTGGAGTTAAAATGTTTACTATAATAAGGACATTACAATTTCTCAATTGATTTAAGAAAATCACCATTTTAGCAATCTGTCTTGAGTGATTTCAGGTAAATATAGCTCTAGAGCTATTTGTAGTTATCCAGATCCAAACAATTACAGATTACAAACAAATCATATCAGCAGCATATTCAATACTCTAACAAGAACGAAAAATCATGCGTCAAGCATAGATTGTGTAACACTTTCCAACGCTTCCAAAATAATTTTATGAATCATACTCTTTAATAAGCTAAAAGATAACATCTAAGTAATCCGAATACTTTTATTCAGCCCTGTATAGGATCTATAGATTTGTATATATACTACATAGGATGCTAAATTTTAGTTCAGTTAGGAAACACGTAGCACAGTTTAAAATTCTCCGTCTGGAGTTAAATAATACGGAAATGTGTTCCCGAACTTTTGTGCTTCCCTGTATAGGATCTACAGAATTTATACACACCACGTAATATACAAAAAGTGATTTAAAATTAAAATCGCGTTCAGTAACTTAAAACGCACTTCTAGAAATTATTGTTAACATACAGTAGAGAATTCTTTTGTGTGTCCCTGTAAATGAACGATGACTGCTATACACACAATATTCTGTAGTAAGTCTCTTGTAATGAACCTTATATACATTTCAATGCGTTTAAAATAGGGAAACATTATTTAAATAAACCGCAGACGATTTTTCTCCATAGACGTAATGTAACGGAATTCTTTAGACTGTCCCTGTAAAGTAACTATAAGAGCTATGCACACCCTACTCCATGTTAAGCTTCTTGTAGTGCACCTTAGTAATATATATCAATTACAATGTATTTGTAATTGTGTGACATCATTAAAATAAACCGCAAATGATTTTTCCCCATAGACCGTAATGTAACGGAATTCTTTTGAGTGTCCCTGTAAAAAAACTATAAGTGCTACACACTTCCGTTGAAATAGGGAACATGCTATAGATAACGATTATAACATATAAAAATTGCAGGGCAATCCGAGCATATTTACGGGAGTTAGAGCACGGACAGACGGCCAGACGGCCATACAAACCGAAGTCATAAACACTTTTCAACTAGGTTGGAAAGTGTTAAAAAGATACCATTTTTCAAAAACAGGGTTGTCATTCTTGTCCACTTTTTTTGCAAAACGTGTAGGATGCTGGACAAATATTCACAAAATGGAAGAAATGGACAAAATTAAAATCTACTGAATTTAGATTATGTTTAACACACAAAATTGTTGTGTAATAAAATTGCGTTTTTCCTTTTTTTTTTATTTATTTTTTTTTTTTTTTTTGCGCTTTAATTAAAAAGAGCAATTGTGTATTAGTAATAATCTAGTAACTTCACAAAGAAAATGTTAATTGTACAATTAAGATTTATGGGATACTTTGTTGTAAAATTGATCATATTTAACAAACTAAATCAGTTCTTTTCATGGTATAATATGAAACTTACAAGAGGAATAAAGATTACTTTCACGTTCCAGTTTTTCATGAACCATATAGTAATTTAATAATATTTGTATTTGTAAACAATTGCATTGTCCTATTTAAAGAAAAAAAAAATGTTAGAATTGAAAATTTTGTTTATTTTACTTTATTTTATTGTTTTGTTTTTATAGATTAAAAAAGAAATTTTAGAATTTTACTAACTAATAAAAAAAATTGAACTAATTTTTAAAACATGTCAAAGTAATCTAAACATACTGAAATATTAAAACACATACCCCTTTTCGTGTGATCACTTGAGCTATGTCTTTTTTCTCTTCATAAGTCAGATCTGGAGCAATTTTCAATAATATAGGTATTTTACGATAATTTTCTTCTCTTGCTTCAAAAACCTGTCAGAAATTACTAAGCAATAAATAAACTTAATGATATTATACATAAATAATCATAATGGGATGAAATCATTTAATAAGTGTCGCATCATAATTTAAAAGATCTATGTATTTTAGATTTTCCTAGCAAGAATGAATATAAGATTCATGCAAAATATCAAAGTCAAATATTTGCCAATGTACAGGAGAGATTTTTGTTTACTTTTTAAGTAAAAAATATTTTATGTAAAGAAATTTTTTTTTAATATTCTTTCTTAAGATTTTATTTATTTATTTATTTATTTTTTTTATTTTTTGGGGGGGGGGGGTGAAATGTTAAATTGTATACTTTAAATTAACTGATAAAATAAGATAATAAATTTACTGTATGTACTCTCATAATTTATACGAGTGTATTTTTTACACTCCCTAATTTTAAAAGAAACGTTCAGTTTTTTAAAAAAAAGGATTTACATAATTTTCACATGAAGAACATGAGAAATTTTGAATTTATAAGTGAGATTTCATATTAATCTAATCACATATGTCCTGTCCTATAATTGTCAATTTTTAATATTTCAGTTTGGTTCTTAGGAATATCCATTTTTTTTTCTTTTCAATTTCTGCATGAATTACTTTTGAACAAGTGGTATTATAATGCTATATTCATAAATCTTACTAGTATTGGTTTGTTTACATTTGTAACATTACACAAAATAAGAAACTCATTAGGCTTTTTATATTCACTAGATGGAACCCGTCAAAACTTGACGGCAAACAATTTAATATGAATTACAAATTTTTATATGAATATTTTACCAGCCCGGCATTGCTCCGGCATATGACAAAAATCTTAGATATGTTTAAAATCAGTGTTGATTTCTGAAAATATTTTCAGTGCAGGATTTCTGTATCTATATATGTAAAAAATGTAATTCATAAAGTGTGAAAATAAAAATTACTTGCGGTACACACCCAAGAGGTGTAGTGAACTCTAACACTTTATTAACCTTTCAGCGGCTACATGCATTGAAAAGTTTTAGACAAACATGGTTTTTCAAAAAATTTCCTCTTACAAACAGTTTTTGAAAATCAATTTTTACTATTGATATATATAAAAGCACATATTTTTAACTGACGTAGTATGGGAAGAGTTTCATATCATGTGCTGGTTGGCGCGATTGGCCAAAAAATATCCAAATTAGCGCCAAAAGGGATGTGACGTCACGTAGATAAAGTTCATTCCAGTAGTTAAAAATGCAATCCCAAAGACTTAAGATCTCAACAATCACATCAAACACTTATCGCCAAAATCAACTCGCCAAAAAAAAAAAACACAGGATAAGGAACTCTTCCCTAAAATATTTTCTTACAATTATTTTTCTTAGAAAATATAAAATAAATAATTTTTAGGCTTATGCTATATGAATTATTTTCATTGTACATAAATATGTAAATATATATATATATATATATATGTTACATTCCTGTCGAAAATTGGCACATTATAGACGATCGCTATTGCCGTCGACTTGAACGTTCTTTCCACCAGACAATCGGAACATCTCAGTCCGAAACCACTAAAATTACCTGATAATCATATCGAGGTAGCCGCAGTCGAGATCGTTGAAATGTAGTCATGACACCCGGACAGGGCATCACTTCGAGTCACTCACCATGAAGACAAATCTCGAAGTATATCACATCGGAAATCGTAGTGATTTTGCAGTCGTAAAAATTGAGCAGAGGCGGTGAAATCCAGAAGAAATTTCCCAAAAACATTAAAAAGAAGACTTAATAACTTAATAGATGAGCAGTGGCTTTATTGTGATCACAGAGATGAAAGCAACTCCACCAACTTTCGCTTCATTAAAACTGAACACATTTGAAGATCTTGAAGAATTAGCATAGCTTGAAGAACATACTACCGATGCATTAGTGTAGACTCCCCAGTGACGGCAATTAGATGACAACCACTAATTCGTGTAAATTCTGTCTCCGAAGCCAGTGTAACCGTATAAATACTTCAAAATTTGGCCCAAAGGTACAAAACGCGCGAACAAGCTGGTCCACTCGCATCCATGTTCGGAGGGCGCTAGGGGGATAAAGAAGGCGGAGCTTTCTCGCTAATGGATGAAAAAATGAGGCCACGAAGACGTGTCTCTGACGTATGATTAAAACTCTTTAACAGAAGCGGCAAATTAAAAAGGTAAAAAGGCCTTTGGGCGCGAAAACCGCTTGGAATCATGGGATGCCGAATGAATTAAATAGAAATAAAAATGGTATTACAAAAGTTCCAAAGAATAAAAATTAAATGTCTCAAAAGAAGAAATTAGGCAGGTGCGTTTAGAGGCAGTGTTGCCATTTAAGAGAATAAGGTTTTAATAAATACGTGTAGCTTTTAACAGATTAAGATTTTTAGAATGATAAATAAAAGAATATTTTGATTAAGTTATGGAATAAAATACAAAATAGATTTAAGAGATATTTTAAAAAGAGAGGGAAAAAAGAATTGAAGAATTTGGAATAATTTAACTAAAGAAATAGGGCGAAAATTTTTTATTATTACATATATATATATATATATGATTTTTACTATTAAAAATTTAATCTGAGTCTCAGAATTATCACACAAGTTTTTCTTGCTTAATTAAATGCCATTGAGCCATGAGGCATATTTCCAAGATCAGCAAAAATGCGAAAAAAAATATATATACCCAATACGGTACTTTTATGTTAGCTGGGTGCCAGTGATAACTGGCCAAATATTGTTTCAGTTGCAACCCATTCAATTTAAATGATTTGAACTCAATGATTTCAATTTTGATTTCAATTCTATTCTTGGATTTTGTTATTTGTATTGAAGTTTTTGTGGTTACGTATTTCATCATGATTATATTTTAGCTATTTTTAAGTAAGTTTTTAAAGACATTATGCTGCAATGTTAAAATATTGGTTATTTGTTATTAGCTAATGTTAAAAAAATGTCGAAAAAAAAAAGGGTTGGCGAGATGAAAAAATTTTGCCGATCATTGGCGTCCGACTAACATAAAAGTATCCAAAATACATATATTTAGACATTTCAGTGCCCATTTCGATGTTAGGAAAAAACATTGGGCACAGATGTCCTATACGCACCACATTGGCGCGATTTTTTCCCCCACCAATTTGGCAAAAACTTTGTTTTTGAATATTAGTTACAAATAGCATGCAATAATAGCATGTGATTTTTTATTTCAATATAAAAATAAAATAACGTAATAAATGAAATAGCTTCTGTTATTTAAAAAAGGGAAATAAAAGTAAATAAATGATAGTTTGATATAAGTAAATATTGATATACATAATGAAAACAATTTATAGAATTAAAATAAAAAATAAAAGTAAATAAACAGCAATAGAAACAAAATAACCGGGTTACCATGTGAAGCATAAAATTGCCATTTTGTTGCAATCGCGCCAATGTGGTGCGTATATGACATCTGTGCCAAACAGTTGAGGTACTTTTCTGTTATACGGATACCATTGTCGCCAAGCATACATTTACATACATTTAATACATATATTTACATACATACATTTACATACATTATGCATTAGCATACATTTTGGCATGGTGTCCGTATAACCGAAAAGTACCACATTGGAATTTTATTATGTAGTACATCAAAAATTACCTGTATAGATTTGTTGGAAATTTTTGAAATTTTCGCCCCATTTTTTCATTAGAGGCAAAAAGTGCATGAAAATGGAGCAAAATTTATTAAAACCAAGCAAAAATATTGTTGTAATAATAGAGTAACATTTGGAGAGCAATAAATACATACAACAATAAGTATTTACAATGTTAGTAAAAATGTTATAATATGCAAGCTGAATGCAAGATATTTATTTTTATTAAGAGAAATATTGTTTCATTATAACTCAGTCATATATAGAACTGTATATATAAAAACTATAATATATAGCTAACATAAAAGTACCGTAAAATAATGTAAAAATAATTAATTAATATAATTAAATTTGTGTGTTTAATAAAAATAATGTGTGAAAATTGAGTTTTCTCGCCAAAATGGCGCAAAAAAATGGCGCCAATCAATGTGCGTCTGCGACATCTGTTTTATTGAATCATTCAATGGTATTTTTTTAATAAATAAAATTTATTAAATGTTTAAAAACAAATTTATGAGTAATTTAATATATTTTAATCTTTTTGTATTAGTTATATTGTTTCAGCAAATGTTAAAAGTATATATATTGCTGACATTGATATTTTTTGAACGTAATTGATTTTTGTTTAGAATTCTACCTTGCCCAGATAGTTTGAAGTTACGGTCAGAGTCAGAGTTGCAGCGTCCTCTTGCGATTGACTGTATGATGTCATACGCAGATGTAAATGTTTAATTTAAAATTACGGCTAATTAATAAAATTTTCGAACAAATGAATGTATGATAACAAATATCTTTCATTTCCAAAAAAGAATGATGTAATTTGATGTAATAGTTTGTTCTCACGGATTGTCGAAAGAACATGCTTAATGTTTTAAATATATAAGATAGATTATTCTTCCTTTATCCTCGCAACCACAGGGTTCAGAGACTAAACTCTGTGTCTCGCAAAAAATGGGCGTTATCAGATTGCCGACTTTATGACGTCATAAGCAAATGCAAAATTTTAATTGAAAATTACGGCTAATTAATTAAATTTTCGAACAAACGAATGCACGATAACAAATCTGTGTCTAAATATCTTTCATTAAAAAAAATAATGATATAATTTGATGCAGTAGTTTGTTCTCACGAATTGTCGAAAGAAAACGCTTAGCATTTTAAATATATAGATAGTAGACAGTTTTACTGAAGAAAAGGGTAGCAATAAGCCAGCAGGAAATGAATTCAGAGTGGATGAAGTGGTTATTCAATATTATTTCAAACAAAAATATGAACTAGGCAAAGCAATTAAATTCATAGGAGCATTTTGTGATATCTAATCTGAGAACCGTATCTGAATGTTCAGAAAAAAAAAGATATTTAGTTATATTGAATATTTTTGTACTTTATAAATTACATCCTACATTTATCCTACATTTCATTATAGAATGCCACTGAAATTTTTTGTCCATGTTGAAAATTATCAACAAATTGTTCAAACTGTTACATACATTTCATTTAATCTTAATTATTTGCATATTAAAATGTTATATTCTTATAGATATAATAAAAAAAATACATCAAAAAAAATTCTCCTAATGTCATTATACATTGTTTTTTTTTTCCTTTGAAAAAGTTTAATTGTATCAAAAGTACTTGTGTAATTTTCCCATGCCTTACTTTCGACACCGAAGAAATGGGAAAAAAAGCATGAAAAATATGCAAGTAGATACAGCAAATAATTTAAAAAAGGCCTATATATGAAAAATTATTAATCTACAAATAAAAGCAATTTACACTACATTCATACAAAAGATAAAGATGCAAATGAAATGTACAGAATGCATTGCACTGTGATAATACAATCTATTGTATGATCACAGCTTTCTCTTAAGGGGCTGTACTTCACTGAAACTCTCCAATCATGAAATCCTATGTTAACCTATGAGAAAACTTACAAGAGTGATTATTCATTACCTAATTATCAAAATATGGTTTTCACCATCAGAAAGTAGACGTCAGATGCTAACAAAATGAGTTTTAAAAATGTTTCCTTAAATGTTAAGTAGTTCTAAAGAGTTGATAAAATTTCAAAGTTTATAGAGAATTTTTAAATACTTAAGATTTAAGGAGACAATTCTTAAAAACACAACTTGTTGTCATCTGACATCTACTTTCAGATGATGAAAACAGTATTTTGATAATTATATTAGGTAATGAGTAATGTAATTGCACTTTTAAGTTTTCCCATAGGTTAACATGGGATTTAGCGATCGGGGAGTTGCAGTGAAACACCCCTTAAGTACAAGACATCCTTAAAATAACTTTCCCTACTTGAGATGTCTGTAGCTAAATCTAATAAATAGTATGGGACCAAATTTTATACTTGGACTTTTGAAGGCAGGGGAATTAGTGACAAAAGTCATGAATCAAAGCTTTGTTGCACTTTGGGAGAGTAGCCTCTACAGTAAGTCTGGATCAGATACTGAGCACAATTCATCAGTCATTCAAATGAATTATTCACCTGAACATTCCCAGTGCCTTTGTAAAGAAAATTACTATATATTTTTTTTCTTTTCTTTTAAATGTGAGGAAAATTGTTACTGGATATCCTGGAACATCCAGTAATAAAAACTAGAATCAGAATTTTTATTATTATTATTATTATTATTTGCTTAAATGTTTACAGGCTAACCACCAAATGAAATTTTAAAATAATAAAATCATAATAATTTGACTAAATTCAATAGGAAAATAGGCAAAAAACTCTGCTTCACTATTTTATTAATGCACCTCCATCAGATACAGATTTTGTAGCACTCAACTATCTGGACATAAGAATTTAGCAATCAGAATTTTCCAAACAAGCCTGTTAATTCAGCTTTACAGGATTCTCTTCTTTGCTTTTCTTTTCAAAAAATATATAATTTTGATAAGTTTCGTTAGAAAACTTAGATATTATCCTTCTAAATTATGTATTCTAAACTATGTAACTAATAATTCAAAGCTATGCATGTTATTTCTCAATTAATTCATAAAAAAACATTTTATTTTGTGAAAATCAATGACAGGGGTGGAGGGGAGGTATATTTTTAACTGGTGAACTAGAATTTTTCGCTGGTTACCAGATTTTATTAAAATTGTAAAGCCCTGACTGCAAACACTAAGAGGATGAATGCAATTACAAAAGTGTTGATTATGACAGACTACCACATGCATGCTGACCATGTGACTAAGGAGAAATCACATAAAACTGCTATAAAATATGCAAACAAAGCTTAATTTTTTTTCTCCCTATCATTATTTTAGTAATTAATCCTTCAGTGTAAATTATTGGATGGACTTGAACCCGATGGGCTCATATAAATTAGTACCACTGTTTCTGGCAATCTAATTGAACAAAATTAATCACATATTTCATAAAACAGCAACCTTCTGAAATCTGTTACTAATAATCTACCATTCTCTAAAATCTCCCATTTATTCTGGAATGTAAACAAAGGAAATGATGGTTAACAGTTTAATCTGCCAAATTCTATAATCCACCAAACCTTGAGTCTTAAGCTGTGTGGATTTCACAGAGTTTATTTGCTCTAAAACTTAAGAAAATGCATTGTAAGATGAATTTGAAAAATTTTTCAGCATTTAACTTGATAATTTATTAAGATAAATTAAAACTTCGAATTGCACCTTAACTATTTTCAAAACTTATACTCCATTCGTAACAAAAAATTTATTTATCCAAACAGCATAGGTGAAAGTCAGAAATTTTTACAGGACTGAAATATAAATATCTTTCCATAAAACTTAGTAAAATGTATATAATTTATATATATCATAACACATCTTCAGAACATAAATTTCAAAAAGTTACATTAATTAATATATATATATATATATATATATATATATATATATATATATATATATATATATATATATATGAAAAACCTAAAGCAATATATATGAATGGCCTAAAAAAAACTATGTCCAGCAAGAGATTAAAATTTCTTATCACATGCCATTTTCAGAAATATGAAAAAGAATGAATTCTGTCAGAGGACAAAAAACTTTCACCAATGCCAAACAGCTTATTTATAATTTAAATTTGATTTTAAAAATAAGAATCAATCATACCTTGTCTAGCAACGTTGACAGTCTGTGTTTTTCTTGTAAGGATCTCAAACCTGGCGTGTTAGGACTTGAGATATTTATGGTGTAATAATCTGCAGAAAAAGAAAATTCCTTTATTCCCTTAATATAATCCTCTTCATCAGATTCACTAAATTTATTTTTTCCTAGATTGATTCCTAAAACACCCCTTCTATCACATGTGTCTAATCGAATCCGGACATGCTGATGGCCTTTGCTATTGAAACCACACCTGTATAAAATAACAAGTGAAATGTAGATCTACATGTTTAAAGTTGATATTTATACAATATTTGAAATCCGATACTTCTATTTTATAGTGGCCTTGGCATAATTCAAATTGAAGAAATTGTGATTTATTGCAGATATTATAAACAGCAATAAAAATGAAATAGTGACCAATGACAAAAGTTCTAATCTGAAAATAACTTGCGTTTCTCGAGCTTGTGAGATTTGTCTTTGAAAAATTAACTCTTTTTTTTCATTTCAAAAATTTACAATATGTTTAACATTTGAAATTTACCATCAACAGAAAAGATGTTATAGCTTTTTGCCAAGTGTAAGAACTTTTACTTCAGAGAGAATCTTTGAAAGTGACTATAATATCCGACCAAGGACATTTTTCAATTAATAAAGCAATTCGATTTTAATAGGTGATAAAATAGGGAATCATGTTAACCATCATGATGGCAGCAGGGGCTTAAAGATAGGAGAGAGCGAGGCACATTGGACCACCCCTAATATTTTATTTATTTATAATTTTTTTAAGCTTCTCTTCTATCCTAATAGACAACAGCACTGGATTGATTATTTATAGCCTTCAGAGCACATTTTTAGCTCAGAATGAACCATTTTATCCTGACTGGTTATTTTGAGTTTCTAAAAATAAAATTTTCCATCATCATATATATATATATTTTTTTTTTAGTAATTGAAGGTTGTAGATACATAAGATAAAACAGCTTTTTTGCAAAGGTAAGATACTTGTTTTTATTTAATTTTAAAGTTGATATGTTTAAAAGGAAGCTATAAATAATATAAATATGATTACTTATTGAACTTCAACATGGGGCACAGTGGTTCATAATCCACTCTACTCCTGTAATGCAGCATTTTCAAAATATTTAATAATTGTTTATTTCTTATAAAGAAATAATACTTTTTAAAGTAGTCTAAAATAAAGTAAACAAAGAAAATAACAATTTATTTAACATAGTAAGAAATATTTTATTTTGTATTTGCTGCCTTTGACAAATATAACTGTAACCTAATTCATGATGATTCTATTCAAGTAAGATTCATGTGACACAAATTGAATGGAAATCAGTTTATTTTCCCAGAAACTGTAGATCAAACCCAAAAGTATCCAAGGAAAATTCCAGGCTCAATCTTACTCATAAGTATTTGGGAATTTAATGTATATTTAAGTATTGGGAACGCTGTACTTAATAACTTCAACTTATTTGTTATCATTGCTATATCTTAATATGTTATTATTTTCAAACTATAATAATTTTTTTGTTTGAAAATGTTACTTGTAAATTTGTATTATTATGTTATTTTGGAGGTAAAGGGGAAATAAAGAAGAATTATATTGATGAAACACAGATTTATATTGTATTTCAGATAATACATAATAGCAGTCCAGTGTGCCCCAGTGAGTGGACCAGTGTGCTTCGCTCCCGGGTTACACTGGTCTCTTCATGGGTGCATGAAATGTTTTTATTTTGAAAACTTTGTTCTGAGAAAAGTAAAAAGGTTTAAGGAATATTCAAAAAATTTTTCAATCAAATCAGTCTTTCTGTTTAAGAGAAAAAAAATTTTAACTGAAAAAGTGGTCCACTGTGTACCAGTCTCCCCTATATGCAACTGTACCTTGAGAATAAAATCATCTTGAGATGCAATAACAATAGCATGCTGACTGGTTAATGATTCCACAAGTAGTATTACACTTCTTATTTATATAAATACTAAATAAATTGCTTCTATAAAGATATATAAAATGGTGTAAATATATAACAAATTGCTTGTGTGTACGAAGCAGTGAATGGGTTGCCAGAAAGTTTTTATGAAATATTTTCTCCTCTCATCAAGGCCAGTTTAAAAAGGAAGTACCAGTAATCCCGATACCAGTAATTTATGACTATCTGGTTAGACTACATGAAGAAAAATATAATGCATTATATATAAAGAATAATTTGCTGAAAACATTATGAATAAATTTGTTGAAACTATTATCAATAAAATTTGTCACTGACCCAAGGCAGAGTCCGAAAATATATACAAATACTTATAGTAGAAAAAAAAAAAAAATTAAACCATAACCAGGCCAGGGGTGTAAAAACTGGGCACCAATGGGCCAATTTCCACTGCTAAATTTTTAGTATTCTTTGCTAATACTAATAAAACTAAAAATACTAATAAAATTTAGGTGAAGTATACTAATAAAATTTAGGCAAAGAATACTAATAAAATTTAATGGTGACAACCGGCCCATTGGCGCCCAGTTTTTACACCCCCTAACCATAACTATTTACCATGATGTAACAATGAAAAAAGTATCATCAAATCCATAGAAGAAACAATGGTATTTGACATAACAATGAAGACATAAAATATTCTATCTTTTAGGATCCTTTTCAGTCAAAGCCTGAAACCTAGGACGAGATGGTGGGATTTAGGTTTAAATTTTCAAAATCATGCCCAAAGAAATTTCACAAGCACGAGCTTCCTGCCTATGAAATTCCAACAAATTTAGGAAAATTTGCTCTTTTGGAGCAATAATTGTAAGTAGGAGAAATAATGCAATGAGCACTAAAATTAAGATATCTGGATACTCCTGGCTACCTAGTTTCAGTACTACTTTAACAAAAGATTGACATTTTTTTGTCATTTTATTTAAAATAGCCCTTTTCTGTAACCTGTTTAATTTCTAAGAAATTATTTTTATCTATACAGGTAGTTGTGACATTGTCATAAAGCATGCTGTATAAAAGTTTTTTAAATAATAGTAATAAAATTATAAGACCTAATTAAGAAACATGTGCATATACAGGGTGTCTGAAAAGTCTTCCCCCAATTACAAAATTTATTCACATAAAATTTATTCATTTAGATCCATCAATCATATCATTCAAATTTATTCATTCATAGACATGGGAAACTGGTGCCAAAAGGTTCGAAAACTAGCCAAGTATTTTTGCTGCAGGTTTACATAACATGACTGTAGTTTAGCAGTGGCAGCGTCCAGGAATCCGGACCATGTATCAAGAACTAGCAAACCATTAACCTCATGAGGGGAGTAGAAAGGGTGAAAGAACTGAGAGTCTTTTGTGAATTAGCAATGTCAAAAAGCTCTCATGATAACAGAAGACACACTGAGGTTTTACCCGGTTAGCAAACATTTCTGGTTTTCTAGGCACTGACACTGCTATACTACAGCCATGTTACAGAAACCTGCAACAAAAAAACTTGGTTTATTTTTCGAACATTTTGGCACCAGTTTCACATAATGTATCTGATGTATACAGTGGATATGAATAAATTTTGTAATCAGGGAAAGACTTTTCGAACACCATGTATAATTAAGAGAACAGAACATTTGGTTAAAATTTTCTGAACTGTTGATCTAAATTCTTATCAATGACTTTGATGTGTTAATTTTTAATAGCATAGTAATAAAAATGAAGGGTTAAAGAAATTTTTCTCTCTCTACCAAACAATTCTACTACTCACTACCTACAAATGCTGGTTGGGAGACATCTAAAGCTGAAAATAACTACTTGCTAGTCGCCAATAGAACATTAAAAATATAGTGATTTAAAATTTTGTTAGACTGGTCAGATATATTTATGGCCAAACTCATTTAATACAAGCATGGCTAAAACGAGGACATGTTTAAAATGAGCAATTTGCACACTAAGAATGGTTCATCATTTAAACTGTATTAAGATTTTCATACTTTTTACGAGCTACAAAAGCAGGATCACCAACTAATACAAGTAAACCATCTACAATGTGATTGGCTTAGCTTTTTTTTTTAAACATAAATTGAAAGAAGACAATTTCCAGTCAAATGATGGCCATTTTTGTATTTTTCTGGGAGAAATTGGTCATTAAAATACATGGGATGTTACTTTTTTTTTTTTGACCTACTATACTTATGTAATGGATTTAGTTGCAACAAAATAATAATGCAATTTTAATTATTAAAAAAATAACAATTTTTATATATTATAAATAAAGTAACACATATCAAATAATTTAATACATTATAAAATAAAAAATATAATAAAATCATAATGTCATACCTGTCAACATGTCAATTTTGAAAACTCTACAATTTTTAAGATATATTTTTATGACATGCTTCAACACAACATTAAAAATGTATGCAACAGAAAATGTAATATAGTTTTTTATGCACAAGTTATCTGAATCAAGGTATCAACATGCTCTTTTATATCACTTCTACCTCCGTGAGAAATTTTAACATCAGAATTGCACACGGTGCAATGAGCAAAGTGTTCTCGATTCTATGAAAACTTTATTACACTGCTTCGGTTTAACATAATAAAAATAATAATTAAATAAAAATATAAAAAATAAATATAAATAATAATAATTCTTGAAAGAAGAGTAACTGATTAAATTGTTGCCACTTGTTTCCCACGTTGAATTACACTTTTCTGCCATGACATATATTTTTAATTACGCTCTTTGCCATAAAAAGAAAAATAATAATGCATGCATCTGGTTCCAAGTTTATCCTTTACATGATGGGTAAAATAATATGTTATGCTTCATTACTAATTTTTGCACAAAACCATACAATCTTACTGTTCACCAGTACAATCATGCATTTAGAATCAAAATTGTACAAATTAGCAGCTATGGAATGGGATTGAATAATCTTGAGAAGATTTTCAAGGATTGTTGAATACAATTCCACATTAAACTATTTCTAAAAAGGTGAACCTTTAAATAATGTCATAGTGGCAATGGCAACACTATCTGCTATATTATTATTATACAGCTATAATCTTATATTGCAACATTTAAAATTTACATATCAAGATTAATAAATATATTTAACAATCAAAATTATCATTTTTTTTTTTTTTAAGTAGTTAAAAAACAAACTGCATACAAATTTTGTGACATCGTATTTAAAAAAGTATTTACTTCACAGATTATGAAATTTATTTTTAAGCAAATCGAAATTACAAACCTATTAATAATGGCATCATCTTCAGATAATCTAAAAATTCTTGGTTTTGGGTTTCCTTCTTGTGGCAATGGTGTAACTGTGCCAATTTCTAAAAATCCAATACCTGTTCGAAACAAACCAGAAGGTGCATCAGCATTTTTATCTAACCCAGCAGCAATACCAATTGGATTCGAGAATTCAAGGCCAAATACGTTAGTTTTCTACGAAGAATTAAAAAACATATATAGTATTATTCATTATACAATAAGTAAAATAAATAATAATAAAATAAATAAGTAATTTACTGCAAAAATTATGCATATATCATCAGTTATTTAATTTACATTCATAGCTAACCAACCTTTGAAATTTTGAAAAAGTAAAAGAAGAACGTACAATTATATTTAGCAAACTCACATGGAGTTAATAGTATTTCTCAATATAAGGTGTGTCCCACCAAAATAAAGCCACTGTGATTGTGTGCCGTAATTGTTCGTAAAACAAACCAATAAGAACGAAACAAATATATTAAGAAAGTCTATATATAAATACATATATACAAGAAGTAACTCACTCCCTGTCCTACTTGGGCAGAAAAAAATGAATGTTTTTATAAAAAGAGGGGTAAAAAGTGTCCCGCCGAAATAAAGCCACTACTATTAATAGCCAATATATCCGCCATGCTTATGTATGACTTGGAATATACGATATGGCATACTATTTACCAGTCCTTGGAGAACAGTAGCATCAATATTATCCCAGGTTTCAATGATGGTGGCCGTCAATTCTGCCACAGACTGAAACTGTCTGCCATTGTCATATACAGCCCTACTGAGGATGCTCAAAACATTTTCTTGGGGATTAAGATCAGGGAAAAGACAGGCCATTCCATGACATGCACCCCATTATCCAAAAACCGTTGCCAGAGGATTTTGCAACGTAAATGGGGGCGTTTTCCTGCTGGAAAATCAAACTTAGGCCTCCAATTCCCTCTTCAAATAGCAGTAAATGGGTTTCTAGCGTTTCTTGGTAATCTGTAGCCTTCATGAGGCCTGAGGAAAAAGCCAGGTTAAGTTTACCACCATAGCCGAAGCCTCCCCACACCATTAATGAGTCTCCATCTTGCTGTCTTTTGGAGAAGTTTTCCTCATGTCATGCGAATAGAAGGCAAGACTGTCTGGGCCATCCAAATTAATTTTTTTCTCATCTGAGAATATAACACAATGCCACTGGTCCTTCCAGGTTTGATGATATTTAGCCCAATCGACTCTTCTTTGCTTGTGGATAGCTTTTAACATAGGCTGCTGTTTCCTTTTTTTATATCGCAAGTTGCTTGTACGTTTAAAATCTGTGATTGGGTTAATTGTGTCACAGGGATGTTATCCTCTTTGGCCCATTGCCTTAGAGAAATACCTCCTTGCGAAAGACGACGCATAACATCTCTTTCCTTCCTGGAAGTCATTTTCCTGCATGTACTCCTCCATTTTTTATACCCATACGCATTGTCCCGATTCAAAAAATTGTCTATTGCAGTTTGAGATCTTTTGATTAGCTTAGATATTTGTCTACGAGAAAGACCTTGTTCCTTAAAAGCTGTTATCTGGCCTTTCTTGAACTCTGATAGCTGGGTTCCCTTTCCCATTGCAATACTGCAGGAGAAATAGAAAATTCAACCTTTTGAAGTCTGCAAAAAGTTCGACTGGCATAGAACAGGTCTTTGACAACTTCCTGATGTCATAAACCTGTTGACCTGTAGCAGCTCTAATGCCGGGAGTTCCCATAAACACTGATAGGGGTGGTGGCTTTATTTCAGCGGGACACTTTTCCCCCCTCTTTTTTTAAATTTTAAGTTTTTTTTTTCCTGCCGAGGTGAAGCAAGGAGTGAGTTACTCCTTGTAAATATGTATTTGTATATAGACATTCTTAATATATTTGTTTCATTCTCATTGGTTTAATTCGTGTCCAGTTACAGCACACAATCATGGTGGCTTTATTTCGATGGGACACGTACCTTATTTAAAAGCAAACATTAGGATAACCTTAATTTTCAAAAGAATTTCAGTAATACATATATCATAAATGAGAAAATACAGTAAAACTTGCCTGATTGATGAAAATCATGACCATTTCATGAAATTTGCGATTAACTAGACATCTTGTAACTTAAACATTTTCTCTATCAAATATAAAACATAATGTAAAAAAATAAATACCAAAATGTCAGTATCTTCAAATTTACACCTTGGGATAAGTGCAAATTTAGCAGCATACAGTCCAAGTGTCTGTGAGGCTTCAGGTGACAGCAACTTGTGCATAATAGGCATGAGAGCTTCTCTGTACAACTTTTCATCATTATTGTAAGCACATATAGCCCCAAATGTAACAGTGCCACCAACAGCTACTATAGTAAGTGATTTTAACTTCTGAAAAAAAATAGCAAAATAAGAAAATACAACAAATATATGCTATCAAATTTTCAGAGTTTTGATTTATGCCAGGGCTGGCAAGTTTCTTCCAAAGTGGAAAAAACCGCGAAAAAAAACCATGGAAAAAACCGGCCGGAAGAAATAGGTTTCTTCCAAGTGGAAGAAATGGAAGAAACTGTTTTTCTTTAAGAATTTACCATATAAGTTACAACTTTGTAAGATACAATAAAAATAAATGTATTTTCTAATAGATAACCTTACGTAAATTTAATTAGACCTATAAAAATTTAATTATGTATGATAAATTGATAATTACACCAGTTTTTTAGCCAAGATCACACACCTGTCTAAAGCTTTCCAATCATTGTGTACCTGAATAAAATAAATGGGACTTTTCTAACACCATGCCAAAATGTATGCTAATGTGCTATTTATTTCAACCCTGAATGTGTAAATATTTTTATTGCAAACCGTGCCAAACATTGTGATTTGCTATTTATTGAACATAACATTTTTTAATTATTTTTATTATTACTTAATTGTAACCTCGCAAAACATCTTAATTTGCTATTTTTCAATTAGAAAATATTTAATATTAAGTTGTAACTTATATTTATTGTTGATACTGATGTGGATTTTACCATTTGGCAGTTACCAGATGATGAGGAAGCTGCAATAAAATTGTTTCAGGACTTTGGATACATAAAAAAAGTTTTTATTCAAAAAAACTATGAACGTCTTCATTCAAAAAGGGAAATGCTTACTGCAATGCTAAGAGACATTTACAATGCTATGCCTGTAGTTTAAATTGAGTTAATTTTATTAATTTATCATATAATATTTATTTGTTCTTTTATTTTAAGTCTATATTCGTATCTATTTAATAAAATAGTTCGTGAAAGTCTGTAATTTTCAAATGTTATATTTTTAAATGCTCAATTTTGTGCCAACATTTTTTTTCAAATGAATCATTTCATATGAATTTCATTTTGTGCCAATTATTGCGCTTGGTGACGACAATGGTGTTGGTATAACGGAAATGTACTAAATAAATTTATCCAAAATACACAAAATCAATTAAATGTAATTCAATTCAAAAGAGGCACATTTTTTTATATATATAATTTAAACTTCTGTAACCAGTAGTAAATAGTATGTGGATCATTTACCTATTGTAGAATGAAACTCTTTTAAATAAAAGACAGTGCTTTTAATTTACGCCCATTTTATTAAGGAAACTAATATACAGTAATAGTAATTACTTCTACTGTATTGAAGGATTTCATTAAAATCTCCATTTTCCTTACTATTACTACAGTGTAACATAGTATAACAAAACAGAAGTAATTTAGCTTTAAGATGCTGCAATCAATTTCTCAACTTAGAATGGATGAATGCAAAAGATGAAAAAATTCTTATACCTGTAGAGTTTATTTTTAGAACATTTATCTTTTAAAATCAGCATTGAGATATGCATGCTAGTATACATAATAATTACAAATTTGTTTGTTTTAAGTTTTGCACAATAGTTTTTAAATTATTGCATTTTTATATAATAAATAAAGAATTAATAAGTAATTTTTTTTTTCACAGAAATTACATAAACAATAAAAAAATATCCCCCTACTCTAAAGTTGTAAAAAACATAACCTGTAAATACCTGCCGAACCTGAAGTTTGTTATTAAAAAATAACTTATTTGTCCATAAATAATATTTTTAATATTAAATAAAATTTCTAATTTAAATTTCATATAATTAGGTTTTGAATTTAATTCTTTTATATAGTTAATATATTTTAATTTTGAGCATCTGTTTTGTTTTCTGTTGGTTTCTTCCATTTCTTCCAGTTTTTTCCATTTCTTCCGGTTTTTTCCAGTTTCTTCCACTGTCCTGGAAAAAACTAGTTTCTTCCGGAAGAAACCCACCCCTGATTTATGCCATATTATAATTACATAAATTTTCAACTAATGATAGCTTTAAACTTTCATGGTAAAAGACAGAACAATTTTCAAAAGGGGTAAAAAAAAAAAAAAATAGCGGCACAAAGCAATTTCATTTTTCAAAATTCTGTCTATAATCTAGGCACATTTTATAGAGGCCTTAGTGAGATTCAGAATATATCACTGAGCAAAAAACATTTCTGACAACCTATTTACTGTTTCATACATTACAAACATTTTGCTCCATATTTCCACAATTCATCTAATATGTACATACACATTTATACACAGAAGCCATTTCTCTCTATTATTATATACAAAAAGAAATAATTTATCTAATACATTTAATCAGTTGAAGTAATTTTTTTAATACATAGATAAACAAGCATACTAGCTTATTAGTTTCATTTTCAAAGCTGCTTTTATCATTTGAGAACAAATCTAATTTTCTTAAGCCCAAACTGCACCAACACCTTTTAAATAGCACAAAGACCCTTATTTAAAAGAAAAAGAAAAGAAAGAAATACCATTTTCTGAAAATAGCTCTTACTTTGATATTTCAGAATGCTGGATTATATAGCAAAAACTGAAAATAAAACACGTCTATATAAATAATAATTCTGAGCTATACTTGTTTACATTCCCCATCGACTTTTTCTCTCACTGATCAGTGCTACTTAATGCAAATAACTGATAAGTGTAAAGAATATAATGATAGTACCGGTTTCCCCTCAGGTTTAAAAAAAGGCAGGGTGCTGCTGATGGGAAAAGGGCACTTTTTTTTTAAAGGCATCATATTCTTTCAATTTTTAAAAACAATTTTAATATTTAAAAGTCAAGACAATCTTTTCAAGACATTTACTTTAGTAATCTCAATTCGAAAAACATTAAATTCACCATCACATTCACAAATCTCAAAAACATAAAATTCTTTATTGCATTTGCAAATGTCATAAACATGAAATTCGTTAATTCCATTTGTTTTCCATCAAAATGTATGTGTCAACACTTCATATCCATGGAAAAAAAAAAAAAAAAAAAAGAGAGGAAAAAAAAACTTCATTAGACTAATTTATTTTGTTATATACTAATCTCAAACACAAATTCTTTAATACTGTCATCTATTTGGAACTTAAAAGAGCCTATAGAGGGACTGAAATTGTGCAAAAAAATATTATGAACAAGTTAAAAATATGTTTAATGCAACATGTTTGCTAGCAATTTTCCTGAAGAGAGAACTTGCATCTTTTCCCCACCAGATGTTGTATTCAAGTGCTTGAGTCACAAATTAGGGTTTAATCTAGCGCTAGCCAAATAGCCAAAACGCTAACTGAAAGCACCTTTTGCCCCCAAAGCATTTAGTCGATTCACCAAATAGCGACAGCCAAAATAATATATATCATTTCCATTTTGTTGTTCTGCATTTTGTAAACCTGCTGCTGTCGCGTAAAGAAAAAAAAAGAAAAAAAAACTCTCACACCGCCTCTATCCTGGCAACTCACTTCAAAATTTGTCTCGTCCTCCCTGTGCAAGCATCTTACAAATAGTGTGGTATCATTTGCATTAAACAAGTATTGAGGAAATTCAAAGAGTTTGTTTATTTTTTGTTGTTGATCCCAACTAACGAAATGAAACCAAAACGGTTCATGAATGGAAGTTGTTCAGGCAGGTTCTGGCTACAAGGGGTAAAGATGTGAAACCAGCTAATTGTATTCTTTTCTTTCCCATAAAAATGCCATTACTGACATTTTTCCCAATGTGACTTCTTTGTATGAATTTATAGAAACAATTCTGTTGTCTACAGCAGATTGTGAAAGGGGATTGACGATTGACTCTCGTGAATATAACAAAAACTGACTTGAGAAATAGACTGACAATAAAAAATTTAAGTAACTTAATTATGATTAATTTTAAAGGGGAAGTTTGAAAAGAATTTCCATTTGAAAAAGCATTTGATGTGTGATGTATGGCCAAATCTCCAGAGGGTCAATCTTACAGAGTGGTGTACTGTTTGTATATTGTATAATTAAAAATAATACTCATTTATATAGAAATTTTGTATAAATAAAAGTGTTTTTTCTTGGCTAAACCTATTTTTATTTGGGCTAACAGTCATTGGCTGTAATTAGCCAAAAAGCTACAAATCTCTTTTTCCTAGTTTAAACTCTACAAATGTAACATTCGTATATGAAAATTTATAACTTTGCACAAGTTTAACAGCTCTAAATAACTATAAACTAAGTTTCGTTTTATTTTTAGTTAACTGACAAATTATTGACTTTTTATTTTTTTCCTCTGACATCTAAATACAAAATACTTATTTCAATTCATATATATATTTAAAAAATTCCGTCAATAACACTTAAATATAAATGATTCTCTGAAGGAAAAAAAAAAAATTAATTAAATAAAAATAAAAACCAAGGATTCATGAAAAACAATTAAATCCAGCAATCTACCTACCGCCAGGTTACCATGACAGAAATCATAATCCCCATCATTTGGCATCTTTTTTTAACCAATTAAAATATAAAAAATCCACGACCAGGGATTCCACATCATGTCAAAATGTTCACACTTATTAATTTTTAAAAAATTTATGTTTGAAAATTTAATTTTAAATTTTGAAATAAATTTATCATGTGATATATCATATGAAAGCTTATGACATTCTAAGGTGAATGTTGTTTTTGTATATTTAGTTTAATTCTGGATTGAATTATTTTGATTTATGGGAGAGCAAATCAAGCTAAAATTACAATATTTTTCCAATTCCTATCCATCATAACTCAAAAATGGCAACTTATAAACCATTAATATTGTACACTTATTATTAATTTAGGCTATTCAACAAATGTAAGGAATTGTAGAAGATAAGAGAATATGAAATGTAAAAAAAAATTTTTAAAAAAATGGGATCACTTAACATGGAATAACCCATTTCACTTTAATGTCATATGGCCAAAAAAAATTAAAAGATACAGCAAAGAAAAGAAATAATACTTTTCCAGCTGTGAAACAGAGGTTAAAAGATAGATTATAATTTAGATAATTAGCCTAAAAGGCAAGTGAAATGTTCAAATTATATCTGAATTATGATATACTGAGTAATATACGATATTTTACTTTTTTTAAATATGATAGAAATTATTTATTTAAGTTTCCATTGTCATTTATTTGCTATCAGATAAAGTAGTTTTAAAAAATTAGTCTAATTATAATCTAAAAAAACATGGTTATTACTTCTACTGACAGATTAAAACAGTAGACAGTAAAGTAAGCAGACAGTAAGCAACTGTAAATTAGAATTTTAAATTATTACATAACCTTATTGTTATTATTAGTTTATATTGGCATAATATTAAGCAAGGAATGATTATAACTTTTATAATTAGTAAATAAGCTAAATGTGCACTTGTATAATATTCATTGCACTTTATTTAATAAACTATGAAACATTTCCTTGTAATAATACAAAAGAATAAGTATTAAAAACAATAAATCTCCCACATCTCATCATTGAAAAGAAATTTAAGTAAAATAAACAAGAACAAACATTACCGAAAGTAGCTTTCTGGAAGACATGATTTAAAATATCTAGAAGAAAAGACAAATCTTTGAGGGGTACGGATTCGAATAAAATTCAAAGCCGGCTATATGCTTCAATATAAATAAACGTACAGTGCTGAACAGTTTGGACACGTTTGAGTTTACACGATTTGATTTATATCTCAGAGCAAGAATAGACAAAAATAGATTATACTGTGATTTTTATATTATCATGAGCACAGACATGCATTGAGCCATGGAAGTGTTTATATAGTTAGTTGGTTGGTTGATTGGTTGATAAGGGGGCAAGACAAGTGAGACTGGGAAGTTGTTCACGGCTCTGTTCAGGAACGAAGATCAGGCGGCGTAGGTGTGAAGAAGAATAAAATATGGAGTGGATAAATACTTTGAATGAACTTGAAGGGAAAGCGTTCGGAAAAATCACAGGAAATCAGGAAAAAGCGCTAAAAATCGCATAAAAAAATCAGTAAAAATTCAAAAGTCACAGACAATAAAATTTACTATATTGATTTTAAGATTGAAACCAGATTCCTCTTACGAACGTTAAAAAATTTTCCATAAAACACGAAAAAACGCTAAAAATTGCATAAAAAAATTCGCGAAAATTTCAAAAATTGCATAAAACCAAATTTACTACGATGGGCTTAAAGATTGAACCGGATTCCTTTTACGAATATCAAATAATTGGCGTGAAACGTGAAAACTAAAGTTCGCAAATTAAATTCGGGAAAAATTAAAAAATCTCAGCGGTCAAAATGTACAATGATCAGTTTCAACCACGTGATCACCAGCCCACCAAGTGTAATCCAACCAATCATAATCGTAGATTTGTAGCCTGTATTATGAGTCAACCAATCACAATCCGCCATTGGTACTTTTTGATTAGCTGGGCTCCAGTGATATATGTACATAATAAATACATATATATATATATGTATGTATACAGGGGTGGATCCAGGCAAAATTTGGGGCCTATTTAAGGCCCTTTCACAAAAATCAATTTGATAAAATATACCCCTTCACAAAATTCCTTTTACTAAAATAGGTCCTTTCACAAAATTTTGTTCCATAAAAACTTACCATTTATTATTTATTTATTATTTTGTGACGTTTTAAAATGTGTAATTTGTAAACAAACAAGCTCACCAGAGAAGAAAACTTCAGCAAAAGGATTTAAAAAAAAAAATTTTGTTTATAAATGCTTAGTTTGAATTTGAGTAAAACTTGGATTTCAACTTTCGTTACAAAATGTTATTTTTCACAAAAATGTAATAAATTTCACAAAAATAACCTTCACTTTTCACAAAATGGGCCCCAAGAAAAAAAACTTGCATCGACCCCTGGTATATATATAGTATATGTGTGTATATATATATATATATATATATATATATATCACTGGCGCCCGGCTAACCGAAAAGTACCAAAAAAATTATAGAATGCTCTCTGCGGAAGATTATTCCATTTAATTGTATATTTATAAAGTTTTAGGCAAATACTGATATGTATTGTTTTAGTGGTGAAAAGCCGCTAAAAAAAAAAAAAAAAAAAAGAAGTGAAACTGCAGTAGACTCTAGTTTTCTTATAGTTTGTAGTATAACATGCATTTTTTTTTTTTAGAGAAAATATTTAGCGAGTAATGTAATAAAAAAAAAAAAAACTAGTTTCTAGGGAGCACAAATTTTATTTTTGACGTTACTTCCAGCAATAAATAAAATCTCAACTAATAAACAGTATACTAATAAAGAAAGAGATTAGCGTGTGGTGGATCTTCTGGTGCCTGGAAAGAAGTTTGATTGCTCTCAGTAGATCACAAGTGTGTAGTTTTATTGCATAATAAACAACTACCATGAGTGATCTTCTGCAAGCAAGTGGAATTTGATGCCTTTGGACTAGACTCTACTTTTGGAAGGATTGGAGATTCATCTTTGCCTCGAACAACCACATTTTTAAAATCTGCAATACAATAGGAGTCCCAATGCTATGCCGAAAGAGGAGACTGAAGTAAGTTTATTGAAGTAACATCAAAAATAATATTGATGCTCCCTACAAACTAGTCTTTTTTTTAATTACATTACTTGCTAAATTAGGTTTACCAAAAAATAGCATGTTGCACTACAAACTATGCGAACACAATAAAAAAATATACAAGTACAAAAATTATTTGAAAATAATTTTAAATGACCATCATGCAATAATTCACTTATTTTTTATTCTGTTACTGAAATGATAGCAATGTATGCGATAGATCTGAATAATATAAGGAACATTCATTTAATTTCAGATTAATTTAGTGTTTATTATTGAATGTATTAGAAATATAATGTTAAAATAAATTATATTAAGCCAATGTCTATAAAAATTAGTAAAATTTCAAATGTTTAAATTGAGGTTTATTTATAAATTATGTAAATTAAACTTATTTACTTAAATATATTTTTATATCACGATTTCTGTTAGTTATATTTAGAAAATTTATATGAAAAATTTTGCAAATCGCACTTTTATCAAATTGTTCATCATTAAATAATGAAAGAATATGCTCTTATTTTTATTAATTTGATTTTTGAGCTGATATGCATGACAGTAAAATAATGTGACTAAGAGAAATAGTAAAAAATCCTTCATGAATTCACAGTGTAAACAAACAATCATACCGTCATTTTACCTACTGTGACATCATGAGAATATTGTCGATAGAGTAAAATTGTATAATATGAAATGAATATTTTTATGTTTGTCTGGGATATAAATAAAATCTGCTGATAAGTTTAAAAAAAGGGCTTTTGTTTGACTAATTTTTAATATGATTATGCATTTAAGGATTTGATGATATTTACCTTTTCTATGACCTATTTTTATTCCTTCAAGAATGTGACTTTCATTATTTATAGTAATAAAAAATTTATAATGCATGCTTTATTTAATATATTTTTCTTGAATTGAATGCACAGATAGTTTTACTATTTTCTATTGCTTTAACCCCCCCCCCCCCCCCCGTTCCGATATCTCTATTAATGTATGTATCATGTATTCATTATTTTAAAGATTTTCAATCTTAAATTCTTGAGGTGTGAAAGACAGAGAAAATTTGTAAAGTGATAATCAAAAGTTTAAGAATAGCTGATTTAGATTACTTGGTTGATACCAGTTTTTTGAAATAACAATATTCGCCCTATTTAGTGATACATTAAATAAAGCAAAAGTAAGGCGAATTATACTATTTCTGAAATTTGGTAGCAACATTGTGTAATATGGAAAAGGTTCATCTAGAAGGGATTAATAGACATACATATACATCCATATAAGTCTAATGGACATCTATGTAAGAGCATATTTACATTATATTCCATGTCCATGTACATCTATATACATCCATATTACATAGATATGATGTATATATACATACATAATACATAAATATTATGTCTAGGACATGATGTATATGGACATAGACATCCGTTTAAGTAGATATTATGTCGGGTTTGGATGCCCAACGAACGCTATATGGATGTATACGGAGTGACATCTGATGGTAATATCTACGTAGATACTATATTATATGGAACTCTTGGGATGAATTATGGACATGGTGTATGGATGTACTTTACATTATATGGATGTCATATCTACCAGTTTGTGCTGTGTGGGTAGTTGCTAAGAGCGGGGCTAACGAGAAAGACGGGCTACCGTGCTTCTACAATTTAGAGTAGTCACGTGACGCTCCCGGTCTCAGCTGAACTAAGCAAACCAATTGACATAATATATTTTAGATTACTATTATATCCGAATATATCCTTAATTTGATAAAATTCGTTATTGCCCCCAAGCAACGCAATCATGATTATCAAACCTTACATATATTTCAAAACACTGGGATAATTTTAAGTACTAATTAAAATAATTTGTAACCAGGTATAAAGTTGTTAAAACTGAAAAACAAATAATTGAGCTCTTTATATCCTACAAATCATTGTGAGTATACAAAAATATAACACAAACTACGTAAATATAATTTATTTAACATTTTAAAATTGAAGCACGATTGACGATTTTGAAAAAAAAAAAAATGTCGATTATTATTTTTTTAAAATTTCAAACAGGTATTTTATACCCTAAATATCAATATTTCTCTACCAAAATTATAGACGGTCATGGGATATATATTTATATAATATATAAAAATTTTTAAAGCTTTAGTAGAAAAATAAATATTTAAAACAAAATAAAATGTGCTCAATACTTATCTCTGAGCATAAGATAAATAAAATATTTTGAACACACAAAATATATAAAAATTCATATTTTTTCAACAATTTTTTCCTAGCAGAGGAATTATGATTAAATCTTATAAAAGTTCAAAATACTATCATAATTTTAAGTATATTAAATAAAATAATTTATAGACAGATATAATGTCAAAAGTGAAATATATATATATATATATATATATATATATATATATACGTATATTCAACTGTACCTAGCTCTCTGTACCCTAGAAGTTACTGTAAATACAAAAAATAACAGATACTAGATATTATGATTTATTTAGCATATAAAAATTTCAAAGCTGTAGAACAATTTAAGTTATTGAGAAAAAAATACGATTATCGGAAAAAGAGAGAGAGAGAGAGATGAGAGAGAGGGGGGTGTGGGACTTTTATACAGTAATATCAATATTTTTGCATCAAAATTATACACGGTCTTTGGACACACACTTTATATAATATATAAAATTTTCAAAATTTTAGTTTAAGTATTTAAAAAATATGTATGAAATATGTTCAATATTTATTTCTGAGCATATAATACATTAAAGCGAGAAGCAAAAGTCTTAATTTTTCAGTGCAAATTCGACTTTACTTCGCATGCCTTAACTTTTTTGAGTAGTGGATAAAGCAGGGAACAGAATTAAGAAGAATCAAGACGGTTGGTGAAAGAACAGCTCGCCTATTGGCCTTCACTGCTCGCAACCATACCCCTAGGAAATACTCCTTCTAAATTCCTGTTCATTCCATTTTTATTCCCCCTTCCTGGAGGGAGCATCCATTCTTCTACCTGCTTTATTTGAGAGAGGGGTGAACAGAAGGGATGCGCTTTCACCTTTTTGAAGGCTGGAAAGGTAAATGGGAGGGGAGAGTTCTTCCCTTCTATACAATTTGAAAAAGGGTCGTTTTCTGGGGAAGAAAACATATTTATTTTACAACCCAATACCAATAAATCTAACGTAATTTTTACACGGGCTGTGGAATTTTTATATTTATAACCATTAACATTTTCAAAGGGTTTGGACAACAAAAGCTTTTTTTATTAATGTTTTCTTACGAGAACTTTTATCACTAATTATCAGTATTTTTCATTTGGGGTTCATTTAAGGTTTTATCACGGGCCCTGGCAACGCCGAGCGGGTCAAATAGTTGGTGCTAACAACCAAAATAAAACAATTTTTAAAACACAAAATGTATAAAAATTAATATTTTTTCACCGAAATTTCTCCCAAGCAGCGGAATTATAATTGTTAGTACAAAAAATTCAAAGCACATACATAATTTTATGTACATTAAATAAAAGAAAAATTGCCACCCGATATAATGTTGTCAAAAGAGAAAAAAAAAATGGAAATATCCAACTGAGTTTTTTTGTACACTAGAAAACGTTGTAAATACCCAAAAAATTAACACAGACAACTTCAGAATGATTTATTTAATATATATAAATTTGAAAGCTGTCGCCCAATTTTAAATTATTGGAACAATACAGATTTTCGAAAGAAAGCGAAAAAAAGTGATATTTTTTTTCAAGCAGAACTTTTATATTTTAAATATCAATATTTCTGTACCAAAACTATACATGGTCATTGGATACATTATTTTATTTAATATATTATACCATTTTCAAAGCTGTATTACAAAAATAAATATTTAAAAAAAAAGCGTTTAATATTTACCTCTGAGCATGAACGAGTTAATAACGAACTAAAACAATTTTAACACACAAAATATCTAAAAAATAATATTTTTTCGCTGATATTTTCCCCAGACAACGGAATTATAATTGTCAAATAAAAAGTTCAAAGCACTGGCATAATTTTATGCATATTACATAAAATAATTTGTACCCAAATGTTGTCAACAGTAGGAAAAAAATAAAAATCCAACTGGGCTTTTTATATCCTAGAAGTCATTATAAATACGCCAAAATTTAACACAGCCTATTTAATAATGATTATTTTAATATATAAAAATTTCAAAGCTGTAACACAACTTTAAGGTATTGGAAAAAATACAGCAGGATAAATTTAATATCTACTTAAACATTAGCCAATTCTTCTGCATTACGATTTTACCGATCTACTCAATTTCGTAGAAATAAAATTATCCGCATTCTAGTGAAAAGACTAAATTGTTATAATTCACCGAACATTTAGAATATATAACATTAAGCACTTAAAAATCTATATATAACATTGAAACGGAGAAAGGGTTAATACTTACATTCGACAGATTACATATTATCCCCGGTGATAACTTCATCTAAAGAGATGACAATTTTTTTCATACACTCAATAAATGAAAGTAAATTTTCAGTAGAATAACACACTCGCAATGAAATTTACGTTATTTATTTTTTTCTTATTATTTAAGAACAATCTAATTATCAAATCGAAAACAGAGCAGCAGAAAACAAACTAAGTGGAATGCTTTTGTTTGATAGCTGCGCATCAAAGTGCGTTTTGAGTAAGACCGCGACTGTCACGTGATTTTTAACCACGGTAGCCCAGTACGTAAGCCCCGGTTGCGAGGGTGTGACGTCGGTATGAATGTCCAATATCGCCGCAAAATGCGAAAAAACACTAAAAATCGCTACAATTTCAAAATTAGCGGAGAATAAAATTTACTATATTGGACTAAAAGATTGAAATCTTATTTTTTTACTAACGTCAAAAAATCGCTCAAAAACGTAAAAAAATCCCATAAAAAAGTCAGCAACCCCTGTACGAATTCTAAATAAACACATACCTTAACCAATTCACTTTCACTTATTACTTTTAAAAAATGTTCACTGAAATTTATTTCACTTTCGATGAGTTTCACTTTTCCTTGATCCGCTCTAATTGATTTCCAAAAGTATACTGAATAGTGATGGGAGTATTCGAATAGAGAAGTTGCAATCAGCTGATCAACCATTGTACTTCACTTGGAGGTCAGGGTTCTTCCACCAATCAGAACTGCCTTTTTGTAGTGTGTGACCTCCAACCTGACGTCAATCTCGATTCAGCCAAGTTCTCGAGTGATCGCGATTCGGACAAAAGTATTCGAATACAAGCCTCCTGGCATTTGTGTCACAGACGAAAACGAAAACTGCGGTTTTCGACTGTATTCAGTTCTTATAGCTCGAGTTTTCTGTTTTCATAAACTGCGTCAGTGAATGTTTGTATTCAAATTAGTGATGGGAGCATGAACCTCTATACAGGACTTCTAACGCCGTGTGATAACATCGTGCCGAGACTTCGGCACGAAATGGCAGCTGCACAGCTACGCGCACCGTTCTGCGCAGCTGGCCAGAAACCGTACTGCACTAGCGCCACCATGAACCATGGCTGTCACTGTCAGTGTCAAACGGTGAAGCAGACGAATTTAGTGACGTAGGCAGAAACCATCTTCACATGCGCCACCTATTTGAGGCTTTTTTCGAGGAACGATTTCCTTCTTGGAAAGGCTATTTCGTTAGAAGTCCAGGTATATAGGTTTCGAATACAAAATGTCTGTGTTCTCAAGTGGTCTCGGTTTCAGACAGGAGTATTCGAATACAAGTCACCTGGCATCTGTATCGGTGACGAAATCTGCGGTTTTCGACTGTATTCAGTCCTTATATCAGGAGTTTTCTGTGGTTTCATAAGGTGCGCCAGCGAATGCTAGTATTCAAATACTCGGCGCTGTTTGAGACTTTTTTTCTCCGGAATTTTGCGGCGGTTAACAGGATGATCAGCGCTCTTTCAGTTTTGATATTTAGTTTTATTTTTTCAAGCGTACAATCAATTCAACTAATATACATACATATTTTTAGTTAAATCAATCATATGGATTTTAATTTAAGAAAACGATTATAATGAATAACATTCTGTGAATTTGTATTTAAGAAACGTAAATATAATTTTTTAAATTCATTTTTTAAAAATTTTACGATTAAAATAATTACTCATAGTGGAAAATAAAATTGTACGTTCGTAAAAAAGAAAAAAAATTCTTGATTTCGCTAATTAAAGACAAATTGCTTAATTTTACGGGCGTATGCAGGGGAGGGCCGGTTCTTCGCCTTCTAAATCTTAGAAAATAATAAGATATAACTTGCAATACTGAGAGACATGGACGTCGGCAGAATTATATTTTGGGACGGGCAAGATTTTGGAACACGTGTGGCAATGGCCCACAGTCTAGTCTGCTTTTAAAATTGCAGAATATAAACAGGAAATAATCTAAACTAAGTTTTTTTTGTCAGAGTTATCATGCAAAACAATTTTTAAACATATCAACATATAAAGCAATACAAGAATTTATCAATTAAAAAATACTAAATATAAATAAGTTTTTTTTTTTACCAACATGTTTTTAAAAAAGAAATTGAAGCAGTTTTTTTTTCCGTCAAAGGGCTTTGCCACCCTCAATCCTTTTTTTAAGATAAGTTTGAAACACATGAACATTAACAGGAAAACAAAATTAAAAAAATCCCTGACGGCTCGGCCTACAGGCACAGGTAGATTTCGAAGACGCAGACCGTGGGGCACCTGTTTGTCGGAAATTGCGGAAGAAATGACATTTTTGCCATGATGCGGCATTTGGAAACGCCCACTTCGAAACCTAACTTGTTTGCAGGCGGAACCGGCAGGAATTGTTTTTGTTTAATTTTTTTTTTTTTTTTTTTTTTGCTATAAGGGTTGGTCCTATAAAAACTTGTCAATATAAAAGTTTTAGATAATATTAAGAGGTTTTATAATAAATTTAAGCGGATTTGATATCTTCAGAATTGACGAAGTTATGAATTTTTTTTTTTCTAAAAACCCCTCTTTCCCCCCCCCCTCCCCTTGGGGCCATTTTTAATGATATCAAAATCTGTCATATATACATTTTCGGCCCTTTTCCTAGAAGTAATAATAACTTTAAACGGATTCGATACGTATCATAATTAAGAAATTATGGGGGTTTTTCTGTTTTCACAAAAAGCCCCCTCACCCCCTTCCTTTGTTCGATTTTGCCCATTAACGAACTTGATCGAGATTTTATGCCCTTGATTTTATGTATTAGTTTGGAAGAGATTTGTGCAGAATTATGGGAGTTATCGTGTTCATAAAAAAGTGACATAAATAGATAGATAAAGTTTTGAACTGGGGGTGATTTTGGGTTCTGGGAGTCATGATCGGCGTAGATCTGCAAAAAATTTTCAAAAACTCCAACTTAGGGGAGAATGTAATAGGTAGTATTTCTTACGAAATCTACCTAAAATTATCTTACCCTGGGAGGGGGTGGTGTAGGGTTCAATGGCATAGAGTCATCCAGACAAAAAATTCTTGTTTTTTTTTTCTCTAATAACAATCGTAATATTTATATCAAAACTCAAAAACATTAAAAAGAAAAGAAATTGTTCTGTAGCTGTAAATTATAAAACGTTACCATAAACAAAAGAGTTGTGTTTGTACGAAAAGTAAACATTTCATTTGCTGAAAGAGGCGCTTCTCATACTTTTCTAATAGACTGATGTGAATCTGACACGTGATCATAAAAAAAGGCAAACGATTTTACGTAGAATAAACATTCCAAGAGTGAAACAGGCGAAATGTCGTCCCTCATTTATTAGTTTGAAGGAAGTCTGAAGTAGTTTTTAGTGCTACTACATTTGAATACAAAGAATCGATTCTGATTTCGATTCTGAAAAGGTTTCGAAAACTAAGGTATCGATTCTTAAAAGATCTCGAATCGGCCCATCACTAATACTGAAGCATACGTCTCGCCACGGCCTATATATATACCCTTCTGAACCAGGGCATAAAATAACATATAAAGTAGGCGACAAAAGTGTCGTCCAGTGTGAAATTATTGTCGCCCAGTGACAAGGAATGGTGCCGGCAATTTTTGAAATAAAAAATCTTTGAATAACAAAAACTGTATTTTGCTTCGGATAATATGACTGGCGACAGTTGTTATAGCAGATACCGAGTATATAGGCAGGGGCAGTACGATACAATATGAGGCAGGTTGGGATGGCGGGAAGTGCCGTGTGACCTACGGCCTATGGGAAATATGTCGTTGTTGTGACCTTTGTGTTTATGCTTGAAAGATTTATTTTCCGACAATCCATCCAGTGATGGGATTCAAATAATATAATAATCGGTTCGCTTCACGAATGATTTTTGATGCATTAACAATAAGGGGAAATGAAGCATCACACATAGATTATGAAACACTTTACATTAAAATAACAAACCTTGATTTTTATGTATAATGGGAAAAAAAATCCTGAAACATGTTTCCCTATAAGGACGTAATTTGTTTAATAAATATTAGGCAATCATGAAATCCTGATCAAAATTTCTATCAGAAAATGAATCAAAACCTAATAATACAATAACGATAATGCAAGAATAGCAGAAATTTAAGAAATGTTGAATAAACATGCTATATAACATAACCAGGGAGTTATCCTAGGCTGCCGATTTAGATCCCCAAATTCATCAAAATTTCAGTGTTTTTTGTTAGGTTAAATTTGATTTTCGCAGGACTGAAGAATTTTTTCAAATTAAACATTATTTTGTTAAATAAAATTTAGAAAATGTCAGTGTTATATTTTAAAAATGCTGTTGTGCAGATGCACATTAACAAAAAGTAAATTAATGTAAATACGATTTTAGCATTTGAAGTATTTTAACAACCAATTCGCCGAACTCCACACAAATTAACAACTGGTGCAAACCAGCTGAATCCCACCACTGAATCCATCCACTATCATCCACTGCATCATGGCCTCAAGAAGAACTTAGAGTTGGGGCCCCACTGTCTTCGGCAGCGTATACAAACAAGTTGGAAATTGTACGTCAAACGTGACAAATGAGGTGCGTTCGTACTATAGCTAGTCACATAAATATTCAGATCTTTTCGGATTTTTAATTCTGTGAAATGAATTATATCGTCTGTAGATTAATTTCTGTCATAAAATAAGTATCTCGGTCGCTTGACGATTAAACCTCGGAAGCTCCTATAACATGAAAGCACCGATTAATAAAAAAAAAATTCAAATTTCTTAATAAATATTTTTATTAATATCTCCTAAAGTTTTGATTCGATTTTAATAAAATTTGAAATGTCTCGACAAAATTCTGCAAAGATAATATATTTTAAATTGCAAACCATTCGGTTGGGTAGTTTTTGCGTTGTTATATGCGGACGGACGGACAGACGGACAGACAGACAGACAGACAGACAGACGGACGGACCAAGCGACGACTATAGGTGCTACGTATTTATATAATTACGAACGCACCTAAAAATGGAAGGCTCAATCTGATCAGCATCCTTGGATAAAAACTTTAAATCACACAATGCAGAAAAAATGAAATTGCTAATAGAGCTTGCACTGGATGTTTATAATGATAGCCGATAGTTGACTCTCTCTGCTCATTCTTGGCCTTCGCGGTCTTTAACGAAAATTCACATTGACTCACAAATTGTCTCTTACATGGACAATGGTTTAGAGTGAGTTTTCTTCTTTTAATCCATCTCCAGCACTGTTGGGGTATAGAAATCCAGTAATGTATCGCGAGATGCTTGATATCGTTGGTGATTAAGGGGATTAGTAAAAGAAAATACAGTCACGCAGTTACAAAATGCTGACTGTTTTTCTATCCAGATAGATGGTTCCGTTGATAAATATGGAGTTGATAATAAATTTGTTACAGCACGATTTATTACAGAAGTACAAGAAATGAAATCAGTTTTTCTAGGAGAATGTAAATAGAGTAAGCGAGGAGCAGAAGGCCTCATGGATTCTGGCAAAATCGCATTTGAGAATTTTGGCATTGAGAGTGTCGCCAAAAATAAGTTGACAGGCTTAACTACCGATGGGGAAAGTGCAAATACAGGCAAAAACAGTGACCTCTGGGTTCGTATGAAACAATACTTGGGCAGAGACTTGCTATGCGTTTGGTGCATTGCTCACATATCCGACTTAACTATGTCTGATTTGGAATCATCAGTTATTGAAGTTCGGCATTGGAAATCCAATATAAAATCTGTAGCAACATTTTATCGGGCTTCTGGTCTACGCTTTGAAGAACTTCAAAAAATAGCTGAAATAGAAAACCAAACTGCTTTTCGTTTCCCTGCATATTTTGAATTCCTTTTATGCAAAAAACATTGGAAAAACATTGTGAACCATCAACCCGACTCATCAAAAACTGAAAAAGCTTCTGCTCGTGGGTTCCTCCGATTATGGATGAAAGATGGTGAGCAACAACGCATGACTTGCCTAAAGCTAGATCCGCTGAAGCACTTTGAAAAATTTCAGAAAGATAATCAAGGGTCTTTCATTACACTGCCTGACATAAAATTGTCAAAGAAAATTTTTACGAATGCTTTGACTCCTATCGAAGATGGGTGTTATCCTGGTGGATACGAAGAGCAGTTGATGGACATAAATGAAGGTACTAAGGAATCTGAAAGGGACTCGGGTGTTGAAGAAAATCCTCGCAGGCGTAAAGTTTGCAACTCATTAGTTTCTACCAAGAGATGTTGGTCTGCAGTGAGAAAAGAAACAGTATTGAGTTGCAAAGAATTTGTTTCTCAAAGATTGGAAGAGGATCAAATGAGCATCTCCAACAGGATAGATGCTTTCTTAAAAGCAAGAAGACCAACAGAGGTTGTTAGTGCAGCCCGCCTTGATGTTGGGAACCTTTTTGGTAAAGACAAAGTTGCCGATTTTACCGATGATGTGGTTGCTTTATACGCGGCTGAAAAACTGCCTCCTCCATCAGATATTACCTCATCAACAGCAAGACTCTATCACTACTTTAAAACGTCTCAACCCCACTCAGGTTTTAAAAAATTGGTACAATCATGTTTTTTTAACACCTCACAGCGCTGGCCCAGAACGAGCTGTGTCCATACATACAACGCTTAAATCTAACAAACAGTCGGGACTATCAAGAGAAGCATTAAACTCAAGAATGTTTATTGCTCTTAATGGAATTGGAACAGCTTTTTATGATCCAAGACCTGCTGTTGCAAGGTTCCTAGAGAGCAAAGAAAGAAGGAGAAAGCTTCCAGACAAAAAAGTCTATCAAACACAAGAGTTTGTCAAAAAATTATTTGCAGTTGATAATAACTTGTAAGAAAAAATTTAACGATTTTAATTATCATTGTAACATTTTAAAACCATTATAAAAATTTAATAAATTTTAACTCATTAAAACATAAAGAATGAATCAGTTTCCTTGTTTAATTTCATCATTTCCATAAGAAAGTAATTTGTATAAAAATTTTAAACTATTGTAAATATTTCTGTAGTATTTTGAAAATATTTTACAGTTAGAATTTGATTTTTTTTAAACGTAAAGAGTAAAATCCATTTCCTTGTTTAGTTTTAGTCTTTTCAAAATACAGTAATTTCTGAAAGGCTAAAGATGTTTAATCACTTTAATTATTGTTCATTTGGCATTTTAGAAACATGTTATAAAATTTAACATGGTATTTTTTTTTATTTAATGTTTCTTAAACAGCAAGAGGAAAATGAAAATCTTTTTGATTAGTTCCACTTTGGATCTAAAACTATAGTTACGGGAAATTAAAAACAAATATTTAATGATTCAGGTCAAATTTGCTTTTCCATTTAAGAATTTATTCCAGGCTCCAAATACCAAATTGGTAGATGTAATACTGTTATGTACAAAAGTCAAGTGTAGAAACAGTAAAAGGTGAGAAGCATTTTAACATAATTTTAGCGATAAATTTCATACATAAATTTTTAATTAGGTACAGAAATTTGGTAAGTTGAATGTTATGTTTGATCTATATATATGACTAACATAACAATGGTTAACAATTGGTCTGAACTGTGAATGTAGACTTTTTTTAATGCTACCTAGCTATAAATGAATGGGTTTACATGATTCAATGAAGACATCATTATTTACTTACCAGGTACAGAAGAAGTAAAATAGGCAGAATTAATAAAACATAATTATAAAAATCGATATTCTAATTATTTGGTTTGCAGTTATCGGAGGGGGGCTGAATTTATAGATATTCGCTTGGGACAACAGATCAAACCTATTGTCGCACAGTGAGAATTCCTTAAAATATGCACTGTTCTGAACTGGAACGTATCCCTATCGCAACAGGATAATGGAACATTCGAGAATGTTTCCGAAGTTTCTAGTTTCTAGAACATTCTAGAAAGTTTTCAAACGTTCCGGTACAGGAAGGTACTTTGATGGTTCAGAACCATCTGGAACATTCCAGAACCGGAAGTACCTTTGAAGGTCCAGAACCGTCTTGGACATTCTAGAACATTTTCAAACATTCTGGAACATTCTAGAGCATATCGAACATTCTACAACATTCTCTAACAATATTAAGTATGTTAATATTTATAATTTAATAAGATATTTTAAAAATAGGAAAAAATCTGAATCAAAAAATTTTCTTTTTTCCCAGAACCTTTAAACACATTAACTTTTGATAATATTTGAAGACTTTAAATCTTTAGTTTAGTAGTCTTGGTGTCTGGGGTGCGGGGGTTTCAGTTCCCTTGCCACCCCACTGAGTTTACGTGACAGGACGTTACGTATGGGTGTGAACAGGAACATCGATATTCGTACAATGAAAAAAATATACTTGATTACACAAAAAGGAGAGCAAAGCTATGTTGTTATATTACAAATAATCCTTAAAATAATAGTGAGCACTGTATCAGAATTATCATCACCATCGACCTCTTAACAATGTATATTCCAGTTCATGCGCCGCCTGGTGCTATCTGGGACTAGAGCATAACAATGTCTATTAGAATGAATATAAGCTACAAACAATCTATTCTCCTCTCGAGCGTCCCCAACTTCCACAGAACATTTTATTGATAAAACATTTTACATTTTATAAACAAGCATATTTACACATTACAAATTTTATAATTAAATAAATAAGTCACAATAAAATTAATAATAAATAGCTATTTTGTATTAAATATTTTTTTCGGCCGCACCTGTCACACACCCCCAAGGACGGCTCTGTGCTAGTCAAAGGGATGCTTAAAACCTTAAATCGCATTTATATCAGAATGTATTTTTGATTCGTCATATTTTAAATGACATACAGTGAAGCATCGATTATCCGAACCTCGGTCAGCCGGAAGCGTTCCAGAAGGCAAAATTCAAATTTGCACGCCATGCACTGCAGCAAGAGTTCCGCACACGACCGCAAGCGTTTGGCTCCTTGCCAAGATGTGCCTACGTCGTCAGTGGCTTGTGAGCCTTCGACAGTGAGACATATGCATAGTGCAGTTTGTCGTGCCGTACACAATAGAATCTTTCAACCAGAAAGAGACAACGGCAAATTTAAAATTGCCTTTTTGCCTTCGAACATAACTTCAGTCCTCCAACCAATGGACCAGAGGATTATCGAAGCCTTCAAATGTTATTACAGAAAGGCATTGCTGCGCATGGTTCTAATCGGGCAAGACAATGAAAATAGTATTCAACAACTGTACAAAGAAATCAATTTGAAGGATGCTGTGTACATGACAGCAGAAGCTTGGGCCTCCGTCATTGACACTACCCCTGCTAAAGCTTGGATTAAGCTTCTTACATCAGATGACTTTACCACTGCAAACTGAAGAGACACCAAACAGTGATTTTCTAACAGGACTGGCTGAGTTGCTTCAAGAATATAAGGAAAAAACAGTTCCATCAACCAATCTACCACTGCATTTTTGTCGCTGCTATCATTGCAGGAATCGTCATGGCGACGTAGGCCAATCATATCACAGATCAGTTTAATGTAGACCAATCAAATCGCTACATCTCATGTGTACTACAGGAGTCGTAAAAAACAAACAGGTTTTTCTCCCAAACCAACAGTAATTTAACCAACAGTGACGTCAGTTGCCCTTTCCTTATTCGAGATTTGAAGATTGCAACCAGGAAAACATTCAAGAATGGCTCGGATGTGATGTTGGTGGCCACTAACTATTTACGGGCGAAGAATTCCTTGCTATTCTCATGGAATACGAAAGCAGGAGATCACGACAACGAGGAAGACTGTATAGTGACGAAGAACAAGTTGAAAAAGGACCATCCACTGCGGAAGCTTTTCGGATCCTAGAGACAGCTTTGAGGTGAGTAGAGCCAGAGCCCGATTAAGGTCGTCTGGGGCCCAAGGCCTAGCAACTTTTTTGGGCCCCCTCAAATTAAAATAGTGGCTAGAATGTTTTTCGAGGATTATTATTAGATTTTATGATGCAGTTGACAAGTGAAAAAAATCTTTTTGAGAGAATAATTGCAGAAAACTTCATTTTTAATAAACTTTTTCTACATCATTTTACCCATTTTGGGGGCCCTATCAGCAGTGGGCCCAAGGCCGCGGCCTAGTTGGCCTGTGCGTTAATCAGGCCCTGAGTGGAGCAATAACAAGTGTGTGAATCTGTTCAACTGCTTTCATTAAAACGTATAAGAGATTTAGCAGCAAGAAAAAGAGTGGCCTCTCTGAAGCAAAAGAAAATTTTGGACTTCTTTTCTTAAAATGCAGACCTACATTACTCTACTTTTGACTTCCTACAGATTTCTTTGATCACTTTATTCCTTGATAGTTTGTTCCCTTCTTCTTGTTGTAAGCATTGTAGTACAAAATACATACACATTTGTTTTGTGTTTATTATCATTGTTTACTTGTTTCACTATGCTCATACCCTAGTATGATTTTTTCGAAAATGATCGATTATCCAAAATCTCGTTTATCAGAACACTCTCAGTCACCTATTAGTTCAGATAATCGGTGCTCCACTGTACCTAAATTTCTATGAATGATAAATTTATGCCATCATTCATACAATTATTTTCAGTTACATATCTCTCTATATTAAAAAGAAAGTAACTGCCGCGCCACTATCAATGAATTTTTTGTGCCTTGTGGTCTTTCTGGGCGAATATTCAGGAAACCATTGCATATAAAAATATGAAAATTGGTAGTTTGTATAGAAAAATGTTCAATAAACACGCTGACGCAGACCGTTTTTAAATCGAAGAATTATTTTAAGATATATTTCATGCTGAAGTCGGTCAAAATAGTTCTCTTAAAAAGTTTTATAGGAACAAAAACTATGTAAAGGAATTTAATAATATTTTGAAAGGATATAGTTGACAAGCTTGCGGTGTGTAGTGTGTAATTATTTTTTTAATTTGTCTAATCTTTTGAGGTTTTTTTTAATTTTTTATTCAAAATTTCATCATTTTAATTGAAATTTATTTTATATTTCGAAAAAGCCATCTACTTAATTCGTTGCTAATTTGTAAAATAGCCTACATTCCCTTTCAATCAAAAAATGTATTTACACGTGACTATTAAAAACAGAAATAAAACTTTAAAATAATAATTAAATGATCACGTTTTAAAAGTAGTAAATGGAGAAAATTACGTCATAAAAATGCACTTCTGCATGAATATTAAAAAGTGAAATAAAACTTGAATATAATAATTAAATTATTGCGCGTTTAAAACATTAAATGGAGAAACCTACACCATATTTAAAATGCTCAAATAACAATATTTCCAAACAGTTTCAATTTAAAAATATATTTACACAAGAGATTCATTTATTTCGATAACATCTCTTACCTGTTGTTGCAAATTTTAAAACAGCGAAAATAATAATATTTCCCTTCAATTAAAAACTATATTTTTGCGTTTAAATAATAGGAAGAAAACTTTGATGAAAATTACGTCATATTGGAAACAATACATTTAAAACGTCTTACTGAAAGCAATTTTCTTATACCATCGTTATAAAATTTCCTGATGCAGCGACATTGTTTACTTAGCCATTTTACACAAGTTGATTTTGAAATGTTTAATCGATCTTATTTAATCAATCACGAAAACAGTTGTTAGCTGTTTCGACAGCAGTTGACTTGGACTTGGACTTAAAATCCCTAAGTCAAAAGAAAATGAATGGAAACCCGATTACAGGAGATCACAACTGGTCGTTTAATTATAATTCAATCTTCCGTAATCGTTTTAGAGCCGGCCAAATTAGCGTGTTTTTAGAGTTTGCGGTCTCAGAACGGGGGTTGGCGAGCGTAGCTCGTAGGAGGCAGAGTCCCTAGTTGATTAAATTGCTCTCAGAGAAAAATTGTAAAACAGGATTCTCGTAATAAAAAGTGCTCATACTTTCCTTTAAAAAAATATTAATTCTTTAATAAATAGTTTTGTAAATCCTTAAGACAAATTAATTTTATTCAATTCCTACTAATAGCTCACACTCTCTCTATATTTATATATCTCGTTCAAATTTTCAATCGTTAATAAAATATTTTCTATTCATCCACTCAAGTTCAAATACATTTTTTTAAACTTCTAGGGATGACACTTTATGTTAATGCAGTTTTTCACACATTAATTCATTAATTAAATTTCATTAAATAATTTTAGTTTTATATGAGAGAAAAAAAAATTTCTCCCATTGTTTTCATAAATGAAATGAAAGATTTTCCTCAAATGAGTGATGCCACAAAAATAAAATACCGCAACGATGATTATAAAAAAAAAATGTTCAATAAAGATAACGTGGGACATTAATGCTGCACGGGTTTATTTTATATATTTATGATTAAAAAGTAGGAATTGACTTATATATATATATATATTACTTGTTCTTATCTGTATTTAAAAAAAAAAAAAAAAAAAAAAAAAAATTGCATGAAAAAAGTGTTCATCGTCCAGAAGATATAGATTATATATAATAAAACTTTTGTTAATAATAACCATTAAATGACATAAATAATCGACAATAGATAAACCGATAATTATAATACAATATAATATATATATATATATATATCCAAAAATGTAAGATTCTCAAAACTAAACTAAGTCGGAAAAATATTTAAAGATATGTGGAGAAAAAATACAATGTACAGAACGTGAAAATTATTATAAGAAGCAATTGGAAACTTATATAGTGAAAATCTTTCTCAAGGGCAATATTCCACTAATATAAGAAAAATGTAATTGATTTCTGTTTGAGTAAATATAGGCCTGAGCCGAATTTATTAACTCGAATTACACTGCAAAAAATAAATGTTGATTTTACAGTATAAAACTGGCACCCCAGCTGTCAGTATTATACCGTAAAATTAACAGTATTACTGCTTGCACGGCAGCGTATTACTGCTTATTTTACGGTTTAATACTGTTAATTTTACGGTATAATACTGACAGCTGGGGTGCCAGTTTTATACTGTAAAATCAACATTTATTTTTTGCAGTGTACCCGATCAATTACGTAGTCAAATTTAAAGAAAATTGAATAAAAAGGGACAAATATTGAATAACTGAACATGATATGTGCAAAAATAAATGAATATAGCACATTATTAAATACAAAAACGTATTGGATAAAGAATTGTTAAACAAAAAGAGTAGTAGTAAAAAAAAAGTAGTAATAGCAGTAAAACATACCCAACCAGTGACATTTTAACTATTAAAAACCACGTTATCTCATCATATATTCTAATGCGAGCAAATCTTGTATATTTTAATACAAGCAAACCTTGTGTGTGTGTGTGTGTGTGTGTGTGTGTGTGGTTACGCAAATTTTATCTTAACAAGAACGAAAAATCATGCGTCAAGCATAGATTATGTAACACTTTCCAACGCTTCCAAAATAATTTTACAAATCATACCGTTTAATAAGCTGAAAGATAACATCTAAGTATAAACAATTTGGAAAACGCATAACATATTTAAAAACATAATTTCAAGAATTTCCAACGTATACAATATTCGGAAAAATATCCGAATACTTTTATTCAGCCCTGTATATGATCTATAGATTTGTATATATACTACATAGGATGCTAAATTTTAGTTCAGTTAAGAAACGCGTAGCACAGTTTAAAACTCTCTTTCTGGAATTTCTGTCAATAAACGGAAATGTGTTCCCGAACTTTTGTGTTCCCTGTATATGATCTACAGAATTTATACACACCACGTAATAAACAAAAAGTGAGTTAAATTTAAAATCGCGTTCAGTAACTTAAAACGTACTTCCAGGAATTATTGTTAACAGACAGTAGAGAATTCTTTTGTGTGTCCCTGTAAATGAACGATGACTGCTATACACACAATATTCTGTAGTAAGCCTCTTGTAATGCACCTTAGTGATATATATAAATTTCAATGCGTTTAAAATAGTTAAACATTATTTAAATAAACCGCAGACGATTTTTCTCCATAGACGTAACGTAACGGAATTCTTTTGACTGTCCCTGTAAATTAACTATAAGTGCTATGCACACCCTATTCCATATTAAGCTTCTTGTAATACCCCTTAGTGATATATATCAATTACAATGTGTTTGCAATTGTGTAACATCATTAAAATAAACCGCAAATGATTTTTCCCCATTGACCGTAATGTAACGGAATTCTTTTGAGTGTCCCTGTAAAAAAACTATAAGTGCTACACACTTCAGTTGAAATAGGGAACGTGCTATAGATAACGACAATAACATATAAAAATTGCAAGGCAATCTGAGCATATTTACGGGAGTTAGAGCACGGACAGACGGCCAGACAAACCGAAGTCATAAGCACTTTTCAACTATGTTGGAAAGTGTTAAAAACGGCTCTAACGATTTTGACGAAATTTTGTATCCTACCGTTTTGGGGCACCAGAAAACCACATTGGGCTAGGTCACGTGTTCGAGAAAATTCGATTAGTGTGTCATTTTGGGTTACCATGGGTCAGGATCAAGCTAATTGTATCTAAAACAAGAACGAAAAATCATGCGTCAAGCATAGATTATGTAACACTTTCCAACGCTTCCAAAATAATTTTACGAATCATACTCTTTAATAAGCTAAAAGATAACATCTAAGTAATCCGAATACTTTTATTCAGCCCTGTATAGGATCTATAGATTTGTATATATACTACATAGGACGCTAAATTTTAGTTCAGTTAGGAAACACGTAGCACAGTTTAAAATTCTCCGTCTGGAGTTAAATAATACGGAAATGTGTTCCCGAACTTTTGTGCTTCCCTGTATAGGATCTACAGAATTTATACACACCACGTAATATACAAAAAGCGATTTAAAATTAAAATCGCGTTCAGTAACTTAAAACGTACTTCCAGGAATTATTAATAACATACAGTAGAGAATTATTTTGTGTGTCCCTGTAAATGAACGATGACTGCTATACACACAATATTCTGTAGTAAGTCTCTTGTAATGAACCTTATATAAATTTCAATGCGTTTAAAATAGGGAAACATTATTTAAATAAACCGCACACGATTTTTCTCCATAGACGTAATGTAACGGAATTCTTTTGACTGTCCCTGTAAAGTAAGTATAAGTGCTATGCACACCCTATTCCATATTAAGCTTCTTCTAATGCACCTTAGTGATATATATAAATTTCAATGCGTTTAAAATAGTGAAACATTATTTTAAAAAACCGCAAATGATTTTTCCCCATAGACCGCAATGTAACGGAATTCTTTTGAGTGTCCCTGTAAAAAAACTATAAGTGCTACACACTTCCGTTGAAATAGGGAGCATGCTATAGATAACGATTGAATGCCTAAGCGGGGCAGATCGGTCTGGAGTTCAGACCGTAGACCTTTAGCGCCCCGCCCGAATAGATAACGATTATAACATATAAAAATTGCAGGGCAATCCGAGCATATTTACGGGAGTTAGAGCACGGACAGACGGCAGACGGCCAGACGGCAGACGGCCAGACAAACCGAAGTCATAAACACTTTTCAACTAGGTTGGAAAGTGTTGAAAACGGTTCAAACCTAGACCAACATATGATCCTAAGGAGGATTACATTAGGATCATATGTTGGTCTAGGTTCAAACAATTTTGACTAAATTTTGTTTCCTACCATTTTCGGGCACGAGAAGACTATAGGACTGGGTCACATGTCCGAGAAATTCGATTAGTGGGTCATTATTGGGTCACTGTTTGTCAAGCTAATTTTATCTAAGAAACGGCTCAGACTATTTCGACTGAATTTTTCGTCCTATGGTTTTCGGGCACGGGAAGACTGTTCGGCTAGGACACATGTTCGAGAAAATTCGATTAGTGGGTCATTATGGGTTAAGCTATTTTTATCTTAAAAACGGCTCAGACGATTTGAATTAAATTTTGTATCCTACGGTTTTGGGGCACGAGAAAATCATTGGGATAGGTCACATGCACATGCTCGAGAAAATCCGATTAGTGGCTCATTATTGTGTCACTGTAGGTCAAGCTAATTTTATCTAAGAAACGACTCAGACTATTTCGACTAAATTTTGCATCCTATGGTTTTCGGGCACGAGAAGACTGTTGGGCTAGGTCACATGTTCGAGAAAATTCGATTAGAGGGTCATTTTGGTCATGGGTCATTATGGGTCAAGCTATTTTTATCTTAAAAACGGATCAGAGGATTTGAACTAAATTTAGTGTCCTACAGTTTTAGGGACGAGAAGACTATTTGGCTAGGTCACATGTTCGAGAAATTTTGACTAGTGGGTCATTTTGGTCATGGGTCATTATGGGCCAAGCTATTTTTATCTTAAAAACGGGTCAGAGGATTTGAACTAAATTTAGTGTCCTACAGTTTTAGGGACGAGAAGACTATTTGGCTAGGTCACATGTTCGAGAAATTTCGATTAGGGGGTCATTTTGGTCATTGGTCATTATGGGCCAAGCTATTTTTATCTTAAAAACGACTCAGAAGATTTGATTTAAATTTAGTATCCTACAGTTTTCGGGAACTAGAAGACTATTGGGCTAGGTCACATGGTCGAAAAAATTCGATTGGTGGGTTATTTTGGTCATGGGTCATTATGGGTCAAGGTGAACCGTATCTTAAAAACGGCTTATACGATTTGAACTAAATTTTGTATCCTACACTTTTAGGAAACGAGAAGACTAGGTCACATGTTCGAGAAATTTCGATTTGGGTCACTTTGGTCATGGGTCATGATATTTGAACTCAAAGCTAATTTTGACCGAGCATAGCTCAGTCTTCCCTGTTCGTCCTTTACAAAAGCACATGGCATAACCGTTACACTGACAGTTAATGAAATAAGTTAAAATATTTTAACAACTTTAAAAATAATTCAAATACACCTATAAATTATTTTTATCTTACATTAAGGCATTTATATTTGAAAAGGAGTATGTTTATAAATATAGATTTCAAGGGAAAAAAATAAAGAGTAATAATAATAATAAAAAAAAACAAAAGTGTCCCGGATAGTGTTGTATTGTGTCCCGATTTTCAAGGGCTTGCTGCAAGATCTGTCCCGCGTAACGCCTAAAGTACCGATTTTATATGACGCACACATTCTTTAAAATTTGTTTTAGCAACATACTAATCCGTTAGTCTGCATCGAGGGGAACTTAATACATAAAAACCTGTGAAGACAGAAAGTATCTAAAGAGGAAAAATTTTATGGTCCCTTCGAATGGAATACCTTACTAATCTACCTATGCATAGGCGGAAACCTGTTTGAAACGGAATTTTTGTGGTTTTTAGCGATTTTATTTTCACAAGTTCACTGCAAATATAAAGTGTTGATTGTACAGTATAATACTGGCATGCGCGGTAGCCTATTACTGCTTATTTTACTGTTTATTACTGTTAATTTTACGGTATAATACTGGCAGCCGGGATGTCAGTATTATACTGTAAAATCAACACTTTTTTTGCAGTGTTTTACTGTATTTTTTTCAGCAAATCCTTCCTAGGTAAACGGAACCTGTTTATAACGGAATTCTGTTTTTAAAGTAAAAAATTTCTCGCCTCTATCGATGGGAATACTATACAATTATACCTGCTAAATTGGAATTTTGTTTCAACCCCTAAGTAATTTCGTTTTCACAGGTTTTACTGTATAAGATTTTATTTAGTATAATAAAATCTGTTAAGACGAAATCGCAAGAAACAAGAGAAAAATTCTTTTTTAAACAGGATTTTTTCTTAACAGGTATTACTGTATGGTATTTCTACTGTAAGGAACAATGAAATTTTAACGTTTAAGACAGGATTCCCTTTTATATAGGTTCCGTTTTTTAGGGTTTACTGTTTACTGTATTTTTATGTCCTGATTTAGAAGCTGCTGTGGAAATTAATACAGTAAGATACTTTAGATACTTTCTGTCTTCACAGATTTTACTGTATTAAGTTCTACCGCTTCAGGTCAGGAAGCGATGGAACTTTCAGTTCTTTTAGAAGCCGTTGTGGAACTTAATACAGTAAAACCTGTGAAAACAGAAAGTAGCTAAAATATCTTATTGTATTAAGTTCCACAGCAGCTTCTAAATCGGGACATAAAAATACAGTAAACAGTAAACCCTAAGAAAACAGAACCTGTATAAAAGGGAATCCTGTCTTAAACATAAAAATTTAATAACCACTTTTTTTGTCTCCTCGTCCCGCATTTTGTGACACGGATCTGGCAACACTAGTCCACCTTAAGTTATATTGAGATTTTAAAATCAAAAATTGGAAAAATTCAGCGAAAAATTCAGCGAAAAAGGGGAAGATAATAAATGAGAAAAACGAAAAATCTAATCAGCTTTCAGAGCTGATAAAATTTCTTACTCTTTATGCCTTTAAAACGTCAATATCGATAAAATTTCCATTTTCTGTTTTCTAGATTAATATAAAATTTCATTTTTTTTTTTTCGATTTTCGTTGAAATTTTGTTTTTATCTTATTTAGAAAAAAAAAAAAGTTACAGTTGTTTAAAGATCACTCACAGATAAATTTTGAAACTGGAAGAACGAAAAATTGTGTTGGAGAAATTGTCATAACTCAAAAAATAATAGTTGAATTGCTACAAAATTTTTAAATTATGTTTTTAATCTATATTCAAAGGAAGTAGACTATTCTTATGTTGATTTATTGAAAAGTTTATGAGTTACACAGTTCTAATTTATGAATTATTAACTTTTCTCAGGAATTTTCAGCGTCGTTTGTCTTTCATTTTATACCTATAACTTTTAAAATATTCATGTTATTGTAAAAAAATAAAAAATAATAATCTAGTTCCTTTAAAACATTATTATATTTATTATGGAATTCATAAAATGAATTTATATTTAATAGTTTTAAGAAAATAGCAATTTTTCGGCTAATTTTATACTATTAAAATAAATAAATAAATACATAAAAAGTTTTCATGTAAATTACTTATTTGTATGTTTATGTTACATTTTTAATAATAATTAGCAATTTTAAACTTAAAATTTACAAAAATTCGAAAAGTTTGTTCCGAAGGCATCTTAAGAATTATTATCGCTCACTATTATTGAAATCTTCCGCGTTTTCCTTTCAGGTAAACCAGCTGGCGGAAACGTGTACACATGTGAACTGAGACACTGATACGGCGCATGGATTTCAATTTCCTGCTACTCATTCAAAATTCTCTTTTGTGATTGGCTGTCATGCCAGGTAAGAGCGGCGCAATCATCGGCAACTCAAAGACCGGAAAAGATCACGTGGTTTCTTACGTAATGTCCTTTTATATGTTTTTTACTTTCGATAGGGCATGGTAGCCATATTTGGCGCTCAATGGAGTATGTTGGCGTTATTGTAAATTAAAATGATATCTTTTTTACTTTTTTTCTTCTTAATAATAATAACAATAATAATAATAATTATTATTTGTATTGTAAGCATTACTTATAATTTGCGTTTTGGATAAAATTTTTGTAATATTTTTTAAACAGCGTAAGTTTTTTTGCCAGCATGACTAAGTAGCCTAATAATTTATTAACTAATCTAACAATAATATTATATCACATATTCTGTTTTTCTTTATTTCAATTAATCTATCCATAATATGAAATGTATTTTTTGAAGGACTTTAAATATTTATCATCTGTTAATTTATAAAACAACGTAATTGTTTTAATGTCAAACTGTTTATTTTTTACTTTAACGATTAGGCCAGTGTTGAATTCAGGGAGTGGTCCGGGAGTGGCACCCCCCCCCCCCCGGAGCACTAAAATGTCCCCCCCGGAAGATTTGAGATTTTATGCTTTTAATGGTTAAAAAATGCAAATTTCCCCCCGGAACTCTATAATGTCCCCCCCCCCCCGGAGCCACAGAAATCCCTCCCGGAAAAAAGTGTCTGAATTCAACACTGGATTCAGCAATCGTTATTCTATAAAAAATATTAGATAAATCGTAGAATCCAACAATTTTACTCACTTTAACCGACTTGGTTAGTTATTTCATGAAAAAAAAACTAGGTATTTTATGAAATAACTGAATTATACGGTTTAACGGCAACATATATACACTGTTAAAAATTTGCAGCAAACTTTCCAGTCATTTGACCGTTTTTATAGAAAACGGTTACATAGTCGTAATTTAAGTCTATTCTGACCATATTATTACCTATACTATGGTCAGAATAGAGTTAAATTAAGATTATGTAACCGTTTTCTATAAAAACGATCAAATGCCTGGGCAGTTTGCTGCAAATTTTTAACAGTGTAAGATATCCTCTTTAATAAAAATGTATGTGTTGCTGACGACTGGGATTTTCGCTAATCGTTGCCACAGATTAATCTCGAAAAATAAAACATTTGAAATTACTGAAAAAATTAATAGCTCGAAAAGTATTTGTCAGAAAATTGTTAGGCAAACTGCGTTAGAAAGTTAAAAAAATGTATTTTTCTTGATATAAATTTCAAATTTAATGATTATGCCGTTTTTCAAATATTGAATTTCAAAAATTACCAAATTTTACAATGGAGCACCATTAGCG